>JAKCOX010000050.1:2500-1276172 GCA_022605575.1 Laterallus jamaicensis coturniculus
ACAGGATGGGAACTGAGCAGGTACTAACAAACAGGATGACCATGTGTAATCCTGTTGTGCTCTTCTCTCCTTGCATCCCCTCCAGCAGCAGTCCGAAACACCACATGGTTTACCAGCCAGCCTCTCCTCAGCAGTGGGTTGAATGGTGTTTCAAATATTCGTCAGCCACTTTCAGCATGCAGGAAAAGACAAAAACAGATGGGGACGGCTTTGTTGACTAGGTAGCCGCCTTGCAGAAGAGAAGGTTCATGGGAAGGGATAATGTTTACTTGCTATCTGTGATTGACAGATCTTTAATTCCTGTTTCCTGACTGGCAGGACCATAAGGTAGACTGTAAAGGGGACTGCCAGGCAGGATGGAGACCAGAGACAACCAACAAATCCTTTTGTTGTTTTCTTCCCCCCTTTTATTTTTAACCTTATAGGATATTTCCCTTAAGATGACTTTAACTCAGGCTTTTTATTATTGCTCTTCAGGAGGAAAAGGTAGTATGGCCTCACAGTCCAGGAACCGCCTTACGTGCTTGGACCATGTTTGTGGCTGTTTGTGGTCCGGATGGCTGCACTTTTCTCATTAAACTGGAGACATGTTAAAGTTAGCCTCCAGCATCTGCCTCGGTTTCCATATTGGCAGAAGGGCGATTGGACCACTTTCCTTTTTCCGCTGTATATAAATATCCCAAAGAGATTTGGAGGTCTATTTTGATAAACCCATTACCAGAACTTTAGGGAAATGTAACATCTTTAGAAAGATCAGATTGTTATGCTGTGAATCTGAATCCTGGACACCACCCAGGAGTTGGGCTTGATGATCCTTAAGGGTTCCTTCTAACCCAGAGTCTTCCAACACAGATTCTATGATTCTGTGTAAGTAAATTATAGAAATTAGAGATGATAAAATCAGAAGAAAAAATAAACTTAGTCTCATGAAACCATAATATGAGTTCATAATCGTATGAAATCAATCACAGAGCATGTCTATACTGCTGTTACATTTGCAGTAGGAATGCACATTCAAAGTCTCCTGACAATCCCCACTTAGAAAATTTTTGTTTCTTCTGCAGGAACTGGAGCTGTTTGGGATCACAGAATCATAGAATATCCTGAGTTGGAAGGGACCCCATAAGGATTATCAAGGCAAACTCCTCACTCCAGACAGGGTCAGCCAAGTCAGAGCGTGGGACTGAGCACATTGTCCAGAAGCTTCTTGACCTCAGTCAAGGTCGGTGCTGTGACGCCCTGGGGAGCCTATTCCAGTGCCCGACCACCCTCTCAGTAAAGAACCTCTTCCTAAAATCCAACCTAAACCTCCCCTGTCGCAGCTTCATACCATTACTGAGAAATTGTCCTCTAGCACTACATTCCATGAGCTCCAGCAGCTAACAAGCATTCAGTTCACAAATGAGACGAGGGATGCTCTGAAATAAAGCCATCAACTCCAGTTCTTTTTTCTCTAGAGTTGCCTCTTGGCAAGAAGAGATCAGGTTGAACCCGATGATCCCTTGAGGTCCCTTCCAACCCCTATGATTCTATGATATTACAGGCTATGTCCATACTATTTCCATTAAAATCTCATTCCATTCACTCAGGGCCACACTCAGACCTGCAGAGGCCATATTAGCCATCAAGCTGCAAATGGACTCTGTGGTGCAATAGTACTGTTCTAGGGACTGCCCATGTTTCCCCAGCTTTGCCCAAGCAGCAGAGGCAGGAGCAGGACACTGAGTCCAGGAGCAGCTCCTACTTGATGCACATTGTTTAAGAACAGCACTCAGTAAAAATCAAAACCAGGATACACCTACAGTTATAAATGTTTCCTCTCTGTGTTTTAGGTTAAAAGTCCCAGAGATGGGAGAATTAAACACACGGAGTGAGATCAGGCCACGGAGAGAAATACATAAAGCTGTCATGTCCTGATGTTAAAACCACCCTTCTCTGAATGGCAAAGAAATCTCCCCATATATATTTTCTCTGAAACCAGAACTGACTTTTAGCAACCCATCATCATAACCTGACAAGCTGAGCGAACTCCTGTAACAAGAGTGACCTCCATCTCCCCTTTGCATGACTTCTCAGATAGCAGAAGGGTAAACTGGTGACTCACTGAAGCCACAGCACCAGTTCATATTTAACTGCAAGTGTATGAGCTACTGATTCAGCATAAAGGGCCCCATACATAAAGAAAAAGAAAACAACGTTCAAAAGAAAAGATGTCTGACGGGGTAAGATATTTGAGGAAATTAACTTGACCACTACATAACATCCAATAGTAGCACATCTGTAAAAAATAAACAATTCCTACTGCCTACAGGTGGCATATTTAATAAGTAAATATGAACACAGCAGCAAAAAAAAAGTGAAACCTGACCATCAGTCCAGTATGACCTTGAGTGATCCCCTTTTCCATAGCAATATTCTGTTTGGAAGCAGAATACTAAATGCAGTACTTTTCATTTGAAACATGTAAGATAAATGACAAGTTATCCTTATGTTCATTTTACAGACTGGGTGGGGAGAGGAGTGAATGAAAGCTACTTGCTCGGAGTCTCTCATCATACTGCTTACAGAGCTGGAATTGAAAATAAATCTTCCATTTGTCACAGTTAGTTTGCAGTATGGAAATATCATTGTGGTTATTATCAGCTGTACAATGAAACAACTGAAGTTGCTGCTGAAAAGAAATAGTTCGCGTCCAACATTTTGCCATAGTATGGCAAGTGAAGGAGCTTTTAGGGTAATATTTCATGAACAGTTATTGACACACTTCAAAATGCTTTCTATACACAATTGACAGTTGAAATTAAGTTACTTCATTTCAAATTGTTGTCAGATTAGCCTGTGCATAAAACCTCCTTTTTTTTGGAAAATCAATAGCATTGATTCTGTGAATTTCCATCATTTTATTTTTGTTCTTATGTCAACAATCAAAAAGAATAGATATAGCTCTTCATGACATTCACCTCAGTTAATGTAGCTGTATTAAAGAGCTTAATTTAGACAACATTCTAACGTGTACCAATTAAATGAGATTTGGGCTTGTGAAGTCACCCAGAGAAACAGCAGGGAATGAATGAATCCCACAAAAAAAACCCCCAGGCAGTTCAATTTCTGTAGCTGGTTCACCCTGAAAGTGTTGGCATTTAAACTTCTTGTCCCAAAAGGAAATTTGCCAGTTTTACACTTTTCTGCCTCCAAAAAAGGGCCTGTTTTTCCCTCCCTCCCCTTTGTGTAGCCCATACCAGTGCTCCTGCTCCTGCCCTCACCTCATCACCTAATGAGCCAGTTCAGCTCACCAATCAGCAGACAGGCAATTTTCTTCTGACTGGTTTCCTATCAGTTTATTGCACTGAAGCAAGCCACCATAGGGCAAGATAAGCATGGAGACAAACCAGTCAAAGCAGGAACCATGGGTGGAGTGGCAAGGGACAGGAGTAATATTGATTACAAACTATTGGACCAGCTCATGACATAGTGATAACTAATGACTTCTCAATTTCTAGCAAGGATTAAGGCTGTTTTATACACAAACAAAAAATAAAAAGGTAGTTTCCATCAGGTCCATTTAGCTCTACAATATTATTACACATATTTTTATATATTGTCACTTTTATAAATTTACATATTTCTTTCTGTTTGAAAAATGCCTAAATGCAAACAAAAGAAGAAATCTGATGGTTACAGTACAAAAATTACAGTTGGTATATCCAATCTGTTCCCAGCAAAGAGAAAATAGGAAAAATGGACATAAAAATTCATAGAATCACAGAATCAGAGAATATTCTGAGTTGGAAGGGACCCCATAAGGATCATCAAGGTAAACTCCTTGCTCCGCACAGGGCCAGCCAAGTCAGAGCATGGGACTGAGAACATTGTCCAGACACTTCTTGACCTCAGTCAAAGTCAGTGCTGTTACCACTTCCCTGGGGAGCCTGTTCTGGTACTCAGCCACACTCTCAGTACAGAACTTCTTCCTAACACTGAACCTAAACCTCCCCTGCTGCAGCTTCATACTATTCCCTTGGGTTCTGTCACTGGTCAGCAAAGAGAGGAGATCTGCTCCTTCGCTCCCCATCAGGAAGCCACAGACCATCATGAGGTCTCCTCTCAGTCTCCTCCAGGCTGAACAAACCAAGGGACTTCAGCCTCTGCTCCTAAGACTGCCCCTCCAGACCCTTCACCATCCTCATTGCCTTCCTCTGGACATTCTTTTGTGTCCCTCTTGCACTGTGGCACCTAAAACTGCTCACAGTAGAGCGGGACAGTCCAGTCCCTGGACTGGATGGCAACACTGTGTTTGATGCACCACAGGATATGGTTGGCCCTCCTGGTTGCCTGTGCACTCTGCTGACTCGTGGGTAACTTGCTGTCGACCTGAAACTGCCTGTTGCTAGAAAGGTGTGGCTAAAGTTTAGAATGGTGGAGAGTCCCAAGACAGAGGGAAAGGACCCCTTGCACTAAATGCAATAAATGCACTAAATGCTAGCATTTCCATGCTAGCAAACAAACTTGGCAATGCAGCAAAGCAACTGGTGAATGAGGACTAGTCCATGTCCTTCTCTGGAGGTCCCTTTTTTCTTTCTTTTTTCTTTTTTTTTTCCTCCTCATTTTCTTATCATTTTTTCCCTTCTTTTTTCTTTTTTTTTTTTCCCTCTTCATTTTCTTATCCTTTTTTCCTCCTTCTCTTCCTTTCTTTTTTGCTGACACACCAGGAGTAAGAAAGATCTTGCTACTTTAAGGAAAATAAATAAATAAATGTTCACTTCAAATGTCAAACAATGCAAGGCTTTAGGTTCACCAGAGACTTTAAAACTTTGTAACAAAAGGATAGCCATGTGAGGAAAATTCTACATCTGGATATAAATCTCTTGGAAACTATCTAGTTAAGCATGGGGAATGCCACCATTTTGACTCTACCCTCTTTATGTTTTTGCTGACACAATATCGTTATGTTTCTTGTCTGAGGTGGTACTTAATGTCAAAGACAGGAAATATGTTACTAATTATGTCTTTAGTATCCGACAGAAGAGGAGAGGAAGGAGAAACATTTAAAACCCTCTTGGTATTGGAGAGCACGTGTCTGTCCTCCAAGCTTGCAGCCTTTATTTTTATCCCTTAAAGTCATCATTTATAACTATTTGCAAGTCTGACTGTTAAACATAGCAAGGGATGGCGCTTGCCACAAAGAACTCAATGAAGCAAACTACTAAGAGAATACATGAAAGGAGGGTGAACAAGATCACAGTACCTCCACTTGATAACAGGAACACCTAGAGATTAGCTGAATTAGTTGAAGATACAAATTCCTACTCGGGCTGAGGGCTGGTGACTGTGAACACAGCACCACTTAGTCATCCTGACACACTTCAGCTACTCCTCCAGACATGTCATTAAGATAAAGCTCTCAGGAACAAGACAAAATATCTAATGCCAGCCTCTCTCAGCATCATCTGTTTAAAAATATGACCCATGAAAAATGAGCAGTCTTATTCTGCAACAGAAACAAATGTCCATTTTCTAAGTGAGAAACTCAGCCAGAAGAGGAAAGGTAAGCGAATGTGAACAGTCCTGCAGGTACAGAGCGCACAGCAACACCCACATTTAGTCACTTTTGTATACAAAGATTCTTTTATCTAATTTCATTTTCTCCCATGCAGGTTACCTAAGTGAAAGGCATCACTTATGAATGCCTGAGTTCATAACTAAGCACAGATCCTAACTTCAGTGAATGGGACTTTAAACCTGTTTTAGGCTGGCTGGGGGGAATCTCAGACCCTCTTTCCAAAGAGTTGCCAAAGAGGCTTTTCCTCTCTCCTGCCTTCCTCCAGGAGGAATAGTTCAGTATTCCTGTCATTTCAATGTCACTGAAGAGAAAATCAAGGCCTACATGCCTAGCTCAGAGGTATATTTCATTCAGGTTCATAACTCCTGTGGAGTTTACTAAGCATTAGATACTGAAATACATTTGAAGTTTAGAAGCAAGTAAGCCAGACTTTTTAGTCTTTATGTTCTACTTAATTTCCACTGGAACATTTGACTGGTTTTGAGAAGCACTGGTTGTCCACTGTCATGCCAGCCTGAAGTTACAGGTATTCAGATACAATTATTCTGCTTTTTAAGATACTACTTCTAAGACTTCACCTGCAAATAAATTTCAGCCTAAGCAGTATGCTAAGTGCTCAGTGGCTTCATATGGGCTGGAATAGAAGAATCCTGGCAAGGGGATCTTGCCTGTGCCTCTTTGTCCGAAACATCCATCTTCTGATTCTTTCTGCCCTGCAGGGATGATTCTCTCTCTAAAATATATGTTTACATTTCAAAGGTACCTGGGTCTTTTCATTGCTTATAGAGAGAATTTTGACAATTTGAGAATCATTAACTATGCACTTAAATTTTCATTGAAAGTTAAATGTTTAATATAGCCAACTAGGTCGCTTCCAAAATTGGCCAATTAATGAATTAATCTCTATATCACCTAAACAGACCTTGTGTTTCTCACAAGTCATTAAATTTCACCACCTTACCATCTGTATGATAAATTAAGCAAACTTATAAAGAAAATAAAAAATTATATATAAGTAAAAAAATCCAAACAAACCCTAAAAAGCTGAAGCAAACAAAAAACACCACAACCTGGAAATAATCATGCCAAAGGATAGAATCATAGAATCATAGAATCATAGAATGGCAAGGATTGGAAGGGACCCCAAGGATCATAGAGCTCCAACCCCCCTGCCACAGGCAGGGCCACAAACCTCAGGCTTGGATCTACACAAGGTTGCCCAGGACCCCATCCAACCTGGCCTTGAACACTTCCAGGGATGGGGTATCCACCACCTCTCTGGGCAGCCTGTTTCAGCACCTAACCACTCTTTCCATAAAAAACTTCCCCCTAATATTCAATCTAAACCTTCCCTCCTTCAGCTTTAAACCATTCCCCCTTGTCCTTCCATTATCTGCCCTTTTAAAAAGTTGATTCCCCTCCTGTTTGTATGCTCCCTTCAGGTACTGGAAGGCTGCAATGAGGTCCCCCCGCAGCCTTCTCTTCTCTAGGCTGAACAAGCCCATCTCCCTCAGCCTCTCTTTGTAGGGCAGGTGCTCCAGCCCTCTAATCATCTTTGTGGCCCTCCTCTGAACTCTCTCCAACAGTTCTACATCTTTCTTGTATTGTGGGCCCCAGATCTGGACACAGTACTCCAGGTGGGGCCTCACGAGGGCAGAGTAGAGAGGGACAATCACCTCCCTGTCCCTGCTGGCCACCTCTCTTCTGATGGAGCCCTGGATACCATTGGCCTTCCAAGCTGCAAGAGCACACTGCTGGCTCATGTTAAGTTTCTCATCCACCACAACACCCAGGTCCTTCTCAGCAGGGCTACTCTCAAGAAGCTCTTCTCCCAGTCTGTATCTATGTCTGGGATTCTTCTGGCCCAAGTGCAAGACCTTACACTTGGCAGTGTTGAACCTCATTAGTTTCACCCGGGCCCATTTTTCCAGGATAGAGCTGATTTAAGTTCCTGGCCAGAGGGCTGAAAATATGAAGTATATTTTTAAACATTTCAACCATCTCTACCGATGACTGTAGCACTTGCCTTACTTGGACAGGACATCTGATGTCTTCCGTCTCTCAAATCATCCTTCTGGATATATTCCTATGCTTTTGATCTTGGTACATGCACCATTACACAGAGAACTTGCCAGGACACACACACATCAGAACGTTCTTCCTATCATTGACCAGAGAACTGCTGGTTCTTCTTGAAAACGTCTTCCACATAGGTAGAGGTGTCCCTCCAAACAGATAAACAAAAAAAAAATCATATTAACACAGTGATTTCCATCAAATAAAAATGTGACTAAGACTGGGATAGTCTGTGGACCCATGGACTACTTGGGTGTTGTTTAAGATGGTATGCTTAACTCAGACTTACAGAACTTGCACATCTATGATGAGATAATGTCCAGACAGAAATTGGCATGTTAGTGCTCATTCAATCACCAGAGCTTGAGGAGGGATGTCACAGATCTTTACTTCCAATACAGCTTTACATCTCCAAATCAAAAATTGTTCCCAGAAAGGAGGAGAGTGCTTCTGAAAACATCCCCCAAACTCAAAAGATGGTGAGAATTGCACCTTATTTACAGAATGTTAAATAGTTTTGGGGAATATTTTTAAGCACTTTTATTTTTATAGGGAGAAGTTCCCAATACTTATTTTTGTGCTTAACAAAACTGTCCATCTTCCAGAAAAGCGGCTCAGACTCTTCCCAGAGCTTGATAAAACTCATGC
Source organism: Laterallus jamaicensis coturniculus (assembly GCA_022605575.1). Lineage (NCBI taxonomy): Eukaryota > Metazoa > Chordata > Aves > Gruiformes > Rallidae > Laterallus > Laterallus jamaicensis. The sequence continues at coordinate 10,785 of JAKCOX010000050.1, forward strand.
TGTTTCCAAAGATAAAAAGAGAAAGCAAAAATTCTTGACATACACCTACACAGATCTTGAAGATCCTCTCCAAAAGTGTTTGAGAATAGCCTGAGGAGAAACAGAGACAAAATTCTTGTGTATTCATATGCATATGCCATTACTAAGAAAAAGGTGCTTGTCTACAACAGTATACTCAAAGTGATTTCTTTTTAATAATGAAACATTTTATAAAACCCGCAGTTGTTACATTTTTTGCAGAACTACTTAGTGACATTGACATTTCTTTAACCTCAGTAATAAGCCACACTTATTCAATATGCCTCTTTGCATGTCACACTGCCCCAGTGTTATGTGATCATGCAATGAAAGACGCTATCATAAAATATAATATGCACAATGGGAACAGAATTATGGTTGCTCAGGGAGTCTTAATTATGAATTTCCTGACTCTTGTGGGTTTAAATCTCATACTTAACATTGTATTAACATATTTTTAATTGAGCAAGAGGGGAAAGAAAAGCACATATTAAAGTCTTTATCAGTTAAGGATGAGGATTTCCTAACAAATATGTTTTATCTCTCCACTTTTCATTTCAAAATTTCTCTGTTAAACTAGCTGCTATTGTCTCTTTGCAATGTGTTTTCTTAAAATTAAGACTCGCATCGTGGCACAATTAATCATTTTTAATGTGCTTGATCTTGTAGTCTCTGAACTTGCAGAGCTAAATCCTATTCCATAGAAAGGACTCCCTGGCTCCTATTAGCTGCAAAGATGAGTTGTCTGTTATAATTTAGACAGTAATACTAAATGCTTTTAAGTAAATAAAAAGTGTGGGAAAAGTAAGTGTAAGGTCTTGCAGATGGGTTGGAGGAATCCCAAACATATGTACAGATCAGGAGAAGAGCTTCTTGAGAGTAGCCCTGCTGAGAAGGACCTGGATGTAGAACTGTTGGAGAGGGGTCAGAGAAGGACCATGAAGATGATTAGAGACTGGAGCATCTACCCTAGGAAGAGAGGTTGAGGGAGCTGGACTTGTTCAGCCTAGAGAAGAGAAGACTGCGGGGAGACCTCATTGCAGCCTTCCAGTACCTGAAGGGAGCATACAAACAGGAGAGCAATCAACTTTTTAAAAGAGTAGACAATGGCAGGAATGTATTAAAGCTAAAGGAGAAAAGTTTTGAATTAGACATTAGGGGGAAGTTCTTTACAGAGTGGTTAGGTGCTGAAACAGGCTGCCCAGAAAGGTGGTGGATGCCCCGTCCCTGGAAGTGTTCAAGGCCAGGTTGGATGGGGCCCTGGGCAACCTTGTGTAGATCCAGGCCTGGAGGTTGGTGGCCCTGTCTATGGCAGGGGGTTTGGAACTCTGTGATCCTTGTGAACCCAGACAATTCTATGATTCTAAGGTCTTACTGGAATTGTTGTACTTGTCTAGTAGAGATTCAATTTGTTCAGTTTGTTTTACTTCTATATGACTATACTTCTCTATGACTTTACTTCTATAAGTTTCAAGAACCAAAAGAAAACAACTATTTCTTTTTTCTACTTCTTTTCCTCTTCAGACAATGATTTTTTACCAGAAGACTTCAGGTTTTATAAGACTTTAAGTCTTATATAACATTTTAAGCCACAACAAAGAATTTTGTCTTTTTTTTTTTTTTTCCACATCATTCTCTTTTATTCACCCTATGGAAAATCAAACATTTGATGTTGGCTATTGTATAAAAATCTTTTGACATGTCTCTGAAAATATGGCAAGTCTGTTGTCTTTGGAGAAAAGTCTACTTATTGCCCAGTGTAAAAACTTTTTACAAATAGAAATTCTCAGTATGTGCCTCATTTAAAATTAATTTCAGTCAGCAGGAGAATTTCTGCTAATCTTATTTTCCTCTTTGTTTTTTCTCTGATGTTTTCTTTTTCCTTTACTTTTTTTTTCCCTGCTAATCTTTAGCTGTTCTAAGAGCTGGACTATTTATTGTAGCTATTGAATAATGCTCCTTTAAAAGGAAAAAACCTCCCTTACCACCAAAGAAAACCCAGAGCAATAATAACAAAAATTCCCAATTTCGTGATGTACTTCCAGTGGTTTTGTCTCTCTCCATAAAAAGACCACTGGAGGTGAGGTTCTGGAGAGGCAGCTCTCTGAATAAGGAATTCACTATGAGCTCATCAAAAAGCCAACACGATAAGAGCAACATTATGCATTCCCCAAAAGGAAGCCAGGGTTATTTTGGTGCTAGAAATCAGTGTGTCATCTACACAGCCAAGTGTCCTCTGAGGACCCCACTGGGAAATCAATAGAGTTTTATGAGATTAGCTGCAGCTTTTGTGTAAACACCATAACATTTTATGATGGGAAACAGAGTCTTTTGATTTTTATGTAAGAATGGCATTGATTGGGGGTTTTTATGTTTTGTGTGGCTGAATTGTTGGGGGCTGTTCAAGGTGTACAAGCTGCAGTTTGAACCCCTTGCTATCCGACAGCAGACAATGCTTTAGTTAAATATTTTTGTCCAACATCAATTTGAGGATTTTGAAACCATTGACACAAGAAGATAGACTTTGTTTACTATGAATAAATTCTTAGATAATATACAGTACAAAAATTGTACATTTCATGTTTATTTTTATTGCATTCCAAACACATAGCAGGTAAAAAACAGCTGGTGTAGTTTCCAGATGACATCATGGCCAATGCTTGGGTTTTAATCTGGGATGTTTTCTTCCCTCAGATTTCAGGATCAATTTCTCTTTTCTGATATTTTTGGTTTGGGTTGGGTTTTCTTGTGGGAGAATTTAATTCATACTTCCCATCAAATGACAACATGTACTTTAGAGGTGACTCCAGTCTTCCCTTTAAGTGGGTGTAATGTTTGGATGAGGAATTAGCGTTTCGAATACTTTGCAGAAAATATGTATCTATGTGCGTGTTGGCATGAGATCTAGTGGAAATTGAATTATCTCTCACCAATCTGTCTCCCTCGGTGCAACAAGAGGCTTTGCTGACTACTTTTGGGAATCTCAGTCCCCCTTGTTTCCCTTAGGTCTACTCACAGGAAGATATGACATGGATATGACATGGTCCCAACCCTAACTCTTCCACTTTTTGCCTTCTCCACAGGACTGAGGTGAGAGGACAGAAGATGCCCAGCTTTTGCAGGGGAAATGCTGCTTATTGAGTACTTGAAATTATGACTAGTTTTGCATGATTTTTCCAAGATTTTCTGAGACATCTGGAGACTTCTAAGCTAAAGCTTCATCACTATTTCTTTCCATATAAGTCATTAAAAGTTACAAGTGATTCCCAGTGTTGATAAGGCAAAATGCTGTATTTAAAACCAGATACATTTTAAATGGAGGAAAAATCAACAATGAAAACATCAGATTCTGTGGAAAATTTCACAACCCCTCCAGGAAATATTTGTGACCTAGGTCATGGTTACAGCTATACTTCAACTGGGAAAAAATATTTCCAAAAAAACAACACCGGTGTTCATACAGTATGAAATAAAACCCACTAAACATCCTTGCCCATCCAGTCCAAACTAAAACAACTCCTGGCAGAAAGCAGCAGCTCAGAGAAGTAAAATTTTATGGACTGTAAATAAAATCAATGAAACATTCCTAATGTAAAGAGTATATATTTATCCCCACTAGCCCCTTATTAAAGGTGGGATGGTCAAGGTCTCTGTGCAACCATTTCACTCTGCATCAAAGTCACTGAGTAAAAACATATCTGCAGATCTCCTGAGGACTTTTATTTTCCTTAAGAAAGGAAAGTTTCAGGATCTCTTTTTTTTTCCCAAGTTTTATCTGATTATTTGGTTTAAAAATTGGAAACTGAGCCTTTTATTTATCCACAGCCCAGAATTTGCAGCTGCAGGACAAGCAAGCTTCCTTGCATTGCCCTCAGGGCGACCTCTGCTCTGACCTGCGGGGACCACCCTTACCGGTGGTGAGAGGTAAGCCAGGTCCTGCTCCTGCTCCACTGGGGTCTCCTCTGGGCAGAAACTGGTGTTTTATGACATGATTGCACATCAGCAAGAGACAAAGCTGAGGTCACCATGTAAATTCTGACTCTGGCCACAAAGGTGGAAAACCAATGCTTTCTCACCAATCCACCTACGTCCTTGATACAATTCCTGACTATTTAAGGACAAACATCAAAATCTACTGGCCAAATTCTTCCCAAGGTCTCAGGCTCACTGCCTCCGCTTGCCTCCTCTCAAAGGAGTTGCAAAGAGTGAGAGCCAGCAAAGAATCTGATCAACTTTATTTCTTTTAATTTACCCCACAGAGTTCTTGCTTGCCCAGGAGATCAATTTCTTTTTTACTTTAAAAAATCCACTTACCTGTCAAATGTTTCCCTCCTCCCTCTCCCCTCCAGTCATACCACAGAACTGAAATAACATTTTTTAAAAAACAGGGTAGATTCTGTGCTGTTGAAAAATTTAGACCTTGTAGAAGCTGGTGAATTTTTAGGATCTCAGAAAAACCATGGAGTGTTGCTTTAAATAGCAATGAAAGGCTGATTCAAGCCGTTAAATTTTATGTTGTGTGTAATATTGTAATTGATGTCAAGCCTTTCCCATATTCTTCACACTGACATTGGACAGTCTCCTAAATGTTAGGAGTGCAGTTACAGGGGTCCAGATCAAGAAAAGTACCAAGAAATGGGTGGCAGAAATGTGAATTTATTGCTAAGAACACAAAGATTCAAATGTGACATAATTATGCATGAGCCAAATTTGGCCAGTTTCTTTCCCATCCATTTATTCTGGGGGATAATTGGGTGCATTTAAGCATTTTGCTGCAAACAGTTTCTTCTGTGTACGCATATAAAACTTTATTACCCTTGTAAAAAGCATGCTGTGAATTCTGATGCTTCTGTGTGTTTGGGAGCATATAATTATTCTCTTTGCAGGAAAACACTTTTACCTACATCCTAAACTGAACAAACTGGCTTCCAAAGCAGCAGCTGCTTGAGAGCAGTGTGCTCAGCTTTGAGCATGACCAAGGGAAAAACACAAACTCAGCTCTGAGTTGAAAAAGAAACCTTCCCTCCATACAGGAGGTTTTAGTGCAGTACTTTACCTCACCTTCACTATTTTCCTGATTATCCTGAAGTGGTTTAAGAAAAACTTGCAACAAGTCAGAGTCTGCGTGAAGTCACCCTGTTTGGAAGGATAATGTTTACTAGCATGGAGATGTGCAGATCTCAGAAGTGGTCCCAGGATGCTCAAACCTGCAGTCCTGCTCATTGCATCCAAGAGATGCCACAATACAGTCCCCTTCTTCTCCACAGTTCAGACACACCTACCACCCAACAGTGCTTCTTGTAGAGCTATCTGAACAGCTTCAGCTGCTTTCCTGAGCAGCAGCACAGATCCAGAAGCCAACAGCTGATTTGGGGCTGGGGCCCATATATATCTATGGGCGTCCTTGAGCATTTGGAGATAGACATTTTTTAAGATGGATTGCTCAAACTGACACAAACTGAAATCAAGCATCTATGGCTTTCACAGCCATACCCATAAGGAACATATAACTGGGCAGGTTTAGGATTTTTTCCTTTTTTTCTTTCTTTTCTGTGCGCCCTGATGAAACTGCTTTATAGCACAAAAGTGAAGTGTGACCACGAGCTTTCTCGGGGCAAAACAAATGCCCACAGGGATTAAAGGCTGTCACTCCTGTCACCTCTCATCCCCTGAGTGCAGACTGTAGCTCTTCACTCTGTCCTCTCTTACATTTCATGTATGTTTAAATAGGAATGACCAAAACCAGAGCACTCAGCTCGACAGATTTAATTCTATAATTTTGGAAGAGGATGTAAAACAGAACAAACCACATGCAACAGATGTTGGTCACGTCATTTAATACATGACTAGAAGATGTAAGGTTACTACAGTGATAAGAAGCATTGATATACAGAAATTTTAAAAATGCAATAGAACTTTGAATTGGCCCCTACAAACAACTCCAGTCACTTTACAACATTTCCCTTAGCCAGTGAGGCTAAGCAGTAGTCACTGCTGTGTGAGATATATAAATATTGCAGTGAAGAAAGACTGAATAGACTTGAAAAAAAGGTAAGAATAGTCTTTGTGCGACTAGGCCACTGGTGTGAGGTACTACAAAGTGAGTGGATAGGGAGGGCTCAGAACTTGAACTGAGGCTATTGCAGATTGTTCTCATGGCCTTCCTTCCCCCAAAGCAGGTCAGGTTGCTTTCCTAGATTTAGTCCCTTTAGAGACAATAAGCTGAGAAAAGAAATGAAGCTGGCATGACGATCCATGGCATGATGAGGGAGTGGGAAGGAGAAAGAGGATAACCTTTCAGTGACTATGGTGCACATTTGGCTTGAAGTCTACCTGTCAGGGGGATTATTCTCTTCCTTTACTGGTTCATACCTCTAGAAATAGTCATGAACATGCCCTGAGAGGGGAAAAGCAGTTTGGAAACAAAGCCAGAAGGCTGCTTTTACAGAGTTATTCCTGCAAAGAGATCTCGTTTTTCATCTTTCCTGGAGATTACATTCATCTCACCCATCACCATCTACCTGAAAGATAAGGTCTGTCCTCCTACCTGGCAGCCCCAATTCTCTTTAAAGCCAGTGGTACATCCAGAGGACCAGTGGCATGGATTGTCCTATTCTTGGTCATGTCAGATAAGTTGTATCATCCTCCAGATATATGTCAGCTCCTGTCCTGGAAGTTACAACTTGATAATAATTGAGATAGTAGACTAGAGTGTAGCATCGCAGAGGGGTTTTTTAAGCATGCAATGTGCAGCCTCCATCCTACAAACCCTTTGAAACCCATTGAGGCCAAAGGAACTATATTGAGATATATGGAAAACTCACATGATTTAAGTTTTGCAGAATGGGGCCCAGGATCTGTACAAGGAGGCAACAGTTCGCCTGCTGCCTTAGGATCACAAATCTGTCAGATTTCAATTGATATGTACCATGACTTTTAATCTTGGCACTAAAAGTTAGGTTCCAGGCACTCCTGCCCACTGCTTGGCGGCACCAAAAAAGGCTAATTATTTCTCACCCTGCTACTCACCAGATCTCATCAAGAACTGAAGCTTGTGTTTCCTGAAATAGATTCCTCTCTTTTTTCTTTTTTTTTTTTTTTTTGCTAAAATATTTTTTTCCTGCTTCCATTGTGCCTTTGGAGGTTTAACAAATATCTATAGGCAGAAAAGGGCAGCTGCTTCTTGCATAGCACTAAACTCTTAAAATGTTGAAACCAGCAGGACGGTCACCTCCTCAGATCTTTAATTTCACCCTAAGCAGATCTGATTTGTTGGAGGAAGTAACAGTTTACACATTGCAAAAATAAATGGTGCAGCAGGCGTTCATACACAGTAGGAGGTGTGAAAAATGGGGCAAGGGGAGGAGGGAAGAGAGACTGATGGAAACAATCAACTAATGCAGAATGAAAACCTTTTACTCTCTCCAAGTGGAACTAATAGGAACATCAAATATGTTAAACTAAAACAGAAACACGAATGATGAAATTATTTTCCACATTTTTTTTTAAGAACCTTTTTTTCCAGGAGTGGTCACACATACTTGTGGAGGGAAAAAGAAAGGCTTGCCTCTAAGCACAAACAAACAGTTCAATGTGCCTGATTTTGAAAAATTATTTTTGTTCATCACATGTGCCAGCTTAGAGCAAATAGGCTCAGTGGGGGCTGTGGATGGTCCATGCTCAGCTGATGTTCCCACAGGTGCTGGAAGCCAATCAATGTCACAGTGATAATCAGCAATGTAAGGCTCAGTGGATCAGTAAATGTGAACATCCCCCAGGGCTTCAGGAGATAGTTAGCAATTTCCAGTGACTTCAGTGGCTAAGTTTTATGTTTCATTGTTGTAGGTGATGCTGGAAGGAAACAAGAGCAACATCTGGTTCTGGCAAGCATCTGGCCAAGGGAATGGGCATAAAAATGCCAGTTTAACTTTCATCTAGTACTGCCCATAAATACTGCTGTCAGACCAAAACCAAGCGGTGGCTCCATCTAGTCATCTGCCGTTACATTCAGTATTTTGATTTTTTATCAGAAAAGCATTATATGCCAGAAATCATTTCATCAATAGCACTGTTTGGAAGAAATGAGCTTCCCAATGGAGAGAGGGCAAATTCCTGAAGGAAGCATCTTTGTCTTGGAGGTTAAAAGAGTGATATAAAGAAAACAAACAGTGAGTGACATATTAGCCCAGCTTCATTCAAAACCACCCACATTAATGTAATGTCAGTGGGTTAAATTAGAAATATTTATTCATGATGTTATCAAAATGTCTTATAGGCTAAAAGAAAAATAGAACCTTTTTTTTTTCAGAAAAACTCACACAGAATAAAATTCTGTCCCTCATGATGAATGCAATTTAATAACTTATTCTAGCAATCATCATGCTCACTATTAAATGTTTATCTGTCTAGAGGAGATTAAGTGACAAAACACTTGTTCAGCTTCACTAGGCTCAGTCCTACATGTCTCTCCAGGGCTGTTCCATAAGCTTGGCATTAGCACAGACCCTCTTGGGGGGGGTGGGAGTGGTGCAGTTCTGCCTACCTCTTAGACCTCGCATGCTTTGGACACTCACATTTTACCTCTCAAAGTTGAAGAACACAAGAGGAAAGGGAGGCTGGTGGCAAGCCTCTGTCACCTCTGCTAGGCATTGCCAGCACCTGCTTTGTCAGGGAGGTTGGACTTGGTCTCTTGAAATCCCTTCCAATCCCTACAATTCTGTAGTTCTGTGAATATAGCCTGGGAGTGCCTCCGTTTGCAGCACAGACATTGCAGTTCCTCAGCACCTGGTGATGTGCTTCCTCTGGAGCACCTATCATAAATAATGTTCACACCCATACCAGTACATGGTAATGGTCCCAGGCACTGGAACTTGGTTCTCTGTACAGTTGTTTTGCTTGAAAGATTCTTGCAAATAATTTCTAGTCATCAGTGAGCATTTAGCACAGCACAGGGACCATTGCCAGTAGGGAATTTGGATGCAGTATCACACTTTGGAAGATGAGAGTTTAAGGGTATGAACACGGTATGAAATGACCCAAACTGGGTCACTTAATCTGAGAGTCATATAATAAGCACTAGCACTGCTTACTGATGCAGATGTAGCAAATGTACCACACTTTAAATCAATCTGGACTACCTGGACCAGTTCACACATGATGAAGGACTGTCCCAATATCAGCAAACATTGATATTCATTTTCCTTTGTGCCAAAGAACACCTATGATGGCATTGAACCATTTTGCTTTAGTGGTACCTGTTCTAAATAAGACAGAACAGCTGGGGGTGAACCTGACATGGCTAAATCTGGACCCAGAAATGCAAGACACTGCAATACAGAGGTATGATCCAGGCAGATCCAAAGCATATCAAAGAATCAGAGTGGTGATTCTGCCTATAAATTAAAGCTCAATAAACATAATGAAAGCTTTTTAGGCATACAAATCTATTTCTTTACATATTAACTGATGCAGCTAACCATCATGACAGCAGTTCAAAAAACTAGCAAAGTGCACTCCAAGTATCCTTCTGCATGTAAGTGACCCATTGTGAGATACATGCAAATATAGGCTTCAAATAAAATAACTTTCTTAAATCAGAGCTTCAAACAAAATTTGAAGTCAAAACATTCCTTGAGACAAAGATTGCATTTAGCCAGATAGCTCTTATTGCCATAAATGGTCACCACTGTGTGTTTTGTATTGCTAGATCTGCAAAAAGTAAATAGTTCATGGAAATGAAACTAACTCATAAATTAGTGTAGTTGGAGTTAAATGATAATTAATTCCAAGATGATGCTTTTGGGGGAAATAAATAGTTCCTTAATTATGAAAAAAATTATTATTATTATTATTGGAGATATTTTAATTCCACATCTTTACTATGGCAAAGCAAAGCTAAATAGAACTCTGGTTGAAATACCAGTTTATATTTGGCATAGCTTGTTATTGGTACCTGCCCATTATACTCATCTAGTTACCCAAGTTTTTCTTGTGAACTCCTTCAGTGTAAACAAACTGTGTTAGTGTCCTTTAGCTATGGGCTTCAAAAGACCTACAACTACAAATTTTATTGCTCAGCATTGCAATATGATGGTATCTCAAGAGAAGGTGACAGTGAGTTAACAGATAGGTCCCCAAGGGCAGCTGGCCCAGACCTACAGACTCCCTTCTCCAAACAGAGAAACAGGCACAATTAACAACTTTCAAAATGATAAATCTCCTTCTTTCATTCACCAGGCCTAAATGTGGTTGAGTGGACTGTCTTTCATTCACATTTTGGTACTAATTAACTCATAACATTTGGCTTTGTCTCCTAAGAATCCCCAGCTCTTTAGATGCCATTTCACATGAGAGAAAGTCACACAGTATCAGAAAAATCAATTAAAAAAGGAATTACTTTGCAACTGTCTATTAGAAAGCTGTTACGAGGCATGATGTATTGATTTCAGGTGCACTTTTATTTTAGGGTTTTCTCATTTGTCCTTCAGCTCAGAACAGCAGTACCAGCAGTAGCAAGAGATAAAAAATTGCCAGAAGTCTTAGAGGCACATATAGCTGTATTTCTAAAATTCCCATCACTACAATATCTGACCACTAAAAAAGACTTTATTAGAAAACACACCACAGTAATAAAAATTACTGGTTGCTTGGGTTTTTTTAATAAAAGTGGGATTTATTTTATTTTCAAAAATATATGTAAACTGAGATGTGGACATTTGGACCTAGATCTCTTTAGGACCTAGATGGGAGTCAACTTTTATGTAGGGCTAGAATTTGTGTTTCAGAAATTAATAAACCAGCTGCAAATGTATTCAGGAGACTAGAGGTTTTCACTCATGTCCTTTTTTAGTTTGAACATCTCTTGGGTACAACCTCAGACTTTGTAAGGAATCTTAACAACACATTTTTGAAGTGAATATATTTGTATGCCCTCCATTTAATTTTCCTCTTCACCGCCTGATACGTTGCAGAACTATTATATTGGGCAGTAAATGTGGTGTGAAATATAAGATACTCCAGCAGAGCCTCAAGAAATATCACAGAATCACAGAATGGTTTGTGTTGGAAGGGATCTTTAAAGGTCATCTAGTTCCAATCTCCCTGCCACAGAGAACTTCTGGGATATCATTCCTCTGTATGGACAGGAGTCATTAGCTCTGGAAGATATTCTTAAATGACCCATTCATAGTAGAAGTTTTTGTGACATTTTCTTGCTCTACAAGGAACTAAAATATATCTGTGATTCTGTGATTCTGTGATATGATAATTGTGAGAGTTTTCAGTGCATATAATTAAAAAAAAATTGGCATTAAGGAGTGAGACTAAGAATTCATATACAGTCAAAATTAACTGATGCTCTTCTCTGCAATATCTGTCAGATCATGCTGCAAAGGATCAAATATGCTTCCTATGCTTACAAAGCACTTATCTTTTTTTTTTTAATCTGGAATAATACATTAGTGGCTTCTGAGGAGGTAAATACTACCTTTCAGTCTCTGCTTGCTATATTCTTCAGAATTGCTCAAAAAACATTTATTGGTATTTCCCTACTTGTTACATTCTTTGTTCCCTGAATAGAAAGATTTATCTCCCAGTCCATGAAAGAAACCTCTTTTCTTAAAGAAACTTTAACTCTTCATTTCTAGAACTGAATAAGAATCAGAGCCCTCCGTCTGGATCCATGGAGCTACTCTTTTATGAACAGAGTCAGTAATTTATAGTCCAAATTTTCTTCCAGTGGACTGGTTTCCTACAGCTTAAAGATGCTAAGTAACTGAAAGTAGTCAAGTAATACTATAGCTGATTTCTGCAGATTTCAACAGTTTCAAATAAAAAAAAACACCTATGCATTTCTACAGCTCCTTTCTCTCAATTTGCTTAGGTCACAGAAGTTCAAGTCCCATCCAGCCATAACAGAATTTTAACCAAACTGGCTCAGGTTTGCCTATCGCTATTTCAGGCAGAGAGCAAATAGTATGTGTGATGCTTTTGGCACCTGCAAACGTAGCAACATAACTAATAGAAAGACATCTGTTTCTGTTATGATTGAAGGATGTTTACATTATGGCAGATTTGCAAGTTCCACAGAGCCGAGGCCCTTTATTGGTAAAGGAAGTCATCATTTAGTTTGTTTAGCACCAAGCACTTACTCGGGGCCACCTTGATCAGTAATCTAGAAGCCAGAAAAAGTTGTGGATCTTGGCTTCCCAACAGGCTGAGCTATTGAGCAGGTCTTTTGGCCAGAGAGCAGAATCCATCTTCTTCATTTTTGACAGCAGTGACTTTGGTAAATTGCAGGGGAAGAAGAGGTGTCTTCCTTCAGTAGCTCTGCACTTGATTTTGTCAGGTGGTTTAAATCCAAATCTGTGTGGCAACTCAGTTTCCACAGTTTAGAAGTTCCAAGGTCAACAAGCTGATGGACATGGAAAGTATCTTGCACTTGCACTCTGAGAGAAACTGTTTGAAACCAAGGGTTGAGTAATAGCAGAGGGGAGAGAGGAAGCTCAGTTAACACTACAAGAAAAAAACCCAAACCCAGAACTTCATCAGGACTCACTATATAGTGTTTGTCCAAATGCAGAAACGTTCAGCCACAGCAGAGTGAGACCTCCTTCTGAGCTGAAAAAAAATGTATATGAATATGATTTGTGTATGTATATGTATGTGTATATGAACCACAGCAAATCAGTCTCAAAAAAGTCTCCAGAGATTCTCTAGTCCCCCTCCCAGTCCAGCGCAAACATAGTTCAACCTCTGTCATTCCAAATAGTTATAATTGCTCTTAAGGAACAACTCTTCAGCATCCCCAGAGTTTAATCTCTTTGTAGGTAACACATTTAAATAAGAACTTTTTTTGCTTTGATTTAAGCCCATTATTCCTTATCCTAACCCAAATTATATTGAAAAGAGTTTATTCTGGTTTTATGTAACAATCTTTTAAGTATCTGAAATGTATTTTCATGTGTCCTCTGAGGCATCTCTTCGCTGTGTTAAGACAGTTTTTTGGTCATATGTTTCCGAACTTCTACTTCCCTTATTGTTACCCTCAGGACCATCTCTAACAGACCCTTGTCCTTCCTAAATGTCACCTGAACTGTCTCCACTACTTCAGGGGAGACCTCACAGATGCTGAGTAGGAAGCAAACATTTCTTCACATACCTTATATTCACATTCCTGTGTGGCAATGCTGGATATTAACTGGGTGGATTGGTTGTCTGTTTCCTTACAACAGCATGCCACTGCTGGACAATTTGAAACACATGCAAATTGTTGTAAATCAAATCTCACAAGCCAATTTTAAATGCAGTGTTCCCAATGGGTTGAAAGTTCTTTATTTTAAGCCCTTGAAAGGACTGCAATTGTGAAAGTCATCAGTTCCCCATATCTGCGTGTATCAGAGCAGAGCAAACAGCTTTGGAACATTCTCCATATTTACAAACTACCCAAGGGACACCTTGGTCCTTCATTTAGGGAATCTAGTCTCAGTCAGAGCCAGTATTGTTCAGACTTCTGCTCTGGCCACAAGGAGTCAGGTTCAGTGCGTCATTTCATGTTTCAAAATACTAAAAATACAGTATGTCCTAGGAGTACGTGTCCTATTTCCACTGAGAAACTCTCCATCTCAGGTTGTTTATGAAATTCAGGCTTTACCATTGCTGCCAGAAATAATTTCAGAAATCTCACTGACAACCTCTACTTCACCTAAACCATGAGAAGCTGAGATGTGATTAGGGCCTGAAAACTGTATCTTCTTCCAGATCTTTTACATCACAGTTATATCTTAGACATACTGTAAAAAAAAGAAGACTTGCTAGTTAAGTGACAGAGAAGTTTAGTGAGCATCACTTTGAGTTAAATATTAATGCAGATTTCCAGTAAGGAGCTTAAGTGCCTCTACAGAATATACACAGCTGAAGAAAAGAGCAGAACTTCAATACCAACCTTTGTTAAAGGAAAGTTAGGACTGGACAAGGGAATTGGGAATATTTCCAGGGTCTGCTGAAAACAATGATGGTCACACTGGTCAAATTATTGTTGGCAGGGTATTTCAAACTAAACACTGCTCCTGAAGACAATCAAGAAAAATTTTAATACCAACCTCTTAAGTAGCATTTTTTATCAGTAGTGCTTGGACACCGTTGCATTCTACAGATAAGGACACTGAGCATCAGTGGTGATGCCCTATTTGATGTCTAAACCACAGACTATTCTGAGTTAAGCTCATTTATTCTTATTAAACAACATGGATGGTTTGTCTTGTTTTCTTATTTCCAGCTTACCAACTTTATTCTGAATTGAAATCTTACTTTCTAGACAGTGACTGCCAGCTGTGGTCCTGATGCACAAAATGCATAAAACATTTTGGCCTTATTAGCATCACAATCAATAGCTGTTCAGCAATGTTTAGCACGTTTTAAGTTATCATGCTTGTCCGTTGTTACTCCAAAAGGACACAAATCGCCATACAGATAGAGTTATAGGTTCTGTACCACATTTGCCAGTTGCACCTGTATGTCTTGGATACTCTGAAACAATTCAAAATGACGCCTTGGGTAATGGAACAAAGCCAATCCTGGCTGCTCATCTGGGTCACTCTACAGGCTCTGCCTTGAGCACAATAGGTGCTGAAATATCTATTGGACATACAGACTTACAGACATAAACACTAATACATGTCTGGCCTTAAACTGAGTTTGATGCAGTTGGGCATTTTGTTGTACATGTTATTGACCCATAAACGAACCTTTCCCTGTTTTATCTTCATTTTCTTTCTATTTTTCAGTCTCTGCCTTCTTCATCTCCCTTAGTCATACTGGGTTTGATGGAATACTGTTAATTTCCTTCATTGTAGATTATATGGTTCTGTGTTTTGGATTTGTGCTGAAAACAGTGTTGATAATACATGTATGCTTTAGTTATTGCTAGGAAGTGCTTAACCAGAGCAGAGGCCTTTACTGTTTCTCTCGCTTGCCCCAACAGCAAGTAGTAAGCTGTGGGTGCTTAAATAATTTGGAGGAAACATGGTCCCAGCTGACTGAAGCAGTATTCCACATCATATGACATCATATTCAGCAATAAAAACTCCCCTCTCCCTCCAGGCAGAGCATCAGCAGTGCCCACAGGCTCCCAGAACATGCTCAGGGAATGGCAGGCACTACCCTGATTGTTGAGCCTTTCTATTTCGGAAAGTCCCTTTCATCCCTTCTCTTTATTTCACTCATGGTCCCCTGACATGTCACAGTTTCTGTATGTTTTGCTTGCCTTATATATCCCCTTATTTTTCCAAGAGGGAGGTAGGAGATTTTGTTAAGGAATGGACTCCATCCAAAGAGAAGCCAGTAAAGCCAGTGGCAATTAAAAAAAGAAGAGGACATTGACTTAGCATTTCCAGACCATCGTGGCAGTTTGGTTGATAAGTGCCCTGAGAGGAAGGCTATGTAGTGAGGGGAAGATGCCTTTTAGCTATATAAGCAAATATAAGCCAGGAAAGCTGGACTGCTGATGCCTATTTTAAATTCACAATACAGTAAAAAATGCAGCACAGGATTAAAAAAAAAAAGGCTTGGAGTGTCAAAAATGGCAGGGGTGACAACTTCAATTTGGATGATCTGTCTCTCTTATTTCTTTGGCTTACTAACTAACAGCAATAGTAGGTTCTTCCAAATTTCACTAAGATAATTTTTACAGCAGGTTTACACATAAAGAAAATACAAACAGATGGTATAACATGGTAAGTAACAACCTGGCAAATATACAGGAAAAGGGTGTTCTCCCACATCTAAATTCAGAAAGATTTTAAGCTTAGAAAGATGAGACAGTAAACAGGCTGGGTAACAGGCATAAAGAGAAGAAAGAACAGCCTGACTGATGGGGACATACCGACGCTTAGCCACAAAACTGAAGGTTTCACATCAGGGTGAAAGCTTAGTGTGAGTCTGATAATAAGACCTGAAGTTAAACTGATAGCGAAATCTCTTCCTTTCTTTGCTGCAGATGAAATCTGTGATCTATTCAAGCCATTCAACCTCTCCAAATCTAACTCTCTCCATGTAAACTGAGACTAGCTCTTAGTTCCTTTAGTAAAGTGCTTTGAGAGCTGCAGATTGGAAGTGATGCTTGCACACTTGCCAAACTCTGGTTCCTTTCAAGATCATGGCAAAATTCCTCTGGGCCTCTTTGGCTATGTCGATATTAATAAATTAAATGTGCCCCATGCCATTCCCTGGTGCTGCGGCCAGCTGGCAGGGAACAGCGTGCATCTATATTACTAAACTTTTTACCCTCTTAAATAGGGTGGTCATATCAAAACTCTTTGTCGGGAAAGGCTTGTCTAAGTTCCCAAACTGTTCCCAGGAATTGTGCGCTGTGAGCAGGGTGCTGCCTGGCCCCAGCCCAAATCGTGCCAGGGTCCCTTCCAGTGCCTGGAAATGTCCCTCAGCACCATCATTTAACTCTGAATAGCTCTTGAGACAAACACTTGACGTATTAATTTTAATAAGCAGTACAGTTAGAACCGTTAACTCCACTGACATTTCTTTCAAGCGTTCAGATCTTTTCCTTTTATGGTATTTGCAATTATTTCTATATTCTGAGATTGAGTGCAAAATGCCAGCAGCGTTCAACTTGGACTTAATCTGATTACTAATCAAAATACCAGACTGCAAGATCTCCATCTTGGATTCCTTTCATCAGCTCATTCTGCAAAACCACCTTCACGTAATTACAGAAACATCCTGCAAGCTCTGGGTTTGCGAACCACTGTGCTGTTCAGAGAGCTGGTAGAACACAGAGGTTAATCTCAAATCTGATCCGCAGCCAAGGTGGTCTGGTAAACTCCAGTGAAGCATAAAAAGCTAAATTATTAAGGCAGGGCAGGTTTTTACACAGCATCGCCCACTGAGCGCAAGCAAAATAGACTAATCCCTGAGCTACCAGAATCAGCTGGCTATTTCCAAAAGCCAGCAGCAGCAAGGAAGCTATTGCATGACTTCTTTTCGAACAGCAGAAGGGAAGATTGGAGGAAGGAGGGGCTGGGTGGGAGTGGAGCAGTTTGACATCTAATCTATCACTTTTATTAGGCTGAGTCTGCAGGCATTTGAATTGTGTTTTCCTCACTTTTTAAATGAAATAGAGAAGAGTAACACCAATGACATAGTTCCTCATGAGTGATAGAGTAATTTAAGCTTCATAGAGTCTCCTATTTCAGATAGTGTTAATTTATATGTGGAGGAACCTGCATGCATGGAATTTATGTTTTTTAAAAAAAAACAACAGAAGACCCAGCAAAACCTTCAGAGTGTTTTAACACATCTGCCTGGGGGCACATGTAAAAGACCTAGCAGGAAAGTGGTAAAAAATAGTGTTCCCCAAGTACGCACACGCTTCCACACATAGAGGCACACAAAATGACAGAGAAGATGATGGGAAGGTGGAGGATGGGATGCTCTGTGGAAGCTGTTTTCTTAACCTCTGCGACAGGCTGGGCTCCCCGCCGTGCTTCCCCCAGCAGCTCTCCCCATGTGCTGCACAATGTCATCCAGAGCACCAACAACAGCTTGAGGAAAAACAGCTTTCACTGAGAGCAGGCAAGATAGGAAAGAGATTAGTGCTTTTTATATATAAACCGTGTGGTTGGTGACCAAAGCCGAAGACAAACTACAGGAGCATGGTGAGGGGAGTGAACTCAAGGAGAGGCAAAGTCTAGGTGACTAAGAAGATAGTTTAAATCCATCAACAGGCGGCTAAGATCTGAACTAGTCATCTGCAACCAGGGGAGAAATCAGAGTCCCGGTGTCAACGACTACAAATCTTGTTGCCTTTGAAGTGGCCAGTATTTTACCCAAAAGTTACTACCTAAGATTGTTATCTGGCTACTTGTTGGCCGATGTGAGACAAATTGGCAGTCTTCAGCTAGATCCTGGTAGACTAATTCCACAACACCACATTTGGCATTCATTAGCTGTCCTGGCTGTGGGCTAAGCAGCAACAGTCAGAAAGGCTGAACCTCCATTTCACCCCTCAGAGGTGGTCTTTCCAGCACAGCTTTGAGACCCATGGATAAATCAGTATGGGGCAGTAAGTCCTGTAATAAGTCCATGGGTAATTAGATGACTTTGCCTTGAAAAGCTCCGAATATTTCTTTCAGCAGCACCGCATATATTTACATAGTACACGCAGATTGCTAACAGCGCAGTGAACCTAGGTACACACAACCTTTCTTCTCCTTTCAAGCTTCCTAAGTCTGAATAATAGAGAAAAAGTTGTGGTACCTACATGAGAAAGCTGTGAAGCCCAAGGAAAGGAAAACCTTCAAAATGCAGGTAATAGCATGATATATATATTAAATATTGTTTACTGAGCAAATGTAATTTGCTCTTTCATTTTTATCAAGAGTTTTCTTGGTATTCTCAGAGACAAATTGGCATTGCAGTAGATTCTCATTCTTAGAAGCAATCTGCATTCATGGGCTTTATTTAGATTGACTGCTTCTATGTGGCAGCAAAGAGATAAATGTTCTCCTGAAGCACTCTTACTGTAGGTATGATGCAACCCAAGGAAAATCAAGTCAATCAGCACTAAACGTGCATTCTGAACAACCTACTATAAAGCACTTTTAATGTTTTAAACATCATTTGTCACTGTCACGCTGAAAGAAAAATTACAGTTCACTTCAGCTAAGTGGTAGCTCATGTCAACAACATGAAAACCCTCTGAACTTCTGCTTTTATTCTGACCTTATAAGCAGTTTTCTGAGTTAAGACTTGAAAAAGGAAGAGTTGCAGTGGGGCTTCAACCATACAGATAGGTGGAATGGCTTACGGTTAGTAAGAGGATAAACAGGTGTGAAGACTCCTGACAATGCTCACTGCAAGTTTGTGGTTCATTTAGTTACGTTGCCTGACTTAAAGATGAATTTCATGTCTCTGCAAGTCAAGGAGTCTGTAGGACATAGTGTAGATCTGCTAAAGGCTATTGGCTGCTAAGTGAAGTTTTCACTATCAAACTGTGAAGGAGCAAAAACAAAGAAGAAAAGTTACTATGACAAAGTATATTTGTAGATTGATTCTATTGGAAAAGCAAAGTTTGGTAATGACTGGCTTGTGAAACTGAGCACAGGCCCACCTTGAGAGGTGGTCTAAGGAAAATCTCTGAAGGTGAAAAGGTGTACTTAGCCTACATGAGCAGGGTGCTCTGCTCATGTTCTTTTCTGACTGGAAATTTTAGGAAAATTTCCAATGAAACACAGTCCCCCATTATTTCACAGAATCACAGATTGACAGTATGTTTGGAAGGGATGTCTGGAGATCATCTAGTCTGACCCTCCACTCAATTCTAGATAAAGCCTATGAATGACGATTGATCCTAATTTATCAAAATCAGCTAGAGCAGGTTGCCCAGAACCATGTCCAGATGTCTTTTGAATATGTTCAAGGATGGACACTCCACTGTCATGCTGGTCAACCTTTTCCAGCATTTGACCATCCTCAGAGTAAAAAAGTGTTTTCTCCTGTTGAGACAGTTTCTTGCATTTCAGATACTGCTCTCTCATCCTCTCACTGACCATTGCCAAGAACTGGCTCCACCTCCCATTGTTTTCTCCATCAGGTATTTCTACACATTTATAAGATCCCCCTGAGCCTTCCCTTCTCCAAACAACACTTCCAGCTCTCTCAGCCTTCCCCCATTTTATCTTCAAGCATATACTCAAGGATAAGCTGGATCTGCTTCAGGAGAGAGGCTTTAGCCCTTTGTGCAGCAATAGGAATTCTCAAGTACATTTAAATATGTCCATAATATTTCAAAAAACAAAACAACTGGAAAGAACCATCAAATTCTTTTGTCTCCTCTGCCTTCATCTCTAACGTGCAGA
This sequence comes from Laterallus jamaicensis coturniculus, assembly GCA_022605575.1. Lineage (NCBI taxonomy): Eukaryota > Metazoa > Chordata > Aves > Gruiformes > Rallidae > Laterallus > Laterallus jamaicensis. The sequence goes on from JAKCOX010000050.1 coordinate 30,674, forward strand.
AGCTGTTCTCCGCTACTTTCTTTTTCTTTCTTTTTTTTATTTTAAATATTAGAGTTCTTTTATAGCAAAAAGCTCATTGTTTAGCTTTCTGGTGAAACTACAGGCAGTGGTCTGCTGGATGTGCAGAGGGATGACCAGAGAGGTGGATGCCCACCATCTGAAAACTTCTCTGCTTGGTACACACAGGGAGATGCTTTCCCTCCGTGAGCAGCTCTTCCTTGCAGAGCACTCCTTGAAAATCATACACCCTTTTTGCTCAAATACTTCTTTTTAATGTTCATCTGGTTCTGAGTAGAAAAATCCTCAGCGCAAAAAGAGAGAGAATATGGCATTACTTCTTCAACAACAATATCCTGATAAGAATATATGAAATTCCCATTAACACAGGAGACACATACTTCTTTATACTTCATTCATTCATTCAGTGCACATTAAATAATCAAAAGGGTTTTCTTCTACTGTTGAAGTTCGTTTTCCCCTTTAAATAGTGTTGCAGATACTTATGACAGGGATTTTGTTTAAAAAATCACATTTTATCTTTATGTTATTTTGAAAGTTAAAGATAAAACTGTATTTTTAGGCTTGAAGTGAATTTTATTCTCAGTATAAGAAAATAGAAAATTGTTTCAAAAGAGTTTCAGCAAAAATGCCTGTAAAAATGTAATAAAATGTCCCCATTGAAGTAACAAAAGACTATTTCCATCACACTGAATTTTTTTTAACTTTTCTTCTTAGGAGTTTATTTCAGGCAAAATACTCCTTGCACACATATTTTATAAGTAACTCAAGGTAAGACAGAATGTATTAGTAAATTAAATAAATGCAATGCTTTAATGCTTTACTGTTCTTTTCCTTTCATGATGGCTACCTCAGTGTTAAATCTTTCTGGAGACAAAGCATAGGACATTTATGTTGGGGGTTTTTTTGCTTTTTTTTTCTTTTTTTTTTACTGTGATATATCATGTTGGAGAAATGTCTATCTAAAAAAAAAAGAAAAGAAAGTAACAAATAAGTTAATTCCTGGATACAGCCCAGCAAAGGTAGAAATAAATAATAAAGTAGCCCTATTCAGTCTTAATTGTTTTTTCCACTTCCCTTTTTTCCTTTTCAAACCTTAGAAATTCCCTCTCAATATTGAAAGGAAATGTGTAAATTAAATAACTCATTTTGATATGCATTTATTTTTTGCACACTGTCTCCAACTTCCATTAACTCGTTGAAATGAATCCTAAAGAAAAGGAGCTGTTCTTTACCAGGCTAATATTTTGCATATATGTCATGTGCTCAGTTCATGCAGATAAATACTGGTTAATATTACAGAATTTAACTTCAGTTTATCCCTTTTCCTAAACTGAAAGTCAAAGCAACTAGCACTGAAAAGTATTTAAGACTACTAGAGAAGGAAATCAAATTTCTACTTCTTTTCACAGACTGTCATATGGAGGATTTCAGGACAGCAGTCACGGATTTTTTTCCTAGGCTCACAGTTAGATAAATGTGAATTGTTGATTCTTTAACAAGAGAAATGTAGGACATAAATATAAGATAGGATAGAAATAAAAGCATTATGTGTAGTTTGACTACAGTTCTCACCTCTGGAGACTAAAAAAAAAAATGGGGGGGAAAAATACATTCTTGATTCACCCAGGATTATTTCCAGCCTCTATCATCTCATACAGAATTATACAACTTTCTGATAAGGCAAATTACTCCTAGGGAGTTCACTTTCTGGAATATACACTGCTGAGTCCTTGCCAGACTAACAGGTCTGAGTCAGCCCTATCCTAATCATTTTATCCATAGCCTGATTGTCCATGTGCCTTATAATCTTGGACATGGTTCAAAATAAATAATGGCAGTAACAAGCCACAGGCTGAACTTTCCTCTAAAATTTTTTTAAGACATCAAGAAAGCAACATCTGCTGAACCAAATGAGGAAGAAATCCTTAATGGCTAGGATGGAGAAGAGGAAAATAAAGGAAGGTCCAGCAGAAGTCCTATCCCACTGAAACCAGAGTGATTTCTGCCTCCAGCTCCAGGCAAGCATGTACCTCCATGCTCACGTTCATTACAACTCCGAGCTGGGCAAACCGACACTGCTGCGGCTCTACTTCTCCCATTTGAATGTAAACGATATTAAGTACTTTGATTTTTTTATAAAAGATTTAGCCTGTTTGACTCCAACTTGCATACTGGAGTTCCTCAGCACTTCTCTGGTGCTTCCTAAATATGCAGATATTATGGTTCATACACCCATGCTCCTCGACCAAAGGCTGATAATTTGCATTTGCCCTAATAATAACTTTAGAGTTTGTTATTTCCACAAATATGTAAAACAAGCTCAACCTTAACTTCTTGCTGTATGATAATTCTGATGATTTTTGTCTGCCCACCAGAGTATGTTTCAGGTTTTGTTCTACACTCAGACAAATTATAGCCTGCAACAAACTTTCATTACTTGTAGGATGCAAAAGACCTTTCCTGAGACAAGAGCACATTTTCCAGCCTCGATGAGAACAGCAAGGCACTCAAGAAGTGTCCTACATCTTGGAATTGCCTTTTATGTTAGTGTTCTGTTGAGGGATGTCACATTTAATCCATTTTGATACTTTTCTAGTCACATTTTCATATATAGAAGAATAACAGAAAGTACAATGACATGCAACCGATGCTGAAGTTAGAATAAATCAGTGATCCAATTGCGCATAATTCAAACTCACCAGATTTATTTCTTTCCACTAGAGAATGTCTGTCAGAGCCAGGAAAAAATTTTATCACCAGGCTAAATTCATATCAACAATTAAATAATCGTTTACAGAAACAGCAATTTTGGTTTGCAAATAGCACAATGACTCCCTGAAGCCTGTTCTTTCCCCCCCCCCTGAATCCCTCATCCCTTTCCTCTTTTGTGTCTTTGTACATTTTTATTTCTTTGCAGCAAACGTTTGTTTGCCTGGAATTATAGCTATCAGCTATTTTTCATGTAAAAAGTCAGAGACACAAATTATTCAGATTTGAGGTTGGACAAGTATTTGTTTTTATATGAATTGATTAGCTGTTAGCTATGAAACAAAATCTAAATAACTGAAAGAGGATGATCTGGACAGCAAGATACTTTTTTCCTCCAGTATCAGATCTGGATGAGACAGGGGAAAAAAATAGAGAAAATCTCTACTGCTGTTTTGCCTGAGCATGTTTGATATTTTTGTGAATTTTGTGATTTGTTAGGATAAGCTTGGGGTCTCTGAAGGGAAAAGATACGGGATACAGACATGGGAGTAGGAGTGACTTGATTTCTGAGGAAAGCACAGGACTGCGTGAACAATTGCAACTGAGGAGGTTTCAACACTAAGTCTCCCAGAGCTGCAAGTACTTTGTCTCTGCCTAAAGCCACACTGGAGTTACGGGGAAAACTATGTGAGTGCAGTGCGGCAGCCTCTGAAAGGAGGGGAATCAAAAAAAAAGGAAGGCATTTGTACATGATTATCTATTGTAGACTCATAATCCAGGCCATACTTAATAAAAACACTGAGTTCACACAGACCTTTCTACATCCTCAGGAATGCAGAACTGGAAGAGAGCACTGAATCACCGAGTCTCGTTTCCTGTTACTTTGGGCACCATATTGCAAGATATCTTTCATAAACTTGAAGAAGATCCTGAAATCCTTTATGAAGGAGGTTACTATCACAGTATCAGTTCCACAAATGAAGAAACTTGATCCGTGTAAGGGATGGAATGACACAGCTATCATCCAATAGCCCAGTAGAAATTCTTGGACCAAAACTCCTTTTGTCAAGTGTCCACCTGTGCTTTAGCTGCAGTGCTGATCAGGAGCTTCTAAAGGTGCTTTCCAGATGTCAAAGACCAGTGTCCCACAACACTGTTGCTGTTCATGCTTGCAATGCTTTGCCTTGCTGATTTATGTTAAAAAGGATTCGGCACTCTGCGGTAATACTGGAGAAATTCTTCAGCACACATTTTTTTCTGGCATTTCTCGGAACACAGAATTGCTCCCAAAGTGACTGGCTTCTGGAAGCTATTGGAAAACAACACGAAGCCTTCAGTTTCTGAATAAAACTTTCCACCTGTCCTTATGGATGCTGAAAATTAAACTGCACAATTTTGTCAATTACAATAGAAAATACCAGGGCCATTACTCGAGATGGCTGTGTATTAAAGACAGACCACCCCAGAATGCCTTTACACAAGAGCAGGAAAGAGATCACTGTTCACGAGGCTGGGACCTGCCAATCAGACCAAGACTGAATGCCTGTCAGTCTCCTTCATATTTGACTTGGAAGCAACTCATATCAATATGTAGTCAGGAAATGGCTCTTTAATCACTGCAAAGTCTCTCCTGATTTTAAAGATTAAATCAGCCACAGGCTGCTTGGGGTTTTTGTTGGCTTTTTTTTTTTAACTCCTCCAAGATAACTGATGATAGCATTTGAGAATGATTAGCCATGCCGCACGGCATAAGCATACAGCTTGCTCCGATTTCATGCATTACAGGCCATGCTGTACAACACTGATCTCAGATAACAGGGCATCCAAAGAGATCTGACAGACTTGTCTATGAGTGATGTATGGGGGGAAGACAGCTTGAAATACGGAAAGAAAATAAATTACCCAATATATTAACAACGATCTTGTTAGAAATGTTGTAGGAAGGAGGGCTGGGAAAAGAGCAAGGTCTCCACAGAGATCCCAGTGAGGTGGGATTTGAAATGCACCTCTTGCAAAGTATAGTTGGAAGTGCTACTGCTCCAGGAGGAGCATCCAGCAGGATGGGTATATGTTCACAAAGGTACCCTCAAAATGGCAACCCATGCTGACAGCTCTAGGAAACAGCAAGTGACAGCCAAAGGCACTGCAGAAGCATGCTTTAGAAAAGCAGTGGAGGCAAGGGAGATGGAAGACAGGGAAACAAGTCCCGGAAAGCTAGTCCCTGGAGTGGGACAAAACCAGGGTGTCCAGGTGGGAGGTGAGAAGAGCAGGTGTTAGAAGAATTGAGCCAGATCAGCTGCTCTTAAGACAAAGGAGATAATATTTGTCCTCAGGGGAGGGAGGTGCAAGATGCATGGGTAGGATGTGCTTTGTGGATGTGTTTCATGTAAACATCTGTGCACTTTCATAGCAGAACTGAGTGAAAGAACAGAAAAGACCAGCCTATCAGCACCTTGAATCACTGAATTCACCCATGTTGGTCCATGTCTTCCTTGGAGGGTGGTGTTGCTCAGCATGTAAAAGTGGCACAAAAGTGGCAGAACTCCTTTTGCTCTGTCACCAAGCGAGTTGTCAAGTCAGCTTCTGCTTTTCTCACAGCGATCTGTCTTGTTTCAAGCAGAGGAATACTTCCCACCCTAACACATAGCCAAATAAATCCTCTTGGAAGCTATTTTTCTCTGATCCTGCGTTTCCCTTACAACATGTGCCATGTTTCACCCACCCTTCTCCACACTTTTTAAACTTCTTAAATTTACAGTGGAAATAAGGTATGGCTGTGGCACTCCTACCAGTAAACTTTTTTTTTTTTCTGCGATGTTCAGAAGAGAAAGAAAATGATCAGGTTAAATTTTACAGCAAAAAATTTTCCTTTTGCTACATTTATTTCCTACAAAGATTGCCTGTTTGCAAGCTATTGGCATGCAAACACATGCTAAGCCATGCTCACCCACCTCGTTTAAACTCAGAAAATGTGCACCCAAATGGACTATCTTGCTGTGCACTTCTGCCTTTCAAGCACCAGTATAAATGAAGAAAAGGCAGAATTCATCCGGTTCTTTGAGGCTTCTCAAACAGCGACTGAAATCAGCAGCATGACTCCTTTTAACATGTGTGGAGTGAGTCAGGCTGTACAACCTCAATTAGAAATACCAACGGGACCACATAAAGGTGGAGGTGGTACGCACGGAAAGGCTGCAGCTGCACGCAGACTGCCATCTTAGAAAGCTACCTAAGAAACTGGAAACCTTGGGACCTTTGAAATACCCCAAGAAAAATATAGGTGCAACACTGAAGTTTGCCTTCTTGTCTCCAACTACATACAACTAATTCTTAAACAATTATCTATTAGTTTCAAAACTCATGCTGGTCTCATTTCCAGACTCCTCTCACAGATATTTGCCTGTGCTTTAGGATCTGCATAACTTGAGCTTCTACTCAACGAATAACAGAGTGATGAGATCACGCTCTCACTTGTGCTCTTCGCTGACTTGTTCTTTGCCGCAAAGATGTAAAATTTTATCTCAACAAATCAGTCTCACAACAGTAACTATACCCTAAAGGTGAATTTCCAAACAGTCCTGCAACAAATTAATGAGTACAGGAGGCAGTGTCTATAGCCTTTTACAAGATGGTCACTGAGAATTTGAGCTTCTCAACAAATTAACTTCTTTGATATGTGCTTCTTTATTTCAAGATTTTTCCTTCAAAAAGCATGGAAAAAGAATAGACCAAAGCCTCAAAAATCAGTTGTTCAAGATTACTGACTTCATATCATTTAAATAACTGACAATATACTCCGGATGGGTCATTTTTTCCATTAAATGCCTCCAGCCTGTGATATTGCCTCATGCCAGATTGGACTAGGCAAACGTATGTCAGCCAACCTCCATAGCTGATGGTGAATTGAAAAGATTTTATATGGGGAATAAAAAGATAAAGATGAGTGAATAATCAGTAAGCAATAGCCTACTGAAACAACTCTACTTTCTCTATGTGTACACATGGTTTTGCTTACAAATTGCTATTGATATTTCTTTCCTAACTCTTTTATCAGCTAATTTATATGATCAGTTCTTAAGACCTAAACTCTTTTCAAACACTAGTGAATATTTGTAACTTGGAATTCATGTTGGAAAATGGACCACATAATATTACCTCTTCTCTCTTGCTAAATGAATGTGGTTAGTCAATGAATTAACATTGTGAATGGTTCACTTTAAAGATAACACATCATCATTGAGGGCTTGGTTGCTTGTTTTTTCTTGATGTAGTTTCAGGGTAATAGGTGTCTGATAGCAATTTCAGAAGTAGAATGCTGGTGACAGCACAAAAGTACCAGTAAATAACACAAACATATTTGAATATACAAACTTCTTTACTTAGCTGTCAGTATAGAGGCTGGATAAAATGTTTGGAATTTTGGCTTTAAATCTCCTAAACTGTGCACTTTTCTCACTTCATCCTGCTAAATTTTGTGTTTGATTAGATGTGACAACTGCTGCTAAAAATACTGGAGTTTGTGGAGTGACAGTATAACTCCAGCCTGCACAAGAGAGGGCCAAATTCAGCTCCACTCAGAAGATATAAATCCTAAAATACTTCATTGGAGTCAGGAGAGCTGGTCCAGATTTGCACCCTATGAGAACAGAAACTGGCTTACAAGGCTAAGGAGTGCAATTCCTGGCAGTCCTGTACTGATCTTTCACTGGGATTGCACTCCTGCCAACATGTTTTGAGACTTCACTTCTTTTCTGGTATTGACTGGGAAGCTCTGGGTTTCACGGGAAGATGAGAGCCTTCTTTATTTCACCCATATTCACTCCCTTGACCCTTCCATTCAAGAGACTTGGACAGAGACTGGAGATGCTGGTCTGCACCTGTGTCCAGCAGTCAGTACTTTTGTCAATGTAGACATGCAGTGCAGACAGACAGAAAGCCCAATAGCTTGCAACATGCACCAGGGCAGCTTCCCACTGCCAAGCTGCATCTGTACACATCATGATTTGCTTTTGCCTACTGTATCCACTCCTTGACTTTGTACCAGGCATCTAGATGAGGTTTCTATCTGAAAATGCCTCCTTCTTTGTCCTTTCCCATCCCCATCTTCTCTACTGTAGCAGAAAATGGAGGTGACCAGAAGAAACTCTCTGCAGTACTTTATATTATCTTTCCAATGCACCCTTCAGTCTAGAAAAAAAATCTGATGATGTTGGTACCAAACTCCTGTGCCTTCTCCAAGCATCTGTATTCACACCATACCCAATCTGCCATCCTTCACTCATGCAGTGCTAACTGTCCATGCATGGCTAGGTGACGGTGCTTTATAAATGCCATGAGTTCAATGGTCAGAAACCAAATTTCTTATTTTCGCCAGTCTGACAGCTTAGGTGGGCCACTCCATAGAGCAGGCTAAGCAATACTCAGGTCTTCTCTACATCAAATGAGTGTCCTGCACTAGAGAAAACCACCTCAGAATTTTAAACTATATATTTTACAGGTAAAAAATGGGAAAAAGGTAGCTAAAAATGGTCTTCATCTCATTAAGATTTCCAGCTTATTGTTCCTTATTGTTCCCAGCCCAATGTGAAGGAAAGCCTTTGGGGTTGTTCTGACAGCAAATTAGCAACTCATAATGTCTGGAATAGATTCAAATGTCCCATCTGGATAATGCCATGTTTTCTTTAGCAAAACATCCCATACAAGAAGCAGAGCTAGCTGGGTTTTACCTATACAGTGGGTCACAGTTAAGTTTTTGCATAAGTTACCAAAGGAAAATGTTATTAATTGTCTGGTTGCACTGGTATGTGCGTAAACAGAATTACCCTTCTTTCCTTTCAAATTTACAAATACCCTCTACAAAACCTTACACAATATCTCTCAGGACTTGTCAAAGTTCAAGGTAAGGAGTAAACAGCAGCTTTAAGCTCCTGTGTACTCTGGGTTCACATACAGTGCACCATGCTAGCTTCCTAGCTTCCACAATGGTTTTACAAGCCTCAAGAAGTTCAAAGTGATAAATATAAGTAGCCAGACTATTCCACAGTTGTCGGCACAATGTGGTATCAAAGTCCTATATTAAAATGAACAGCCATCAAAATAGAGGAATGAATTTTCAGTTGTAGCCCACAGGAATTTCTGCATCCAGATCCCATTAATCATCAGAGCTTTGCATGGAGTTCCTTGTACAAAACCTTTAACATTCAGCTTAGTATGGTAAGTTATGACAGGCATGGGACCGGGTCCAAATTCTGCCCTCAGTTGTACCTCAGCAATACCATTAGCTTCTGTCAAGTTGCTCAGCCGCAGTCAAAGTCAGATCTGGTCATTTGTCTGGTGTGCAACTCTCCCAGCACATCAGTTTCAATGGGTCCATTTATGTGCTTTAAAACCAAACACGCAGCTAGCACTTGGATAAATTTGGAACCAAAATGAAGTTTGAGATGTGTCTTCTTACACTAGGAAGAGTTCAACATTTAGGTTTCTGCCAGAATACACAAGTCTGACACTATCAGATGAAGAATGTCATGGGATATTTAATTACCAAAATTAGCCAGAGGGATTCAGGTTTTGGGTCTCAACAGAAAAACATGTGAAATATATACTGTGTGTTTACATTTTGTGAACAGCTTCTCTTTATTTTTTCATAAGTTTTGATTTTTTAGTGCTTCGGAATAAATATATGCTAGCTTAATTTTTTTTTTTCCATTCCAAATAACAGAAGGAACCATTTAAAGTGTTGTGGTGAGCGTAAAAGATGAAATCAAGTTCATTTTTCTTCCATAGCTGGCTAGAACTAATATTTGCTACCCAGTTTAGGTAGCAGTTTAATTTTAGAAAAAGTTGCACACAAAACATTTGGCTTTATGAAATATTCACAACTATTTTTCTTGGCTTCTGTTCACTGGCAGGCAAAGGGGGTGTTTTAAATATAAAGCATGGATTTTACAGTACATCTTTACCGTACAAGGACAATGGTGGAGACACACCTCTTCACAGTGCAATCAAAGCTCGAGAGCTACAATTTACACTAAGAACTTGCACACAAAAAGAAAACATTGCATCTTCTGCCTTTACCACAAAGATGCAGGCATGGTATTTTCTTGCTGAGTACTCAAGTTAAAGCTCAACCAATGAATCATCTACTGTTGCTTCTGTAACTGTGCAGTTTGAAATGTGCTACTTTTTGGCAGTAAATTTCTGATGGCTAAAAAAGAATGCAAACCAGACGCAGTGAGGCCAGATCAGTGAACTTAATAAGAGGTAAAAGAGCTAGTGCTTCTGGGAGGCACGGCATTTGTGAACTGTGTTGAAATGGAAATCAGAAATACAAAACCAGTGTTACCTGGCAGGTTTCCATATTTTGATATTTATAAATAAAAAGATCTCAACAGAAGCATGCCAACTTGGATAAAGGCATATACATATATATATGCATATATACATATATATGAATTCATACGGTGTTAGACTCCGTTAAACTGAAGCATTTGATCTGAAACATTCAGTCTGAAACATCAATCTGAAACGGCTTTGTTCAAGCACTCACTTGGCAACCTAAGTTTTAGGTACCCAGTGATACAGTTAAGTGCTTAAATTCCCTTTACAGTCATAAGGAGAAATACAGGTGACTTTGAAGGGCTGCGGAGAGGTCTGACCATTTAGACAGACTCTTTTCTGGAAACCTTTAGAATCACTTGTCTTCTTTGGTTGACTACAACAGCAAGTTACACAGTTGCTTTGGGAGAGCTACTTCATCAGATTTGTAAAATATAGGAACAAGTTAGATGTCTAATTTAGGCTAACTTGATCTAACCTTGATTTCTGATCAAGATAGGGAAACTAATTAAGCTACAGACTCCCACTGAGCTGCCTATGTAGTACAAGAAAACAGAAAGCAATCCATGAAATCACATCCAACAAAAACACCACTAATCAGTGGACTATTTACCAAGACTATCACAAGGTATGCAGAGGCCAGAAACTCAGGGATTCCAGGCAGATTAGAGCTGTATCTGCACAATAAGAATATCCACATCTATAAACTGCAGAAATCACTTGTATCCAACTACAAGTATTTACATTATCAACCATCAAAGGTACTAACTATTATCAAGTTTGTTCAGCATTTTCCCTGCCATAAGTATTTTCAATAACTCAGAAAATAATTAAACTTTAGCCACTTAAGCTGCTTCGGACTGAATTTTGATTTCCCTTTAACAAAATATTCTTTCAAAACTTCTTAGCTAAAAACCATCAAGGATTTCCAAGAGTTCAGCCAGAAGAAACTATGTATTTTTGTCCATATCTTAAAAATCTGGAAGATTTTATTCTTTCAGTAGTTGACCTCCCCTCCTTGTGAAAAGACATAAAACTGGACAGAGACTCTTCTTGTCAAGAATATGCTTTCATCTTTCCCTCAGAAAACCTACCCTCGCAACACCACTGTTTGCCCTCTGGGGATACTGGTCTCCCTACGTAACTACAAAGATCTTCCCAAAGCAGCTATAACTAAGCTGATACCTTAAGTTAGTTCAAGTTAGAAAAGATGGATTAACTTTGAAAGTCCAGGTCACCTTCCAGATGCCCCCACTTCCACCCTAGAGACTTTCCAGGGCATCTGTTCTCCTAACTTGACCAACTCAGGAAAGTTGTCTATGCTCAGACACTATGAATGTGATTTTATTTTTTTTGTTTAGCACAAGAAGAGGTATAGGCTAAACTGAAATGATGATTTTTATACCCAGAGGAGTCTCCATGCACTTGAAGATATTCAGGGTGTGGTTACACCAGCTTAACTTTGTCTATATAACCAGTAAAACTTTCCCATGTCAACAGGGCTTTATCTTCAGGAAATCTAACTGCATAAGGGAATGTGAGTTCAAGGGGTTCTAAATTACTGTATGACCATCTTAGATTACAACAAACCATGAATTTGGCTGAAGCACATTGAGTACAGGAAGCATTATAGTCCTGCTTAGCTATGGTGCTGCTTTTGTCAGTGCTCAAGCCGAGCCTGCCGAGGGAGAGCACAGATAGCTCAAGTATGCAGGACTTTGGCAGAAGGAAGCCAGACAAAAATTGCCTTCAGTGGTGAAGGATCACAAGGCTCCAGCAATACCTCCCTGGAGTGCCACAAACCGAATCGCCAGGTTGGCTCTCAGTTCGCCAGCTTTTACTACCACAGCTTTGCTCGTCCCTTGCTGGAGCAGGGCAGGCAGGCGTGTCGCGTGCGCCCAGCTGACAACCTTCGCCCTCACAACTTGATTTCCTTTTTTACACAGACCCTGCTTTAACACCTAATCCTGTGTTTAGGACATCATGTGCTGTTGCTATGGAAGTTATTGGAATGTCAGAGGTTTAGCGTAATGACTTCACTGTAGGGCTAGAGCTGGAGGTAAGGGGGGAGATTAACCATGAGAGAAACCAGCACTGTAGCTGTGACTACTTGATTGCTAGCATATATGCAATGTTTCCTGAGCCCAAAATTTAGCCCTAAGGAAAGATCAGAAAGTGGTCTGACGAGTGTTTTGTGTTTCAGCTCCTCTTCAGATGAGGCTTTCTGAAAGACATGGAGTTTGCACTCATACTTTTTCAGGTTTCTCAGGGCATTGCAGTTCCTTACCTCCTCCCATCCAGCCCCTCACACACTTCCCAAACAAACTATATTTATACGTATGGTAAAGCAAGTTAAATTCCAGAGTGCTTTCTATAGCCAAGACATCAGTTTTCCTTCTTCTTTGCTAGAATCTGCTGTTTAAGTCCTTATTGATTGTCCTGGTTTGTAGAAGTGACATCTGTAAGTCCCTATCTTGTTTGGTAATTTTCACTCTAAATCTCAGCTCAAATCATCTCATGATAAATCCCTTTCCCTCATCATTCTCACCCCATCTACTCTCCCTAGGGAGACCTTTATTTTCCATCTTCCAAGCTCATCCCTTCGAACAGCAAGGAAGCTGTCAGCTGCTGTGAAGATTTGTAGGGCACTAAATCTTATACATTAAACCTTTAAATACATTTATCCAGGTAAAACATTTTGAAGCAAATACATAAACTCTGAAGGTTTGCTAGCATATGGCATAATGATTAGCAACCAGATACCAATGATTTTCCTCCTCTTTATTATCATTATTTTAACAGTATAAAATCTTTTCCATTTATCAGTTGCTTGAAATAATGTTCTACTCTGTTTATCCTTCATCAGCTTCATTATTCTCATTACTGAAGTAATAACTGAATCCAAAAGCCATCAATTTCATTAGGTTAAACACACGGCAGCATGAATTCTGACCCTTAACTGTCTACAAGCATGTGACTGGCGAAGTTTTCTTTCTAAGTACGTACAGCATCAGGATTATCAAAGCCATTCTTTCAATGTTTTAGGCCTTGTTAGTCACGCAAGTAGGAAGTGTGAAAATTAACCTAGATTGCATTTGCCTGAATGCTGAGTTTCATTTCACGGAATGTATCACAACACTGCTTGATACTTTGTTCATCCAACTTCATTTGTCCATTGCCTGAGTACAACATGAGTCATTCACCAAATCTTCATCCCAGGATTCCTGCCTGCTGGAAGCTTTTAATATCTGCCACTACATCAAACTAGAAATGCCTTTTTTTTTCCCTGTTTTTGCCAAACAGACTACTTCTTTATTTTTTACTAGTTGGAAAAGTAAAGGCTCTAAGATTTCTTAGTATATGCTATAGAAGTGTCAAACCTGTATTATTGGTTGATTGATTTGTTGGCTCCTACTTGTATCATGCAGTTGGGTACTGGCAGGGTTAACAGGGAAATACAAAGAAGAAATTGCAGGAATCTGTGATAGAAAGGGACTATGAAGTCATCTGGTCCATCTTTTGCCAATATAGGCCTGTTTCCTACAGTATATCAAAGTATGAGCACTTTAAACACCCTTTCTTGAAATGAAGAGGAAGCATCTAAAATTAACAGCTGCAGGTGTGACCCCAGAGGGAGGAATAGGTGGCTTAGGGTGATCCAGGGTAGCCCTCTGCAGCCACCACACTGAAGGACAGCCAGAGAGCCTTGCCGAGACCAGCTAATTACAACTGGATTACTGTGTCCTGAAATGTATAGACTTTCTCAGTCTATTTGTTCTAAGTCTCCTCTCCCTTAGGGAGGAGCACCATAATGTTAGCTTATTCCAGATTCTGAAATACACTTTTATTTCCAGCCGGACCATTCTTGAAACTGTCAGATTGTACTGTTAATTGAAAGCTATTCTTCCTGGAGGGACGAGTCCAGCATCCCTGTGTTATAGCATAGGATGTACCCATTGGCTTTGTCTCTGGTCAGACTTGTCTGCATATCGCTTCTCTGCAGGCCGCAGTGAGAGCAAGGGCTACAGAATCTGGCCTCAAGGTAGTAAGACTTACCAAATATAACTGCACAACATGTCTCATGTGCAGTGAAATAAATGTGGTAAACCACCAATGATTCATCGTTTACTTATTGCAGAAAACAAACAGGTTTTCTTCTGAGTCACACGCATGCTAAGAATTTCTTCTTTCTCAAGCAAAACAAAAACCAGTGTTATTTCAAGGGCAGATGAAAAATGTTCAGATAAAGTAAGAGCTCCTTGAATCTTCGTTCAAATCAGAAACCTGAACATAAACTAATTTGATGTTCTGTGAGGTTTAGAAATTTAATTTTCCACCCAGTGATTCTGCAGGGCATGTTATTGAGCACCTGAGAGCTCCAGAGGGTGATGGAATATGAGTATACTGGGATCCATTTGAAGGTCATGAGACCCTTTTCTTCCTCCCCCTTTTACAGAATCTGAGCGTGCTGTTAATAATAACCCAAACACATTGCATTCAAAACTGACCTGAGATCTGAGTACTAGTGAAATGTGCCCACTTGATCAATACATGTCAGCAAAAGAGAATGCTCACTTTAAATGAACGAAGTATCATTAATGCCAGATCTAGAGAGAAAGAAACAGAAGAGCACAGGAAGGCAAAATACATAGGCAACTATAGAAAGGGATGAGTCAAATGACTGGGGAAAAATTGAGCTTTATCCAGGATTAGAACAGTTTTGGAAGGCAAAATGGTTTCTTTTCACAGTAAAGCACCATTTTAGAGCTATATGTTTTTTGGCTTCAGACTCTAAATTCTATATGGATTCTTTTGCCATTAGTTTAAGAAACTTACATCTGTACTGCCTGCCACAGATGTCAATCTTATGTGGAAGATGTGTGATGTGTGATGCACTTCATCCCAGGATATTCCACATGGCTTTTGCTGAGGGATGCTGAAGAAGAATAGCAGCTACAGTTGTCAGCAGGTTCATGTGACAAATCCTTGAAAAATTATGGACTCCTGAAGTCCATCTGAAATTCAGGACCTGTTTGGGTGACACGCTGTTGTGAAGATCCATGTCTATGTTTTAAGCAGGGTAGTGTAGTCTCTAACTCTACAAAAATGTGAATGTTTCTTAAAGATGTAAGTAAATTAACAAACTTAATCCTCTTGGGCAGGTATATTCAGCACTGTGTGACTGCATTTGGCTTCTATCTTTTCTCCATATATTATGCTTTCTACACCATCAGTTAACTGACACAGCTCATCATGACAGCTAGTATATCTCATTAACATAGTGCACTGTTAATGCACTGACTGGGGAGTAGATTTGGCAAATGTTGTGCACGAAGAAGCAGAAGGGGTCAGCTGAAACATGGAGGAGAGGCCTGAGTGGCAGAAAGGGATGTGAGTTGCTGTAAAGTTTGAGACAAGAAGTTGTGCTTGAGATGATGGTGAGTCCCCTGACCATGACAGTAGAAGTATATGAAATGACAGATTGAAACATAGAACGTGGCCCCCCAACATAAAGACAACTTTGAAAGCTCTAATGATAGTGCTTTGTTACATCTCTGGTGTCAAATGGTGTCTCCAAATGAAAGGAGAAAGGAAAAGAGCAAGAGAAATTTAAGATTTTGATCATGTCTTCTGAGGAGTTTCAAGGGAAATGAGGAAACTAGAGAAAAAGAGTTATGAAGGTGGAAGAAAACTAAGAAGAGAGTGATGGAAGACAAGGAGAAGCATATCAAGGGAGGTTGTCAACAACAGCAAAAAGTTGAAGAAAGTTTTAAAAAACAGTGTTCAGAGTGTTTAAGGAACAGAAGAGGGGAGGGAAGGTCTCTGGACTGGAGTTAAGACCTCTAAAGTCCAGGTCAGGAGTGTATTTAGAAAGGAGTCGGTGGTGCAGAAGTTAATAAAGAAATTATATGAAGATTTAAGTGCACAGGAAAATGGAAAAGTAAGAATGAACGATAGGCTTTGGGTAAACTGTGCAGAATGTCTGAGGAGCACATAGGTTTTAAAGATAGATACAGGAGTGAGAGATACGGAGGAATGAGTAGCCAGAAATGCAGAGTTCCAGTGAAGGTAAAGGAGGTAGAATTAGGCAATAGGATTGTGATTCACCTGTATTAGTGAATTACATGTTTCTAGGGCACTAATATTCTCACCCTAATGCAAACAGCTAAAGTGTATGATGAATCACACACTAAAAATGCTAACTTCCTTCCCTTAACTACAGAAGTTCAGATTAAAGCACCCACATTGTCAGTATCAAAACTTAGTTAATTTGTCAGGTAGGGGAGAAGAAAAGAGTATTTGAAGGGAAGGTAGAGTTAGAACATAGAATCACAGAATGGTTTGGATGGTAAGGGACCTCAAAGCCCATATCGTTCCAAACCCCTGCCATGGACAGGGACATCTTCCACTAGTCTACACTGTCCAAAGCCCTATCCAACCTGGCCTTGAACACTGCCAGGGATCCAGAGGCAGCCACAGCTTCTCTGTGTCAGGGCCTCACTGCTCTCACAGTAAAAAACTTCCTCCTAATATCTAATAAAAATCTACCCAGTTTTAGTGTAAACTCATTACCCCTTGTCCTATCTCTACATGCTTGATAAAGAGTCTCTCTCCATCTTTTCAGCAGGCCCTTTTAGGTACTGGGAGGCTGCTATAAGGCCTACCCAGAGCCTTCTCTTCTCTGCTCTGAACAAGACCAACTCTCTCAGCCTGTCTTCACAGGAGAGTTGCTCCAGCCCTCTGATCATCTTTGTGTCTTCCTCTGGACCTGCTCCAACAGCTCAACATCTTTCCTTTACTGGTGACCTCAGAGCTGGATGCAGTACTCCAGGTGGGGTCTCACCAGAGCAGAGTAGAGTGACAGAATCACCTCCCTTGACCTGCTGGTCACACTGGTTTTGATGCAGCCCAGAATATGGTTGTCTTTCTGGGCTGCAAACATGCATTGTCAGCTCATGTTGAGCTTTGCAACAATC
This sequence comes from Laterallus jamaicensis coturniculus, assembly GCA_022605575.1. Taxonomy (NCBI): domain Eukaryota; kingdom Metazoa; phylum Chordata; class Aves; order Gruiformes; family Rallidae; genus Laterallus; species Laterallus jamaicensis. The sequence continues at coordinate 47,716 of JAKCOX010000050.1, forward strand.
AACACCCCCAAGTCCTTCTTTTCAGGACTGCTCAATTCATTCTCCACCCAGCCTGTAGTTGTGCTTGGGATTGGCCTGCACCATGTGTAGGAGCTTCTAATTGGTCTTAATGAGGTTTGTGAGGTGAAGGAAGGTGCTATACTCTTGAGTAGAGAAGAAAGGGGAGAAGTGGAATGCAGATCTTAAGACTTCTGTGAGACAGCTGTCAGATTAAAATAGAAATCTGTAATCAATAACCAAAGTGTCTACTAAGTCTTTGAAATACACAGATCCAGCTACATCCCCAGAAATCTAGGAAATGAAGGGCAGTAGCAGAAGTAGGTAGACCCAACTTGTTTGAGTCATGCTGACGCCAGAATCACAAGTGGCCAGGTGGGCAGTGAAAAGAGACACAACCTGACCAGATATAAACTATTTTTGCTCCAGGTGCAACTTAACTCCTGCTTGTGCAGAACTGTGCCCAAACAATGCAGGTCTAGAGGAGAGATCAAATAGCTCAAAGTCATCCCCAAGTGAACATGATTAAACTACTTCCAGACTCCAGCTTAAAAGTCCCCATTCAGCTGATGGGCTGGAACATGTGGATTCACTACTCAAGTCTTTGCTAGTCCTGGAATCTCTGCATCTGGTCAAAATGACCTAAACTGCACCATCTGGACACTTGAGAAGGAGCAATGCTTTCCCACTCACAAGCTATATTTTTAAACAAACAGGACTTTCTTGGGGGAGCACACCAAAGAAGAGAAGCATAATACTAGCTTGGAAAAGCTGAATAATTAACAGTTGAAAAAACCTCTCATCTTTCAGGATGCTCTGGCAATGACTGTGAGCCTTTCCTTCTCATGTAGCTAGGACTGGCTACTGAGGAAGTCATGATTATACCTTCCTTGCTGTACCATTTCCAGCTCAGTGTCCAAGCTTGGAGGCATTCAGGGACATACAGTTTCCATGATTTTTACTACTGATCCTAGCTGAAATAACAGACAGCAGACACAAGCAAGGACCAAGAAAACAGAGCAGCTCCATTTCCTGCCATTGCTGGCCTGCTGAGGGTTTAGCAGCTTTTCAGACAGGAGTGTAGCTCAACACAACCAGTAAGGAATAAGAAAGGATTGCAGACCTGTTTCAGCAGAGATTAAATACAGTTTCAGCAGAGACTAAAAGTTCCCCTACACTGGTTGCATAGAGAGGTTCCAGGATTACTCTGGGCTCAGCCTTAAGTCACCTCTCCTCCCCTCTGATACTTTGGCAGCACCTGGGCAATGCAGCACAGTGACACACTCACCCTTCTCCACTAAGTAACACATCCTCCTCCTCCTTCTGCTCTGTCTTGTTTCTGTGAGACCTCATCCTTCTGCAGGATCTCTTGCCCAGCCATTTTCAAAAGCTACATTTGGATGTGCTATCAATAAAATCGTACTAGAACAAAAAAATTTCAGACTGATATGCAAAAGAAATGCAAATAAGGCCTTAGCTTTTTCTCTTTTTCCAGAAGATGGAAACTTGTTCCTTCCCTTGAAGACATCTCTGCCTATTTGGATCTTCTTATAGAGGAACTGCTTTTCATCTTCCAAAGAGGTGTTAAAAATGCCATCTCCAATCATTCATGGTGTCAAGCAGCTTAGGGCTTGAAGCCCTAAGCACAGAACTTAGGGGCAGAGGAGAAACAAGGAATATGGCAATGCTGAAGGGAAAACTGGCAGCAAGGCATGAAGGAAGTATTCAAAATTAATGCCATTTCTCCTTCAGTTGTTTTAGCAATTGGTACAGGCAATGTAGCAAGTCCATTTCATCCCCTTGCTGTATTAGATGCACAGCATGGACGGCGGTGGACTGGCTTGCCCATGGGAGAATTCAGCAAGCCCAGCAACTGCATTTAAGTGTCACAGGTGGTAGCCCATTAGGATTTTAAAGGGAGCCACAGATAAAATTTGCTGGAGCCACAGATAAATAATGTGTGCAGGACTCAACAGTGGTGATACAGAAGGGTTTGCGAACGTAAGCAGAGAGGACCAAAAATTAGAGACATGTATAATGAGTGTAAAGTACAGGCCAGCCCCTTGATGTGTCTAGATGTCCTTAGAGCAGATGGGACAGCGAACAGGGAGGGCAGTGGGCCCCATCCCAGGTGCTGCATGTTCCGTCCCTGCTGACGTCAGTGGAAGTTCAAGGCACTTAACACCTCCCAGAACCAGGCTGCAAGAACGACTTCCAGAAGGAAACTATCTTGAAAACAGATCATGTGCTGTTAAATGTAGCTTAGATGCAAAAAGGGCAGAGCAGCACGTGTTGCAAATGTATCTTCCTCAGTGCAGTATCCCCAAGCCCTGAGCTTATTCACTCTTGGCTCTCTCTTCTCGCTGTCTTATCTGTTATGGTGTTGGCACAGATCTGAGTCCACTGGGACTGCAGAGCTGGAACTAAGCAGTAAATGTTCTCCAGGTTTTCCTTTCTTACCGAATTCCCTAACTCCCAACCTACTTAAGGGGGAGCCATGAGCTAAAGTAAAATTATAGTTTTGACTTCTTCTCAAGCCAGATATCTCCAGAGGGAATTCTGCTTGCACTGTACTTTTTCTCCAGAACTACTACCACCACCACAGCACCTTGCAAGGAAAACAGATTCTTTCTGTTCCCTGATGAAGGTTTCAATTAACAAATGCAGATTAAATGAACATCCTTTAGTCAATTCAATTTAGTTGTTCTTTATACCAGTTGTTCTACACACTGGAATTTTATATTTAATCTTTTATAGCTGCTCTGAACATGTAGATCATGTTATAAAGTCTGCAGCTGTTACATGTGATTTGGCAAAGAAAGGAGAGAGTATGTTTGGGGGGGGAGGGGAAGGCTTCTAGGTCCTCTTATTTTTAGAAATGTGGAGTTTCTAATTAAAATAAAGTTTCATTAAATAAAAGTAGAACTAAATGATGCAGCCTCAGTTTGAAACTTTTGTGGCTATATGAATTATTTCGAAGGAAGTTTGCAATTTTTTTATGAAAGGAAAATTAAGCAAGCATCACTTCTGTACCAGGCATAGCAAAAGCATTCAATAATGCTGTGGCTTTCACAGGAGTCTGTTCTCTCTGTTGTGTTTTAATGCCTCAGACTGCTCCATTCTAGATACCACAGACAAAGCAATTTTCTCTTTTTAAATCAGGAAAGAGGATTTAAATACATAGGCACATATGTATAATCCACCCAAAGGATGTCATATCCTATATGTGAACAATTACCCTATATCCCTTTATCCTACTGGATACATACATACAGGATATTGCATCTATTGGACCTCAAAGCTACCGTCAGTGCTAAGAATTGATACAGACTAAACCTCCAGAGCTTGATAGCTTTCCATTGGATCTCATCACTGTATTCACTGGAGGTCAGTATATTTACATTGTTCGTTAATTCATTTTATGAATCCCAATACAAGGAAAATCCCAATGGATATTGCCTTCACTTTTGCTATGGTGATAACAGCCATAATAAAAAAAAAAAAAAAAAGAATCCAAAAGCACAAAACCAAACCAACAATAACCAAAATACCCAAACTCACCCAATCAAACAAATTGAAAAAACCCCACAAAACCAGCTTTCATTATTTTCTGAGATATTTCTCATTTTAATGCTCACTTTACTTACTCACTTTGACCTCAGTAGAGGTCAAAGATGGTCAGTATGACACAGGGTAGCTGTCCTCTGTCATAAAGGTAGAAATCCCTTCTGAAAGGTAGGAAAAGGTCTCTGGGTCCATCACAAAATGTGAGATGAGAGGATGTGACAAGAGGGTCCTGGGGTCCTACAAAAAATATTTTAATCAAGCAAGAAATAAAGCAGCCCTAACATCTGTTCTGCATCAGGAGGAATAGTTGACTCTATAATGGTCTACCCAACCTGCTGTAACAAGAGCACAAGATGACTCAAGCCTCTTTTAGCCTGGAGGACACATTCTGTGAAGACAGGAGAGCCAGAAATTGGTGACATCAACCATGGCAGCTAGTATAGAGGAGTGCACTACTTCAAGAAGCTCCCCAATATCCATTCCCTTTAAATCCCTGGGAAAAGGCACAAAGATGGAGCAAAGAACAGGACAAGAGAGTCATAAATAGAAAACTTTAGTACAGCAGAAAATAAAATCTGTGCTCCAATGCCAGAAATGATGGCACAGTTTTTCATGGATATTCAGTGCTGTCTGACCAATATTCACAGGAGTAGCCTAGAGGACAGAGGGAATATTCCAGCAGAGGCGGCAGGGGGCATTTCATAATGCTTTATTTAATTATGGTGTTGTAGCTGGAATCTTCATCTCGTGGGAAGCACAATGGAAGATCAAATGGCAGCAAAGATCATGTTGCATGCTTTATCTGCTCATGTCCAGATTTTTTTCATGTATGAGTTGTTTGTAACATGCTGAGCTTTTTTTTTTAAAAAAAAAAACTAAAGATGAGTGTTAGGGGAAACAAGAAAGGGGTCAGATGGACTCAGCTTGACCTTTTCATTTTTTCTCTTTTTCCCATAAACTCACACTTTTGTGTTTGGGAGCAATGAACAAAATATGGACTTTGCTCAAATAAAGAAAAATTCAAGGTTAACGGGGAGACTTTTGTTGTATTATGCAATTCTCTGGGATAGACTATTGTTGGTCCTTGCTGTGCAGATGTAGCCATGGTTGATTATCCATACTCCCAAACCTCTTTACTCACCCGCACTGTTTGGTTTCCAAGAGAATGATTCTCTTGTGACTGATTTATTTCTGCATGTAAAACTAACTTATTTTACAACTGTTCAACATTGTGCATCCTCTACCCTTAGCAACAGGCAAAAAATGTTTTACAAAGCATAAAGTATCCCGCAGTAGGGTGAAACGTGAGGATAGAATCCAGAATTAAAGTTGTGGAAGGGAAGTTAGCAGTGGGACATCCCCTACTACCACTGGGGGGAAAAAATAGGGAAAAAAAAAAGGAAAAAACCCCACAAAACAACAACAACAAAAACAGAAAATCAAGTTTTATAATTAAGTATCCTTGATTATTCTGGAATGTTTATAAAATTCTACATTGAATTTAAAATTTGCCCTAATTCATGGTGTACACACCAAACAACTAACTCAAGTAATGTAAAGAAAGAGTTAGCACTGGGTACCTGCTATTTCTAGTGGGATAGAGAAGGGGAAAGACCTGGGTCAGGAAAAGGCAGATGACAGAGATTATACTTTATGAAAAGAGAGATGTACATTGCCTTCTTTCTGAATAAAGTGGCAACTTTGTTTCCTATATGGTGAGTCAAGTAGTTCCCAAAGAAATTAAAAGCTTGTCCTAGAATTGTGTTATGTTCGCAGAATGCTTCTTTAGAAGAATAAAATTAAGTGACCCATTGAAGTTTTCTAACAAAAAATGATGTTGCAGAGATGCATCACAAGAAACGCTATGCTACATTGCAGGATCTGGATACAGAAGCTTAGGGGAAAATATTTAAAAATTAAGGAAATTGCCTTTTACTGAAAGAACAAGCAAATATATTTACTCTGAAATCCAGGAGAAGGCAAGAAACGGATCTGAATGACTGCTGTATTTCTTGGTGAAAGGAGGGGAAACAGGAAAGGAGATGTCAACACTGCAAGGTACTGAAAATACCTAGTAAGAAGGAAGAGGTGAATGATTTCTGATGGCAAACATTTGAAGCTTTCAAAGAGCAGGATCTCCTGGAGATCAGTGGCTTTATTTGACAATTTGGGATGGGGATGTATATTTGCAACAAACTTGGAGGATAGTTTGTTATTTCAGAAAGTAAAAGATAGTGAAAAAGGAGAGGTTATGACAGAGACAATCAGATCAGAAATCAGGAAATTTTCTTTCACAGGGACAATAATACAATAGGGATCATGGTTTATGAAAAAAAATTAAGGAACCAGGACATCTTCTGGCTAAAAGGAACAGGAAAACAAAGACAAGAGAATGAGGCTTTCTGAATGAGACAACCTGAAAGGGGGAAGAGTTCAAAAGTACAGAGCAAGACCGATATGGCTCCAATAAGAACTCCTTAAGGATGGGAATGTTGAAAAGGAACCATAAAAACTGAGAGCAAGGAAAGGCAAATAAGGATGTGAACAAAAAGCACATGGATAAAACTAGAAAAGCTATGGGAAGAATATACAGGAAACAACAAAATCCAGCTACACATTAGAAATCAAAAGAAGACAGAGATTTACTCCTTACGAAAAAGAAAATTCCACAGAGAAGGTAAAATAAGACTGATAGTTGTTTCACTGTTTGAAATAATTTTAAATCACATACCAAATTAATCAGATGCTTACATTTAAAAAAGAAAAGAAAGAGATCAGTATGGGGGAAAAATATGTTTAAAGAATTAAGTTGCATGCCATCAAATTCCCTGCTAAGAACTTAGTTTGAGCAACTTGAATCCATTGTGATTATTTTTGAGGATTCATGGATGCTTGCATGAATCTCAGAAGAAAAATCAATCTCATTGTACTTTAAAATAGGAGCTAGAAGACTAAGGAGCCTAATTTTCAGCCACTATTTAAAATTATTAGAATACATAGAGAAAAGAAGTAAAATATTTGAAAGGGAGATTCTGTAAATGTATCCAAAAGAAATATCAAGCTTACCAAATTTCCCTCTCAGCCATGACTGCCATCCTCCTGGATACAGGGATTACAGAAATAGTCTCTGTGTCCTTAACATTGGCACTAACTCTTATAAACAAACTAGGGAAATAGAGTTCAGGAAAAAACACCCGTAAGATAGTATACAGCTAATTGGAAACCCTGCTCTAAGCATACCTATCAATACAGGAGACCACTTAAAGACACATAGTATAAATAGGATCTTTTCATCCTTGTGTGAGCAAAGAAATAGTCCAAACAGGAGGAAATTCTTGAAAGACAAGCTGAAATGTGAAATCCAAGCATGGGCGTTCACAGTTGGGGTGAATTGCCCTCTAGAGTCACCAGTGTCTCTGCATTGCAACGAGATGAAGTCCAGGGAACTGCAGAAACAAAATGCTTAGCTTTCACATGGCTTTTGTAAGGTGACATAAATTCCAGTTCAGAAGAACCAAGTGCACAGATATGAACTGGAGAATATCTGTGACTGAGCAAGAGTTCAGCAGGAAAGATCTCAGAATTACTGCAGATCTCAAGCTCATGATGAGTCAAATGTGGTGTTTTGCAGAAGAAACAATTATCATTCTGGGTTATATTAAGCTGATTGTTCCATAAAAATATGGAGTATTTATTTAGGCCTTCTCAGAGTTGATGAGGTCAGATCTCAAACCTCGTGCCCAATTTTGGAAGGATAGGAGAAAAAAATCCAGAAGGGAGAGCTTCAGAAAACATCACCCGTTGATATTCACTTCAACCTTACAGCTGTATACTTCTTTAGTACAAAAACCTTCTGTCAGCTGCATGATTCACTTAATAAAATATTGCTGGATATTAAAGTGTTCTAGTAAAATAATTTATGTAACAGAGAAAACTGGTGTTTGAACTGTGGAAACCAGTTGTAAAGAGGCAACCTTGGCTTCCCTACACAGGAAAACTTCCTCCAAAGGCTATATTTACCCTGCTTGAAAACTAGCTGGCTGGCTCCAGAGCTGATCTCTCCAGCTCGGGGAGAAGTCTGTGTATGCAGATGTTGCAGATAGGGATGGGATCAAATTCCTGCTTTGTGTCCACATGAAACAGAAGAATGAGGCTCACGGTCTGCAGCTCTCCAGATCTGTCAAACTGGCATCTCTCACCATCATTACACTTTCATTACTATTGCTGACAGAAATTATTTATGCCACAGCTTGAATTCTGGGGGTGAAGGCAGAATTCCAGGGATGCTCAGTGGTGAATCAAAATCTGCTCACGGCAATAGTGGAGTGTCTTACAGCTGGTCCCTCAGTGGGGTCAGCCTAAGGCCAGGGATATGCTCTGTCCAAAATTCTCCATTCATCCTGCTAGGAAAAAAAGGGAACAAGTCATCTAAACAAGGTAAGGCTTTTACTATCCCAAATAGAGTTCAGCATGTGGACTTGCCTGCACTGGAAAAGTTAAAGAGAAAAGCAGCAGCTGAGAATAGAACGATGCCTGATGCTGATGACATTACATATGTCATCTTGAAGGGCTGATGAGGGAATATTAATTGCTTTGAAACATAAAAATGCTGAAATCTTTCAGATCTAAAATACTGGATTTGGGTGGGAATATGACCAGAAGTTGCCATACTTTGGGTTTGTTTGGATTTCTTCCAAGGAGCCTTTCAGCATTTTGCAATCAAAGTAAAGAGCCATCGGAGCATCTCTCTCAACACGGTGATGGCAATCATTCCCTCTGTGAGGCAAAACCACCATACAAAGCACTGCAATTTTGAATTATTCATTAATTATCTCATAAAAGCTGCAGAGAATACAAAACTGTGCCAGCTCATCAATTGGTGTAAATCAATACAAATCCAGCGTCTCCAGTGCAAAGCCCACTAAAAGCACTAAAAGTTATTTTACTGACATGTCTGTAGTACAGATTTGTTTATTTTATAGAGCCAAAATACAGGCTAAATGAAAAGTTTGTACAGGATGTAAAGCCAGAGATGAAGTGTGCTGTGACTTTTAGCTCCCCTTTTTCGCACCAGCACTTGGCATACAACGAAGAATGGCAGGAATGGTGTTGTGGGGCTCATCCTGCTTCCTTGATGCAGGGTGCTGGAAATCTCCACATGTGATCTGGGCTCTGACAGGGCTCCTGCTCCCTGAGAGCAGTGAGAAGCCACAGGACTTTGGAAATTCAAGCCTTTCCCTACCCCTCTGCTCTCCTGGACATAAAAGATGGTTTATCTTTCAGACAAGCTCCTTGTATTGCAAAGCACAAGCCTCCAAATTATACCGGTGGGGGTTCCTCTTTTTAAAAAAAGATAAATAAATAAGCAGGTATCTTCACAAAAAATTCCATGCATTTTTTTCCTCCTAAAATCCTGTTAGTGTTCAGCTAACAGCTGAACACTTCTCTAAACTAGAATATATGTAAAGAAGACAAAATAACTAAACTCTCATTCACCAAGGCATTGTTACATTGCAGACTTAAAACACATGAAATGACTGCATTTTACATTTTAAAATACAAACTGCATTTGAAACATGGACATTTAACTGAGAATTAGTAGGAAACTTGCAATGGCAGTATCCATAGGATGCTAGATGCATACTGGAGTTTAATACTCATGTAAATCTAAAACAGGTCTCCTCTCTTAAATTGAATTACTCTCATTTTACACCATGGCTCATGATTTTAATACAATCAATATGCAAAGTTAGCAGCCCCTTAGTGTACATAAATCAGTTTCTCATACATCAGTTGCTCTTTCCTGGAGCTTTTTCAGCTGGGTTGACCTTTCTATGAGGAGATAAGCTGTTATATATTTGAATATTCATATTGTACAGTCTTCTATAAACAAATATTTTGAATGTAATACTTGTCAAAGATGTAAGAACACAAGTTAAATACTTTATAAAACAGCTGTTTTTTAATGCTGTGCTTTAGACACTTCAGGCATTTAAACAGAACATCCAATACTAGCCAAAGAAAAGAAAAGAAAAAATAGTTCATATTCACTTTCTGTTGCCACAGACTTGTACAACATAAATTTTCAGTTTTATGGGAAGATTTTTCAAAAGATTTTTTTTTTAACTAATGGTTAATAGCAATGATTTTTGCAGAGCCTGCAGTAGCAACATATTTCCTACAGCGTCAGCAGATAAATTAAATGACAAGAGATGAATTGATGAAGAATTTGAGGTTATGGGTATGTGAACATGGATAACAAATGTGAAGGCTGACAGGTTTCATCCTTCTTTTCAATGCTGTTTTCTAGCAAACTGCCTTTTGCTCCCTGGGCTGTAGGAGCTGCAGTTGTTTTGCACATTTTGGTATGAATGATGCTGGTTCATCACAGAAATAATTTTAGAAGGCTATGACCCATGCAACAGGAGGGTATATAATCACATATTACCTGGCAATAAAATGGGCAAAGGGTCTAGGGCAGATACAGAATCCTGACTGTTAACAGGAGGAGGGAAGTGTGGGTCTGTAGAAGCGATCAGCACCACACTGCCAAAACTACACATTGCAATTATCCACCTTGTCTCATTTGGGTTGGCCTGTTGGTTGTCAGGTTGTATTTTGTTTTCTCATTTAGAATATCAGCCTAAAATCAAATGTCAAAATGGGAATATGTGGATTAAGACGAACTACTGAATATTAGCTGAAAAGTTCTTTGATTACATTTATTTGTGTTAAGCCATGGAGAATGACCATAAATTCACAATTAGTCATAGAAAGATTCATGGACTTATGTTACTTTTTTGTCTTTATTTTTAAATCAAACATATCTTCCAGAAATGTGCCCAAGGTAAATTTTCACACCATTGGAACTGAAACATCCATCTTTGGCCTTGGTGACTAGCTTGTATGTCTATTCATGCATTCGTACTCCCTATGGCCTGAAGTCACTGGAGCTAGAATGACTGAACACTTTCAGAGCCTGTCCCCTCGTCATGAACAGTTTAAGGAGAATTTGTTCGTCTTTCATCGACCTGTAACTTGACAAAAGTAATCAAGTGGGAAAAGCAGGGCTTGCCTCTTCAAGCCGTGCCCTGCCACATGTAGCATGGACTATATATGGGCAAAGAAACCAACTACTGAAAATCCCAACTGTAATAATTGAGATTAGTAAATCAGCTATGCAAAGGAACATGAAGTTCAAGAGCCTTAGAGACACTAGTAAATATTTCCCCACCCACCCCATCTTGCTCATTACTGAAAATCCATGAGAACTGTCTGACTGGAATGCTTTGGTTTGAAGCCTGATTGAATCTTGGACAAGATGCTGCACAAAAAGCATTTTCTTCCAGTAACCTACCAATCATACTAACAGTTGTTGATTTCAGACTTATCACTTCTCTTCAGAAGTGAAAAAACTCTGTTGTTACAGCTTCCAACACCGAGAAAATCTGCCAGAGGTAAGAGGCATAGTGAAGATAATTAGGATTGAAGGAAATTTATTCTATTTTTAATGAATTCTGAGCGTATATATATATATATGTTTATTTCCCTAAAGCTCTTCCCATTTTATTGATGTAAATCTTTCCACCAGCAGTAAATAACAAACTTGGATTTTAATTGTTCTTTCTTTTTACTAGATCAGTTATAGGAGTCACGATTCCTAACAGATTCATAAATAAAATAGCATTTTATAACATTCAGTTCTGATATCTTGCCAGATAAGACTTCAAGAAAGGATACCAGTTGTCTACAAGTGTTACATTTCATCTGTTTTCAACTATCCCTCCTCTGTAAAATTTCATGTATCGGTGATGGCATTTTCAAATTTGTTTTAGATGGAAGAAAAAAAGTCAATGATCATTTTCAATTACAGGTTCAAATATATCCTTTACAAGCTTTTTAAAATTGAGAATTAATGAAATTGATTATATCCTTGCAGATTCCAAAGTCCAAATTAAAGGAGCTTAGCTATAAAGTTAAAAACATAGAACAAGATGATCAGATTTCATAAAACACAAATTAGTACAGCTCATTAAAATGTTAGACTGTAAAGTTTTCCCTTTGGCTTCAAAGAAGACTTCATTCCAGTTAAAACTGGTGGAAATTTCAATTACTTTCTGTGTGTGGAGATAGTGCAGTTTCCAAGTGTGATTTTGTTTCTTTGTGAGAAAAAGTACACCAGGTAGGCACTGAACTGGGTTTTGTATGTTGTTAGAATGCCATCAGATGTTGACTACTCTTCCGGCATTGAAAAGTATACAAAGTATAGGAAAGCATAAAGATAATGATTTCAAAACCAGACTCTGAAACCCAGCCCTAATTTGGCCACTCAGAGAAGTGTCCTGCTATTCTAAAACATTAAGAGCTCTTCAGCTCCCTCTTATTTCACAAACAGCAACTATGAAGGTTTTTGCAAAGTCATTGTAAATCCACCTTCAGAAAACACAGCTGTTAAATAAGACAAAAGAGATCATTCCATCTTTCTGATTCTCTCAGGAAAATGTCTGTTTTGACACCATCACCCTCCAAAACGGAGAAGTGGTAGAGGCTCTATAAAACCCTATTATTAGCTTATTAGTATTGCTTTAGTTGGAAGGCACTTAGACATTATAGCGATGGTTACATCACCTTAACCAAGACATAACGTAGATCTTTGTGTGACCTGAAGTGACCAAATCCCAAGATAATAGGCTCTCAGAGCTGCAATTTGGGTTATTTTACTTTGTTTACAGATGGTAGCATTTCAGTAAGATTTTCCAAAGGGAAAAGAGCTATTTTAGCATGCAAAGTGTTTTCGGCTAGGCTTGTAATTACCTCATCCAACACAGATACAAAAGCAGCTATGATGAAAAGTTTCACAATGTTCCTTGCCCATAAATGCTTCTCTTTTTTTCAGTTGCCAGAACTTGGAATTTTCTCAAGTCACCTGTAGCCCAAGCGTCTCAGAGATCCTCTTTCCTCTCTTGTAGATGGGTCCATTTTACCAAATCATTGTTAGAGGGTATCAAAGTCACTTTGGTGACACTCTGTCGATCTCCTTGGTCACAACAGTAGGCCTCTTTAATGCATGAAAATCATGTTGTCTCTCAAAGGTACTCAAGTGAAAATGAAAGTAGGAGGATATGAGAATCATCTGCAAACAAGTGCTGGGCAAAGCAGTGTATTTGTTTCTCCTGTGTTGCTGCCTGCATGCTGTAATACTGTGAGACACAGCTCTGAGCCCAGGACGTTAATTAATTTCTCTCTCCAACAAGTGATAAAATCATCCTGGGATTCACAGTACATAATGGGAGGATATAAAGCCAATTCTAACCTTTAAGCACATATATACAAGCCAGGCATTTCTACAAATTAGTTTGCTCCTACCTCACACACATCATTTCTTGCAGGATTGCCAGGGAGGGGAAGTGCCTTTTGTCCCTTCTCCCAACCTCAGGTCTCTAGAAAGGGGCAGTGATAAAGAGACTTCAAGTTTTTCCTAGTAATTTATCTATCTGCTGGACCTTTCCTTACAGAAATGGGCCTTGTACTTAAAAGAAAATTCCCCATGTTTTCTAATCACTCGCAGCAACTAAAAATTGAAGATCATTATAAACATCAGGCTTGGCAGCCTACAAAAATTTCTTTCCCCTCTAATACAGCTCATGCTGCAGGCTTCTATTTTGGGAGGTGAAAGAAGGTAGTCACTGGGGCACTATTAAAACCAGAATTTCTTCAAGATATTCATATCACTTAAATAGGTCATAAACAAAGGCAGAAGCAGTATTTACTGAGCTATTAAGGTAAACAAAAATAGCAACCCACAGGTAATTATGAAACAGATTGAGCCTGGCAGGTGAGTTCCAGCAGTCTGGTTTTGATTTCCAAAAGAGGGATTAGAGCCAAGCTATAGACCTGCCATAATAAATTAACTATATTCCCATACTTACATGGCTTGTTTCTTTTCACTTCCATTTTCATTTTATATTAGCAGCATTTGGCACTCTGATGTAGAAACAGGCCTTCTCATTTCTTAATCACCTCTGAGCCCAGAGCTATGGCCACTGCACAGCAACCAGCATGGGACCATCTTGCTAGCCTCTATCTCTTCAGCACTGACGCCAGAACCTGGCATCTACAGGCAGCTCACAAAAACCAGAGAAGATTCACTTACATTTTTGAGAAGAAAAGGCTTCTCAGTGAAATAATGAGCCATGTGAGCAGAAACTATGGGGTGGGGTGAGAGAGAGAGAAGGAACCAGCCATGGGAATATTATGAAAGACCAAAAAACATTACCACTGAAGTAACTAGAACATGGATGGTCAAAGGGAAGGGGTTGGGGACAGTTTGCAGAATATATTTAAAGAATATTTATATTGTTTATTTTCTACTGAAGTCTGGAATATATATGCTGTCATGGATCTTCAAGGGATGTTCTTGGTAGCAACACACGCACCAAAGAAGCCTGGCTTCACTGCAACTCACCTTTGAAGTGCTCTGCATGTGAGGGATGAGGATGCCAATTGCCCAGGACCCCTTCATGCAGCCTCCATGTTGGTTGTACATGCCAGGTGCCCTTGCTGCCTCTGCCTGGCTTGAAATACAATGAAGGCAGGTGTGAGTACCAACGTTGTGACCACAGCCCAGCTAATAAAATCCCTCCAAAGAGCAAGGGAGGCATCCAAAAGTAGGACTTACAGACCCAGAGTACTGCCATGCTCTTGAAAGCCCAGCTAATAAAATCCCTCCAAAGAGCAAGGGAGGCATCCAAAAGTAGGACTTACAGACCCAGAGTACTGCCATGCTCTTGAAAGCCCAGCTAATAAAATCCCTCCAAAGAGCAAGGGAGGCATCCAAAAGTAGGACTTACAGACCCAGAGTACTGCCATGCTCTTGAAAGCCCAGCTAATAAAATCCCTCCAAAGAGCAAGGGAGGCATCCAAAAGTAGGACTTACAGACCCAGAGTACTGTCATGCTTTTGAAAGTTTTATTCACTGGCCCTTTGGCAGCAGCTTTTACCTATACATTGGCTAGGCATACAGTAGGCAGGGGGAGAGTTTAACCCTGGGTTCCAAGGTGAAAATCATAGATCCTCTGCAAAACAGTAGCACTGGGAACAAATGCAAGCTGCTCCAATAGCAAGTATCCCACACCAAAAAAGGGAGCAAAGGAAAAGAGAGCAAATATGACAACTGATGTACGATCACTGTGCTGAAACGCATGCTGCAACTTAACGTACATCTACTTTGATTCCTTTTGCTTAGACCAAAATCCATTAATAAGACCCAGGAGGTTAAAAACTGAGAAATGACAGAAGTGAATTACTGCTGCCAATTTTCGGTAGTAGAACAATAAAAAATGCAGAAATGGTGATATTTTTTTAATTTCAGTTTTACTGCAGTTTCAGATTTTAATGGATAAACTAAGCTTTTGTGAAGATCTTGCCAAACATTTTGTTGGGTTTCTAGTTTCAGTGCTGTTCTTTTTTGTATGCAAGTATCAGAATTCAAAATTGTTTTTAAAGCTACAAATATATTTCTCATATAAACTCCAGTTTGAATCGGCATCAACTGCTTCTGCTCAGTGTAAAGTTCTTAATTTTTGACAAGGGACAGAACCTGGAAATAGCAAATGTCATATTTCAGCACCTTTCTAACCTGCAGACCTTGCTGCAAGGTCAAATAACACATCCCCATAGCACTTTATTTAACCACCCACCAGGACCGGTTTCAAAGACTCCTTATTCACAAAACCTTCCAACTTCAGATCTTCATTACTGACTACTGCACCAACAAAGTTCCTGGCTGACCTCGGTAGATCAGTGCAGCGTGCCAGGCTGCCCACTGTGCTTGGCAACGCTGTCCTGGCTTTCCACAACCTCCCACCTTTCTCTTAATATCTATCTACCATCTCTTGTGCAACACCTGGACCGTAAATTCTCTGAGAAACAGAGCATTTCTTCTGACGTGTGTTTCTACTGCATCCAGCACACCGGGCTGCCAATCCACAATTACACCTCCTAGGTGACATGATACAAATACAGACTGTGGTCACAGCTGTATTTCCATCAAAAATACATGCCGTGCTTCTACCGCGTATGAAAGATGAGAGATAGAACTTATTAAATTAAGCCCCAAAATACATGCTTTTTATTACCTAAGAGTGGTGGTCTTATTTTAGTAAATCCACTTCATTCTATTTTAATAGGAGAAGCTATGAGCCAGCAAGTAGTAAAAAAAAAGACACGAACTAAATCACTCCACCTGGTGTACACTGTTACAGGTTCCTTACCATCTTCATTAGCTTTGTGGAGTGAGCCGAAACTAAACACATTTCATATTTGTGCCTGAGACTGTTTATGTTTGAAGAAGAAAATATGACTAATGTTAATTTTCCTTGTAAAATCCAAAGTGCTGGATTAATATATTATTGTCACCTAACAGCTAAAAGTGTGGTAAATAAAAATAAGCAGTAGAGCAGAATTTTTTTCACCCATGAAAGGAAAAAAGAGGTCTTCTTTCCAGAAGGGAACTCTGTGCTTGCACTGTCTGTTGATCTCAGCAGTGACAGCAGAATAAGTATTGGAAACCCACAGTGTCCCATCAGAGAAAGTTTTATCCTACCTGGAATTAAGGGAGAAGATTTCAGACTTTCCACCGCATTGTAGACAGACCACAAGAGCAAGCTTTTGCTTCCTGGAGCTGGCAGAAAAAGAGGAATAGGGAAAATGACCATCTCAACACTGAAAAAAAGGCAATAGGTTTTGTTGCAAAACATCTTTCTGGTCTTACCTGATCACAGAATCACAGAATGTGAGGAGTTGGAAGGGACCTCACAAGATCATCTTGTCCAACCCTCCTGCCAGAGCAGGATCACCTAGACTGAATCACACAGGAACACGCCTAGGCAGGTTTGAATGTCTCCAGAGAAGGAGACTCTACAGCCTCTCTGGGCAGCCTGTCCCAGTGCCCTGTCATCCTCACAGTGGAAAAGTTTCTCCTTACATTCACATGGAACTTCGTATGCTCCAGCTTGAAAAGTCACAGTAACATCACTGGAAAGATGGCTTGGGTGCTCAGGAAGTTAACATAACCAACCAGAGTTATAACTGTTAAAGCTAAGGAGCACATTGCTAAGGTGGTACAGCTTTATCTCTCAGCATTTAATTTCCAGATATTTGAGATTAACTCACACTGCCCCATGTGATAAATACCTCAGCTAACTGTGGGGTTTTATGCATCACCCACAGAAGCACCTGATACTGATCAGACTCGACATGGTAAGCTGAAGAGACCATGAGGCTGAGCCAGCAAGAGAGACGCTGTTCCCATTTAGAAACCAGAGCGGGGGGAAATCCCATCGCAAATCAAGTGCAAACTGGGCACAGAAGTCATCTGTTCACATTCACACTGATGAACACAAGCTTACAGAGGATGGCCAGTTTGGAGAAGAGCTCTCTCACATCTAATTCCTTGCACAGGTGCAGGGAGATTCTCAGATTCACCCTGAAAAAATTCACCCTGTGTGAATTCGCCATGGGAAAATGAGTGTCTAACAAACACTTTTTCCTGTACAGTGAATGTGGGGGTTTGGTCATACATTTTATTCATATTGTGGTTCAGCTTTAGAAGCTTCTTGTATTATCTATGGCCACACTGTGGCCCTTGGAAGATAGCTAAGACCTTCGACCCTCTTTTCCTTCCTTTGGAAATCCCTATCCGCTGCATCAGCAAGGTGTATCACCTGTCACAGGACCACAAGGACCTTTATCCAGGCCATAGCTGATGCTTTTTCAAGGCATTTATTCCATTTTTGATGAACACACAAACAGTGTGAAGATACAGTCTGTTAAAACACAGGCTCACCTACTGCATGTGCCTCTAAACTAAGGATACACTAGTAGGGAATTTAATAAAAGATTTGTTATGAAAAGCTGAGGCAAATCCAATGTTAGCATAATTAGATAACCTATAAACAAATGAGATTAAATATTTTTAACTAGCTGGAAACAGATTTGAGCTCCTTCACAGTGATCCTTTCATGGTTTTCCAGATCTCCCTCTGCTCTGTGTGAAACAGAATAGAGTTTTATCTGCTTGGATAAGCAGCTTCCACACCTTTCATCTGATGACTAATGGCAGGCAGCTCCCTAATCTACAGTCATAGAAGCTGCCAGTCATGAGGTACAACTCTTTTGAGAGAGCAAATTTTATTGCAAATATGATATACTAAATTTACTCCTTAAAACCTCCTAGATTTATCTTTGCTGCTGAGGCCTAAAATAACTATGAAATATTTGAAGTGACCTGTAAGTCAGCTATTGGAAGAAAGTTTAGTTGTCCCTGACAGCTCTAAATTTCATCTGTAACAATTAGAAATACATCTCCCAATTTGTAGCCTTTCACTCATGTCTGCTGTAGTTTCTCTGCTAAGCATTCCTCAAGCAATAGATTATCAGACCTGATCACTAAACAAAGCAAGGACCAAATTCCTGATTATCATTCAGTAATATTTTTCTGGTGTGGTAACAAAACTGAATAGCAAGGGTTGGAAACTTTACTGATGCAGCTCTTCTCCTGAGTTAGTGTAATGTATTTCATGGGTGCTGCTACCCCACCTCAGTCAGTAGAGTAGGTACCACCTCAGCATTGGTTGATGTAGTTGACATTTAAGCCAGCACATTCTTCCTTGCAGTGAGCCTTGCTGGACCAAAAGTGCATGCACAGAATTCAACCCAAAAATGTCTTCCATTGTGTGTCCATATAATGCAACCAGAAAGACTCAGTACCATGTTCAATATTCAAATTTTATTTCCATTGATATGATCTTGAAGCAACTTATTCGGCTTTAGAAAACATTTCTAGTGTACAGAAGTGAAAATGAGGAAAAAGTTCATCTTTTAGCTCATGATCAGTATACTCAGGAACCCAGAAACTTATCAAGACTGCACTGGCATACTCTTCATTGGAAGAATCTATTATTAACTTTGCACCTCTTGGTCACATACAGAAGTTAAATATACCCCTAAAGACATCAATTCTGTAAACATAACCATGGAAATTAACTTATGCTTCTGTTCACAAGGACATGTAGCAATAGGACCAGGGGGGATGGTTTTAAATTAGAAAAGGGGATATTTAATATATTTATTAGAAAAGAGTTCTGCAATATGAGGGTGGTAGATCACTGAACAGGTTGCCCAGAGAGATAGTGGAGGCCCCATCCCTGGAAATATTCAATGTCAGGCTTGATCAGGCTCTAATCAACCTGATCTGGTGAAGATGTCCCTGATTACTGCAGGGTGGTTGGACTAGATGGTCTTTAAAGGTCCCTTCCATTATAACACATTCTATGATTCTATAAATTCTAAACCACAAGGTTCAATGTAATTTCAGGTTTGACAATTGACAACACATAAAAGCTCTCTAAAAAGTGATATGCAGTCACACAACTGTAGCATCCTGACTCTTTGGAAGAAACAACGACATTTCTTGTAATAGAAATTTAAGTTACAAATCAGTGCAGGTGACTGAATCACAGATCATCTACATTGGAGGCTGGTCACTGGGTAATTGTGGGATGGTGGCTTAATATTGCATAATCTGCTTGCTTTTAAGGGAGAAAAATTACTTGCCATATTTGATATCCCTATTCTGCTTCTTAACATGGTGCCCCTAAGGACTGAAGTTGTACTTTGGGAATTCAGAATCAATGTGTGCAGTTTTTCTCCCTAACATGCTATTACAACAGACAAAGAAAGTATTTAATTCTCTTCTGTAGCAGCCACACCACAGATCCCTCCGCAGAACAAGCAGTTCACAGAGATCATTGGCTTTTGGTAATTTTATTTACAAATTATGATAAATAACTCCAAGGGAAGGAGGAGGAGAGAAATTGATGTAACCATTTTGGTCTACAGAGAGACAATCACTATCTCTCCTCCACTGATCAACACAGGCAATGATCTGTTGTATGGAGCTCTCTAATATTATGCATCTGGCCAGACTCCTACAGACTGTGAACACATCTGCACTGATAGCAACCACATGATCTTCCTGTGAAGAAGTGGGTTGGGCAAATAAGATCATTTCTGACATATCGTGGGACATTTGCAGTACCAGTTGGCAAAACAAGCTAGCTGGGACTGAAGTGGAACACGAGGTTAAAGCAACAGCAGTGTGCAATGGTTTCTTTTATCAGTGCACACTAAGACACAACACAAAGCACCATGCCACAATTGCCTACACACTGAGCAGAACAAAACTCCTTGTTCCCCTTCAGCCTCCACAAGTCACAAGCATAAATGTTGCTGTCACGAGGTACCACAAAAACCAAGCAGGAGCTGTTGCCAGGACTGTAAAAGCAAGTGCAAAAGTGAGTCTTTCTGGCTTCATTATCATTAGCAGAGCAGAGCTGGCTTTGAAGAGGCAGCTACAAGGTAACTGCCAAGAGGACCAAGTCACAGGGACTGAAAAAGGAAGAGGGGGGGAAGGCACCAAGTTAAATTTGTAGCACAAAGCATAAATCACTTGATGCTGAGACCTCTGCATCTGTATTTTATGCAGTTCAGGGGATTCCTTGGCATGAGGTTGAGTCTGGCTCCATGGACCAAACTTCCCTACTGAACATGTGGTTTGAAGCTGTATGAAGGACCTGTGGCTGGTTAGGATCTCTGTGTTCCCTTTGCTGGAACTCCTTGGTACAAACTTGGGACAGAGGTCCCAGATGAGTCTACTGCAAAAGCAATCTACTTTGCACACACAAATTCTACTCTGTGGATGGAAATGAATTGCAGCAAATGGGACAGTCCAGAGACTCAATTCCAAAGCACAGTGTTGCTTCAAGCCAAAATGCTAAAGAAAATACAACTACAAAAAGACTGAAAACTTACTACCTTCTGCAGTCTCTGTTGACCTCACCTGTTCCTTTAACAATATTGCTGAAGGACCAAAAATAAGCAAAGGATTATAATGTTCTGCAGCTTGTGACCACAGTAAATATGAAAATCTACCTTTGGATAACTGGAAGTGCTTTTTGAATAGCTAAGACATGATGATTAATTAACTCATTTTTCGAGTGCCTCAAAATAGCTAATTCATACTATATTTTAATCCATCACCTTTTCACCATCACCCCTGGCACAACCCTCATCTCTTGACCTTATCTTTTCAACTTCCCGCCAAGATGTGTGTCTAATGAAAACAAAAAGCTGTCTTGTTTTTGAATTCAGATCCAGCTCTTTGCCTATCACAGTCATCAGCTAATTTCCTTAAAACATCATCACATAACCAAAGGGGACCCTGGGGACCAGTGTCCTAACCCTGTCCTTTCTTACAGATGGAAGATTCCTTTCTTAGAAGTCCAAAGCTCAAGGTTGACAGGCATCCTTCAGGGAACAATACTCATTTTTTCAAGCCAGTACCAGCTCCAGGTCAACTATGGCACTAACTATAAAAAACCCAAAGACTTTTCCTGTTGCTCTGTCAATGCTCTTTAATGTTAACCTGAAGGGAGTACCCATTGCTCATACAATTGAACTAATCACCAATAAAAGTGCATACATGCGCATTACTTCATGAGCTGAACATTTGACCTCCTTAATTGTTGCCCGGTTTACTCTGGACAGAAATATCCAAGCTATTTGTGTTTGGCTAGCTCCCCCTCCCAGCTCCTTCAGTGCTCTAACTAGATGCTGAAGAACAAACTGGGAACCTTCACTGGTGCAGCTACTTACCACTAAAACTCAATAATTAATCCCAAGTGGATGACAAATGCTATGCAATTTATTCTCTGCTTGGCTGCAGCTTGAAGGAGCATGGACTCTGAATTAGTGAGCTCTTTGGGTTCAATCTGGAAAGCATATGTTTCCCTTCCATCATTCAATCCATCAAAATGCAAAAAAGGCCTGGGAAAGGCACATGGCACATTTTGATATTATTCATTAACATTAATGTCCTTGTTATAAAGATATGTTTTATTTGCAGGTAACAACAGCCTTATAGGCATCTGGGAACACTTTGAATGATTGCCAAAAAAAAGAAATTTGGGTCATAACTAATGATCAACATCCCCTTTTAATCAAATGAAGCCATCATAATGTGTCAGTCCTCTGGGGGAACAAGGACCTTTCACCTTCCTGGGGCCTGCTGAGGCCAGCAGTAGCTGTAAGCAACACTGGCAAATGCCCTTTTACTTTAGAGAGGGGAAAAAAATGGAACCTATCCATCAACATGCTCACTAGTGACACTAAACGCATAAAAGAAACCAAGGCTGATCAGTGGGGTAGTCAAGTTGCCTTCAACTTAAAGCAGGCATTATGGAGGACCTGCTTAATGCTTTCCTGATACCACTGTGGCTCTCTTCTAGCACCACTGCTAGATGGCCTCCTCTCAGGTCAGACTTTGGTGAAAATACAGAATTCTGGCTGCAGCTCCAGAGCTCCCGGTAAATGAGATGCAAAGAGGTACCCTGGAGCTCTGCAGAGGCAGATTTCCCATTACAGAGTTGGTTTCTCAAAAAAAGGAAGGGTTTGTCAGATGAATGGGTCAAAATTTCAACATTTTCCAGCTTTTTTTTTTTTAACAGGAAACAGTATCCTTCTAAATAGCTTTTTAATAGACTTATACCAAAATTACACAAAAAAGACAGGGAAGTTATTGGTTTTCCAAACAAGAACACAGAGGCCACAGCTATAAACTCATTTCACAACTGAGATCTTCAGGTAACTCCTCAACATTGCTCCTATCTGCCAGCCAAACTCTCAACGAACCTCTGTCATCCCCAAGAGCTCTATCAGACTCCTACAACACTCTATAGAGGCCATAGAAGGCAGGCTGGTTAGGGCAAACAGATCATGCTGCAGGAAAACAGAGATGTAAAGCAGCTGAATGGTGTTTTCAAGTGGACAATGCCCCAGCTTTCTGCCCAAAATGCTGAAGATTTGCCTTGGGGGAAAAAAAATTCATATACTTTCATCAATTAACTTTTTCTGCTCAAGACATTCTGACAACGCAGCTCACTGCTGCAAGGGATTTCTTTTTAAAAATCTGAACCAAGTGCCCCAATATAAAAGACCTCACACTGAACAAGCATCTCATGGAGGTGAGAAGGGTGAATGCCTTGCACAGACCACAGAAGTCCCAGCTGTTTGCTGCCATTGCCTTGAATAGATTTTAGCCATCCTCACAAATTAATGTGAAAAAAAAAGAGATGTCCCTGATGTCTCAGTGCACACTGTCCTACTGGGTCATCAAAGGCTGATGAAGCAAATGTGTCTATTTTGGCTTTTTGTGAGACATCAGAGAAAGATTAATTAAACACCATGCTCAGGGTTAATTAAGCACTGTGTTCCACACTTCAGTCTGAGATTTTAGGTAACTGTATTCTGGCTTTTTTCACTGCCACTCAGAGCCCCTTCAGTGAAATATAATATTTAATCTTCAGTGTTTCTCCAACTGAAATGACTCCCCAGATTTGTGCGAGAGCCTGATGTGTATCTCAGATTGCTCCCTGGAGAGTCCTTCATCTATCAAAGAAAACAGCCTTCTGGTGAGAGCTTTCCTATTAGCTTACCCTGAAAGGTGGGTACAGGTTTTTACAGCCCATATTTCTAAGTAGCTCGGTGCCTCTATTCCAGCACCTTCGCCTTCTGTGATATCCTTACTAATGGCCATCACATTTCTGTGAGGTGAAGCTCAGCGGTCAACACTATTAAACAAAAAGGATGCCGAAGCACATATACATACTAAATATGTTGTTCAATGAGCAATTTAAACCAATTGCTGCTGCCAAAAGAGGCATCCCAGCCTTCTCCTTTCAGAGGTAGCACACATCCAGTCCCAGGTGTCCCAATCTCCCTATAGGTGTGGGGCAAACAGGACTGGCAATGCTTGTGCTAGTAAAAGGAGGGATGTTGCCTGGAGGCAGGACTTCATCTCTCAGTAGCCATGATTCCTCTCTATATCTGGGTGGAAACAGCCTTGGGGCTTTCCCAGCATCACTGGAGATGCCTGACAGGAGCCAGAAGACCTGCTCAGGGCATTGGCACTACCTCAGATAGACAGAGCCACTTTGCTAGTCACAAGGCTTTCTAGCATCAGGTGTTGAACTCATCGTTCATGTCTTTATTTTAATTAGCGAAACATAAACCAGCTACCAACATTATAAGTGATGATTAGCCTGCCTCAGACTGCAGGGAGCTGATGCAGAGACCCTGACACAGAGACCCCCTCTGCTTCTCTCTGATTTGTGCTTACTTTCTGAATAAACAACAGGGCAGGCAGCTCCTTTAAGATCCCTTCCCAAGCTATTGCACTTTCTAACCAAGCATGATGTTAACCATTCTGTCAGCACTGTGTAAACTCATAGCATTTTTAAGTTAGGGCTCCTAGCACAGCAAGAGCTGCACAGTATGGGAGTTTAATATTTGGAAGAAGGGATGAAGTGGCAAGTGCTGAATTTGATAGCTTTGGATTTGGCACCATTTCTCAATAGTGCCGCTTTCTAACAGTCCCCTAAAAACCACCGATTTGGAGAGAAAGTACACAGGCCTGCCCTAATGCCCAAGGCACTAAAGCCAGTTGGCAGGCCTGTCCTCAGGACTATTAGTACTCTTGAACATGAGAAGCCTCTTGTCCCAGGATATTGCATTTACTTACGTCTCCTTTCCAAACTGGAAATGTTTTTGAGCTTTGTTCCGTGCCTGGTTTTTGTTTCAGTTAGAAACTCAGGAAATCAAAAGAAGAAAGATTTAACATTTGCAACGCACAGCAGAGACAAAGGCCTGACTGAGAAAGGACAAGAAGTGGTAGCAAAGCTCATGTTCATTAAAGTTCCACAATTATGCTTCCAAACACCTCCCTTCACAACATGGCAGCAGTTTTTGCCCACTGAGCTTTTTCAGAGCAAAAAGTACCATGGGAAAAAAAAAAACAAACAACAACCAAACACAAAACCAGAAAACAGAAACCAAGCAATTGTATTAAAAAGCTGCTCTGCAGAGAGGGGAAAAATATCCCTGGCTGAGTGAGAAAATCAATAAATGTTAAAGCATTGCAGATAATTGCAAAATTATGTTTGCCTTATTTAAAACCACTCCTGTTTTTTTGGAAATTAGTTCTGCAAATGTTGCATGTGAAGGAGTAAGCTTCCCCATGAGCATCACTGAAGATGATGGACGGGACTAGGAAAGAATGCACAATCATGTTTTCTTCCTCCCTGAGAGAGGGCATTAATCACACGTTCCTCCATAATCCTCTTTCCAAGGTCCCAGAAGGAAAGGGAAGAACCTGTCATAGCTCTAAAATTAGACTTTTCTGGTCTTCAGCATGGTTGTTTCCACTGGGCCCGCAACAGACCTAAATGCATCCTTGAGTCATTTCCAAGCACAGCAGGGGAAACTGAGGCTGCGTTTTTGAGCTGGGTTTATGCACAGAACTTCTCCTTGAGCCCTTCCCCATCTAGCACTGTTTCTTTTGGTCACAGCTTTTTGAACCATCTTGCTACTGGTTTTTGTCACCTCCTCTAGAAGGTGGCTGTGAGCCCTCCTCTGCTGCAGTGCGAAGGCAATGAGGTTGATGTAAGCACATGGGCAAGGCAAAGTCTAGGCAGAGAGGCATCTAACTGTGCTTTCACACACAAAAGGGGTTCATTTCTGAGTTAGATAACACTATAAACCGCATTAGCATCTCCACAGCATCCGTAGCTGTGAGTATGGACAGAAGTCCCAGGCTGTAGCAGTAATGGAGCCAGAGCAGTTTTCAAGAGTGGAAGACAACCTGAAATAGGACAAGGAAGGTTTTGATCTGTAATATATTTGAATATTTTGAAGGTCTCTATTAACAATTCCAGTCTCCCTGCTGTGGCAATTGAGTGGAGGAAATAATAATGGAGATTGAAAGGCATTCACCATTCGACCTCTCACAACCTTGACATTCTTCAGTAGAATATGATTGGAATTGGGCACATCTGCTCTCAATAACACATATAAAAATGTTCTGCAGCTTTAAGGCTTGAAAATCATACAGCTGGGCTTAAAGAAGGGCATAAATATGTATATCTGTAGACTCAATATAGCTTTAATAGTTTAGTAATAGCTCTGATCGTGGACACACCATATTTTGGAGTGCTGTCTCCTGGAAATGCTCAGGAAATGTGGGGAGATGGAAAGTCAATCTCTGCTTGCAGGTAGGTATAGCCAGCCTGAAGTGACACACAGGTGCAGTAGCAGAGGTCGTGCACAGCTGATGTCCTAGCCACCACCAGACACAGCGCAGACCAGAAGCCCAGCCCTCACACCTTCAGCCCTCTCCCTCAAGCCTGGGGTGGGTTGACATTACACAAAGACAACTGACCTGTGACCTAGCACTGTTAGACCAGGTCAATCTGCTGTGAGGAATGTGTGTTGATGCCAGAATGTGCTGAAAATACATCTAGTGCTGGCTTGGATTGGGTCCTTCTTCACCTCGCAATGCAGTGATCCCCACCTGTGTGCCAACTGAGGCAGCCAGTCATGCTGGGGACAAGACTGCAATGAGCTGAATGATGGAGCATGGCCAGTCTCTCCAGATACAGCTGCTCAACCCAAGACTGTGCTATGAAACAAATGGTGTGCTGATTCATCCCATTCCCACTAGCACATGTGAGTCATCTGTCCACCCTGGGCTGTTCACTGATGAAACGTTTATTTTTAGCAAGTACTGGTTAAAAATAAATGTATACATCATACAAATGAATAAAGTGCTCAGCCCCAAATTGGTATGAATGTGCCCTGAGAAAAATTAGCTAGTTTGAATGCAATAGGAAACCTGAGGAAGGATCTTTTACACTGGCATAAATCAGGAATAACCCCACTGCGATCAGTTGCTCTCTCTATAAGGAAGCATTTTTAAGGCCCTGATTTAGACCACACTCCATTAACCTCACAGGATGATCCCTTCAGAGGATTTTTATTGTGCAGTGTTCTCAGAAAGAGGAGTCTGACAGCAAGGGTTCTAAGGCAGTGTTTGTACCACCATTGCTGCTATAAAAGTTAGCAATCTAATCTCAGATTTTTGTTCAACCTCCCTTAAAAGAACAAGAGAGAAATGATCACATCCAACCCATCCTACTGTAGGGGGAAAAGTGCCTCTTGCAGGTGCATTAACTATAGACACAACCTGACTGACTGCCTTTGAGTGGACACCTGAAGTTAGTCAGGATGAGCAGCACCTTGAAGCGATCACAGCAGAGGGAAGAACTGAAATCTGCTCCTCTCAGCTCTGAGAGGCTACATGTGGCTGAAGTGGCTGAGGATTTAAAGACTTTGTCTAAAAGTAGTTGCTAATAGAGCACATGGGTAAAAGTCTGGGCTATGCAGCATGACAAACCAATAGTATTGCCTGGTTATCAACTCTGGAAATAGCACTTCAAGGGCCTGTACCCAGAGCTGCATTATGGCTTACAACTGGCAGGAAAGCTGCACGATAGCAGCCACTGGATTTAGCCTGCTTCAACAAAACACATTTGCACCACATGGAACCTGACAATTGCCCTCCCTGGGTTTTGTCATGGACACTGTGGTCCTTTTACATCTGAACACAGGCATGAATTGAGTGATCCAGGCACATGTGGTATCCTACCCCAAGAGCTGAAATCCCAAGAAGATGTTCAGTTTAAGAAGCATGGAAGAGTGAGAGAAAACTGAATGTGTCTGTTTAAAAATAAAATAAATATTTGGCACATACATACATTTGGATCACAGAAACAAGGCAGAAGCACCAATAATTTCCCTTGCACTTTTGTAACTAGCAGATGGCATGTGGTAATTTTGTGGTGGGACTTTGAAGTGACCTGCTTTTTCAAAATGTGAGACTGAAACAAACTTTTAAGAGCAGAGCGTTTCCTTCCTGTTGTCTTTTGCGTGAGGCAAGCAGGCTGCAGAGATGTGCTCCCCTTCCTCACCAAGATTTGAAAAAGTCCCAGCTGTGTTGTTCTTAGCATTAAAGCATTAGTGCGGGAAGTCTCTCAGGGCAAGCATCGTCTACTGTTCTCCCTGGGAGCTCTGCCTTCCTCCCTGAGCGTATGGCCCCACAGCACTGCCGCACTCAACCTCATATAATAACGAACCAACATCAAACACCTCTCGCTGCAGGGCAAAGTAGCTGGTGTTTCCTGCAGACCACGGCTTACTCTGGGTTCTGCCCCAGGGGCAGCCCTTCCTCCTCCTGCACCCACCTTTCCCACTCTGCAGGTGACCCTTTCAGCTGCCTTCCCCTCCATAGGCTGCTCCACACAACATGCAGGGAGATGGTGCTCCCTGGGGCCCTGCACACACAGATGCAGGCATTCCTCTTACCAGCAGAGCCGTGTCCAAGGGAGCAAGCTCAGCATGCGGGAGCTATAGAAGAGAAAAGGAGAAGGCTTGTGATATAGGCAAGGAGACCTGCAGATGCCCTTGGTAATGGACCACCCTTCTCTGGGCAGGGAAAGGAGACAGAGCTTTGGTGCATCCTGCACATGCAGCCAAGGCAGGCAGTCACTTCATGCTTCCTTCCCCTGGCAGAGCTTCTCCATGTTGGCCAGTGCCCTTCCATACTTTTCACTTCTGATTCCCCATGAGCAGATGCCCACATGGTCGCTCAGGGCTTCACTTGCTGCAATACTATGGGTGAATTTCACACCTGAAGAAAATGGCTAGGAAAATATTTTATCAATAGAAAACAAATTGATCTCAAGCCTACAAAGTGCTCAGTAGATTTGCAGTAGACCAACTCATTAGTTTGCTGTTGTTAATTATTTAATGCAATATTTTGTCCTTAACTGCCTACTAAGAGTAATAGTCAGTAACAACAACTTAAAAGGGGGCAACTTCGGATGCAGAAAGAATGTTCTTTAGGAAGCATTTCCTGTGTCCTTCTGAGTGCCTTATCTGACCAGCATCTTTCACTTTTATTTACATTTTATCTTCTTTAAGAACACTTGTGGTATGGACTGAGTCATCAATAAGGACACAACATGAAAGGAGGGATGAAAAATAAGCTGTCTTAAGAGCACTACTCTGCAGGAAACTTATTAGCATTTATTGTGCCGTATCAGGTTACTAGAGTCGAATGGAAAGAACAGAGTTTATTTAAGTGGTACAAAACACAACTCCCTGAAAGTCACATTCAGTATTTCGAATGTACATGACAGAAAAGGACATAAGAGAAATCTCTTAGGTTTTGGAGAAGTCAGTAACAGGTACAGGTTGGGGAGGGGAGGTGGTAAGGCTCATGAGAGCCTTAAGAAACAGTTCTTGGATAAGGGAAATGCCACAGAATTAAGGAAGAAGGTGTAATTTACAGTGGGAGAAATCCCAGAGCTATTGCATTCATAACCTACTAGCACAAAGCCTACATTTTGTTGTTTCCTCCCCCAACTCGTCCCCACCAAATACGCAAAAGAGACATACTTAAGAAACAGCTCAATAGATTTCCAAATCTGATTTGTGCATCTGGAAGACTTCTGAGCTTATGCAATGGCCAAGTCACAACCCTCCCTCCTACATTAATAGAATCTGATTGCTACTGATGTAGACTGTAGGAAAACCTTCGAAGCCTCTCTTCAGGAGTAAAGCAGGATATATATCTAGAGATGATTTGCATGTGCTGCCATAAGCAAGGCACACGATTAGAAATGAGGGTAGATTCACAGTTTTGCACTCCCCTTGGCTTGGATAAGGATAAAGTGTGCACGGCTGACATTTCACTCTGTGGAAGCAAAAATATACACAGACAGAGGACTTTACCTTGCTGTAGGAGAAGAACTTATTCCTCCCTGACTTTGTTCTCTCAAGGCAGAAGGTCACGATCCGAACTTCCATTATGGCTGTTCAAAAATGCATCAAAGCTTCAATGGATAAAAGAATGTTATTTTCCAAAACCGCTGGGACACTTCCTGTCAGTTCACATAATTGAGTATTACAGTATTTAAATTACAAATTGAAGATTATTTTTACAGGTGTCATTTTAAATATAATATGAAATTTCTTGACATTACCTCAGACATGCTGCACGACCCAGCTGCGCTCTGGCTTGCATGTGTGATGCACATGGCTGAAATTTTGTCATATTACATCATGGGCTGCAAAAACACGCTGTATAAATAGACGATGTAATATTTGAGAGAGCAAAAACATATACGCACCGGCCTAGCCTTCTGGAACCCCAGATCTAATACGGACGTGGAAATGTAAACTTGCGAGCAGGGTGCAGACCGAAATCCTTTGAAGAGGGCCACGCAGGAGAAGCGCAGGCAGGTCGGCCAGACGGTGCTCGGTTGCCCTCCAGTGGGCTCCCACTGGCTCTGCTCCCCATCCCCAACCTGTCCGTGGGAGGAAAACCAGCCCCCCCCTCACTTCGTGAAGCTGAACAAACGAGACAGCTTGCAGCCCACAGGGAAGACACACGTTATTCACACCGGCGGGTCTGCAGACCCCGAAGGAAAAAATGTTAAATTAATGAAGAAAGAGATCTTTGCGCATCCCCTCGGTTTCCTACCCACAAATTGGTGCTAGTGGTTGTGAAGAATTTGCTTTCGACTGTTCTAATTCAGTGTGGCTTTCTAAAGTGCTATTATCTCTATGCTGTGATTTGTTACTTCGTTTTTATGGTTTCCAGCGAATGCCATGTCTGGAAAGGAAAATTCCACCTTTCCTTGTACTCTGCCGTGACTTGCAATTTGCATTCATGCTGCATGGAAAACTCAGTTCCCGTTGAAGAATTCTAAGTGAAACAAGAAAAAAATAAAGAAAACAAACTGTCAGCAACTTCCTAATGTTGTTAACACAAAAAATGTCAACAATACTCGCTAGATAAATTGAAACTCCCCTGCCCTTTTGCTACCCTCTTCCTACAGAAACCAACACGAAGCTTTAAGTCAACTCCAACCTTTTTAAAGCGGTTTCAGATCCAACACACAGCGACCACAAACAAGGCTGGGTGGCTGGGCAGTAATTCGGAGACGCTGCCAAACTCAGAAGCAGGAAGATGACATTTCATCTGTAGGCCCATCCACACAGTAAGAATAGGAGACCGATAATTGTAGGATTAACTGAGCAGGTTTTGTTTTCTTTATGGCTGGGCTGCTTCACCAAAAAAAAAAAAAGTCAGTGATTCAAGGCATAGATTTGTAGTGGAAAAAACCACTAATGTAATGTAAATGAACTCTGAGGACTTAGAATTTCAATGCACATGTAACAGTTAAAATGAAGGACTGTAGGAAAATGACGATTTCAGTGCAAACATTCTCATTCCCCTCACTTCATTTGTCTTTTTTCATACTTTCTTCCTACAAGGAGACATAAATGGAAAAATAAAAATTTAAAAAACCCAAGCAGATCTCCTTTTGGTTTTGTTGCTGAAAAAGAGACAAGCACCTAAATAAAATGGGGGGAAAAAAGATCTTGCAATGTTCCTACTCTATACTCAAAGACATTTTCAAGAAAGACAGCATGGTTTGGTGTTGGGTAATTTGGGTTGTCTCCATGAAGCAAGTTTACGCTTTAATCAGCGACAGAAATAAAAACTATGCAAAAATAAGAGAGTGGGATGTTTTCTTGTTGTGGAAGAAAGGTAACTCGAGGCTATGCTGGATCTAACCTGGAAAAGAGACATGGGTCTGATACTTGGAAACCCTGGCTGGCCAGATGAGGCGGTCACAGCAAGGTTGTAGTCTAAACCAGATTAAAACAGGAGAGGGAGCTCTCACACAGCCTGTCAAGGCAGGAGGTACTCCCAGGTACTCCGCTACAGGCAAAAAAAAAATAAGCCATGAACCCCTTAAATGGGTCAACTGCTTATAACATAAAACCGAAGTACTAACTTTCTATGCTTGAAGATCCATTAGGGGCAGGTAACTACTGATGGGAACGCTAAGCCTTAGTGTATTTTACCCCAAAGCCAAGCAAAATTTATTTTTTTGTTTCAGGGATCGCTAAGATTGGATCACTGGAGATGGGTTTGAGATCAGCAGTGTTTGGTTTGTTCACATCTGAAATTCAAAGTAAAAAAATATCAAGGAATGGGAGCTCATGTGGATAAAGCCCAAAGCAAATGTTTGCAGGAACCTCTGAGAAATGGAAGTGCTGTGTTCACATAGTTCTAATAGCAACACTACGTTTGTAGGATTCATATGAGCTAGGACCTGTAGAAGAGAAACATAAAGGAAAGATCACTTAAAGGGAAGGCAAAATACCCTGTAGAATTTGGATTGGAATCTTCTAATGCAAAGGAAATCTACTGCAGAAACTGGGAACTACTTAAAAAACAGCTGGAGAGACCACAAGTAAAATTCGTCCTGGCTATAATCTAAACATGGAAAAGGGCACCAAAGGCCAGGTCAGTTAAGCAAGGATATAAAATCTTATACACCATGTGGAAAAAGCCTAATAAAGAGTATTTAAAATATGAATAATATTGGGAACTAAGTAAAAAGTAGACTGAAGCTAGTTAAAATGAATAATTCAGAGATGAAGGCGTTCTAATGAAAGGTAAACTGTAAAGAATACTTAAATCATAAGATCTACTTGGACATTTCCATGGCAAAGAGAAGGGAAGGCAGAAAACCACACCATTTATAATGGAAGAGACGGTGCATTAGACCCGCTCTTCATATTGAAATGGTATTGCTCCTGATATAAAGCAGAATACAGCTTTCAGTGTTTTCCATTATCAATCCACTTGTTTTCTGCTCAGGGTGATTCCTCTCCTCACACTAGAAAGGAACAGGAGAATGGCAGAAAAGGGACTGTAACTATCCAGTTTCTCATTCAGACACCACCGACGGTCAATGGAGGTGGGCATTAAAGCAAAATAAGGTGAGGCACCTCTCTTGAGGTGCCTGTATCCCACCATGAGCTACGAGAAAGCCCAGATGCCTGAAGTTACGTGTGAGGACATGACTCTGACATCACAGATATAATTTTAATCTAGTTACAAGTTTTCAAAGAAATAATAAAATTAATTGAAATGAACAAACCTTCCTACTTTACAGAAGCCAGAGGTACCACAGCCTTATAGTAGCAAACTACAATTACAAAAGTAATAGAAAATTTGTCCCCAGATGAAAAAAAAAAACCAAACCCATAGCTTTTGACCATAAATGGCATCTTTCCATGGCAAACTGATGAATTTCATCTGTGAGTCATTTTTCACAGAATGGCAAAGTTACAAGGGGTAAATGGCTTGTTAGACTGCAGACATGCTCAAACAGCAGGCTTCTCTCTAGTGTCTTTGCAGTTGCAGTGGTTAGATCTGGAGCTCTCCCCTATTATTATTTTCAACTGTTCAGTGTTATGCCTTTCCACACCACCAATTGCATACAATTCAAAGAGTGATAATGTCTTTGCACGGCAGAGATCAACCTCCCGTTCTTTCTTCTTCTATTTCAGAAGCACATATATGAGTTACATGAAGTGTAATCTCCTTGATTATCAAGGAGGACCTTGCAATGATCTGCTCAGAGACCACCAGTAGGGAGCAAAGCATTTGATAACACGGGCTAGGGCTCAGTCCAATCTCTGATGAAAGCCATTTTTAAATTAAATTCCTCTGTCCTTTTAGTGTCATAATTAAATGCCTTTTGAAAGAGAAATTGCAAAGGGGTTTGACTTCTGCTGCAAAATAGAGTCTATTCTGCACTAGAGGACTTCAGTTTTACCTTGAACAAGAAGCTTTTATTTTGAAGTAGCAACACTTGAGATTTTTGACCTGTGAAATCCTGTTTTTCAGAGAAAATTAAGGGATATTTAGCACTTAAGCAGGGATGCCCACAGCGTCAGGGTGTGGCAGAGTTATCCTCTGTAGAAAGTGTACTAGGGAGGGTGCTCAAAATGTTCTCCAGCTTAACTCTGGGCAATTTTTGTGGTCTTATTTGTAAGAATTCATAAATCTCAAACACCTTTAGCAGTTACTTCCACCCACTGTAGTAAGTTCTGGATCCAACCAGGTAACCCAGAAACATAAAGTTCCAAAGAGAAATTAATAATTTCTTATCTACTTTCTTCACAGGCAACCATGGTCTATCTGAGGAGCTCCCTCAAGACTCAGCAGTGCTCCTGGACAGTGCTTTTTGAGAAACAGTCAATTTGAAACAGTGATGAGACTGAAACAGGTTAACCCAAAATTCTGCTATTTTACATGTTAGGTGTCCTACAAAATAATGGCAATTGTTGTTTATTAAATACTTGCTACCAAAATCCTTGCTACCAAAATCTTCGATGCTCTTTAAAACACATCAGAACCCAAAAAAGGTGACAAAACTGGTTTCACAAAAGCCCTCTCTCATGAACTACCAAGAAAAAATGTATTTACTGCCACTGAAACATGAGTTTGAGAGCTGCTGCTGTGTTAGGTCTATCCACTAGTCCTCAAAGTCTATGGGAAACTTTCCACTGACATTCAGATTCCTAACGCAGTGCATGGGGAAGGGAAATGTCCTAACTACACAGGCAACACTTGTGCTATAAGAAAATAAGAGCCAAAGTTTGCTGTTACAAAGACAGAAGAAGAAAGAAAGGCCAAATTTAGGGCACACCTAAGTCACAAGTCATCTATTTTTCTCAAAAGCTGGATATCACTTGAATGAATAAATCCAATAGGATTAGTCAGTGGTGTTTTCAGACCTGTAGCTACATATTTAAATGCACAGTTTGCATTAGAAATCCAGTAAAAGATCTGTCAGGTGCAATGTGATTTTTTTTAATTTACTTTTTTTTTTACAGAAGATTTTTTTGTATTTGTTTTGAATAGTCATTAATCAGAGCAATGGAGAGGGAGGGGAAGAAAAACAACCACCAGAAATGGAATATCTCTTAACAAGCCTGCAATTAACAGACTAACAAGTTTGTTATTTTTGTACTTTTTCCCACTGTATGACCTAACGGAATACTAACGAGCATTAAACACACCACAGCTCTAGCAAGAGCATTGTGGTCCTTCGCAACGTGTACAACCATACTGGAAGTCTCTCTGAATTTAGCTGTTGTAGAGCTAAAATGCACTTGATGTCTTGTCCATCTCAATTTATCATGACTTGTGTATCAGGAGCTCAGTATTGATGAAGACAGCATATGAGAAGTCATATGCTTGGACACATTCCAGTGTTTAAACATAATAGGAATCTTAAGGAATGTAGTCCTATCTTGATATCTGAAGAACAATGCAAATCATATCAGGTTCCAGATCCATAAGAAATGCTTAACACAGAGCCAAACCAAAGAAATGTACAGGTGCCTTTCCCCAACTATTTCCAAACCCACCCTGTCCCTCTACATTTCTAGTTTTAGCTCATTTGAGAAAAGAGGGGGAGGACGAATGCTTTTTGATTAACAAAACTAAGAAGTTGTGCAACAATGCAAAGGGAAGGTCAGAGTTCAAATTCAACATGCTGGATTGCTTGTCTCCCTCAATCCTATTCACTAAATCAGCAGCTCTGAATTGCTATGATGACAGGAAGAATTTGGAAGGGGAAGAAGGTTGTGCTAGTACTGAAGAGAAAAAAATAAATCTATAAAATGATTGTCTTAATCTCTTTCCAAAGTCAGAAGATTCTGTCCATTAAAAGAATGAATAACTTTACCTTCAATGAAAAAGGATGAATTTGTGTTTTAAGTGTCAACTATGAATATACGTTGTTAGGTTTTGTTTGATTCTAACCCAAAATCTGCATTAGATAGGAAACTTTTCCTAGCAACAAAATTCTTCTCATATAAAATATCCATTAAAATAAGCAAATAATCTCCCTTAATGTTTGTGATCCAAATAATGGCATTAAGAGAGCTTGCCACAAAACCAATTAAACATTGATTCCTGCCCAGGTTACCAAAAACACCCACTTAGCTTCCATCAAAAATTAGAAGCTTCAGTCCCTCTGAGACCCTGGACTCATAAAAAAGTCAGGTCTGAAGAATAATTCTTACTGAGAAATCAGATCACATCATGAGATTAAGGCATACTCCTACTGAGAAATGGAACACTATCTCACTGAGAAGTTAGCAGAGCATCTTAAACACACAGAGACAGAAAATGTGCAGTTCTTTAAATTATTTCCATTTCTTAAAAGCGCCAGTAGTCATCAAGCACTAGAACACAGTAGCAATCCTATCTGTCTGAGACTCTGAAAATATTAGGCGCAGTTTGAGAAAAATGTTTAGACTTGTACCCAAGCCACACACTTGGCATCAACACCCACTGGACCTAAAAAGAAAGTTAAGTCAGGTACTGAGGTTTAGCAGATATAATGATGTTTCTCTCGAGCTTCAGAACAACTCATGCATGCAGTTTTAGAAATTATCTCCATTCATGGATCTTAGGTAACGCTACAGCATGTTTCAGTGCACCTAGTTCTAAGTGAGGAAGAGATGGAGACAGGAGCATGGCTGAGTGACCTATCCTTCAAAACTGGAAAATAGTTACCTCCTTCCTCAAAGAAGGCCTGGCATTGGAGAAACGGTGCTGAAAGTGATTTCATCCTTCTCTCAAAGATTGGTCAAGAGACAGCAAAGAGTGCAAGACCTCGTTGTGGTAGGGGATGGTACAGCCATTGATCCTGCAGCACCACTCCTGTAAGTCCATCCTGTAGAGTAAGAGGATTTACTGGTGTGAATGTGGGCATCCCATGCCAGGGGACAGTGCCAGAGAAGTGTCTCGGGCATAATGGTTGCACCAGAACAGCATCTCACATTTAGGTATCTCATGTCCACTTATTTCCCCAGCTTGGGCAGCCTGAAGGCAGTCTTAAGTGACTTAGCACCTTTGAGAGGAGCACCTAACTCCCTCCAATTTCAGTAGTGATAACTACCTGGGTCTTTCTCCTACAGGTGCTGAGACCCTGAGCTCTGAGAAAGCAGCTGCAGCACACAGCCAGGCACCTTGGCTGAGATACCCCTTTAATTTTAAACCCTTTAAAGTTATGTGCCTAGTCTAAACTAGCCACCAATCTCTGCTGTGAAGGCCATGTGAAGAGATAAATCTGTCCAGGGAGGAATTCACTCCAGTTATCCCAGACATTTCTCTTAATTTATTTCCTACAGAATGGCTTGTATACTGCTTTGCAGGGGTGAGGTCCTATCTGTTAACACTGTTACAGCTCCTGCAGATCTCAGAATGACTACTGAAAGCACATCCAGCTACTAAGTGCACAGAGATGCTTTTGAACCACAAGTACAATATTTTTTCTCACTGTCAGCATCTTTGCAGTCCCACTTCTAAGCACACCTTGCTTGTAAATTTTCAGCAGAATAAATATATTTTAATGGACTTTTTTTCCTCACAGTTGAAGAGTTAAATATGTTTCTGAGGTCTGTATGTATTAAGTGCCCATTGCCAATGAAAAAACACTCACTCCTTTGTTTTTCTTTAACAATTGCCTGTCTTTCATTTCTTTTCCACAGCAGACAACAGAAGGTCTAGAAAGTTAGAGATGCTTTTGTCCCTGAGGTTACTAAAAAGCAAATGAGCACACAAAAAAAATAGTCTCAGAAAAAAGCCTGAACTGAAATCGAGACACAAGGAATAATCCAAGCAGCATTTTCAATACAAACCTTGACAACCTTATGTTGTCTTACAGTACAATCTTTTCTTATATATGAAGCTGATATGCAATTCAATGTGTCATTTTTTTGGATGTGATAGCAAGAAATTCCAAGAATCGTTCAGCCAAAGGTAACTGTAAGTATAATATCATGTGTGGGTATAAAAACTGAAACCACTTATTTCGTGAAGTACTTCACAGAAGATTTGAAAAATCCAACTTCCATTAGAGCCAAATTCCAACCTCAGATACACACTGGGGGCTCTCATTAAAGGCACTGAGAGCCAGAAGTACTTTGTCGAGGGCAGACTTCAACCGATTTTAGTATTTATCCTTACAGAACAACTCTACTGAAACCTTGATTAGCCAAATGGAACAGAAACATGAAAGTAGTTTAGATTAACAGGGTTTGGATAAGTAGGAGAGGTTTTAGTGTTTTGTTATGCACTTTAATAGATGTGACCTTCGGCCACAAATCAGCGAGGCTCCTGGGCACATGCATTACATAAATCATATGACTAGCTGACTGAAGTCAGAACTATTTGCACCCTCAAACACAGGCATATGTGTAAGTGCAAGGTAAAACTGGTCCCCAATTTTGAATAAAAGGAGGATGGTGGTAACTCAGGCTTGTATATCACACAGTTTTATTTTTTACCTTAAACACAAGCCCAAAGCAAGCACTCTGGAATAAAGACTACTTGTTTAAGAACAGGTGACCCATTCATGCCAGCAAGGAAAAAGGAGCTTTAGGTATAGGTGAGAAAAATCTCAGACATCAGCAATTAAAAATATCTGCCAATAGAGCTAAGAAAAGAAATCCCAACAGGTCTGAAAATGTGTGCTGAAATGCCCAGAGAAAATGGATTCTCATTCTCCTTAACTTCCAGACCAGTGTAGTGAAGCCATACTGATTTTTATCCCAGTTTCTAAAGAAAATTAGGTTTTTGGAGGATCTGTCTGTATTCCAACCTCACTCTGATAACTTTTGCACCAAGTTGTAGCAACAGCAATAATAATTGAAATTCTGAAACTTTCACAGCAACATCAAATGCTGTGGTGAGGGGACAACAGAACACCTAGGATAGCTTTGCAATTTATTTTAAGTTTATACATACTTCTACCCTAAAAAAATCCCAAGCTTGTCTTCCACAAATAACTACCACATCATAAAACATTAAGGACCAGTAGCATGTGCTAGCAAAGGCACAAGATGACCCTATGAAATCTAAACCAGGGCTAATACAAAGCTGCAGCACATCAAGCCTTTTCCCAACGCTGACTGGTAACTTTTCCCCACCACGATTAATGATTTTTTTTTTCCTATTTGATCACATAGATTATTCATACTGACTGACTATCATGTTTTGTAGGTGAGCGCAGAAGCCCTGTGTGCCCCTTGACTGTGCATAGGGACTCACTCCTCCTCACACCACACCGTGGGATGCAGCCGCATTCCCTCCCTGTACGTAGCATTTGGAAGTTCGTACATGAGCCAGGAGAGTCTGTCGCACTGGCATGAGGCTGGGTTATTACAGGATGAATAATCTTGATCCAGATTCTTTCAACTTCACTTGATTAGTAAGAGGGAAAGAGTTGAAAGCAGAAAAGAGCTCCTTGTGGACATTTCCATTTGCTAACAGAAGAGATATGTGCTGCACAAACCAGCACATCTGAACTTCAGAGAGCTGATTTCTTTTTTTTTTCTTTTGTATTACTCCAGTCATACCAATGCTTTATTAGTAATAGTTTTAATAAAGCCTCTGGAAAAAAAATCCAATATCTATCTATCTTGGGGAGTAAACATCTGTGCCTTATGGGACATGTGCATCACGTTCGGTTCAGCTGAATGACAGCAGCATGGTCAATCTGCCTTTTCAATCTTCATTCACACTGTGGGGCTATCTCCAAAAAGGAACGGGGGAGAAAGGCTATTCCTTTAGTAAGGGAAAGCAATACTGTGTGTTTTTACAAATATGGAGATACAACAGAAAAACATAGAAGTCCTTTTGTTCAAAATTCATGAGTCAAGCCCCTATATAAGGATCTTTTATTGAAGCAAAAGCATGTCAAGGGAATTGGGAGCCCTGCAGCGAAAGCAAATCAGTTGGGAGATGCAACAAATTGGTGTTGGTAACAACAGAACCATAACAGAGAGGCAGTGCGTGCCCCATCTGTGTGCAGGCTACATCCCTCGCTGCCTTTAGCAGAAACTCAGTATGAAAATACGCTGGAAAGCCGCTTGCCTGAGCTTAAGATGAAAATCGTAAAATATCCTGTGAAAATAAAAGCTCCTGGGGATGCAATGAAAAGAGAATGAGGAAAATAACGCTAATGGGATTATGACAGTGATGAAGAGGTGCAGATGGTGGTAAGTACAGGTAGGATAAGCACCCCAAAAAAATAGAGGTACTCAAACAGTGAAGTGTCATACTCCGGCACTGCTTTGATTTCAGGCTGTCCTTCTGTCACTGAACAAAACCATCTGTAAATCTGTCAGAGGTCTGTTTCAGGTGTAAATCTGTCAGAGGCCTGCAGCCCTGTGCCATGTGCTGGGGGAGTGAAACAACCAAATCCACATGTTTGTGACCTTCATCCTCTCCCTTTGGGAGCATCACTGATTCTGTCTCAGGTTTTGGGGAGAGTGGTAATGAAAGAAGAAAGGTGCCTGAAGTCCTTCCAGAATGCTGCAAAATCAATGCTCGGGGTTGAGGTGGGGGAACAGGAAGGGAGCAGGTGGAGGGAGGCATGAAAACAACACTGACTGAAGAACCATTTATGTGAAACACTGTAAAGGCAGCTCACTACTATCATCAAAGAGATTTTTGTAATTATCTACACACAAAGGGTTTAATTTTCTTCATCTTA
Organism: Laterallus jamaicensis coturniculus; assembly: GCA_022605575.1. Taxonomy (NCBI): domain Eukaryota; kingdom Metazoa; phylum Chordata; class Aves; order Gruiformes; family Rallidae; genus Laterallus; species Laterallus jamaicensis. The sequence goes on from JAKCOX010000050.1 coordinate 87,677, forward strand.
CTAATCACACAGAGCTTTGCAATGGAGAACACTGTTTGGGAAAGGCACAGAAACGGATGGGATATTTTTCCCCTGGGTTTCTACCTAGGGATCCTGAGCAGTAATATTTTCAAATTTGTGGGGGAGTCTGACTGTTTCACCTGACCTTTTTTGGCTGCCAATAGCACTTCACAGAAAAGGCATGTGTAAATGTAGGAAATCAACCCCATAGACCAAATATCTCCTGAAATAGATTTTGGTACAGCCTCACAGAAATTGTTTGTCCATATAATTCTGTGACACAATCCAAAAGGGAAAGCCTGTTAGCTCAAGCATGTATTTTTAGGTAGGGAAAAAAAACAGCATGTATGTATGCATAAATATTCATATACATATAAGAATATATTATTTTATACGTATATAAAGGGGGGATAATTTAAATAGGGTCCAAGAAACTGTAGGGCTGATAGAATAGTAAGTTAGAAAAAACATCTACCCTGGCAGAAATGTCAATGAGTTTTTGTACTTGCACAACATGCAAGATCTCAGTCCTTCAGGCTACATCTGTAACATTTTATACATTAAATGTACCCTGGACTGTGTTCTAGCTCAGGGGCCAACTGGCATGGACTGTTCCACATCCATCTTCTCCAAATCTCCTGCCCTCCAAATCAGGATGGCTACAACCAGACCATCTGCTGGGAATAATCCTGTCCTAATTCACAAAATGCCTGGGAATTGCTCAGGAAGGTGCTATTCAGCATGGGCTGAACACATGTCACAGACTACTCTGAGTAACACTAGAAATTATAAAGTTCCAGTGGGCAGGGAAAGTTACTGGCAGTTTGATTTACTTGTATAGACATATCCAAGGAAAGCCCAAATACAGGACCTTACATAACTTCACTGGATACTGTGGTTTCTCAGAAATGAAACATCATAAGGGTCCTGAATCTCACCCTGAAAAGTGTGCAGTTTCCCTGAAGCTTTTATGATCTTCAGGGGGAAAACTAGTTGTACTGTAATGGAAAGTCTTCTGTAAGCAGTTTCGAGGCCCTCAAGATAAAGGCATTTCAATATTTTACATAGCTCCGTGCTTCACAAATGTAATCCTACACATTGCTGGCCTGTGATAGTGCAGTATGTGTAGCTAAGCCATAGTTCTCAGGCTGTCCGTCTATTGGCAACGCAAATGTACTTGAGCTTTTCAGTTGTCCCTCAAGCAAGTGCCACCAATTCTATTTTATGGGAGAAGAAACTAAAGAGAAGGGTACACTAAGCTTTGTGTGAAAGAATTTGAGGGCCTTGCCTCCGTGCCACAGGTGAACTTGGCACCCTCAAACCCCAGCTCCAGCTGAGTCTCCAAAATAACCCTTTTGCCCTCAGAATATCCATGTCACTTGCCTAGAGCATGTCAAACTTGGAAGCAGAAGTGCCAGGTTTCAAGTCAGAGCTTTAGCTATAGGACAAGTTTCCTGCTATCTTCCTCTTGGAGAGGAGCTCAGATTTTAGAAGGAAACAGGTGTCACAAATGTTTTGTAAACAAATGTTGAAACACTGTAATTTCTAGTGTTTTGTACAACTGGAGCAACAGCACAGATCTGGCTTCAATCTCTGCCAAATGCTGTGAAAGAAATGGTACTGTGGAAATAGGGCCCTTCACATCAAGTGTGAAAGTCAGACTCCTGTACGTAGGAGCTTTTCCAAACGAAGCCCCATCCTGCCACCTCTCATCCATCTCACCCAAGAACACACAAATACTATTTGTTATCCTCCTTTGCAGCCTGCATAGCTATGTTTTTTCTGGCTTGTATCCACAAAGGAAAAATATAACAAAGGCAAAGTCAAGGATGGATTATAGCTCTGAAAGAGATTTAATGACAAACACATTGGCTTTTTTTTTCTTTTATTTTTACATTTTATTTTACCAGTTTCATTACAACAATTTGCTAGGTGACATGTTAGACTTTGTTTGGTACAAATAGCCAAAACCTGTGCTCCTGCTCTCCCCCTCCCCACTCCTTTCTCCTTCCTAGCTGATCTTAAAAAGAGATGTCCAGGCTTTAGAATTTGTGCTAATTGTTAAAAGCTCTTTTTAAAATCAGTTTTCCCCTCTTGTGACCCACAGAAAATGTACTTGGAGCTGTGAATATACTAGTGGGTCATGTTAGCTTACAGAGAATGTAAAGATATGAGATGTGGCTGAGTTTCTAGGAAAGGTTTGTACATCGTGCCTGGGAGGCTGGTTTTTTTGTCATGGAAACTAGGATTATAGACTATTGTCCTGATTCATCTTGCATCATTTGAACATTAAAGTGAGATATCTAAATTGGCGCCTATTTTTCATCTATGACCAACAGATGCAGACAGACATGCTCATTGCCTGTATAGGGAGCTAGGAGTATGAGCCCCTAGGCTAGTTGGTCTGGTGCCTAAAGTTAGATGGAATGAATCCAAGCTGAAGGTCTTCATTTTACAGATTGTATTATTTTAATATGATTAAAGCATCTAAGGCACAGGATATGTATTTTTTCCTGACAATGGGAATAAAGGAATGGAAAGACAATGGAGTCTTTCAAAACATAAACTGGGGGACATGGAAGAAAACCCCATAAGGTCCTAGTGAGACCATCCCAGCATCTTTGATAAATAGGTAGAAAATATTTTTTTTAAATAAGGTATGGAAAAAAGCTATGAGAATATTTAGGAGTCTGGAAAGTCCATCTCTATTAAAAGATAGAAAAGCTCGACAATGATCTATGCTACTCATTTACAATGACATATGTTATTCATAGTATTTCAGTGGATAAATTTCTAGCATTGTCACCAACACACAGTATCTGGGTTTTAAACAGCACGGCTGATTGACTGTAAGTGTATATATGCAGACTTTAAAGGAGGTGCCAATATGCAATGGGGTACCTTTAACTGCTCTTAACTGAGAAGATCATGTCCTCACCGTGACACATCTGGGCTGCACATCTTCCTCAGACAGTTTCTCCAGTTCAGTTCAGTCCAGGTCCCTTCCTGAACTTGGTGAAGGGACCACCATGTGGGGGCTTTATGGCCTAATTTATTCTGGTCAGACAAAAGGTTCCTCCTGGCTGTAATTTATGTAAATCTCTGAATATCCACTTACCCTATCCCAAGCCTCTCTTTCTCGCACTGATGTGAAGAGCAAAGCAAGATGGGAGAAGAAAAGATGCAATACTGATGAAGTGACATAAACATGAAAAGATTAAACACAAAGAATTTTCTTTTCTTAACAAATGTCATGAAACATGCCTGGATCCTCGTATCTCTTTTATAAACCACAGTAAATTGATTAACAACATGGTTTTCCTCCTTCAGACAAGGCTATAATACAAGGACCATTCCTAGTAAACCAGTTGAGGGTCAACTAATTAAAACTACACATAAGCATGGTCATGGAGGTTAAGTAGGGGGTTGGTGTCTCTGCCATAGGAAAAAAAATTGGACGGGACACTTATGAAGATGCTGTCCAAAGCATGAGTCAGGCAAGTTGAGTTGTTTGTGTATGAAACCAGGTTCAAGCAGGTGTTTTCATTACCAGATACTGCAGTACATAATCTTGTCTTTCCCACACACATACACACCCTCTTTCCCCCATATCTGTATCATTTCCCCTTGAAAGTACCATAGGAGGAGTATTTCTTCAAACTGTCACTGTAGTGAATGATTCCTTTCAATACCCTTAGAAAACACTAACCTGCTATCAAGGTCTAGATCAAGTTGGTAGCTGTGCTTGCATGAAAGTTTTAGTCATATATACAGCAATGAGCTGAGAAGTAACCACAAGCTATGCCAACCCTAGTTTGGAACTTATGCTCCCCATGACCTGGAGCAAACTTTGGAGCATACCATAAAGCACCTTCATCTTGAGTTATTAGTCACTGACTGTTGAAGTGTCTTGTTTCAATTCACTTATCAGTATATTCATTTGTTGGAGTTTGTTTATATCAGGAACACCTGGTTCATAAGGGATAAACAATCTTTTTACTCAGTGCATAAATCTAACAAAGCAATTTTAGCTTTACATTTAGCTTAAGTTTGTTGATTCTTTAGAACCAGTAGTGAGTGTGGAATGAGAAAAAATGAGCTCTATTTCTCTTTTTATTCCAGGAAACACATTGAAGCAAGAAAATGACTGTTCCAAAGGAATTTTCCCTATATATATATATATATATATATATATACACATATATATATATATGTGTATATATGTAATTTTCATTCACTAACTCAAATAAAGGACAATTTAAACCCTGTTCTGGCTTTGCAATTAAATCTACAAAAAAGAAAATTAGAAAAATTATAAATATCAGTGCAAGAATGGAAAAATCCAGGACATTTGAGATTAAAACAAGCTTCTGTCTCTCCATCATTGGACGTCCTTTTCTTCTGAAGGTGTTTGGGGCTTTTTTATAACTATGATCAGGCTATGTCCTTGAAATTCTCTTCCCAATTAAAGAATCCACAATGGTGAAAAACTGTGCTATGAGAAAAGGTTCTTTTATTAGAATAAGTCATCAGTTCAGTATGGCAGAATTTTAATTTCATAGCATCACGTAACTCTTCAAGTCTTCGGTACTTAACACAAGTCGGTTGTGCCAATGTGTTCTGGGAAATTACAAAGATCAATGGAGAGAGATTTCAGCAACAGAGTTGAAGCTGTTAAAGCTATAATAAAAGTAGAACTATCAAACCACTAAATGAATGGATTATTTTATATTTCCCTGTCAATTTTCTACCTCTCAAAAAATGCATCACGACAGAGATGAAGTATGAAGAAAAGAGTATGTGAAGGCATGGAACAGAAACTGAAAGATGGAATGAAATGCATATGGATGTTATCTGAAACAGGTTATTTCAGACAAAACTCATCTCTCTGATCACAAAATAATTTATGACTAAAGGTAATATTGTGAACAAATCTATTTAGATTCCAGGAGCCACACTGGGATATACTACCTACAAGAGAGATAGGAGATTCCAGTAATTTTTAAGTGAGAACTTATTTAGCTGAAAAAAGTTTGTAACCAGTGGAGGGGTGGGAAGAGATTTGTCAGTCTTACTGAGCATCCCCAAGGATAAGTCTCAAAACCTATTTATTTCCATAATTTCCATTAAGTACCTGAAAGCTGTCTTAGACTTACAGGGGACAGAGCGGGAGATCTCACCAATGCAAAGTTTCCTACCAGGTGATTCTGAGGAGTAGCAGAAAAAGGATAAAAGTTACAGTAGTGAGTTTAAGTCACACATGGGCAAGAGTGCTGCTTTTGGGTGCTCAAATTAATTGTCTACGATGGGATTCTGAATCAGCCTGGAAGGCTTGAGCTTCTGAGGAGGAACAATCCCATGTACCAGTGTAGGTTGCGGACAGACCTGTTGGAGAGCAGCCCACGGGAAAGGGACCTGGGAATCCTGGTGGAGAGCAGGACCACCATGAACCAGCAATGCGCCCTCACGGCTAAGAAGGCCAATGACATCCTGGGGTGTATTAGAAGGGGTGTCATTAGCAGGTCAAGAGAGGTTCTCCTCCTCTACTCTGACTCAGTGAGATCACACCTAGAATACTGTGTCCAGTTCTGGGCCTCTAGTTCAAGAAGGACAAGGAACTACTTGAAAGAGTCCAGCACAAGGCTGAAAGATGATTAAGTGAAACACAGAGTGTGTGACAGAGCACTGGAACAAACTGCCCAGAGAGGTTGTGGAGTCTCCTTCTCTGGAGACATTCAAAACACACCTAGATATGATTCTGTGTGACCTAATCTAGGTGATCCTGGTCTGGTAAAGGGGTTGGACTAGATGATCTTCCATGGTCACTTCCAACTCCTAAGATTCTGTGATTCACTAGGAATACATTTCCTAGTTTCTAGAAACAACTTAACCCATCAGTGTGACTATCACTATTAGAGCTGTGTAACAAAATCACTTGCTTAAAGATGTAGACCCACTGTTTGGAAATGATTAAGATGATAAAGATCTGTTTGAATTGTTAAACAGCAATATTAAAGGCCTAGGATGAAGAAGTAGAGCTATTTCATGCAAGGATGGGGAAACATAAACACAGTTGTCAAAAGCAGCATCAGGACAACATTTACTGTACTGTCTACAGTTCCAGTGGCCCAAAAACATAGTTCTAGTTCTTGACAGGTGACATATGACTGGAGAAGAGAAGAAAAGAAGAACCTGTCTTATGAGAGGAAATTAAAAGAGTTTGTTTAGTCTAGCAAATGAAGTCTGAGAGCGGCCTACTCCATAAATATATCAAAAGAGTAAACGCAGAGAGGAATAAGTAATATTTAACCTAAAAGTCAGGGTCAGCACAAGAAATAATTAGCAGCAAATACATTAATTTTGTCAAGTAGAAGAAAGTTTGTAACTAGCCTGGAGTTCCACAAGAGCCTTCCAGTAGCATGAAACCTAGCTAATTTTGGTATGAAGTTTGATCTACTTCAAAAAGGTTGGCTGGACTATTAGAGGTCAAGGCATCAGGAGCCAGGAGTTTCTTCAGGCCTATTTCTTTATTTCTCCTCTACCTAAATCAGAAGTGGTTTCTCTAGAATTCTTTACGCATGATGGCAAACTAATGAATAAAGAAGAAACAGCTGATATTATTTATTTGGATGTTCAAATGATAATGAGTGACTTTTACAGAAGACTAAGCTTCATACTTACAGAAAAAGATTAATAGTAGGATATGCTGAAACTCTGGTTTTCAGAATATAGTTCCCCACTTGTGTTCTTTCTTTCACATCTGAAGTATCTGACACAGGACATGTCAAGAAACAGGATACCAGACTAGATAGGCCACTACATTCACAGCGCTTTGCCTATATGGCAAGTTGTACATTCTTATATTGCCAAAGGTTATACAGCTGAAATGTATTATCTTAGTCTTGGATTCTTTGCTCTTTCTGTTGTGATTTTCTCTGACATAAACCATAGCAAAAGAGCCTACACGATTTCAACACTAGGAGATTGCAAAGTAAACCATTTTTACATACCATGTCTGGTAACACTTTAAAATAATAGCCCAGTTAATTAATGATGAACTACAGTGAATATTCTTATACAAGTACATATGACATTCTTATTAGTGCCAAATGAGTTCATCATGATTAATGTTATTACAGTACATACCAGTGGAATTCATAAAGGCCATTATGCAGAATGGTTACCCAGCACCAAAAAGTGCTCCCCTCCAGCCAGCAGCCTACACTCAATAAGGAAGATGAACAAAGTGCTATTCTAAGATTCGTGGAGTTGCATTATTATCAGCTTGGTATAAGATACAGGCCTTTAAAGGAGATCTTCAGAGGAACCTTCAGTTTTAGGAATACATTCCCAGCCAGGCATAGTGGCTAATGGGCTTAAAACTGAGGCAACTAGTTAGGTACAGCAGGGCTTAACTTTTCAACAGTGAGGGTAAAGCCCATGGAGCTGTGCTCATCCTCTTTAGACAGCACTTAGATTAAGCATGCCTGACTGAGAGCAGAGGTCATTATAGGGCCTGTGGGAAGAAGGGTGCTGAGTCCCACTGCCCTCTCTTTCCATCAGTTACATAGGAGGGACAGGCAACATTGCCTCCCCAGGACTTGTAAGGGCAGTGCTTAATGTCCAAATTTCACAAGACAAGCCACAGAGGCAGTGTCTACATCAATAAAGTCAACAGGGCCAGTGTATGGGCCAGGGGATATTTCTTCATGTTGCTAACCATTGTCAGCACTCTTGGCAGATTTTTGGCCAGTGATAGCTAAGATTCTCCCAGGCACCACACCGAAGTAGTTCAGGGACAAGCATAGCCAAGAATCCTTCTTCACAGGCAGTTTGGATGTAGCCACTCTGTTTTGGGAGAAGTATATGCACACAAGCTCCATGATACCAGCTAAACCTAGTGCGAGGGAACAGTCTAGGATTAATTTCTCTGCCTCCTGTAGATACAGCCAGAAAGCTGTGCCAGCCAACACCAATATCACTGACATAGTGCAGTTGCAGAGAGTACTTTTGTCTTTCCCTGCACTCCAGCTCATGGTAGAAATCAAAAGACAAGCTCTTCCAGGAGTGGAAATATGGACAGTACCAATGTTGCTACAGAGGAGTTGGAGACAACTAAAGGAAGCGCTTAAGTTGCAGGAAACTGGAAATGGTTGACCAGCAGAAGTGTAAAATTGCAATATTAACACCTGAAGGGTATATTCTTCTGGCTTCAACAGAAGATTGTTTAACTACAAGTCCTGAGCTGTAGATCCTAGTAGTTTTACATGTTAGCATAGCCTAGATATGCTCTGTTGGGCTCTACAGTCACTGATAGAAGGCAACCGATGTATGCAAGATTCTGACATTAAAATTGAATCCATCATATTTAAATGATGCCAAAAGTTTTCGCTTGAAACCCAAAAGAAAGGACTAATTTTCCATCTCAGCATTTCTGAGGCTTGGGAAATCGATTTTTCAATTGTACTGAAGCCCTTATTAAAATCTGTGATGGTTTAACCCTGGCTGGAGGCTGTATGCCCACCAAAACCATCCCTTCAGCCCCCACCCCACTACCACCAAAACCTCACCAAGCAAACCCACAACAAAAGCATTATGTAGAAGGAATGAAAATGAAGATGAAGGAGCTTGAAAATCAGAATATTTACTTCCGAAGTAGGTAGAATTTAAAAGAAAACTGATATTAAATCTGGGACATTTTAACTGGAAATGCTGCCAGTGATAGTCATTGTTCCCATTATTTATACTAAAATGTAATTAAGATAATTATGAGGTGAGTTTTCTCACTCAAATAAGCAGAATGTAAAAGAAAACCAATTAGGAGTACCTTGCTGACTAAAAAGTAGATAGTCTCAACATTTTTAAGGGCAGAAGCAAAACAAAACCTTTAGGACCAAATCCATTTTCCACTAAATAATAATCATTCTTGTAAATTGTTGCCCATTGCTGCTCATAACTTTCCTACCATCTGTTGCATTCTGAAGCACCTGCCATTCACACTAGATATTTACTTGTCCAATCTTATTTTTTCTGTTTTACTATAACTTCTGGTCTTGTGCAGAATACCCTATACTATCAGATATTTAAGTATCGATTTAACTTTAAGCTTGTGAGTTGTTCCAGTGACATCTGTAGCTCTAATCAGGCTGATTATGAACACATGCTTAGATACACAAGTTTTGGTAAAATTTCTCTTCAGTCTTCTCTGCTGTTCTTCTCTTTTTGGGCTGAATTAATTCTTCAGTTTCTCCATGCCCTGCAGTTTCCTTGCAAGCCTAGCTACAATATTGAGGGCTAAACTCATAAGAAATAATTTACTTGTTACTTTTCAGCTAACCCAGCAGGAACTGTCAAGAAAGACTGCTTAAATTCTCAAAAACCTCAAAACCAGTATTCCTTATATCACAGACCACATATCACCAGTTTCAGGACCTCCTACATCAAGGCTTATTGAAAACACCCCATGTTATCTTTAACATACCAATAATCTCCAGTAATGTAGCACCATAAAACGTGGTGTCTTAGGTCAGGAGAGCCAACATAACTTAGTGCTTTATATGTCAAAGCTGACCAGCAACTTGGAGTCAGAAACAAATCCACAAGCCATGCTGTTGGCCATGTATATTCCCCGAGAAGCATTCTGGGATACAGATGTGAACACAAAACCTTGACACACTTTATCCTGTTGGAGGAGGCAGCTATGCAAAGAAAAGCGCAACAGTTTGGGAACCTGATCTAAATTCTCATCTTCATTCAGTCACTGATTCATTATAGCCCATATGTGGCTCATTTTCTCAAGGGTAAAGCGTGGGTGACACTTTCGCATTTAAGTCAAGTGCTAGGATTACACGGATGATCAGGCAAATGCATTATTTTTAGGATACACAGCAATGGTGGAGTCACAGAATTTTCCAACCTAAAAGAATAATAAAAACCAAGGCAATTCAAAGGAGAGGCATGCATTGTCACAGTCAGCTCTGTGTTAAACTCTGAACAGTCATGTGGCCGGTGACACTGCTGATTAAGATACCTGTCCCAGATTTCCCATTTTAAGTCTCTGTTCAACGGCCCTCGACCACAGTTTAACAGTTTTGATTGCTCATTCCATGTAATAAGTGTCCATCAAAAACTTTCTTTAATATTTTACTCACATGGTTAGCAATTCTAGAAAATGAAAATGGGGGAAAAGTATCTGGCAACTCTGTTTCAATAATGCAGTGATTTCTTTTTTCATTTAAGAAACTTGAAATCTGGCATAAGAGAGAGCTTTGTATATTAGGTGAGTGGTTTTGCTCTCTTAAAGAAACAGAAAAAATCTAAGAATAAGATTCAGAAACCAGTCTGCATTTGCTTAGCATAAATTGGCCTCACTTTTAATATAACCATCTTGGAAGTCTCCATTCTCCATGCCCATCGTTATCTTCTTATAGCTCCTGGATACAAGAAACATGATCACAAGGACCTTTGTTCTCATCAGCATAACCATTGTAACATTTTTATTTTATTTGTCCTGCAGAACATTTTTGCCTGTTATAGGAAGTAAGCCACATATTCCAAGCTTTGCCTAGGCAGTTGCTGTGAATGTAGTAGGCGTCCAGGTGAGACTTGAATATCTCCAGAGAAGGAGACTCCACCACCGCCCTGGGCAGCCTATTCCACTTCTCCGTCACCCTCACTGTGAAAAAGTTCTTCCGCATGTTGGTGCGGAATTTCCTATGCTCCAGCTTACAGCCATTGCTGTAAGGGGCTGGCCAATTCCCCCTGCAACCCATGTCTAAGATATTTATAAACACTAATTAGGTCCCCCCTAAGTCTTCTTTTTTCCAGGCTGAACAGACCCAGCTTACTCAGCCTTTCCTCATAGGGCAGATGTTCCAGACCCCTAATCAACTTTGTCGCCCTTCTCTGGACTCTCTCCAGAAGGTCCCTGTCTTTTTTACACCAGGGAGCCCAGAACTGGACACAGTATTCCAGGTGGGGCCTGACCAACGCAGAGTAGAGGGGGAGGATCACTTCCTTCGACCTGCTGGACACACTCTTCCTGATGCATCCCAGGATCCCATTGGCCCTCTTGGCCACCAGGGCACACTGCTGGCTCATAGCCAACCTGTCATCAACCAGGACCCCCAGGTCCTTCTCCACAGAGCTCTTTTCCAGCAGGTCATTCCCCAGCCTGTACTGATATGAAGTCCCAGATTTTAAAGTCATGGACAGGACAGCAAATATCATGAGGAATTTAATAATTCTGACTGCATGGTTTGAATAGATACTTGGACATATGATAAGGAATAATTCATACCTAAGTCAGTAGGTATGTTCATTCATTGGGGTCGGACTTGATGATCTCCAGAGGTCCCTTCCAACCCCTTCAATTCTGTAATTCCCTCCCTTAAAAGTGGCAAAGGTCCCACTGAAACAAAATCTATTGGACCATGCAATTAGTGGTTGTATCACATGCACATGAGATTTTAATTCATATTGCATGGACAAGCAATTTCCGAACACTTGAGTATTTGACATTATAACCTGAATATCTTTTTAATAAAACTTTGGGCAGATAATTTGCATTTAAAGACTCTGGAGCATTTGGGAAAATGATGGATTGACACATTGGTCAGGTTTTTCTTTGATGGGTGGAATTTTATTTTCTAGTACCTACAGATTTAGTACTTTCCTAGTATTTTTTCCTCCATTTTTCCATACTTACACCTTTATGTCAAGCCACTTTTAAATTTATTTCCAAAGGAAAGCAAAGTTCAAGCAGAGCGAGCTTTATAAAAAATTGTGGAAAGCAGAAATTAATTCTGACACATCTGATCAGCAATTTGTGGCATCATTCATCTCAAACTCCCCAGACAACTGAAACCAACAAAAGATGATAATCATTTTTAAGTACAGTCTTCAACTGGAAATAATTTTCTATCTTCCCCAGCTCCTCTTCTCCTCACCCCACCCCCCAAAATATAAAGCATTTTACACAGTAACATCTTTAATCTTTTCTTTTGTCTCCCTAGCACATAACACAGATGGGCTGTGATAGGAAAACCTGGCCACAGTCCACCTCTCCCAAAGAATGAGAAACAAAAAATGATTGAAACTAACCCAACCTGCTCAGCATGCTGGTTTCAAACGAAAAGAATAACATTATTAACTTTTCTATTTTGGGGGCATTTTTGTTTGTGTTTTGCTTTTACTTTTACTATGCACATTATAATAATTTAGGACCCTGTGACAGATCAGGATGGCCTCAGGCTAGTCACCATGGGAAAGATGCTGCTTTCCCTCCAAAGAAATGCGATATACTGTAGTCCAGCCAAAGGCATCTTGCAATCACGTACGCATTACCGACATGGAGGGGCATGAAGGGGAAAGCAGCAGGAGGAGGAAAGGATAAGGAGACATAATGAAGGGGAAAGGTACCTGTTTCTTTCCCTTGAGGTTAAATAGATGGAGGGCAACAAACTGGACATAAATTTACCCCACTGAAGTCTGAAATCAAGTGGGATTCACGGTGTCTTCTCAGTATTTAGTAAAGAATGATATGTGATGAAATTATGACTTAAAAACAAGGAAACCAACCACTTGGCAATGACTACAATTTCAGAAAGGACACAGCCCCTGCTGAGTATAACAAAGTACATTGGTTTTATCTACATTTATATTTATCTGCACTTTTTATACTGAGCTATTCCTTTCCTCTTGATAGATAGCACAGCGATTAACATTCCTTGGCAGATCTCAGAGAAGTTCTGGTGTCAATAAAGTCTTGCTAAATTGAGTTGAGTTCAGATGATAAATGTCCCATTCTTTTGTGTCCCAGTTCCGTTATCAATCAGGCAGAACTACAGTTGGCAAATAACTTATCTCAGGTTAAAACACCAACTTCTCCAGCTTCCTTCACCTCAGAACAGAGTACATGGTAGTGCGAGTGAACCTACCCAAAACCACAGGCATACCTGGTTACCACACGCAACCTCCAAGTTTTAATGTGGCTTACGTAGCACAGGCCAGTTGTACAAACAAGCAAGTAAGATTTAAAACATATTCTATTTTGAATACCACAGTTTCCTTAAGGGCAGTTTCATGCAGCATATTTTTCAGATTTCCTGTGTGTTGCATGCCACTGTGATGTAATCTAGCAAGATGCTCCAAAGTGTGACAGACATTTTCAAATGTGAAAAATATGTTTCCAAAAAACAAGGTTACTATCACATCCAACAACCAAGAAAAGCTGGGCTGACAGGTTTGAACTACATTTTATGCCATCTCAAACCTCTAAGGTCTTGTAACTCTGGTAATGTGTGCGATATAAGAAATTAAATGTACTCCAACAGAGAGAAATGAACATTCTGAAGAGATGGTACTCATTATATTTAAGAACAGCGGTCACTATCTGAAAGAACACCTTCTAAACGGTCATGTATTACTAGGAATGCATTTAAATTTGAGCAATACTCTATTCAACCTTAGTAAGACTTTAGCTAGTGCACTAGTTTGGAGCACTCTGAGGAAAGCCAAGGGTTTTGAAAAGAAGGGGACTGAGGAGATCATGGAGCTATCACCTACAAGGGAAGATTGCCAGAACTATTATTATTTAGTATATAGAAGTTTGAAGATACCAACTTAGGATATTGAAGAGTCTGAGGCAAAGAGGACAGTAGTAACCTGCTCTCCTTATCTTCAAAAATGAAAAATAATGGGCTTTCACTGCAATGAGGAAGAGTCATATCAGATCGTATGGAAAACTCCCTAATGGTAAGGGTAATGAAGCTCTGGAATACATTTTCTAAGGAAGCTATAGGATCTTAAGCATAGGTTAGATATCTGGTAGGAGTGTCACACGCTTAGTGGATTCTGCCCCAAGTCACAGTACAAGGTGACCTCTGGAGGTCTGTCACACATAGTTTTAATTTCTATGAATCTGCACTTTTGAGAGCTGCTATAGAAGGACCAGGTTTCAAATAACATTCATCTTTACACAAACCTGGATGTGGGCCTTTGGGTTAGCCATAACATCTTAATTTCAGCTTCTATTGCCTCTTTGGGTTGCACGGTTAGTTGAAGGGGCAACTTGACAGTGATACATAAAAATGTATATGGTAAAGAAAAACAGTAGAATTTGAAGGACTACTTTAGCATAATAATTTCATAAGAATAGTCAAAAACTGGATGCAAAAGGCAGATGTTTTAAAAAGTAGAAGAAAAGTGCATCTTATTAAAAGTTTGGATCAATGGTCACTGAAATTATCTACCTAGGAAAATAATAGATTACTCCCTGTTGAAGACAGTGACTCAAAACTGAGTGTCTTTCCAGAAGCTAAACTTTAGTCATACAAAGTATTGGATTCAATATGGAAAGAATAAGCTAAATTATTATGGCTGATCAGCTTCTTGACATGTAAATAATTCTTTTCCTCTTTGACTCCTAGTACTTTATTCTCATTTTAAATTATTCATATTTTATAATCAAGACATCTCTTACATAAGAGAGCAATGTTTTTCTGATCTAAAAATTTTTCAAAGCAGCTATCTTTCCCATCTAAGATATTTTAAATGCTAATAAGTAAAATTCTGAGAACACAAAGATATTCATAATTTTCATAATTCTTTGGAGTTTTGGGTCCTCAGATGGAATGAGTATACCATTTTCTGTTTTTATAACTGCCTATTAGTAGAATTAGCTTACATTTCAGAACAATGAGCCATTTTAAAGTATAAAAATGGTCTTTAAGGTTTCAAAAATGTTAATATGAATTGTATCAACATCTTCAAAATGCCATTCTGAAGATTCTGCCAGATAAAAAAAAATAGTCAAGTGAAAGGAAAATTAACAGAGCTTTGATTCCACAAAGCAGCTTTTTCCAATAAAATATCTATTAGTAAATGTTCCCATCCCACTTCAACTTTTTTTTTTAATTAAATAAACTGCTCTTTGACTTGAATTCTGTCACCAAAAGTCTTTTTCTCTATCATTCTTCTGTCTGGGAGTTGTTTTGGGTTTGTTTCTTTTTTAAATCTCCAACTCATTATCATTCTTTTCAGAAACAATAGGCTTGTCCTAAGCAGAACAGAACACAAAGGGGGAAAAAAAATTCCTATCTCTGGCTTAGTTAAACAAATTAATTTTTTATTGGACAAAATAATCTGGATTACCTTGTGTATTCATCATAAGAGATCACTTTGACAGTATTTGTCTCTTTCACAAACATTGGCAACAATAGATCCACACTTATTTCCACAGCATTGAGAGAAATTTTACATGGCTTTAGAGCCAGAAGCCACCATTCTGGAGCTCTACTGAAAGTATTTCTACTTAATGAAGGTACTCACTGTCAAGTCTTTTAAGATTTTGTCAGGAGGATCATAATAGACTCAAAGTTCACCTTTTGCTATTACATAGTGCTGATTCTACAGTCAGAATAACACTTGCTACAGATTAAACACTCCGTAACACCCACTCTCTCTGTGTTGTTATCAAAATCGAATTGTCATTTTAAAAAGTAAAACTCAGCTTATTGTTCAGACCTTGATTACATTCATGTGAAAACTGATTTCTTATCAATTGAATCCTGTACCAGACTGTCCATTATTTGACTGGAAGGTGATGTCAGGTAAACCAGTCTACAACTGTCTGGATTGGCTCACTTCTACTATTTGATTGTTGGCAGAATATTGTGATTCTTCTTCTGTTCTGGAGGTTCCCCAAGACTTCAGGATTTATTAAAAATGAACATCTGCAAAACAGAGATGTCCTCAGCCAAGTCTTTCAGGATTCTTAGGTGCAAGTTAGCCAAGACAGATGACACAAAAACATTTATCCTTAGCAGATCTCTAGTGTTTTCCTTGGGCACTGATAAGCTAGGAAAGTGTTAAAGTGTATCACAGTACATATTTCCAAATGGGGAAGAGAAATCCTTATTACTTGTCTTTTTTACTTCATCACTGTCACTTTTGTCTGGCTCCTCTAGTATTAAGTCTACCTGTTCCCAAAGATTTCTTCTGTTCCTTAAATATTAAACCTTATCCCTGTTACCAGGGATTCTAACAGTTTAATTTCTCTTAATGATTTCACAGTTTCTACTTTATGCAGGTTGCTTTCAACTTTCTCCTTTTTTTCTATATGTCAGGTATTTTGGGATTATTATAGTCTTGTTTTATCCCTGGACAAGGGTTAATTTTAGCAAATTGCATCCCCTGAATGTGGAATCAAGGCCAAATAATAAACCCTTGCTCAGGAAGTCCCTGGTTTCATTCAGATTTTTCCATCTCCCCTTTTTCCTCCAAGGCAAATTTATTCATCACATCTCTCTAACTTCCACAAACGTGCTAGTTGTTGGGACTGTTCTCTTTTAATATATTAAGTATAAGTTACATATTGCTTGCAATCAGATTGTGATCATCAGACCCATGGCCACTAAAGGCTGCTGTGCAGTGCTGAATTCATCTATATCCATCCGAACAAGATCCAGCATAAAATTACTCATTGTCAAACCCAGTATGTTTTGCGTTAGAAAACCGTCATCTATCATCCATCATATTTAGGAGCTTTCTGCCCTCTGCATGAAGTGGAGCTTCCATCATTGCATCCTGGACTCAAGTCCCTCATGACAATTATTCTTTCTATATATTAAAGACAGGTGTTGCTTTGGCTGGATTCAGTGGGCTGTAACTAACTTACATTAGTTCATGGTTCTGGCCTTCGTTAATTAGTTCATAGATTTGACTGAATTTTTCAGGTTTCCCTGTAGCCTCACAGATTTCAAAACTTCAATTCACCACATTCAACCTTTTTACTATTTACATTTTTTTCTACGTTTTTCATGTAGTTCCATAGGCAGCTTTAATCAGCGAAAAAGGAAGATGGCTCTTTCTTCCATTAATTAAAAGGATGTATGGAAATTAGCGTCTAACTATGAAAAGATACCTTTTACACCTCCAAATGAGCTGCTTTTAAAGCACATCCATACATATACTTTCAGTCCTTAAATTAGTATTAAGGTTCTCCCTTGAACCTGCTGAATAGCACAGGCTGTCAAACTTTGCTGCCTGCTCTTTGGATCAGTTTTGCTCCTGATTGAGGTAATCTAAAGGGACTGATGATCCTGGTATTGGTAATGAGCACTTTGTACCAACTTTACCTCCATTCTGACATGAAAGATCAGACAAGTGATCATGTTGTGAAAGTTTGGCATACTTTCTTTAAAATTATATCAATCTGCTTATAGTACTGCAGAGTTCCCCCCTCTAAGGACCCTCTGTAACTAGTTTAAAGATATCTGTTTTCCATACCTGATTCTAAGTGTGAACTATAAATTCCACCTACATTATGCTTAGGATTTCATCCTCTAATACTATGATGCTGGGCATTAAAGGAGTGCCTTTGTAAATGAGTAATACCATCAAATTAAATGTAACTTGTGACAATTTCTTACAAAAACCCTTTAGTGGAATTACCACACTGGAATTACCATAATTCACGTGAATATTATTTAATCATAATACAATTGTACAGCAAGAGCCTTGGATCCCTACATTCAAAAGAACTTTTTTTTTTATTAAATGCGATGGATTTGTGCATTGGAACAGCATACATATTTGACAGCCTCTTAATTAAAAAAGCCTGCAAAGCTCCACCATTTCACAAGCTGAAGAGCAATTTTCATAATTATAATTACACAGAAGCATGCACATAAACTTGGCAAACCCTATCTAAGCAACTAGCTCAGACTACAATTAAATTGTTAGTGCTCCTTTGCATTGAACCAAGCCAAAGGGAGCTGTGAGACCTGATTTTACTACTAAAGCTGATTATCTGAGATAACGCCCACTAAACTGCCAACTTTGGTTGCAGCTACAAGGTTTGTTAAGGGCAAGAATATATATAAAAAATCCCCAGAAACAAGCAATATTGCTTGTTGAAAATGGTTATGCTTGCACTGCAAACAGCGTACCCAGTCCCTTAAAGCCCAAGTCAGTACCACCAATAAAGCAGCAAGAGGTTATCTTGCTTTTGCTGATAACAAGCAATGGGACCAAACCAACTACCATGAGCTGGAGCATCGTCAAGGTGTTCATGTCAGGAACATATGCCCGACTTGTGCCGGCCAAGAACAGGGAAAGGAATGACACTGGAGACTCTACGCCAACGCTTCATGTCTGAAAGCACTGACTACACTGATGTGATGGGCCCAGATACACTGGCTTGAGAGCCAGACTGCACTACAGGTTCAGCACAAAACATCCAGAGCACCCCAGGGAGTCTGGCTGCAGTTATCCTGTTATGGGACAGAATCCAAACCTTAATGCTATCCACACTTGTGCTGCGGGTAGGAGCACAAGCTCCCTGCCCACTCCTCCCTACTATGATAAGTTGAGTCAAAAGCTAAACATTTCCAAAGCTACAAAAGTCTGTAAAGTTGCAAAGTTTTGGTGTAAATTATGAAATTTAAACGGCTGCTTCTGTATAATGACATGAAGCAGAAATGGACTTCAGGTTTAAGTCTCTGCTGTAGCTCCAGTTCATGTTACTCCCATCATCTATATGGTATCGAGGCAATGTGAAAGCCACTAGAACCCAGAGGTCACAAGATATACAGGTACAAGACTATCACAGTACATCAAATATGTTGTTCACCCTGAAAAATTACATTTGTCTTTCCCTTGTGGAGTCTCTTTCTCTGGAGACATTCAAAACTCACCTGGATGCATTCCTGTGAGACCTACTCTAGGTGATCCTACTCTGGCAGGGGGCTTGAACTAGATGATCTTTCAATGTTCCTTCTAACTCCTAATGTTCAATGATTCTCACCCATGCACGGAGCCTGACTTGGCTCTCTTAATTCCTAAATTTCCAGTGAACTGAAAAAAAAGCTAAAATTTCAGAAAAAAAAAAAATCCCAGCTCTCATTTGTACCCTTCAAATAGAGCAATTCAAGGTTATGGAGCTCTGCCAAATGACTTTTTTTTTTCCTTTTTCATCATTAGAATGGTTTTCAGCACTGATTTTGGAAGGAAAAAGGCTACTAATGAACCAAACTGATGTCAAAACTCAGATATGAAAGCAAGAGATCCTAAAGTATAGTACATGAACTGTACTACCTCAGAGAAAGTGAGAGATAACTTCTTGCTATAATAAGACAACCTTCCTAGATGATTTTTTGATGCACAGGTATGTCACACCATATTAATTTCTTTGATTTGCATCACCTAATTTCTGGAGAAGGCAGCCTGTATTTTGACAAGCTAAATTATAAATTTTTAAACAACAACAAATACCTGTGCATACTTTTTAGTTTTATTTGTGGAGTGGAATGGGGCCTATTTCTAACATGCAAGTCTTTGGATGCTTCACAGTGTGAGTAAACATTGATGAAACAGAGATTTAATTAGAATACTGATGTTTGGATATTTCTCATAGAAATATATAGAAGCTAACATATCTTAGTGACTTGTATGATTTTCAATATGTGCAACAATTGCTTACTACCACTGTTAAAACCATACATTTCTGAAGCAGACTGTCAAGGGATTATTTTTTTTACTTGAAGCAATCAAGTCAATCAAGAAGAGTTTTATTTCAATCTCCTGAAACTCTAGGCATTATCAATAGTTCAGCAAGACCTCACGAATCTTTAAGGCATTCCCCAAAGACTTACTCATTCTATAAGTATCTCTGCTGTCAGGCATGCAGTTCTGCTCAGTGGGGTCAGCGATTCTAGGCTAACAAGAAGTCATCATGTTGGTTAATAAGCAGCTGTGCTGTAAGAAGCCTGGAGTGGAATAAAAAGAAAAAATATCCTATGTGCACCTATCACAAACATGCAACAGTGTCATGGGAACTCATGGCTGGATGCAGGCGGTACTCCTTGACCTAACCAAGTCTCCCCTGTGTATAGCTGAGCTGATTTGAATGATGCATGGGGCAAGATCTGGTTGAAGGTCTGTAAAACTCCTGAGCACATTCCAAAATAAACCATGTACCTGAAGTGCAGCAGCAGCATCCTAATCCTACATATGACCTAGCTGAGTGATTTCTATTTGTGGTGATTTAAGCAAATTTGGGGCAACTGCAATCTGTGTTTTCTGCAACAGGTTTACAGGAATTGCAGAAATAAACCTTCCAAAATCGGATAAAACAATTCTGAAACCTGTTTCTAGTAAATTAATGTGTCTCCTTGCATGAAAAAGACATTTTAGAAGTTCATGAAGACAGAACTCATTGCAATGCACTGTTGGCTGACCTTCATATGCTTCTTCTATTCTGTGCCCCAAAAGGCATTATATGCATGTAATTTCCAATATGGGAACAATTTGAGTTGTAATTAGGCAAATCTCAGAAGGTTCCGCCACTGATTTGTTCATTCTTTCAATATTATTCTATAGGACACACCAAAAACATTACATTAGGTTCAGGCAGGGGACAATTAAGAAAACTTTAATCCTGTTACAAGGGTATGTAAACATATCATCACTTCATAATGGTGTTATTATACTTTACATATTGGGCAGATGGGTCGTATCGTTCTTCTGGCATTTAGTGTTGCACATGCTGTCTCCAAATATAACTTGCCATATTAACAGGCACATTTCCCATTATCAGACCTATAGGAAGACAGTTTTCTACTAGAAACTATAATAACAAATATGTATCTGTCAAAAGAAGTGGTCAGAAAGTTAAGAGATTAGGACAGATTATTTTCAATAAACCTTTTTTCATTATTAAAAAAGCCAACAGACTAATATTGAGAACATCTACTGACACTATGTAATTTTTATTTTAAAAATCTTTTCTATGATGAGGGGAAAGAATCATTTGCCTTCTTGGATATGCAATTTTCTTTTCAGGTTTGCAATGTGCATATAATTTCTATACCATTCATATACCTATACTGTAGGTCAACAAAGTAACGCATGAATGACTATGAGTTTGTGGAAGGTAAGGGGTACATAGGATACATCACAATATGCAACACTGAGGACTACTTGAAAGGCAGACCTTTTGTTTACTGGTTAACATAGTTGAATTTAGCTTAAAATATTGTGAGGCATTATAATATTCACTCAACATCCATTACCATGGAATATTTTCTCTATTCTTTAAAATCTTAAAGAAAATTTATTCTAAAAACATCTAAGAAAATTACCCTAAAGCAATGTCCACAATCAGAAAGAAAAGCAACAAACCAATTGCATAAATATTATGTTCTTTTTGTCGGTGATCAGATATTATAATACCATAAATCACAAAGATAATCTTTCACCTTTCCTTGAATTCCAAAGTCATTAACCTCTCAAGGTATCCATTTTAAAAAGAGAATAATATTAGAAATCAGCTTACCTAAAAAATAAGGAATTCAGTATCAACCTAAAATTATAGAGAAATATAAATGAAGACTATTCAATTAACAAGTTTTCTATGAACCTCTTTCAGTCCAACTGCTGAACATGAACATGAAATTTGCCATGTTAGTCGAAGCAGTAGGCTACATTTATGTTCTACTTGATGTAACTTTAATATCAGTTTATATCAACTGATGTGTTTATGGTGTTTATTCTGCAAGAAGAGCACAAAGATTCACCAGGGGTCTGTGACCAGCAGAAGAGGACTAGGAAATTGCAGAACAGCAGGGAAAGCACATCTTGATGCCTCTCATGGCATTTAGTTCTTGTCATCAGTAATCAGAGGCGTAAGGATTTCATAAAACAGAGATTATTTCTTCATGTTATTAGCCTTTGAGTACCTTTTTTCCATTAAATCATCTAATGGCTTTCTTAAATTCACATAAACTTTTAGAATTATAAGTGCTGCAAGTTAACTATGCGCTGTTTATTTTGAACCCGACATCCCATAACCCTTCTCAGAGCCCCTTCATGTTTTGCTTCATGACAGTGAAAAATCATTCCCTGTCTATTAAAATCATGCCACTTCTGATTCCTAACATGTCTTGTACCATCCAGCACACTAAATTAGCAAAACTGTGTGCTAAGTGGACTTAAATACATTGAAGTCTTCACTGACTGATTAATTATAGCATCCTTTAAAATGAGAAACATTTACACCATTTCCATTCTACTAAATGGATTTTTCTCAGTTGTCTAAAAAGATGTGCTTTTTTTCTTGAGGCTGTACCCAAGGATCAAACCTCTGAGCAAACTGATAGCAAAGACAATTAATAGCCCCAGAGCATGGATATAATTCAAAGTGTATAAGGCAGAGCCCAGTTCATTTATACAGCTCGTGTGCATGTGACAACTATCAAAAACACTCCTTTAGAAAGAGAACAGGCTGTGTACATTTAGCAGGTGAAATCTCCTCTGTAACAGGCATCCCTCAGGCATAAACCAGCCAGCGATTTAAACAGACCGTTCTCCTCCTCCACAAAGTGAATCATATCACAGAGCTGGTATTTGGGCACCGGGAGTTAAAGTGAGTCTTTTTTTCCAGCTGAATTTGTCAAAGTCAATGCTGTGGTAGCATTCAGAGACCAGAGCCAGCACAAAATGGCAAGAACAAAAGAACATGTCCTCCCTGCCAACCAACCACAACACAAACAAACAAACAAAAACCTGTTACTCATTAGACCAATGTACAATTCCCAGCTTAATAAATTTATTTTTTTAAATCACTTCAGTTTTCAGTGTTGAACTCTGACACGGACTATCATGTGCAATCATACACTGTAGGTGTTTGATTAGAGGCAACCCTACTTTCCACAAAAAAGAAAATACTTTTTCAAAGGCTCTACTAGCCTTTGAACAGACTTTGTGGTTTCTCCCCTCTTCTTTTTAAATACACAGCTTCAGCTTAAACATATGTCAGAGGTAAGCCTTCTGTTGCAGTGATTTGTTTGCAAACAGGCTCAGGCTAAACCCTTGACTGGAGCAGACACAGTATGGAAGCAGTTAAATGTGCGCTCTCACTCAGCTCTGCGGCAGAATGCAAGGTTGAATCACCAGCTTCAAAGAGCAGAAACTGAAGGGAAAACCTTCACTCCCCAAACTCTTTGGGACTGGACCCTTAGGAATGTCATTAAAAAGATGTGCTCTGAACTCTGGTCAGCAAATCACAGTTGCTTCCTTTGGGCTCTGCTTTGAGTTAGTTGGTGTGAGCAGAGAATGCAGATGTGTGAAACGAGGTCTCCTGAAGAAGACATTTGCTGGGGGTCAACCATGCAGCCCCACAACCCAATCTCAGCACCTCAGACATGTCACCTCTCATTCTATAGCTCCATGTGTCATAGACACTCACTAGTCTGAAGTATCACAAAGCAACCAGAATCTTCTAGTCACTTGAGTGACACTCTGTCCCAACAGGTATGGTGTAATACATCTCAAGCCCAGGAAGGTGATTACTCTGTAGCTGCAATTTAACATTGCCAATGCTGTCCCCCAAACCCAAAGTGTGTGCCCCACAAACACACATGGGTTCTACTGCATGAGTTTTGACACACACTGGGAGAAGACAAAAGTTAAAGATGTGTCTCAGTCAAATGAGTAGGGAATACAGGGGGGAAGAAGGACACGGGGCAACCCAGACTGTAGCTTACTCATGGACTGCTGTCCAGGACAAGGAGATGTAGGAAGGAAAGGGAGGGTTGAGAAACACCACTGCAAACTCTGATAAACTGCCTGCCTTCCAGTCTTAGAATTCTTTTTCTTGCAAAGTGTAAACAGAGACCTTATTTTATTTGAATGTGAACCTGACATGTATGGCCACCTCCCTAATCCTGATAGAGACGCTACAACCCAAACCCAAGAACATCTCCAGTTCCCAATGTGTCACTACTATCACAGAAGTAAAAAAGGATAAAGCAGAAGTATCTCTCTGCCACTGTTTCATTTAATGTTTTTGTGGTTTAACCCCATCCAGCAATTAAGCAACACACAGACACTTGTTTGCTCAGCCCACAATGGGAGAGAATCAGAAGGATAAAAGTGAGAAAACTTGTGGGTTCAGGCAAAGACAGTTTAATACGTAAAGCAAAGGCTACAGACAAACAAAGCAAGGCAAGGAATTCATTCCCCACTTCCCATGGGCAGATAGGTGTTCAGCCACTACCAGGCGAGCAGGGCCCCATCACGCCTAATGGTGATTTGGGAAGACAAATGCCACCGCTCTGAACTTCATCCCTTCTTTCCTCTTCTTCCCTCAGCTCTATGTGCTGAGCATGATGTTATATGGTATGAGATATCCCATTGGTCAGTTGGAGGTCATCTGTTCCAGCTATGCCCCAACCCAACTCCTTGTGCACCCCCAGCCTACTCACTGGTGGGGTGGGGGTGAGGAGCAGAAAAGCCCTTTGCTCTGTGTAACAACTGCTCAGCAGTAACTAAAACTTCACTGTGTTATCAACAGTGTTTCTATTACAAATCTAAAACAGCCCCATACTAGCTGCTGTGAAGGTAATTAACTCTGTCCCAGCCAAAACCAGCGCAAACATCCAGATTCACAATAACTGAATAGAACTTAAATCATGACCACCACATCATAGCACGGCTATACCTTTAACTGTTAGAGTAACACAGCGGCCAAGATTTACAACAAAACTGGAGCAACACAGCAATGACCTAGTTATTAGAGTATTTTGGTCAACATAAATGTTCCTTCAGTGATAGTCACAGGCAGCTGCAAAAGCACTGTTTTCTCAGGCCACAGTAGTGAAGTAATTCTGGGTTTTTTTCAAATATCTGAGTATAAAACTGGTTTATATACACATAAGACTTGGACAACAGACGCCTATGCTGGAAACAGATCTTAATTAGGATTACACAGACGTCAAGATTAATAAATGCAGAGAACTTAATGAAGCTTTAATAGTAAAATGCTATTCATTTAATCTTCAAAGAATTAACAATTAACTGGACTGCAGCAACAAACACAATATTCCTTAAGTATGTATTGTGCCCAATTCAGCAGTGTGTCACATCAATTAAATATTGGATCAAGTTCCTTTAAATTAGTGGGGATACTGGAAGAAGACAGTGCACATACAGGAAAGTTCATGAATGAATGAATAAGTATTGGATTAACAGTTTTAGACATGTTCATATGAATATTAGCCACACATTAATTTTTAAAACTCTTCTGAAATTTTTCATCTTCCAGATCTAGTTTATCACACATTTAAACTTCTTTACATTGACTTTCTGCTGCTCCTCTGCAGGTTTCTTAACTTTTTATTAAAAATATATTTACACCATTTTAGACAATGCAAAACTTTAATTGTCTAGCATACTAGGTCTCCTTTCTTTGAGTTCCTCTGACATCTAAGTTTCACTGCCTTGCTCACTACTCAGAAAGTGTAACTTTTAAAGAACTGACATTTTAAAAAATGTTATCAGTGCCTGGCTTGGTCTTACTTCATCTGCTGTTTGCATCACAGTAGAAGAAACAAGTCTCATAGTTGCAGGCAGCTCAAACATAATGATTACACCCCTACCAATAAAACGGGCAGCTCCTGGCCCAGTTCTCTGGCCCTGGGAGCAGAAGTATTCTGTCATAATGTGGCCACATGCATTTATTGAACTCTCCTGGCTTCTAAAATAGGGAGGCTACATCCAAACTGCCTTTCTGATGGTCCCTGGCCCAGGGTAACTCCTGAACCAGGACCAGGAATAGTACTAGAGGCTTTCAGTAAACCCAAGCCAAAACCATGCCAAGGACAGCTCTAACAATTTAATGACAAAAACAACGGCACTCAGGGCCAAGGCAAGACCTCTGGCACTGCTAATTTATGAGCATAGACACCACAAAGGGATATGGCTAATTGCCTGAGAAAGATAGGCAATGCTAGGCTGTACCCATCAGCCAAGACCAACACAAGAAGTCCTTTCCAACTCCACACAGGCTCCCCTGTGCTGCACTGTGGGGATTCCTCTGCCCTCAGCATGTGACACCTTTAACCCTGCTCAGGTGTGTTGTTATACACTCCTTAAAACTCCAAAACCTTGCCACTGTCTCATTTCTTGGTCAGACCTGCTGCTGCTCCACATTTGTTCTATGGCTCCCTGCACCCCCATCCCATGCCATTACCTGCTGTACTCTTCCAGCATCTCTGAGCATACAAATAGAAGCTAACAGAGACCTAGCACTGTACAAAGATTAATAAGGCTGAGCATGTTCACAGTATATGGGCACACGTCCCACTGAAGCCAAGGAGAACTACAGGAAAACAACTAAAGAAAGAATTCACTCTACTGAGATTTGGATCTGCAGCACACTCTATTATGGCAACACCATGAGATTATGTTGCTAACAGCGCCTGAAATATCTGCTGCTGAAAGACAGATTCATATTAACAGCATGTGCCGTTTGTTGGGAGCATTGTGATAAAAACAACTATCACATTGCTAGAGGTTTGATGCTTTACAAAGGCTATGTGTCATACAGCAGTCTTATATCATCAGTGGGAGAGACTGAAATGTTACTTCTTGGCTTCAGAGAGGAAAGTCTAGCACTTCAACTGGAAAATCTACTTTTTTTGGCCTCCATTTCTTGTGTCTTCTCCTCTGCTGGTGACAGCTGTCCTTCATCATCTCTCACAGGACCACTCCTGATGAGGTTGAAGCGGACAAACATATCATTGCTGTCACAAGTTCCAGAAGTGCCTGAAGTACCTGCATAGTCCCCCACTGCTCCTTCCACACATCTAAGGGACATAGCCCCTTGTGCTAACATTACAACTGACTTGAGCCCTTGTGGGGGTTTAACCTCAAACAGTGGCTGAGCACCACAGACCACTCACTCATTCTTAAAGGAGAAAGAGACAGAGCTTCTTTGAGTTGGGATAAGGACAGTTTATTGACAAAAAGCACCCTGGAGGTAGGACAGTAACAGCCAATTACACTCACACCCAGTGATAACACATAGTACCTTACTGACCTGATAATCACAGAGTGCTACACAATGCAAGACCAACCCAACACCCCAGACACACTCAGACTGCCCTGGAGGCACCCAGCCCCTTTTATGGGGAAATTATGTCAGGTGGTATGGAAAACAGCCCAGGTTAACTCAGCTCACCTGTGCTGACTCTGGCCTGGCCAGAAACAGGACAGCTACAGCCCAATTCACACCCAGACACTTCTGAGGGGCAATATCTCATTTGGGGGCAACCACCTATGGGTACTGATGGGTATGTCTCTCCAATCCATTAAGCAGAGCATTTGTGTCAAAAAAGGTTAGTTCAGCACAACATTCCACTACAATAGCCCACAGAAGAGCAGGGTGCACCATCTGCTTTCTCTCCCTCTTTCTCAATTTTACCTACTGAATCTGGCTTTTTTCTCTACCTCTAAGAGCAGTCTCAGAACCAGAGAAGCATGATTTCCCCTCTTACTCCCCTCTCCCAAGCAGTCTGAAGGGCAGGACATTTTCAAGGAATGGAGATGTAGGATTCCCTCTGAAGGAGATGGACATGAAACTCCAATCACCCACCACCTGGATAACTAATCTCATGGCTCATAAATAAAGACAAATAGGCCACACCACTTTTGTTGTGTATTTTGCAGATGAACTGGCCATGAAAACTGTGTTTTTTCTGTGACAGTTT
Organism: Laterallus jamaicensis coturniculus; assembly: GCA_022605575.1. Classification (NCBI taxonomy): domain Eukaryota; kingdom Metazoa; phylum Chordata; class Aves; order Gruiformes; family Rallidae; genus Laterallus; species Laterallus jamaicensis. The sequence continues at coordinate 115,228 of JAKCOX010000050.1, forward strand.
ATGACCAGACTATTTTGAGCATGTCTATGGGATTAATCATGGCCTCTTGGCCAGGAAATCCCACCTGAACTGAAGCAGGAGAGCTTCCCTGTGTTACTCTGACATCCGCAGGATGAAAAATGTAGGTACCTAGAGGTTTTACATGTAAAAAACAGGGCAGACACCTACTCATGAACGTTAGACACCCATCTATTTCAGAAATGGCATTGAGGGTCATACTCAAACCCAGCTTCTTACTTTCTGACAAGAACCACCATAGCTGACCAAGTTCTTTGATGATTTTGGCAGGTGAACAGGTGAACACTTCATTTACTTACTTTATATAAAGTAATCATCAGGTGAGGACTTGGATATTTGCCTAAAAAAATGTTTCAGAAAATTATAATTTTGGCTTCTGCAATATTTCTCCAAATTAAAGAAAATCTTGCTCTTTTCCAAAGTGTGACCATTTCAGGACTGTCTTCTTCATAAGAACACGGTAGATGTAAACCTTAATTCACTACAATGACTCCATATGGTTTTGAATCAAGTACCAACAGCCCTAACAGCAGCCTGATTGGGAAGAAAATCTTCTGAGATAAGTGATTTCAAATTAAGTGTCCTCCACGCAACTGAAACAAAGCGCCCAGCGATTTTCTTCTGACCTACAAAAAGCTACCATTGGCAATGGAAAACAGTAAAATGGAGCACTTGTCTAGAATAAACCAGAATTGCCTAATCCCTAAAACCCCTAACATTTTTTATTCCATTAGCCAGGTCAGATATTTCCCCATTCTCTTTGGACTCATCTCAAGACCTCAGTTCTGGTTGTTGTTCTTTGCCACGCCACTGCTCTGTGCCATATGCGATTTCACGGTTCTTTTCCAGTAATTAACATAATACCAAAGGGCAAGGAGCGGTTGTTGCTGAAAATTAATGCTATAGCAAAGGCCCATTAATCACAGTTTTCTACAAGCCAAATTAACTACAGAAGGTAGTGCTGATAACATGACAAAAATTAAGTACAGAAAGCTGCTAAAGATATGTAAATACAGCCAAAGCTTTTGGAACTTTTGCTTTAAAGAGATTGTTAAAAGAACAAAACAATTATTTTGGTTATAGAAAACAACTTGTCAACTTTTTTCCTATGCAGTATTAGAAACAGAAGATCAGCATAACAATATCTTGGTGGATTTTATTTTCTGTTTATTGGTTTCTAACCAGGGTCTAATCTGTGAAGAAAAAAAATGCTTTCATTTCTGATGTAATCCTGTTGCCTACAGATGTTCATTTATTAATGAACAATTACTGACTGTTAGACATATGAAGCTAGAGATGGGAAAAAAAACACTTTACCAATATAATTAAGTGCACTACTTTTCAGTTGAAAATCACTGTGTCCTTAACACTTGACAACAACTTGCATATTCTGAATAATGGAAAAAATCGCTTTGGGGGTTTCATGCTAAAAACAATCCAAACACTTTTGACCATAATTCAGAAGTCACTGAAGTCAATGGAAAGACTTGGACTTTGGATCACATTGCAACTTTTCCCAGGAGAACTATCTCTCTTGCTGAGGTGGAAGAAAGCAACCACCATGTATAAAATTCACTTAGAGCGTAGACATAAAGACAGTGTACTTATCTCTGAAAAGAAACCACATGAGGCACAAAGGATATTTAGTTTGCAATTTCATGTTTGCAAGAATTTCATATGGTAACTAAATAAACTAAATAATTTCATGAAGTGAAAGATATAAGCTGATTCTCCTAGGAAGCCAATTAACAATTGCAAGGATTTTTTCTAGGATTCATCTGCCATAAGCCTGAACTAATCCTTAGGTTCCCTTTAGGGTCAAAGTGAGAAGCAGCCACCTCCGAGAAGCTATTTATCATATCCTACAGTAGACACGACAGGCAGGGCTATATTCTCTCTTTCTGGGAGCTGAAGGTGAATATTTCAATTTTCAGATACATATTCAGGTCTATGCAGCTAAGCTTGATGAGTCTCACTGTAAGACCAAGCACTGATGCTTAGATCAATAAACTGTATGAGAATATATCAGCCAAAAGACAACAGGTCTGTGCTTTTCATTGGCACATGAAGTGAATAAGAAACTCTGATGTAGCTCAAAACCTAAAAAAAACCCCACTTGGATTCTCACTATTTTATCGGCTGCCATGAGGAAAAGTATGAAGAAAAGCATGGAAAGGAGAGGGGGAAAAAATTGAGACTTTCGACAGAACTTTTTACTTTTGGAGTAAAACTCAATTGTCCACTGAAATTAGTTTTATTATGCAGAGAAAAACCAAATTAACTAGAGACTCTTAAAATCCTGGTGCTCTTTCAACTCTTCAGACACTTTAACTTAAAGCCTGTTTCTTAGGTGGATCAGAACTTTTTTTTCCATAAAATTTCTTCAAATTTAAAAAAAAGTTTTAACAGGAAAGTTTCTGAAATCCAAAACAGATACTGTCTGCATGTGTATGAGTGTGAGAGGCAGAGACAGTCCATCTGCCTTATCAAAAATTATGCGAGAGATTCAAATCAGGCCCCGAGATGTGAGGCAAAAACAGATGTCTCAACCCACAAAAAGCTTTTCATAAAATGCTTGAGGTTTTGTTTTGCTTCCAAAGCAAAAAAATGAAAATAAATAGTCATATTTTGAGATAAATTTTTTTTTTGGGGGGGGGGCGAATAGGGGAGTGGTAAACAGAATCCATGAGAAAGGCTTTTTTTAGCCCAAATCATTTTGGTTGTATCACAGCACTTGGATGCTCACAACCACAGTGACAGTGAATGGTGGGGACAACCAATAGTCACCAGAACCAATGCATTATTTAATGACATGTTTTGCCCAGGGTTAGGTAGTGAAAGTAGGACAAGGAAGGGGTAAAAAGCCTGGCAGAGCCTGTCATCTCTCTCCCCGGTGCGAGTGTAGAATGGCTCTCCTGCCCTCAGAAACATTCCTCTGGATTTACACTGGAGTAAATTAGAGAAGAATTCACTGCAATAATATGAAACTGTTTACAGTTTTAATAGGAAAGAAGGTTAAAAATACAAAGCAAACAGTGAAGCATCTTTTTCATATTACCAGTGTTTTTAAAACTTTATCAGACTCAAATTTAGCTTTAGATGTAGGTTAGAATCAGAACCAGGTTTTGAGTTCACCAACCCGCCCATGTTTTGTGCTTTCTGCTACAAAATGGGGTAAGTTTATTAAATCAAAGTTCATGGAACTGGAATCTATAAAGCCAAATTTACATATCCTTGTCATTGTTCAGCATTGATTTGTTTTGTGATGATTTAGAATCACCACAAGGCAAAATAGTGTCTGCAAAGAAACACTGGGGAAATGAGAGAAAAAAAGGAAAGAAGTTCTTAATACACCCAAATTCTTCAAGACAAGAAATGTGTAGAAATTTGTCTAACTCAGAGAAAACTTATTAGTCCTTGGAGAAGGGAACACAAGTGCTATATTCCTGTAAAATTTGGAGGTGACTGAATAACCTCATGCTGGACTAAATACAGGCCCATTAAAATTGCTGGGAATCTCTCCATTGACTACAATAGTCTCTGGATCAGGTCTCTTTTCCTTTTTTAGGCAAGGCAACATAAGATGGGGTGAAATCCTATCCCCACTGAAGTCAACGGGAGTTTTGCCACTGACTTCATTTGGACCAGGATTTCACTCCTGCTCTGTTATCAGAATATAAAGTGTGTTTTCCGGATCTAATAAAAGAAGACAGGAACAAAAAAAAGACATCACTATCCAAAACAGAGCATACATCATGTAATTGCAGTATTGCCATGTTTCCAAGTGCTGCAAGATACTCAAAAGGAAAATGGCAATGGAACATGAAGCACCATGAGTGCATACTACATGCTAAACTACCAACATTGTCTGCAAATACTGGTTCATATTGCAAATGGTGACATAAAATATTCGTGGTGAATAAAAAATCTTGAGTCACATATCTAAAAAGACTGACATACCTACACAGTCCTGCTGGCCTTTCTGTGGTTGGTTATCTTGCTACAGTTACACAGAAGATCTCATGTCTGATTTTCCATGCTTGATCTTCACTCTCCATGTGCTTTATCTGAGACCAAACACTTTTTCCTTACATTGGTCTTAGATGTGGATACGTAAAAAAGAGAAACACTGAGTGGATGCCCATCAATTTTGCTGATTGTTAGGTCTGGTCCTTTTGGAGGATAATGGTAGGGTTGTGGTTCTTTCAGAGCAGCCCTTGCATTGGCTCATCCCAGAGTCTTGTAGTCGCTGGTCTGGGATGGGGGACACAGGGAATGGAGGTGCATCTTTTGAACTCATCCCTTGATCAGCATGATGCTCTTGTGAAAGTGCAAGTGTTGGACCCAGAGGACATCTCCCTCGACCTTCCAAATAAGTTGGAACCTGACCTGCTTGTTCATTAGGAGCCAACCAGGGATGCACACTGGAAAGCAAAAAAAGCACATAGCAAAATGAAACGTCTGAAATCTCTCACGGCCCAGAGGCACACAAAAAAGGAAACAATAAGGAGTGCTCTCTTTTTCGGCATAGCTTGCAGATCAGAGCCTTAAGACTGGGCCCCAGATGAGAGCGGCAGGATGCAGCTGACAATGTACTGACTCATGCATCCACTGACAAGTAGCAGTATTAAAACAGGGCGTAAAGATGCCACAACTCTGCGTGAGCAATTCATCAGCCAAGGCAGACACAAGCAACAGCATTAGCAAAGCAGTGGTTCCCAACTGGTAAGGCACGAGCCTAGAGAAGATGCAGGGCTTTGTTGAGACTGGGGCTACTGCTGTAGCAGTAAAATAGACGAGGGTTTTGCTCCCCACACTGATATCTGCCCAGGATAAATGGTCAGCACATACCAGGGACCACACTGGAAGTTTCACAATAGGGGGGCACTGTGAACTGGAGGGTCTCAGACCTCTGAAGTGTCCCGTACTCCTTCATGATCCCGCTACTGCCATCACCAGATTGAATGGTAACTTCGAGGCTAAGGGTAAAGAATCACACACAGGGATCACAGAATCACTAGGTTGGAAAAGACCTTTGAGATCGTTGAGTCCAAACGTAACTGTCCTCTACAAACCACAACGCTAAGCATCTATTTGCGTCTATTAAATACCTGGAAGATTTCAGTGTAGATGCTTTCACATTTAAAACACTGTGTCTGGGGCACATCCCACAATGCAGCCTTGCCCTCACCCTCCTGCTCATGGGGACATAGACACTTCTCCTGCATGCTGCCGAAACCCCCGGGGCCCCACGCACAGCCAGGGCTTTGGCTGCAGCGCTCCGGCCGAAGACCTGGCATGGGCCACAGGTATAAGAGCTTGTTTGAACAAGGACAGCAGTAAGGCTCCCTGACATGCAGAGCACAGAAACTCCCTGAAAGGAGAATCAGTGCAGCAAGTCTGGACAACGCTGGGCAAAATCAGGAGGTGCACGGAGTGGAAAGGTCAAAACAAAACAGGGAGCAAGAGGGGAAGGATATGAAGCCCAAGAGGTAGCTTGGAGACATGTTACAAGGTGTGTTGGAAACAGAGTCACTTTGAAGTGACTTCAGGAATCAAGAGCAATCCCACAGAGTCTCACAGGGGAAGTGACGACTTCAGTTGGTTTGTGATGATGTCCTGGAATGTCAGGGCTCGCAACAAAGCCAGACTGGAAAAGCCAAACAAGGGAAAAAGCACAAAACATTTCAATATGAGATGACAAGTGGTAGTTGGATAAGCCACGTCAAAATGAAAAAGGGGACTAACTGCCCTGTTTGTCAGAGTTATATCTTTATAGAAAAATAGCCAATGGTTTAAAAGCCAACAGCCAGAACATGAGGAGCAGGCTTCAGGCATGGCCAGGTGATCACAGGCACAGTTTTGCAAGAGCTTTAAACTTCACTGGGAATTTAAGTCCTCAGACTTCAGCGAGATGCCCTGCAGCACCTCAGAAACAACACAGGGGTAGAGCAGACCCGACTGACACAGGAATGGGCACAGGCATCACAGGGAACTGCTTGCACCTGATCCCTTCCCTCCACAGCAGAAGCGGCACAGCCCTCAGCTAGCTGTGCCGCCGACAGCCTTGGCCTGAGAGCGAGATGAGCGAGCAGGCAGCACCACCTTTCTGTCAGCAGCTTCAAAGCTGGGCAGTACACTGGCATCCAGGTTGCAGTGCTGCTGCTTCCTGACGGTCCCATGCCCCAGGCTCTGAGAACAGGATGCAAGAAGATGCACGAGGGGCTGAGTGACACGGGCTCCTGGACAAATCCATCCAAGGATGGAAACGACCGGCACGGCAGTTTTCCAGCATCATTAATTGCAAATTGACAAATATGCAGTTCAGTCTGAAAGCTTTTCCCCCCACACGCACTTTTTCCTGGATGTGATTTTGGCAGCTAGTTCCCTGGTAATCAGATCTCTTAGTCACTGTCTGTCACTATTAAGCCAGTGTTCCTTCACGCTATAATTGCATCTCCTATGTAAAGTTACTCCTAAAAGCTGCCTTTGGTAATTGCTTTTTCTTCTTTGTATCGGGCAACCGTTAAAGACACAGGCACAAGTGAAACAACAGACTGCAAGGATTTCTTTCTGACGCACTCCTGTGGATGCGATCCAGTTGGCCATTCACAGTATTTTAAAGACAGTGTATATTTACCCACCCAGCTCAGCTCCAAGGTAAGCACCTAGGCTCATTGCTAGAGTGCTGACAGGCTTTATTTACTTTTGCTGTAATGAAGTGAATTCTGCCACAAAACCGGCCTTTGTTAACTTCAGGGGTGTGCACAAGGGAAAGATCGACACTGCAGAAGTGGACTGTGGATCACAGGAATCTGCTACGGGGATCATAATATGGTGGGGGGTGCGGGAGGGAAGAAAAAAACCCAAAAAAACCCACTCCAGCTTTAATTCCATGCTAAAAATAGTAATGCTTTGGTTTAAACAGCAGTATTGCCTCCCCACATGGTTTGGTAAGGACACTACACAACACGTCCAAATCTGGAAATCACATTTTAAAATACACCAAAAGTTGGAAAGGTTCTGGAAAACACATCTTACAACAAGAGGCGTAAAGAGTTCAATCACTTTAGTCCCTCAAAGAAACAGAGAACAGCTTTTAAAGCTGGAGAGGCGTGAGATGAGCAGCCCCTTCACTGTAACAGAGAAAGGCCCTACAAGATCAGTTGGCTGAAAGTGCAAAGTAGAAAAATGTAAACTGAAAATAGGACACAAATTCCTTTCAGTGAAAGAGTAATTAATCACAGGAACATATTACCCTGGGAGGTGGTAAATTCATCATCGCTTGGAGCCTTTAAATGCAGATTGGATGTTTAAGTGGCATGCTCTAGTAGTACAACAGCAAGTTAGCAGCCACAGTATCATCATTTGTCTCAGTGTAAAATGACTCCAGCTCCCCACATTGCAAAACTGCTGTCTGGAGTGGGGTGGCCCTTGACACACAGTACGCTAAAGTGGGACGGTGACCCCTTTCAGCCCAAATATCTATGAACCCCAAAACTCATTAAATCTGTGATCATTTAAAATGTTTTGTCAACTCATCACTAACTTGGTTATGCCACACATTCTACACCCTTGATGTGGTAGTTATGCTGTGAGTAAAGTTTGCAGGTAAAGAGAAACTAGAAAAGAAAATGCATATGTGCAGGCAGCAGAGTTAATTTGCAACAATTCAAACTCTGGAATGTCATACCTCCCGAATGACAGCTAATCAGTCTTAGCACTTCAGCAATTAATTATAGGAAGTTTTTGTTTACTTTATTTTTTCAAACCCGTGAATCATTTGTTGGTGAATTCATAAATCTCCCTGCTTCAGATGATAGAATATAAAGGTTTCTGTACTTCATTAATCAGAAAGACCCAACAGGCTCAACAGAGATCTTAAATTTAGCTTTCCCTAGTTGACTGAGTACATTGCCTTAAATGGGAATTTCCAATCCGTGGAACTTCAGTCCCTGTTGACCACACCAAAAGAAAGTAATTTTATAATGGAAGTATTGTTGGGAAATATTATAAGATAAATCAGATAATATTATAAGATAAATCAGATAAAGAAGTTAACAAAGGTTTCTGATAGCTCATGACTGAGTTTCAATGTGTGAAAAATGTAGGATCTTGAACATTGATGGGTCAACAAAATGAGCAGTCCAAATAAAGTTTTCGAGGTGAGAGGGTAGAAGGATGTTGCCAAAGTTTAACCCCATCCAGCAATTAAGCACCACACAACTGCTCCCTCCCACCCCACACAGTGGGATGGGGTAGAGAATCAGAAGGGTAAAAGTGAGAAAAGTCGTGGGTTCAGGTAAAGACAGTTTAATACATAAAAAAAAGGCCACACACACAAACAAAGCAAGACAAGGAGTTCATTCCCCACTTGCCATGGTTGGGCAGGTGTTCAGCCAGAGCAGGGCTGCATCATTCCTCCAACACGCCTAATGGTGACTTGGTTAGACAAATGCCATGACTCCAAATGTCCCCCTCTTCCTTCTTCTTCCTCCAGCTCCATATGCTGAGTATGGCATCATATGGTATGAGATATCCCTCTGGTCAGCTATCCTGGCTGTTTCCCAACACAATTCCTTGAGCACCTCCAGTACCCACTGGTGGGGTGGGGTGAGGAGCAGAAAAGCCCTTGGCTCTGTGTAAGCCCTGCTCAGCAGTAACAAAAACATCCCTGTGTTGTCAACACTGCTTCCAATACACATCCAAAACACAGCCCCATACTAGCTGCTATGAAGGAAAGTAGATCTGTCCCAGGCAAACCAGCACAACCATGATCCACCAGAAATGCTGAAGGAAAAAAGGGAACAATGAAGCATCTGCCTGTTAAAGCAAAACAAATCCATGAAGCATTTGTATGTTGTAACTCTTTATGAGGGATAAAGGTTAATTGAATCCTGCACAGTAAAACAGTACTCGATCAAGAACTGCAGGTTCTATTATCAGTTTCTACTTATTTCATGTAGGCAAAAGCAGTACAGCACAAATAATAAAAGTACTTGGGTGTTTCCAAACAGATATATTCTGACACTGAGAAAAATACAAGAAAAAAATTGCTAATAGGAAAAATAAAGATGAAAAATATGAAAGACAATGTACAGTTCTTTAAGAATTTGCAATATCACCAGAAAGTTTGCCTCAGTTTAATGATATACTGAATGCTTGGAATTTCAAGTGTATCGTTTAGGAAATGGGAGAAGGTTTCAAACACAAACCGAGCCACACAGATTAGCAGTTGCAAAGAATAGAATGTGTGTAAAAAGAGCAAAACATCCTAAAGGAAAAATCATAGTTGGCAAAACTGGTTGTCTGAAGAAATTTAAATATATTGACATCAAAGAAGATGAAGGCTGATTTCTCAGTTGAAAAGGCAAAATTCTTAATAGCAATATTGAAACCAACACAATAAATATCTGTTTTCTGTATGATCATGATGTGTTTTTTAATCACCTAAGCTTGATTAGAGGATTTTTAAATCAAAGAGGGGAAATAAAGGTTGCAAAAGAGCAATCAGATAATATTTACTAAGGATGTACATTTTAAAGCCATTAGTACAGATAATTTGAACTCAGGAGTCCTAAAGGACTTGTCTGAAGAAACCATAGCTTGCTTGTTGCTTATTTTTACTAAATTCCAGAATACCAAAGAAGTCTGAAAACACCAGACCCCCTTGTGCAAACATTGGAGACGGGCAAATGGTACCTACCAGAGGTACAATACTGGTTATCTTGACATCAACCTCAAGCAAAAGAATAAAAAAAGCACATCTGGAATTTAACTGATAACAAAATAGAGGAGAACAATATAATGAATACCAGACAACATGAAATGCTTTGTGGAAAATAGTGTTGCTTAAACTTGAGTTCATTCTCTAAGAAGGGGTTTTTTTGGATAAATGTAACTGTGTAGATGTAATAAAATTTTATAGGGTGTTTGACTTGGTACCACACAGCATTCTGATATAAAAATCAGCATTATATAGTACTAAGAAACTGCATACTAATTATATTGAGAATTAGCTAGCTGACATACATCAAAACTATTTGTTTGTTTGCAATGTCACTAAATAGCACTGTTTCTAGGAGGGTCATGAAATCATGGCTATGAACATGAGATTCAGACAATACTACCCTCAAGTATATGAAAGTCAATATGAAATTACTGCTGATAAATTCTATGGATGATGTAAAGGGTTGGAATGGCAGACAAAAGTGGGAAGAAGACAACCAGAGTGAACCAAAACGCTAGATAATCTGGGTATACTCAACGAAAAAGCTTTTTATAAATTCATATGTCTAAGGAGAAGGGGGAAAAAATCCTATAAAACAGGAACGGTCTTCTGTAAAACAGCAGTTCTGAGATAGAATGGTCCAAGCTGAGGTTCCAGCATCAAGCTGTGGCAAAAAAAAAAAAGTTGCTGTAGCCCTGGAAACCTGTTAAGGTGAAGTTTCCTAAGAAGATTAAATTCCTCATGTGTCTTTGATGTGTCTTTGATGGAATCTAAACCGCTGCACTGAATAAAATTCGGACATTTTTAAAGGACATTGCATTATATTTTTCCCCTGCTCCTCTCATCCCCCAGCGAGACAGAGATTAAATAACTATATTGCATATACCACCAGTATAATATTTAAAAATCACTAGGGTTTTGGTAATTTGTTGATAGTATAGCACAACCTTTCAAGAATAAATTAATGCATTAAAAAGGTTATCCTTAATCTGCCAGAATATACAAAGAGGACCACTGTTAATAGCTAAAACAAAATAAATTTTCTTTAAGTATTTAATGAACTTTGATGCTTAGATAGCTTAAACAACACATTAAAAAGGTGGATGGCCTGAAAGTAAAGTTTAGGCACTTTATGACTATCTGTGATTTGGCCAATTGTGACTTTTGGGCTCAGAGAGGGGTTAACTGAACTATACGTAAGGAGGCCAAACAAGATGATCTCATAGTCTCTGCTGACTTTAAACACTATGGAAAAGGACTTTGCAGTTGGAATGAGATGTTCTCAGATGGGTAATCCCAAATTGAGGCATTAAAAACACATCACTGGAGAATTCTAATAAGCACTTGAAAAGCTGCTGAATTTAAACTTTTGTAATGTCAAAATTACTGATCCAAATTTCTTAGATTTTTGACAGTTTATATTATATTCCCTTTGAGGCACGATTATTTCTTGCCTATCTATAAAATACCTCATGCTAAAGCCACTTGGAATTCTCCTTTCTCACCATGGAAAATTTTGACTTTTCAGCAAAAGATGAAAAATGAAAAAAATTCAGTTTTCAGCCAAAATGCTGTTTTTCAAGGGAAACTTTTTCCCAAGAGTGACTATTTTTTCACCAAAATTAATTGCTCTGTCAAAAGCAAAACTTTCATCCAAAACCAATTTTGACAGAAATTTTTCAACCCACCATATCTACAATGCTGCTGGTGCTATAAATAAACAGACCAAACCCATATTCCCTTTAATCAGCTACACGCCAAATAAAATAAATGATTCCTTCACTTTATCCTGAAGCTTATTAAATTTGAGATGTGGGGGATTTTTAAATTTTTTTTTTAAAAGGTTCTTTCTGGTTTATATTCTATAAACCAGCTATGAAACTGGATCACCTTTTTGTCTCAGGTCTCCTGTGGTGATTGGCATTTGGACTTTAGCTTTAAAAAGTACATGTGATTTGTTTCCTACTGATAGAAAAGCTAAATAATCTAAGCTTGGAGATCTTAGCTGGGATACCTTACCCCTGCTGATGGACCTGATGGTTTCCTGGGAAGCAGGAAGGAGTTTTGAAGTTGTATCCCATGCCATGTGGATGACTGCACAACTTGGTGCCAACCAGCAGCTGCCCTTGCATCAAATGCAATAGCAAATGCATTTACTGGGTCAGATTGTGACCAAATACACTGCAGGTTGAAAGTGCCTAGATTCACCTGCAGTACAGAAAAAACTGGAATGAATTCCTCCATGCCAATTTCTAACTTCAGTATCTAACTATCTGGCTCTACAGTCAGTCTTTCATTTCAGTTGCTGATGAATGAATGACACTTTTATTTTGCAGACTATCTGGTGACAGCATGATGTCTTTCCAGATTAGAGTGTTTATAATCATAATTTTACTTCTGCTAAGTAATACAGAGGGCCTCATGACCTTTTCCTCTACCTAACAAAAGTCTTTTTAACTGAAGAGTGTCAAGAATTTTCTAGACAACAGCTCTCTATCTTAAGGTCACACAATTTAACTATTCAAGTGGAAAAAACCTGACAATATGCAGGTCATGTAGCAAAGTGCAGCACCCACAACCATCACCTGTTAGAAGTCACTCCAACATCATCCCTCCAAACTGGTCCAGATTCTGTTTTTTGGTCCTTTATGAAAAATGTCAGCACCAGTCTAAGAGTGCTAGCTTGGACCCGGGGTCCAAGAAAAAATATAGGAATAATGAATGAAAAATATAGGAATAATGAATGAGAACCACATGTAGACCTCTCTGAGATATATGATGAAGATAAAGTACTGTTAGATCTTATTAGACAAAACTGTTGCAGTTGACTAGCAGAAAGGAGATGGAATTGGATTTTGCTACTCCTTTAAAAGTAAATAACAGCACTGGTGGAAACCCAGCTCTTTTTCTAAGGTTATTCATACCACAGCACTGTTTGTCCTTCAGTGACATATGATATTTAGCAATTTAAAATAAATCTCTAATTGGCCAGGACGAAATAGATCTGAGCTCAGGATTTTCAGGGTCCAGTATGAAGAGGTAGATGACCAAGCCCTATCTCTGGACATAATGCTGTCCTGCAGCAGAAGGTCATGGCTCCTGTAATGGATGAAGACAGCCAAGTTTTATGGGACTTGGACAACTTCAGTCCTTGAAGGGGTGGCTCTGAACTCTGCCTTCTTTTTTCATAGATTGATAGAATCACAGAATGGTTTGGGTTGGAAAGGACCTCAAAGATCTCTAGTTCCAACCCCCTGTCATGAGTAGGGACACCCTCCACTAGACCAGGGTGCCCAAAGCCCCATTCAACCTGGCCTTGACCACGGCCAGGGATACAGTTGGCTTTCTGGGCTGCAAGCACGCATTCACTATCGTGTCATATTGAGCTTTACATTCACCCACACCCCCAAATCGTTCTCATGGCTGTTCTCAATCTATTCTCCACCCAGACTGCAGTTGTGCTTGGGATTGCCCCAACCTATGCGTAGGACCTTGCACTTGTCCATGTTGAACTTCATGTGGTTTGCAAGGCCCCACCTCTTAAGCCTGTCAAGGTCCCTCTGGATGGCATCTGCGTGTCAACTGCACCACACAGCTTGGTGTCATTGGCAAACCTGCTGAGGATGCACTTGATCCCACTGTCCAGGTTGCCGACAAAAAAATTAAACAGTGCCAGTCCCTCTCTTACCCTCCTTCTCTGGTCTTTACTACACTATTTTCAAACCTCTCATATTTGCATAGGTGTCCATTGCCTACAGGACACACTGCAGAAATTATTGAAGCTCCAGATCAGGCTCCGTTTGGCAGCATTGGCTTTAAGTGTTATCTACCCAAGACTGCAGCTAGACGTCCAGAGCCCCCTGAAGGCAGAGCTCACATTCCCCCTGAAAAGGTAAAAAAGTTCTGGAGATGAAACAGAGAAAGGATTTCTGAAAGGAGGAGAAAGTATGACAGAAGAAATCTTGGCTCTTTCACAGTGGGAGTCTTGCTACTAGTTTCAGCTCTTTTCTGGGCTGGAGGAAGAAATTTGTGCTGATTTTTGTCCCTTTGAGGAACACACCGCATCAAGATGCTCTTTGAAAGCTTCAGGAAGTCTGATAAGACTGCTTCTCACAACTGTTAATCAACATGGCAATTTATGCTTCACGACAGCTGAGATCCTGAGGACGCAGACATTGGCATCCAAGGACTCCAAACAGTGCACAGGACAGCGACCAGTGACATGTGAAGTGACAAGGATAGTGAGTGGTGCGTGGCACTGACTGAAGTGTTTAGGACATGGGATGGCAACACAAGTAGCCACACTCACAGCAATGTACCCAAGTAACCCCACCCCTTCCATGCTCCTTGGCCAGCTCTGTCTGGCTGTAGGCCTAGCGTGCCCCCCTGCAATTCAGCCTGTCAGTGTGAATTCAGAGAAGAAAGCAATCCCAGTCACCAGCCGTGAGAGTTCAACACCTAGATTATAAACTTCAGCATTACTACTGATAACAGTGCAAAGGCTTGGATAGGTGTTTTCAAACCAACCCACATCTGTGATTCACAAGAAAATTTCACTGACGGCCCAGTGGCACTGAAACAACACTCTTCCTGGCTTCTGTCAGGGAGCTGTTTGTCTCAAGAAACCAGGATAAAGTCCTTAAAATTTTCTCTGCAGTTACTCACTCTGCTGCCAGTTAATGCTCGGTATGAATTGCAGACCTCAAAATTTTGGATGAATCCAAAGACACAAAGTCAAAGTAAAGGAGGGAAAAAAAATGTTCTGGCAACCATCCAGTCACCAATGGAACTGGAGGAAACCCTATCATATGAATCATTTAAAAATAAGATCAGTCTGGACACAGCGCTGGAAAATGTACCGTGGGGAACAGACTTGTATTGGCGGGGGAATGAACAGGATGAGCTAATCCTGTAGGTCTCTTCCATCTCTAGTTTCTGAGGGCCCAGTCCTCAAGGGACCTTGCAGGTTGGGCTCATGCCACGTCAGATTGCTTCAAAGAGCATGAATACAAGGGCTGTGATAAAGCTAGATCTGCACTGTCACAGATTTACTGTTCAACCTGACTCAGTAAGCACCTTTGCAAAGGTCTCCCAGGCAATAAGACCTGGTCTAAAATGTCAAAGTAATTCTGAAAACGCTTGATGAAAGGCACTTGAGAAAGCATCTCTTCTTTGACCAGACAGAGGCTGCAGGCTCAAAATCTGTATCTGATACTGTGCCTGTTTGGAGCTGGGATTTTGGTTCAATGTATCATTAGAGACAAGGCCCAGCTGTGATGCTTGGAGCTGGAATCAGTCTACTACAGTATCTGTTTACATCCAGAAATTAGGTTTGGGACGTTATCTAGTCAGAATATATTGGAAAACTGCCTCATCCCATTCAAAACAAATGCCCTGAATATTACTAAGTCCAAACAGCAATATGAAATCTCTTTGGAGAAGATGATGGAGTAGAAAAAGACTCTCAGCCTTCTTCCCAACCACCACTTCAATAAACTGAGGTGTCAAGGGATTGGTGTGATCACTATCAAAACCTCAGATCCGCCCTTCTCTTCTCTGCTGTTTTCAACTCCCTGCGCATAAATTTGACTGGAGAGGTGAGAACAGACTTTTATCTACAAAGACCACAAAATGAGTTAGGACATGTGAGTTTTGTGTCTGGTTCTAGTAATCACTCACTTTCTCTCCCAGCTCCTTAACTTCTTTTTGAAATGGCTATAAAGGAAGCAATAACATCTACTTTTTGCAAAATGCTATAGAATTCTGTGCTAGCTAGTGCTTTAGTAGTGTGGAGTGCTAACGCTGCTAGCAAGGAGGAAGGAGAAGAACTGTTGAGGGTGGTGCAAGTGGGTAATGGGACAAAACTAGCAAAGGGATATTTTAGGCTGGAAATCAGGAAAAAATTAACAATGAAGCCCATTAGGCTGTGGAATAGGCTCCCAGAGGGAACTGCTGGCAGCCCCACCACTTGAGTCATTTCAAGTAAGACTGGACAAAGCACTAGAAAATACACTGTAGGGAACAGCCCTGGGCTGACCTTCAGGGAGCGGAGGGGAGGGAGAGGGGGAAATGGACTGTGTGACCTAATGGGTCTTTTCCATCCCTAATTTCTATGAATTTGTTACTGGCTAGTGAAAAATGTGATGTAAGGGCAGCCTGCAGTGATTGGCAGACTAAATGAAGGTCAGGAGTAATTTTTTGGATGCCTTGAGCATAGTGCGTGTCCCAAGCACTGACCACACTCACTCGGCATGTTTAGCCACCTGGCAGCTCCACTGTAGCCAACCCAAATAGTTCATATAAAATTGAAGTGAAATAGCAAACAACCATCATTCTCAGAAATGTTCACTTTTCCTGGGATTTCTCTCTCTCTTTCTCTCCCTCTCTCTCTCTTTTTTCTTTTTTCTTTCTCCAGACAATTCAAAAACAAGTGATTGAGTTGAGGTACTTGCTGAGTGAACTCAGCCCAGTCAAGGCTGACTTGTGTCTGGTGGAACCATTTTTGGAAACAAATAGGTATTTACAAGTCCACCCGCTGTATTAGGATGCCTGCTCAGGCAGCAGACTGCTCCTTGAACTGATAGACAGGCCGTTGTAAACCTCAGCTAGAAAATCATGCTTGACCCCCTGTAAACAGACACGCATCGCCCTATGTTGTCCATGTTCCTTCCCCAGTGTCTTCTTTTCACAGAGCCCTTGGAAATAAAGCTGTATGTTGCAAGCACCTGGAAAACCCTGAGTAGATCTCATTCCCTTACACTGCCAAAAACACTCTGTCCCTCATGATTACAAGTGTGCTCTCATTCCTGGGGCCAGACTGTAGTGGCAAAACCCTTTACTGATTCATGTGTGCTGGATTTGTGTGTTTTGGTGGTGCACTTGGGTTTCCAGTCCTGATCCAGCCTTGGCCTCTTTCACGCTTACCTGCTGGAAAGAGGCAAGATGTGTGTTGGGTGTTGCTAATGAAGAGAGCTTTCTAACTGGAAATGGATCTTGGTAAGGCACCAGGGGAAAGGTGGGATGAAAAAAATAGGGCAAAAGGGAGTGGAGGAAGTGGAATCAGCCAATAAAAGAAAAGGATGCATGACTAACTGGGCTAAGTGGAGAGGAAAGAGAGCATAATTGACAATGAAAGGAGAATCTAGTGAAGCAATGAAAAAACAGAGGTGTAAAGTTAATGCATAAGTGTCACACACAGCTGAAATGCAGCTTTTCAGCACAAGAGGACTTGCTTTGCCCTTACTTTGGAACGTTGCCTAAATTTTATGCCAATTTTTATGAACACTTTTTAATGAACTACCAGTAGTAAAAATCTCACTGTACTGGAAGCACTCATCACTCAGGGCATGACCTGATGGACATGCATCATCCCTGTGTACAGTCCATCAGGCCATCAGTCTATGCTGGAGCTGCTGTGCAGGAAAGCAGACTGTGGGAGGAAGCAGCAAACATGAGCTCCTACTGCATAATCTGAGGACAACCAGGAACGCAGCCCTTCCTCCATTCCCCACCAAAAGCAAACACCACAGCGGCCTCCACATCATCTCAGGAAGCTGAGGTCCCCCTCTTTAATGCTACCTTTCTATGTCCTCAAACATCAGCAGGGCAAGGAACGTTGCCCCCTTTGACTATATTAAAGCACCACAAGGCACTTTCACTGAATTAGAGCTTTCTGAATGTTTCCTTTTCAGCTACAAGAAGAGAGAAGCAGGGCTGGGGTCAGCTTTACTTTCTTCCTTTGCTTACCTGGCAATGTGTCTGTAGGTTTATTTTTCCTACCTGTGGTTTTATTTGTCAGTCCAAGTATATCAAATCAAACACAGGTTTTGGTCAGGACAGATCTCGAAGGGAAAACGATACTTTCTCTCAATATTTTGTAGATCTGAAGAAATTAAACAATGGCTGCAATTTCAGTGGTATAAGCAGCAAGTGATGTGGGAAGAGGGATCAGATGATGACAGACAAAATTAATTATGTGCAACAAGACCAATAGACCAGAGGCTGCCATGGGAAAGAACGAGCCAATTTGCACTGCAGCCTACATGAAACAGAAACCACACTTTGTGAGTTTAGCAGTGGGAAAAAGCGACACGGCCTTCTCATAGATAGATTCTTCAGAAAAAAATTATGAAGGGACAGTGCATACAAACCTTGTCCACCACCTGCCAGTGTTTTTTTTTTAACTATCTGCTTGTCAGTGCAGAGCCGAAACAACTGAAGTCTATATGAAGCCATGACCTAAAGTACATTTAGTGATTAAATTAAAAATGCCAGGTTGCATTCATGCTGCTAGTCTGTTCAATTTAGAAAAAACCTCAAAAATATAAAAAAGATACCTTCCAGAGCCCCTCACAGGGACAGAGGATGAAGATTCCTATTTTGGTTTGGGCCTGTCTCTTGTGCCTCTGAAGTACAAAGGCAACATTCTACAATCATACTGGTGGTTTTCAAGCTCTTTTGACCTGGAGATCCCTAAAATGTTTCCAGCAGAAGCATGGATCTCATACAGAAAACGTATACCTAATGTGGCTAGCTGCAGTTTGTGGAGAGACGACTGAAAACCAAAATGCTTTATGGTAGAAAAAAACCCAGAAGCTGTCTCCCCACAGAAGCACACTTTTGGGGTAAGCACATTCCATTACTGCAGTCATATTTACTGCTATCTCCAAGTTTGATCTTCATTTTGTTAGTCTACATCAAAATCTTTGGCACGTAACTCAGAAAGGAGCTTATACCCTCTTCCACGCCAGGCATGGTTGGACAACCCAAACTCAGGGCTCCAGGGAGTTCATTTGGTGCCAGTTTCAGCCCTGTTTATTAACTTTCCATGTAGTTCCAGCCAAATCACATCACCTCAACATCCCTCTGGAAAAGTAAGAACATGATTTCTCCTTTTTCTTCTTCTCTCATAGCTGCCACTGGCATCTCTAACAATATTCTCTTCACAAAAGGCCTTCTCCTGGACCAAGGCTTCTCAAAAAAGGTCAGGCTTTTGGTGGAGAAGACCTCAGGTCCCGTTCCCACCAGCCAGCAGACCCTCCCTTTGCCCACACCTGCAGTCTGTTGCTCTTGAGCACAGACCCCAAGCAGGAATTGAATGCTGTTTCTCTCAGGCCAAGTGCAGGATATGAGAACAAACATGAATCTCTGTCTGCTCAAGACTTAACAAGCAATTCAGTTTTAAATTTATTGAATATCAAAAGGGCAGAGGAATAAAATCGCTAAGCTGTTTCCCATTGTGTTCTCTTTCTACCTGAAGACAAGCCTCAGAGACCCTTTTTCCTTCTCAATCAACTAAATGTAAGCCTCTCTCTCACCAGTGAACTATGTGGGAGCAGGCTGTTTTGCATTTGATAATGAATAGCATACCATCTTTAGATAGAAATCTTTTGGACTTGTTTTTGGCATCTCTGTGGAAATATGCTTTCCACCTGCTGCTCCGTCCCATGCAAACACCATCCCCACTGCTTGTTCCACTGAGGCGGGCAGACCCTGCCACCTAGTGCATCCAGATGTGTACTGGCCCCACGGCACACCCGAGAAACAGCTGGCCGGACCCCCACTCCTCACCTGGGACAACCTGATTTCTCCGTACTGCCCTTTTCTTTGGTTGCCACCAGCAGCGGTTTTCCTGAGAGATGGAGCCGTGCAAATAGTGCAAATAGCCTCCCAGGACCTGGATCGGTTCTCAGAAAAAAAACATTTTGAATTTCATTTCTATTTAGAAAATGACACCTCTGCTAGCAATAGATCAGGGAAACAGATTCAGGGGCATCCTAATTTGCTCTCCTATGCTTTTTGAGCTATACTTCTTCACTCTGGCTTGTTCAGTCCAGCATCCAACAAGCAACAGTGCTGTCTATTTATGGTCTCTCCTTGCCCCTTATTTTGCAGGGTTTGACCTGTGTCATGAAATTAAGTGTCTTTCAGAAAGCCCTCAGTGCACTAACTTTGCCTCCCAGTCACAGGGCAAGCAGCACAGCCAGTGAAAAAGGAGAAAATACACAGCCAGTGACTGGATTAGAGGTTGTCAGCAAACAAAATTGGACTTGGGTGCCCATGTGTGTCCTGACTCCCCTCCACAAGGCTGAGCTACTCCCTGTGTGTGTTAGTTCCTCTGAAAAATCAGGTCTGGGCCACTGTCAGAGAGGGAATAAGAAAACTGGAGACAAAAGATATGATGCTTGACAGATTCTGTTTGTCAAAGCAAAATTCTCTTTCCTTTTTACAGGAACAGTTTATAAATCTTCAGTCCAGGTTTGACAGTCTTAGCTATTCCACACTTCCCCCTCACAGAGCCAAGCACCCTGCTTTCCGACAGGACAACCATCAGCTTTTTGCACTCTATGCTGAACAAACATCTACTTCTTTCCTCATCTCTCATCTCTGGGAGGAAGGTATTCATTTTCCTCCACAGTAGCAATATAATATATTGCTTCAATCCTTTGTTAGCTGCCTAATCCAATTCCTGTCAGCGTTTTCTCTCTTCTTCTGCCCTGTGTTTCTAACCTTGTGTCTAGAGAAAAGCCCTTTCTGCTGTCCATTTTTCCAGCACTTCGCCAGCCTTGCCAAAATTTGCACTTTTCTCCTGCTCCATTTCTTTTTCCTCTACACTTCTGACAGTAAACAGATTCAAACTAGTAAAGCAGCATAAGCTTTTCACAACACTCATTGAAGTGATGTACCGAGAGCCTTGGTAAAGGCTATACCAGTTGCGTGGCTTTTATTTAAGATCAGAGACAAATCAGAGCCACAGGTGAGCAGGGCTGAGCCCCCAGCAGTAGGAAGGGGGCATCCACTCCCTTCTGTAGTACCAGAAAAGAAGGGAGGTCCTGAGTCACAGCACAGCTCAGCTGGATGCTGGGGTAATGCCCATTCCTGCCCCATGGGAAGGAGTGGGACTTGAGGTGGTAGCACAACTGGAGTGGAAAGCGGCTCATGCCCTGTCCTGATGTTCCTGGCTCCACAGGGCTTCCCTGCATCCCCCTGCCTGCCTGCAGACCCCTCCCCATCTGTCAAACACAGCTGGGGCTGTGGGGCTCACACCCCTCTGAAGTGGGGAGCTATATCTGCAGACCACAGGGGAAGGGGTTGGACAGGGTGAGGGGGAAGCAGTGAGATTCCTATCTTAAATAGCAACTCCCTCAAACTTATGCCTCCCACCAACAACAACCCCCTCCACACACACACACAGACCTCCCCCAAAAGTTTCATCACTTCCATCCCCTCTCAGGAAACCATGAGCTTACTTCTCCATCTCCTACCTGAAAAGCTTCTACCTCAAACCACCTGACCCTCCACCTGCCAAAAACTAACCTTACCCACCTCCATATCTTCTCTGTGGTCATCCATGACTTTTCCTAAGCCTCATGGTCTCCAAAAGCTCACTGATCTCACACTTGCCTACTGGAGTCCTCCTGACCTGCCCCAACATTCTCACCCCCATCTACTGAAATCCCTTGGCCCTCCCAGCCCTCCTCTTCTCACAAGCCATTCTGCTTCTGCCCTGAAATAAAATAATGCCTACTCTGCCAAAAAGCCTTCAGCCATCTCTGATCACTATGGAAAACTTTCTTCAAGTACTCTCTCTCCCAGCTGCAGGAGATCCTGTGGGGGCTATTCAGTGACCTCTGTAATGAAATAGGTCAGATTAGATAACCACAATAAGCTTTCCTGGCCCTAAAGTTGTCTTGCAAAACAAATTGCATGATCTAGCACATGTGAGAACATGGATTAATAAGGGCATTCAGGGAGGTCAAAGCCTGTGTTCCTAAAGCCGCTGAAACCACAGATGCCAACAGCACAGTCTAATGTAGTGTGCAAATCTAAACCTATAGACCTAAAGAGGGAGGAAAATGAACATAAGTGCAAAGGAACGATCTATGTAGCCCTGATAATACCAACATTGCCCCCATGTCATTTGTTTTGTATTATTAGACAAGTTGCATAGACATCCCGTATTCCCCAGTTTGAACTAGCAAAATGCCAACGGACAAGGGGGAAAAAAAAGCCAAAGTTTATTTTTGTAGGAATAATGCGATGACACATTTTCAGCAATATATACTATATCGTCAAGCCCTCATTAGACAAGCCAAATATTTTTGTGTAATTTCTGCAATAAAATATGAAAGCAGCAACATTCAGACAGAGAGGCTGGCTTTTGTTAACGTGGGGCTCCAAGAATAACAGCTTGTGAATTACCAACACCATTGTTTGGAGGAAGAAAGTTGCTTGATATTAACAAATTCATTAAGCCAAAACTGACATGCCTGTTAAAGCAGCCATTAGCAGTCTCAATCTTCACGGACTTGTGTCCCAAACAACGTCAATCATGGGTCTTGTGTCAAGTACTCTGACAGAGTAACCTACAACTGCTGGGGCAGAGATACGTCTTCCAGCAGATGTTAATGATGATTTATGACTCACATTTCTTCCGTGTACTATGGCACTCATACAACTCATTTGTGCTACATGCCTGAGAGAGTCAATTCACCCATCCATAATAATAGTGAAATGCAACCACCTCTAAGGGAAAACGTGAACGAGGGTTGGAGCTCTTACAGTAGCAGCCATACAGATGTCTAGAAGAAGGGATGAGGAAGACTCATCTGCTAAGGTCCACCTCACCAGAGAGTCTTTCAGCCTCTCCATAATTTATACCCTGATCATTCACCCAAAGTTATCAGCCCAGTGGACAACTGACCCAGAGTGTATGGAAACGCTGTCTTACTCAGATAGGGACTATGTGCAGAGATGGGGGATGAGCCCAGACTTAAGTGCAGTCCAGGGCCTCAGCACATGGCAAACCTTTTTTCTTTCTCCAACAGAAACTGCCAAGAGGATTTAGGAAGATGGATAGTAATTTGCCCAGGAGAAATTTGGCAAGGACACCAGTGTAAGTGTTCCAACCCCTCTGATAAACTTCATATGATATTAGAGCTTTAGGTACGCAGTACCAGTGTCTGACTACACGAGTGCAAGGTTTATTTATTTGTTGCTTGGCCTGTTCTTTTCTTTAAGCTGAAAGACAGTTCCTCCTTCTCCACAGTATCCCATATCTTTGAGAGATTTGATCCTAGATAACACGACAAAACCAAAGGCTTCCACAAAATCATCAAGGCAAGTTACAGCAAAACATGTGGGGATTTGTATTTGAAGCACCTGCATTAGTGAATATTCATGTTCCATGTCCAAAGGACATGCTTCTGTCTTCCACCTCAGTTGAAACTCCCATTAGCACTCTGCATTTCCCTGTGAAAGGCAGTTAACATCAAACTGGAAGGTCATAAACTTGAGTGAACATCAAAATGTGACACTACTACGGTGGAATTTCTTTTCCCATTCCTTAAAAATTTGTAGGACCATTAACAGAGGCAGAGCCATTAAAGAACTGAAGCTTTTACAGATGCATTCAATGAAAGCAAACCAGGTTCACCCACATTTAGCCTAGTTCACAAAGAAATCTTTCTTGAACCTCAAATAAATCTGTTTTAAACAACAATTGAGTAAATTTTCACCTTCTTACCTGTCCACATGTTTCATTTCTCTCAGAAATGACACTTCATAGTCAAAAGAGATCCTATAAGTATTGCAGAGATGTGCAATTCCCATCACAGATAGCTGACATCCTACAACACCGTTTATGGAGCACTGTCATCTGGAACATGTTTCTCCCCTGCAGTAGTTTATAGCTTATATAGAAGAAGAATGTCAAGTTTGGAGTGACGGAGACTTTTAAGTAAGAAAGAAGCTCAAGGTTCACTTTAATCCCTAGGTCCATGGGAAACTCAGCTGCCAAATATCTGTCCTACCCAACAAAGAAAGCCAAGGAAGCCTTACTCCTACATGTCACTGTCTTTTACCAGTCAAATGGAGCTAAGCTTTAGCTGGATTAAAGGAAAACGGTACAAATCACCAGAGACACATTATCAAACAAACCCTTAGACAGCATGGAGACTACCATGGCAGGATCAGATAGGAAAGACAGATCAGTGTATTATGGTTTTGTGTAACCAAAGAGTAGTATGAAGTAGCAGCAAATCATCTGTGTTATTCCTCCATCCTCCTCAGGGAATGCATGTCCTGATTAAGCCAAATCCATTTCTTCTGCAGATCTTTCAAACAGCCGGCGGAAAACCTGCTTCCCTCTTGCTCTGTCGCCAGTGACATAACCTGACACCAAAGCACCCACTCCCCCGTCATCCTGCGGTCATGGCAGTAGATAGGAAACAGGAACAGGATGCAGATATCTGTCCTATTAACCTGCCCTATACCACTACTGCTTGATAAACCTGTATGACATGCCTGCCGTCTGTATACAGATCCTAGTGTCCACAAAACACCAACACTGTATTTGCGACTTCTGCTGTCACTGTCAAAAGAGACCAAAGACCAAACTCCAGTAGCCACCATTAAAAAAAAATTATGTTTGTTTCAAGAAATGCTCTGTATCAGTTGAGGACAGATGGGTAGATAATAAGCCACAGTGCCTTGTTCTAAATAACATTAGACTGGCAAACACAGGAAAATACTGGCATGGAAAGAACCTCATGTTATTACTGCCCTGCTGTTGCACTTGTTCTGTGTGTTCATTAAAGCTTACGGCACACAGGATGCTTGCTCCAGCATACCTCACTACCATACACTCCTGCAAAATAACACTATCAGTTACAGTCATACCAGAAAACATATGTGCAAATTAATTGCATAATAGGGAAACATGTTATGAAAGGACTGAAGATGATGCTCCAGAACTTCTCAAGGCCGTACGATTTGTAGCACTGAGCTGAAACAGCCCCAGAAAACTCTGCTATTTGCAAATATGGGTAGAGTTCCTGGGTTTTCTCCCATTTTACTGAAACCCTCCATTTACTTACGCTGCTTGTGGTCCCACGTGTAGCCGCTGAGTTCTGGCACCCTGTCCAAGTCTCCCCATCCTGGGAATACCAACCCCATTGGTTCTGGAATCAGAATGACCACACGGCACTTATAACATTTCCAGACAGACATAAATACACAGATTAGTCTTTTCTGCATTTTTCCTCATAAAAACAACAGCAGCTTCGAAGCACATTGGCACAAGCACTGAGATTAAGTATTGCAACCTGCTATTGTTGGCAGGGTTGCTCTGGCTTCTTCTGCTTTCCCCACCTCCTTGTAATCCTCTCTCCTCTTGGAGAGTAGTTAAATGCTATGTCCATTCATGTCACCACGGAGTAGTGTTGGCAGATACATGCCCCAAGGCTGGGATGTTTTTACGAGAACCGTTTTCATATTTCACTGTTTGCCTGGCTGATCCTTTATCTGTTCTAGCAGTTATACAACTAAACATACTGAACCCTCTGTCAGATGATTACATATTCCATGCTGAATTGCAGGATATGGAAACACTGCCAAACACAGTCCTGGTCTAACTTTGTCGACTTTGGTGCACAACTAAGAATTAATTCAGCCCTTCAACTCCTCCACATTGGTCTTCTAGAATAAATAGAAGCAAATCACCCATAATATGTCTTGCATTTTGTCTATCCATGCCTTTCTAGACCCTCCAGCTTGGCTTGTATATTCTGCATATTCAGGATATTAGAACCCCCCTCAATTTAAAGCTGAAAGCATTCAAATCTAAAAGCAATGGTTTTCAGGCCTCTAATGAAAAAAGAAAGACGACAGCTGATGGAGCACTGCCCATCACTGTTCACTGTCGACCCAGAGAGCTGGGAGGGAGGTGGAGGTGAGTGAGGCAGGAGCGGAGAGGAGCTCAGCTCCTTTCTCCACTTGACAGCAGCCTCCCCGTGATGCCTGCTCCTGGCTGCACAGCAAGAGCTCTCCATCCTGGCGGCAGCTGCCTGCAAACATTAATTTGATTTTTGTAGAAAAAGTCAGGGGATTTTTCAGGTTGCTTTTAAACATCCAGGAGCCCAAGGAAAACATGGGTGGGGATTTTTTTCTGCAGAATTTTTCATTACTTTTTAAACTCATGATTCCCTAGAGAAATCTCTCAGGAGAAAAATGCTGAGCTGATCTATCATTCAGCTATTGCTACTGTATCAACCCATTAATAACGCTTGAGGGTCTGTTTTGCAGATGATCAGAAGTGAAGCAGAAGACAGATGATTATAGCGAGAGTTCAGGAAGGGATTTTCTCCACAGGAGAATCCTAAGAGAGAACAGACATGTGGAAAGAAGGAAAAACAAATGCACTGTTTATAGGGTTCAATAACAGCCATCAGAATGTTCCATACCTTGGGTTTCAAGGTGTGTTCAAAGCATCACCGAGTCCTCAAGCTAATATTGCCATCTGGATACTTCCTTCACATTTTAGCCAGCTTTGTCATGTGTTTACCTGCTGGTTTCAGTGCTGGTTCTCCGGTCGCAGCAGCCCACATGCAACCAGATTCTTTGGTATCTGAAACTCCTTGAAGGATTAATTATTTATTTGTGTGTTTTGATATGAGTGGTAGCCTGTCTCCTACCAGTGACCAAAACAGCAGGAAAGAAGCCCAAGCAAAGGAAAAGACAATCAGAAAAAGGTGGGTGCGAAGGAAAGCTTTTGGCAGGAAAGCACTTCAAAAGTATCAAGGAGAGTGGCTGAATAATCATCCTTAGCATCCCTGGGTGACTCACAAATTGCACTACAAAAAAACCAGACAGGTCCTCTAATATTAGTGTCTCAGTTAGTCACCAACGATGAGGGACAATAGAGTGGTTCTTCTCCTCGAATCATTTTCCACCCGCATGACATGTCTCCAGCCCTTCACTATCCCAGCTTCTCTGGACACTAAGAATAATTTCCGTGCATGGCAGATTTAATGAGGACTGTGTTGCTGGCTATTTAGTTTGCTGTAGCTATAATTAGACAGATGACAAAGACAGGCTTGTTGTGTGCACTCTTTTTTCCTGTGATTGCATATCATATTTGGTCTGTGTGCAAGACGAGAGATGATTTTTCTTCTTTGTCACTCTCCAAACTTGTCAAGGGAGTTGATAACCATATTGGCTGCTTTCTGCCACTTACCTCATTACTAATAATAAGATATTGTCATCATTACTAAGCTGATAAGCGTGTTGAAGTGACATGTCGAGGAATTCAGTCGGCCTCCTACCTACACTGGTGGCTTTCCCCCTTTTTGCAGAAGTGTTGCACTTTGGGGAGAAAAGAATTAGAAACAAATATTTTAATTTTGAAATGTTATGCTGCTTGTTTCATAGCAATAGTTGATTGGATTGTGTCTCGCAGTGCAAACTGATGTCTTCCCATGGCAAAGGGAAGCAGTGCAAGGTGGGAATCCTGCTATGACAGCAGGACACAGAGATGGGGGTCAGGCCCATATGAGAAAGTGAGGACATGGGGGTGGACTGAAACAGCATTTTCTAAAGATGCTTTTCACCTGCAATATTTCCTGGTTTTACACAAATCTTTGCATTTTTCTCTAGGAAGTCCCAGTCTTCCCATGAAAAGTGAATGAAAATGTTTTCAAACAGACCATGCTAGTAGAACATCTCTTAGTTCACTAAAATAAACACATTATTTTCAATAATCACTGAGATTAATAACTTAGACTCTAAACAAACACTTCCTTGAGTGAGAAGACACCATTTCCAAGACAGTTACTTCTCTAACCATAGTGTGGGATCCTACCAACAACAACAGGCTCTGTAAACTATCTGTAGTACAGAAAGTCATTCTTCATCTTCAGTTCACTGAGAAGATTTGTCTGAGTTTTATTACCAAGGTAAATGAGTAAAACAAATTAAGGAAAAATAAAGCCCAATTTAAAAAAAGGGGGGGAGGGGAGAAAGTAAGAAAATACTTCTGACTCCCTAGGCTATGAAATCTCCCAGTGAATGTGACCGAAATTATACTCATACTAGGACAAGGTTTCTACCCAACCAAAAAAGGGCATAAATACAGAGAAAGGTCAGGTGAGTGATATTTGCACTCCTCAAAACCTGGAGCTGCTGCAGATCTCACCACAACTCTCCAACCAGAACCTGTCCAGAAAAAGGTCAATTTTCCTCCCAAGAGAAGCAGAAATCTTCTATAAGCTTCCCACCCAGACATACGGACTGAAAGAGTAACATCTCTGTGGACACCAGCCAGATGTGGCATCATTAACACCAGGCTTTATCTCATAGCATCAGAGAGGCAGCGGAGGAATGGGAGTGAAGCTTACGAGGAGACACTTTTCAGAGAAAAGCAGCATTGCAATTCCACCCCAACACACCTAACTTAAGCCACTACACATACACTATTGGATTGCTGCTGCCAAGCGAGCAACAAAAAGTAACTTATTCAATCGAGCCACTTCCACCAGTTTCTACCTTTCGTCCTCTGTCAAGAATGCCCTGGCTGTTGCTTAGATAGCACACAAAAAGCTTTCCTGCTGTCTCTCCTGCTTCCTTCGCCTGTTCCATAATTCAGCACAGCCCAAGCACCTTGTAATGCTCAGGAACGATACCCCAGGGTATAATTCCTAGCACCTTCCCAGTCCCCCCAACCAGCTGCCCCCACTTGCCTTTTGGGCAGACCTCCTTGCAAGTCAAGTGGGTTGGTAAAAATAGTTCTCCCTGTCTGTCCCACTTCTGATTCATGGTCCACTTAGGTAACGTCTCTTTCAGTTACATGGAATGGCTGGGGCCTCCTGGACCCCAGGGACATTACATCTTCATAAATAAGATTTATTTACAGATATAAATCAAGACACAACGTTTAGAACATGCTACAGGGAAACAGTAAAATGCAAGGAGAAGGAGAAAAGAATAATCAAAAGTCGAGGATTCCGGCCAAATTCTTCTTAAAATAGCTCTTCCAAGACATAGTGAACATTGTATCAAACTCACACAGGATCTCTAGCCAGCATCTTGGCTTCTTGCATGACTCACTTCACTCAGGCTGGGGAGTAACAATTTCCTCCCTAGCCACCAACTAACATGGTTAATACTAGGTAGATAGCGCTCAACCGGTGGTGATTGATCAGGTCCCTCTTTAGGGGAAAACGATACGTTTCATCAGATGCTACTGTACATCAAAATGTCAGCATCAAGATCATCCTCTTTCTCGCACGCCCCTGCACACCCACACACATACGTGCACGCTCAGCCCAGCGGTCACATCATCACCTGCTAGTGTTAACATGCACACAAGCCATTACAGAGCAGACATCTGTTCAGGATGTTGCTCATTGGATTAGTATCTTCGTGCTGTGATGTCTGCAAGTCTTTGAAGCATTTATATTCCAACTCTGTGCTGTCTACTAGGGCAGGGTGGTTTGTCTGCAAACGTTGCCTGTGCGGGTCCAGCACGAATTACTCGGGTTCAATGCTAAAGCCTAATAGGGGAAGGCCAGCCTTGTGCATACAGGCAAGGGGAAGCTTGTTTCTTTCAGTTATTGCTAAGTGGGGAATTAGGGATCCTGCATGGGTCCCCTGCATGGGAGAAGGTTTTGCAGATTTTCCTATAAACAGTAAATAACCAGTGTATGCAACACGTTCTGTTTGGCAAGAGGGTCACTGTTTCAAAGAAATCAAATCAAGATTTGGAAATGAAAAAAAAAACCCACAGCTACAGGGTCTCATCTAAATTATGCTAAAGTTTAAAAATGTCCCTCAGAATGGATGCCAAAGCAAAGTTTGAGTTTTTCACTGCGATTTCTGAATACAGGCTGACGCAACTCCCTCTGAAGGCATTGGTAATATATTGAAATTAGCCTCAGAGGTAATTAAAAATTAAACTGGACAGTGACTGCCAAGAGGTGGTAAATGCCCTTGCCAAGTCCCTGCTCCTTTGTCCATGACACTGGTAGCACAGGCACAAAGGCCTGACTGCAGAGGTCATCATGTCCACACTCCTAGGACTGTGCATGATCACCCTCATGATTGCAAATTCTTCCTGTGCCCATCAGCTTTAGAAAAGCCAAGAACAGACCCAAAACCATTTAAAATACATGTAAGCTAGACATTATAAAGGACTTCACCATGCCAGACCTGAGGGGGCCCCAAATAACCCGTGGGCATCCCAGGATCTTCATGTATTCAGCACACTGCTCAGAAACCCAAGCAGACTCATGTGATTGTCAGCATAGTGAATGCTATGTGTTGAAACTGGTCCCTTCATGCCATCGGCACTGCACTGTCCAGTTGCCTTTGGGGATGTCTCACTGGGTGTGCAGAAGATGTTGCAAAAAAGGGAAACAGGTGAGAAGCAGAGAGAGAGAAAAATAGAGTGGGAGAGAGAGAGAGGGAAGGAAGGAAGGAAGGAAGGAAGGAAGGAAGGAAGGAAGGAAGGAAGGAAGGAAGGAAGGAAGGAAGGAAGGAAGGAAGGAAGGAAGGAAGGAAGGAAGGAAGGAAGGAAGGAAGGAAGGAAGGAAGGAAGGAAGGAAGGAAGGAAGGAAGGAAGGAAGGAAGGAAGGAAGGAAGGAAGGAAGGAAGGAAGGAAGGAAGGAAGGAAGGAAGGAAGGAAGGAAGGAAGGAAGGAAGGAAGGAAGGAAGGAAGGAAGGAAGGAAGGAAGGAAGGAAGGAAGGAAGGAAGGAAGGAAGGAAGGAAGGAAGGAAGGAAGGAAGGAAGGAAGGAAGGAAGGAAGGAAGGAAGGAAGGAAGGAAGGAAGGAAGGAAGGAAGGAAGGAAGGAAGGAAGGAAGGAAGGAAGGAAGGAAGGAAGGAAGGAAGGAAGGAAGGAAGGAAGGAAGGGAGGGAGGGAGGGAGGGAGGGAGGGAGGGAGGGAGGGAGGGAGGAGGGAGGGAGGGAGGGAGGGAGGGAGGGAGGGAGGGAGGGAGGGAGGGAGGGAGGGAGGGAGGGAGGGAGGGAGGGGAGGGAGGGAAGGGAGGGGGGAGGGAGGGAGGGAGGGAGGGCAGGGAGGGAGGGCGGGAGGGAGGGAGGGCCGGGAGGGGAGGGAGGGAGGGAGGCGGGCAGGCGGGCGGACGGAAGGGAGGGCAGCGGGCCGGCAGGACCATCTCTCATACCATCACCCCCCACATTTTATACCTACATATTGGGTAATGCTGCCTGTGGCAGGAGATGAGGCACATATGCTGGGGTTACGCAGCAATGGGTTACCTCACCTTCCTTCCCCTTGATGGAGCAGCCAGTAGCTGTTGATGAGCTGAGGGGTGGGCAGAACCCAACCAGGCAGCTGGCACAGGACCCATGGCAGGAACCACATGCCCCCAGATTACCCCATGAGAAAGATTGGATCCCCACGAGCTCTTGGAGCCATGGACCCAATGACAGAGCACTTCCCATGCATGGAACACCATACTTTGGGGCGCATCATTAGCAAGTGCCGTTGCTCCACATTGAAACAAAGGCAAAGTCTGCAGCCAGGGCAGCTGCACTGGCTGCTGCAGAGCACTGAGGTGGTCTCTCACATTCATTGCCCATGCTATGTTTTTACCCGGAGCAGGTATCTTGTGCCTCCCAGTCACAGCCATCGTGCTGCAGTGGCTGTGGTTTGTGGCTCACGGGGCTGCCACAGAACAGGGAGCACAGTGGGAGGAGGGTGGGATGGCCAACACTTCATTCAGTGATTGCAGGTCTCCTCCAAGGCCCAGACTTTGAAACAAGACATTGGCAGGCTTGTTTAGAAAAATTATTTCATCCACGTATGAATTAAGCCAAAGAACACAGTACTTGTCCCTTTGGTGTTTATTTTAAAATAATTATTACATGTTCCCTTTTCTTTCAGGAACATTAAACACAATGCTGCACATGATTTTGTTCAGGAGGGCTGCAGATGGCTGCAATGAGGGAAAAGTCAGTGGCAAATACCGACATATGCACTATGGCAAGTTGTCAAAAATGAACTCCTCGTTCCCTTCAGCCCAAGGAATGCTGAAGACCGATACCATTTTGGGGGAAACAAAGATCAATAACAGCTAGTAGATTTATTTGGTTGTTGATTTTTATAGTGCTGGGCCACCACTTCTGCTGTATTTGTACTCTTTAAATCGAGTGCAGACCTTTGCAACAAAGTGCCAGCATTTGGTAGCAGGAGAGGCTTCCCTCGAGCAGCTGTCCTCTGAAAAACATGCGGTGGTTTGAAAATGTGGTTGCAAAATGTGGACAATGTGCACGAGAGTTATTAATGTTCACAAGAAAATGTGCTGCTTCATCTCCATTACAGTCAATAACCACAGCTGTGGTTTTGCAAATGAGGAAATCTACTCTCATTCTTAGAGCTCAGTTTTGGATGTTCACAAGCAGAGACACAGGTAGTTCCTAGAATTCCCTTCCCAGCTACAAGAAGAACATACACAGACACTGGAAAAAGACTTCCCTTTATCTTAATAGACCTAGCACACAGCCTGCAGAAGGAATTTAAAACAAGGCTTTAATGTCAGATGTTTCATATGGACCACATTTCTCACAGTGAAAAGGGAATAAAAAATATTTTACAAAAAGAAAAAATAAAAGAAGAAGAAAAAAAAGACAATACACTGTCCAGGAAAACAAAGCAAGCCAGCCAGCTCTACAACCATTTAACTAGGAGACGGCTCCAGAGTCGTTCCAGTACTGGCAGTACAGCTAAGCCAGAGTTCTCCTATAAGCCAGATGACACAGTTGGAAAAATATATTCCAGAGCTTGTTATCCATCCCCTGGACCCGCCAGATTTGCCCATATGGGACCACAGGTGTTGGCTAAACCCAAGGAGGAAGAGGATGGAAAAAGTCAGCAAGATGAAGCATATCAGGAACTGGAGCAGTAAGTATCATCAAACCAGTGCTGAAGTTGCTACAAGTGCTTATTTCTGATGAGAGGACTATGATCCTCATAAAGTCCAGTCCAGGTAAGAGGGTGCGTACATCTACATCCGTGGCTGGATATTTCCAAGCCCAAAACATAACCTGCAAATCCAGCCTGGATGCTCCGTTTTTGCACACGTATGAACACAGCAGCTGCCAGATGTTTGTGGGTACAGGGTGGTAGAAAGCACAGCCTTCTGCTGCAGCAGCAAAGGGCCTCTTTTTGGCTGCTTACCATGAAGACACAATTTCCCAAGTGCTGTTAAGTCTACTTGCAGACAGGCCAATGCGCCCTACCCCCAAATTTCAAGCAGGACAGATGCAATCCAGCTTCCGTCTGGAAGCTGTATAGCTCTATTAGTAGAGCAGAATGCCCAAACTAGCTACCACGCTGAAAAGCAGGATGTATTAACCAGAGAGCGTTGCTGTGTTAACATGGCTTCTGGAGCTGAGACCAAAGGAGCTGAGGCCTCTCTGAACCATGCAGATGTAAACAGGAAGGGTTTTGCTTAGCACCTGAACAGGTCTGATCTTTCTTCCAAGTGAATAAACTAGAGCTGTCCTTGACCAAGTTCAACAAACCTGGACTTCAGTGCCACAGCCTGAGGCTGCTGGCTGCAAATGAGACAAATCCTGAGCAGCACACAGGTCATCACTGAGCTTGTCACTGTGAATCAGACATGGGAATTTTAGCATCAAAAGTACAAAAGTGCAGCACTTGAACAGGAACAGCATCTCTTATATTGCCAGCTTGAGCCATCCAAAAGTTACAGACAGGTTCCCATAATCATGAACTTGTCTTTAAATAAAAATCACACCACAAGATATTATTTTAATAACACATTTGGGGTCAATTGCATTTACTTTCTAGGGTTTTAACCACTGGGGTCCACTTCCAAACACTTTCACAACAGGAAGGCTCAGAATATGTTATTTTATGTTATTTTTCAAATGAAAGCTGAGGTTCTTATGCATTGATCTTAACTCCAGGAGCTGTGTTTTTTAAGGCACACACCAAATGTCAAGAGACTCACAATTAAATCACAAAAATTGGCAAGGCAGCGTTGGTTGGCTTTGGGGAATGAGCAGGTTGTTGTTGGAGCCACACATTAGAGGGAGACATACTCGCATGTTCTTAACCAGTAAATTATGCACAGAGGTATAATGGCAACCTGCCCAGCTCTGACATACAGCAACAAGAACAGGATGCACAAAATTCCCAGGCCTCTTAAGCTAATGGAGAAGCTTTGTTGGTTTCCCTAACAAGGGAACCAATGACATAACCTGTCATAAACATGTTGGGACCATTATATACACAGATATGAGATATATTTAAACTATAAAACCCATTTAATAACCAAAAAGCTGCATAATCTGCACATTACACTCACAAAAAGGAAATAAAAGTAAAATGAACTGGAACATGTGTGTCTGGAGAAAAAAGGGGTGAGAGAGGCCTGAAGACCTCTCAGAGAGATTCTTCTAGGCCCAGCTTCAGCAGGGAAGCACTCCTATCCTCTCTTCTCTACGGTCCTCTGTAAGAGACATATTTTTATAGTTGTGGGTTTGGTTTTTTTAATTGAATGGCCCATACACTAATAATTTTCAAGTAAGGGGAAGAATCTGGGAGCAGGATTGTTGAATGATGAGGAAACCAAATGCGTATGCGTCTCTGTCGAAACTAGCTCGGTATACTATCTCCTAGGATAAAGACAATGTACAATGAGGTCAGTGAACTGCTTCTTTTTTTTCTTTCACTGAAGTGGCAGCCACAGTATGGCAGAAGGTAGAGATCTACTCTCTCTTTGGTTTTAAAAGCATTGTAGATTTATGTGCAACTGACTCAAACATTTTAGCTAGGCCTATGTTTACAATGTATTTGGGGAGGCGGTACTACAGGGTATGGAGATTTTTATAAATAATATCACTTCTTCTTTGCCATTTCTGTGGACAACATGTTTAGCTGCATAATAAGTCATTGAGGTTTTGTCAGGATCACTTTACATTTGTCAGATGCTCTGCAGTCTTTAAGCAAATGTCAAAAATAATGGCATTGTACCAGTATTTCATCTTTTTAAATGTTACGATTTATAGCCTATAGAATGGAAAAAGCAGCAGTGGAGTGATGTGTTTCTCTCTCAACTGCAAGCAGTGATCTCCTCAATAGAGGAACCAATGTACAAAACAACATCTATTCCTAACACCAAAATAGAGATTGAAGAACCCCTGTGAGGTGCCTAAAAGTCTGTATCTAATTCATGGGTAATTTACAATGGAATTAGACTATATAAAAATGTATACAAATTTGTAGCCTTGCACATCAGGGCAAATAGATAGTTTAACTACAAAATAATGAACATAAAGTGTCTCTTGTGAGCTGCCAGGTAGACATTTTGATTGCCCAGATTTCATTAAACTCAAACCAGAGCGAGCTCAAAGTCTTCCAAACATTCTTTAACTCTATCAAGTGTGTCAGTGCTCTACAGCCGATGACAATATATTTCACCAGAGTTGCCAAAAAATTGTTTAATTTTAAGCAATGCCTGTATTGCATTACTTTTTACAAGTTGAGCCAGCATGTATGGCATGATCAACTATGTAGAAGAATGAACCCATTGCCAATGTTTTCTTTGCATCTGAAAAACCAATTTCACAGAGTCATTCCTTAAAACAATCAGAAAGACAACAAAAACAACAATAAAACTCCCGTTGTGTCCTTCTTTCCTCTAGCCCTCAAGTCAGCTTTGCTTTTCCCAACTTTGCCAATCAGACTCAAGTGAGTGAAGAGTTACAGAGAACATCTATGCTGCCAAGAGCTATTTCCAGTGGACTTTGATCAAATGATGCTGTAATCCCTAATGGGAAGCATACTTCATTTATAAGGTATTCTTTGGTGTCATTCCCAAGGAGCAGGCATACAAGTGTTTGAGCAACAAAGCCCTTTCTCTACAGAAAGCGCTACGTTTGTGCGAGGGTAGCACTACCATCTTCCACATGAGTGTACAGGCCTACCTAGATGAGCAGGCTTTCAGCATTAGTCGTTGCTGCAGTCAGAAAGGGCAGACGCAGTCAGAAGCCCTCTTAGCACTAGACCCACTCCACCCAACAGCAACCACTAACACACAGCAGCGTTCCACATTTTATCATTCCCAGCGAGGAAGGCAGCAGCAGGGTTCTCTGACATTTGCACTTTGCTGCAACTTTGTTGAACTTAAGAGCCTTGGGTGATTCGGTACAGTATTTTATTTGCCCTGCAGCTTTATTCCAAGACCAAGGACAATTAGCTCACATTTTAACAAGGAAGCAATTAAAGAGCATGACGTTCATAAAAATGATTTATTGTGCTATTAAATTAGGATGAAAATCATCAAAGTTCATAATAGCCAAAGAAAAACAAATATAAATTATCTTCATACTCGGTTTGTACCCCGATGCTTATCAGCCTGAAATGCCTGTATTTCTTCTCCAGTGCTGCTGTGCAATTTCTGTCATTGAATCTTGCTGTTTGGAAAACTCACCATTTTCATTCCATGCTGAATAGCAACCCTTTAAATAGAAAAGCTTTAAACAACCTTTATTTGCTTAAAACTTCCTCTAAATTAGGCAAAGCTTCCAGAGTAAAGGCACTTTGTGCACCCCCAGGGGAACTTGCTGGAGCTAGGTTGTCCTGCTGGACACGAGGAGACCCTTCTGCCCCCCAAAACCCTCTGCTTCTTCCATCTGTCTGGTTGTCTATGCATTTACGAAAAAACCTCCTCTCAAAATTATTTCCTTGTGCCTCCACTTTTTTTCATTCACCCTTCCACTGTTTTTACATGCAAAACAAAAGGATTAAGATGTTTTTAGTGAAACGACAGTTTCAGACTGATAGACTCGGGTCCCATTTTCTTCCCTAGTATATTTGTGAATATCATAGGTATCTATGTATTGCAAGATGTAAATATGATAATAACTCCACAAGAGAGAAAGAAGCAATAAGAACATGTCCCACTGGTAAGCAGTACAGAACCAGAGACCGGGAGTCTTTCTACCGCTGGCTGCCTCTGTGATACTAGAGTAAGAAAGTTTTATCAGCCTTAGTTTTATTATTGAAACAACACCACATTAACTCCTTCATGAAACTCTTGTCTGCAAAACATTTGGGCACTTTTTGTAAAGAGGAATTATGTCCATTTAGTTAAGGTTTTCCAAACAAACAGGGTTTTTCTCTTTCATAGCAATATACAGAAGTCCTTTTAGCAACCTTCTGCTCTTCACTAGCATCTTTCATAAAAATTCTACTTGCATTTCACTGCCAGGCCCTAATATTTTGAGAAGAGAGCTGCCTTCAAAGTCTGGCAAAAGCTGTACCTCTGCAAAAGGTCCAGTTTGCACGAAGCTTAGGGATCTGACCACGCATGCCGGCTAGCCCTTCTTGATGTTACAAGGTGATGAGAAGATCCACCTGACTCAGAATTGCTAATAAAGCCTCCTGAACTGTAAAATCATCAGGAAAAATCTGTCCCTGAAGTTAGTAGGTAAAAGCGAGTTCAGATAACCTGCGCTCCTATCCAGGACTTAAATTTGAAGCATGTGGGAAAGCAGGTCTCTGGAACTGAGTGTCTTACTTATTAGTCGCTGGAAAGATTCCTGGTTTAGATGTCTGAGCTTCATTGCAGCAACAGAGCTCATTATACATTTAATTTAAGAGATCTTATGTTCATCTACTTACCTACATGTTAAATTGATTTGCTGAATTGGGGCCTGCATTTAAAAGTCGCAATAAATCGCTGGTTTTCTGGATGCTTTTTCTTTTACTATAACTTGGTAAACATTTATTTATTAAAAACTGGAGCTTTACAATTCACAAGTAGTTTTTATAGATTCCTTAAAACGTCTCATTCATGACTTGGAAAGCATCATGCATTATCACATCAATGCAAAGAAAGCTTGTAAGACCTTAAGTACATCTGTTTTCTAGAAAATAATTTAAACAAAAAAAAAGTGTTTCAATTTCCCATTTCCTTAGTAAATGATCCTTACTTATTTGAAAAAGGAAAGCATTAAATGTTTCGCTTCTATGATGAGTTTTAAATAGATATTTTCAACAAATTATCCTGATTGAGCTGCCTGTCAAGATAATGGTATAAATTGCTCCTTCAATCTACATTTACAAACTGATTTGAACAGCTTCAGTAAAGACTCAGAAGAAACTTGAAGGAATCTGATGTAAATCAACAATGAGATTAGTGTTCAGATCTCCTCTAACAGACAGGCTGCACCGCAGCTGAACAGACTCATGTTTCAGTTTCTTTTCTGTTTTGCTTTAATTTCCCCATTTCAACTCTGTTTACATTTAAAGAGTATGAGTGACGGTCTAGAAAGAGTGCTCTGAAATAGATAATTAAATATTTCCAGAACCTCAGGTACGGTGCCTTGCATTCACCAAATAAATGCTACATGCAGAAAATATGTTTGAATGCTGAAAGGCAAAAAACCATAAATAAATCAGGATTTTAAAAACCAGGAACTGTAGTATACTTCATATGTGATACGAACTTAAAAAAGCAAAAAGTATTATTGATCTTATTAGAAAACCTCAATTTCATACAGAAACTAGTGCTATTTTTGGCTTTTCACTTCCCTGCTATAAAAAAAAATTGTTTTTCTTGCTGTGTTTAATTAAGTTTTTTAATCATTTGACCATTTTAGCGATCTCCATTTTACTTTGTTTCTCATTAAGATGATTTAGGTGTTCTAGTACCTTTTAACAGCATGTTCCAATACTGGTTTGCCTTTTCAACTACTTCACAGCCATTTTTAGAAGAAAAAGGAACAATGAAAATTGGATACAAATTTGCACTATTCATGTTCTGAAAAATGATTAGAAGCCTTGAAAAATGTTGACATACCTCACCATTCATGTTTTGCTCTGGTTTAAATATCGGTGTATTTATTAAAGCTGGTTGGAAAATTTAATCATATATAATATTTTTGTTTTTCATCAGATTTGAATTCTTTCCAGGTTTTTTCAGGACTCTCATTTTTCTACACGTCTCAGAAAATCTGTATTAAATGAGGTAGGATTTATTCCAAGTTATCCAGTGCATATCTTCAAAGAAGAATGTTATGCATATATCTTTTACAGTAACTTATTATGTAAATAGCTATTAATACAGAATAGCTGGGAAAACTTTTTTAAAAAAAATTTAATGTCTTTTAAAATGCTGTGTGAGACAGATTTCAACGAACATAGGGAATATCCTGAGTTATAGGTCAGGCAGTATTTTGTACTCATCAGAGTTAACCCTTGAGGTTATTTTCTCCTTTTTTTTGTTATGGATACATGTTACCTGTTATTTTCCATAGCTAGAAATTAATTCCTGAAGGGCAAGAGTTCTGCCTTTTTCACTTGCTGCGTGATACATGATTCTTCGCTGGAAATAATCTGGTTCGTACGTGTAGGGCAAAATCATCCGTGTGCAGAATGTGGATGCTCAGACTCTGATCTCACAGCTCTGGGCACAGAGGACAGACGGCTGCAGTCACCCACAGCCCCACGCAAGCCCGTGGCTCTAGTTCAGGACCCATGCAAGGAGCTGCAGCAGGAGTGGGACAGGTTCAGCAACCTTGAATAACCAGCTCAAGGTCAGGGGGAACTTTGGGTGCAAGGGCTTTAGAAATAACCTTACATGTTATTAAGGCACTAAGGCCTGTAGGCATCCACCTCTGCCCCCACCTTTTGGGGGCATAGTTCTGGAAGCTAGTTCTGGAGCACAGTCACTGTAAATTCCCAGTATGGTCCCAGAAAAAAGACGGGCTTCATCTGCCCTTCCAGAGCAGAGCTGAGCTAAGATGGGGTGTGATGTAGGGAGGAGCTGACCTCTCTCCATTGACTGCTGTGGGGTTGTGACCTGAGGACACATTGACTTTGGTGCTTCAGGAAATTTCCTACAGCTTGGCAGGATGGATTCAGGAATAGAAATACTGAGAGAAGAGTGGCACAGCTGGGTCATGGGTTTTGCCAAAGATGCTTATTATAAGAGTGTTTATATAATTTAAGCCTGGAACAAAATCCTGCTAGACATATGCTTCACTATTTTTTTTACCCTCTGAACCCATTTCCCATCAATCTCTGTGATGGTAACTCAAGGTAAAGCCCGGTCAAGCGCTGCATGTAAACACACATAAATTGAAGCACACAAGCAGTCCAGGAGTCAACAGGCTTGGCTTGTTAAAGTAAGGAGCAGAACTTCAAAATTATGATTCCCAAGCAAAGGCTAAAGGCTTTGAAGAGAGCAAGGCAGGGGATAGCAGCAGTTTGGTTCCTCTAGGTGAGAGGAGCGAGAAACAGTTGTAATTAATGCTTGAAACTTTTCTTGCTAACCATGGAGGTGCTAAGTGCCTGTCATTGCCTGAAGCTGCCCAAATCCCAGAGATAGCCAGTAATTATAACGATTTCTCCCTTGCCAAGGGAACTGAGCTGCTGCAGCTTCACATAGGCACACTCCAGCAGAAAGAATATTTTCAAATTTCACCAAAGAATTGCTCTGATTTTTTTTATACTCATTTTAGGAGGGGAAAGGACAAATCATGCAGAAGCAAAGAAAAACAAACAACAAAAAGCCAACTCCAGAGGTGTGAAAAAGGAAACAATTATTATCAAGGCCTCAAAGCCTGGCCAACATTGATGAAATAGTTTTGATGCAAATCTGGGCTTCAGTATGACACTGTCAGTCAGCTTTGAGCTGACATTAATTCCAGCATGGCAGTTTCTGAACCCATTTTCCCCAGGTTGTGGTGCCACATCGCTGATTCCTCAGGTGTGTTATTCCTAAGCACAGGCTAGGCTCACCCTAGTAAAGCATGTCCCCCTCTTTTTTTTCCTCCACTTTACTACTTAGAGTATGCT
This sequence comes from Laterallus jamaicensis coturniculus, assembly GCA_022605575.1. Lineage (NCBI taxonomy): Eukaryota > Metazoa > Chordata > Aves > Gruiformes > Rallidae > Laterallus > Laterallus jamaicensis. Next base: position 155,603 of record JAKCOX010000050.1, read on the forward strand.
GAATCTTTGCCTTGACCTCTGTTTATTGGTGTCTTTTCTTCACACATGGCACTTTCAGCAGCACAACAACAGCAGGCAAAACACTGCTTACAGACTGCTGTTTTCACCTGTGAGTTAACATCATTCCTGCTCAGGCTCTGAATGGTTCCACATTGCTCAGGAGCCTAAATGAACTCCCCAGGCAATCCCTCCTTGCTCAGCAGCAGGCATCATCCTTGCTCAGGTCAGCAGGAGACCACACCTAAGCACACCCAGGGGGATATATTTCTGAAGCGTTTCTCTTGTCTGCAGCCTGAGGAAAACACCTTTACTGTAGCAACACGGATCTGCCTGCTAGTTTGGTCAGTCTAGATTCATTGCTGAAGATGAAGGCAAAATGAGGTCAGACACCACAAGAGTCATGAGGATTTTAGGAGGTAAAACACAATCAAGACTGCAGAGTACAGGGGAAGTCTGTAACTGAGGAGATAATCTAAACCACATCCAAGAGACAAGACAGGGCAAAGTTGGGGATCTGAGGGAAAGCGGGATCAATGCAGCATGCACAGGGCAGAGATGCATGGCCAGATGGGAGAGGGCAGAGCTGAAACAGGCTGGTGAGAAGGAATGAGGATGAGGACTAAGGTACAAGGCTAAGGAGCCAAACACAGGAGTGCTTTTCTACCAGTGAACTTAAGCTTTCTCTGGTTGTCTCCATACCATTAAATGCTCTCAGCTCTCACTGCAGATCTCCTACCTGCCTGTGCTAACTTTCAAACCACACCTGGGAGAATTGAAGAGTCCAAACTTGTTCACCAGAGAAGTGTGCAAGCAACCTGTGTCCTGGCACAGTTTAAAATACAAATACAGATGTGGCCAAAGACTCTTTGCCCAAACACATGTTCACTAACCATTGGCTGTATTACCAGATTGACCTAGCGCAGGCTCCACAGCCCATATACACAGGAACCAATGCCAGTTAGGCACATCCTCATTCATACTACTAAGAGAATAGAGACAGTATTGCAGCATTGTGAGAGTTTCATTTTGTAGCCTTAATATTCTTTTAATGTGAAAGGTTTCATGCCGTATAGAAATGTCTTTGTCGATGCACTTTTCTGGCAGCAGGGAAGATATGTTTGTCACTTGTTTGTAGCACTTTGGTACTGGGATGTGTCTGGGAGCCATGGGGGAGGAAGGCCATCAAGGGAAAGATGCCATCTCAAGGCTCCCACCACCTTTTTGCAGCAGCTACAGTTTCCTAAATCCACCTTCCTCAAGTGTGAGGAAGGAAACTCAGCTTGACAAGTATGTTTCTCATCAGGCCATCGGGGTGTTTGTTAAGTGACAAAACCAAACAATCCTTTTTCATGGAGGGTTGCATTGAGAAGTTACTTTCCTTTTATAAGCTGGCCCGAGTCTCTCTCAGTCATGTCTGTTCTCTTGTGTGATCATTGCAGGGGAGAGAGGGGAGTCAAAGTGATTCAGTGCTTGGAGCTTCATCCAAGACTGCGCACAGCTTGGATCACTGTCGTGTTGAGGAGCGGGAGGATGACAGGAGGCTTTGCTAGCAGAATGCCTCAGATTGTCTGTCCTTGCATTTAATCCATTTTATGCTTCCTCTCATGCCAACACTAGCAGCAACCAGCAGCTCTGAGACACTGGAGGTTTTGTGTAGCTCTTGCACATTATTTTGCTTCAATTTTTCCTCTCACTGTTGAACTTTACATATTCTTTTTTTCCTATTTTGTGGTATATGTGGTGGTTATTAAAGGTGTGCCTGTGAAAACAATACTGACAAAGGATTCAGTTCAGTTCACTTGGGAATACAGCAGGAATTACACTGAAGGTATCCAGCTATTGTAGAGTCATGGAATAAATTAAGTTGGAAGGGACCTCTGGAAGTCATCTGGTCAAAACTTGTGCTCCACACTTCAAAGTTAGATGAGGTTGCTCAGGGCCTTGTTCAGTCATGTTTTGAAAATCTTCAGAGATGGAGACTGCACAGCCTCTATGGGCAATTATTGTCAATGGTTCACCACTGTTTGTGAATATTTTTTTTCCTTATATTCAGACAGGATTTTCCTTGCTGCAGCTTGTGACTGTTGCCTCCTGTCCTTTTGCTATGAACATAAGAGTAGAGTCCAGTTCTGTCTTCTCTGCAACCCTCCTTTAGGCAGCTGGAGGCAACAGTGAGACATCCCCTCTGTACCTGTTCCTCCAGCTCAGCAAACCCAGGTCTCTCAGTGTACCCCCTGTGCTCCAGCCCTTGTGCAGCTCAGTGGCCTTGGCTGAACTCATTTGGGTTTGTCCATGTTATTCTTATACCAGGGGTCCAAAACTGGACTCAGTACTCCAGTAAGCAGCAAACAGAAAGGAGTAATCACTTCCCTCACATCCTGGCTACACTTTGGCTGATACAGCCTAGTGCACAGTAGTCTCATTGCCACAGGGACACACTGTGGGCTCCTGTCCCATTTGGTGTTCAAAAGGGACCCCAGGTCCTTTTCTGCACAGCTGCTTCCTAACAGTCAGTCCACAGCTGGTACTGGTGAATGGAGTTACTCCATCCCAGATGCAGGACTGATGTTGCATCTCCTTTTTCTTGATCTTCCTGATGTTTTCATAGACCCGTTTCTTCAGCTTTTCATATCTCTCTGAATGGCAGTCAAATATCACAGAATCACAGAGCACTAGGTTGGAAAAGACTTTTGAGATCACCGAGTCCAACTGTACCTGTCCTCTACTAAACTGTATCCCTGAGCACCTCATCTACCTATCTTCTATATACATCAAGGATTAGTGACTCAACAACCTCCCTGGGCAGCCTGTTCCAGTGCCTGACAAACCTTTTGGTGAAGAGCTTTTTCCTAATGTCTAATCTGAACCTGCCCTGGTGCAGCTTCAGCCTGTTCCCTCTCATCCTATCACCCATCACTTGGGCAAAGAGACCAACACCCACCACTCTACAACTTCCTTTCAGGTAATTGTAGACAGTGATAAGGTCCTCCCTCAGCCTCCTCAAGGCTAAAAATCCCCAGCTTCCTCAGCCACTACACATGAGGTTTGCTATCCAGCCCCTTCACCAGCCTGGTTGCCCTTCCCTGGACATGCTCCAGGACCTTGATGTCTGTCTTGTAAGGAGGGGCCCAAAATCAAGAACATTCAGTGATCCCATCAGATTGGCATCATCCACTGAGGTGCCTGCCATCCCATCACCCACAGCACCATCATTGTTTAACCCCAGCTGGCAGCCAAGCACCATGCAGTCATTTGCTCAGTCCCCCATGCTGGGATGGGGGAGAAAATCAGAAGGGTAAAAGTGAGAAAACTTTTGTGGGTTGATATAAAGAGGAACGCCACTCAGTGCTGTCCACCAGCCAGACTTCAGCTCATTGACCCAGCAGTCCAGCCAGATTTTCAGACACCTCGAATTCCACATCCCCCCAGTCTGGCTACAGCTATGTTACTTCTCTTGCCTGGGGGCATTAATGCTGGAGGTGGTGGAGGAAGTGGTTGCAAAAGCTTGACCACAGAGCTCAGAGGCAGGAGAGCTGGGCTGTTTCCCAGTGTCTGCTGCGTGACCTCCAGTAAGTCACCCAAGTCACAGAGACCAGATGCTACGTGTTGTTTAAATAAGCCAACCTATCCCAGAGATTACAGGTGCAGCTGTATCTGGGGCAAAACCTTGCTTGTGTGACGGCTGAACAGTGCTGCCAACAACAGGAGCCCATGCCCAGAATTAATAAATGACAAAAAACAAAATAAAATTTAAATAAAAAGACTTGTGTAAAGATGTTCCTCTCCAGGACCTCATTCTTAAACTAGTGCCTTAGTCCCAAACTCAAGCCCACCTCTCTACAAAATGGTGACAAAATGACCTAAATTTGTATGCTGCAGGGGCTCCAGTGGTGCCACTTCAGTGTTGCATTGAATTAAGGTCCTTCTCACCTGCGCTGCTCTCCAACAGGCCAGTCCCCAGCCTATACTGGTACCTGGGGTTGCTCTTCCCTAGACGCAAGACCCTACACTTGCCCTTGTTAAAACCCATTAAACTCCCCACCCAACTCTCCAGCCTGTCTAAGTCCTGCTGAATGGCAGCACAACCCTCTGGTGTGTCAGACACCCCTCCCAGTTCTGCGTCCTCAGCAAACCTGCTGACTGTGCGCTCTATTCCCTCATCCAGGTCATCAACAAATACACTGAACAGTACAGGTCCCATTACCGACCCCTGAGGGGCTCCATGAGATACAGGCCTGCAGCTAGACTTTGTCCCATTGATCAAAACTCACTGGCTTCTTCCCTGCAACCAGCTCTCAATCCACCTCACTGCGCCACCTTCCAGACCACACTTCCTCAGCTCAGCCACAGGGATGCTGTGGGAGACGGTGTCGAATAGTTGACGGAGCAAAGGTCAGTAAAGGAGAAAATCTACGCAGAGGTCCCAGAGCAAAATCCGGCAAGGCGGCCTGAGCCAGAAACGCATCCCCGGAGGGAAAGGGTGTTCCCAGGCCCCGGTGCCGGGCCGGACGCCGCAGCTCAGCGCGGGGGGACGGCCTGCAGGCACGGCAGTGCTCCGGCGGGAAAAGGGAGACGCCTGCCGGCGCCGAGCGGGCAGAGCAGGAGCGCGCCGAGCGCCGGGACGGACACCTGCGGGGGCTGCGGCGGCCCGGGGAGCTCCGAGTGCCTTCGGCGAGGGCTTGGAGAGCAGAATCTGCGCAGGGTGTGAAGGAGAGCGGCATCCAAACGACTTGGTTGACCTTATTCATGTTTATAAACATGTAAAGGGCGAGAGTCAGGAGGGCGGAGCCAGGCTCTTCTCTGGGATGGCCAGCGACAGGACAAGGGGCAACGGCTGCAAGCTGGAGCAGAGGAAGTTCTGTGTGAACATAAGGAGAAACCTTTTCACTGTGAGGGTGACTGAGCACTGGAACAGACTGCCCAGAGGGGTTGTGGAGTCTCCTTCTCTGGAGGCATTCAAATCCGCCTGGATGCATTCCTCTGTGATGTAGTCTAGGTGATCCTGCTCTGGCAGGGGGAGGAGGACTAGATGATCTTTCGAGGTCCCTTCGAATTCCTAATGTTCTGTGAGTCTGTGATCCGTACAGGGTCTGGTGGAGAGCAGCATCTGCGCAGAGTGTGATGCCAGCAGCCCTTCATCCGCACTGCCTCTTGCAGCCATGCTGGAGGCTGACTGTGGGCAGCTCAGGTGTTATTTCTGCAGCAGAGCTGCCTCTCGACTGCTGCACACATGGACCCCAGCTCTGTGTGTGACCCTGTTCCTTGGTGCTGCTCCAATGAGCAGCACAGGGAAGCCAGGAAGGAGCCTTGCAAGCTGCGTGAGCCCCCCCCTGCAGAGTGGGCAGCCACCCCAGCCAGCTGAGGGGCTGCTGTGGCACTCCTCTTCTGCTCAAGGGTCCCAGCTACAACATTGCTGTGCTGCAGGAGAGCAAAGAGAGGGCAAAGGATCCTCAGAGCTGCAGACAGCTGTCACTCTTAATGCTACTCTTTCAAACATGGCCAGTTAAGGCAGCTAGTGTCCTACCCCTACACTAAAAATGTCATGGCTGCAGGTGACAGCAGTATCATGCACAACATCAACTTGGGTAATTGGGACAACTGGCAATCAGACTGGAAAGGAAACAAGAGGACATGACAGGCAGCTCTGCACCTTGCTGTTCTCCCCCTCGCTGTGCACCATGAGGGCCAGGTCTAACCAAGAGGACGGGAAGTCTGACAGGTCCCATGAAGCACAGATGATGGCCTGATTCCTCTAATGCAGCACCAATTTATTTCAACAATTTCTGCCCGTGGAAAGGCCCAACAGGCTGCCAGCAATTTGAGGCACTGAATCCACAGACCATCTTCCCAAAGAGACCTGTGTTCATTGGTAGACCAAGGCTGGTGAAGGACAGCCCCTCTCAGGTCACCCTGCAAGCATTCCCTTGTAACCAACCTGGGGAGCAAGCACTGATCCCATTTCATAGGTAAAAGGAGTGCAGCTGTTCTTGCACCCACCCCTGGCCAAGGGGATGCAAGTGGCTGTGCCTTTTCAGGCTGGTGGAAGCAGCATGTGTCATTCCCCCTTCCACATGTAAAAGGAGTACGACTAACTGCTGAAGTCGAGCAGCAGATCACCTCCACAGCCAAACAGGCGAGCATGGAGATCTCACCAGAGAAGAGCAGCCGTGCGAGCCACCGAGTGAAACTGGGAAGAAACCTCACAGATCACTGTTCATGACAGCTGCTCAGCAAGGAACAAAGTGCTTCATACTGGTCATGGGCCGAAGCCCACGGTTGTCCATGCTGGCCGTCATCTTAGACAGATGTACAGCGTTAGCTTGCCAGGGATTTCGAGCTTTTGTAGTCCTAACCCGTCCTGTGGTAACCCGAGATAGGAAATAAAAAGCAACGTCTTGCCAGCATTCCTGGATGCACTTCAGGGTGAGAGCTGTCTGCTCCTCTCCGGCCAAGCTGTGCCTAGAACTGTGCGACTCTCAGGAAGCACGTGAGTGGTTTTGTGGTGAAAATGTGACTCAGCAAGTTCTGCACTCAGCTGGATCTTGGAGGCGGCCATTGGTGTCTGAGACAGAGGCAAAATACCACCAGCTGGCTGATGATAGCTGGCCTCTGTGGGAGGCAGCCGGCCGCCGGGCTGCAGCCAGCACCTGCATGGGTACCTGTTGGGAGTGGGACAGGAGGATGCTGCAGTACGAAGCTAAGAGATAGCAGGGATGCTACAGAAAGAGATGGAGATTAGACATACAGACATTAGGGATAGTCAGGGAAAAGGGTACAGGAAAACACAAGGCTCCCCTACAAAATGGGAGAGGGGAAGGAAACATTAAGCCTTGAGAAGGCTGAGGGGAGACCTTATCACCGCCTACATTACCTGAACGGAGGGTGTAGAGTGGTGAGCAATGGTCTCTTCAGACAGGTGACAGGAGATAGGACAAGGAGAAATGGCACAAAGCTGCACCAGGACAGGTTCAGATTAGATGTTAGGGAAAAATTTTTCCCTGAAAGAGTTGTCAGGGCCTGGAACAGGCTGCCCAGGGAGGCGGTTGAGTCACCATCACAGGATGTGTTTGAAAAAAGGGTGAATGAGGTACTTAGGGATATGGTTTAGCATAGAACAGGAATGGTTGGACTTGATGATCTTAAAGGTCTTTTCCATCCTTGTAATTCTGTGATTCTGTGATTAGGGTGGGGTATCTTAAGAGGGAGCAAGGACGTTGCTCTGACAATAAGTCAGTATCTGCTGTGCCATGGACTGCAACAAACATACCAACACAATACCTAATTCTTGAACACAGCAAAGCTTTTTGATTTTTCCTTGGTTCTTGCAAGGGAAAGGCTGGGCACCCTTGGCACAGGACACTGGAGGCAGCAGGAAGGGGAGAAGCAGGTCTGAGATTTAACAAGGGCAAGTGTAGGGTCTTGCATCTAAGGAAGAACAACCCCGGATACCAGTATAAGCTGGGATTGGCCTGTTGGAGAGGATGAGAGGGACTCGGGGGTCCTGGTGGACAGCAGGATGACCATGAGCCAGCAATGTGCCCTTGTGCCCAAGAAGGCCAATAGCATCCTGGGGTGTATTAGAAGGAGGGTCATCAGCACATCAAGAGAGCTCCTTCTCCCCCTCTATTCTGCCCTGGTGAGATCACACCTGGAATATTGTGTCCAGTTCTGGGTCCCTCAGTTCAAGAAGGACATAGAGCTCCTTGAAAGAATCCAACGCAGGGCCACCAAGGTGATGAAGGGAGTGGAACACCTTCCTTATGAGGAGAGGCTGAGGGAGCTGTGCCTCTTTAGCCTGGAGAAGAGGAGACTGAGGGGTGACCTTATTCATGTTTATAAACATGTAAAGGGTGAGAGTCAGGAGGACAAAGCCAGGCTCTTCTCAGTGATGGCCAGCAATAGGGCAAGGGGCAACGTGAGCAAGCTGGAGCAGAGGAAGTTCCATGTGAATATAAGGAGAAACTTTTTCACTGTGAGGGTGACAGAGCACCAGGACAGGGTGCCCAGAGAGGTTGTGGAGATCCTTCTCTGGAGACATTCAAACCCACCTGGATGCATTCCTGTGTGATTTAGTCTGGGTGATGCTGCTCTGGCAGAGGGGTTGGACTAGATGATCTTTTGAGCTCCCTGCCAACTCCTAACGTACTGTGATTTTGTGGTCTGGGCTCTGCATGCCCAGGGTCTGGCAAGGTTTTACTTCTGTTTCTGTCTTAATGAAATAAAAGAGGTTTAAGCAAAGGCTTAACTGCTGCACTCAAGAGCCATGCTTTCTTGAATCAGGCCCTTCATCAAGAAATGTTTGCTGCACTCAAGAGCCATGCTTTCTTGAATCAGGCCCTTCATCAAGAAATGTTAATTAGATGTATTTCCTTCCCAATATGTCTGCCAGTGAGGATAATTTCTTAATCTCTGAAGTGCTCAAGTACACTAGTGACAAGGCTACGTAGCCACCTAGGCAGAGAGAGCGCTGAACCTCTCAGAGCCCAGTTCTGCCACCAGTGCTCATGACAAATAGTACATTTATTTCTCTGAAATAAACTCCAGCTACTCCAGCAAGACTCCTGAATGCAAGACTGCTCCTAACGAGAAACATGACAGACTCCTGCCTTGGGCAGCCAACTCCTTCATACCAGGACTCCATGGACAACTCTGAAGACCACCATCCCTCCAGCATCACAGGCACCACGGGAACACACACCGGGTGCTCCACCTCCTCCACCTGCGCGGAGAAAGAAGTCACGTGCCTTTGGCAGAAGATAAACCCCGTGCAGTCAAATACCAGGGCGAGGTGGGAGAAAAGTCAAACAGATGAAATAGATGGATTGGATTCCAGCACGCCCCCAAAGGTCACTCCATGCAGGGTCTGCCGGAGGGAAGGTGGGAGCGGAGTCGTTCCTCCAGGGAGGGTGCCAAGCTACCAGTCTCCTGTTGATTAATCCTGGGGAGCAGGAGGTGGTGGAGAACACCCTGCCAATTGTAAATGTGGTGATGGGGCATTGGGGGCATATATACGCATCATTAGTCATCCGCAAGAATTTTGTTTTTGTAACCTCTGCATTTTTATCTGTCACTTCAAGCAATAAATATGCACTCCTGCCAGTGATTTGACATTACACTTGCTTTGGATGATTGCCTTTCCCAAATATTAATAGTAACTCATTGTGGACACAGCATTGGTATTTAGTTAGATCAGACCAGCTTCTTTTAAAAAACAACTTTTCGTATGAAGAGAACAGATGTTTCTAATTTGCACAAAGAACAAAAACAAAGTTCTATTGTTCAGCTACAGTGAACACAAACATTACAGGCACACAGAAATTAACACCAATAGCACGTTAAAGAGGAAAAAAAAAATAAATAAAAGCCCATCATTGTACAGGTCTGCTTCTTAGGGCTTTTCCCACTCCTTTAACAATCTAGTGGCATGCAATGATAGCAAGTGTTGCTTTTTGGAATTCATATGAATTTCAGTGTGGCCTATTTTAAAGATAAAAATGGCATAAACACGGGGACACTTTCTAAACACACTAAGTTTTATAATAACAAATGAGGAATGTTGCCCCTCACAATCCAGGGTATAGGCCAACTACCAGTTCATGGGGATAGGAAGAAATCGCCTCCTTAAGCCAATTACTCTGCAGTTGCTCCTTACAGGGGGCATTTTCCTCCGCAGCATCTGCACACAACAGCAAGGCCTCAGCCCTCTGAAAAACGATGCACACATACAAAACCAGGCAGAGTATTTCAGTCGCACCAGTGAGGTTATTTTGTGCTACAACATGAAGTGAAACCAGAACTACCCTAATCCTGCAGATTTAAAAGCATTGGATGCATTTTGCCCAGTTTCGGGCTCCCTGGTATAAAAAAGACAAGGATCTCCTGGAGAGAGTCCAGAGAAGGGCTATGAAGATGATTAGGGGCCTGGAACATCTATCCTATGAGGAAAGGCTGAGAGAGCTGGGGCTGTTCAGCCTGGAGAAAAGAAGACTGAGGGGGGACCTAATCAATGTTTATAAATATCTTAAGTATGGGGTGCAGGGGAAATTGGCCTGCCCTTTTTCTTTGGTCTGTGGAGACAGGACAAGGGGCAATGGCTGCAAATTGGAGCCCAGGAAGTTCTGCACCAACATGCGGAGGAAATTTTTTACAGTGAGGGTGACAGAGCCCTGGAATAGGCTGCCCAGGGAGGTGGTGGAGTCTCCTTCTCTGGAGATATTCAAGACTCGTCTGGACGCCTATCTGTGTAGTATGAGCTAGGGAGCTGCTTTGGCAGGGGGGTTGGACCCAATGATCTCTCGAGGTCCCTTCCAACCCCTACAATTCTGTGATTCTGTGATTTACAAGCCCCAGGCTTACGCAGGTGGTAGAAGAGCTCAGGTACACATCCATGCCAAGGTCATCCAGCCCCTTTCAGAAAAGGAGATGAACCTGAAGCTGGAGGTCACTTGTATCTGTGATTCACAGACACACACCCTGAGAAAATGTCTGTCAGAGATAAAGCTTAGCATCATTCCTGTTTCTCACCTGATATACCCACAACTCAGATATCTAACTCTCAGCTCACTCCAAGGCATCACTCTTCCCATGGAGAAGCATCTCCTCTAGCACCTCCTTGAAGATTTTCTTGTGGCTCTTAGTCGTATCACAGATCACCCACTTGGGCACCTATTTCTAGGTTTTGAAATGCTGACAGGCCAACATCTACCTCTACTTCAGACTTACCAGTCCTGCAGCTTGAAGAGGACAAGGAGGATAGGAATCTCTTATCTTGGCTTCTACCAACTGTACATAAACAAAGATTCTGCTTTTGTTAAATTAAAACCAGACTTCACCCCCTTTCCTTTCCCATAATTCTCTGGTTATCTTTTGTGAAATAATGGGTGCCATTTTACTCTGTCCTACACTCAAGTATCAGACTATGAAACATAAAAAACCATCATTGCATTTTAACCAGCTAGAAAAATGAAGTTATAATTACAAGACTTGGGACAGAAAAATGAAAGTCTTTTTCTGTAGCAATCAGGTAACCTGGGAATTTTGGTGCCACAGAACAACAGAAAGAGAAACACCATGACTCAAAGGGCTGGAGCCTTTTTCTACCACTAAAACCAAGCCTCACTGGGAGAGGTGCTGTATGTGTGCTGCTCCAAGTGCCTGGTTTTAAACTTTCAATCACATTATATAATACAAAACCCAGTTCCAGACCCATGCAGGAAAAAAAAAAGAAACCAAAACATTACATTCATACAGTACCTTTGAGCTCAAAAGAACCCGAGCCATGAATCATCTTATCCACCACAGAATGCCATCACCTCAACATGGAAACACAGCAGCTGTTTATTACCCTACAAGAACATTAAGATGAGTGCTCTTATGCAGCCAAAACAGCAAGGAAAACCAAGAAGACAAATATAATGACCTGGAACGCACAAGCATATCCTCCCTACCTTTATAATGAGTACCAGAGGGGCTTTAGGGACCACAAGCTGCCGATACTTCCAGCCACCCAATGCTAACAATGCTTTCTGCAGAACTTAAGCGATCCTTGGAAGCCAAAAGCATTTGACCTGGACTTGCATTGCTTTGCTTTGCTTTGCTTTGCTTGGTTGACAATGAGGCCAAGTGCTGGCTATTGAGCACTGACCACAATTTCTATGTCATATCCAAAGTTGTTTCTGCCACATTTAGAACCACGATTGATGCAAGAAACAGAGTAATCATGATGCTCAGAGTTGTCCAAAAATCCAGAAATTCATCTCCCTGCTGCTTGTGCAGAGAAGACAGCTAATTGCAGTCATGTACCTGTCCTGATGGTTGGCTGTTCATTAATAAATTGCAGTCACGCTCTCTCAAACATGGTTCCCTCAGACCTTGACTCTCAGTATCTCGGAGAGATGCTACATGGCTCTTGGAAGTGGCTTATCAAAATTGGAACCATTTGCTATCCAAATACACTGAAGTTTTCACTCAAAATTCAAAATCTCATTGTTACACCACACTCATCACTGTGGTATCTGAGTATCGTCATTTCCAGCTGAATTCCAGCCCCAGCTGGATTCAATGAACAGTCACTCCGAGTCCGGGGACGCAGAGTTAACGCAGGCCAGGATCATGCAGCGAGTCCTGCGTGGGCTCATGAGAAGTTTGTTGCAGAAGCTGTACTTCGGCTGCCGCTGAATGAGAAAGGGTCTTACAGCCAAAGGACATTAATAAGGAGATTCTTAAAGCCCCAGGGCAATAAGGACATCACTAAGGTCCTGGGGCTCCACTCCAGAGCACTCCCACAAGCGTGCCACCAGCTCCCGGCTGTATGAAGGGCGTCTTTCTGGCCAGACAGTGGTGTGGGTCTTGCTGTTACTGCAGAGGTCTGCTGAGAGAGGGGGACAGGGGAGGAAATTACACCAACTGCATTGTGTCCTGTGAGTGGACATGCCCATTGGCTTTTGTTTATCCTGAAGCAGTGTGAAGTATATTGTTAAAAAAGTCTCGTTCCTACAGCACGGTTCAGCTAGTTCACGGGAAACGAAGCAAGGTAAGAATGGTTGGGTCATATCCCAGAATGGCAAAAGGAGATTGAGCCCTGGGTATCACTGGCTAAAATGTCAACTTAAATGTCCTGTGCTTCTCACCCCACCGCAGCTCATCTGTGCCACAGAAGCTGTATTTTTAGCTCAACAAACCTCTCAGACTTTCCGCTTCCCGGGGGCCTTGCAGTCCCAGAGCCACAGCTCTCGCCAGGCATGATGACTTTCTCTTCCCAGGCAATATGTTTGGCCATTTACAGACCTGCACATGGCCTGACTGATCCAGAGAGATCAGAGCGCTTCTAAAAACAAGATGTTTTCACCAAAACACTCTCCAATAATCAAACAAATCAAAGGGCAACCTAACTGGATCCACAAAAGCCAAACGTGTAGCTGCCAAAGAACTGCTGTTATCTCTGGCATGGCTGGGTCACTGGACATTTCACAGAAACAAAAATATATTTCCTGTGTAGACCCAATTAAAATACCTCCAGGGAAATGTTTCATGTGCTGTTAAGACCTGAAGCCAAAGCTACCCTTGTAAGGTTTGTAAGGAATGAGATTACTTCCCAGGGGTTGATGGAAAGCACTGAGCACCCTCTGCTGCACTCATTAAAATTAGGCCCAGCAGCAGAATGTGACCTTGTAAATACCTGGCAGAAGGGTGCTCTGCCCTCCCAGTGAGAGGGAGTCTGCCTGCCCCTGCCAGGAGCTCAGATAACATTGGAGGACACTGCAGGAGTCAGCCCAGGTGTCCCTCCACGACAGAAGCCACCAGTCTCTCCCCATTCTCACACAGAGGGTTTGGAGAAGACAGCACAATTCCTGTTGTAAAAGGTCAGCTATACCTTTCCTCCAGGGCCTTACCAAGTTCACTCTCCACTACTGGGTCAGCTTTACTTCAAAGGAGGAGGACTTTGCTGCCCATGCTCAGGCCTCTGGGCACAGATGGAGGCTATGGATTACTTGCTGTGCAGGTAATGAGACTTCGGTTGCTGTCTTGTTCATTTTCCATCTTGATCCTTTTTTCCTCTGTTCACCCCATCATTTGTTCATGTACTTGTACTGCAGGACCTGGGTGCTTTTCTTGCTGCTCTGGCTGGGACAAGGGAGGCAGATGGCTCCCCCAGGTTGGTAAAACATGATAAAAGGGTAGTGGGGAGAGGCAAGGATGAGAGCTTGGTTATTTTGCTTGTAAGAAGATATGCTGCTTCTCTGCCTTCCAGTCTCACTGGCTCCATATGTCCTCCCACCAGGTTTTGTAGAGAGCAGCTGCCACTCCAGGATTTTTTGGATGAAACTGAATAAACTCTTGCTCCAGGGAAAATTCTTCCAGCTGGAAATCAACGGTGAGTCACAAGTGGCTGCGCCGAGTACCATGAAGGCTGGGGAACCACCAAAGTGATCATAGTGTCTGTGATCTGGATGCTGCTGCCATCTACATAACAACTGGCAACTGACCCCAAAGAACTTGCAGAACATCCTTGCTGCCTTGACCTGGCCTCTTGCACCTCAGTTTGGCCAGTATCCCTACAGATAAGTAAAACTTATCACTACAGCCACAGCCCCCCTTTGCCCCTTACAACAAACATGCTGGAAGGATGGTCTGAGGAGGAAGGACTGACACTTGGCTTTCATTATTTCCTCTGCTGAGTCCTTACACATGTCTAGCACAGAAAACAAAGGTGACACGGCAGCATGGATATATCCCAGACAGCACAAATAACAACAGCAGGGTAGGCTGGGTGGTACCCAGAAAACACTCTCAGCAAATGCTGAATGATTGCTGCATTATTTTTTTTTATTTCCTTTTTATTTAACACCTTATTTAAGATTGAACAACGGGTTTCCATTTTGCTGAGGAAAACAAAAATCTACTTAACCAAAATGAAAGCCATCAAATGTTCACATCAGATTGGAGAAAGTATGTGATTTCACCCCAAACCAGATTTTTTTCTATTGAGATCAGTCTACTTTTTTCTGAGGTTTGGTTTGGTTTGTTGGGGTTTTTTCCAACTGATTTGGAGGCAGAACTCAAGTACTACAAGGGTGTGGGGAGAAGTGATAGCATTTATGAGAGCAACTGGTATCACTGGAAAAAACAGACCAGCCTTCAGGCACAAAAAGGTTGTTTGTTTCTTCCAGTTCTATCAGTTGGTCTCATAAAAGCTATTCCTTTTTCTTCCAAAATTCTTCTCACTTATCTCCCTAGTCCATCCTGGCTGCAAGAAATCATCTACTGAAACAGCAGTTATTAGTGCTGTTCAACATGTAAAGATGACAGACAAATCTAGAAATTACAATGGCAGCTAGTTAAACCCTATCTATTCATACAGATTCTTGTGTCTAACCCAAGACTAAAATAGTTCCTTAATCAGAGGGCAGATAATTAACAAAATCAAGAGCTGAGCACAGCCAGTTCCCATCGTGCCTGTTACTTGGCTCCCCCACAGGTTTAACAGCACGTAGTGCCTTGCCAATCAGAGATGAGCAGCAAACCTGACTGACTTGAAGAACTGCCCATCCAAAATAGGTCCGTGACTGCATCCTTTGACCACTGTGAGCAGCAGATTGTCACGACTTGAGGACTTTTAGAAATGGATGGGCTTAATAGCCCATAACTCTTTTCTAGAGAGAAAAATCAGGGAGGGAGAAAAGTATGTGATGCCTCAGAGAAACTCTTTGCAATAGTACTTCAAGCTTCTGGACACAAAGAAATGGGAATTAAAGTGAACATAATGCAGGTGAGCTTGGGACATGCCAGATTGTGATTCTGTGATTGTCTGTGATTGTCTCATGCACTCTAGAACATACCAGAACTCCTTTGCTAGCTCTTTAGCAACACTCATTGCTGGAGAGCACCTAACCCTGAGAGCTGAACCTCTTATCTCTTTCCAGAGGAGAGCTGCATGAGGGACCCTCAGGACCATTCTGGCCAGTGACTCATCCTGAGTTTTCCATCCTTTTTCTGTAGATCCCTATGCTGGCCCAGTCCTGCTGGATGAGAAACTTGCATCTCGCTGTGGCTATGTTCTCTCAGAAGACGTGTGGGGCAACCCCATCTTCCGGGCATCGGTGCTTGGCTGCCATGTGGCCAACGAGGTAAGACTCAGAGATGGGCTTGAAAACAACTCAGACAGTATATCCTCTCCAAAAAGACGAGATTGAGATGTTATATGGCATTCTAATGGCATGTTCTAAGAACTCAAGAAATGGTGAACTCAAGGAAGTAGAGTTGGTGGTGCATATAAATGAATAGGCAATGGCTCTCCAGTACAAGCTTTGCTCAGTGTGACTGACACGGGATTTCCTCTCTCTATGAAATGACACTTAGCCTAATGCTGCTGACTAGCTGCCAGTTCTCAAGCATATCCTTGTAGCTGCTGATTTGCCAGAGAGTTTCTTGAAAGCCTCTCTGGAAAGAAGTAGGCATCTGCTTGAAAAAGCAACATTTGCAGTGTGATTCTGGCAGATCATTTCCTGGCTTAATTTGTGTGGTAATGTGCCTGTTAACACATGCCTAGGAACATAGATCACACACATCTATTAGACCCAGATTTGTCTCACGTAACTTTAGCCATCTAAAAGACAATGTCTAGTCTAAACTAGTTGTTTACACTTCCACAATAGTCAATGGAGAGAAACAGGCACCTCTGGAAGGTGATTTCATCCCTTCCTAAAATACGTGTAGAAGTGTAGCCTGTATTTCTAATTTCTGAATGTTAGTTGTGATGAAATGTCCCTAGAAACAGAACATATCGGAGTTGAAACTCCACTGCTTGTCCATGTTTAGTCTGGCTAATCCTGGAAGCCCCACAGAAAAAATAAGGTAAAGCTTCATGGGCAGAGGTTGTGCTAACAAGAACAGGGGCTGTACAGTGTGCTGTGCAACGACCAGGATTTCCAGACTGGAAATTTCTCTGGAGCAGTTTTGCCTTTTTCTGTAGAAAAATAAATATCCATGCACCATCCGTAGCTTCATGTGTGGCTCCTGGAGTGCTGAAGGACCAAAAGGAGCTATTAGTGAAGCTAGTCAAGATAGAAACTAAATAATATTTGTAAGACAGATCTAAACTACCTACATCAAGTGAAAACCCCCAGTACTTTCTCTCCATGAGGAGGCACATAGCAGTCATAAATGGGAGGAACGTGAACCACATGATGAGGTAGGTCAGATCTTCCCCTGGCTACCTGCTCCTTAATTCTGTGGCAAGAATGATGCTGAAGGCAAAGGCTGTAAGCACTGAGGCAATGCCTTTGGCTCAGAAAGCCCCTGCACACAAACCTCTTAAGACAGGTTTGTGTGTTGGAGGAAGTGTCACTACAGCTCTCAACCTGTTCCTGTTTGTCATTATAGAACACTCTCAGAAACCAGGCACTGCTGGAAGGTCCCATGCAACTGCTCCTGGGACCTTCCACACTTTCTGTTGAATTGCCTGTTTTTCTTCACAGGCAGATGAGCTGTTTTCACTGACCGTGAACATCAGGGTCTCCTCATATTCAAGCATGAGGGCAGCTGTGACCTACACCTACCCTATGTATTGCTCCTACTCTTCCTGGGCTTCAAGAGAAATTGTGTGTGAAGAAAACTACATGGAGGTAAAAGCTTTCCCGCTGAAGGCAACCTCCTGCCAGGCGCAACAACCTCCACAAATTCCTGTCAGAAGTTGATTTTACACCACATACCATGCATAATAGCCACCTGCTGATGTTCAGCAGAAGGTGTAACTGTAGCTGCTTATGAGTAACATATTTACATGCCATAGGCATTTTGCATCCAGTGAAATTTAACTAACTGTACAGACGATGTAACTCAAGCCACTGAAAGCGACCCGGCAGCCAGGCAGGCTGACCTGTTTAGCTCATGAGAGCACCTTTACATTATAAAGTGCTGCAGCGTCTGTCAGGATGTCAGGATGTCATCCTTGTATTTGAAATAATAAAACCTAGGTTTTGCAGAGCCGCACCCCTGCCTCATCACCCAACTCCTGGGACATGGCTGTGGTCCCTCCTGCTGGGTGGTACAGCTGGGCTGTCCAGCCTGCTACCTGCATCTACACAGCAATGTAGAAATAAGGCACTGAACAAAACCAACTTTTGTGCCTTTTGTATGCACCTAGTCTAGGCAGAATGAAGAAAACATGTGTCTCCTAGTAGGGCTTGTGGCTGGGCACTCAGGGCCACGTGTCACAATGCACTTAAACCCCAGCACAAATGTCTGAGGCAAACACTGACTCCAAATCCCATGTCCAGAGCTCACCTCGCTCTGCAGCACATGCTGGCGAGATTTACCCCACAGCATCTACCTTAGGTATCAGGGATCCTGCATTTTCAGATGTCTGGCCTGCATGGGAAGAGGGAACCAGCCCTGTTAGTGTCAATCACCTGCTTCCAGTAGTGACCCAGATGCCCCTGAAAGTCTCCAGAGGGGGATCAAGTTTACAGATTGCCAGATATGAAACAGGATTTTTGCTTTACCTAGTGATACACAAAGTGTTCTCTCTACTGTACACACACCACCAAAAATGCCACAGCTTTAACTTTCATTTTAAGGCCATGGAAATTGCCACCACTGAGAATCTCTTTGGAAACATTTTAATTATCTCTAGGAAGGTAAATTGCTAAATCCCGACAGACACCAGAGTAGAAACCTGAAAACCCTCTCTCTGGCCCCCATGGCTGTGAACAATGCTGAAGGCTTTTTTGTTCCCAAAAAAATCTCCTCTGTCCCCTCAGGTATCAGTGAAGACAGATGTCCCTGCTGTTTCAAATGACTACACCGTAGCATGGATGTCAGCACTGCCAGAGGTATGGAGGGGACTTTCCTAACTGTTCCTAGCCTGCCTCTTCTCCCTGGTCTCATGAGTCATTCTTGGGGCATAGCTCCATCTCTATCAAAAAAGGGGAAGTGGCAGAGAAGCCACCAAGTACTGAAAAACCTCTCGGGTTTTCTTGGAGCTCTGGACTGCAAAAAGACATAGAATAGAGTGACATGGTGAATAGAGCCATATGCTTGTTACATTAGTGGAAACTGAGTTCAAGACAAACAAAGCTAGGTGGTTCTTCACACAATGGGTAGTGAATCTGTCAAACTCCTTGCCAAGAGATGTTGTGGCTGCTAAAAGCTTGCTTGATCTCAAGGAGAGTCTGGAAAATTTGACCGAAGAGAAATCCAGTAAGACACACAAAAGACAAAGAAGCTACAGATAACTCAGGAGTCTCCAAGCTGAAAATTATTTCAGGCTGGAAAGTATTAGGGGGAAATAAATACGCTTTTCCTATTTTTCTCATGTCTTACCTGCTCTTTACATCCATTTTCCTTTTGACTATCCCCTCAAATGGTTATCATTTCAGTAGACTCTGTCCTAGACCAGTACAGATATTCCTCTCATCTTTGACACAGTGTGGCTATGTACTATGAAAGGTAGCCTTTCATTTGGCCTCTGAACAGCTCCAGCAATCAACAGACATGAAAGCATCCACTTTATTAACAGCACAGGCGTTTTGTCCAAGGGGATTTGTCCAAGACCACCAGCCTAAGGTCCTTCGAGGGTGCTATAAGACTAACTCTAAGGATGCCTTAAAGAGCTACAGAATTCTTTATCTTTATATTTATGAAGCACATTTCTTGCCTGGAGTGGACTAGTAGTGTCCAGTGCTACTCCCATTGCTCCAGATCCTACAGTATCATAGTGTTTCAAAAACTTTGAGTCTTAAAAACTTAAAGACTTTGGTCGACTGAGATCTCATGCAGCTCATCTCTCTCTTGCAGACTCAAAATGTTGCATACCAAGTGTGGCAACTGATGTTTGTTTCTCCATCAGGGAGAAAGAGAATAATGGTAAGCGATGCAGCAAAACTGGGCTACAGCTTCAATAATACGCTGTCCCGAGTGTACCTCCGAGCACCCTATCACAGCAACGAGTCCGACGTCAGTACGGTGAGTCGTTGCTCTCAATCAGACATAAAACTGCACTGTTTCCACTACCTTTCTAGGACATCAGTTTTCGTTTTTCTTTGTCTGCCTACACCCCAACAGGTCAGTGGTGTAAATATGAACATGGTGACTTCCACTTCCATGTACAGGCAGCGGTGGCTGCTTTTGCTGATCGACACAACTGTCTCCTGCCCTGTTGGTAAGGTTTACTTCCTTGTTGACCAGAAATAACTGCCTAAGGAGCTAGAAGAAAGTTCAATCTCCCCTTTTCCCTGTGACCTACTCAATAAGAGAAGAGGTTTGCAAGCTGCCCTCTGAGCAACATGAGCTAAGAGTCCATGGCTTTAGTCCCGGACAAACACGTTCCCTGCTGTGATGCTACATTACTTGTGTTCCTTGTGCAGTGTTGTGCCTTGTCTCTGGTTTCTCAAACTCCCACATTGTGTGCAGGGAACTGGAGACAAGTCAAACCACTGCAGAGGGGCCAGGGAGCCTCCCCTGGACTAACCCCTCGGCCTTGACTCTCTGTTGTCATATAACTCCATACTGGGGATGCAGCTCTACATCGCTGGGACTCACCTAGTCCTGTTCTCTGGAAAGGCAGAACTAGCCTGGATTTTTGCAGTGGTGGCTGCACCTTCTGTGTCCCACAGAACACTATTAATTTGAACAATCAAGGAAGAAGCAAAATGGTTTAAGTTGTCATGATCTTGAAGCCAGTAGTTCAAGGAGAAGGCCCAAACAGGTGTCTGTGCCCCATTCTTTTTGCCAGACAAAACACCTGGGACCAGAAAGACAACAGAGCAGGTAACTGGGAGCATGGTTAAATTAACTGCTCATCTGAAACTGGTGATTCAAGTCTACTTTGAGCACCAGGTTTCTCTGACAAAATAACCATCAGTTGGCTATTATGCTGCAAGGTGTTTCATTAGTGAAATCTGCAAAAGTACACAGGTGGAAAGGAGTCAGGGAAAGACAGCTGTTGCATAGAGAAGACTCTCTGGTATCTCCAATTGCCTGGCCTTCTGGGACTGTCTATCATCTAACTCAACAGATGGCACCAGTTTCACTGATACTACCTTAACATGGACTGTGCCAAGCTTTATCCCCACATTAGTGGTTCAAGAATCCGCCTTTATGTCTAAAAACATTTTAATGGGAGTCGATGGCCGAGTCATAGTAAACCCAGAGGAGAAGAACTACTTACTGGAGCACAACAAGACACACATTGGAATAACTATCCCTATTGGAGCAGAAGGAGGCAAGCTAAAGGTTAGTACAAGCCCATCACATGCTAACACATTTGAGGATGTGCACCATGGAAGATGTTTCTAAATCGTAACTACTCTAAATCATTAAAAATAGTGATTGATTGTTGCTTAAAATTCCTAGATACAGGAAGTATTTTAAGACCTAGGTGCTCCTTCTCCATGTTTTGAAAGCACCTACTCAGAGACTAAGTATCTCTGATTGCAAAACATGAGAGAAGCAAGAGACTGTCTTTTCTTAATAATCTATGAAGTATGCTAATAAAATAAGAGCAAAGGGACTCCAGGGCACTGGACTTCAATTACCTACATTGTTACATTACAAAACTGGTCCTGACACACTTCTGACCTGGGTCAATGAGCAATTTCCTAGACAATTTCAGGCAAGTAGCATGAGTTAGCATGGGGCAGGCTCCCAGCATGTAGATTGGTTGCAGCCACCTGCTTTGAACATAGTATAACCTATGTCAATGTATAATTTACATGTATAGTTTCCAAAGAAATGTCTAGTACGAAGGAGCTGGCAATATTCTCACAAAGCTCATTACCAGTTACACTTGGGAAGATTACATTGCAGTGACTTTGATTTATCCTGCCCAGAAGTTCATGGTTTGGTGAATCAGGGGACACTAAAATCACTGTGTGTTTGCAACACCACACAGACCTGGCCTGAAGAGCTCTTAGAAGAACTGACAAAATTTCAGAGTGAACTGGGACAGAATGAGAAATGTGACTGTTAGTCCAGGGATCGCAAAAATGTAAATCCAAATATGGTTACTTAGTGAACTTAATGAGGACACCCCTAAAGGCCTTATACCTCCTTATTGAGAATCTTGGCAGTATCTGGGCCAAATATGGACCAGACAAACAGGACAAGCAAACAAATAAGCTTCCCTAGCAAAATCTATCCCAACAAGAATAGCATTTTCTCTGTCTAGTGTAAGAATTTTAACCATATCCAGTCATTCTGATACTGAGCAATTGAGAATTAAGCCTTAATCACAAATTTTGCCTCCTAGAGCTCTGTATCTGGTGGTGTATATGGAGTCATTTACAGTATTGACTTATTCTTGGAGCACACATGGACAGATGCAGATTGGCAAACCACAAAGTACACTGTCATCAAATCCATCACTACACCTTTCATGCCACAGATACCAACCGTTATCAACAGTAAGTCGTTCCCCTCAATGGCTTCTACCAACCTCTCGCTTTTGCTGTGTTACATACATTGCTTCACTTGACCTCTGCCACACACCTACATTCATCAGAATGTTCTCAACTCCCACTTCCAATTTGCTAGTCAGAGTCAAGATGCCAGGTATTGTGAAAACAGCCAGAGTCTTTAGCTCTAATGGATGTACCATTTACCACCTGTCATCATGGGATGAAATGAAAATTGTCAGTTGCTGATAAGAGCACAAACATTTCTTTCACACTAGCATGCAGGCTTTTCCAGTGAGCGCTGGCACCCTAGAATAAAGATGTTGCATTGTGCAGTCATCTCACTTGAGAGAACTGTCTTGAGAGACCACATTCATTTAGGGCATTTTCTCCCCAAAACCATCTGCATTTTTTATCTTGGGAGCATGCTGAAATCATTGCACCAACCAACCATCTTTGGAGCTGTCTGGATAACTGATAAAGAAAAAGGAGCCTTTTGGCATACAGCAAGATAGCTTTTCTAAACTTTATGTGGCTGAACTAGATTCTAGATTTCTTTATAGGAAAGTCATTGCACATCATAGTGCACCTCTAGAAAGTTACTGAACACACTTGCTCTAAAGTTGTGTGTATTTGTTGTTAATCTCCTGCAGCTTGAAGCAATTCTCATGTACTCAGAGTATTTCAGATCTGACTAGAATACAAACACTCATTAATCAGAGCCATTAGAGAAATGGCTGTTGGCTGAGTTTCCTGGAACTTGAATGGGAGGCCACCCCAACTGTCTTCATTACTTGATCCACATCAGCAGCAATGTGATGTTCTCTCCCTACAGCCACCCTGCCAGAGGAAAGGCTATTTAATGTTGCATTTGGACACTTTCTTCCTGATGTCTCTCTGGTGACAGTCGCAATAGGGAATGTGCCATTTACCCTGAGAGAAGCACAGCACCATGGATTTAAGATTTATGAAACTCCCTTTTCTAATAGAACGAAAGGATTTATCCTGGAAGTGTCTTTTGATGATCCCCATGTTCTAAAGGAGGTAAGATACAGCAGGTCACTTCAGCAGCTGAGGGGAGGAGGTAGGACATAGTCTGGCTTTTATTAACCAACAGCTCTTCCTCGATCATAAAGGTGTCAATGAGTCTGAGCTCATCTGAATTAAGATAAGAGGTTTGCATGTCCCCACCTTGCTCTCCCTAGGTCTCTAGGAGACTTGCAGCATCAAGTGTGATTAGATGGTATGAAATATGACTTCCTTAATGTCTGTCAGCATGGCTAACATCCAAGTGCACAGCCAGCAGAAAGAGGATTGTCAAATCTCTCTTAAAGGCTGTCCCTTGAAACAGGAGTGCCCTGAAATAACAAATCAATTACTGCAATACTGCAAACACCAGTTACTAACATTCAGTAACTCCTGAGCCTACTGTTTATGCAGAGCCATTCGACCGCTGGTACAGGCCATGCACCGAGCAAGCACGTACGGGCAGGCTCGGGGTATTCTACATGTAATTTTGTTAAGCTTCAGACCATTTCCTATCTAAATATTTGTAAAAAGTATAAACTCACAGAGGGAATTCACCCTCTCATTTCAGTGGGAGGACACATAACTGCAAGTCCTCTATTACTGGATCGACTGAATCACATGGAACTGGGATGCTGTTTTCTCTTACAAGGAAGAACGTTGTGAACACACAGGACCGGAACTTGCACAGATAGCTTTTAGGCTGCAGCCAAACCACAGTTAAATTGAATTAAGGATCAAAGCAAGCCAAATGTTTTCAGAGGTGTCTCTTTCAGGTTGAACAGCAGATTTTGCTGGAGGGGCACTTTTAGTGAAGTAAATGAGGGTACTGAAGAGGAATCTCTCATAGCATCTCCTCACACCTTCTGTCGTACTGATTACTCACTCTCTTGGGTTCAGTCCATACTCTGAGTAAAGGAGAGTAAGGATTTGGACCTGGACTGCCCTCTGCAAGCTCTTTCACCAGTGGGCTACAGAGGAAGCACCACTGTGTTCATTTCTGCCTCCATTTTCTCAACAGGCACTACACGCTCCACATTTCTGTTTGGCCAAAAGAGCTGTTGAATCCAGTCCAAACTTCTGAATAGCTTTAGGCCAAATGAAGAGATGTTTTTGGAGACTCGGCTATTTGCAGGGGAGAGGAGGGTGTTGGAATAATTATTTAGTGCTGCTCAGGATATACATTCCTGTCTGTGCTGGAAGCCATTGCTACTGCAGCCTTATGCTTCTCTCTTTTCCAGTATGTGAATAGAAATGAAACAAAATATATCCTCCTGGTTAACTACACTGTAAGCGTGGGTCCGGAGATGACACTCTATTATCATGCTGCAGAGGTGGAGTGTGTGGTTGCTGATATCGGTAAGCTTTCCCATGATACTAACTGGTTTGCATCAACAGCGTGGATCAGATTTTCATTGAATTCAGTGAGAACAGCTTTAGGCTGAGGATGAGAGCTTTTGGGAAAACCCCACCCTTCAATAGCTCATTACTGGTAACACAGCCAACTCGCTGCTTTTCTGATGGCAGCTCTTCTGCATACTGGCAAGACAGTCTGCCCTCGAGACACTGAGAGCAATAAAAACTAGTGTGTAAGAGAAGTTGGCTTGCAAACTCAGTGAACAAGATGCCTCATAACTTGAGCATATATCTACTGGCAAAGCTTTCAGACATTGCTACGAGATCCAGTTTGTCCTCAAATGCAATTTGAAACAGTCAGAAGGTCTGACCAGTACTTTCTTAAACATCTTAGATTTTGGATGCCACAAAGGTGACAGAACCTCCTGACTGTCCTGTTTTATTTCTGAAATAGCTCAGAGCAAAAGAATATATTTACATACATAGCTCAGCTTGCTTTTGTGAAACAGTCTTGGAAGCAAGCTGACAGGCCACCACTAAGGCATGAGGATTGTGAGCTGCTACATCCGCAATGCAGCCAAGCTCTGCAGGCGATGCCAGCATGCATGTAACAGTGCTGCTGCAGTGCCAGTGCAAAATTTACCCGTGATAGGAACACCTGCATGGGCCAAGTGTCATCAATGATACCTTCCTTCATCGCTAACCCTTCATCCCACCTTCTTCCCACAGAAATACCAGAAGCAGTTGGTCACTGTGATGAAGAGAACCTGTATCTAGCCATCCCTACTTTTGGCTTACACCACTATTGGAACCTGTATCTTGGTAACAAGCTGCTGAACCAACATGTTGCCATTACCAACGGGTACCTTCCAGCTACCAATTCTACACACCTGATCTTGCAAATACCTCTGTTTTCCGTGGGAGTTGTCTATGAGGTACATGGACTGTACAGCAATGCCTTCTTCAAAGCACCTAGGGCTCCTCGCTCATACACCCACAGTCCTACAGTCACAGTTTGTAGTGCTGTAGTATTATTACACATACAGGAAAAGAGGCATCGGACATGGACCCTTCTGGTAGTCCCATGCACTATGCAATCTGCAGTGCTAAGCTGTCTCTAAAAGATATGCACAAACCAAACTCCTCAGTATTTTTAGTAAGATGAGGCAAAACGTCCCATTTGCACTGAGCCAGAAACAATATTTCAATGCAGCTTTTATAAAAGAAGCTCTTTTAAAGGAACATGTTGTAGAGATGTTAAGACATGGCAGGGGAAAATTGATGCTGTGATAATCTGAGCTAGTCTACAATAATCAGCCAAAATTTATCTCTGTGACAGCAACCAATTAATTTACACCAGAAAACTGCTGCCCCCATGTTGCATCAGGTCCAAGTCTTCATGCTGACTTCACTCTTGTGACTTGCTGGCATTCAAGTGGCACAATCTAAAGAGCAGAACTTTGTACACGTACATCACGTACCCTAACAGGAGACCTTTTCCATTACCTCCTTCACAGGATGTGTCCTTTCAGAAAATTAAAGCAAGGTTTGATGTTGCCCTAAGGAAAGTGAGAACTATGGAGACCCTACAGATGTTCTCCGTTAGCTGCAACTTTAATTCTTCAGCATTTATAAGTAAGTTATGCAAGAGATCAATCAATAAAAAGATCTGTGATTCCTTCCTTAAGCTTAGAACCAACTCTCTGATTTTCTCAGTATGCCACCCAGATGGTACTATAATGGTATCCGCCCAAATGAAGACAGTTCCTGCCATTGATATGAGCAAAACCAGATTAAGGGATAGCTCTTGCAAGCCTAGAGAGTACAATGAAGGACATGCCTTCTTCAAGTTCCATGTCACTACCTGTGGCACTTCAGTAAGGGTAAGCCCACAGCTGAAGCAGATATACCTGCAGGAAATCTGTGTCCCTCCTGCATTTTTTCTTTTATTCC
Organism: Laterallus jamaicensis coturniculus; assembly: GCA_022605575.1. NCBI lineage: Eukaryota > Metazoa > Chordata > Aves > Gruiformes > Rallidae > Laterallus > Laterallus jamaicensis. Next base: position 181,831 of record JAKCOX010000050.1, read on the forward strand.
CCTGCCCCAGCTCCTGAGAAGATTCAATTTTTAATGAACTTCCCATGTGCACAGTTTGAAGGTGATTACATTATTTATGAAAATGAAATCTCTTATGAGAAAGAGATTCTTCCAGGACAGAGCATATGGAAAATCACAAGAGATCCAGACTACAGGTAGGAGCTACTGCTCACCAACACTGCTCACTGTGGTAAGGCGCTGGAGAGTAAAAGTGAACACAAACATTACCCTTTCTCCTACTACAGACTAACGGTCTTGTGCTACTATCGAGCAAAAGAGACTCTCGTGCTAGGTGCCTTCGCTAGTGATCCATCCACATCACCTCCCTCTGGCTCAGGCACAATGGTACCAAGATCAAATACTGCAGGTAGGCAACTCATTTCCTTGAGTTTTAAGCTCCTGTGACTCTTTGAGCTGTAAGCTCCCTTGTTCAGACATGCCCTGCTTCCTACTATAGAACCTCATTAACATTCCCTTTTCTGCAGTGTACAGAAGGATAAGACAAGCCCTGAATGTTGTTTCAAGAGTGTCCAAAGGTAAGTCTTCTCCTAAGATCAAAACATTTCTAAATATGTTTTAATTTAATTAAAATTGAGCCACATCCCAATCCCCTGTGTTTTCTTGAGATGAGACTTTTGTGGAATTCTATGAGCCCAACAAGGCAATAGTCAAACGACCCTTGGAGCCTGTGTTTCTCGAGGTGGAGCTGAAAGACAAGAGCCCCCTTGATGAGTTATACCTGGAAAACTGCTGGGTAACTGGGTCTCTAGACTTCAACAGCACCCCAAGATGGAACATCACTGTGGATGGGCAAGTAGTTATTGAATGACTGATGCATTAATCAGAGACGCCCTACTTTCTTCTAGACCTGTTGATATGTTCTCTCAAACAGGTGTGAGATTAAAGGCAGTGAGTATGTTGCAGAGCTCTGTCCGGTAGCGGTTAGCCCCAGGGTGAGACACCCTTCTCACTTCAAAAGGCTGGCAGTAAGGACCCTCACACGGCGACTGGAACAGGTGAGATTAAGCCAAAGCTCACCTCCCATTAACAGACCCTACCCTGTGAACGACTTAAGACCACTTTAAAAATAGCCAATTTAAACACCTCGCAAATGTAAGACCCAGCCAGCACTCAACCCAAATAGCCTGACAGGCACACAACTTTCATTTAGTTCTGAAATCTGATGTGCACCACAGGTTTGAAAATGGACTGGCTGGAGTAAACAGAAGAGTTTGGTATGTAAATATGGGTTTTATATGGTGTTTCTGACATTTTATAGGGTCAGATTCACAGCACTTCAGCTCAAAACAGCTAGAACAGAAAAGTGAACTTACATGCCATAACAACCACACGCGGTTCAGCTCTGTTGTCTCCCGTCCGTCCCAGCTAGGCAATCATCTCAGATGTCAGCCCAATGGGCAGGGAAGCAGAGGCATGTGGGTTTGTCCTTACACTGTGGAGGTTCTGTCATCTTCTAACAAGTCTAAAAAGAACAAAGAGAGCCCAAGACAATCAGCTGAGAGCTTTGCTCCTGCTGCACCCCACCAAGTGGACTCTAGCACTTGTACTGATATGAGCGATGGAGTCACCTCTCCCTTGGCAACTTAAATAATAATTTTTTGACTTGGCCTTTCATGAACAGTTCAACTCATGAGCTTGCTAGAAATGAACATGATGCAATTCTGGCTTGGACTGCTTCCTAAGTGCACAGCTGCATCTAGCACTAGATTGAGTTTCTGTCTAGCTTTGATACATACCCTCAGTGTAGCTGGTGAGGTTTTAACTTCTCCTGTCTCAGCCTCTCCATTACCAAACTGCCCAAGGGCTTCTTTGACACCAAATCTAAAACTCAAGGCAGGTTCAGCTAGAAGGTGCCTCTTGTGAGCGTTCAGACAAAGCTGTGTCTCATCAGCAGTGACTGTTGTAGAAGGCAGACCAAAGACAAAGCAATGCTCTCTTAAGAAGGATTTGATATGGACCAAGTGGTATTTTTTCCTCTTCTCAGGTGTACGTGCACTGCTTGGTGGCAGCTTGCTCTCCTCCCAATGTGCTACCCGGCAGCCCCTGCAGAGGACAGTGCAGCTCAAGCAGGGAGAGGAAGGGTAGGTCTGCAGGAGAAAAGGAGCCGCTGCAGAGCACTCCTGACCTGATGTTTTTAAGGCATTCTGGACTTCTCATTTTGGCATCTGAAATGGATAGATAACACTACCTTTAGCTCATAGGTTACTATGCTAGCACTTAATGTGCAGCATGTATGTATTCTTGGAAAACAAGGACAAGAGGCAAAGGACGCCAACTGGAGCATAGGAGATTCCACGTGAACACTGGAACAGACTGCCCGGAGAGGCTGTAGAGTCTCCTTCTCTGGAGACATTCAGACCCCACCTGGACACTTTCCTGTGGGATTTAGTCTATGTGATCCTGCTCTGGCAGAGGGTTGGACTAGGGGACCTTTCGAGGTCCCTTCCAACCCCTAACATTCTGTGATTCCATGAAAAACTACACAAATACATCATCTCTCATCCTCAGCCTTTCCAGGTCACCGTTCAGCGAATCTCCAGGGCTACATACTGGCTGGACCAGTCTGGATTGTTGATCCAGATCTAAGATCACCCATATAAAGTGAATTTGGTAAGAGCACCAGGCTTTGTGTACTCACCTAGAGAGGTCACCACGCTTTGTGGCACAAGCAATGCATAGCCTGTCCTTCAAGACCTTAGAACAGTTAAGTTCTGGGACAAGAACTAGAGAACAGGCAGGGCCTGAAGTCTTCTAAGCTAAGCTCAAGTCCATAAGAGAGGGAAGAACACATGTGCCAAGCCAAACACAAGTGGCACAGCTCTGGAGAAGGTGCCAGTAGTGGACTGGGGCATGTTGGAGTTGGGCTCTAGCAGGCAGGTTTGGAAACAGATGTTATTTCAACAGGTTTTCAAGTTGACTGTCCCCAGCAGTCATTGCCATTCAGGTGAAAGAAAATGGAGCCAGCATTTTAAAAAATAAACACAAATCACCCCCATATTCCAAATTCTCTGAAGGGTCCATATCCCCCAAACCATTCAGATTTATCCTGTAGCTTTGTCTGCCTTTGGGGGACCAGAGTTATCCAGTTGTGTGCTCATCTCACCCCTCACTGTGTGTATGTCCCCAACAGCACCTGAAGGCTCTGCTCTACTGGCTGCTCTACAGCTGCTCTACAGACAGGAGCTACCTCTTTCAGTGACCTCCACAACTATCTCACTTGAAGTGAACACACCAGACCGTGGGGCTCAGGCCTGCAAAGTGACGGGGTCTGCTAACAGAATTAGCAAATGCTGTAACCCGTTGCCCCTCTTGAAGTGGCTACAAAAGAAAACTTAATGGAAAATAACCCAAGGCTGCAAAATAACACTTCTTGTTTCTTCCAGCTGTTGAAATATGGACTTGTAGATCACTAGAAATTATTCCAGCCCTGATTACAGCTGCTTCTTGTAATATTTCATAAGAGAGTGCCAATCCTCTCATGTGAATGTGAAGTGCAAATCTGAAAAGTCAAATAAAAACACATAAAAAGTAATATAAGTGCAGAACATCTCCTTGCTAAAGTGCAACAGCAACTATCTGGGAAACCAACAGTGGCTTCAAAGGAATGAGCGACCTGCTAATTAGGGCCTCTCCCACATCCAACAAAATGGCATAGGGGTTTTGTACCATTGATGCATATTTTTGACTGTGACATTGCATTGGCCCAAGTTTCTTGGAAACCTGTCAGGTCCTCACTTTCCTCTCACCTGCCCAAGCGTGGAAAAGACCAACTCTACAAAACAGGAGAAGATGGATGCTCTGAGTATAAAGAACAACTCACCTCCTATTTTCTGTGCCACAGAAAACATTTTGTAGAAAGAACAAAATTTAGAAGGGTTATTTTCTAGAGATAAGGACAAATTTGACACAGGACCCACCTCTAACCTCAGGATACACCCACACCATGACCGCAGGTGAGCCTGGAGCATGAGTAGGTGCTCAACAGGAACGAAGAGGGGGCAGCTGCAGCGATGCTGATGCAGATACTGTACACATGTGTAGGTCTGGAGGGTCTGCACAGCTCGTGCAGCCTGGATCCCCACAGGCTGGCCAGGTTACATGGGCCGATGAGTGCATATACACGGCACGCTTCCCAAAAGCTGCGGTCATGCCAGCGATGATTGCTGAATAAATGCGGGCTTAAAGCTGTGTCTGCTGAAGGGCTGGGGGTTGTAAAAAGAAATCGGGGTGGAGAGAAAGGAGGGGAGTACTGGGATCCCAAGACCCCTTCAGCAGCAGCCTGGGAGGTGTCTTCCTCTCTGCTGCATGAGCAGTGCACTCTACTGTCCGGAGCCAAGACTGCAGAGACAAGAGCTTACTGCTCCCACACGTTTTCCATGAGCACATTCCCCATTTTTACTGTTAGCAGGAACAAACTCATCAGGTTAGGTTAACCTTCTGTTAATCTGAAAAGCATCCCTTTTGAAATGTGTAAACTGGGAGGGAGGCTAAAGCACAGCAACTCTTCTTTTCCCAGTGCTTATGGGACAGTCTAGTTCCACACAGACGGGCATCAGGCCCGGTGTGGCATCACTAAGGTTTGCTTGCTCTGGTGTCTGGCAGGACAGATGTGGGTAAACTACAAGTAGGATATACCAGATCTTTCCTTTTTGCCTAAGGAAGCCATGATATGGTCCAGCAGCATTCCATAGCCATCCACCCACCACATGGGAAGACCTTTTTCTCTTCCATATGCTGGGAGAAAAAAGGACACGATGACACATAACTGCATTCCCATTTCCACAGGCATTTCAGGTTCCCACACTCTCACAGACAAGCCATAAAAACTCCACATCCTTGGTTACCTCCTCCTACCTTGGCTGCTGTTCATGGTAGACGATGTTTTTTACACTCCACCACACAAGTCTCTTGGGGTTAAGCATTCATTGTTTAACTTTTGAGAGTCTTTCCAAGCCATGATTCAGCCATGCTGTTGCATGGCGTAGAGCTCTGCAATTACTCCCTCCTCTCTGGCACTGCAGATAGAAATTCAGCACCTAACTCATCCCCTGGATCCCACTGTTCAGGCATATGGGTTTAAACTCTTTCTCAGATTAGGCTTTTAGGAGCCACTCTGATCGTATCACCACCACTGATGAATCCTTCATTATTTAGCCAACGCAGAGAAAAGAAATTAGGAAGGTGCAAGAGATATGTCCCCTATAAAAGCCTAGAAAGCGCTGAACCTTGGGTCAGCCTTTTGCACAGTAGTAGGGGGAACCTGACTTGAAACCTAATGTTGTGATGTCTATGGCTGGGCTGGACTACCTGTTCCTTGCTGGGGGATGATGATATCCTTCAGGTGCATTTCCCATGCTTACTGTGCAACACAGAAAGTTGAATGATGAAAAATCTGATCACCATGGGCTATAGGAAGTGATGCTGTGGCCTGCATCAAATCCCTCCTCATGGACTAAAGGGATCTATGAGGAAAGCATTAGAAATGGTGAATCTTCAGAAACAGAGTTCAACCCAAATGAGCGCAGCACAGTGCCAGGCAGGCCTCCACCTTGACCAGACCTCACAACAGACACTTCTCATGAAAACAACCAGACCTTCCATCATGCATGAAAGCCACAGGCTGAGGCTGAATCTGTTCTGCTGGTCCAGCTTCTGCCTCTACTAAAAGGATTTGGCAGACCAACAAACATCTGCTAACATGAAAAAATAGAGAATATTACTCTTCTGCTAGCAAAGTTCAGCACTGAACATCAGGTTTCCTCTTTCTGAACCCTCTCCTTTCTGACAGTGAGGGAGAGCATGGCCTGCATCGCTGAGCTTGGTTCATACAAAGGAGTCCTTTCCCCACAAAATGTGCACAGTGCCCCTTTCTCCACTGATCTACCTTTTACCAAGGTTACCTACTAAATGGGACAGCCCGCAGCGCAGCTCTCAGCTGTAGCAACCAAAGATCTTCAGGCTTTTAATGCTGACTGACCTCTGTTGTCCACTCGGAAGGAAAGCACACAGAAAGAGACTCTGGCCACCTGACAATGCAGCCCTTTCCCCTCGACTTGCCAGAGCTTTCCCTTCAGATTGGCGCTCCTTGTTCCCCACCTGCACCTCACCCTAAATGTGTATACACACTTCCCTGTGCCCTGCTCTTGGCCAGCTAGTCTGGGCTTTTGTCACCTTTTCCTACTTTCCACAAAAGCAATGGAAAGCTACAGCACTGCAAGTGGTGGGACAACTCCCTGTTTCAGTAGAGGGATAAACAAGGGAGTAGGGAAAAGGACAGGGTATGATGCTGTCCTTTGCCTTGGTCTCAGAGCACATAACATCTTGGAGACTGTTGTTCCAGATACTGAAAAACAAACTTTAAGAAACCCCATTAAATGAAGTTGTGGCTGCCCCTGGAACCCTAGCAGTGTTCAAGGCCGGGTTGGATGGGGCTTTGGGCACCCTGGGCTAGTGAAGGGTGTCCCTGCCCATGGCAGGGGCTGGGAACTAGATGATCTTTGAGGTCCCTTCCAACCCAAACCAGTCTGTGATTTTGTGATTCTGTAATGTGTTGAGGACATCACATTGTTTCTGTAAGTTTAGAGGTGTTCTCAGCAGGTGAGAAGACTGTTACTCATTGCCAAATCAATCCCAGCTATGTGGAGCGAAACAGAGGGGCTGCCAGTGAAGGCTGTCTGAAGGAAAGAGTCTGGTGAGTGGAGAGCAGGTTTACAGGTAGGAAACCTTAGGAAAGGGGCTGTGAATTATTCACATCTGACACATCTCTGGCCAGAGTAGAGTCGCTTCACATCCATTAGCAGCAACCACCTGTTGGAGCAGCTGGTACAGCATCGTGACTCTGACTAGCAAACGCTTCACGAGGGCGATGGAGCGAGCAGACTGACCCAGACACTCTACAGAGGTCTGTGATTTTCAAGCAGAGACAACCCCTAAAGCCCAGTGAAGGTATAAAGCTATGGCACCCACACACTGCAAAGCATCCAAAGCACACAACCCCCGCGCCATTTACAAGCTGAGAGCTCATCTGAATTTCACATGGAAACACTACATAACAAGAATTTTACTACTCCCAATTAGATTTTTTTTAATTCTTAAAGTATTACAAAGGGAAAACCTACCTTGCAGGACAAGGGGAGATTCTAAACACATCCTCCTCTTCAAGTTGTTTTTATATTGGTAACGGTGGTTTACACCCTTTCATCAGGCTTGAGTGAAAGAATGCCCTACAGTATTATTTAGTAATTTCAGACTGAAAACCCCAATTCCTCCTGTGATGTAAAGCCAGAGAACTGACTCATGCATGCACCTGAAAGAGGAAAATTTGTGAAAGCACCTTACTGGCCAAAATTACCTTGAAAGAATTCCAGATGATGCCGAAATGCACCATGACAGTTCATCTTTTTACAGGAGAGGGAAATACCATGGAGAATCTGTGATAAAATCACTCCCGGTCCAGTGAAATATGTCTGTGCCAAGACTCAATACAGCCGAGTCACTGAGCAACATCCACAAAACACCACAAGCTAGGAAGTAGGAGGAATGTATTATAAGCCTCTTTGTTAAAATACTTATTTGCAGCTCATCTTTTGATTTTGATCTGCCCCCTGTCATTTAAACAGTGCACAACCACATCTGTGACCTCTCAAAGTAAAACTGAGTAGGTCATATTCAACTGTTCATACTGCCTTTTTAGTTTTCTTGGCAGGGTAAGTCAGGAACAGGCTTAGTTCTACCTCACCTTCTCACCACCAGCCAGGAGTTGGTGAGACATCTCAATTTTTGAGACCAAGGCTGTCTGAAACATGTCAAATCCTTACATTATCAACCTTGTTTTGGGGACAGAGCACCAAGATACAAAAACTGTCAAGAGGATGGGGCCAGACTCTTTTCAGTGGTGCCCAGTGACAGGACAAGGGGTAACAAGCACAAATTGGAACACGGGAAGGTGCATCTCAACATGAGTGAAAACTTCTTTACTCAGAATGTGACAGAGCACTGGGACAGGCTGCCCAGAGAGGTTGTAGAGTCTCCTTCTCTGGAGAGATTCAAAACCTGCCTGGACACAACCCTGTGCAACCTGCTCTGGGTGATCCTGCTTTAGCAGGGGGGTTGGACTAGCTGATCTCCAGAGATCTCTTCCAACCCAAATCATTCAATGATCCTGTGACTCCCAGCAAGGCTGCTGGGGAAGATGTTCAGAGGCTTAAGTCTGTTCCCATGACTTACCCCAACCAGTTCCACCATCTCCTGAGAGCCCCACATTTGTGCAGGCTCCAGGACCACCCATGGAGAAACTCACCCCAAGGAGCAGAACTGTCATTAGCATTTATTAAGAAAAAAAATATCCTAATACTCACATAGGAGAGTATTTCTTCTAGAAGAACTTGTACTACTTTGAACATGCAGATACTTCTTAGTGATGATTGTTACAGATCTCTGCAAAGGTCCCTCCTATCATGTGAGAATTCATGTGGATATTCACAGCCACTTCAATCAGACAGATTTCATGTATTTTTCAAGCAACTGACCTTTGCCACAAAAAGGAGAAAGCTCACTGCCCAGTGTGAACAGCCCAACCACATTCTCTGACATAAGCTCTTTACAGACAAGCATGAGATAGAAAGTACATGTTCATTTTTATTCATTCAATTATTAATCTGTACAATACTTTTACAGTGTGATTAAAAAAAAAAAATCTAGGTATGCTTGGATCCTGTAAAACTACCTCTAGGGCTGAGCAAATGTACAGAGGTCAGAGGTCTTATATCATGTTACTCACGCAAGGGACTAAGGGTGTTACCTGAAAAGATCTCACTGTTTCGGTGAAGCATTTCCTAATACAGAAACACTCTGAAAAGAAAATCAGTTACAAAAGCATCTCAAGGACAACACCTTATAATTAACAACTGCATTTTTGGCTTAAATCAAATTTATATTTTAATGTGGACACACACTATCGCTATTAAGATTGGAGCTAATGAGAAGTAGTGATTTAAGTATCTACATGTTTATTGGGTTGATTTTTCTTCCCCATGAAAGACTGCGCAGAACAATCCATGATAGTACAGAAGTAGAGTTGTAATAAAGACAATGGACTTCATTAGCTGAGCCTCCAATCCCTTCATGAAGCACTCCTGTACAAAATCTGCACAAATATCTCACACAGATCTAACAGGATGCTTTTCCTCAACACTAACAATATACAAAAATAGTTTATTCTTCAATCATAACCCATTTTTCCTTATTTACCCAAGAATCAGGTATCTTCTGTAGGGCATAACAGATGTAAGTGATCACGTTTCATCCACCAGTGACAAAAATCACGTGGTTATTTTCATACCACTAGCTGCATTTTCAATAACCCCGCTTTTGTTTTTCTTCTTTGTCAAGAATAGCCTGTTTTAGACTCAACGCAGCATCTTCAAACTGGGGGTTAAGCTCTAATACTTTTCTGAAATCTTTCATGGCCTCATCAAAGCATCCTGTCCCAAAAGAAAAAAAACAATTAAAGGAAGAATTATCTTTCTGTACCTGCTCAAACTCATGAACTGAACTGCAGAATGACTCCTCACACTTTCACTAACGAGAGGTAGCAGCTGTACTTGGTGGACCTAGTACATTTGGATTCTCCAAGGCCCAACTGCAAGTCAAAGGTCTTAAGAGCAAGAACCCAGAGACCTATTTGTGAACTTAAAGCAGACTTACAGCTCAACTCTGACAGCTTATTAAAAGAAAGGAGCCAAAAGGCCCATGCCAACAGCCAGTCTGCCATAAACCTGGAACACCCACACACCGCTTCCCAGCTGCTGCCCTCAGCCAGGCTCCATTCTCCTGCTGCTCCCTCTAGTCCCGCACATGTGTCTTGATTCAACAACAGCCAAGCTCCAATAAAAGGAGCTGGAGTGTCACCTTCTTACACCATATTCAAAACTCAGGCAACAAATTCCCCAGAGATAGGTGCCAGCCCACCGCAAACTGCGACAGCTGCCCTTGCTGGGCTGCACCTACTTAGGAGAGACTTTAATTTAGGTGTAATGGCAGCGTTTAGAACGTCGGGGTTTCCCCCACACAAGCTTTTCCAAGACTGAAACTGCACCTTCACCCCCTTTTTCCTCGTGTCGTTCCAGATGCCAGAGCAGCACAGCTGCAGACAGGCCTCTCCAGCTGCACACACGGGGCAAGCGTGTAGCTGAAACGCCCCGAGACGCAGGAAAACGCCTGTCGGCCGGCCCCTGCCGGTGCCGGGCAGGTCCCTGCCTCCGGAAAGCGGCGGGAATGGCTCCGCAGCTCCGGGCCAATGCCGGCAGCGGTAAGAGAGCGCTCCCGGCCGGTGTCAGCCACGGGAGAACTCCGCGCCCGCCCTTGGCGCTAGGCGGATGGCAGCCCGGGCGGTAAGGCCTGCGCAGGCCGTGCGGGGCAGGTGGAGGATCGCCACCGGGGCACAGGCCCGGGTCGCCCTGCCCCGTCCCGCCCCGGGCCCCGCGGCGCTGCGTGACGGCCCGCGCGGCCCGTACCCAGCCGGTAGAGCACCAGGCCCCGGTTGTAGTAGGGCACCTCGAAGCCCGGCTGGCACTCGATGGCGGCCGTGTAGTCCTCCACGGCGGCAGCGAACTCCACGCGCAAGTACTTGATCTGGCCGCGGTTGTTGAGAGCCGTGGCGAGGTCGCGGCCGGCGCTGCCAGGGGACAGGGGGAGAGCGGCCGTTAGGGCGGGCCCCGCGCCGCCCCCCGCCCCCGCCCCGGCACGTACCCCGCGGGAGCGGGCCCGGGCCCCGCGCATCGGGCGATGTAGCTGCTGTAGAGTTCCTCCGCCGCCGACAGCCGCCGCGCCGCCAACTGCGCCTGCGCCTCCGACAGCAGCTCCGCTGTCTCCCGCTCCATGGCGGCGGCGGCGCCTGCAGAGAGGCGCCGGGGTGACGTCACGCGGAGCTGTCGCCTGGCTGCGTCACCGGGACGGCAGCGGCCGGAAGGGGATGCGAGCGCCCGGGGCAGCCACGGAGGAGAGGGAGGGAGGGAGGGAGGGAGGGGCGGGCAGGTACCCGCCCCCCGCGGGCCCTGATGGAGGGACGCTGAGTGATGTCACTACACAGCACGGCTATCAGGTGTTTCAGGAAAAGGAGGAACGCCGGGGCAGAACAAAGCGATGGGAAAGAAGTAACGTTTCCCGGTGTGCTGTGGCAGCCGGGGTTCGTGCCCACCCGGGCAGCGTGCCTGTGAGGCTGGGCAGAACGTCAGCGCGCTCGGGGCTGCTGCCAGGCTGGGCCTGGGCACAGCTCACGGCGTGGAACAGGGGCCGGGGGCGCTGCCAGAGCACTGACTCCAATCCCTCGACACGCAGAAGGAGCGATCCCAAAACCGCGGGCGTGTAGCAGGGATGAGAGCTCAGCTCCTGCAATCTGCCCCACAGATGGGGCACAGATCGCCTTTCGCCCCCCTCGCCCTTAACACTACTTAAAGAACGAGAGATGGTTACCAGATCCCAGTTGGAAGGTTCCCGGAGGTTTCCTTAGCTGTCTGGAGATGCCACCAATGCTCAAGGACCAGGCGCAGCCTGTCAGCACCAACTGCTAAACGTTTGTGAGCCCTTTGGTGCCGTGGTGGGTTTAAACACACTGGGTGAAAGACAACAGCACAAACGTACTCCCATGCTGGTACCATGGCTCTAGTAATGCAGCAGTAGGAAAGTGTATACATAATAGTGTCAGAATTACCATGGCCAAATTCAGCATGGGTTGTGCTTCCTTCAAAAATCGCCAATTTTGAGAAAACCCAGCAATTTCAAAACAGAAATGGAGCTTACTCAGAGTAAAATGTATTAAGGTGAACCTACATTCAGTCCACATGGTTTCAGAACTCAAATTTACAGTCGTAAGAATGCTTTTTACCCTCAACCTTTGTAAAAACAGTAATAAAAAAAAAAGCCTAACACAGTCATGTCTTCACATAAATGGAACCAGTGAAGGGTTCTTCTGTGGGTGTTCTGTTGTTGGCTTTATTTGGTTGTCCGTATTTCTCTCCTCATGGCACTATCTGTTACAATACAGTACTGTTAAAATGCAGTACCTGGGTAACATTTGAGACGGTGTTTTTAGGAGACATGACGGATACGGGGATGCACAGCCCTTCATCCTCTGCTATGCTGTACTGTGGCACAGAGGACAGAAGTTGTAATTGCTTGCTTCTTTGGCTTTCATGTAGTGCTTACATACATTGCACATCCAAAACCCATACTCCAGGATAGGCTCGCCTGTTGCAATGCATACAGGAAGTTTCCCGTCCTCACTTTTGAAAAAAAAGGAAATAAAAAGAATGAAAACATGGTTTTATGATAGCAACAAATACTTGTTTTGCAGAAATTTGCAAAACAGCACACATATCTCATTGTGTGCCTACAGCTAATTGCAAAGCCTGTGATGTTCGTCTGTGAAATACTGCTTCCCTATTCAGATGTGCACTGCATTTTGATTTTAAGTTATTAAATCATATAACACTTCATTCTTAACATAGCCAAGGGCTATGCATCTTCTCAGAACAGACTGCACACCCCAAGAACCATACAGGCAGCAAATCAGGACCAGCAGATCGAGAAGATTAAGTGAAAACCAGGCAGTGAAGGCCATATGAAGGTACTGTCTGACCAGAGTCCTGCACTACTGTTGCGCTTACTCCTCTGAAGTGTCAGTGTGAACACTACTAGTGAGGTTACACCATTCCACACAGTAAAATCAAACAAGACAGGTTAAAATCCTATTCATTAAAAAGAAATTTGATTCACAACCCATTTCCATACTCAAATTCCATGCTGACAGCAGGAGATATATGGCAAAGGCACTACTGTGGGTACAGCTGCTCCAAGGGCTTACTGATTAAGTATTTTAATATTCTCTTTCATTTTCTTCCTACTCTAATTCTTCCATTTGACATAGTCATCTTCTCACATCATGTAGATTTTGGTAATTCACAAAACACTGGGAAGTTTACTGGTTGATACTGGCTAAACCTTCACTTGTTAGTTTGTATCACACCACAACAGTGATATGAACAGTAATGTTATTATTTTAATGACACAAGCTACCTTATCAAAGGTCCTAAAACTCCTGTGCTCTGTCCTCACACATTTCAAATTAAGATGAAGTTCCATGTTTATGTCTTTGTTCCTCAAACACAGTCAGTGTCTGTTCTCCCAAAAAAATAGTGCTGCATCACCCTTTCTGCAGACCCTCTGACACCTGCATCATTCTTGCCTAATATTTGGTTTAAGCACAAAAGCACCTAATTAGCTTGGTCACACAAAACCTGCTAAAACCCAAATGACAGAAAATAGCAGAAAAAAATGCTCCTGTTATTACAGTAACATATAAACCCACCTCTCAAGAACGTCATCTAAATCAGACTTTTTGTTGTACTTTGGACAGTGTCTCATGAATATCTCTAGAGCAAGGTCTTCATACTGTTGCCTCTGCTCTGGCCTAAGAGTTTCCAAGGATTCTAGTTTAACAAAGGCTTTTGAACAAATATCAAATGCTCGATTTGCACATGCACAGAGTGCCAAAAGGGAATAGATTTCAACTGCAGGGATAATGTCTTCATAGTCTCGCAAATGAAGAGCTAGGAAATGAAAAAAAAACCCCAAGGAAGTTATTACAAGTCTTCTAAGAAGCACAAACATCTGTATGAAATATTTGCTACTAGTAGACAGTATTATTTTTACAAATTGGCCACAATGAACCAAAGTCTTTTCAGTGACATGACTGTGAAGCATATATGGTTCAACTCTAAAAAAAAAAATAAATAAGGGAATTTGGGATGTTAAGGTGTCTTTTTGGGACTCTTCCCCCCCCCCTCCCCCCTTTTTTTTTTTAACATGTTAGAAGCATTTGAAATGTGCCTTCATTACTTGGACAAAGTATAGGGCACTGTTTGCTTCTCTAACTCCCACAATTTTTTTATGAAGCTCTACAGGAAGGTCTGATGTGAATTCAGGCACACTTTATAATTTAAAGAATAAAACAAAACAATCAACAGAAAATCTGCAGATTGTCCAATGTAACCAGGTAATATTTGCTAAGTTAGATTTCCATTGTCTCCAACAAAACACTTTCCAGGTACCTTGACTGCAGCCATATTGATTCATTATACAGTTTTAATTTCAATTCCATGGAGCTAGCAAGAATAGAAAAATGTGCCAACCATAGATGAAATTATGTGCTGCTCGAGTCTATAAAATTAGAACAGGTCCTTTACAGAGTTAAAAATTAAGTCCTACCTGTTTTAAGCGCCGCATCTACAGAACCCTTGTAGAGCTGTCTCTGTGCTAGTATAAAAAAATGGTAAGCCTCAGCTCCTCGCCAAGCATTGTCTGCAAAGCGGTTACTTGAAGAAAGAATGTCTTCTTCCAGCAAACCAGCCAAAGCTGAAGCAGTCTGAAAACAAAGCAGTATCACAAGTAATTTTTATACAAAACAGATACAGCAGGAAATGGGGGTATATGAAAAGAACTTTTCTGTACTTGGTGATTACACCACTGTGTGCTAGCTAGGGAAAATATAAATACAGGGACCTAAAGTGAACAGTGTTAGGTATTTTATACAGTGCATAGGCAGAACATATGGTGCAGATTTTCAAAGATAAATATCATATACATGTGTACAAATATATTCTGTGCACATCTGCAGACTGGTTCATAGTTTGGATTAATACTGCATTTCAACACCAGATCTCTTAAAGCTTTGTTTAAACTCTTTCATTTGTGCATAGGAAGATGAAAGCATGAGCAGAAAAGTTCTTCCATTTGCTTCCCCTCATATCTGGATCCATCTTCCTGTTAAATTATAGCCAACACAGCTTAATCTAATCACAGATCTCTCTCTGGGATTGATAATTACTCCTAAATGACAGGAGAGTGAGAGTCTTGCAGGCAAAAAAATCTGGAGATGCTTTGTATGATTTTCATTGTCATAGTGAAAACATTAAGAAAAAACACATTAAACTTAGGAAGAAAAATACCTATTAATACATATGATTTAAATGTTTAAAATAATTCTTTAAGCAATATGTTTTCAGGAAAGACTTACTTTAAGGAAACCTTTCTTCTTAACTTTATTAAAAAAACATACTAGTCTCATATACCTTGCTTTATTCTGACTAGGTAGCAGAAAGCAGAATTCAGGAAGATAAAAAGTACCCCCCCATATCCCCCAACAGTATACCTCTGAACTTGTTCCTTTAACCTTTCCCCTTTGTGCATTTTGCATTTGTTCATGGCCCTGTTCGATAAGCAAGGCTGATAATACATAAAGCTTTTTAACTCGCAAAGGCTTTGTCCTTTTCTTCGCCTCTTCATCTGCAATCTTAAAAAATAAAATCAAAGAATTTAATGTAGTTTAAAAAAAAATATACAGACACACACACACACATATATATACTAGAAGGGTCGCTTCATTCTCTTGGACAGTTGCATGCTTGTACAAACCTAAGAAATCATGCCAAAAAACAATTCTGCATTTGAATGTAATCATTAGGACAGCAAACAGAACTATAAATGAAAACGTCAAAGTGAAGAATGCACTTTAGTCTATATTTATTTAGCTAACAAGCATATAAAGCCAGATTCTCTGGAAGGATAAATCAGTGCAACTATGTATAAATCAATTCACTTAATATAAAAATAAACTGAAAAAAAAAGAAATAGTGATTTTTAAACACTGAAGTTTAAGAAACACATAGTTTTCAATAAAGTCTGGTGGTTTTTCCAGAAAAGAAGAATGGCTTTTGAAAATAACATATACATATGTTTTACTATAAATATTTGCTGTAAAAATTACATATCACTCTTACAGACTTTGTAAGTTATTTACAGAATCTCTGCAGCCAAACCAAATCTAAGCACTATCTTTATCATAAAAGAACGCCACAGCAGTTTCTAACTGAAGGTACCAATTGAAGAAATACCAAAATGTAACTGCTAGTTAATGACATTGCTATTTTTAAAAATAAGGGACATAAAATGAACCCACACAATATATAAAAATATTATGGATGCTGCACCCAGGCAGGTCTACTATACTCCACTAGGCAATGCTGGGCATCATCTCATCCTGAAGTGAAAGTCTCAAAATAAATCTGATGGTCTGTGTCCTAAGTCTCCTCTCCACCAGCTACTGAGGACACCCTGGGTAACTCTCAGATAGCAGTACCTCAGCTGGATTCATCTCTGCAGTATCCTGTCAATCTCCTTGTTGCCTGGACTTTGTTAACACTAAAATAATCCCAAGAAAATTAAAATAGAGTGGAAATAAAAAGAGCTAGCCCCAAACCCAACTTACTTGACATAAAAAGAAAACATGCAATACCTTGAACATGAGCTTAGCAGCTTCAAAGAAATAATTTGCTTTTCGATAGAGTTCTATAGCATCAAGGATTTTATTTTTTTCCAGTAGATGACTTGCGTATCTGGCTAACAAGGATCCAATCTCTTTCATATTGTGATTTTTAGCCAGCTCCACAGCTTTATTCCACTAGAAATAAAAGCAGACAATTATCAACCCGGTTTTTCCAAATACATTCTCAGAACAAGCTGTTTTTCCATGAATAGCCTGCAACATTTGTGTGCAATACTTCATCGCCATTTAGAACCAGGCTACTATAAAATTAAAGTGAAAAGCAAGAGAATACAAATGCTAACATCATTGCCAATTGTGATACAGCAGGCCTATGAAACAAATGCTGAACCTCAGTCCAAAACCACATACAAAGCAGTTGCTTCTGCTTTGGTAAAAGCTTTGCAAAATCACTTCATTGCTGCTCACAGCTGGAGATGCAGATTTCAATGCTTCTGGTATTACTAAAACCCAGACTCTCAAAAGCATGTCTAAAAGAGGACTTCAGCCCATAAGCTTAAGGCATAAATAATAATACTTTATTCATCCTTCTATACATCTCATTTTGTCAGTGAATGTTCCTGACTTTCAAATGTTTGGCTACTGTGTTTGCCCTAGATCAGAAGTTTGTCAGGACTGAGCAGCTTAGCTGAATCTCATACCTAATGGCCCTTCAGATCCATAAACTAGGAAAGTGTTCCCATAAAGACACCACTAGCCAGTCCTCCTGTTCCCATACATCATGCTCCTCATTGCCATCTTCAGTTTCTCTCTTAATTACGTTGACACGAACATTTGCACAGGTAAATCATACTGGGGCACAGCTCAGGCTATAAACATGCAGGTAATTTTCCAGCAACATCCTAACGCAGCCAAACACATTTTCTGTCTGCACAAGGAAGGAGGGGGATGTGGAAAATGAGCAGCCAGAAGCTCTGGTCTTTCTCCCATTCCATGAGGAGGCAGCACAGCTTGGCTCATCAAAGGCCACACACGCAGAAGCAGCACTGCTGTATATAGCTTTGTCCTTCCAATGCTCTGGTCCTCATTTCAGAGAGCTGGTTTAAGCACTGAAGTATGAATTTTCCAGAAATCATAATGAATCATCAGACACTTAATAAGGACTTGTATTTAGCTGGGCATTAGGACAGAAATCTGTTAAACTGGTATTGGTAAAGCAGATTATCTACTGCTGTTTTACCTGGTTGAGATGTACACAGGTATCTACTGCATCCTTTGGTTGATTACATTTCAGAAAGGCCGACACAGCTTGTTCACACATCCCCACTCTTACAAACATATATGCTATCTCCTGCAAAAGGCATCAGCACCATGTTAAATTCACTTCCAGACTTACAGCATATTGTGTAGCAACTGAAATAACACTATATTCTTTAATTCCAAAAGGGGGGAAAGGGGTCATTAGCTTTGTGGATTCAGACAACATGCATTATTGTAAATATTTGGATTTAGAAAATTTAAAAATCCTCTTTCAAATAAAATCATAGCAGCAGGACTGTGTTCCTACTCTTTAAAGACTTTTGCAAAACTCTGCCATTAGAAAGAGGTTAAAAAGAAAGTGCTGTGTCTTGCTTTGTTGAAACAACTGAAAATGCCATTAAATGAGCATGTTTTCATTTTTTCAAGCATTTTTGATTAATCAATCATATCACAGTTTTAAATTAGCTATTACTTAGTGAGTCATAGACTCACAGAATCATAGAATGTGTTACATTAAAAGGGACCTTTAAAGGTCATCTAATCGTGTAAGCATCTTCACTAGATCAGGTTGCTCAGAGCCCCATCAAGCCTGACCTTGAGTATCTCCAGGGATGGGGCCTGACCACCTCTCTGGGCAACCTGTGCCAGTGATCCACCACCCCCATATTGAAGAACTTTTTCCTAATATCCAACCTAAATCTCCCCTTTTCTAAATTAAAACCATTCCCCCTTGTTATACCTCTGCATGCCCTTGTGAACAGTTCTTCCCCAGCTTCCTTACAGGCACCTGTCAGGTACTGGAAGGCTGCTATAAGGTCCCCCCACTGTACAGTCTCCCCAGAGGTCATTTCAGGGTACATCACCTACTCTCCCTCGTTTCAGCAGAGTATCTTGTATTTTCATTGTACATTAGCATTCCCACTAGAGTTAGCATGTAAGAACTTAAACCAGGGATAGCAACCAGGAAGAATTGGGGCGAGGGGGGAGGGGAATAGTAAACAGCGTAGACCAGATGACAAAATGAAAGCTAAAGTAAGGGTCCAGCCAGGAAGGGTGACTTCTCAGTGAAGCACAGCTGTTCTAGAAAGCACAGTTTGAGGAGGGAAGCAGTGAATTATGGACTTAGCCAAGCATCCATAAAGCATGATGAATAATTGGGTCTTGCTGGGAAACTTGGATGAGAAGGGAAAGGAAAAATGATGGAGTATGAAAACAACAGCAATACTGGAGATCAATACCAAAGTAACACAGTCATGCTTCAGTGAGTAGGTCATATACTGTAAAATCCTTCCCTCTTTCTTAACCCTCCTGAGATGGGAAATTCTCAATAAATAGTTGAGCATAAGACAATGAAAAATAAAGGTGCTTTTTGCTTACAGGGAGCAATTTATTATTCTCTGGAAGTGAGT
The DNA here is from genome assembly GCA_022605575.1 of Laterallus jamaicensis coturniculus. NCBI lineage: Eukaryota > Metazoa > Chordata > Aves > Gruiformes > Rallidae > Laterallus > Laterallus jamaicensis. The sequence goes on from JAKCOX010000050.1 coordinate 200,860, forward strand.
TAGCTAGATTCTCCAGTCCTTGGTAGTCCTCTAGCATGTAGTAGCATTCAGCTAAACGTTCCTGGTTTCGTCCTTGTACATAATACTGTACAGCACTTAACCTAATTTAAAAAAAAAAATTAAAATGTAGTGGCTTTTGATATACAGACACAAGGAAAGCTTCTTACTATGTAAGCCTTTTGCAAGTTTAAAGCGACATTATTTTATATAGACAACTTTACTTGAGAGAGCTTTTGTAGCTAGAAGTTCACTGCTTTTCTAAAATGGACTAAAAGTTTTCATTTTCAGACATCACTATACTGAAGTGGTAGCAAGACTGACAACTCTGACTAGCTTAAGGTTAGGAAGTCAAGGAATCTTAAAACTATTCCTAAACTAAACATCTGCACAGAACAGGGCTGTGAACAGACAACAACTTACACTAAACTTTCAGAAAAAGGCTTTGCTGTTGTGCCTCTATATTTTAACATGCAAGCACTATGATCTCAAAGGCCATTTGGCAAAGTTACCTAAAGCATCTAAAAATCAACTTTCAGAATCTAATCATAAGTTTTCAACTGTTTTCGGACCCAAGTTCTTTGTGCTAATATAGTTTGCGTAATGGCAATACACAGTGTGGAGCCTTGGAACTCTGGGAGATAGTGTGTTCTGGATGCTACAAGTTTACACGGGCTTGTAAGGCAACAAGAGAAATTAATGGAAGAAAATTTCTCTGCAAGGCGTTAATTATGAAGATGTCACTTCTGGGTCAGTAAGCATGTGACTGCAAAATGTGTCCACACTTGTGGGCTGTTCTTTAAAACCTTCCTTGGGTACCCAGACTGGGCAAAACTGGAGACAGATCCAGGTCACAGAGAACCTTTTCAAGTATTTGTGGGTTTAAGCATTCTAGAATGCTTGCGGTTTTGAAATTCACTGATGTTCAATAATTCTCTCTTACTTTAATACTGTCTATATCCAGCCTAATATAACCGTATAGGTTGCATCCTCACCTTCCTGACATCTGCCCCTCCCCACAAATTAAGTCCTGTCATCAATTTTATCCTTTATTTTATAATTTCCTCTTACTAGGTCTTCTACAAAACATACCATTTCTGACGATCTGCAAAATAATCTCCAATAGCATTGTGTGCTTGCTCGAGAAGGGCATCATCTGAATCACCTGAGCCAGTCTTCAGCAGCTGCAGTACTCGGAACCAATCGCCCAGTTTTATCCGTAGTCCAATGGCAAGATCTCTAATAGAAAATAGCAAGAAAAAGCAAAAAAAAAAAAGCCAAAATAGCTAACAAAAATCTTAAGGAAATCAGCCAGAAGTATTTTCATGTTCATAACCTACACGGCAGGTATCACAATGATCCCGGAGATCTTGTTTACAGTTGAGACAGTATTCCATAATAGCAAATACTGAGAGAGGTCACAGGTTAGATCATACGTGTGTGCTTCCCTACTGGCCATTCTCCTCTGTGAGGAGTTAAATGAAAAGCTGGCAAGTCATTTGGGTTAATTCAGACATCCTTTTATCCGTATACTATTCTTTATCTCTCACCACTGACCCCTACAGTAGATGTCAGCAGCTGCAAAAGGCTAAAAGCAGGAGGGAGATGAGGGGAAGGACCAAAGAACAAGTAATGTGAATAATGGAGGTTAAAGCTGAGGTGTAATAAAAAATCAGAGACATCACTTTCAGATTCAAGATGACTTTAGATGAAGAAGAAAGGACTCAAAAATAGCCTTGCCTTTTTATTATTCTTGCATATACGTGACCTGCCATGTCTCTGTCTTGCAGGTTTTTTCCACCATATTGTGTAATTCTATATTACTTCATATAAAGGTAATTCTATATGAAGGTGTATAGAAAAGTAATGGGAGAGATAGATGCAATTCTTTTTAAAATGTCCTAAACTTGCAAGTCAGTAAAGGAAAGCAACAGCAAGTCAGTCCAATCAGGGAAATAACAGCATTTATCTAAAAAAATTTAAATTTTATATGAAAAATAATTTTATTTCAACCTGATTTATGGTAGATTCTTATTAAGATTTTTCTAGTGGTGAGGAGACACAAAAGGTCAACACAGAATTTCCTTAGTCTTGCAGCTGGAGAATTAAGATGCTCTACTGTGGAGGAAACCAGTAAAAAAAAAAAACCAAAGCAAAACATAACCTAACTTTTTGGCTTCTACAAACCCCTAATTGCCAAATTTCTCTTCAGGCATATGGAAAGGAATATGCCATATCTAAAAGTCAGTGTTGCAGTGTGACTGAAGTGGTTATGAGACAGCCTGCTCCTCCTAACAAGCATACTTCCGTGGTCTATTTAAATTATGGGCAAGAATGTTTTCCATTACCAGACTCTAACGTGCATCTCTCCCCAGTTCCTACCTTCCCTCCTGCTTCCACCTTTACCAGTGAAGAAACAGCATGAATTAATAACTTTTTTTTCTATCATTCTCTACTTTTTTTTTTCATGGTTACATTAATCATAGCTTAAAAATTGCACATATTTCTAAGTGATTCATGGTTCTCCATGTTTGACCACCACCTACAGGCTACGTCGTACAACTGCTGCTTATTATTTCTCATTACCATTTTTCAGTAAAAACAGTGCTCTAGCTAATTACTTAGCATACATTTATATTTTTGAGTAATACTGTAATTTTGCTTCGTTTGTTTTCATTCCTGAGAAAAAATTCGATTGATTGGCCCACAATTTCATCCAGAGTCCTTTCTGTCTCTCCAGAGATTACAGTTCATTAAAACCACCATTGTTTGTATATGTAATTGGAAAGAATGTGTACTTGGCTACTAGCTAAAAGCAACAGTACATAAATTAAACATTAGTTAAGATTGTTTGTATTTTTGGAATCCCAGCTGAAATGCCATCAAAATACTTGTGAAAAAACATCTGTGAAACACAGTGCTACCTAGAACAGCCGAGGTTTTGCAAACAGTTTGGAATGCGCTGATTTATCTATAGAATTCTCTCAATCTGATCCTTTTCTGTCTTCCCAGAAACTGGTACAGAGCCTGCAGTGCTAGACCAGCCATTCTTTATTAAGGCAAGCATATTTCATACTTTTTTCCCCTTTATTTACTGATGAGATGATGACACGCCATTACCTTCTGTCCATATCCAGATACATTCTTTCAGCTTCTTCAAATCTGCTAAAATAGGCTGCCACTTCAGCTTGTTTCATTGACTCACTCTGCAGGTTGCCCAGTTGCTTCACAAATTTAATGCCTTGATAATCTTTGCAACGGACAAAAGCTTGTTCAGCTGTCTGCAGATCCAGTTTCTGAAGAGCAGCTTCAGCCAAGAGACGCCTGTGTGAAAAGTCAGTGTGTTAGACGTAAATGCAGCTATCCGGTACTTTAAATGAAGATGCATTTAACTAGTCATCATTTAAAGAAGACATTCAAGTTACTGCAATTGTATTGTTTACTAATTAATCTTAATTTGGTTGTATGCTTGTCCCCAGTGTGTTCTGTCATCTATCCAGTATTTGCTCAGGTGAAAGATGTTCAAAGAATTGCTAATATTCTTTTGTTCAGCTGTTCGAAGGGACACTGGACTGGGGGGAATGGGCAGGGTTTGAGTATTAGAGATGTCCTGTGTGAAGTGTGTGGCTGGTCTCAAACTAGTTCCATTTAGATATTTCTATCTATGCATAATGTTCAGCCATGAGGGCAGCCCCAGTCTAAAGGCCTCCAACTAAATTGAAAATTACAATACTCTTACAGAAACATCAATTTCCTAAACCTAGGGAAAAAATGATAATAAAATATATCCTGCTTTATATGGAGACATGGAAACAGATGTGCATGCACACACAGAGCATAAAATACCACATACTGTGTTTAATGCTGGTGACCAGTGACAGGACACAAAGGAATGGAATGAAATGGCATGGGAAGTTCAGGTGGGATGTTAGGAAATGGTTCATATCTGAAAGGGTAGTCAGTTGCTGGGACAAACTTCACAAGGAAGTGGTCACAGCACCAAGCGTGTCAGAGCTCAAGGAGCATCCAGACATCTCTTAGTCATATGGTTTAGTTTTAGCTAGTCCTGTGAGGAGCAAGCAGATGAACTCCATGATCTTTATGGATCCTTTTGAAGTACTCTGTGTACCCGCTCATGGATTAGAAGGGTATACTTCTTCGCTGGGTTAAAAACTGGCTGGTGGGCCAGGCCCAGAGAGTTGTGGTAAGTAGAGCTAAATCCAGCTGGTGGCAGGTCACAAGTCATGTACCCCAGGGCTCGGTGCTGGGGCCGGTCCTGTTTAACATCTTCATTAATGATCTAGACAAAGGGATCAAGTGCATCCTCAGTAAGTTTGCAGATGATACCAAACTGTGTGGGAGTGTTGATCTGTTGGAAGGCAGGATGGATCTGCAGAGGGACCTGGACAGGCTGGATCAATGGGCAGAGGACAGCTTTATGGGGTTCAACAAGGTAAAGTGCCAGGTCTTGCACCTGGCTCACAAAACCCAGGCATTGCTACAAGGCTTGAGGCAGAGTGGCTGCAGATTTCCCTGGAGGAGAAGGACCTGGGGGTGTTAGTCCACAGCCAGCTGAACATGAGCTGGCAGTGTGCCCAGGTGGCCAAGAAGGCCAACGGCATCCTGGCCTGTATCAGGAACAGTCTGACCAGCAGCAGTAGGGCAGTGACTGTTCACTTGAACTCAGCTCTGGTGAGGCTGAACCTTAAGTGTTCAGTTTTTGGCCCCTCACTACAGGAAGGATGTTGAGATGCTGAAGTGTGTCCAGAGGAGGGTGACGAAGCTGGTGAAGGGTTTGGAGCACAAATCCTGTGAGGAGCGGCTGAGGGAGCAGGGGCTTTTTAATCTTGAGAAAAGGAGGCTGAGGGGGGACCTTATCACTCTCTACAACTACCTGCAAGGCAGTTGCAGAGGTGTTTGGGTTGGTCTCTTTTCTTGGGTGACAAGCAATAGGACAAGAGGAAATGGCTTAAAATTGCACCAGGGGAGATTTAGGATCGGTATCAGGAAGGATTTCTTTACTTTCGGTTATCAGGCATTGGAACAGGCTGCCCAGGGAGGTGGTGGAGTCACCATCACTGGAGGTATTTAAAAAGGTGTGTGGATAAAGTCCTTAAGGACATGATCTAGAGGTGGACTAGGCAGGGTTAGGCTGTGGTTGGACTCGATGATCTTAAAGGTCTCTTCCAACCCAGGTGAATTACTGTTTTTCAGAATGCACGTTCTGGAGACAAAAGCACAAATGGATAGGAAGGAATGGTTTTTTTGTGACAAACTTTTAAAGCAAATTGTCTTGGCCAGCCTTTCAGCAATACTAAATCCCCCTCTGAACTGTCAAAATTGAGAACTCTCAACCCCCCTTGATGCAAGCCAAACATCCATTATTGCAAGAAATCAGTTAGCTTCAAAGCAGAGCCAAAACAACTAAAGAAAGGTACAGAGAGACAACTTCCAGAGAGACAACTTCCAGAGAGTTAAAGAGAATTGGCAGTATTCAAGGAGTAACTTGTCAACAACGTTTTAGCTTCTGCTACTGAGTTTTCATTAAATTATCTACTGAAGCCTTTACTCTTCCAGCCCTCGTGACATGAAATAGATTCCCAGAGCTCCTGTTTTCACAGGTTCACTTTTAAATGTTTGCTGTGCAGGCTTTTCAAGTTTAGTTTAATAACTGAGTCCATGTTTAGGTTAAACATGCCAACATCTCCTTTTCTCAGATTACTTCTGAGAGGCTGCAAAACAACATGTTAACATACCCCTCCCTTTCTCATCTGTCCTTTATGGCGTGTCCAAAATGCTACACATTTAGTCAACTGCTCTTGTTTTCATTCTATGTTCCTTTCACAAGCTCTTTGTCATCTAAGTTTAATATAAAATATATAAATAAATACCCTCTCAATTAATCACCAATTTTCATTTTAATTTGATTAACTTAAAATTGGTTTTCTGCCAACTGTTTCATTTCCTTCAGATTTGCCCCTAAAAGCAGGGGTCGCTGCATTTTGGGGTTCATAGAGCCTAGAGCAAAAAGATGTCCAAAGCCCAGACCCCGTACCCACTACTGGGACACACACAGCATGCCTGCCATTCTAGGTACTACAGCATAAATTGACAGAGTTCCAATTTAACGGCCCTATTTTGGGGCTTCAACAACTAGGAGCCTGGGGAAGCACTGGTCCCAAATTCCTTTTTTAAGATGGCTGCTGAGGATTCTTGCTCAGAATCTTCCAAATCATGAATTCTCAAATGCTCAGCAACAAAAAACTCACTTTCTTGCATCCTTGGAAACCATGACACAGCTAAAGTTCCAGCTGGGGACAGCAAGGCCCACTTTGGGCCTTCCCTCAGCACTGTAATACCCCTCTGGAGTGATTCGGCCCAATGAAAAGTAGCTCTCAGAACAGTAGCCATTCAAATTGCAGCTGAGCACTGTTACTTTTTCTTTTCTTTTTTTCCATTTACATTATTCTATTTAAGTGTATATTGCACTGGCTGGTTTTCATTTGAGGTGCTGTACTTTAATACTAGAATCACAGAATCTTTAAGGTTGCAAAAGACCTCTAAGATCAAGTCCAACCAGCTGTCCAATACCACCGTATCAACTAAAATACTACCAAGTCAACTAACGTTGATCTGTCTGAACAAGAAAAGAATACAGAAGAACACAGGTTTGAACAAAGTAGGCTTATAAAGAGATTTTACCAAAGTCTGGGATGTGGATTGTCCTCAATGAATTGGGAAGATTCCTCAATGCCAACTTTTTCAATCAATGCTCGACTGTCTCGTAATGACCGAATCTCAAAATTGATGATATAATCTTTGTCAGGATGTTCAGGATTCTAACATAATAAAGAAACATAATTTTATTCTGTACCACCTTTATTTTCACTTAGTACAGATGTCTACTGTTCAAACCATTAAGACAGACATCAACTTTTCCTACAAAATAAAATCAATTATACTTACCTTTAATATTTCATCCAGAAGAACAGATTTGATTTCTAGATCTTCGAAGTTGCAAATATATCCAGAGGTTTGTATAGGTTCCTTAAAATTAAATAAGTTACAAAGCAATGAACTTGTATTCTGGCTGATTAACTCCTAACCAAATCTGATAGGTATATATAAAGATATTTTCTTCTTCTCCAAACTAGGATTTAATTGCGATTCCAACAGGAAACAAATAGTAAAATCATTAACATTACTGACAAATCTATACACAGAAGTAATTTAAAATCCTCATGTTTTCTATAACCAAATTACAAGAAAGAAATAAAGGAATACCTGCCAATATTTAGATTCAACTGAACTGTGTTTTACAAACATCATTACTAAAACTGAATTTCTGTTTTCCAATGCATACAAAAATATGCTTCTGAAAATATCTCGTACATTTAGGAAAAATTTGAAAGTTTTCCAGGACTGATAGTTCATTTTACTTATTTGTTCCCAAACAACACTCCCACATTAGAGCCTACAAGATTTTGAGATTTCCAGAAGCAAGTTTGTTTATATAAACACTTGCCTAATTGAACGATAAGCACAAGATAATCCTACTCAACATAGAGCCATTAACTTACAAGCTAGTTTTTAAAATGTGCAGTTTATGTTTGTTAGTATTTACCTCTGGATCCAAGTTTCTGAAAACATACATTCTTGTTTTCTCCATCATTGCAAACAAATCTGGGTTATCTTTGGCCCATTTCATATCCCAGACATCTTTGCGTTCCAGTTTCAGCTGCTCACCTATCGCTTGCTGTCCCGTACTGTCTGCTACCCGTGTGTCCAAGTCAAAGAAAGTCAAAACACCTGAAAGGTCGATGATAGCAACGCGACTACAGAGAAACAGAGGGAGAAAAAATAAGACAGCTAAATAATATTATTCAAAGCTGTAAATCTGAAATAGTTCCTTAAACTGGCACCCTCAGGCCCCTCTAATCCAATACTAATCTAATTCCATAGATTCAGTGAGGTGTGTGTGATTTTCATGTATCTGCACAGCAGAGTCCGGGGACATGGAAAGCATTTTTTCATCTGCTCATACAGGATCTGGTCCTGTAAACGTTCTGAAATATGCCCATTTTTCATCCAGCATTTTGGAAATCCTTCAGATATCAATTTGATTAAATTGCAGGTTCTGCACTCCTCACTAAACTTTTCTTGAGAGAGCCTAAAATTAGTCATCAACCAGAATTATTTTCATTACTTACTAGGAGGCAATGAAGCAGATCCTTAAAAAGACAAGTGTGGTGATACTAACTATTAACCTCTAAAACAAGATTTCTTATATTTCTACAGAGGGAATTCTTTAGGGTTTTTTCCAAACAGTATGAAGTATAATCCAATTAATCTTTCCAGTTATTTAAAATATGAGAAAAAAACAATTTCTAAAGTGATACATTTTAAAATTTCCAGAGACATAGGTCTTCAGTGAATCATAGTCCCCTATATTTACTACAATGCCGTTTTAACAGCATTTCCAAATACTGTTGGGTATTTTGGCAACCTTGATCTCTATTAACATTTCAAAAGTAATTTAGAAAATGAACTTTGGAATGTTTATGGATCTGAGCCTTTTCACTAGCACAAAGTCATTAAGGAAGGAAACACCTTGTGTTCAAAACAAAACAAACATGGCTCTGACTAGAACACATTGCCTTTTAAGTGAAGCAATCTGTTTGCAGTCTATACCTAAAAAGGTGAGTGATCTACACATGCATTATGAATTTTGTTTGAAATTATAAGGTTACTTTGAACTTATTAAAATTGTTTTACAAGTCCTCTTTAGTCAGTATATTGCCTTTTCTGCCAAGACTTAAATTCTTGTAAAAACATAGCTGTTAAATAGAAAGCAACTTGAGTATTGGCTCAGCTAAGGCTTAGGAAGATCAGTCTTGCTAGACGTATTGCCACCAGCTACAGCGTGTAACAACAGAAAATTAACATGGGATGAAAAAAGTTCCTGGGCATTAGAAGAACATGGAAATAGAAAGAAGACTTGGAGATATAAAATTGCAGGTTATGACATAATTTTGTCAATTCATGTCATGATGACAGGAAGCTTATATTTGGTTCATCTAATAAAACAGAGATACTTTCATGTATATGGTTCGTTAAAATTCAGACACACACCCTAATGAGTTTAAAACATAGAGCTATACCAACACAGTCTCTGAGAACAATCTGGTGACTGACCAGGTGTAATTAATAAATAAATGGTTAAACAACCACTAATAACAAGGAAAATTAATAATTAGTTTATGTCTAATTAGTGCATGATTATTATAGAATCCTAGGATATATAGCATTAGTATTTTGACAAATTGTAGTGGTTTATTTTTAAATTGCCATTAGAAATAGACCTGTAACTTACCTGGAGTTGCAATTCAAAGACAGCTGGTATGCACGACAGTTCAAGGTATACTTCTGTACTATAGCAACACTAGGAAGGTTGTATCTCTGAATAGTGCCAGATTCTCTTCCCTAAGGAAAAGCAGTGCTTGCTTATTGAGAGGTTTTTTTTTCCATCAATAAAGCCTTTTAAAAGGTTTCATTTATACACTGTCAAAAGTGTTTTGGATAAGTAATGGAGCAGAAGTTATTATGCAAAGGCTTGAGTAACAGTATACAAATCCAAATACTGATGTGGTTTATCTTTATTTTGCTGAATGACACACCTGTGCCCCACATCAAGACACTATCAGGGCAACAGTCTAAAATGAGTTTGACATTCAGGGACTGAATGAACACTGCCACTATGTTCTCATGGTGTTTCTGTAGACTGAACAACATATCCAACATATTTTACCTACCATTTAACACTGTGCTGGAAATGAGTCGATATTAAGCTTTAATGTAGTCCAAAACTATCCATTTTTACCCCCCTATGATACTCAGCATAAACCACCTTTCATCTTTGACTTTCCACATCTGTGTACCCTATAAACTGAGCAGCAGATTTGGTCAGAAATGTTAGAAAAATTTAACCACTGTAATATGCATTCAGCTTCAGCACATTGATCCAGATCTAATCTCAAAGGCATTTCCTCTCATTCCCTTCCTTTTAACCAAAGTCACTGGTTAATTACCCCCTTCATGTCATTTTCTCACTCCTGTTCTTCTTGCAGAAAATTCCATAGTCACCATCACACTTTTTTCATCCATGTTTTAACCCATGACCCACTGATTTTCTAAAATCCACTTAAATGATATAACCAGGAAAAAAAACCCAACAAGACAACTCACTGTAGTAGGAACATGGGAAAACATCAAGATCTTTTTTAGGAAGGTGGAGAAAATGAAGAAACAGTGATCTATCTTTGTTCTGCTCAGTTTGTTTTAAGGGCCACCAGTATGTCTGTTCATCTAATAACATCACTCTTATCAGATCAGGAAAAAAAAAAGCACCAGCTGTTTGGCATGATACAAGACCTCTTCCATAACTCACATCTATAATCCAAAACTGTATTCAGGCATATGACATACATGGGATATTATCTATCACCATACATTATACCATTAATATGTAAATTGATTTTGTAAATCTTTGTGCATTTACAAACCACCCAGACCAGACTTCCCAGAACTCAGATTACACAATTATGTCCTGGCCTGGACTTTATCAACCTCTATCTGTAAGTACTAACTGAGGCAACTAGTCTGCACTTAAATTGTAGGCACTTAATGTAAATTACCTCTTCTACAGAAAGAGTCATGTTAACAGAAGCACCTGTTAAAATTACCTTTGAAAATGTTTAGAAAGAGTTTTCATCCAAGATCTAAGTTCAGGAATGCTTTGAAATTGTGACACACTGCAGAAGTGTGTCCTGCCTACAAGCACAAGAGACAATTAGGAGTTATTTTTTTAATGTAACTTACCACAAGTAGTATCTTATCAGATGCTGTTATTGCACAGATTGGATCTCTTGTTCCCTGAAAGTACACAAGCAATATCAGTATCAGTTTTAACCCAACAGTAAGAATGCACTGCTAAAGAAAGAAGTTTTATTTAAACATAAGAGAATGTTGCTAAGTATACACATGGGGCTATAAACCTTGTCAGTATACAGTAAATGGATGGTTTATTATAGTAGCCTTTGTTTGGGAATCATGACAATAACAACAATGACAATAACATTAGCAGCTACTTTACTTCTCCTGCCCCACCTCCAGAAAAATAAGAAACCCAAAATCTAACAGATGTTTAACAGAAAACAAAAGGTAACTACTCCTGACTTGTGAGAACTGTAATTAATTTCAGGTATATTGCTAAGTACAAAAGCAAGCACACACACAAAAAGTTTAAAAAGCCAAAAGGAGTAGAAAAGATTAAGGGTTATTTGGTTTCAAAAAGCTTGTATTTGGCTGAAGTAAGGGGAGCTGCTTCTCACCAGCAGACAGCAGGTATCTACATACTACAGCCCAGAACATTACTTTTCCTATTTTCCCTACAGTTTGGTGTATATTCCCAGCAATACATGGCAACACAATAACAACATACTAACCCACAGGGAAGAATAACACACACATACAAAAGGAAGAAGTAAAAGAAAGTTTGACCACTTCCACTAATGAAAGTCTAGGAAAATACCTAAAGCAATGCTAACTACTTCTCTTTCAAGCTACCAGTGACACCACAATGAGCTAGTTAAAACATCACTCACTTCAATAGCTCTGCTGTAATCAAGGTGTCCATCTGCAGATCCTGAAGGCGTGTCATCAATATGATAAATCCTGTAGAAAAGTAAAGTTAAGAAAAAAATGAGTCCAAAGACAGGATTGTTTTTGACAACATATAGGTCAATCCCTGCAGAAGAAATCATTGCAGTTGGAAAACAGAATAAAAACTATGCCTGTTCTTATGTTCCAGTAGGATCCCCTTCAATAAGCCTGCTTTGTATTGATATGCAGAGATGGTACCGGTTTTCACTTTCACAGCCCCTGATGATCTAATTTCCTACAAACTTTCATTCCTCAACAAGTTCCTGCAAACCATAAACCACCCCAACTGCCTCTTTTCAAACGTGCATTTCCCTATTTCCTCAGGCTCTTTTCCATAGTCAGGAAAAGCTTTACCTTCATATCCACAGAACTGATGTATTACTGTATGCAGTGCTTCATCATCATTTCTTTTTAACCTTAACAAGTAGCATTAGGAAAGATTTGAGAATGCTAAAACTGTAATTTATGCTGAATTACAACTATTTTCTTCCTTGGTCTTTCTATCAAATTTACAATCTTTGTCCAAGGCCAGGAAATTCAGATGCTAGAACAACAGAAGTCATTATGCCACATACAAATAATTATTCATTATTCTGGGTATATGGTGAGAAGAGATGGCAAATTTTTAGAAAAGATGCTGTAACATCTCTATGGAAGAAAAAATAACACAAAAGAAAATCATAACAAAGTTGCAAGCTTGTGGAGGTGGCAGAAACGTTAATGCCAATAATGTGCACTTGGGAAGGAAATATTTTGGAGGCAAGATGACGTTGACTTTGACTTGTTTAGTTTGAGGACAGAAGTCCATTCAGGATTAGACGTCAAAGATATAATCAGACACAAGTGTATTTAGAGAAGAACTAGCTGGACAGACATTACATCCTTACAGCCACTGACACACAAGAAGCACTTAAAGTCATCAGAGAGAATATGGGTGCCTACAAACTAAGAGTGTGGACAAGAGGCGGGGGGAGAAGGGGGAAAGCATCAAAACACACAGCTCTGTAAAGGAAGCACACAGCAAGTAAATGGAGACACTGAACAGGAACTAATCCAAAAAAGTCTGAAGAGATTTGAATAACAAACACACATTTGTTATTAAAAACTGTTCTTTAGTATTTAATCTTACAGGCCTGCAAATCAACAAATCAGAGTAGAAAGAATGAGAGGACAGTTCATTTTTTGGCACAGGAGAATCAACTTTTAGCAAGAATACTGATGCAAAAGAAGAAAAATTACAAAGCCTGAAGACAAACCTTTCCCTGCCTTCTCTTCTGGTCCGTGCTACCTGATTAATTTCCATTGCTGTGAGCTTCTTGGCCACACGATACTGCCAGACGTAAAACGCTTCTTTGGAAGCTGCTATCACATGAGTTTTGGTCATTGTGACAAACAACGGCCCTGTTACGAAACCCAAACGATTGTAAAATTAGTGTGGCAAATACTGGAATAGATGTGAATTTGTAAACTTTTTCTCAGATGGATGAAATCCTATCTCCATAGGTTAAAACCAAACAAAACCCAAACAAAGAACCCCGAAACAAAAAGCACACCACACAAAACCAAGCAGCAGTTAGTAATTGCTAAGAAGTTTCACCTGGGCCTTGTGAACTTGTTCAGAAGAACAGAGAAGTTCTGCACAAGTTTTCATTTTTAAAATAACACCTTTCTCCCTATTATTTCAGCAAATGTCCATGTGCTAATGCAGAAGAGATCAGATATATAGAAACAAATTTTCCGGTTAATGTTCATGAACATCTCCAGTCTCTAACAAGATCTAAAATACTTCCATATCTGTCATACCTTGGATTAATCAAAAATAAATAAAAGGAAGACTATTCAAGAGTTGAAATCTAGAAGAGATTATTTGATTAGCACCACTTTAAAACAGTTAATAAATTTTGAGTTAGGACCCACAGTGCTGTTTCTATCTTACTTAATAGCTGGGCCAAATAACAATTCTCTATCTGTATGGCTACAAATGAAATGTTTAACAAAGTGTGCACTTTGCCTTACTTTATTGCATCCAGAGATCACAGTGCAAGAAGGGAAGACATTTTTCTTTTCTTAAGCCCTAAATCCATTTAGAATGGATCTCATTCCTGCTGTCAACATTCAGTGAACAAAGGGGAAAAAACACCTCTTACACTCAAATCATTACATTATTCTTTATAATACACTGCCTTGACTGTGTTGTGGCTCTTTTTTTCCTTTTTACAGTCTTTTGTTTCATCTTTCTGAAAACCAGTGAATGCACATAAAAAGGCATAAAAAAATGTAGAAACCTATTAAGTAAATCCCCTGACGTCTTCACATTCTACAATTAAATCACAACACTACCAACCAAAACAGGCAAATTGAAAAGAATTGTGTAGCCCAGCCTGTTAGTGAAAGAGTCATACAGATGACATACTGCGAGCACAAAATCTGATTTACAGTGAAGCTCATTTTCCTGTATTTTAGCCCACAACAGAACTCTGGAGGGAGCTATAAGCCTGCTGTAAAGGAGAGCAGTGCTAAGAGAGACAGATGGGGGAAGATTGGTTGATCAGATTTTATTTCTGTGAAACCAAGAGGATTATATAAACTACCTGATGGCTCTAGAATACTTTTTAGTATAAATGTAAATACTGGATAAGAAGGCTTAGTGATAATGCTTAACATGTGAGCAGTACAGTTGTTTACATTATCTGCAACTCTGCATTTTGTATACTTAACAGTACATTCATTTCAATAATCAGTCAGAACTGAAGGATACAGTCTCCTCTGTTTCATTAGCAGCATTAATAAATTCTGTGTATTTGCTCTGTTCTTTCATTACCTTGTAGCTGTACATGTCATAGCAATCAATGCTTTTATCCTTTAAAAATTAAACATGAGAAACTTCTGACCTGTGAGGGAACAAGGTTTCCTCTTGCTCAAATCACAGAATTTTAGTACTGCCTCATAACTGGACTCAGCTTAGTCAACATTTAAACACTCTGCTCCAAGACAATGCTAAACCAAGCCCACATGTCAAAGCCGTGGGCATCCTTCAGACTCACAAGGTGACCTCCCGTTTGACCTACAGCTTACATGAAGCCTCAACTTACTCATTTCTGCACACCTTCAAGTACCCCAATCTAAAAGAAAAGGATGCTCACATAAGCTATGCTGTGATCCAGAAAGATGATGGCAACACATCTACACTTCATCTGTAGGAAACCAATCAATTATACATTTTATGAATGTGCCTAAGACTTCAACTGGTGGTTCCTATCAAAAAACCCCACACACCAGCCCCTGATGCCACTCTTCAGCTCTAGCGGTAGCTTGCCCACAGAGAGGGCCAGATCAGTTCATTCATCTAACTGACCTCAAAATGAAATAAATAAAAGATTATTTTAAGTTGGATTAAAGAGAAAAATCCCAAATGTTGTAGAGGGCAGGAATGAACAGCCAGCATGAAGGGCAGGGCCTTCCCTTTGCAACAGCAGGCTAAACAATGATTGGATTTAAACCAAATGTTACAGAGGAGAGGGACACCCAGCACACAGACACAATCACCAGGATCAGATCAATTCAAAAACACATCTGAAGAGCAGTATCTATATGTGGGAACCTATGTTTTTTAAAAAATGCCTGTATAGCTTAAAGAATTGCATTAAAGTAGGACATATGGAATACTTTTTAGAACTGCTTTAGTATTTTACACTGGACAGCAAGTTAAGCAATCACCAAAAAAATCCCCAACCCACAGAAAAATCTGTTGAAAAAGAAAATAAAACCCAAGTCTCAACTGGACATTAGAAAGCATCTCTTTATCAAGAGGGTGGTTAAATAAATACTGGAATAGGCTTCCTAGAGAGGTGGTTGATGCCCTCAGCCTGTCAGTGTTTAAGAGGCATTCAGACAATGTCCTTAACATGCTTTAACTTCTGTCAGCCCTGAAGTGGTCAGGCAGTTGGACTAGATGATCGCTGTAGATCTTTCAACTGAATTATTCTCTTCTATTCCTCTTCTCACCTGGAGCCTTAACCATCAGGCTACACTCCACTCCTAAAATGCTTTTTGGCTGTGTTACACAAGCTTCAGCACAAGGAAAGGATGTCCCAGCCAATCCAAGTCTGGGTTGCTGCCAGGGCAGAGAAGGAAGGGATTTGTTCCTTTCCTGGGAAAGGAAAAGATGCTCATTTCACCCCCTTCACACTGAGGAAGATCTAGATTCCCTTTCTCAGCAGTTGGTTTAACTACTTTGTTTCCCATACAGTGGTCTTGATTTTATTGCTGCTCACTTGGGCATCAGTGCCCTTGTGCTCTGTCCATTAAGGTGCCTGCTTTTCTGACTACTTAAGTCAGAGGCAAGAGATACAGACACTCCTCTGCTCAACTTCTCCACTGCACAGCAGCTTTCCATGCTAAACATGGACTTCCCAGGTGATCTAGTTCTTCCAAATGATTTTGCAGAGATATAATTTCCATATGAATGTCCTAATGCTTTTCAGAACTCAAAAATATGTATAGAAAACATTTAAACAGGTGCCTTTTCAGTGATCAAATACTGACTGAAAGGAATAAAAACAATATCCCATCAAAACATTGTGAACATGTGAAGCAACTGCCTTTTCTGCCTTTTAAGTTTTATCTGGCCCCTCTTTCTCTTCTCACTTCATTTCTCTTCACTGTTCCTTCATAAAACCTCCTCGCTGAAGGACAGAAACTTTAATTCTTAGATATCCAGGAATCTCAAGTAACCTTCTGCCCTGTCTGTATTTCATCCATGCTCACTCCACCTCACTTCAAAACAACTAGGAAACACCCTTCATGCTTTCACGTCTAATCTTCTTTAAAAAACTGTAGTTGGAAAACAAAGTTAAATGCACAACTACAGTAGTTCACTGCATGAAAAAGCTGAGACGCTTTCTAGTGTCTGAGATAGCATATGCAAACACAAGAAGTAGTCCCACCTAAATGTGATGGAAAGGAAGCCATCTGACAGACACAAGACTAAACTATTGTTTTGATCCAAGTCTGTTCCTGAGAAACTGGGACAAATTTAATCTGATCAATAGCATCTACCTAATTTTAGAGCTTAATTGAAATGCCTCCCAAAGTGTTAGCTCCTAAATAGAAGAAAGCATCAGCCAGCAGCAGGAACAGCTGAACTGCACATGGGACAACTCACGAGTAACTACAGTTTACAGAGTATGAAGAAATACTAAAAATAAGTTATAGTTTACTTTAAAACATTCAACTTTAAATAACAGCAATTCAAGTGCTGTTTCACATACAGTTCAGCCATCCTTGCTGGGGAAAGGAGGGAGGTGAGACACCTAGGTATGACTCCAGCACTCTGCCTTTAATCCACCTGAACATTGATCAGGCTGTTGTATTCATTGCAGTGGGCACTCAACCCTTCACTATGTCTGTCAGTGTGCCTAAGCACGTGTAAGAAGATGATATAATCCACCCTGAGTGACATTTTCTTAGCAGATACCATCTGTTGTGTTTACATTAAAAAGACATTATATAACAAGATAGTTAACCTTCTGTAGTTTATATTTAGGTATTCATGAAAGGTCTTTGACAGAAAGCCTGTGAGCCTGTGAAACAAGAACACTCTGTTGGGTAGCTTTTGTACCTTAGTAGAAAGGAATATAATAAGGCCAGACAATGGAGAAAAGACTAATTTATGGGCTAGCAAACACTACCTATTGTGAAGCACCCCAAAAACAAGGCACAAGCAGCACAAGAAGAAAAATATCCTCCAACAAAATAAAGGGAAACATGAGGAAGAGCTTTAAGGTGTAATTATCCACCAATTTCTAAAGAAAATGGAAATGATGGCCTTAACCAGATAATGCCCGATTAATCTTTTAGATATCGTTAGGAGAAGCAAGCATTAGAAAGCTAATGACATAATTAAAAATTCAATAGAATAATGGGAATAAGCACTTTGGGTTTTGAGCCCTCCTTGAACTATTGGCTCGGAGCCCAACAACATCAGATTTGCATCTCCTGGGGATGAATCAAACATTATGCACTGTCACAATTACTTTGTCATTCGGAGATAAACAGCACTTCTTTGAGACAATTTTATGAAGTGTTATAAAATGACAATTTGTACAAATTGTGCCTTAACACATGTTCTCAGATACATTATTCAAATGCTCCATCATCTCCTTAGCATACCTAGCTAAGCAATCTTTTTTCTCCACTATCAATTTCCAACCAGGCCAAGGGATCTGCAGGGCTCCAAAGTCTCAAGGAGGAGTAAACTCCTTATGCTCGGTAGAGCATCAGGTGGTTGCTATTCCAACAAGGGACAGTCTGGTCAAAACTTACAAGGAGAGGCTGAAGTCTCTTGTTTTGTTCAGCCTGGAGAAGAGAAGGCTGAGCGGGGAGACCTCATCATGGTCTGATGACAGGGAGCAAAGGGGCAGGCAATGATCTCCCCTCTTGGCGTGATAGAATGCAAGGGAATGGTATGAAGCTGCGACAGGGGAGGTTTAGGTTGGATGTTAGGAAGAGATTCTGTACTGAGAGGGGGTTCAGGCACTGGAACGGGCTCCCCAGGGAAGTGGTTACAGCACTGAGCTTGGCTGAGGTCAAGAAGTGTCTGGATAATGTGCTCAGTCCCATGCTCTGACTTGGCTGGCCCCGTGTGGAGGCAGGAGTTGGAGTCAATGATCCTTATGGGTCCCTTCCAACTCAAGATAGTTGGTGGTTCTATCTTGTGTGTTCAATTTGCACTAATTACTGCCAGTCAAAAAATACAGTTTGGCCTCATGGCAGTGAAGAGCACCCACTTAAGAAAAGGCAAGAGCACACAGATACTGAGTGGTCTGTTGTGGAACACTGTACTAGATGATAAGGCATTTTTTGTAAATAGTGATAAATATCAAATAAGAGTAACAACCTCACTGTTTTCAAACCACTCTGAGAGATGGCACTTGGAAGCCTGAAACAAAAACAAGAGTTCAAAACAAAAAATATGTAAGCAACTTCCTTTCTGGACAGAACTCAATGCAACAATTTATCCCTTTACTAAAATAGAATAGTCTCCAAAGGTTTTTTAGCAGAGAGAATAGAAAGAAAAATAATTTCACAGACAGGTAATGTTTTTTTAGCAAGTCAGTAACACCCCTAAAATTATCTTTAGTAAGAGATAATTTTACTTTTGTACTTCTTTATCTTCAGTAATTTTACTTTGGTACTGCTTACTCTTGCCTGGTAATTAATTTAAAGCTGATTTTTTTCTTTGCTTATAAACACAACCAAAGGATAATGATTTTGTTACACTATTATGCACCAACTGGAATCTTAAAAGAACTTAACAGAAAGGTCTTCTGCTTTTAAGGTGTTACAAGGTCTTGTCTCTCTAATGACCTCAGCAAGGCCAGACAACTGCTGAAGTTCAGTACCCTGTCAAACTGGAACAATCATACCTTCTACTGCCAAGAAGCTACAACTCTGATAAACAGCATGATATACTGTGTATTAAAACCTTGACTGTGTACAAGTGTCTACACCTCACCCAAACTGACCTTATAAATATTTGAAGTTCTTCTCTAAAGTTGTATCTTCAAAGGTTACAAAAAAGGAAAGCCACTATGATAAAACAGGAGCAACACGTCCCAAAACTCTTGCATCTATAGGTGTTTACTTCTCACTTTCACCTTCAATCCCTTCTGTAAGTTTAGTGGGCTAACTTTAAAGGAGTTTTACAGGATGCATATATTTTTTTTAAAAAAGTTGAATCTTTGGCTGTGTTTACAGCAATGAAAGTCTTGCTTGTTATGTTTCAACTACTGAGAGTACAGAATTTTTTTTCAGGATTCAAAAATGCAAATATTCCTAACCTCAAGTATTTGCCTGCCTCCGAGGAAGGCTGAAGGCTAGGAATGCTTAGTGCTTTCACAAATCAAATCATGCTAGGAAAGAGCACTGTAAATCTAGGCACTAAACTGATCCTCTGACACCGGAGGGAACGGAAGCTGACTGCAGAAAGCTTACTTAAACTAAAGGAAGAGAAGCTTTTCCCAAATTGTTTAATCTCTTCAGCACAATTCAAATACAGTTGGAACAACAAAAGCATTTTTCAATTAAATAGCATTTCTCTAACTGCTTTCAGTCACTGGAAAGAAAATTCTTTTCTCCTGTACAGACAGCTGTAGCACACAGGCCATAATAGGGGGATCATAAAGAAACTGAGAACTTTGTTTAGAATGTAAATAAATGAAACTAGCACAGATAAGATTGAGAAAGCTCATGTTAACAGAACACCAGGAAAAGACAAAAAGAAGAGTATACATGCAGAGCATTTAACTGCAAAGGAGGTTCACTGTGTCTATTCTGAATCCAAATTCAGATCTATTTGGATAACCAGCCAAAAAATAAACCAACAAAGTAGATTAATTAATCAAAAAGCTGATTAATTTGTCACTTTGCCTGCACTTCTCTCATCTGCTTGAAGGGGGGAAAAAAAAGAAATCAATGATCATTATTCTCTAGCAAAACTGCCAAAAATAGTGGTTTGCAATTACATGGCAACATTCTGTACAGCACCTGCAGGAAACAAGCAGGAGGGAAAGCCTGGAATTCAGATCTATTTCAGATTTGGGGTGTTTTCATACTTCTGTTATAATCAACCGATTATTCTTTTCATTTATAATCTGAAACTATTTACATAAAGCAATTGTAATTAAATTGATAAGGAAAATATCAACACTGAAACATGAGAAATTGATCTTCAAGATATCTGGAAAACAGCAATATATTATTTTCAATCTAAAGTCCTTACAAAACTATTTCAACTCCTCTGAGAAACCAGGCCCTCTTCAAAAAAAGTACATTTTCTTAAAAAGGAGTTGTATTACCACTGTGCTAAAGAAAAATATGAATCTCCAAGATCATCCATTTAAAAAAAAAAACCCCAAAAACCTTATTTATTTATTTCATTGTAAATAGTTTGTATTAATCAGAAGAATAATTTTCAATTTAGCCAATTTTTACAAGGACTGGGTTTATAAGCCACTGTTTTTATTAACAGAGTAGGTCATATAGGTCATTTCCAACACAAATTACAGTTCACCTCCCGGAAGCCCCTGACATGTTTATTGCATTAGGGAGAGTCCAAGTAGGAGAAACCAATATAAAACCATAGTTACAACCACATATAGAATGGAAAATCACATTTGGATGCAAGGGGCATTAGCACAGTGATTGTTTCACTGAAAAACAGACTTGCATTAGAAATTAATTATAAAGACTGGGCAAAAGACAGACGAACAAACAAACAAAAAAACCCCCAACCCAGAATAAGACTATTGTAATATGCTTACCAATATCAATATATTTTGGATCCAAGGGTGTGCCAATAGAATTGCAGAGAACCAGTACATACTGTATGGAAGTAAAAGCACATGTCATTACTACCACATGTTTTGTGAATTAGTAAGCTATACAAGGTTTTCTGTGAAGGTGTAGCTCACAACCCACATTTCACACAATCTAATGCTGATCAGCAACAGAAAACAGAGGGGGCTGTGACTGCAATAAATATAAAGCAGCATAAGCATTAGAGTAATGAGATATTTGCCAATTAGCACTATAAATGAAGCCAAGCACTGAACAGGAAAATGACCAGCTGTTTAAGTGAAGGAGCAAAATCTACCAGACAAAATACGATATACAGGATTTACCACCAGCAGGGTCCACAAGTAACATGCAGGCACAACAGCCAGAGTCTCACCCTCTGCTTTGGGGAGCACTGTGATTACTTACTAGCATAATACACCAGCAATTTCTCAGCAACTCAACTCTTGCCTAGCTGTTCAGGCAAAAGATAATCCAATAAACTGCATCTGACCCCCTCCCTGGCTCCCAGAAGTTGTTCTACCCTTTGCAGATCTCCTTGTACCTCCAGGAGGGCTGCAATGTGGGGAGAACTGTGAATATGGCTATCCCCTCCACCCTGCAGTACTGCAGATAACAAACTGGTGAGTTTTGTTAGTTTTACCTTTCTTGTAATCCTGCCCAGGAAGTCTTTGACAGCACAGATACCTTGGATTGGGCTGTTAAACTCAGGAAGATGCAACTAAATACAATTGACCTAGACACCAATGCTTGTCATTGCTAGTGTATATACTTTTACAGACCTAAATCAAGGATTAAATATCTTTATGGTGATGGCATAGGGAAACATGAATGTCTTGATTGAGAAGGCTGAAGTAGTGACTTTCACTGCACTGTGTTGAGATTTAAAACCAAAACAAAAACCACGGAAAAACCCCCCACAAAACAAACCACAGGCCCACCAAAGCTTCCATCACCTGAGAGCTATGACCCTCCATGAAATGAAAGATAATTAGATCTTCATAGATCTTTTGCCTCTCAAACAATTCATATAGCTGTGGTAGCTGACTACAGCAGCTGCACACCTTACAGCTTTAAACTGGCAGCTTGATAGTTCATTAATCACATGAGAATGATAGAACTTAACTTTTCAGGTACTGTACTTCAGTTTTTCAAAGGAAAAAAAGGATTTTCTTTTTCTGGCTCTGCTATCAATAAGCGTCTCTCAAAATTAATACTTTTTAATTTCTTTGTTCATGAGTTAAACTTTTGATGAACATTCTCAAATTTCTCATTTCCAAAAAGTTATGTTGCACCTCCACCTCTGTAGGAAACCACACCTGGCTTTTAAAACTATTTATTGTTTGTTTCCATTAGTTTTATATTAATTCTTCTCTAGTAAATTATCCCAACATTTACTCTTTAATTGATCTCTTTTTTATGCCCTTTTTAATTATTTCTGCTACTCTTAAGTCATTAGACCAGAGACTGTGAAGGGGTGATGGAGCAACAGTATCCAAGACAGAGGCTTGTATCCAGAGACAGCAGAAGCTACCCAGGGATCAATGCCAGGGCAAGGGACGTTGCATTGTCTGATTTGATCAAAGCAGAAAGCTCAGGCCTTGCTATGGGTATCAACATTCAGTTCTTCATAACTTACTCACATTCACTTACTCACATACCTTTAAACAGTTCCTGATGAAATTAAGTCTTTTTGGTGCCATCCACTATGGCTGTACATTCTGCTTTCTTGGAATCACAATTCTAATGACCAAAATCTATTGCAAAATCAATCTGTTTTTCAGAAAGCAACTCTAATGAACTGCTACTCTTGTTCACTTCATTTCCCAAAAGCTGAACCCCCCCAACAGTGTTAATAATTAACACAGGAGCCACTCTAAAATAACTGAAAGATGCTTATTATCTGTCATTTTCACAGGCTAAAATGAAATCGCTTATTAACTCTCAAGAAAGTTGCACTAATTCCCTCCACTGCTTGCTTGCTATCATAAAAATAAGTCCCAGAAAAATCTCATTTCATTACACTTGATTCCACCAAATTGTTTTGGCCACATGTACCATAATTTTGAACCCCTATGACAGTACATCATTTCTTGTACAATCAAGCAGAGCAGCACTAAGCACTTTTTTTTTACCGTTGCACCAATTGATTCGGTCTCATGCTCCTCCTTTGTAAGCAGCATATAAGTGATACAGAAAATAATTCAGAAAGGAAGGCAGTAAGAAAAACTACGTAGCAGTTAGTATCACATTAACCAACATACATTAACCAAAGGGTACATTTATTACATAATCTGTGCCTATATGTAAAGTAAGAAATCTGAGCAATTAATAGTAATGTGATTTATATCACCTAAAAAATTCTCCGTTTTCGTTCCACTTCTGACTGATTAAATATTCGGTATCCTTGAGAGTAACCCTGCTGAGAAGGACCTGGGTGTCACAGTGGATGAGAAACTTAACATGAGCCAGCAGTGTGCTCTTGCAGCTCGCAAGGCCAATGGTATCCTGGGCTCCATCAGAAGAGGGGTGGCCAGCAGGGACAGGGAGGTGATTGTCCCTCTCTACTCTGCCCTCGTGAGGCCCCACCTGGAGTACTGTGTCCAGATCTGGGGCCCCCAACACAAGAAGGATGTAGAACTGTTGGAGAGGGTTCAGAGGAGCCACAAGGATGATTAGAGGGCTGGAGCACCTGCTCTACAAGGAGAGGCTGAGGGAGCTGGGCTTGTTTAGCCTGGAGAAGAGAAGGCTGCGGGGGGACCTCATTGCAGCCTTCCAGTACCTGAAGGGAGCATACAAACAGGAGGGTAATCAACTTTTTAAAAGGGCAGATAATGGCAGGACAAGGGGGAATGGATTAAAGCTGAAGGAGGGAAGGTTTAGATTGAATATTAGGGGGAAGTTTTTTACGGAAAGAGTGGTGAGGTCCTGGAACAGGCTGCCCAGAGAGGTGGTGGATGTCCCATCCCTGGAAGTGTTCAGGGCCAGGTTGGATGGGGCCCTGGGCAACCATGTGTAGATCCAGGCCTGAGGTTGGTGGCCCTGCCTGTGGCAGGGGGGTTGGAGCTTTATGATCCTCGGGGTCCCTTCCAACCCTTGCCATTCTATGATTCTATGATCATTCTGATGCTCTCCTGCTATTAGCTTTTCTTTGGAGAACTGTTCTAAATATTTCTGAAGAAACAGTCTCCATGAAGGCTTTGTTTTTCATTAAGTTATTAATGGCTATAATGAGTTAAAATATAGAAGCAGTGAATCAGTATTAAACATTTTTGCTATTTGTTGTTTGATGGGATTGTTCATTTTTAAACACTGAGACCATTCAAGTGCCATTCTGTCAAATGACAACTGAATGACACACTCTGAGACTGATTCAGAATTTTACATTTCATCTTATTCTTGCTGTAAAGCGCTGACACGTGCAACAGAGCATTTCAAGTGAAAGTGAGACTTTACCTGAGGTTGATTTTCATCTGCTTTAGTTGCTAAAACACAGAAGTCTCCACAGGTTGTTATAGAAATCAGGCTCTTGACATATTTCACATACTTCTCATTGTTTTTTGTGTCCCAAAAGACTACACAGTATTCTGGACGATCAGGTCGTGTGTACGCATAAACAACTGTATTGGAGCAGTAACCCCACTGCCAAGAGAGACAATGTTCATAAAACTTATCAGAAATCTTAAGAATTCAGTAAAACTTGTTCACAACTACAAAAAAAATGTTTATTTCATATGCAGAAACAGTATTTAATATTCTTTCCCTTTCAAGTGTTTAACTGTTTTCTTAAAAGTATATGAGCACAGCTCCAGTTACTTGCACAGTACTGAACTGGCAAAGGAAGCCTTCCCATCATGCAGAAAAACTACTGGAATTGGGAGGATCAACCTCAAAATGTGACAGGATCTCACTTTCTCATTTCTTCCTCCTTCAGCAAATAGGAAATACCCACTGAGTAGATATTTTTTGCCATGAAAGTGCTTGCTCTATGACTACTGAACTGTAAACCCAAAGTTCATTTCCCAAGGGAAAGATAATAAACACATCAAACAGCACAATTGCTAAGCAGACAAAAATAAGCAGTTATATAGAGAGCTGTAATAACTCACATCACCTCTTCCACACCAGAGAAAAACCTTCACTTGCCCCCAGGAGAATGTAATTATTTAAGATGGAGGAGAAAATGTAAAAAGGCAAAATATGAAAAAGAATATCCAAATACTGTAAAAAACATAAAGATGTGTTCTATTGCATTTAACTGATTTAAATTATAGAAATTAATAACGAAAACCCTTTCTAACACATCAGAATCAGAAAGCATCTCAGGAGGGGGGTGAAGCTGTCAAACAAACAAGGTATAAAAGAAACCAGTTAGGATGATGATGTAATTGCAGAAAAACTAATAGAATTCTCTGCATCAGCATTTACTAGAGAGAGAGGAGAGCTTCATAGAGATCAGACCAGAAGGGTTCCCACAGTCTACAGGGAATGAAACTAAGTTGATAAACTAAAGTATGAGCAAAAAGAACTTTTAGAATAGATCTACAAATAGAACGCTAATAAATTGTCAGAACCCCATGGCTTTCACTCAAGCAGAGTTCTACGGGAGTTCTAGGGGAATTCAAACACAGTGCTGCGGAGTACAGCCAGAGAGGAACAGGAGGGCCAGATGCAAAAAGCATTATGATTCCTGGAATCACAAATCAGTAAATCCAGCTTTCACACAAGGTAGAGACATAAAAAGCAAAAACAATACAATAATTGAATTAGATGGACATGGATAATTACAACACACTGGACAGTCATCACGTTTTCAGCACTGGAAGTTGCACCTCATTAATTTATTATTATGTATTATCGTTCAGAGTGGCAACAGGCACATGAATGAAGATGACCCAACTGATACGACCTTCCTGGATTTTCAAGAAGGTCAAGCTCATTTTCAACACAGGAAGAAAAATAAAAAGGATTGGAATAAAAGTAGTTTTTGACAACCACGAGCATGACACACAGGATCCTTTCTAGAGATGCAAAGCGGAACTTACACTATTCTGAATATACAGATTTTATATGAAAGGAGTATGTTATGAGGTAACAAGTCAGTAAACTGTATACCATGTTGGTCAAATCTAAAACTGGTATCAAGAAGTGGCAAAGGACCCTAGAATGCTGGATGAGGAGGATATAAAGTAAAATCCAATGCAGATTTGAACAAGGTAAATACAAAGAAATATAACTAGACCCATAGACTCTAAATTAGTATCCAAAAAGATACCATGTAAACTGTGAATGGTTTCAAAGAGATCAGCTCAATTAATAGCTTGTACTGTCATTAATTTAGTCACATCCCCTTTCTCATATTATGGTAATACTTGAAAAATACAGGAAACTGGATTGTAATGGGATACTAATACTTCATCTGTGGGTGATTCATTCCAATCCATCTTAAATTAATGACACTTTGAATCTCTACCATTTAATGACTGTCACCTTTTCCAATATCTAGTTCCTAAAAGGAAATTACTGATCCAATCAGAATGAACATAGCAGTAGTAATATGTATTACATAAATAATTTACAATAAAAATATTTAACATTGAAACTGAGCATGCTAACAGGTTCAGAGTTTATTTGCTGCACAAATGAATTAATTTGAGCACATCTCTTTGCACTTTAAATATGCAAAAGGAAAAAAAAAAGACCTTACATGTGAGGTTTCTAAAACTAAGGTTTCAAATTATTATTCATTTGCAAACTCTGCCAGATCTTGAAATAAAAATGGTCTCATAGATACTGATGAGTTGTAAAAAAGCAACAGGCCTGTGTTCCAGCTGTTACACACCTCCCGGAATAAACATTAGGTAGCATTTCCTGCAATACTGATTTCCAGCTCAAGTTTCCAAAGTCTTTTCCAGCAGATTTACAAACAGCTATTTGACATTGCTTTCTAGAGGGTTTGTGTTTATAACTCCCTGACCAACTATTCTTCACAACCAGGCAGAACAATACATTTCGATATAGCTGCAGTATGTTCCTCACATTACACTCTCTCTCTCTCTTTAATCACAGTTGCTACATGCTGACAATTAATATATTCTATGCCAGAAAAAAGAGGTATATAATACTGCATACTAGAGAGCAATTGCTATTTTTGCTAAGCTGTGAAATAGTCCTAACTTTAAAAACTGAACAACAGCAACAACAAAAAATGGTAGATAAGATAAAATATTTTTCAGAATTAGCTGAATACAGATTTGTAAAAAGTAGATTGGGAATTGAAATATAAGTAGGAAGTACACCTATCAGGTTGCAGGTTTCCACACAACTCTCCCAGTTTCAAACTAGTAACTCACCACGAAAAAAATGACAGTGAAAGAAAGGCCTAAAAAATTCCCAGTCACCACCCTCAGCTTAACTAAATGGCAAAGAAAAGATTGGAGCCTTTACTACATACATGACAGCCTCTCTCACTACCAAATTTAGCATCATGCCCAATTCTGTCAATATTAACAAAGCGTGCATTTCTTTATTATGAAAATATAATCACTAGTTCAGGATAAAAACAACAGGTAAGTCATTCCATCACCAACACAGACACCCACAGGCCACTAAAACTTCAAGTCAGCAGTGTTAATCACCCAGCAATCATAGGTCAAGCATTGATTTCTCTACTGGAGAAAGCTACTTCTTCCAACCATTCAGAAAAAGACCAGCTAACAGAGAATTTGTTAATACAGTTAAGCACCACATTACTACAGACCTTGTAATCTGGACGAATGTTTGCAAAATAGATGTAAGAATCGACAGCCAGTGCAATCTTCAGTCCACTTCCCTCCCAAGACAAGGCAGAGATCTGTTTGCCAGGAACTTTCAGAGTGCGCAAATGCTTAAAACAAGGAAAGGAGAAGATTCTGAATCTATCAGAGGAAAACCACTCTAAAAAACATAACCAGCAGTTTTGGTAGTTGATGAAAACCAAATGCAGATCTTCTTTATAGTACCAAATAATGACTCCCAATTTACAATACACGCGCGAAGGTGGAGATGTTTAACATGCACTACTATAAAATGTTCTTTTGCCCCAATTACTTTTTTGTCAGAGAGGAAGAAACAACAGGACTCAATGGTAGTTCAAACCTACAAAAATAAATACTACCTGGCAAATGACAGTATAAACATTTTTTCCTTTGATTGGTAATTTGAATCACCTTTATAATGTCAGTTGCTACTAAAATAAACACAACAGTACCTGACATTTCTGCTGTAAGTGTATCAGTTGATGTGCAACACCCCTAACTATACCTGATAGTTTAAATACAGAAAACAAACAAATAAAAACATAAAGCTCATCTCTGTCAAAAGCATACAGTGAATAAGCTGCAGAGGTACACAGTTTGCAGTGAGGCAACGAATGTTTTCCCCTTCTCTATTCCCTTTCCAGAAAAGGCTAAGGCAGGCAATTAGATGTCCATTTCCAATTTAAGAGCTAGCAAAGAAATACACTTTCTATCTTTTTTTTTTTTTTTAGATCTTTATTTGATTGAAGGAAACAATTGGAAAAATAATGTTTTCAAAAACTGTAACCTTTGTGGGAAGCTTTTTGCTTGAAAATAATATAGATGTAAAGAAGGATACATTGTTCTACTATTTACTGTAAGATTTTGAATAATTCATAGGCTTTAAAAAATACAACTATTTAATTAGCAGAACACTGATATGTATGCTTAGATCCAGTGTTCCTTTTGATGGCACAGCTTTGTACCTGAATAATTTTCAATGAAGTTACACGGTTTAGTACCTGTATCACGACTTTGATCAGATGCAAATACCAAGTTTGAATACTGGTCACACACTACTCACAGGAAATACCATCTTCCAAAAGTTATGTCCATACCTGAACATCAGATCTAGTACAGTACAGTCCCAAAATCTAAAGAATTTACCTCTAAACACTAGACACACAATCTGGAACACTTGTTTCAGTTAATCTGAAGGACACTAGCTATGGGAGATGTAACATTATTATTAAAACCTTTGGTTCCAAAAATACCTTCAACTAAGACCCCTACAGATGATGCTGGATCATCAGGTCGCCCCTCCACAATATGGGTCACACAGCTCTATCCTTGCACGGTTACCCTCAGGACTGACACTACTTCCTCTGCACAAGAGATAAACTTCCTCACACTCTGCTACCTAACACTGATGTACTGATTTCCAGTCACATTAGTAGGAGGAAGACTGAAATTACTTTGCAAGGCAAGCATTTTCATTCACTGAAATTACTTTGCAAGGCAAGAGTAGCACCATGAACAAAAAGATACAGGAAAGTTGTCTCTCAACTGTTGAACATTTAACATTGTATAAAAAAAGACAGGAAGTACAAAAAAAAATTTACAAAACAATATCCCCAAAAGACAAATGAGATTACAAACAGTTTACCTTTTCTCAGGTTTCTGAGCTATTGCTTTTACCAATATTAGATACTGCTTGCTCAGTTTTACCAATTCCATAAAAATAGAGAGAAGCATTCACTGCCTAATTTTGAACTCCTGATCCAGAGATGCCTCGGTGTCTTACCCAGCCAGTGGAGAAAGACAAGTGCTTCCAGATTTGATACAGGGATGTTAAGTGAGAACCTTAACTGCTGCCCAAGCATTCCAAATCGCTTACTAGCTATAGTTTGAACTCAGGTATCCAAGTTAGATTTTCAAATTTATATACACTATATAGGTCCCATCATTTACTGTTTTATGAGATGCACTCAGATTTTCGCACTGGCCACAAACTTGCTGTTCTAAAAGGGTACCTGGTTCTGTATCATCTTTCCTGATCCAGGTGGATATCCTAGATATCCTACAGCATGTTAAACACACGAAATATCTATGTTTTGGCATCCAAATTCCACCAGTAATGCCTACACAGACAAAACATACTAAGATAAACAACCATTTAGTTATTAAGTTATGTTTTACCTCACCAAATGGAGTGTAGAACTGCACAATGTTTACATCTTTATCTTGAGAAGTTGCTTTTAGCGAGCCTGCCACCGCCAGTACGCTTCCACAGTGGTTCCACTGAATACATACTACATTCATACCAGTGTCAATCAAAACAGGATCTAGTTTTTAAGAAATAAACATTAAGAGTATCAACAGAAATAGAGGCTTTGGATCAAGAGTAGCTCAGTAATTAGTAGCCCACATTTTGTACGTACTGTGGTCATTCTCATCTCTCATTATCTGGCATCTTCCATTGTCATAGCAGACAGCAAGACAAGGACAGTCTGGTTCAATGTAGCCTGCCGTACCATGATACCAGTGTATCCCAGCAATACTGAACGCTCCAGTTATGTTCACCAAACAGCTCAGTTTCATTTTCACCTAGACAAGAGTGGTTAATCATTTAAAGTCATGTACAACCTGCTATTTCAAAGAACAATTTCTATCTCTACTAATACCTTGCAAAAGACCAGAGGTCCAAAATACTTTTTTCTGTCCTGACAAAAATTTTCACATTCTCAAAATTTTAAGCTTGAAAAATTGATTTATTCAAAGCCAGAGCAGACATATCAAAACAGGTGTTTGAACTACAAAGACACATTTTAGTGTTGGCACTTTCATTCTTCAAGAAGTAACTTAAAAACAAAGAAAATAAAACACACACCAAAAAAGCTTGACTACACACACATGCACATAATAAGGAACCCTGCTAGAACTTTGGGGGGTGAAAATACCCCAACCTATTCCTAGCTACAAGATTCTTTTAGCAAGAAAAAAAAGTTTTTAAAAGTTTTGACAAAAGTTTTCTTTTCAAAAGTCTCTTGAATAATATATAGAACTAACTGGAAAAATTGTCTAAATTAGAACACAAATTAAAATAAGTTTACTTTTGTCATAGTTAGATCTGTACATCTGGTAACACAGCAAAGGGCTTTTTCTGAAAGGATCACTTCAGGGATGGCTACCAGGTAACTTATGGAAGGGAAGGAGGAAGCGAAGGAGGAGTGCAGGGAGGGAGAGGGAGCGCACAACCACACATTGTTGACTAAAGGTTATGGGGCTAGAGGAGCAACAACTGCACGTGCTAGAAAGACCATGACTTACACAGTGAGAAGAATAAAAGATACAGTGAAGAGTTCAAGAAATAAAAATGGGAATAGTAACAGATGCTTTTTTAGGGAAGGGGAGGAGAAAATTCAGCATCATATGCATCTAAAGGTCAAGAACATGGTTCTAAATATATTGCTCTTTTTTCAAAGTCTGTTTTACTTCTGTTTAGCATTTTGTCACAGTCATATTCAAATATTCCAAATAGGTTGATAAAAATAAGTAAGTAAACCTCAGGTGTAGGAATGCAGTAATATTATAGTTACTTCCTTGCAATTTTCAACTTATTACCAGGGTTTTTTTCTCAAGCATGTAACATTCCTCATGCAATAAAAATTTACAAGAACAGTATGAAAATAAACTACTGATTTATTCTAAAAGCACACTAGTACTTTTAGCATGAGCCTAACTTCATTAATATCACCATCCTTAATTTTATATTTACAATAACCATTGCAAGGCAAAAAGGCATTAGTGGATGTGCTATTCATTTAAGCTACCACAAAATATTTATATCAAAAAGCTGTAGCTGCATAAATCTTGAATAACAGCGTTGTGCACAAGACATTGTTCTCAGTTCTGAAGTCCACCAATAAACAAACAGACACAAAATAAAGAGGAAGTAAGTTTTTTATGTCTATTGAAGTTAATACCTTTATCATACCACCATGAACTTACAATAAAATTTCCCTGATTGTCATAAATGTGGATCTCTCCATTTGCCATTCCGAAGAGTAAAACTTTGCTATCAGAGGACCAGGCCACATGGCACAGGTGGGTACCTTTCAAGTCTTTTCCCCAGATGCGATTGCCTGTAACACAACACTGATTTTACTTAATAAAGATATCACAACATTAAAACAGGATGTAAGTTACCAATATAAGAAATTAAGTGGCTAAAGAAGGTCAAAGCAACAATTAGAACATAACTATTAATCGTATTTATCTATGGAAACAGACACTATGTACATAATACTGAAAGCAAAATCTATGTAATACCACAACCATCAGTAGAACTGGAATTTTACCATCCACTGATCCAACAATCACAGCTCCATCTTCATACACAATACAAATCTTCTGTCCATCAGCATTCCAGCTCATACTTCGAACAACAGATTTATTTCTGTTATTAATCATCTCTTCATACCAAGCACCTATGAGTAACGAATGAAAATCTGAGTTATACTTCTGATTTGATAATCCTCTAGTTGATTCAAGGTACATGCTAATCGCTGAACTCGAAGAGTAAAAGAACTCTCAATTAAAAAGAAATGCAAATAGGATGATGACATTTTGTGGCAACATGAATTCCTTAAAGTTGCTTAAAGAAAATAACAACAACAAATAAAACATAATACAGGCACACAAGAAGTGTGTAAAAGTTACCAAGCAATCAAATTAGTGGTTCAATAAAATGGAAAAACTTGAGAATGGTCTGCTTATAAGTAAACATGAGAAGAAGGTTACATATGACCCTATGATGTAACATAAATCAAAAAGGTACAGAAGTAGTAAGATATGGAAAGAAATTAAAAACCAAAGCTGTTCTGCTCTTTCAGTAAATCTCTATCAAGACTATGCTATAGTGTGCCCCAGACTACACAGGCATAATTATTGTGAAACCAAGTGTTCAGATCTGAGCTATTTCCCAGAAGAACCTGACAAATGAGGAATCAGAGAGGGGAGCCAAAATCCAAGAGGGGCCCTTCAGAAAGAAATCTGTGCTCACCTTATTTCACACCTGACAAGAATACACTAGGAAACATAGCGGAGGGAAAAAGTCTTTCATAAGAACATGTATTAAGTAATTCACCATTTCTTTTCCAAAACTAGGGGATGATTTATGTGACAGTAGCCACCACATATCAGTCAGAAAGACGAATCAAGTGAGTTTTTATTTACATTTATCATTAAACAAAAATCCAAAAAAGAAAACAAACCCCCTGTATTTCCCTTTTCTTTCCCACATGCTGGAAAGTAGTCAGTTTGACTGAGAGGTTTGGTGGCTTTCAAATGAATTTAATTGCAACAAGGTGATCCTCCCCCTCTACTCTGCCCTGGTCAGGCCCCACCTGGAGTATTGTGTCCAGTTCTGGGCTCCCTGGTATAAAAAAGGACAGGGATCTCCTGGAGAGAGTCCAGAGAAGGGCTACGAAGATGATTAGGGGCCTGGAGCATCTATCCTATGAGGAAAGGCTGAGAGAGCTGGGGCTGTTCAGCCTGGAGAAAAGACGACTGAGGGGGGACCTTATTAATGTTTATACATATCTTAAGTATGGGGTGCAGGGGGAATTGGCCTGGCCCTTTTCTTAGGTCTATGGAGACAGGACAAGGGGCAATGGCTGCAAATTGGAGCACAGGAAGTTCCGCACCAACATGTGGAGGAACTTTTTCACAGTGAGGGTGACAGAGCCCTGGGACAGGCTGCCCAGGGAGGTGGTGGAGTCTCCTTCTCTGGAGATATTCAAGACTTGTCTGAACACCTATCTGTGCAGTATGAGCTGGGGAGCTGCTTTGGCAGGGGGTTGGACCCAATGATCTCTGGAGGTCCCTTCCAACCCGTACAACTCTGTGATTCTGTGAAAAAAGTACATCTATGTGTGCAAAGGTAAAGAACAATAAAAGCTAATTACAGAAATACACTGTAAGTTATATTAGTTTACTGTCTTAATTAAACAATTCTAAATACAGTTTTTATGAAAGTACTTAACTGATCTAAGCAGGGTTGCTAATTCCTGTAGTCCAACCAGTATGTCTGCATCTGATGCATTTTGCAGGACTATTTAAATATTACAAGGATACCCAAAACAGAACCTACACAGAGAAGCACTGCTTCTTTGCTTTGTTCAATATACTATCTTCCTCCAAGGAATGAAGTAACAGAGATAAGAGATTAAGAAATTTAAAGCAGTTTACCAAGCACACAGCTAAGAACTGGTATCTTCTCCTAAGGTAGCTCTGCAGGACAAATCTCTCTTTAGATGCCACTACACTACAAAATGCATAGTAAAGCGTTACAAGAAAATT
The DNA here is from genome assembly GCA_022605575.1 of Laterallus jamaicensis coturniculus. NCBI lineage: Eukaryota > Metazoa > Chordata > Aves > Gruiformes > Rallidae > Laterallus > Laterallus jamaicensis. The sequence goes on from JAKCOX010000050.1 coordinate 235,074, forward strand.
TTGAAAACTGTTTTAAATCTATTTTGAGCTTTACAGTCTGCAAAATAAAAAGTCTGAAAAAGAATTGTTAAAATTGCTGTGGGCATGTGGGGGGAGAAAATATACTTCTCACAGTATGGAGTATTATCCCATCTCAAATTTGTCCTGTAAAATACCTTTGTACAGCATCCACACAATGATGAGTCCATTTTGATCACTGGTAGTCAGTTTTTGATACTGTTCATTCCATGTCACCACTTGCACAGAACCTAGAAAATTAAACACATTTTCTATTTATACCATATGAATATTTGAATAAAACCCACCACACCCAACTTAATCAAACTGGAGCTTTTCAGAAATTTGCATGGCTGATTTTGATTTGGTTTCAGGCATTCTTTCCATAACCCTCATTTCCTCTTTCAAAATTCTATTAAACAGTCCCTTTTGTTTCTGTAGTCATCCACTGATTAACATCCTCTCCAAATTCTGCTCAGGATACTGCTTCAATATGCAAAACCCAAATCATAGTTTGGCAGTTTCTGCCCACTTCTGACATATTAGTCTGAGAAACTGACAAAACTTTACTGTCATACTAAGTTTTAACTCCTGTTAGTAGTTTGATCACCAGTAACGCTTCACTTCTAAAACAAAATCTACCTCACAATTACCGAAAAGAGCACTCTACACAAAATTCCTTCAAGTCTCCTATGGAATCCTACTCACAAATACTTGACTTGAAACATCGTCAAACCGTTTCTAAACAGGATCTTATTTCATCAGGTCAATGCTGGACATGAATTTGGCTACTTCAAGCATCACACTCCTTCATGCCCTCATTACACCCTCTGCATCCTTTCCATTTTTCTGCATTTCAGTCATGAATTTTATCAACAGATGCAAAAATACCCTGAACATCAGAGATTTTTGAAGGTAACAGCAATCTATTTCAGAATTGAAGACATACATTCAAAATATACTTGAAATCAATTCCTCACAATTAATTTTTTTCAACCATATTTAACCAGGCTCCTAAAATAGCCTGATTGTTGGCAGGTTTGAACTGCAAATCCTCATAAATGGACCGTTTCTTCAAATAATCTAAGGAATCAATTAATGTAGACAAAAAATATGAAGACCATTTAATACTTCTCATGTGAGAGTTTGTCACCCCATCTCATTTCCCTCCATTCAATTTTTAGTTTCACATACTATCTTTCTCTAGCCTGCTTTCTAAACTCTCTAAACTTCATACATTGCCACATTCTCTGCATCTACACTTTCTGTAACTTGTCAATAAAGGGAAAATAAAGATGTGTTTAAGGCAGAGATCAGACTTACTGAAAGCTAATTTTAATTTCTTCAGAAGAAAATAAAAAACTACAATAACATATAAGGATATCCTGTAGACAAAACAAAGTTCTCCACATAAGTGTCACTAGAAAAAATGCTTAGCAAGGCTTTCAATCTCATTTCTGATGTTAGCCTGCCATACAGAGTTTTACACTTCATATATACAGCGTAAGAGAAAATTGCTCTCTTTTTTTTATAAACCACAGTAGAATATCATCATTCCTTTTACTTGGGAATCCCAGCACCAACTACCCATCTGTTTAGCTTTTTTCTTCTGCTCTAAAGCATTCTTTAGCTGTCATCCACCAAGGCACTATGTGAACAAATGTATGGGAGCAAATGCATCATGATCTTCCATGTAAACACCTAAAAATATATAACCAGACCCATACAACTGAGTAGCACTTCCAGATTAACCACACTGAAGTCAGAGATGACAAGTACTACCAGTAGCACTGCAAAATTGATTTAAAAAAAAAAGTCCCCAAATACCTCAGAAAAAGAAAAGCCTGAGGTAATACAAAGCACAAGTTTAGGCTGTAACGTCAAAGACCATGGACTTAACCTTAAGCAAACCTTAGATCATTAGAAGCAGACCAGAGGTTTGTGCAGCATGCATGCTGCATCCCACACACCGTATCACCCAGGAGAACTGAGGTGAGGCTACATCAGCTTGATTTACAACCCAGTAATTCACTCACAGATCGTGGAAGATCAACTGTAGATCTTCCATCCGATAACTTGGTAAAGACAGACAGCCAAGCTGTTACCTACCCAAGTTGAATATGGATAGTTTATTTCAGGCTTACAATAAATTACAGCAAAACTATCAACTTCACAAAAGTTTGTATTTTTTAATTCTAACCAAAAGTGCATTAAATGCCCAAAGTCACTTACCACTATGACCTTCAAGAGTCTGATTCACAGAAAGATTGCTAGGAGCTGCAAGTCCCTTTATTTTTGCTCCATCTAAAAATAACAAAAATAGCTATAAAATAAACCTAATTAAACATATACATTACTCTGTCTTTGTCAGTATTGCAGCTCTAATCACTATTCCCATTGATAAAATTGTTGACCTAAAAGTATGTAAATTCTAACTGCAGGATGAATTTTCCACCTCTCAGCTCAACATGTTTTGCATTCACACCTGTCATCCAAATTCATATATTCTTTATGATCTTGCAGTTTTTCAGGGGTGACAAAAAAAAACCCAACAGAAAAACTACGACAACTATGGCTATCACATTTTGTTACACTCAGAAAAAGATTTCAAAGAACTTGAAAATGTATTAGATTTTACTTCTCTTGGAACATACTTTAGAAACCACCACCACAGCTTTCTTCCTAAAACAATGAAGGTCTTCCTAAAACAGTGAAGATCCTAGAGTACATTCAAATAAAATCAATAAATAAGAAAGTAAGTTCCAAACAACTGGAAGCTTATACAAAAAGAACAAGAATGAAACATGACTTGAAAAAAAAGCAGCACTGAACAAAATTCCAGCAGATGTAACAGGTATACAAACAACATGTGTGCCTTGTGAGGCAAGCTGAAGGAAAACAGTGTTCAAAAGAAACTGACAGCACATTCAATATTTATGCCGATACATGTCTATGTATGTAGAGATTTAAAACAGATGCAATATCATCAAATAATCTGTGGAAGGGCTTATGCTTTTGGAATTCTTTAGTGTGGTGCATTTTATTCCTTAAAAAAAAAAAAAAAAGTCTACTATACCTGTCTGTGTTTCTAATTTTAAAACTTTCAGTAATCCATCCTCGCCACCACAGGCTATGAAACCTTGGTCCTTATTCCAGGAAATACATCTTAACCGAACATTACCAGGAATTGCAATCTGAAAGAGAAATATTTTGCCATCTCTATATAGTTGCAAGAATCACGTTTTATTCTCAAATACTCCCTTCTGAACGCCCCAAAGACACCTCCAATCGCACACGGCATAAGCTTACTTCTACCAACAGACCAGTGCATGCCAAAGGAGACAGAAGACAATTAGAATTACGAGCACCGGCGAAACTGCGCAACACGGAGCTTCAAAAAAGTCACAGGACGTCCCCGGAGGCGTGCAGGGCAGGTGCCATGAGCAGCAAACCCGGTAAAGAGGATGGCACAGTGCCGCCACGGGCCGCTCTCCAGCTATGCCCAACGCCTCCCGGGGAGGGCCGCTTGGGAGACAGCTGAAGTCCCACACCCGGGCCGAGGACAGAGCCGGGCTGCACCGCGGGCAGGGACCGAGCTCCCAGCCGCACCGCCAGCGCCAGCAGAGCCGCGGGCAGCGGGAGGGAGCGCCGAAGGGCCCCTCGGTGCCTCCGATCCCCAGGGCGGGTGGGGGAAGGGAGCGGGAGCTCCGCCTGCTCCGAGGGCTGCCTTCCCGCCTCGGCCGCCCCGTGCCCCAGGAGCACCTTCTTGCACAGGTAGATGAACATCGCGGAGGAGCGGGAAGGCGAGCGCTGCCGACCCGCACGGCTCCTCGCGGCGGCGCGGCGCGGCGGGCCCAGCGCGGCCTCCCTGCTAACCGCGTCGCCCTGGCAACGGCCGCCGGAAGCCCGCTGCGGCCACGCTCTGCTTTACTTCCGGGAGCGAGAGAATTGGAACGCGAATCACCCGCAGGCGCCCACCCGCCCGCCCGCCCTTCTGGCGCCAGGCGCACGCGCTCCCGCTAGGGGGCGGTAGCTGAGGTGCTGCCAAGCGCTAGGTGCGGGCCCGCCCTGCGCGGCGGCTGCCCTCCTTCCCTCCATCCCTCCCGCCTTCCTTCCCTCCATCCCTCCCGCCCTCCTTCCCCTGAGTGGCCAGCAGCGCATCACTGATCAGAGTCACAGAGTCGCAGAGCGGTGGGGGTTGGTTGGCCTCTGGAGATCACCCGGTCCAACTCCCTGCTAGAGCAGCATCACCCAGAGCAGGCTGCACAGGGTGACAGCCAGGCAGGCTTTAAATCTCTCCAGAGAGGGAGCCTCTGTAATCTCTCTGGGCAGCCTGTTCCAGGGGTCACACTCGCCTTAGGTAGAAGCACTGGCAGTTCAGTTGTAACCGCCACTCTGGTGACACATGAAGAAAAACGTGAAAGCTTGTAAATGCCGAGGTGTGTGCATGGGTTTTGTAGTACAGCTTGTGTCAGTGCACCCACAGGGTAGCCCAACGTTGGTGTTGCCTCAAGCATTACAGTTGAGTGAGGTAAGGAGTGGCTGTGGCTGAGGCCATTCCCGCTCCCTCAGAAGGTGCTGCTGGCACCCACGGGCAGGTCTGAGCAGTCAGGAGTAATGTCCTGATTCAGTGTGTTAGAGCAAGGAAGCCCCATGGCGATGGTTACAGAGTGCTTGGGACACTGGGCAGGGAAGGGGGAAGGATCGAGCCGGGATTTGTGCCCTCATGAGGGGCACAGGGGGCTGCAGGAACAGCCTGGCTCTGCAGCGCTGACTCCAAAATAGGTTGGGCCTAGCTGCAAAATAAGTATTTCCCACGCCAAAGCTATTTTGTAGCTAATTGACAGAAAACGGGAATATAGGAGAGGTACTGAAGATGGTCTGTCTTGTGTCTTCTGCATCCTGCTCTGAAAACTTGCTTACCAGACACAGGAGGGACAGAAATGCCATATCCCCCAGGGCATCTCCCCACTTTTATGGCAGCTAAGCACTCTGCAGTGCAAGTCTCACAAACACTGCAATATAAGCAATAGGACAAGGGGCAGCGTGTGCAAGCTGGAGCAGAGAAAGTTCCGTGTGAATATAAGAAGGAACTTATTTACTGTGAGGGTGACGGAGCACTGGGACAGACTGCCCAGAGAGACTGCAGAGGCTCCTTCTCTGGAGAGATTCAAAGCTCGTCTGGCTGCCACCCTGTGCAGCCTGATCTAGGTGATCCTGCTTTGGGAGGGGAGTTGGACTAGAAGATCTTTCGAGGTCCTTTCAAGCTCCTAACATTCTGTGATTCTGTGATATGCAATTTGTTCAGCGTCAAAGGAGGATCATTATGAAGCCAAATTTTCAATGCTATGTCTTCTCAAGTTTAGTGCCTTCCCCTCTTCTCAGAGAGGCTATCTGGGAATGCAGAGAAATAGAATCAGCCACTGGTTAACACCACATAATTTATTGAAGTTACATGAACTTCAGTGAGGAAGTGAGTGAGGAGCACTGAGCATCCAGCCTTTTGACTGATGCAAATTTAGAAGCACATAGGTAAGACAGAACTATAAAACAAAGCTGGCTGAACCCCTGTGAGCATCTTTGAGCTGCATTAAGAGAGCTAAAGGTAGTTTAAGAAATGCCTGTGGTCAGGCAGCTGGACTAGATGATAGTTGTTGGTGCCTGCCACCTGAAATATTCTATTCAGAATAAAAATAATTTTAAAATACCACCCAACAGATTAAATTTCGTTATTTTCCTAACTGTTCTCTGCATTAAAGTTCTTCTGCTCCAATAATTAAAACATTATAATTGCTCCTTCCATATCAACAAATACATCTCTATTTAAAATAAAAAAGTTCAGTTGATAGGACATGCTGGTATGTCCTATTTTGAAGAAGTCACTTAGATCATGGCATTTTATCTGGTGCTCACGAAGTGAGACAAGATAGTTGCTCAGAAGAATTGAATGTAAATACTATTCTTTATAATGTAAAATGGAGTTATGAAAGATAATGCAAGAAGCAAAGCCAGCTGACAGCTTGCAAGATGCATCTGGCCTCCAGGACAATTTTCCACTATCATATGAAATTATACATTTCATCTGTCAACTGGCCTTAGCATAAATGGGACTGATGTCATCCAGTTCCAATTGCCAAGAAGTTGAAAAGTCTTCATTAGATTTACAACTTGTTTATTCTGACCAATTACAGAGGCCAAGACGTACTTCTGGCCCTATAAATCCATATGTAATACCCATTTCTAAGCAGAGGACATGAAAGTAAGCAAAGTGAAGTGCTGGATACAAAGCTCAGTGACTTACAGGAAAAATATGCCTACCCAGCACTTTGAGGAAGCAAGAGTAGCATAGCTAGGTTGTCCCACACTAACTGTAATTGAACTACAAGAAACTAATATATCTGGGGACAGATCACAAAATATCAGGCACAGACCAATCCAGCAGTCTTGGATAGTTTATAGCTTCATTTTTAGCCCTTGCTGAAGCTGTGTCCCATGTACACCTGTGCTATTTAGTATTGTATTCTAACTTACTGCTACTGTATAGACACGCCTGGAGTCTTACTCGCACGTGCAGTGAACAAGATTACTCCTGCCTACCAATCTTCCTTGCAATTGTATCTGTTGTCATAGGATCATAGAATGGTCTGGGTTGGAAGGGACCCCAAGGATCACAGAGTTCCAACCCCCCTGCCACAGGCAGGGCCACCAACCTCAGGCCTGGATCTACACAAGGTATCCCAGGGCCCCATCCAACCTGGCCTTGAACACCTCCAGGGACGGGGCATCCACCACCTCTCTGGGCAGCCTGTTCCAGGAACTCACCACTCTTTCTGTAAAGAACTTCCCCCTAATATCTAATCTAAACTTCCCCCTAATATCTAATCTAAACCTTCCTTCCTTCAACTTCAGTCCATTCCCCCTTGTCCTGCCATTGTCTACCCTTTTAAAAAGTTGATTCCCCTCCTGTTTGTATGCTCCCTTCAGGTACTGGCAGGCTGCAATGAGGTCCCCCCGCAGCCTTCTCTTCTCCAGGCTGAACAAGCCCAGCTCCCTCAGCCTCTCCTTGTAGGACAGGTGCTCCAGCCCTCTAATCATCTTCGTGGCTCCTCTGAACTCTCTCCAACAGTCCCACATCTTTCTTGTATTGGGGGCCCCAGATCTGGACACAGTACTGCAGATGGGGTCTCACGAGGGCAGAGTAGAGAGGGACAATCACCACCCTGTCCCTGCTGGCCACCCCTCTTCTGATGGAGCCCAGAATACCATTGGCCTTCCCAGCTGCAAGAGCAGGGTAGGTTTGAAGCAAGCACAGTTGTCATTATATGTCCTCGGCATAATAACTACTGATAGAATATTTTGTATAGTTGAATTGCAAAGCTCTACAAAATATGTTGGATTTTTTAATTTAAAAAAAAATCATAGATTTGATTCCATTTTCAAATTTATTTAGATGTAGTTTCTAAATGCTTTGAATGATTACAAATGCCAGATGTGTAAAATGAGTGGATTCCTTTAACAATTACATTTTTAATTGTTAGCTTGTGTGTTTTATCCTACAAGTCCAATTTACAGAAGTAGTCCAAATAAAGCCTGTGGTACGACAGTAAGAATGGCTGACTAATAACATAAGTAAACCTTTCAGGATAAAGATCTTAAATTGGAGGATGTTTTTAATCCTTCTGTGTATTAAACAACATTATTAATACTTGAAATTACTATTAAACCTTTTATCTGCTTTAACAAGGACTTGAAGGTTTTAAAATCAAATGGGAGGGTCCAACTATGTGACTTAGGGATAGGATCCTGTTTAATTTTGTGGATTTCTTCCATTTTTGCCTCCATCATTATCTTTTGAGGTTTTCTTTCCTCGTTTTTGTTAAGCACTTTCTTTCTTAACACACATCCTTTAAGTTGTATGCAAAAAGAACTTCCAACATCAGTGTGCTGATCATACTTTATTTTATTTAAATAAGTTACAAGACCCCAAATTACTTTCCCATTTAATGGACAAATGACATGGGCACACTTTTTACTCTGTTTTGCCATTTCACAGTTTTATATAATGTGATATGCTGTATCAATTCATTTTTTTTCTGTGTTGACTTTTAAATAAGAGAATAAAAATGCAATTATTGCAGAAAAGCAGTACCTGCTGTACTACTTGTAGTACAGACTGAAGCACAGCAGGTATAGGTAGCGTTATGCTTATAAAGGGACTGCACTTTAAGATCCTCAGGGTCACTATTTTCAAGATGGTTGTCTCCCTGAAGTATTGACATTTGTCAATAATAACAAACCAACTGTTGTTTTGTAAGCTGTGCAACAAAGTAAAGCCTGCTGGACACAATAAAAGGGTTGCTTCTGAAAGATTATTTTAGAATTAAGTAGAAAGGTGGCTCAGACAATCTGCTGCCTGTCTTGATATGCCTGCAGCTTCTCAGACACTTCATCTAGTGGTCAGTTGTTAAGGGCAGAATGGTTGTAAGGTTTGGTTAACAATCTTTCTCATTGCTGCATTTTCAACAAACCTCATTTTCAAATGAAGTCAATAAATGCTTGAACCAGAGATTCCAAAACATTTTGAGATCTGCCAAGGTCTGGCAGCTTCCTAAATGATCTCAGCAACCCTACTTTATTAGGAGTCGGACCAAGTGACATTCAGGAGAGCAGCAGGCAATTGTCTCCATTTTTTCAGGTTGTCTTGAAAGGATGCTAGGGACACAAATTGCACACCAAAGAATAACTTTGGAAGAAAGCCTCAGTTCTTTGTAAGAAAGTGTATTCCTGATTTGAAACCAGAAAATTTTCTTGCTTAATATTAGCTCTTTCAGGCAGAAAGACTGTTCTCTGAAGAATGACATGACATTACAGATTTAATTATCTTGGTGTTCAGTTTTAACTACTTAGATTCTCTGGAACTGCATGTTAATGTTATACTCCAAGGAAAATCAAGAGTCTTCACCTTTCCCAGGCAGATAAACTGACCTCCAGGCACACTGTAGGAAGAGGGATTTGCAATAAGACCTTATAAAAATAACTTTGATTATAACTTTGGACTCGATGATCTCAAAGGTCTTTTCCAACCCAGTGATTCTGTGATTTGATTAATGAACCAGGAAAGTCTTGTGTCCCTGGCAAAAGTTTTTACTTGGCTTTCAGAAGCATTGGTGAACTGAAAAATTCATTTATCCGTTTAAATAATGAGTTAACATATAAAACTTGCTACTCTCCTGCTTTACTCTCCTTCTTTTATTAATCCTAAATACCCCACTCTTCCTTGATTTTGAAGCCTCTGGGATCAGAATGACAATCACTGATGTAATGCTCCCCTAAATCAATTCCTATTTGAACAAGAGCACCTTTTACAGAAAAAAGCATCCAGTCTCAAAAACTTAAAACTTCCATCTATTCGTTCCTGCCATGCTATCTGAGGGCATTTATTCCAGCATTCAGGCTGGCTGTGCTACCACAGAGTTCACTACTTTCTCTTTTTTCTGTTGGGTGGGTTTTTTTCATGTTTATGAAATGTCTAATCCAGGGGCTAACTACATTTCTCTTCTCTGCCACAGGCACTACACTGCAGCAAATAAAGCCAGCAAATCCCAGCACAGCGTAGCTGGCACCCACCAGCCTGCACCTCAAACGTCCTGCAGATCCAAGGCTTGCCCAGTGCTTCCAAGCTCAGCACCCTGCCCTGAAGCTTTCCATAGCAACTGCATATTTATCAGATAGTACATTTTCATGGAGAAGAAGAAGGTGTATGAAAATTGCTTGGGACAGTGCCTGTCTGCAGAGTTGGGATACAGAGGAATACCACGGGAATGGTCAGACTGTGTCACACTTCCCTGGTTTGGGTGTCTTGAAAGTTTTGGGACATACACACACTACTAATAGGAGAGTTCAAAGCTCAGGCTGTAACTATAAAAGTCACCTGGAAGAATTATGAACAGAGCAGTGCTTGATATTCAAGATGCCATATATAATCTAGGTGATGTGGGCACATGCATTTTATCTGTGTCTTGATACTAAAGCCCTTCAATGAAATGTGAAAGCATGATGGTATTTGCAACAATCAAGATTTTGCTCTGTAACATTTTTAAAACTATCAGGAAAATTCTTTCTGTTGTGAGGTATGTTCCTTCCCTGGCTAACATCAAAGCAGCTCCCTCTAAAATACCAGTTAAGAACCGAATGCAGAAGATCATGTAAGAAAAAGGATATGTTTTGTGGACAGAGCTTCGAGGCGTGAGGTGACTGAGTCCTGCAGGGCAGCTATGGCTTCACACTTACAGGATTCTTCAGTTGTTAAGAGACTGCTCGTTATGGCTCCTAAGAAAGAAATCAGCATTTAGAATTTGTATGCCAATTGTCAAACATTTAAATCCAGAGAAAATACTTCATTCTGCAATGGGAGTTGAACTCGTGCTGTGAGACTACAGTCAGCACTCCAACCCACAGCCATCAGGAAGGAGGGAGGCAATGAACAGGGGCCGGTGTGCAGCCAGAGAGAGACATGAGTGACAGGTTCCAGAAACAGGGCAGGCAAGAGAGAGCTTATGTCTAGCCATGGAAGAGGCAGAGCTGGAAGTTCCTCACCTGCCTACCTGGATCCTCTACATCCTTTAAATCAGACTATTATTGAACAAAATATAAAAATGATTCTGGGTGTGGGGACCAGCCAGCCTCCCCCATCAACTCTGATCAATAGACTACAGTGAATCTTTGTGCCTGTTATCACCGCTCTCATCCAGAATATCCCCCATCCCAAATGGTAGGACACCCTGGGAAATAAAATGAGTGCATTCAAGTAACAGAGACTAAGAAGAACCTGCAGTCTAGGTCTCTGTCTTGTGAGTAGTTCTTTGACCATCAGACTATCCACACAAGAAGGCCACTGACATCACTGTAAATAGAATCTATTCATTTGGTTGGCTGAATCTGTTCCTAGGTCTTACCCTCAGCCCCAGCTGTCCTCAAGAATCCCTTTTTCTCCATAATGCACCACAAAACCAAGGATGATCACAGAGGGCTCAGAGAGATGATCATTTCATTGCAGTATAGGAACATCAGACATCAGCTGTTGGCTGCATAAAAGGCAATTTAACCTCACCTACTCCATAAAGAAAACAGGCCTGAAGGCAAGCTGCACCACTTGCTGCAGGCTAAGAACAAGAATATCAATGGCTACTGAGGCACAGGTACTGCACTGTGATTACCATCTACATCTGAGACCAGAATAATAAACTTCCAAAGCCAGAGCCTTCTTAAAAGAGAGCCTACAATTAAGAAATACCCTTTCAACAAGTTATCAAGGGGCATTACTTGTATGCAGTACCTGTCTCTTGATACACGTTTTTACATCGCTTGCAAAGACAACAGCAGATTATTCAATTATCTTTTTCTGTGGATATATAAAGGCATAGCTGATCAATACCAATCAAATTATGTGAACAGGAGAACAAGAAAACAATACAAACATTATACTTGGATACAATGTATCTTTTTCTGAATTGCTTTGGTTTCTTTATCAATCTTGCCATTGGTATTTACATTTTGCAGGGAAACTGCAAAATCTGTGAACAGATTCACTTCTGACACTACAGAAATTCTCTTCTCAGAGAGCCAATGTTGAAACTGGTGTCTCCTTGATTCCACCTGTATTTGTTCAGCTCCTGTCTTTGGAACATTCTACTGGCTTTATGGTGAATGTACAAAGAAGACCTGTTCACGAGTCAACTGGAGGAAGGCCAGTTCAAAATATCACACCAGCACAGTTGGTTTCCAACCAACTGCCAGTTAATTTTTTATGTTTGCATTTAAATTCTCCAATGACAGTTACTGATCCTTCTTGGAATGCATCTGTTTTAATAAAATTACTTTTCCAACCAGCTTTGACTACTGCCCAAGGGTACCCTGAAGTCTTCTACAGTCCTTCTGTGAAAGTTAGACTATTCCCATATTTGATATTCAAAATACTGGACACTCCCATTGCCACTGGGATGCACAACGAGTCACACAAAACATGTTGGAGTTGTGCTTTTATACTGCATTTATGTTTAAGTCCAGACCTAAAAAAAATTACTATTTTTGCAGATGGTGTTTGGCTATGTCCACCTATTTTATAGGACCATAGAATCACAGAGTGTGTTGAGTTGCAAGGGACCTTTAAAGGTCATCTAATCCCACCACCCTGCAGGAAGCAGGGACATCTTCACTAGATCAGGTTGCTCAGAGCTTCATCAGGCCTGACCTTAAATGTCTCCAGGAATATCTCCACTAGCTCTCTGGGCAACCTGTGCCAGTGATCTACCACCCTCATATGGAAGAACTTTTTCCTAATATTCAACCTAAATCTCCCCTTTTTTTGTTTAATAATGTTACCCCTTGTTATACCTCTGCATGCCCTCGTGAACAGTTCTTCCCCAGCTTTCTTACAGGCACCTTTCAGGTACTGGAAGGCTGCTCTAAGGTCCCCCCAGAGCCTTCTCTTCTCCAAGCTGAACAAGCCAAACTCTCTCAGCCTATCTTCACAGGAGAGGTGCTCCAGCCCTTTGATCATTTTTGTGGCCCTCCTCTGGACCAGGAGGTCCATGTCCTTCTTGTATTGAGGGTTCCAAGGCTGGATGCAGTACTCCAGGTGAGGTCTTACCACAGCAGAGTAGAGGGTCCTTAGGCAGTTGATGTAATGGCAAATTATTCCTGCTCTGAACCAGAGATTGGACTAGATACCTCTTGAGATCCCTTCAAGCCCAATTTTACTTGTCATTCTATATCAAGTAGTGCAAAGGTTCTGTCAACATATGATGCCATTATTGCCCACCTGAAGGGAAAACAGTTGGTGAGTTCATGACTGCCTCACTCAGCTTGGAGGACTGGACAAGGACACATGTTTTGGCAATGCAGTAGGTCTTCTGGCACCAGTTCTTTTCCCCTCTGGCCTCCCACCATCCTCCCAGTGCTGGTACACAATTGAGTCCTCAGAGCCTTGCTTTGCTAATCCTCTCAGTTATTCCCATTTCATAAGGAAATGCAGATTATAACTGATTTTTTTTTCTTTAAATACAGTGAGGTCCTTAAATGTGTGGTGATAGGTAAGAGTCAAGTGTGGCTGTAAATGCAGTAACTGCTGCAACTGAACAAGAAGGATCAAACCTGCTCAAAACATTAGTGGAAACAGGTAGGAAAAAATGAAAAGAGATTATACTTGCAGGGAGTTTGTGAGTTGACAGGATGTTTCTCAAACTGCTTTAAGGGATTTAAAACATTAAAGTGAGGCACTTCAATAAATATGTTCGGGGGGGAAAAAAAACACATTAAGTTATTACTTGAGCACATTTTCTCATCTGGATTTCTGGTAAAGCCTTCACAGCATTCACAGGCATACAATCCACCACTGCTCACACAGACCTGCTCACAGCCATGGTTTCCCTGGTGCACACCCATCAGTTCCTATGGATTGTGTTTTGGAGAAACTTACCCAAAAAGGAGGGAACGTTTTGAAGCACTTCCCCATGGCAGTGCTTTTCCATGCCCAGAGGCTTTCCCATGTGACTCCTGCCAGGAACTACTGAGATGTGTGACTGATCTTGCCTTGGGGCAGTGAGATGAACTAATTGCTCTCTCAGTCCTTATTTTGTACACCCAATGTCACTCTGATCACAGCTGCCCAACCTCACCAGATGGTAAGTGCCAGATCACCTCCAAAGGCAGGCTAGGAAGAGTTTCCAGTACACTGCAAATTTACAGGAAGGAAAAAAAACCCCTCCCACAACTGTGGTTGCCTGGCTAGCTGGTCCAGGCAAGAGTTACATCTCACTGTTGCTGGCAAAACAAGCTTGCTGAAGTCACTGATAAGGAGTTAAAGCAATTGTAGCAAGCTCCTGGTTCTGAGAAATTCCACTGTGGTGATACAAACCTGCAGATGGCCTTTCCCCCCCACCTTTTCTCACGCTCAGCTAATTGGGGAGCAATTGCGAAACCTCCCTTGAGAGTATATAAGCTGCAACTGTCTTGAATGAAGCGAATGGATTGCTCTTAACTGCATCAGTGTGCGAGCTCTTCCAAGCACCGTCCCACTCTTCCACAAGACCCTGATTCTAGAACATTCCCCGCAAGGCAAAGGGAAAGCTACGACACACAACAATTACATTTTCACTACAACACACAGTTGCTGAGAAACTACAAATGGGATTCAGCCTGGAAAGGAGGACATCACCTCAAGCTGTCCCCCGCATGGTGGTACGCAGGTCTCAGGACTACCAGGTGCCGTGTGACCACATGACTAACCCCAGCTCTTCTCTCCCCAAGTACCTGAGTTCTGGCTGTGCTGAATGCTGCATATTATTTTTTAAATACAGCAAAAGCCTTAGTCGTAGGATGGTAAAGACAGAGCACATGTCAAGCAGTGTCTAGCACTGCATGAAGTGCTTTGTATCTGGGAATGTTGCTCACAGTGGCAAAGGCAGAGCGACTCCCAACTGTCTCACAGCACCTGAATGCGTGTGACAGTGTCTTGAACAGATCCTAACGTGCTGACCTGCGACGAGAGGTGTGTCAGTACAGGTACTTGGCTGGTGGGGACATGGGGATAGGGAACGGCACTCTGCTCTTACTTGAGCAAGTCTTCTTGTCTGGATTGAGGGTGTAGCCTTGGTAGCAGTCACAGGTATAGAACAGGTCATCTCTCACGCAGACCTGCTCACAGTCGTGCCTGCCAGGTGCACACATGTCCACTGCTGAGGGAGGAATTTGAGAAGAGAAGAACATTAACCAGTGCCCACATTTCAGTTTAGTTGATGTGAGGAATTCCCGTTTGCACACGCATCTTCATTTGGGTTCAAGCCAGGGTGCTTGTCCTGCCTGTCAGCGCACCGCCAGCCATGGTGGGACACGCTGCGAGTGGCTTTATCCCGCTACCCACGTCACAGAGTTAATAGGAGTTTTGGAACGCTGGCAACAGCACTTTGTTCAGTTGTAACAGATTGCAACAGGAACTGAACTCACAGTGACCTAGTTACAAAATAATTATCCAAAAGCATTTCAGAGAACAAATATCTGGATCTTAAGAGAGTATTTGGCATTATTTCAGCTCTGGTTGAGTTGTATAAGACACTGTTTTATGGGGTGAAATGACCATGAACAGAGGAGTAGGGAAAGAGTAGGCTCTGGGGGGAAAAAAGGACATAGCACCCGCTGCCAGTTACACAGTGGGCACTTAGTGTGTGAGGCTGATGTTCTCTGCCAAATTTAACACAGCTCTGAAAGCCCAAGCTGAGGAGTTCCTATATTTGGATATCTTTGCAGTTGGAGGTGCAGTAAGGCACAAACAAGGAAAAAGGGAAGGGAAGGGAAGGGGAGGGAAGGGAAGGGAAGGGAAAAGGAAAGGGAAAGGGAAAGGGAAAGGGAAAGGGAAAGGGAAAGGGAAAGGGAAAGGGAAAGGGAAAGGGAAGGGAAAAGGGAAAGGGAAAGGGAAGGGGAAGGGAAAAGGGAAAGATGGAAGGCAAGGTAAGGCAAGGCAAGGGAAAGGGAAGGCATCAAGACCAGAAGGAAGAGGAAAAGACGACTCAGAGTCACTAGTACAACACACTGTCTTCTCAGGGATGAAAAGTGTGTCTGTGTAATGATGATCCAGATGTATCAGCCAGCAAAGAAACCCACCAAAATGGGTATGTGAGGGCTATGGCTCTCTTAGTTCACCAGGTTTGGAACAGGTTGGAAACAGGTCCAGAGAGTGAAATGAGTTGCTCTTGCTTCACCTGGGAAAGCTAGCAGATCCTGTGTTTGGATCATTCCACTCTTTCTTCCCTATTGTTTGGGAAAAGTAATTACAATCAATCACCTCCAGACAGCCTGGTACACCTGTACCTGGGTCATGGCCCAAAAGAAGGTGATGCCAAAAAAGTTCTCAGTCTGTGCGACCGGTGGAAAGTACCAGAATATTTCACCATCTGAGCTGGGCTAAAGTGGAAAAGTACCTGACAGAAGTCAATTATTTCAGAACCTATAAACAGTGATTCTAAGTGAGACCCTTTGAGCTCTCCTGGATTGCAGCAAGCTCTGATCAGCATCTCCCCTGAGCTGGGACACCTCTCAGGCACAGAGTCCTCAAGGACCATCTGCTGATGGAAGGCCAAGGTGAAGTCAGCCTACTCCAGTCTCAGTGGTGATGCATTGTGAGTATTTACGAAAAACCTGATGTAGAAAATTTTAACTACAAGCTAGTTTCCTACATTCACTTCCCTGCTTATGTGTTTAAATATCCACATTTGCTTTCACAAGTGTGGGTGGAGACATATGGAAGATGCTGTGACCCATACTGGAGTAAGCTCCTGGCAGAACCTGCAGCCCATGGAGAGAGGCTGGCCAATGACAAAGCAGGTTTTCTGGGAGGACTTGTGACCCTGTGGGGGACCAGGCTGGAGCAGTCTGGGCTTGAGACTGGGAGACTATCCATGATTTATGACTGCACCCCATGGCAGTGACCTACGCTAGGGCAGCTGGGGAAGAGCTGAAGCCCTGACAGAAAAGACTCATGTTGGAAAGGTTGGGGAGGACTGTCTCCCATGGGTGGGACCCCACAGTGCAGCAGGGGAAGGGTGTGAGGAATGCCTCCCCACTCCCACCCCCCAGCTAAGAAGGAAAAGAGCTCGAGAGGAACCGACGGAAACCCCCACTTCCCCATTCCCGGCCCCTCCCTGTGCCACAATGGGGGGGAAGAAGAAGGGAGCGAAATCATGACTAAAGTGAAGTCTGCTAAGAAGAAAGGGGTGGGGGGTTCTTTAAGATCTGGTCTCACTTCTCATTATCCAACTCTGGTGTCACTGGGTGTGCAGTGCAGTGTAATAAATGAGAGTTTTCTTTCCTTTGTTCTGTGTTGAGTCTGTTCTGCCCATGATGCTGATTGCAGAATGATCTCTCCCTGTCCTTATCTCAACTCCTGAGCCTCTCAATATATATTTTCTCCCCAGTCCAGCTGAAAAGGGGAGTGATAGAGCGACTTTGGTGGGTGTCTGGCCTCCAGCAAGAGTCAAATCATCACACATATATTACTGGCCCCAAGTCTTTTTGTCTATGTATACCTGTATGTTTTATGTTTACATACATATATATTAAATATATATATAAACTTTGATTTAACATAGCTTCTAGCAAGTTAGTGTCAATCCTGTCACCTCTGAGTCTGTAAGTCACTGTTTTGATCAAAATATATTTTACTGAATTACTTGTAAATCTTTCAATGAATCAATCATTGAGCGCTGCTAAAATCCAACCTTTGCTGTAACTCATCCCATTAATGAATTCTGAAGTGACCAAATTGTAACTGTGTCAAATTCCTCCATCACCAACACATGGATATGGCAATTCGTGGTTCACGGGTGTGAAAACACTGTGAGGGAAATGCCAAAGGGCATTTATAATTGCAGCAACCACGGGCTTCACACAACTGCAGAGGAGCCACCGGTCTCAAGTTCATACTCAACACATGAGGAAATAGAGTTGCACTGTGTTTTCAAGAGTTGTACAGAAACTTGGATAATTTATCAAAAAAAATAACATAAATTAACCTGATTTTTTAAAGCTACTTGGTTTTTAGGTAAATACAGTAGTTCCTTGATCAGGCCTTACCTGAGCAGGTCTTCTTGTCTGGATTCAGGGTGTATCCTTCAAAACAGTCACAGCTGTAGGTCCCATCGTTACTCAGACAGACTTGTGCACAGTCGTGCTTTCCAGGTGCACACACGTCTGTGGCTGTGGTGAGCCACGTGTTAGAGAAAAAACCCAGTTAATCCCTCCCAGACTTTCAAGCATTTGATACACTTCATTTTTTAATAAATGCACTTTAATTCAGATTCAAATCCCAATACAAACAGTGCCCTCCTACATCATTATATTATGCTGCAGGCAAGTGAATTCAGTTACTAATGATTTAATGAGCAGATATCTGGACTCCAAAACATGAAGATACCACATGATTCTGATTCTCACCAGTAGTTCTAACAGTGCTGAATGTCCCCAGCCAGACTGATGCTAAAACACCATACTGAGACAACCTGCCACTCGCCAGGGCAGAAGTTGTTTCTTGCAGTGTTTAGCAGTAACTATGGTGAATCAAAACTTAACTTCATACTTTCACCCTTGAGAGGAAGGCAGGCACAAAAACCCACGTGTGACATGTACAAATGCTATTAAATGGCAAGGAGATATAAAGTCCAGTGAGAGCAAAACCAAGCAAATAAATAAAAAAGCTGGAGCACTAGAAGGTCACATTCTCTCTTCAGGAACAAGAAGAGTGACAACTTTGGTGGAAAGAAGGCTTATGTATGTGTTCTCAAAGGGAGGGATGCACTTACCAGTTAGAAAATAGCTACCCTAAGGCTGGTGCTGCTGGAAGCATCAGGATATAAAGAAACAGATCCAGAGATGTATTTGGGGAGAAAAGGGGTTTATAACAGGCTGACTTTTTAAGGTGACAATTCAAGAAACTGCTACCAGTGTAAGACTGGAGTTGCTGAATCACAGATCCCGCACAGCTTGGAAGTAGAAGCAGCAAGCTCAAAAATAACCAACAGTTTTAGCAGGACAGATGAGAGCAGAGGGCAAAACCGACAGGTTTTTAAGTTCTCTGTGGACTGGTGGCATTCCTACCCAATGGAGACACAGTGCTGGTGGGCACCTCTGGAACAAGCTTGTCCTCTCCCAGGTCTAAGTGATGTTTATGAAGTACTGTGATGACCATAAACCTTTGGGAAATGTCAAACTGCACTTTTGTAATCAAGACCCTTAAAGAAAAATGCAGTTTTGCTGTACTGGAATCAAGGGGAAAGTCTTCAGGTGAATTCTCACTTTAAGAGTCTATTTCCGTGAGCAATGCGAAACAATGAAGGCAAATCACAGAAAACACACCCATGTCTCCATGAGTTTCCCATATTAAAGTAGCCTTTAATTCTTACCCGAGCAAGTTCTCTTATCTGGATTCAGGGTGTAGCCTTCATAGCATTCACAGGTGTAGGATCCGTTGTTGCTCACGCAGATCTGATCACATTGGTGCCTGCCAGGTGCACACATGTCCACAGCTGCAGGACACATGTTAGAGGAACAATGTGTTGTTAATAAGTAGCTTGGAGTGGATATTCATGGTTTTTAATGATCTGTTCAGATACTCTAAATATCTGTTTGGAATCAGCTCAGAAATGGCCATGGTAATTGAAGGAATTAGAATAAGGGGTAGGAGAAAATATCTCTGCAGCGTCTACATCTGAAGAGTTTGTTTTGGCATCTGGCCCTAATGAATGGGTCTGCAAGCATAATAAAAAGGATGGTGATGGAAATGAACTCCTTCTCACCATTACTTGCAGCATACTTATTTATTTATTATTTATCACTCAATTTATTATGATTGAAGGAGATGCAGACACTCACTCTTTCAACAGAAGTACACCAGTAGCTTCTCCAGTCCAATTCTGGGGTTAAAAAGCCTTTTTTTTTTTTCTTTCCTACTTGAACACATCTACTTAGGGAGTGATACCTGAGCAGGTTCTTTTATCTGGGTTGAGGCTGTAGCCTTCATAGCAGTCACAAAGGTAGGATCCACCGCTGCGCACACAGACCTGCTCGCAGCCATGGGTCCCAAGTGCACACACATCAGCAGCTACAAGGGGCATGTACAAAAAAGGCCTTTCAGTCCTCCCAAGGGAGAGAATCAGTCATTAGTAATTCATGCTTACAGAAGAACATCTTGCACTGTTTGCTGGATCAGGAGTAGGAAATGTCAGCGCTGTGTCACTGTCACAAGTAGTCACGGGCATCTTTAGCATCATTTTGTGGCCAGAAGAAAGAGGTCATAAAGGATGCTGGAACAGAGGCGCTGAAGTAACTCACCACCCGAGGCAGCAGAAAGACAAGATGAATTGAAAAGGGTGCAACGGGGAGAGAGAGAATTTAAGCATTCAGGAACATGACACTGGAAGTGAGAACTCAGCAGTGAGAAGTTCTGTCTGGGTTTTTCTACTCCGTCCCTTTCTGTCACAGGCAGCTGGTTTAACTAACCCTGAGATCTGTCAGTCACTGCCTGGGAGATCTGTCAGTCACTGCCTGGGAGATCTGTCAGTCACTGCCTGGGAGATCTGTCAGTCACTGCCTGGCAGCTCAGTGACTGCTGCTCACACACCCTGACTTGTGAACAGAGGGACCGGGGAAGGGAAGGGAAGGGGGAAGGGAAGGGGGAAGGGAAGGGGGAAGGGAAGGGGGAAGGGAAGGGGGAAGGGAAGGGGGAAGGGAAGGGGGAAGGGAAGGGGGAAGGGAAGGGGGAAGGGAAGGGGGAAGGGAAGGGGGAAGGGAAGGGGGAAGGGAAGGGAAGGGAAGGGAAGGGAAGGGAAGGGAAGGGAAGGGAAGGGAAGGGGGAAGGGAAGGGAAGGGAAGGGAAGGGAAGGGAAGGGAAGGGAAGGGAAGGGAAGGGAAGGGAAGGGAAGGGAAGGGAAGGGAAGGGAAGGGAAGGGAAGGGAAGGGAAGGGAAGGGAAGGGGGAAGGGAAGGGGGAAGGGAAGGGGGAAGGGAAGGGAAGGGAAGGGAAGGGAAGGGAAGGGAAGGGAAGGGAAGGGAAGGGAAGGGAAGGGAAGGGAAGGGAAGGGAAGGGAAGGGAAGGGAAGGGAAGGGAAGGGAAGGGAAGGGAAGGGAAGGGAAGGGAAGGGAAGGGAAGGGAAGGGAAGGGAAGGGAAGGGAAGGGAAGGGAAGGGAAGGGAAGGGAAGGGAAGGGAAGGGAAGGGAAGGGAAGGGAAGGGAAGGGAGAAGGGAAGGCAAGGGAAGGGAAGGGAAGGGAAGGGAAGGGAAGGGAAGGGAAGGGAAGGGAAGGGAAGGGAAGGGAAGGGAAGGGAAGGGAAGGGAAGGGAAGGGAAGGGAGAAGGGAAGGCAAGGCAAGGCAAGGCAAGGGAAAGGGAAGGCAGCAAGACCAGAAGGAAGAGGAAAAGATGGCTCAGAGTCACTAGTATAACACACTGTCTTCTCAGGGATGAAAAGTGTGTCTGTGTAATGGTGATCCAGATGTATCAGCCAGCAAAGAAACTCACCAAAATGGGTATGTGAGGGCTATGGCTCTCTTAGTTCACCAGGTTTAAAAAGTCAAGACCAGAAGAGGTTATGGTGGAAAATTTCTACGATCAGGTAACTTCACAGGCACACAGACCTCCTAATTGAAGGTTGAATGCCCAAACCTCAGACAACTGAGAAGCTGAAACTATAAACTACAAAAGAAGATTCAATTTCCAGGGACCAGCTAATCCCCCAGCAAACTGCAAGCCTTTCCCTTCAGACTGGGAGAGCAGAAAGCAGCAATGCAGAAAACAGCAGGACAGGTGGCAGCTGGCAGAAGGGTGTTGTGGTGACAGGGCAGACAAAATGCCTGTTGCAATGCTACAATGCATGGTGAGTGCCAACAGCCTTTTCTTTCACAGATGGCTTAGCTACATAACTAATTAACTTCTGATCATTTTTTCTCAAGAGTATTTAGCTTTGGATCTGCTGCTCCTTTGGTCACCTCAAGATGCCCCTGTTTCTCTTCACAGACTGTAAAGCAAACATAGCTACTCGGATAGTTTTAGACTGCTAAATCTAGATGAGGGGAAAAAAGAAAGGGGAGAAAGAAGGGAAGAGGGAAAAAAAGGTGGGGGAAAAGAAGGAAAGAAGGAGGAAACAAACAGGAAGACAAAAATGCTATTACCTGAGATTTTAAATAGACGAGTAGTTACAATGTGGGTATGGACTAGTGGTAAAATCAAACTCCAAAGCAATGGTGGTGAGATTAGAAATGAGAAGCAAGAGTGCTTGAATATTCTCATGTGTCTCTGACTGCAAGGCAATACTCCCCATTTTCTAAAACACTGGACACTTAGATTTCCCCTAATAAGGCTGATGGAAAGTGTCTCTTTTCTTGCCATTGGCAACAGCAGATCTCAAACCAAGACAGCATCTTTTCATTCTGCACCCTTGGGAATCAGAGAATTCATCTCCATGACTTACAAACAAAATCTGTGGGTGTTATTTTCAAGCATAACCAAGAAGCTCAGACTCAAATGGTCACATTTTTGTGGTAGGAAAATCAAACCTCCCCTGACTTGGACACCAATTCCAGGCTAAGATTTTCCATCTCCAGGATGGTCTCATTGAATGATGGTCTCAATGCATCAAGAAGTTGATCTTAGCCAACTATTTTGCCCCTGAACATTAGTTTTCTTGTTTTCAGTTCACCCTACAAATTTATTTGCATTGGCCAAAGCAAAGGAAATCCTAATTGTTACTGCTCAGTCTAGATTTCTGACCAAAAGGTAGTCTGGAGTTGGAAAGGATCCAGCTTACCCATACTGTCTTACAAGACCCTCTTAGATTCCTTTGGTTTGTAGGAACCTTCTTAAATACTATTCCCTTTACCCTGTTCTTGTTCATGAATTCCCCAGATTCTGGGTAACTGCATGCAGGGAACTCAGAGTTACACTGGAAGTGTATCTGTGTGAGCTCTCTTTGCTTTATCCTCCAGCTTAGTAGGGGCATAATTTCTATGCTTTGGCACAATAAACAGTACGTTTACTCTTAAGAACAAGAGATTTTTCTTCAGTGCTATGAAAGGACTTGCTTTGGTGAGAACATCAGGGGAAAACCAGTGCTATGTTCACAGCACACATACCTATCCAGCTAGGTGGGCACTTGTACCCACTCCCAGCTACCAGAGAGAGGATGTGGTTGCATCAGCAACACCACATGATGCCAGGCCAAACCTCAAGGCATTTCCTATGTTAATTATTGGGCAAAGTGTCCTATCTACAGATGGGCCTACACATTTATTTCATAGCTAGAAAAAGAGGTCTATTCACACTAAATGTATTCAAAAGGAAAGCTATGGTGGTAATTTTAGTAAAACCCTGAAATTACAGAGTAACACTTTGCCAGTCAAGTCCCCAAAGCGATGGCTGTAACTTTGATCCTCTTACAATGGTCTTTACACCTAACTGCACCCATTACTTGGTAGAGGTGCATTTTACAAGTATTTTCATTTGAAATTTACTAGAAAAAACTACTTCATACAGGCTTTTTAATTGTCAAAAAAAGTCACCACTGGATTTTTGTGGGTAGGACTGTGGCATAGCCATCTGTAGGCAGTTATAGATACTCCAGATAAGTGACCTTTTTTTCTGTAAATGACAAAACCAACCCAGCTGGCCTAGATAATATCAACCCAACTGTTAGTGGAGTTCTAGCTCAAACCAAATATATATCCAACATTTTTCCACCACCAGCCCTGAAAAAGCCAAGCTAATTCAACCCATCCCACTGTTCCCTGTTGAAATCAAGTTGCAGTGAAACAGGGAGAAGTGTGAGTCAGGCACACTGAAGCAAGCCTGCAAGCCTGCAGAGAGAAAGCCCACCCCAAGATGAAGTGCCATTGTACTCTGGCAATGATTCTGTGATTCATCCTGCACCAAATTTCTCAAGCTAGCCTGGCAGTTCACCCGCCACACCGATTTCCCTAGTCTGAACCTATAAGGAGCTCTCCAGCACCACACTTCCACCCTCTTTGCTTCCCATCAAGGTGGGAAAAGAAGTGAGCAGACTGCACAGCCCCAGTGTGAGCTCTCAAGAGGTCAGTAAACAGGCACAGCCCAATCCCAGCCAGACTGCTGTGCTTTTGGACTGAATCGGGCCAACTGCAGAAGGAGGTCCCCTGAGATCAGGTCTGTTACTTGCATGGTAAAGTCACTATTCAAAATGGAAAGTCACTGCTTGGCCTCCCCTGAATAAAAAGGTTGGGTTGTTTGCCCAGTGGGTGGCCATGGAAATATTTAAACTCAATCCATAACACCTCTCAAAAAGAAATACTTGTTTCTTAGGGAACGGAACCACAGTAGGAGCCAAAAGGGCCAAATTACACTACCCGCTTGGACTGACCACCTTACCACAGAAAGTCGCTCTGAATTTGGCTGTCAGCTTTTCAATCACCCCGTAGGTCTCCACATAAAAGACGTGTTCATCCAGTGGTTCGCTGGCCATCAACCTCAGGGACTGCATGTCTGCCCGGTCCACCCCAACCGCATAGATCTCAATGCCAGCTGCCCGGGCGCTTGCTGCCACGTCTTGAACCTGGTCTTGTGGTCGCCCATCTGTCACGACAATGGCCACCTTTGGGATATTGAAGGCTGCGGGCCGGGTGCCCATTTCCTCAGTGAAGACTTCATCCATGGCAGTTTGGATGGCGAGACCAGTCATCGTGCCAGCAGACAAGGGCTCAATGTGCGATATAGCCTCCTTCATAGGTGCTTTGTCAAAGTAGGTCCGGAGAGGAAACTCTACCTTGACGGTGCTGGCATAATTCAAGACTGCCACACGGGTTCTTCTTTCACCAATGTCTAGAGTATCAATCATTTCTGACAAAAAGATTTTCACCTTCTCAAACTCTTCAGGCCGGACACTACGGGAACTGTCTATGATGAAGACAAGGTCTAGGGGCCGGTTCTTGCAGGCTGTGTCTATCAAGAAGGAAGGAAAACAGTTATCTCCTACACAGGACCAGACCTCTTGCCCTAGGGCAGTGAGAGCTGTCAAGGCAAGCTATTCCTACCAGATAAATCTGGCACTCTTGATTCTTTGGGAAGAGGCTTAACGTTATAGTGAGCAACACATCAGAAATTCTTAAACATTAATTTTGACCAGTAATAAATCAATACTGTTAAGCATTAAAAGACAAGTCGGCATTTGAGCCCACGAAATATCTAACAGTCCTTGAAACAAAGGGTGGTAGTTCACATGTAACAGCCAACAGAGAAGTGTAGCAATCATATATAAATGTACTTACTTTTTATTTTTATAAAGCCTCAATTCCATTTTTACAAGCTACAGAAACAAAAGTATAAAACAACTGGCTAGATTACACAGTGAGCAGATCCTAAGACTATTTTTTTAGGATAGTGACAATGCAGATTGCTGGTTAGGAATTATTTCTTGTTTGTCACTGACAATCCAAAGTACACGAGAAGAAAAAATAAAGGACAGTAGGAAAAAGATGCAAACAATGCTGTGATAAAAACTTCCTTAGAAGTTGTTACTGCTTAAAGGCTTGTAGAGAAATAAATTAGCTTATTATTTATGAAGTAACTTTATATATTAAAATGAACATTCATACATATATATCTAGCTTCTAAACCTCCTCACTGACATATAAATCTAGGCAGAAAGAGAAAAGCCATAGCTCAGATCAGAGACGAGCATCAATTCTAGGAAGATGAAAAACGATCAAGACAGCAAGAGCAGGCAACCTAAGCTCCACACCCTGTCCTGGTGTCCTGACATGGGTGATACCATCAGGGTATGGGCTTGCACTGCTGGCTTGTGGAAACCAGACAACCCAAAAGCACAGTATTTCTGCAAAAGAGGCCGTCTGCTCAACAGGGCATTAAATAGCAAAGCGTGAGGCGTTCTGCTTGAATACACTCCCTGAAGAGCTGTTTGAGGAACCCGACTCACCCAGCACCAGCAAGTTGACTTTTATTATTCCATTCCTGTTTAAAAAAATAGCAAAATTCTTCTCTTAAAAGTAGAGGTGAAAACAGCGCAGGGATATTTTCCAATGCATTAAAAACCTGTTTTCTATCATGCAAGTTAAAAGGGAGGGAAAAGATCAAATTGCACAGGTAGATCTTACTTCCATCCAGAAACAGAAGAGCTGATTTTGGTTTGGGACAGAGAAAAGGACTGGATGAATTTAGGATGTCATCCAGCTATAATATATATAATTCTATGTGAAACCCCATAACTCATTTTTTTGCATAAGGATTTAGGTGAATGGGTTTGTGCTCTTTGGAAAGCTAAGAAAATATGGAGTTTTTGTGCATGCATGTGTAGCTTAGGACGTGAGACACACACAGTGTTTGGCAAAAAGAAAAAGAAAAAATCAAATCCCAGGTTTGCAGGCAGAATAATTCTCTTTTTTTTTTAGATTAGGGGGGGAAAAACCCCAAAACCAAAGGAACCAACAAAAAAATCAACTTTTCAGCAGCCTGACCCTTCCGTGAGCCTGGGAGAGCTGCTTTGAGAGATGAACACGGGCAGGAGGCAGTTCGGGTTTAGAGATTAGCAAAGCCGCCTTCGCGTTAAAAACAAGCGGCTGGTACGCCTGCCTGCGAGCGGCCGCAGCACTGCAGCTGCTGCTGGAGGCATCCGAGGAGCGGCGATGGAGGCGGCACCCGGCGCGGCTGGGCAGCGGCGAGCAAAGCGCGGAGGGAGCGAGCGAGCAAGCGGGAGGGCATCTCATCCAGGAGGGTATCTTATCCGGGAAGGGCTGACCGGGGGACAGCGGGCGGCGGGTGAAGGCAGCTGCGGCCGGAGTACGGTACCTGCCGCGCCGAGGCTCCCGGAGAAGCCGCCGCCCGGCCGCGGCTGCCGGCGCAGGCGGTGCGGGGAGCTCCGCGCCGCGGGCAGCAGCAGCAGCAGCGCCAGGCAGCAGCCGAGGATGCCGAACGCCCGCCGCATGGTGCTGCCGCCTGCCCCGCGGCCCGCGGCCCCCCATTTAAAGCAGGGGAGAGGGGTGGGGGAACCGAGGTGGCATCGGCTCTCCCCCACCCCCCGCCGCCTCTTCCCCGGGGGGGCCGGCGGGCGGGAAGACGCGGAATGCCAGCCCTCGCCCCCAGTACCTGGTGGGGCTGCGGAGGGAAGGACTGTAGGGATTAGAGCGGAAAGTTGGGACTTTGCGGCACGGCACGGCCCGGGTTCAAAGCGGGGAGCAGGGGAAGTTATCTGACGCGGGTCTGCACGTCTCGGCTCAAGGCTTCGTGCCGATAATTTCTTGAAGAACGGGAGAAAAAGCTCACAGCGTGACCACCGAGGCACAACGCATCCCTGTGCCGTCTAACCCAGGGCATCGCGCCTGGTCCCGGGCATTGCAAATCCTGCGGGGAGCTGCACCGAGCTTTAATGGAACCAGAACGCAGAGTTTATGACACAGATACACCACGGTTTCCAGCACAGGCTTCCAGAAGGCACTTTTGCTGAACTCACAGCAGACACGTTAGACTGCAGGACCATCTTTCTATTTCTTCATCTACTTAAGGGGAACAGGAAACCCCAATTTAGAACAAGCCACAGGCTCACAAACCACCAGCAGTATAGTCTCAGGCAGCTATCAGTTCATTTGAACAAGACCTGTCTTAGACTGCGCAGTGGAAGAACCCCACCATCACATCTGCAAAGCCTAGAACTGCAGTCAGATCAGAGGGAATGCCACAGGACAGAGCCCAGGGGGGTAGGATGGCTTTCACCTCCTGGACAGCACCAGCGCATGCACACACCATTCAAGTTTCAAGTAGCACATGCAGCAAAGGACTGCTCACCCATACGATCCCCCCTTTGTGAAGTTTCATGGCAGCTCTCCGACAGAGCTCTCTGCCTGTATCTAACATTCTGGGATTCCTTTGGTGCCCACTGGGAGCCAGGCAGCTAACCAAGGGGTCAGTCTTTGGCTTGCTTCCCTAACACACATCGAATTTCCCTAGGTGTAGATGAACCCAGGCCAGAGTACACGCTCAGGGACCAGCATCACTCCCCAGTAGCCTCAGCTGCGCGCTTAAGTTACTTTAGCTTTATGCATTCTCTCAGCACCCCTCCAAAATCCACACTTATGCAGTCTTCACCCACACACAGGGATCTTTTTTGGAGTCTCTCCAGAAGTCCAGGTGCACTGCACCTCCTTAGAGGGTGGCAGCCAGCATAGGCAAGACACCCAGTGCATGGGGTAACTGGAAGGGCACAGGTCTGCCAGAACAGGGCACAAGGTGCTGTTCCACCACCGCAGCATACAGTGCCTGCACAGATGGCATCTAGGGGAAAGAAAAAGCGAAGGGACCCATTACTGAAAGCACAGCAATGACAGAGGGCATTTTCAAACCTGCCAGGGAAGAGGAAGGAGGTACATACTTGACCAGACCAGAATAGCCAGCAACCCCTGCAGTGTAGCAGCGCGAATCCTTTATGAGAGTTTAATCCCCAATTCCTTTCATGTAAAAGGCCATTTTCTCTTCTGATGTAGTAGCAGATCATGAAATTACCTTTTACCTCTTACCACAGAGAACAGTAGAAAGTTGCTATTCGCAGCTGGGTTTTTGGTTTGGTTGTGGTTTAAGAACATTTCTGAAGTTTCAGCATATGCCCAGCAACTCTGGACATTTCCCAATGTATGTACTGTTGTAGTCCTGCTGGTGTCTGCCATCTTCTAATGCCAAAGATCATCAGACATCAAATCTGCCCCA
Source organism: Laterallus jamaicensis coturniculus (assembly GCA_022605575.1). Taxonomy (NCBI): domain Eukaryota; kingdom Metazoa; phylum Chordata; class Aves; order Gruiformes; family Rallidae; genus Laterallus; species Laterallus jamaicensis. The sequence goes on from JAKCOX010000050.1 coordinate 263,350, forward strand.
AGGGCCTGAAGCCTCCAGTACAATTCCCTTTCCCAGCTCATGTGTAAGTAGCAACAAGATAGCAGACATCAGTATGTCACCTGGGAAGGCTGCAGTACAAGCTTACACATTAGAATCCATGTTCTCCACCCACAGGGAGACTTCTGAAGAACACACATCAGCCACCCAACAACCCGGAGGAAGCTGGTGCTGACCAAGCTGTGGGACTATCTACAGCACACTGAAGCACTTAAAAGCCCTCAAGCAACAAACAGATCATCCAAGTCTCCTGGTAAACATTTCATAAAAGATTTATTTAAGTATCATTTATCACAAAGAAGAAAATACATATAAGATTAGAAGCATGCAACCATCTTCCACATTCCTGTTCATTTTCTTGCATTCACAGCACATTGTACCACAACTCCTGTGCCACCCTCCCCTTCTTCCTGAAAAATATGATGTTTCAAGACATAGGATAACAAAAAAACACAATAAAAGGTAAGATAACGTATGAGAAAAGTGCAAAGTAAAAAAAAAAGTCACATATATACCACATTCAAACCCCTCCCCCTCCAAAAAATGGATAAAGGCAAACTCTCATTTTGCTGCACGATCAGATTGTCTTTATGAACTACTTTACAAAAAAATTAATATAAATTAAGGGCTCGATCCTGCAGACACTTATAATTGTAGCTAACTTCAGTCATAGATTGGCTCGGTTGGTATTATTAAAAGCCACAAGTTAGTCACATGCATAAGTTCTTGCAGTTTAAGGCCCTAAGGCAATAAAATGTTTAAGAGCATTAAGGAGAACAAAATTAAAGCAAACAAAAATCACTCCCAGATGTCTTTTGCTTAGTAAGCTTATGTCAAACATATTTTAAAACAGAACAGTTTGCTCCTAAAGCCCTGAATATTTCTATTACTTAAGCAGTTTTGCAAGATTAAAAGACAAAACCCCCAGGAAGCTGGTACTGATGTTTATTAGCATAAGAATTGCTTCAGGCAGGTATGTAGGGTGGTGGAGGTTCCTTCTCAGGCATCTTCACTGCCATCTCATAGGTTGGCAGAACATACTAAAAAGAAGACATTTTGAAGAGATTAATGCAGGAGGTTTAGAAGAAAAAGCCCACCCATACCCCATCAGCAACTTAATCTCTGTTGCAGGCAAACACTTTTAAGAAGATCTTACTGCTGTTTCTAGCAAGCTAATGAGGAAGTGAAAGTAGTAACAGTTTATTGCTCTGGTGAGCCTAACCCTTGGTCATTCATTCCGCTCCACTGTCTCTCAGTTTCACAGAGCAGCAAGGAAGGGCTGGACTGGCACAATCAGAAAGCTTCACTCCACTAGAAAAATCCAAAGAATTTTCTCTACAAAGCCTCCTATTTTATGCACTGTATAAGTGTAACCAAGGCAGAACCCATCATAACAGTAACTGCTTTAACTTCTTTTAATCTTTCCAGTCTGCAAACATGTATAGGACGGTGGTTTTCTACTTCAAAATTCAGTGATGCTGGTTCCTTTTATCACAGGAGGTTTTACCTGTGGAGGAGCTTCAAAAGCCGGGTACACAGCTATCTCTGGCAAATTTCTGTTGCTGATGTATTTATAGCAGTTCCATACACAGTTAATTAGGTATGCCTGAAAGAAGAGAGATTTCTTTTTGAAGACCTGTCAGATGCATTAGCTGATTGAGAAATTAGATGCTGGATTACATTCATAAAACAAAAAGGAGCATAAATGAACTTAGCTGACACATATCTGAGGCATGGTTGCTATTTCAAAGAACTATCCACATGCCTCTGTTGCTGCCCATTTAGCTTTGCTACCATAGTGATACCAAGAGCATGACCAACACAGGTTTTAGGCAAAGAATTCAGACCCATTCAATTCATCTCTCCATCTGCCTCAGCGGTGTTGATCAAGTTAATCCCCAACTGGTTTGTGCTTCTGTGGATCTCAGTCCCAGCTTGCCAGGAGAACGAGGCAAACAGCACTAACACCTCCTCCCAGAGTCAGCAGTACTACTCTTCTAACCACCAGCGTGAAGGTGGGGGCACAAACACACCACTAGGGTTGCAAGGAGACTATAGAGCAAAGTAGCCTGGACTTTAAGTCAACATTAATCCTTATCAGAGCATGATAGCATGTCTTTACAGCTACATTTTTCTTCATTATCAATCTATATAACATTAATTTCTCTGAATTTTTCATATGCAAGTCAACATATGGTTATATACAAGGTTCTGAATTCCCCAATCAATACAAAAATATTATCTACTGTATTAGGCTTCCACTCCCCCCAGTCAGATATTTCTTCTTGGAGAAAGCAGAGAAAAGTAACAAAATTCTTGTTCATTCCTTCATTTTTTTTAACTTAAATTCAACCTGAATACAAAATAAAGAAATAGCATTGTGGTCAGTCTATACTAGGAGCTCATTTCTCTATTGCTTTGTCTCCACAAGTTCTTGTAATTCAAATGAGTGCCTCTGTATTTAGATCACCAGAAAGAACATAACTGGTAATATCACCCTTCACTAGGAAGAAAGATGCAGCTGCAAATTAACCTAGGCACTTCCTCCTTCCATCATCTTCCTTCCAAAACACACACCCTGGTTTGCTAAGCACAGTGCAAGATTTTAAAGGTTTTGTTTAGAAAATTTGTATACAGTAAGTCAGTATTGTTTTACAACAAGCTGAATTACAAGCATTAAGCTTATCTCCCCATATGCAAAAAGACAGTATTTGAAGTCTTTGCACATTCCTACTTGGGAAGGGCAGAGCCATGAAACCATGTCCCACTGCATAAGAACAAGTAAGGTGGCTGAAGACACCAGCACACAAAATAAAACACTCAAGTCACACAGTAACTGAACAACCTAACAATTCTACTCACTCAAGTTCTTAACTCAGCATTAAGAATTCTTAATTTGGCATTGAGAATTAACTCAGATTGAGAGCATATTAATACAGTAACTCATGAAACAGACACATGATTCAGTTTTAACTTACCTTTAAAATGATAAATAAAGCAAAGATCACCAGAACAATGAACAAGAGACAGCTGGAGTCCAAGGCAAGGAGATCATCTTTGTAAGGAAAGTCCGGCTAGTTAAAAAATAGGGAGAGAAAAGGAAGAGGTAAACATGAATGCTGCAGTCATGAACATGACAGGACATTCAGATTTTACAGCAAGTGGAAAACACTCCTGAACAAAAACTACTCCCCCAAAACCAACCAAAAGTTCTATTTCTCACTAATTTCTTATCTTCCCACAAAGCAGTGTTTGTCCTGTCTCTGTCCGGCAAGAACAGGTCAGAACAGAAGAGGGCTACGTATACAGAAGCCTAGTACCATCTGTGTCCATAGTCACTTCCTCAGTCTCATGCTAATACAGATTTTTTACATATATACAGCCTTTGTACTTACAGTCCTCTACTTCATAACTCTTTAACAACAATATTAATTACCTTCTGTCAGTTCAACCAGTAACATGTATGTGCACAGAGCAGAACAAAAGTTACCCCCAAGCCTCACAAGAGTCAAAATAGCTTCTGCAAATTCACCTTTCTCTTTCCCTGACCACAGTAACAAAGCCTCTCTCCAACACCAATCTGTTTGTTTAAACTCTATTTCAAAAGGATTTTTCACCTTGACTTAAACAGATCCCAAAACACCAGCCACAAAGAGCTTACAATCCCTATTAACTGACAGTGTATTCTACCCATGGAGTCTCCTTGCAGTTACAGCACAAGCAGTGTTAATAACAACTCTGCTAGTTTCCTCAGAAGGTATTGTTGCAAAATGAGAGGAGTCATCTAGAATGTAAAAAAGAATCCTTAGAATCTCAGATTCCATCCCATAATGCTGTGGGACCCTATACCATATGAATCTTTACTTATAGTTGTCTCATCCCCAACAAATAACAGTCAACACATTTTACAACTGCAGTAGCAAACCCGCCACAGAACAGCGTCACTTAAAGCATTAGGGACATCTTTGGTTGGAGTGCAAATGGTTTAAACTGTCTCTGCTACAACAACTCCACCACAGTTCTTCCTTTACTCTCCCTGACTTTCCCTTTAGCGAGCAATGACACCTCTGATAACCTCAGTCTCAGCCACCCCAGCAGTCAGCATTGTGGCTGCTGCAGCCTGAATTCCTCTTCGGGATCCACAGGAAGGTAACTATAGCTCAGTCATCTATCCAATTAAAGCAGAGTTTAATTTAAAATGTGAAATATCAATTTGAGGTGAACAAGTACTTACCAACTGATCCAAGTAATCCTTGATTCTTGGCAAGTAGGTTAGAGAACTGATGGCAACCAGACAACTGAGCACAAAGTCAAAGAGTTGGTAACAGAAAAATGGGATCAGCCAGCCTACACGATGCTAAAAGGGAAAAAAAGCAGAAGTCTGTAAGGTATTTCATTAAAACTGAAGTAGCAAGTTTAAAACCCATGTACTATAAAAATACTTACAGCAATTGCACCGTACACCATCATTGCACTGATTGTGAACATGAGGAGGGAGATGGCAAATAGAACACAGGCATTTTCTGCATTAAAGAAAAAAGAGTATCAGTCATTTTCTGAAGATGCCATGCTGTAGCTGACAGGTAACACAAGCTCTATCATCATGATGGTAAGTTCCCACTCAGCTGTTTCATCTGTGCAGCAGCAGAACTGAGTAACTCAGACCTCTCCTAATAGGAAAAAAATTCTGGTTCAAGGCAACCAGCAGTCATTTAGAAAGATCCTTCTGCTATAATCAGAAGTCTGAATAAAGTTCAGACACACCAATCAGAAGCCTGACACAGTTTGATAGTAACATAACATCGTGACATTGATTCATCATAGGTCCTGTGCTAAAAGTACGTGTGTGAGTAACTTAACAGCCAGAACAGCATCAACCTTTACACTTCAAAATGGTTTCATTATGTAATTTGGTCATTGGCAGTGAGAGCAGCGCTGCTCCTTCAGTAACACTGAGGAAAACAGGAAATTGCTGTGTGGAAGGTATCCCCTTATTCACAAGAAAAGGCAGCTGAACAGAAGCCAAACGGCAGCAGAATCCGGGACACTCATGGAAACAGAAAGATAAAGGTTCTCTTTGTGCATCACAGTTACTGATGACAGGAGAACAGCTGCCTTCCACGAGCTAGATGATGCTTGTTCTCCTGCAGCTAGCTCAGTTTACATTTTTAAACACAGAGAAAGAAACCATCTTGAGAGCCTATAGATGTGGTAAGCTCTTGTTTTAGCAATACCCAAACCAAACTTTCATGGTTCCCAGGCTTGAAACAGATGACCTAAGAATTGTTAGCTCTCTAGTCTGCAACTAATTTGAAAAGATGCTCTGGAGAGGCACTTCTGTATCCAGTTCAGTACAAGGTAATAATATCTACAGACGACATATGGCATCAAGCAGGTCCTCACATGTTTGAAATGCACTGCATTGATCAGAGAGCTCTAAGTACTCAGCAATAACCACCAAGTATGGTTTCCCTCTCAGGATTTGTTACTCAAGATCCACGTGCATAATCAAAACTGCAATATCCCTTCATGCACACAAAACCTCCTACTCCATATCCCAACCTAGTAAACAAGAGCCTTTAGGCAGGTAATAGTGCTTTTTCTACTTTTTAGTGTAAAATGGCTTTCAGAAGCATCTCTCTGTTAAACAAGCTTAAGGCTACCCAATACATCAACATGTGTTACAAAACACAAGACATTTAACAGGTATCTACTGTAATTTTACTTAGTATCTTGGCTTTATGAAGTACGTGGTTCTTGCTCCCACTCTCATTTCATTACTAACAAGCATGAGCTACCTACTGTCAGAGGTCAGAAATGACAGATCCTCAGCTCAGGTCACAAACCTAACATGAAGGCTGTAAACTGAAATTCTCGAAGTCCAGATCTGTGCTGTACTATTTACCTTGGATCTGACTCTCCCTAAATTTTAGTGCAATATAACTGACTTAGATGAGAGACATTAAAAGCACCACACTCAATGTATTTCTGCACATTTTAAAACATGAAAGAACACCACACACAAGCTTACATGTCACACTACAGTTAAGAAACTTGGTCATTACAATCAGAAGTTTGACACTGATTACACCTGTACACATCACACACTTCATCTAGAGCAGAGCGGAAGCGGGTTTAAGTCTGCTCATGATACTTTCTCTTCTAGTTCTTCTGCATGTCTAACTTTTTAGATAAATACTATGCATGACCTCCAGTATTTGGCACACTACTTCTTAGAAAGACAGCATGTTTTTCCTTAGTTAAATTAAAACTCTTACACAACAGCCATAAGCTGACAGTCAACAATAACTTTTAAAAACCCTATAAAAAGTTAACTGGTTTTTGCTTTAGGGGCACAACAAGAACTGCAAGTGTTATTGGATAAGGTGAATTAGATGTTCCACACATACTTCAACACTCAAAGCATGAAGAAGAAAAGGCCAAGAAATCTTTAGCACTCTATTAAGATGCTTAGAAATAATATGGAACAAGAGTAATATTCCACAGAAGGATTTTTTAATTAATTCTTGTAGAACACCTCAAACCCAGAACAATTAAAGAGAAATTCAGAATACAAGATAACCATTTTCAAGAGCTGTATGTATATATTCCACACCGGTGTAAGGCAAATGCACTGTGACACTGCATGCTCTATTTTCTAACCAAACAGCAGTTATATACCTACCAGCCATTCTCTCGGAGGCATAGTAATTCCCAATGACTTCATACTGGATATCAACAGTTGGCACTATATTTGGATGAGTCACTTCTACTGTCAACAAGATGCCCATCAGCAAGTTCACCACCTGAGAAGGATCACAGTTACCTAATGGTTATTTACATTGCAACAGTTACGGTATTTTTTAAGTATACACTAATAAATCTTTTGTTAGAAATAAGCTTTCTGCATTACCTATATATGGAAGAAAAAAAAAAGAACCCAACTTATGACTAAATTTCAAGCTGATTTAATTAAAGCTACTACTAAAAAAACACCTAGAAAAGCTCTGGACACTTACTAGCAATGAATCACAACTAAATAACTTCAAAAATTAAGTATATAGTGGTTGGAAGAATTCAAATTACATTATTAAACTGATGCTACATGATGAATGCACAGATTTGTGAACTGAAAGATTTGAAACATGAACAGAAAACTGAAAAAGACAGGTCAGAAAGGAAAAGGTACAACAGACGCAAGGAACATTTGGAAAGAGGTTCTGCTTTCTACAAATTCATAGAATGGTCTGTGTTGGAAGGGACCCCAAGGATCATAGAGCTCCAACCCCCCTGCCACAGGCAGGGACACCAACCTCAGGCCTGGATCTACACAAGGTTGCCCAGGGCCCCATCCAACCTGGCCTTGAACACTGCCAGGGATGGGGCATCCACCACCTCTCTGGGCAGCCTGTTCCAGGAACTCACCACTCTTTCTGTAAAGAGCTTCCCCCTGATTGAATTGGAAGGTAGAATTAATGCACAAATAAGGTATTGCACCTTACTCTTTCAAATGGTGCTGGGGGCACACAGCACGAGGACCACACAGTAAGTACAGAGTATGAGGAAAAATCATAGCTCTAACCCTCAAATGTACCTTGCTCCTTGGCTTCTCCCATGTTGCAGTTTTAATACAAGCAGGGAAAAATAACTGGCTTGCTCGCTCCCTCCCTCCCCTTCCTCCATTATTCATTAGTCTCATCAATCCTTATCAGAATGGCTACACAAACACAGGTAAAGTTAAAGAAGTCTCGCACAAAGATTGCGCCCCAAAATATGTAAACATTCAGCACTAGGTATGTGCTTACCAGTCCTCCTCCTTGCTTACACTGCCACTGAAGACCACTTCTGTTCCCCCATTTTGGTACATACCAAAATGCTTTCAGTGGCACTAAGAGCTGAGAGTCACAAGTGGCTTAAGCCTCTGTAACACTGCCTTCACAGCATTTATAACCTAGTCAAGATTTACTGGGGCGCAGTTTCTGTTACCAATATCTTGAGAGAAGGCTGCATAACAACAAAAAAAAGGTCACAGTGTTATTCTCAAGCTTCAGTTGTTTCCCAATCAGTACTCAGTACTGTCACCACCACTAGTGTGATCTTTTACAATCATCCCTGAAAAGAAAAAAACCAGCTGGTTTGCAGTTTCTCACAACTCAAGAATATTTGCCAGATACTTCCTTTTACTGGCCTGGTTCATGGAGCTGGTGATAGCAAGTCTAGGGACATAACTGAAGTTTTCAGTAAAGAGAAAAGGCTTTTGAACTTTTAAAATGGAGCTTTAGTTTTTAAAGCCCATAGTTTGCATATGCTTTTCTAAGTGTTCTGGTGGTGTTTGTTGTCCCCCTAGGGTTTAGGGATAAGCTTGGTATACTTTCTGCTAAAAAGAACCCATTAGTGAAGCCAAAGCTGACAGTTTTGTATAAAAGCTATCATGTCAGTATATATTCTACCAACTTAATAGAAATTCCAGCTACTTTTATCAACCACTTTATGCCTCAGGATGTAAGAATATTATAGTCAGAACTGCTGGCAGTAAAGAACTAAGTTTAGCCACCAATATCTTTAGCACTGAAATGAGCATGTTCTCCCCCTCACAAGACGCTTCCTACAAGGCAAGCTGTCAAGTTGTTCATCTGTCACTTGTCTTCTATTCTGCTTCACCAGGGATCAAATGCATAGAATACTATAATCTCTCACCACTCCTGTTTCACCCTTCTCTACACTGGCTTTCTGCTGTCAATGCATTTTCAAGCCTTGTATTTCCTTCTCACTGAGCGACTGAGCAGTATCAAACCTCTCCTTTGGACAGTAACTTACAGCTCTGTATCTGTTCTAAAATGTTTCTGTCAAGGTTCAGATCTCTGGCAAGTGAAACACTGATTACTACTTCATAGAACACAGAGACACATGTTCAATTATAACTTAATCATTTATTGTTTACACAGTGTCATCATTTTAACGTAAATAGCGATAAAGTTGAGGACAAAATACAATGCTATTTCAATATTGAGTTGAACTGCCACGACAAGCTATCTTGACTCAAGATAAAGAACCAGCAGCACTTGGATTAATAAAGACATACCAAAGAACTGGAATGCCTTGGAATTGCAAGTTTGTGATCCTACCATGGTCCTAATTCAGCATACAGAAGTCCTAAGTAATTTCACTACTTATGGAGTTCAGTTCAAAGCATTAAAACTTAATTTTCTCAACCTGAAATGGCTTGTAAGGAAAATAGGAAATTGAAGACAGTCACTCAAAACCCAATCTGTTAGGATTACTAAAACACAGTAAAATACTCACTGGCAGAGTCCTAACAACAACAAACCCAGACCACTGCCAATTTACACCCCAGGTTTCCCACTACTCTATTACTGCTATTTGTGACTCTTATCACAGCACTGAGCAATTCACCATATTCAACATATGGATTTCAATTAAGAGTTACCAACAATTCCAAATTAGTACTTTTAAGCCCAAAACCAGAGCCTGTATTTTAACTACCATTCTGCTTCCACTGAAGCTTGATAACAGCAAGTCCACAGCACTTGTTTCAGCTTGATAGTCAAAAATGGGACTGGCAGCAAGAACATGGTCTGGGTTGCAAGGCATGAAAGCTTGACAGAATATACTCACTGCAAGTATACATTCAGCAGTGGTCTATGTGTAAGAGATGGGAAAGACACAGCACAGGTAAGGCTCAGCGTAATCTGAAGGTTAAAACCTCCACCACCCAAAAAAACCCTACCAACCCTAACAAACCAGCACTCAGGGGATTGTGCACCACTCTGAGGCGACACCTCAGAAATCCCAGCAGTCCCCATCCTGGCCTTCTTTGTTAGGAAGTCAAAACACAGTAATACAAAATGCATGCTTATATTTTTATTTAAAAGCAGGTTCCATTAAGATAAAAAAAATCCTTAGCTTCCCTTTGTAGTAGTTAAAGAAATGCATTTTAGTCTTACAACTGAGATTAAGAGAAGTTTGGTTTAGGTTATACCAAATTTTAAAAAATCTTAATAGTTGTTGTGAAAGCAGCAAGCCAGCATTTACTACGCACTGGTAACAAAATACTAGGTCCCCGTAAGTTCAGAACTCAAGAGACTGTGGAACTGTAACTAGCATTAGCTTTTCAATTAGGAAGCTTTATCTCCACGGTATACATCTAATATGCCTAATCATGCAAGTGCTTCATCTCTCTGGAGGCCTGAACACACAGTCTAGGTTTCCCCAAGCACTCTGAGTGACTAAGTCTTGGACAGAAACAAGAATTCCTACTTAGGATTTGCTTCTTTCCTTTTATGAGTGGGCAAGAAGAGGGAAATTGCCTTGCACTAGTACGCTTTCTCACCTTCCTCTCATTTTCCCAGTATTTTTCCTTAAATATGTCCCTGAAGAAATAAACTGAGATGGGGGAATTTATTTTACTAAAACAACAAAAAACCCTGTGATTTTAAATAGGCTATTTCAGAGCTCCTAGCCCTGTCAACATTAGATTGAGAACAGTTACATTCCTTCCTTTCTGGAAGACCTGTTAAGGGAACAAAGGCCTCCAGAGTTCATCCTGACCCTCCTCCTAACCAGTAGCAATTGCATCATTTTGACTCGATTGTTCAAGTTTGCTGCCAGGATGAAACAGCCACTCCCTCCAAAACAATGCTATTACTTTTAGACTGTTTATGAAACTCTCATCTGATTTTTGCCAGCAAGTGTTCGTGCTTCCGGCTGCTGGAAAGCGCTCTGCCTAGTAAGAAAGTTTACAGGAAGAAACAAACTTCAAAGCCACACATTTGCAATTACAGAGCTAGGAATAGGAGGTTTCTTTTTCCTTCCTACACAGAACAGTAGTGGGTGTTGCAGAGTAAACCAAACTACATTAATCCTGGAACTCAAGCACGAGTCAGTTAGAAATGTTCTTAATTCATCTTTTTGCAAATGCAGTTTTATCTGTTTATCAGAAACACTACCAGAATGCAAACCCAAGCATGCTTAAAAGACACAGTTTGATCACACAGCACCAGCAGCAGACATTTTAGAAGATCCTTGTTCTCTCTAGACTCACAGTAGCACACAAGGACAGTTCTGCAACTGTTTTAGCAAAGAGGCAAGTTAATTAGATGCAAGACTTAAGAAGATAGATATAAATAAGCAAGAAACAGTAAAATGCTAAAGAAACGGTTACATAAGCATAACACAAATGTATTAAACAGCCAAAACTCTTATCTTAGTAAAACATCTGGAGTAGATTGCTACGAGACTCCATTTTCTGTTTGGTATCAGATTCCTTCAGGACTGCATAGCTCGGGAACACAGTGTATCTAGTAAACGCAGTCTAACCAAGATTTTCAGTAACACAAAGCTATTGTTGAACTAAGCATTCTCCCCCACGGAAAAGCTACCTCCCCCTCAAAAAGAGGAACCAAAACAATCCTCTCCCTCCCCACCTCCTCCCCCCCCCCCCCCAAAAAAAAAAACAAACCACAAAACCAAACAACAAAAAACTAAACAAAAACACTCCACACAAAGTTGTAACTATTTGTCCCAACTGCAACTTACAAGCACAGGTTATTAAATGGATTTAGAAATACTTGTCACAAGCAACTGTGGGAAAGACTAAAGTTAGTGACGTACTTAATGGGGCATTAACTTGTCTAAACAACCTGACATATCCATTTAATTTTTCTCAAGTTAGTCAGCAGAAAGATAAGTGTCCGAATCATCTCTTTCGTGCAGCTTTGTTACACTTCCCATCCCCTACCTTGCTTTTTTCTTCCATTCCTCTCCTACTGTTTTCCTGTACTTTTCTTTTGTCAATTGAAGAACAGAGCTTTAAAAAAGTTTAGAAAATCTCCCCATACTTGTTGGGGATAATCCAAAAACTCTCTAAATTTAAATCCTCATGCCTGTAAAACCAACTTCTGTGCGTGGCTCCTTCACCTCAAGGCATAAAAAGTTCAGTATTCTCTATTTTTACAGTCTGAGAAAGGGTGAAGGAGAATAAAGGGTTTTGTTACAGTTTCAGGAGACTAGAAAAGCTGCGGTGCAAGAATTTTAAGCTACCCTCACATCTTTACTGCCCATGAGGGTAAGGGGGAAGGAAAGATAAGGAAGTGACGTCAACAGAGGGGAAGCCAGTTCCCCTTTAAGGGAACTTTAGGCTCCAGGCCTTAACTTGCCGATACTGTTTTCACATTTCTACTTTAGTTCAAATCTCTTTAATCAAGTTCACCGCCACGGCTCGCTCAGAGCAAGAGTGCCCAACAGGCGGAAAACAAGAGGTGTTCTGGGAGGATAACCTGTTTCTGTCACTCCTCACCCACTGTGGCGAGAGCACAGGGCGCCAAACCACCAGGAACCTCCCTTTCCACAAAGCTCTTCAACAGGCAGAAGCCACGTTCCTTCTGAAGACCCTCACCTTCCTCTCAGGGGAACCGCAACGTCCCACGCCCACCGCAGCCCAAATTCCAAACCCTCCACGCATCACGTTCTCCTCTCCTACCAAGGGCGCATCCAGTACTGGTGGGAACGTACGGAAGCCCCTACTCCTCCGATTCGGGAAAGGGAACGGAGACCCAGGCTGAAACACCCTGACCTTTCCCCTCAGTTTATTTCTCTGACCCCGAACAGGAAACCCGCCTTGCGAAAGCTAGCCGGCCCCGGAAAGGGGCAGGCCGAGGGAAACATGCCGTGCGCCCCCAGGAAACTTGTGCAGCTTCCTGCGCACGGAGAAGCACAGGGACCAATCGCGACAGCTGGCGCGACGACAGGCGACTCCCGCAGGGGAACAAGTCCCCAGGTGCGCCCGCCGCCACCGCCCCCCCCCCCAGCGCCTCAGGCTCCCGCCCCCCCCGAGCCCCCCACCGGGCCCACCGGCGGCGCATGCGCGGTGCCCCACTCCGCGCCCACCGCTCCCAAGCTGGGAAACGGCCGAACTCGCACGCATGCGCCATCCGCGCACCCCAAATCGCCGCCCCCTCAGCGGCGCCGGCTGCCCCCCACGCCAGTCTCTCACCATGTACCAGGTGCCCAGGATAATGGTGCCCGTCCGCACATGGCAGCAGCCACAACAGCGGGTACTGTAGAAGCGGTCCCGGCTCCGTTTAAACGTCATGACGGCAGCGGTAGTAGCGGCAACAACACGAACCTCCCGCCTCCGACCCCACCGCTCGCTCTCTCCGGCCACTTCTCCAGCGGAGAGCCGTAAAACCCCCGCGCACGCGTCACCGCCGCCCCGCCCAATCAGGCGCCGATAGCCGTCGCGCGGGGGTGTGCCTACGGGAGGGCGCGCGCGTTGCCGCGGCAACGGGTGATTGACAGCGTCACGGACCAATCACAGCACCCCTGAGTGTAACACCCTCTCGTTCACCTGCGGCGCCAGGGTGGGTCTCACCTGAGGCGAGGTTCCGTGTCCGCCGGCTCGCGGAGGGCGCTGCCCCGTCTGTCCGCCATGTTGGGGCGGTCCGTTCTTCCCGCCGCAGCCCCCTCGGGCTGGCACCGCTCCGCATGGCTGATCCCGAGGGGGAGGGGGCAGGCCCCTGACCGCGGTACCTTGGCCTGCTTCCCTGCGTGGTGTCGGTGGGGGTTGGCCAGGGCAGAGAGCCGGTGCTCGGCCTCCGAGCAGGCGGCCAGAGCCTTACGGGAAAGGCTTCCTAGTCCAGCCGCAGCCCTTTCTTCCAGGAAAATCTGGAGTAGGTGTCTGCTTAGTGGAGCCCTGCCCTGAGGTAGCGCCAGCATCCCCCGGCGTTTGCTGGAATGCAGCTAGTGCTGTAGCGAGTCTCATTCCTTTGAAACCTTTTGCTGTTCTTTCGTCAGTTCCTTGGATTGAAATACGAGCCCTGTGTGCTACCTGCTGCTAAGGGGTGTGTGATCAGAGGGTAACCAGAGGAGGAGTTGCAGGCTTTGGTGATGCCCCGTTTCTGAGCGGGTAATTATAATACTTGATTGGGCCCACTGGAAATAGAAGGTGCTGCCAGGTATGTGTGTTAATTAGATGTAATGTGTTAAAATCCAAGCGCTGCTTTCATACAAGTATGCGGTAAGAGGTGTACCCCACTGCTTAAAGTGCAAGATCTGCTCCTATGTGGAGTGGGACTCATAAATGTACTCTGACCCAAGGGCAGCCACTGGTTTTTGGAGACCTGAGCTGTTGATGTAGGTAGGCACACAGTTTATTTTAACCCTGATGCAGCTGCTAGTATTTCCTTCTTTGCTGCGTACAACCAATCTCAGACACTCATAAAACCATAAATATTTGCTGGTCATACATATGCCAAGATGTATGTCGTGTCAGTATTAATACTGACACAATTTTTTTTCACTTAGAACAATGAGAAGGTAATGAAGGCGACTGTACTTGTCCTTTTGATATATTCCTGATCCCACAATTAACACATTTTACTGTTTCAGCTACTTTGTTTTTAACATGAGCTGTTGCTGAGTTGTTTGAAGCTATTTACTTAAAGGCTTTATAACTGACCTTTTTATTTTAAATCCCATGTGTTCCGTAATTGGTGTTTTTCTTCCTTAGGGCATATTTCATTTTTGAATAAACATGTTGTAAGTGCTGCTAAGACTGCTCTAATGATCCTATTATAAACTATTGTTTGTTTCTTTAGTGCTCCTAATGTTCTCAGCCCTGTGCACAGATGCTTAATTATCAACACTCTGATTTAATGTAGCAAAACCAGACTAATTTAATCAATATACACGCATGCATGTAAATAAATAGAAAAGGATTGTGCTTTTTTTTTTTTTTTTCCCCCAATCAGTCATTTAAGAAATCATTTTTTCCACAGATGGAGCGTTGGGAAGCCTCAGCCAACTGTTTCTGCAGCACACACGCCTGAATTGATTACATTGTTCCTGGGGAGCTGAGAGAGGCTCTCCCTCCTGTTGGTCTCTCCCTGTGGGAAATTGGAATTCACAGGACTAGAGTGAGTCAGAAGAGACAGCAGGAGCCTCTCACTTGAGTTAGGACATCCACATGGGAACACCTAGATTGCATGCTCAGTTTGAATGGTTTGTGGGGCCAAGCCTGCCAGCTAAGATCTTGGGGTTGGACACTGCCTTGACTAGTATCGCTGGCAGCTCTCGCGTCAGGCTTAGATCTTTAGGGCTATTTTCATGAGATGAAAGAAATCTTAATTAAGTGTTCATATCTTTGTCAGCCAGGCTCAGAGTAAAAATTGATGTGATTCCCTTGAGCTTCACTGCTTGTTACACCCTGCAGACAACAAAGATACTGGGAAGAATAATGTGAATGTCATTTAACATCTCAAAGCAGCTTTCCACAGCAGGATAGGCTGATGTGGAACTATTGAGTGGGCATAAAAAAAAAACCTCTTCTCCTCCACTCCAAAAAGAAAAAAAAAAAAGATTAAAGGAGTATTTTCAGAAGGATCACATTGTTTCCTGTACTTGGAAGGACAGAGGATAGGTTAATGATTTTAGTCCTACCCTCTGTGAAAGATTCCAGTTCCTCCATGCCACTGGCAGCTCAGATCACCTCAGACAAGACAATTTGTTCTAAGTCTTAATTCTCTCCTTTTTGTTCAGAGAGGATTTGTAAGGCTAAATATATGAAAAATTCTGAAGGGCTCAGCTTATAGTCATGGCAGCCAGAGCAAATTCCAAGAGGGACAGAAAGTACTGGTGATAAACTTTTCTTCCTAAATAGCAAAAGACCTTGACATTGCAGAAGCAAATAGTTCACTTCCACAAACCTAAGAGGGGAAAGCCCTAAGTATATCTGCAAGCCAAGAGCAGCTGCAAGAGAATGATTCCTGTTCCTTTACCAGCATGATATTTAACTCCTTCCCTCTCAGCAGGTAGAGAAGGAAAGTTTTGGTATCATGGTGTTCCTCATTAGCCAAACTATTTGGTTTTTTTTAAATCTGTGTCTAGACAGATTTGAATTTCTGTCTTGAGAGGGCACAGGAATGTTTTACCAGATGCAAATTATTATTTTTGAATAATCATATTTGAAGATAATATAAAAACACATGACAGAAGAACAGGCTAGGATCATGTAAACAAGAGGCCAAGTTGCATTCTCTCTCAGCTTCTTCAAAACATGAAGTTCAACACCTGTAAGACATCAAAACAGTACAGCACTAAGAGTGTTTTATGCTGAGTGTTGTCATTCCAGTCTGTCCCTTTTGTGCTATTCTTCAGTCTATCCTTGGCTAAAAGACCTTGGTTTAGACTCTGCACTGTGATCACTATTTCTCTGCATGCACTGAACCACTGCCAGGCTGCTTATGAAAGATGAGGTGCTATTCTGCTTCTGCATTTGATCTGTGTGTGTCTGAGAGAGAGAACTGACAGCCTAAAAGGGCTGACAGCAAAGGTGGAAAGGGACTATTTACAAGGGCATGGAGGGATAGGACTGGGGTAATGGGGTTAAGCTGTAAGAGGGCAGATTTAGGTTAGACTTCAGGAAGAAATTCTTCCCTGTGAGGGCGGTGATGCCCTGGCACAGGGTGCTCAGAGAAGCTGTGGCTGCCCCTGGATCCCTGGCAGTGTTCAAGGCCAGGGCTGGATGGGGCTATGGGCACCCTGGGATAGGTGGAGGTGTGGAATATGCTGGGAAATGTTGCTTTTGCAAATTGAAAAGCATTATTGTATTTTTTTTGCTGACTTGATGGGGTGACTGGCAGAGAGCAACATGCAATTCGATATGAATTTTAGGTGAAGCCATTTTATTAGGTGAAATCACACAGATTATATACCTTTATTACTGCAAATGTGGCAAGCTAAAATACTGTGAATTGGTTACACACACTGTTCACACCATATTGATTGGTTAGTAACTATAACGAGTTCTGATAAACCTATCTTATAGCTGAACATCCTTAGTTTAATACCTAAAAGCATCCGCACACCTGCTGGTTTTGACCCTCTTGTTATGGTTGGTTCCTGACATGTTCTGTTACTCCCAAATACCTTCCCATAACTGCTTCTTGGTTTAGGGTGGCCTGTACCCCTATCAGCAAGGCCGCTGAGTTTTGAGAATGTGATTATTAGGAGCCTCTCAGCACGAGTAACTTTTCCTTTCTCATGGGAATAGAAGAATATTGTCAGGGCCTAAATCTTGGGAGAAGAGAGCTGGGCCACCGGCAGGCCTGCTGTCTTCCCAGACAACTTGAGAGGTGAAGGACTCAGGCTGCCTCATCATAAATCCTTTGTAGAGGAATTTAGGAAGAATCAGGAAGTTTTGCTGTTAATTGTGTTAAAAGAATTATGGCACAACCTATCTCCCAATTAGAATACACAGCTCTGTTAACAGATGCAGATGAAATTTATATCCATCCATTGGACAGTTATATAAGTGGTTGAACTGTGACTCGGGTAGTGAGGTGGAATGTAAGAGTTATCTGGCTCCACAAGCAGGTTTAGCAATGTTCAGGTTATCAGGCAATTTATGGGGGGGTTGTGGTGTGACTCAGTCTTGAATTGCTTTGGGGTCCCGTCCTAGCAGAGACAGCCCACGGGAAAGGTGCTGCTGCATAATTAAAACTGAAGCCTGGATGGGGGTTCTGGATTCCTTCAACAAACTTTATGCCCCAATTAAGCCCCAATATTCAGCTGCCTGAAATAGTGAGATAAAGTCAAGCATTTGACAACAAACATTTGTACCCTGACAGACACGAAAGCACCTAAGTTGAGCTCATAAATTTTGAAAAACTTAATCCATAGGGAAACAGGGGAGGGAAACTTTTACTTCCCATGTTCTTGTGATACATATGTTTTAGTTAATGTTTATCAAATGTTAACAGTTATTATTGATTATTGGAAATGTCATTTGTAAATTGTTAATTGTTTGAATGTTTTCATTGTAGCTATTGAACTATTGTGCATACACTTTTCCTTCCTCCTTGCTTTACCTCTATCCATGATGGAGCACCATCTATAAGATGGCAATGTTGAGCCATCAACATTGCCACAGTCCTTCACAGTGGTGTGAAGGACTGTGTCTCTCAACGAATGCTTGTAGCAGTGGACATATGTCTCAACACTGCTGAAATATTGCACCTCTTGCTATTACTGCTATTTGTGATAAAGGGGACTTGCTAACAAGGCGCTTGTAAAGGGTGAAGGAAGACTTGCTAACAGGATGGTTTGAAGTGCCACAGTGGCTATGTCAGAGGTGACCTCAAATAAATAACATCTTACTTGAACTACTCTAGTGTTTCTAGTGTAGTAAGTCCTGAGTGATTAGTGTTCTTGGAGTAATTTAGAGTGGACCTGGGATAGATAAGAAGGAAACATCCCAATTATAATTGTGCTCATCTGGAACAATCACAACTACGCATGTGCCAGGGGAAGGAGGTGAAAAGTTCAACCTGATCTTCAACGCTGAGACCCCTGACGACCACTACCATGAGACAGTGAGCAGATGCAATTGGGAGGAGTTTATGGAAATCACTTCTTGGAATTCATTTTAATACAAAGCTGTGCAGGTTATGAATATGTATAGGTGTATGAGGTAACCTAATGATTTTGGATGGGGATATGGTATAAAAATGCTACAAACTCTGACCAAAAGTGTACCTACTTTGTTAGGTCACCCACTCTTGCAAGAATGTGTAATAAATTACTGCTTCACTAATGTGTTGCTAAGACATGAGTCCTTTCTTTAGGACCATTGGCATTTCTAACAGAGGTGTCCCTGCCCATGGCAGAGGGTTGGAACTAGATGGACTTTGAGGTCCCTTTCCACCCAAACCAGTCTGTGATTCTATACTATGAGCTGATAATGCCCCATAACTGACATGGGCAGAGTTCTTATTGCTTTATATTGAAAATACTGCTCTCCCTGGGGGTCAGGGGAACTGAGGCATGGTGAGATTAACTGGTTTGACCAACACTACTGAAGTGGGGCACGTGATAAATATTAGTTGATCAGCAACTATGTAAAGGATGTGCAAAGTTCTGCCTGGAGGACTACAGTGTTAGAATGTTGTGTGCATTGCGAAACCTCAGGAGAAACAACTCTCTCAGAAGGGAGTGATAAAGAGGAAGAAGGAGAAAGAACAGGAGGGTCTGCAGAATCAGCTCTGTGGCTTTGTTAGCAAGACAAAAAGCTAAAGCTCATCAAAAGCACATGTAATGAAGTAAATGGCCATCAAATGTCTTTGAAGCCCACCAAGAGATGGGGTGGCGTAGGTGGGTGGGTGATAATGAGCAGACATAATGGAAAAATTAACCATTCCTTGGGAACCCAATGAATATTCATTTTTTTAAAAAAATGAATATTTTATGAATATGCATACGATGTGTCTTGTATAAAAGCTTTATGGCACACACATTTGGAGGAGGGATCCCCTGTGCTGCCCAGCCCTGCAATAAAGAATCTCTGCTCAATAGTCATCAAGGCTATCGAGTTTTTATTTCGGCTTTTCACAGCCTCACTACAAAGACTAGTGAAAGTGATAGGAACATCAGGCAAGTCTGTTTTCTTTGCCAGGGAAGAAAAGGTGCAGGACAGGACATGTTGAAGCTCTTCCATCCTAAATAGAAGGCACATCACTATGAGGGTAATAAGAAGCCATTTCTGGTTTGTTTGGTTTTTTTTTAAATAGTGTTACTGTATGTGTGTATCTGGTAATGTAGGAAGGAGGAAAAAGGAGGAAAGGTCTACTTATCAGAAGTACTTATTTTCCATACTGAACAACCATTCAAAATTCAAAACAAAAAGCAAGGCTTTTCAACTTCCTAGAGAAACTAATGTTCTCACACAGATACTGCACTATATAACAATGGATCTCTACAGTAGAATTTAGAAAAATCAATACAGCTGGTGCAGAAGATGAGAAAAATATCTGGGCTGAGAGCATGGATTGGCTTTTTGCAGCTTTAAGGAAGGTAAGAATGTAGTGGAGTAAAAGCACAGCATTAACATATCAATGAGGGGAAAAAAACCCTAAAATAAACTAGTCACAAGGGAAACTTTCCTCTTGGTGACTCACACAATGAAATCCTAGACACCCTGAAGTCAGCATTAATGAATTTTACCAGCCCTTTTCTCCAAGATGGATTCTGCTAGAGAAAAGCTAATCCAGAGATTCGGTGGTTTCTTGTAAAAAAAAAGATTAAGCAAATAATAAGAAGGTATTGCAATGTGTTTTGTGGTTATTGAATTTTACTTTTGTTTTCTGCGTTAATCAACATCACTTTGGGATTCCTAATGCAATGTTCCAAGCTTCTGTACTTTTTGTTCTAGCCGGTTGCTGTTAACAATATGAATTATCTTTTACCAGCCAGAGTCAGTTTAGCTCCATTCCAAACCTTTTAACTCACAGCAGATGGATCAGAAAGTCAGGGTTAGCAAAGCAGCTAAAATATGACAGCATGACGTACAACTTTTATTAGTACAAGACTATGTTTCTGGGTTACTTGCTGTCTGCTCAGGTTTTCTGAATATCAGACACTGAAGAAAAATTCCTGTCTTCATTTCCAGAATCAAAATCTGCTAAACTAAAAGAGCTGTGGCTCAGTTATATCAGCCTTCCTACAGCTGAGGAGCTGTAAAAATACCTAAAATTGACATGTGGCACTTTCCTCCACCTAAAATGATACTTGCAAGTTCAGATATCTCCTTACTTTCATGTGACTGAAGCGGGTGCTGGAAACAAGAAATGCCTGTACCTACTGGCAGCCTTCCCCTTCCAGCCCTCAGCCTGGACTTTTCTCTCCATCAGTCTTGGCAGGGTGAACAGGAGGAGCCTGAGGACCGAACACTACCTGCTCAGGGAAGGACACACTGTTACCTTCTGGTGATCGTAATTTCTTTACCCATTGGCTCTTTGAATGGGTTTGCAGTTTGGGACGTCAGCACAGTGGCTGGCAGTGGGTGCTGCCAGAAGTGCTTGATAAAACAATTTATCACCTGTCTCCATAACTTACAGCACTTGCAACAATCACCAAGGGAAAATAGTGCCCAGATACAGAAATTCAAGTGCAACAAAGTAAAGTTTAGCAAGTTCCCAGTAGTGTCCTGATGGGATGGTGTGAGGGTCAGTTGTTGTTATAGCGGCTCTTTCCCAAGAAGGCACCAGGAGTTTGTTTCTGAGACAGCACATCACAGTGGCCTTTCAGTATGGGAGGATGTCTCGGTTATAGATGAGAACATCGGCGGAGCTGATGTCAGAGATGTCACATCCTGGGAAGTTCAGTTAGCCTTGAAAAGCCCCTTGAGTCTGGTTCAGCATGATCACAGAAAGAGGACAAGATTCCCTAAATCTGATCTTTGTAGCTTGTGACTTAATACCCCTCTCTTCTCCCAAGGAGCCAGCTATCCTTAGAAAACTGTCAGTATTACGGAGCAGGGCTGTGCTGTCGGCACAGTAAATACATTCTTTTCTGCCAAGCAATTAGCACGTCTACCTGATATTTGGCTCAGGCAGACATGTCGACTGTGCCATCGAGCTGCAGATTGGGTGGAACCTTGATAATTACAGATTATTACAATGATCAATTACAGATGATTATGGAACAGCAGGCCACATTCCTCTCTGCAATTGCCCTACTTAACCCTGATGGTGTTACACCATGATTTGAGTGTGAAGCAAAGCTTCAGCCTCTCCATCGGCATAGTGCAGTCTGCCTCTGAGTAAATGCAGCTTTCTAGGTCAGGAGTTCAGCAGTTACAGCATCAACCACATCTTAATGCCTGAGATACTGTCTTATGGACCCATCGCTTACGGATATGGCCCCATTATTAGGGATGTAGCCAGTCTTCCACCTTCAAAAGGCTTCCGAGAAAGAGCATCATTACAAAAATAAAGCAGACTGAGTTTAGGAGAAAGCTGAAACTTAAGCAGCCGTATTTCATCATTTGCAGCTGCTGCTATACCAATAAATTACGTGCTTCTAACCAGATCATAGATGTTTTCTCGGCCACACTGCATCCTACCTCCCACACCGCGCTGCACCAGATGCTTGACTTCTATCCGTTGGGCCATCTGCAGGGGCAGGAAGAGCTTTTGGCTGTGGCTGAGGCATGTGCCACTCAAGCAACTAATAAATTGCTTGGGGAAAAGGCAGGGAGCCAGCTGGATCTGGCCCATGAACTGGCAATTAGTCTACACTGGCTTGATGGATGACCAAAGAGAGGCTACTCTAGATTTACCCTTCTAACGGATAAATTATGCAGAGGATAAAAACATTCAGCTGTAACACAAATAATGCTACAACTTGTTGGAGGGATGTTGACTCTCCTCTCTGAGGTCTCGCGTTTGTCTCCAGCTAGTATAGAAACCAGGGACTAGCCTGAACATGCAGTGATAGAAGGAAGGGGAATTTCATAAGGAGCTCAAAGGTCTGCTTTTCAAAGGCACTGCCCATCTGCAAAGACCGTTTGTAAAGCTGAGGGGTGTTTTTTCAGCCTCTGACCACTAGGAAGTGAAAGAATGGAAGTTAACAGCAGTTGCTGAGTGCGTTGTGTTTTGGTTTGGTTGTTTTTTTCAGCTGAGGAACCAGCCCCTTGGCCCATGTTCCCATCCCTGGAAGCCTCTGTAGCAGCAGCACTGGGGGGATGCAGCACAGAAAGGCTCCCAGCACCACCACAGCCACATCAACCAAATGGTACCCAGTGTATCTTCCTAACTACTCAGAGCAATATTAGTGATGACTTCCCATCTGTGAAAAAGTGGAGCCAGAAGAAAAATACAGCTCTCCTGATACTGCTGATGTCAGTAAGAGTGGTACTGATGAATGTGACAGAAAAACTGGGTAATTTGCTGCTGCTTGTCATCAGCACCACAGTCAACTTGTCACTGTTACAAGTCGTGATTGGGCTTTTATCCCAACAACAGAAGAATGTAATGAGGATTTCCTAAACATAAAAGGGTTCAGATGGAGGAAATCTCTTAAAAACACACTTACAGAACCTCAAAAGAGCTTCAGAATGAAATGGTTTTAGCCAAAACCACGTGGTCTTACACACATACAAACTAATTAAACTGCTCATGAGTGTTAGGCTTCAGGCAAAAATGTTGACTTTTTTATTGGAAAAACAATGAACATTTTAAAATACCATAACATGTTGAAATAAACCATAAGTACACAGACATCAAGAACTTTGCAAGCAGATATAGAGGAAAAAAACAGAAGAAATCTGGAGTCAACCAAAGTCTACCTATCTCTTGAGCTTTTCTATCTCCTTCATTCTTCTTTTTCATGATGGAGATTATCTTCAATGCTAAACAAAGACCTTGGGCAACATCCTGGCCCCAATGAGGTCAATGAATGTTTTCCATTGGCTTCAGAGATAGCAGAACTTTACTCATTGCCCACATACTCATTAACACATCTTCCAAATTCTTGAACTTGCTGTACTTGTTTCTCCAGTGAGGCCATGCATTTTCTCATTATGCATCTGCTCAAAAGCAGCTACTTTCTAGATAAAAGCTCTTTGGTCTATTCAGTCCATTCCTACAATGCCTATGCTTCCCCTCCACTGAGACACAACCACCCAGATGTGCAGATTCTGTGGGCTCCTGTGTGGCATCAGTTAAGATGACCCCTCACCTGTCTGTCTGAAACAATCCTGCTGTGCTAAATTTCAGGGCACACTGCACAGCCAGCTACCGCAAAAATCACAGCACAGGAGATCTGCCCTTTAATGCTGAGTAGCTGAAGTTCAAGCACAAATACAGCACTGCAGTTAAGTGCTCCACAGAAGGACACTGCTGCTTTGACAGCTATGCAAGAGATGAAGGCTGTCAGGTAAAAGTGCTGAGCTGCAGGTAAAGCTGGGACAGGGCAGCACTGGGGACGGGGTGGCTGTGATGGCAGAAGGAGAGAGCTCTTGTGCAGGGATTCAAGCAGATGTACCGGCATAAAGCCATTAACATCCCTGCTTACTCAGTGTTCTCCCTGAAATGAGTTTCACAGCATCAGCCCAGTGCCTGCAAACGTGCATATGTTTAGCATGCATCAGTGAGGGAACCTTCCCACACAATCTCCAAAGGCACGGAGTGGAACGCAGGTGGAGATGTGACAATCACTGTGTCACCATTCGGGGCAGCACTTCCCACGTGGATCAGGTGGAGGCCCAGTTTCAGGACCACCTAACAAACCCTCACAGCTAACATCAGAGCTGCAGCTCCTCAAAGGATAAAAGGCTTCAGCTCTTAGTGGTGTCAGCTTGGCACTGTGTGTAAACTTATGTATTCAATTGTAACACATTCCTTCCTTCACACTGTAAGCCTCCTGACAACAAGAAGCACACGCTTTTCAATAAATACTGTCATTTTAAAAAAATTAGTTCACAATCTTAGTTTGTATTGAATATTTACGTAACAAAATGAGAAAAAACTTCCAAACATCAGATTAAGAAAAAATTACAAAAAGTTACTTCAGTCTAATGTAAGTACAAATGCAACACGCTTTGGACATACAGGCTTCAAATTTCCCACCATGAAATCTGAGGAGAAAAAATCTGAGGAGAAAAAAAACGGCTTAGACCATCTTTCCCAAAAAGTTTAAAACCCCCTTTAGAAATTTCCCCTTGTTGAGCAAGCTAGCCTGATGTGGGGTGGAAAGTACAAATATCTCAAGGTATGAGGCAGAAGTCTAACTGTGGCAGCCAACAGGAATTTAAAAGATTTAGGAGGTTTGAGAATGATCCATGTTGTCCTCCCCTTGTCTCCCAACAGTGCTTCCTTCTGTACATTACTAGCCTGTGGATGAGCACCTCTGCAAAAATGCCAGAGGAGACCGGACAAGCTGGTGGATCCACCATGGGACCGAGGTACAATCACAGTCAGGTATGGCCCAACCATTTCTACACTGGCATATAACATTACAAGTGGACAAAAGACATGACAGTGACAAACTGAAGGGACTTGATGCAACCAGTCAGACCCCACTCAACCGCTTTCAATCAAGGGCAGCAGTTACTAATGAACAGCCGCTCTGCTTCACCGCCACCTCCTGTGCACAGCGTGCTCATTCTCTGTTGTCACACACTCACACTCTGGCCTGCTCTGTGCTGCTTCTCCTCTTCCTCTTGCTGAGAGGTCTGCTAGAGCCTCTCTTTACTTCAGGCACAGCACGGCATTGCAGAAAGCAGAATCCTTGCAAGTTCATCAGCATGGCACGCCTGCCCTGTCGGGTTGTCACTCTGGCAGCTGCACAGCTCCCTCAAGTCTCTTTCTTCATTTTCTTCCTCTTCCTCCTTTCCTTTTTTCCAGGTACACCTGCCATACAAACAACAAGGGATGGCACACAAACCCTCCATGTGCAATCACGTCCATGGGAACTGTTGGCATTTTGCTCCAAAAAGGGTATTCTGGGGTTCTTAGATGTGTTTTACAAGGGTCACCTACTTAAAAAGGTAATAACCCAAAGTCACGGAGAGGGGTCTGAATGTTTTTAGTGGGCTCTGACTCATATACACATTTGCTTCTGTTTCACATTTAAAAGCACTGTGCAAAAATTAATCCCACTAAATTAGGACCCAGAGGGTTGTGGTAAGTGGTGCAGAGTCTAGTTGGAGGCCTGTAGCCAGTGGTGTGCCCCAGGGGTCAGTGCTCAATCCAGTCTTGTTCAACATACTCATCAGTGACCTGACAAGGGGACAGAGCATACCCTTAGCAAGTTCCCTGATGATACAAGACTGGGAGGAGTGACTGACACATCAGGACACCTAGACAGGCTTGAGAGTTGGAGGAACCAAACGAACTTCCACAACAGGAAGTGTAGGGTCCTGCAAATAGCAATGAATAACTCCAGGCACCAGTACAGGGGCTGGCCTGCTAGGTAGCAGCTCTGCTGAGAAGGACCTGGGAATTCTGGTGGATGACAAGTTCTCCATGAGCCAGCAATGTGCCCTCTGGGTAAAGAAGGCCAGTGGTGTCCTGGGGTGCATTGACAAGAGTGTGGCCAGCAGGCCGAGGGAGGTTGTCCTCCCCACCTACTCTGCCCTGGTAAGGCCACATCCGCAGTACTGTGTACGGTTCTGGGCTCCACAGCTCAAGACAGACAGGGAACTACTGGAGAGAGTCCAGCAGAGGTCTACAAAGATGATGAAGGGACTCTCATATGAGGAACGGCTGAGAGACCTGGGGCTGTTCAGCCTGGAGAAGACTGAGAGGGGATCTAATCAACACTTACAAATACCTAAAGGGTGGACATCAAGAGGATGGGGCCAGACTCTTTTCAGTGGTGCCCAGTGACAGGAAAGGGGTAACAAGCACAGATTGGAACACAGGAAGGTCTATCTCAACATGAGTGAAAACTTCTTTACTCTGAGGGTGATGGAGCACTGGGACAGGCTGCCCAGAGAGGTTGTGGAGTCTTCTTCTCAGGAGAGATTCAAAACCTGCCTGGACACAACCCTGTGCAGCTTGCACTGGGTGATCCCAAGGTCCCTTCCAACCCCCACCCTTCAGTCACTCTGTGATTCTGTAAATGCAATAGCAGTTTTGCTCGTTAACCTAAGGAACAAGAACACGTAATTGTCACAGGGGGAAAAAAACCCCAAAGCAACAACCCCCCCCCCCCCCAACCCAGAGCCTCTCTAAGAATTATCACATACAGCTAGAGGAGAAGCATTCACTTAAAAATGCATTTGTGAACACTTCTCAGATTTCAGATTTTTCTGAAGCCAAAAGTTATCAGATATGCAAAACCAATCACTTACTGTTATTGGATGAATTATTAGCAATATCCAGGGATTTTCTGAAGGAACCACAGACTGCATCACTGCTGTGTTTTGTAGATATCAAGTCCCCTGGGCCTTCTTCCATTCTTGTTTCCAAACCTTGCTGGGGCTTAATTGAAACAATATGCTTCACTAAGCATATGAGTTAAACGAAGCATATGCAAGTACAAAATATGAGAGAAAATGTCATTATTGGAGGGAATTAGGGTATTTAAAGAAACTGCAGAACAAATTAGTTTTAAAATGGTTAGAATATCTGGCCTGTCATCTACCTGGATTAAAGTATTAAAATTGTCTTTCGTTACCATCTTTCCCCTTATTCCCCCCCATGAATAGAAGAACAACAAGACACATTGAGGTGAAACTACTGTAATTGTACAGTGAGACTGAAGACTAAGATGTGCCCAGTGACTGCTAAATGACCACAGTCTACAGAAATACTGGAGGTAGCACAGGCAGTGTGATGAGCAACCTTCTGTACCTGGCTTCCTAAGTAATTTCCATTTTTTTATATCCATCTCCAAAGGATGAGCTTGCACAGCAGCAGACACCGGCCTTTTGGGGCCGATGTGCAGCACAAACTCCTTCTGGCCCACCATAAATGTGCCAGAAGAAACAATGTTGACCTGAGGAGTCTGATCAGCACTACTGAAATTATTCATTATGGTACATACAAAGCTAAAGCAACTAATTGGATGTGCAAGAGAGAGAGTGGCCTGGCAACACTCTGGTAACTGATGGGGCGTCCTAATGACCATGTGGTTTGTGGTCAGTGAGTTAGTTAAAAGCTTTTCCCTTAAAATGGGAATTCAGGGAGCAAAATTGTCACGGATCAGGTGAGTCTACAGTGGGTAGGATGGGAAGACAAACAATTACTACACAGCTGTACGAGTCTAGAGCAAGATACTCCATGACAAGTGAATGAAAAACAATTGGGACATTTTGGGGGTGTCCTCCCTCATTTCTCATTTCATTGAGCAACAAGGACATCACAGCCAAGGACTGGTCCAAAACTCAGTCCACAATCTGTTCCTTTGTACTTCCCATCCCAAATGAGCTGACAGTTCTACAGCCTTTCTTTGTTGTAATTTGAGACATTTTTCTCTCAATAAACTTTCACTGGTATAACACTGGTCTCGCTTTATCTTCACTGGTTTTCAGGAACCACCTTTTCATTACTGTTAATACCTCCAGGTGACCTTCTGCCATAGATAAACCACAGCCTAGTTAAACTTAGCGAGCATTTCCCTTGGAAAGTATTTTTTCCTCCACAATGAACACCGTACCCTCTCTGCATTGCAAAATCAAACTGGTTTGTAAACAAGCAGGGGAATACCATTTTGCAGAAACCCACTGGTTGCTGTGTTGGCCTTTCTTTTATAGGCAGGCAGGGGGAAAAGAAAAGAGTAAGCCATATGATGGAGAGGAAGAAAAGCCCCTGATTAGGTGGGGTTCCTCATCATCCTAAGGGAGAAGACACTCCGCCCCCCACTCCTGGAAAACCAGACACTACTCTGGGAATACAAAATACTCACAGGCCTCCGTCCAGCCTCACCCCTTGCTTCCTTCACTTCAGTTTCCTTCTTCTTCCGCTGTGTTTTGCTTTCGAATCCAGAAAGGCAGAAATTAATGTCTGCTTTGCCTCTAGGCAAATCCTGAAAGCATCAGAGATTTTATAAGAGGGGGCCTGGGACAGCTGATCCATGGGGCGGGGGGTGTCAGGAAAACTGATTGCCTCCAGGAGCGTGTGCTGGCAGCATGTGAGCAAGGGTAAAGGTAAGGTACACACCTTGGCTGGAGACAGCTGTTTGCAAGAGCTCAGCACGCCTGTCCCACTGCTGCTAAAGGGGGTCATTTCCCCAGGCTTCTAGAAAGTGTTTAAACAGCAAGCCTGCTACTGCTGCTGCTCCTCCACCCGTTATCAGCCAACTTTCTCAAATAAGTATGTCCCAGCCACCTGAGATGTGCAAAGGCTGGTGTCAGCTGTGGAACTGACACCTCTTTTAAGGTCCAGGTACTCTGAAAGTCAGCAGCAGTAGGAAGACTTCATTCATGCAGGGTGGCAAACATCCCATGTTTGTGCTTAGGACAATGATGCCATCTGGATGATGAACTCCCAGAACCTGCCAGCTCCCCCAACCCATCTTACATGTCCTGCTCATGTCTCCCAGCTCCAGGTATCTAACACAGGTCAGAGGAATTACCACACCAAGCATCTTTCAGCATGAGAAAACCCCCACAAACAGAGGAGTCTGGCTCTAGGGCCGGACAGGACACCCCAGTCTGGCTGAGACAGACACCACTGAAGGAAGTCTCCCGTCGTCATCAATACCATTGCCTCACCTTCTCATTTTCATTCTGATGCTCCTCATGTCCTGTCCAGTTTCCCCACTCTTCTGTGGGAGCCTTCCAGTCAGAGTCTAAGTCAAATGCTGAAGGATCATCTATTAGGACAGCCATATGAATAAGTTATGAGCAAATCCATACTACTTCCCAGGCTCACACTAGTAACCCAAATGCTCCAGAGTTTCTGTCATTTTCCTGCTTGTCTGGGTGTCCAAGTATGCCCATGCATCTTAAACCTGTTTAAGAACACATCCAGGAACACCAGCAGAGATGGCAGGCTCTTCCCCTCACTGACACACACAGTCTTTACTTGTGTGGAGGAGTAACACTAGCAAAGGACTTGTGCATTTGTTAGCGCTATCATTGGTTCTTTCCTATAAGAAAATAGTCCCAAGTGCATTCCTGAGTTCCCCTTCCCCTTCCATTTTCTTTATGGAATGTAAGCCAGAAGGGCACCCACACGGCAAAGATTTCCAAAGCTCCTTAACACACAACTCTAAATATGCCTGAAATAAATAACATGTACCCTGCATTGGTTCTGATCATTTTGTGGGGGCTAGGCAGAAAACTTTTAAAAATCTTGTAGGTTTCTGTATCTGCCAGCATCTGGTACCTTTGAAAACCTGGCCACCAGCCCTCAGCTGCCTCTCCACAAAGCACTGGCAAATAAATGTTCCTCAGGCAAGAAGGCAAAGCAGACCAGGCAAATCTCTTTACCCAGACTGAATGAGGTGCAAAAAAGCAGATATATCAACTTAAGATGTTGAAAGGGCTACTTGGTTATGTTTTAATGCTTTGAGTGTAACAGTCTTAGTTCTTATCCTAACAGGGAGAGAGACTTTCAAAACACAACATATAATAATAACTCTTGGCTGATGGTGTCTCTTAAAATAAAAACAAATTTAAAAAAAAAAAAATCCAGGCAGGATGGAAAAACTTCTAGTTGAAGCAGAGCCAAAACCAAAAGCATGCTGGGGACGATAAAAGAAAACTGTTTCCAAAATGTTGCTCTGTCCAGTCTGCTGCCAAATGTTATAAACATAATTATAAACATTGCTCAAGTTTCTCAGTTTAAAGTCCATGTCCCGTGCATAGACAGCATTTCTTTCACTCTTCAAAAGGGTCCAGAACAAGTATTCTCTAATGCATACCCCCCAAAAATTCCAGTCAAATTGCAGACAAATGCAGACAATGCAGACAAATGAATGCACTGAGCCTGGAGAGATGCAGGATATACATGAATGACTTAGATGACTCAAGAACAGCTTGTGTAAGCTGTAGCTTGGGGGACCACCACTGAAAAGCTTCTGCTGCTTCTCCCCAGTTCGGTTACGTGAGGGTCTGGCTCACAAATTCTGGAGAATTTAGCTGCTGTGGTTGAAGACAATACCAGCCTGCACTCTCCAGCCCATGGCTATGCCAGAAGGTACATCGTGGTGAGGATGCAGCAAGTCCCAGCTCTGCAGCCCACGCCTGTGCACTCCGCCTCTGCACTGAAATACCACAAGCGTGCCGTGGCAGCGAAAAATACAGGCAAACCATGCTGCTGCTGCTAGAGGGGAGGCAAATTCTGGCTGTCAGGAGCGAGTGTGTACTTTCAGGAGTGACAGCCCCTTCTGAGCTGCCTGGCAGCAGAACGAACCACTATTTAAGGTCAACATAAGGACCTTAATTTCCATGCTGGGAGCCATGACTATCATTTTCAGTTTCACAGAATCACAAGCTTGGAAAAGACCTCTAAGAGATCATTGAGTCCAACTATTCCCATCCTATGTTAAGCCATATGCCTAAGTACCTCATCTACCCTTTTTTAAAACACATCCAGGAATGGTGACTCAACCCCCTCCCTGGGCAGCCTGTTCCAGGCCCTTACAATGCTTCCAGTGAAAATTTTTTCCTAACATCTAATCTGACCCTGCCCTGGCACAGCTTTGTGCCATTTCCCCTTGTTCTATCTCCTGTCACCTGGCTGAAGAGACCATCGCCCACCCCTCTACAACCTCCCTTCAGGTAGTTGTAGGCAGTGATAAGGTCTCCCCTCAGCCTCCTCCTCGCCAGGCTGAACATCCCCAGCTCCCTGAGCCGCTCCTCCTATGATTTGGCCTCCAGCCCCTTCCCCAGCCTGGTTGCCCTTCTCTGGACTCACTCGAAGACCTCAATGTCAATCTTGTAGTGAGAAGAAGTTTTCACTATTTTAACTTCCAATCTCTTAAACAACGTGTTTATGTACTTATATTTAAGCATGAAAAAGTTCTAATGGCTAAACTCCTGAATTCATGCTTTGCCCTCATCATGCAGATCAGCATGAAGCTCAGCCAGGCAGTGGTGACTCTGCCTCATCTCAGAAGAACTCTTTCCAAAGCCTTATGTCCCAGAGTTGTGTGTTTGTGACACAGATAAGGATAAGTACATAAATGCCACCAAAGGGGCAGTGGCAGCCCTGTGGTAAATGTGCCCAAAGGCAGCATTGGGCCATCAAGGTAGGGCACAGGAGATGGAGTAGGCAGGAGATGGCTGGCAGATCCAGGACAATGCTGCAGACAAGAAAGAAAGGTGCCTGGTGAAACCAGAGCTGCTCCTGGCCCCCAAATTTAAAAGAACTATGCCAGAAGCACCAGCAATTTTCTCTTTGTGGCAGGGCTGAAAAGCATGCAAACAGTACCAACGAGCCTGGAAAAAGGAGGACGAAAGGTGTTGCCCACTTTGGAGTCCCCATCCCTCGTGAGGGACTGCATCCATCTGTGCTAACCATGTGGCTTCAGCTCCAAGACACTGAATACCCCCACTAATGAAGGCTTAGATTGCTAAGGACTAACTCTGAATATGCAGACAGTGACCGATGACAGAATGAGGATTACAGGATCACTGATGGAAGGGGCCTCTGGAGACTGTATGGTCCCACCCTGCTGCTCACAGCAGGTTACTCGGGGATGTAGCCATGTGAGGTTTGAGTACCTCTAAGCATGGGGACTCTGCAACCTCTCTGGGCAACCTGTTGTGTTGCCTGATCAACCCTAACATGAAAAAAAAAGAGCAAGCTTTTTTTACACATATACATGTATACATGGAACCTCCTGTTCTTCACTTCATGCCCATTGCCTCTTTTCTGCTCACTGGGCAGACCAAAGCCAACCATCCCATCAGGTGTTTATACACACAGATGGACTCTTCTGGGCCCATTCCAGTATGTCCATGCCCATCTTGTACCAGGGAGCCGAGAAACAAGCACAGCATTCCAGATGGGCCAGTGATTAAGAGTTAACCATGAGCAACACGTATCATTAATGGATGTCAACCTAGCAGTGTGCTGTTTTGAAACCAGCCTGATTTATTGGTCTTCTAAACACTCCCACATCACGGTGACTGCTCAGCTCCCCAGCTGCTACCTCCCTTTACGTATATATGCTTTCAGTTGCAACAACACTGAAGCCTCAAACCTTTTGTGAGCTAGGCTATTATTGTTGCTGGTACTACACAAAAAGATAACCCGATGCCTTGTGGGGAGCCAGCCAAGGCGGGGGCAGGGACAGGAGTCCATCATCCAGCTCCTCCTTCTGCACCAGCCCATGGCAGAACAAAGCAACTCATTAAATGTACTGATCTGGATTTGATAAAATGACCCCAGCTCATATTCAGGTTATAAACGACTTTTTTTTTATTAAGTTCACAGGCCTGCAAGAGCTAACAGGCCTTGTTTAACTGTCAAAGAGCTCATTTTGCCCACAGCGCAGACCTTAATGCCAACCATGACCTCATCTAAATTCAGGGAATAGATGTTTGCGACACTCCCCTTTGCATCAATATCAAGGCTGATGATTCAAAGGGAAAAAAAGCCACCCTCCTGCTAAGGGGCAAGCTGTAAGGCAAGCAGAAATCCTTCCATTTCTGCTTTCAATCAAAGTGCATCTGCTCTGAAGCTTCCAAGAGCAAGCTGTTGCCTTTGCTCCTATCTGTTCTGCTCTCAGACATTCCACTGAAAAAAAAAGTGGAACTCTGCCTGGCTTTGCAACTGCAGATCAAGTCCAGAGTGTACCAAGTGTGACATGTGCTAAACACAATGCGAGGAAACGCTGCTGAAGAGCTCCCTGCATTGCATCCCTCCTTACCCTCACGGGCGAGTCCGGGCTCAGAAGTTACAAGGGGTCGGGCATGCAACAGCAGCAATGTGAGGGTAAACAAACACAGTACCAAGAGAGGGGAATGCTTGGGGCTGGGTTGGATTTGTTTTGCTTTGTTTTGTTTTAAAGCAAATTATGCTATTTATAGAATCCTCTGATGCATCTGCTGCAGAGTCTCAGTTACTGTTCAGCAGAGAAGCAAGACACCCATGGTCTTTTCTTCTCAATTGATTCAACCCTGGGTTCTCCTGTAGTTAAGGCGATCAGAGCAGCTCGAGCAAGAAGGGGTCTGCTCAGCTCATCAGACATCATTTCTGCAAGAGCATGGTAAAGCCTCCCAACAACATGGGTATAAATAGATACTTCACTCGATCCTGACCAAAAGGTCAAGAGAAAATGCCATCTAATATCCACACTGTTCATGCCAAATTATTCCAACAACTCAGGACCCAAGCAAATTTTCAAGCACATTTTTAATGGCCTTCCAAGTGCATTTTAGAAGTTAAAAAAGCTCCCAACATTATCAGTCATAAAAAAGCCTGAATTCCTGCTTACACAGTCTGCTGGAGTTGGATCCTGCATCTGGGTTCTGGGTATCGCAAAGGAAACTTCAAGTTTTGGCAAAGGTACCAGGTACCTCCTGCTCTAGCAACGCCTTGTCCTCCCCACGACTCTTCCCTGGCCACCCCACCAAGCCTGGGCTGGGGACTGGCTGGAAAGGGGCCACTCAGCTCCACCCTCCCTACCCAGTGATGTCTGTGAGGGGAACCAATGCTTCAGTTATGAAAACCAAACCCAACTTTGACTTTGTTTTGCAAATTTAGAATTTAGTAATCTGAGATGATTGCTAACATGCCCTTTTCTTTTTTTCTTTTTTTTTTGAAGCACAAAGCCCACATCATTGCCTCTGGGTCCCTGACCCATGCTCTGCTGGCTGTATGGAAGGACGTGGAGGGAACTGCCCTGTTCCTGTGATTATCTGCCAGCAACTGCTATGTGCAACTGTTGGAGATAGCACACGGGGCTATGGGAGACTACAGACAGCCTCCCTACAGCTGGCCTTGCTGCCCTTCTGGGCTCTAATTACACTTTGCACAGCAGTATGTATGCACTGAACAAGTCTGTACCTACTGTACCCCTTTTTTGTCACCTTCTAAGTAAACCCATAAATAAATTGCATGTTGTCACCCTTCTCAGCGGTCCCACAGAGGGACCCTGCTGCTCTGACCAAGCTCACAGCAGCTTTGGGCACCTGCCTAAAACCAGACCCACAATGAATTTCTCCCTTACTTCTACCAGCCTGGTGCCAGGAGGGAAGCAGAATCTGATTTTTGAGGCTGAAAAGGGTCTCAGCATTGGTACTCTCCTTTTTCCATAAAAAATGAGTAAAGAGACATACCCTGCCCCTGCCATGCGTTGTCTACAGGGAGGAAAGTCGAACTGGCGTGCCAACAGCATCTAGAAGGACTGTCCTCAGATGGTTTACTCTTCCTGTTATCTGCATACAGGAAAAGCAAATTTTAAAAAAAAATAAAACCAACAAAAAACCCCCCCAAAACCTAAAGGATAATCACATAGGTATATTCACATTATTAAAACCAACTAATCATGCCTTTATCTAATCGCTATGTCACGATGCCCAGACTTTATGTAATTTAAGCCACACATTAATCTATGCTGCTCATAACCATGGATTTATTAATGAAGGCTGGATGAGGACATGACATGCACAAGTCATTAAAACCAATCTGCTCGGGAGTGGCTACACTAACAATATTCAGAGATGTAAACTTCTGACACATCTCTGTCAGGGATGCAAGAAGGGAGCTATCGTTCCTGCAGAACAAAAGCCTCATCCAGTGCATCCAGCTCCACCTCCTGCTGACTTCAGTAAGAAAGCTTCTGTTCATTTTGACAGAAATCCGTAATTACCAAAGTGATTTTTTTTCCGAGAAAGAGCAGAGATGAGAGAGAGCTGCTGGAGGAAAAAGAAGAGTTAAAGCTCCTCTGATGATTATTTCCAACAGCTACAGCAACCAGTAGGATTCACATGCCTCCTTCAATGAATCCCCTCCGCCCCTTTCAAAGCCCTGTATGTCACAGACTTGTGTTTTCTTCATTTCTTTCATATGCAACAGAATTTTTTTTCTCCACACTGATTTTTCCTTTCTGTCTTTCACCTAGAGAACTTCTTTGTTTGTGCACTTCTGCTCTGCATCAGCTTGATTTTTTCCTGCATAAATGCAGATGGTCACAAGTATTTCTCCCTGTCAAGTACTCATACATTAGGAGCTGCTTCAATCCACTGATGCAGTGCTGGAAAAGAGGTGACAATTGTCCCTGTACCGGGCATTGGTGAGGCCACACCTCGAGTGCTGTGTCCAGTTCTGGGCTCCTCACCATCAGAAGGACATTGACATCCTCGAGTGAGTCCAGAGAAGGGCAGCCAGGCTGGTGAAGGGGCTGGAGGCCAAATCATATGAGGAGCGGCTCAGGGAGCTGGGGATGTTCAGCCTGGAGAAGAGGAGGCTGAGGGGAGACCTTATCACTGTCTGCAATTACCTGAAGGGAGGTTGTAGAGATGTGGGTGATGGTTTCTTCAGCCAGGTGACAGGAGATAGGACAAGGGGAAATGGCACAAAGCTGTGCCAGGGCAGGGTCAGATTAGATGTTAGGAAAAAAATTTTCACTGGAAGCATTATCAGGGCCTGGAACAGGCTGCCCAGGGAGGGGGTTGAGTCACCATTCCTGGATGTGTTTAAAAAAAGGGTAGATGAGGTACTTAGGGATATGGTTTAGCATAGGACAGGAATGGTTGGACTTGATGATCTTAAAGGTCTTTTCCAAGCTTGTGATTCTGTGATAAAATATGGCATGTATTATACTGGCTATCATGTCTGTCTTTAGAAGTGAATTTCAGCGTTCTGGCTTACAGTGCACATGCTGTTTTGTGCACAGAAGTCTATCCCTATGTATCTGTGCTTTCCCTTAGCATCTCTAAAACATTCAGGACCAGACTGCATTCATCAAGCAGTCAGACCTCCAGACAAACCGGAGTTTCTGGTAGGCAGAGTGTGTATGAACCAGGAGCATTCAGAGCCAGGCAGTGAGCAGGACTGGCAGTCGCAGGGAGGCAAAGACAAAGCCAGAAACAAGACTCAAGTTTAATGTGAAAACAGAAGATGCTCCATCCTTCTCAAAGCTGTGCACGGAGGGGCTCAAGCTGAAAATCTCTTGCTGTGCTGCAGAGGAAGCTGCTGGCTACGCAGCATCAAACAGGCCTTGGGCGTTTGCTCCCTCCCTCGGTCTGAAATTCTCTGCATTTGTTGGTCATCAGACCACAAGAGAAACCTTCTGTGAAAGCAAACCTAATAGAGAAGGAATTTGCTGGGGAAGCAATATTTTCTTTACTTATTCCAAGACGTGACACAAGTTTGGAAAGCACTCATAAAACATTCTGATGTCACTCCCTAAAACACAGGTCGTGGTGGATTGCAGATGAGGGCAAGCTCTGTAAGGGAGAGTGACTAATGAAATGTGGCTCCAAGGGAAAAGACCCATGTGTAAGCAATGAGAGTACTTTTAAGCCAAGCATGTAAGAAAGTGATAGAAGAATTCAAAGTCCAAAGAAGGCCGACCTACCTAACTCCCTGGACAGCTCTGAGAATGTCCCAAAGGTCACAGGACAGGGTTTTACTTCCGCAATATCCCATGTTCCTGCATTTAAAAAGCAAGCAAAGAGTAACCCAAAATGTGATGTCACATTCACAGCTGGAGACTCCAGTTTCTACCTGACATGCCCAATCTCATTACAGCTCTTCCTTGTTCTCTCCATCCCAAGCCTGCAGCCACTGCTGTTGCTGGAGAAGAATCAAACAAGGGGAAATGATCTTCTACGGACACAGCAGTTCCAGCCCAGTTGCCAGGTACAGCTTCTCAGACCTTCAGAGTGCAGGTCACACCTACACAGCTCTTCTCACTAATCTGAACTGATGCCCCCCTCATAAACAACTGGCAGAAGTTTTTATGTATCAGCTCAGAATTTGGCCGTTTGAAAGCAATTAGAGTAAAAAAATGGTGCTAACGACCTCCCCCATCAAACCTACAGTTTGAAAAAAAATAACTAGCACAGAAAGCAACTGGTCTAAGGGCAACCTGAGAAACCTGAGACCATTTTCTGAATCACTGAAGTACTGGAATACTGCCACTGAAGGTGAGTCATCATATGGCCATATATACCAATCATTCCAATCATTAAACTCCATTAATGAGTTAGTAGTGAAAATAAAATGGTTTTGAAAATCGGAGCAAAGAACAGTATTAATCACCTTAAGTCTTAACTCATAACTCTCCATCCTCACCAAGAAGTCAGGAAGAGAGATGTAAAGAAAAATATTAGGGTGCAATTGCCACCTATTCATTACCTATTGGTACTGCTCTTGAACCTAATGTATCACCCTCAGTGGAAATACAATGCGAGACATAACTTCACCAGTTCATCCCTTTGCTGCTTTCAGTTCCAGCAGGGAACTGAGGACCTCAGGGGTCTGAGGTTTCAGCAATGACATCTCCCACTTCCAGCTTATGTTACACAGACAATGTCCCAACAGCACAACTGAGACCCAAAGTAGCCCTAAATGAGCCTACTGGGACACCAACAAGGGGTGAATCAGCTGGGAAGCTGGGCAAACTGTGCAGGTACTGTGCAGTGCTGACATGAACAGACTACTTCCAGCTGTCACATACACAAAAGAACATGGGCAGGGCTTGCCTCAGACTGCTCTGAAAGGCACAAATACACTCTGAAGCCTGACTGACCTCGGGTGACCATCGTCAGAAGGAAAGGTTTTCCTTGCACTAAGTACCTGTGGGTAGAAAACAACCTGCACATGGTAGTGAGGTGGCAACACAGAAGAAATTCCTGCCACAAGGACACCTCTTATCTTGCTGCTGGAAAATAAAAACAGACAGCAGGGTGTGTGCAGGGCAGGTGTTGGTGGGGCTGTACTTTGCTGGATGCAGGAATGCATGATGCTTTCTCTCTGCACCACTCGAATGTTGACACTCACCTACATTGGAGAAAACATCCTCTTCTGACTGGGAGAGCGCTGATTCTTCCCATACAGGTCCTGAGGCCTTCAGAGTGGTCCCACACTCTGCCTTGGCAATGAGAGCACCTTTGCCACCGCCACTGGTGTCCTCTGTGAGTGGCCACACTGCTTGCTCCTCACCCCAGTCAAAGGCTGGTTCAACTGCTGAGCGACCCTGGGATGCTCTGCTGGAGTCTTCTTGGGAATAAACAGTATCACAGGGTCATCATTATTTTTAATTACAATGAAGTGCTTGTGCAAGGAAGACAACAGAGCAAATCCTGATCTAAATGTAGTGTAGTGTCAGATGTAGTGGCCCTGCTCCAACTGAAATTATTCATAGATATGACAGTAAAGCAGAGCCCCTGGGATGGGACACTGAAGCAGCAAATGTGAAGGCCATGTGAGAAGGAAGGACAACGATGTCCAGTACAGCCATGAGTCCCACAGGAGATAATGATGCACCACAGAGGCCTTGGGCATCCCTCCCTGACTGGAAGGGTGTCTCAAGGCCTCCAGAATGGAGCTAGGGACGCAGAGCAGTAAAGGAAGGGAAAGATAACCGCAGGACCTCCAAGGAAAAAGAAAGCAAACTTCTTCAGTGTTGGTAGTTCAAGGCTGCTAGAGAATGGATATTATAAATAGTAACAATTATCTCCAACATCTTTTGTTCCAAAGCACTTCTAAAGCACATTGTGGTTCCATCCTTCACAACAGCAAAACATTTTCCTGGGGCTCTGGTGGGGAGGGGACAGATGACTGCTGGCATCAACCCCACCTTCACACACCTAAATGCTGATGATGATTTTTCCCTGCTAGGAAACAGCTATCAGCACTCAGCAGGGTTAGGGCTTCTTCCTGGTGGATCCTGTGTCTCTGCTCTGTAAATGTCCATACCAAACAGGACCACCACAATCACCTGGGTCAGCCTGCTGCACAGCCCAGGCCCCAGGATTGCACCAAAGACTTCTGGTGCTTCAGCTGCTACTTGGTCTCCTGAGCATCCTTGCTCTGGATCAGCAAAGCACTTACTGTCTGCATGGACTTAGTGTTAAACCATGGCTTAACCTGCACATGCAGCTGGGCACCACTGATGCCAACAGGCCAACTTACATGAAGAAAGCCAAATGTGGACCCATCTACTTTCCTGGAGAGCAAGAAGAGACCTCAGCATCTTAAGTCCTTAGAGGTTGTCATGCAGTTTTTTTTTAATAATCCAAGAGTTAAAAAAACAAACTCTTGATATTTAACTCTATATAATACAAATTATAGAGAAAGAGGTCCCAACATGTCTGCACACCTCTACATTAAAATTTCCTGTTCACTTAGCCTTCAGTTTTAGTAGAGCATCTGAAAGCACTTTAAGACAGACAGTGCACAAGCACCCACGTTCATCCAGCTATGTCTCCCAATTCCAAACCTCTGTCTTAGCTTCTAAATTGCTTATACAGAATAGTTACAGGTTTGTCTATTATATTGATCATTTTATCACAGATAATGAAGACATTTCCAAATGCCTCAATTCCATCACCTGCTTTCATGTAGCAGTTATAACAACATAATTAGTAGAAATATGTATATAGGCCTAAGTGCACAGCAGATGCTTTGAAATCCCCAGAGGAAAAATGTGGATTGAGCACAAAGCATTTATTTTATGGCATTAGGGTAAGAGTGCATCCCCTGTTTATAGTTGTTTACTCTGGGTAAGCCTGAATTGAAGAACCTGTTTGGAACTCAGCAAATTAAAACAAGTTTTTATACATCCATTATCAGAAAACTTCTGTCTGGTCATGCCAAAGTAACTAAACAACATCACACCAAGCTGTAGCAGATCTCAGATATTCCAGGCATTTGTTTTCAAAGTCCTACAGGTAACACTACATGTTTTAATGAAAGCCTGGAGTAAAAGGAAAGAGCTTCTAAGAGTTCCCAAAACCTGTCTTTTCCTAATTAAACTGCTGAAGTGAGTGTAAAGATTTTGCTTCCAAACAATGAGTAAAGCAAACAGAAAGACTGTGGGAAGTGGGAAGTGGTGACAAGCCTGGCCAGATCAAGCGTGTAAAGTCAGCCTGTACATTTACCTTTTTGTTTCAGCCTTTCCTTCCTTAAATGTCTCTTTTCTCGGCTGCTGATCTTGGTCTGCCAGACTCCTACAACACAGAGCAAAGTTCATTTGAAGCTAGCAAGAAACTTCCTTCACTGCCTTTATTGCTTAGCACCAAGGTAAACAGCTATCTGACAGCTCCTAATGCAGGCTGTAAAAGTGCCATCAGGGCAGCAAGCGCTGCCCGGGTGTCATGCAGCATCTCCCCCCCACATACAGCCTTGGCTGTCTCTGCAGAAATGCCTTACATAAGAAATCCTCATCACAAACCTGTCTGTCACATGTCCTGACGCATGTAACTGCACATATTATTCTGTCCTTTGTGTCAGCCTGATGTGACACCCTTTTCCCTCGGAGGAGATGTCACACCAGAGCATCAACTGCCTTGTACATCTGGCAGTGAGAGAGGTTAATGAAATCCTAACTATCAAACAAGGCTTCAATTCACCACTTTTTGCTAGCCCTGAATGTACCCTGAGCCTTGCTCTGCAAATGTGCAGGCTACTGCCACACAGCGGATTTCCACATGCATTAATCTGCACTGGCAGGGACACATTCTGCCACCACCCTGCTCTCCTTGGCCCAAGGAGTCAGGGCAGGGACTGGCACGAATGGTTAATAAAGGAAAAAAATAACCCCTGGATTTCACAAAGACAAACGCTTTCTTTCTCTGAAACACCCCTGAATAATGCCTGAAAGAGTTCAGCTTGCTCATCTCTTCAAGAAACGAAACATCCATATGAAGAAAGCCTCTACCACTTCCCTTTCTCCTCCAGCAGCCCTCCAGCCACTCTGCTGCTGCCACAAGGCCCCAGGGAGAGGACTCCAGTCCGACAGCAGCGAGAGCTTCTCTTGCTCTCACTACCACACTAATCACATTATAATCTTTTAAGCCCAGAAAAGCTTAGATTTTGTTGTTTTCAGTCTGACCCTCGGCGGGGGGAGACAGCGAGGGTCTCATGGGATGCAGTGCATTTTCTGGTGAAATCCTAGCTGCCTGAGCCTTGCCAACCTCTGCCAGATTTCTCTACAGATTTGCCTGTAACCAAAGATCTCGGCTGTGTTCATGGGCATGCAAGAAATTGGCTGTATATTCCCCAGTGCCTTTACCAGCTTCATTCATGGGCACAAGAAGATGTTGCCTGGGAAGACAGCAGCTTCAGCTGCGTATCAGCATCGCAGAGGCCACAGGAATAGATTAGGAGCATGAAGGTAGGACCCCGCTACCCAGCAGACCTCTGGTCACTTCAGAGATGCTTCCTCATCTGCAGATTTGGCATCCCTATGAATGCAGTAAGGACCTGAGAAGTATGGCCTGAAAGCACATGGTCCTTCTCCGTGTAGTCATGTGTAGTAAGGAGTAGGTGATACAAACAGCTCTCAAACTGGCAACTCTCCCCAAGAACCCAGAATTCTAGAATAGCAGAGAAGTCCTTCCTTTTGCAATACTTTATCCCAGGTTACTATTTAATAACATAAATCAGGTAACAGGAGAACCTTTTGTTACCTTCCTCCTCTTGCAGTTTGTCTTTTTCCACAGAAAGTGGATCTTTTGGCACCTCCTTGTCTGAGCACTGGGCCTTCCTCTTCTTCTTAGGCTACAGCATACAGGAGATACATGGCAGAGAGATAAAATAGGCCTTTGTTATGTTTCATCATGAACTGAAAAAGGATTTTGGGCAATAGGTTTGAAATAGAGACCACTTGGTGGTAGTCAGAGAGAGTAGTAGGCTGCTGGAGTCTTTAAATGGGTCCAGAAGTCTTCCTGGGAGGATTTCATTGCAAATTCCACATCAATGACTGTCATAGCTTATGACCTACAAAGTCTGCCATGTTAAAAAGCTCACATTTTACTTCAGGGCACCTGCTCTATCGTAAGATTTACATTTATCATTCCCAAGTCCTAATTTTCTTCCTAAAAAGGGATGAAAAGCTAAAATTATCTACCCCACTCACAATCAGCAATGCTGAAATCTG
The DNA here is from genome assembly GCA_022605575.1 of Laterallus jamaicensis coturniculus. Classification (NCBI taxonomy): domain Eukaryota; kingdom Metazoa; phylum Chordata; class Aves; order Gruiformes; family Rallidae; genus Laterallus; species Laterallus jamaicensis. The sequence continues at coordinate 305,674 of JAKCOX010000050.1, forward strand.
GAGTTAGGACCCTGCCTATGATTAAGCAAAAAAGTCCCAAGGAACTACCCTATTTTTAATAAAGGTATCTTTAGTTTACACTAATGTGAAAGAGCACAGCGGGGCTGGGGGCTTCATGAAACAGCAGGGCTAAACCGAGGCCTTCAATTTTCAATGTTCTGGCTTTAGCACAGTGGTTCTTGACTTCTCCAAGGTGGGATATCCCTGCCAGGATAGAACACACTTCTCTGCCCAGGCTAGGGGGCTACACCTTGCTTGGAAGGGGCTTTCCTCTGCACCAGTACAAGTGCTCAGTGCCCAAGGTAAAACCTTTGCCCAGACCCAAGAAGTGTCCCACATCAGAGCTGGAACTGAAATACAGGAGATTCCAGCTCCCACTTCTGCTGCAAGCAGCGAAAAGCACCACCCTGTCACTCTGCCAGAGGGTTACTTGGTCTTATGTTCCTAAGTAATCTCCCAAGTGCTCCAACAACAGGAACAATGAAGAATCTTTAAACAGAAATATCAAATAAGGGACAGTCTTAAGCATCTATTGAAAGATAATATATAAACACAAACTCTTGCTGGTACCTTGAGGAGCTTTTTCTCTCTGATGTTGACTGATGTTATTAGCTGGCCATTCACTGGAACCTGAAAGACAAAAAAAAAAAAAAAAAGCATTATAGAATATATATAGAATCACAGAATTACAAGGTTGGAAAAGACCTTTAAGATCAAGTCCAACTGTTCCTGTCCTATGCTAAACCATATCCCTAAGTACCTCCTCTACCCTTTTTTTAAACACATCCAGGGATGGTGACTCAGCCCCCTCCCTGGGCAGCCTGTTCCAGGCCCTGACAACTCTTTCAGGGAAAAATTTTTCCTAACATCTAATCTGATCTGGCCCTGGCACTCTGCGCTATTTCCCCTTGTCCTATCTCCTGTCACCTGGCTGAAGAGACCATCACCCTCATCTCTACAAACTCCTTTCAGGTAATTGCAGACAGTGATAAGGTCTCCCTTCAGCCTCCTCTCCTAGAGGCTAAACATCCCCAGCTCCCTCAGCCGTTCCTCATATGATTTGCCTTCTAGCCCCTTCCCCAGCCTCGCTGCCCTTCTATACATGCTTATGTGTAAATATACCCCTGAAGACAATTATTTCGATACCTTCATAAAATACATAGGATAGGCTGAAAGGCACAGCTAAATAACCCCCAGTACAAATCTGGGCTAGAATTTGTGGTCTTCTTGCAATTTGAGTTAATTCATTCCAAATTAATTAGCGTTAGCTAAGCCTTTGTGAATGTAAATCCAGAAATTCCACATGGATTTATCCCAAAACAGACATATTTGTGCTTTATCCAAGATTTGTCTAAGATCAAAGTTGTTTTTCAAATGGGGTAAGCCTGTTTTTATAAAGCAGTGTGGACAGGAGAAAGCTTATTTTAATTCTTGTTTACTGGCTGGGGTGGACCTTATGTTCCCCTTCAAGTCTATCTGACCAACTAGAAGAACAGCTTTCACCCTGCCTAGATCCTCTGAAGTAAAGCACAACAGTGTAAGGACTCTGCAGGTTACAGCTGCCTCAGGATTCACTGGCAATGGCCAGCCTCCAGCCATGGGGGTGTGAGGAGTGAATCCATAGCTGAGGCAGCCAGGAAAGGCCAGGAAAGGCCACTGTGCGTTACAGAGGCTGCACCACCAAGAGAAGGCAGATTTCCCTGCATCTAAAGGAGCCTCTGTTTCCCCCTGACACGCACAGGAACACATGTTGCTGAATGCATGGCGCTGCTCTCCCTGGCTTCCCCTCCTTAGAAACACCGACTCTTTAAGTTTGGGAAAGACCTCTGAGATCATCAAGTCCAACTGCCTGTCCAATACCACCATGACAACTAAACCACGGAGTGCCACGTCTACATGTTTTTGGAATGCCCAGAGAGGTGATGGAGTCACCAGCCTGTTCCAACATCTGACCACTCTTTCAGTGAAGAATTTTTTCCTAATATCCAACCTAAACCTCTCCTCATGCAACTTGAGACCATTTCCCCTCATCCTATTGCTAGTTACCCGAGAGAAGAGACCAACCCCCACCTCACTACAACCTCCTTTCAGGTAGCTGTAGAGACCAATGAGGTCTTCCCTCAACCTTCTTTTATCACGTTAAACACCTCCTGTTCCTGCAGTCACTCCTCATCAGACTGTGCTCCAAACCCTTTTACCAGCTTTGTTGCCCTTCTCTGGATCTGCTCCAGCAATACAACCCCTGTTCAATGCTGCCCAGGTTTCTTTCAGTCCTGTCAGACTTGGGCTGCCAAGCTGAACCCAAAGCTCACAGCATCCTGACCCATAGTCCCTGATCCATCCTCCACCCCTACCTGGGGGCAAGGGGCAACAGGGAACTCCAATGCTTAGCAGGTGTACGAACGAGGTAGTAGTACAGACCTCCCCCCCCCCCCCAACTTATTCAAAGGAGGAGCCCCAAAATTCCAGACTTTACAACACACCACTCACTGCATACGCAGACAGCAGCAATTCTGGGTTGTCCAGAAAAATCACACAGTAGCAGGAGTAGAAATAATGACATCAGTAATTCCACCATCTTAAAACGAAAAGCTTAAAGCAAGTGGTGCACATCTCTCTCATTTCCCTTGGCTGTCATTTGGTATATTTACAATTAAATCCTTCTGACCATTCACTAGTACAAGGATGACTTCTCTGTTAAGCCCAGCCACATCTCGTATTAGTTAGCAGGGGCATCTTTGGGTTTTTTCCTGCTGGCAGTCATCTCTCTTCTGAGACCCTCAGATTCACTTACTAGAGGCACTCCATAAATCCCGCCACAAACCAGAGCATTTTCCACATCCTCCTCTGCACTAGGAAAAAGGTACCACTGTGCCTGCAGCAGGGAGGGAAGCAGCCTCTCACATAGGATGTGAGATGTAAAATACAAAACCAGGGGAATTTGGGTGAAAATTTGAATGGCTTAGGAATCCCTGACATAGATACAGACTGGGAGAAGAGCTCCTTGAGAGTAGCCCTGCTGAGGACCTGGGTGTTCTGGTGGATGAGAAACTTAACATGAGCCAGCAGTGTGCTCTTGCAGCTAGGACGGCCAATGGTATCCTGGGCTCCATCAGAAGAGGGGTAGCCAGCAGGGACAGGGAGGGGATTGTCCCTCTCTACTCTGCCCTCGTGAGGCCCCATCTGCAGTACTGTGTCCAGATCTGGGGCCCCCAATACAAGAAAGAAAGATGTGGAACTGTTGGAGAGAGTTGAGAGGAGGCCACAAAGATGATTAGAGGGCTGGAGCACCTGCCCTACAAAGAGAGGCTGAGGGAGCTGGGGTTATTCAGCCTGGAGAAGAGAAGGCTGCGGGGGGACCTCATTGCAGCCTTCCAGTACCTGAAGGGAGCAGAGAAACAGGAGGGGAATCAACTTTTTAAAAGGGTAGACAATGGCAGGACAAGGGGGAATGGATTAAAGCTAAAGGAAGGAAGGTTTAGATTAGATGTTAGGGGGAAGTTCTTTACAGAGAGAGTGGTGAGGTGCTGGAACAGGCTGCCCAGAGAGGTGGTGGATGCCCCATCTGTGGAGGTGTTCAAGGCCAGGATGCATGGGGCCCTGGGCAATCTTGTGTAGATCCAGGCCTGAGGTTGGTGGCCCTGCCTGTGGCAAGGGGGTTGGAACTCTGTGATCCTTGGGGTCCCTTCCAACCCAGACCATTCTATGATTCTATGATACACTAAGAAAGCAAGAGTCAGGTAAGCTCAAGTTCTTCCCTTTCTCAGCATGTGTTCAATTAAATGTGTGAAAATACAAATAGGCCATGTCTTAGTGAGCAGTAATTCCTATGCAATATAAAATGTTGGAGAGGTGGAGTGGTGTTCTCCTGTGTGACACAGGACTTCAGGAAAACCAAATTTTACAGCATAAACACACAAAGGGATAACTGGGGGAAGCTACGCAACACATAAGCACGTTATTCCTTTCCAATCTCAACACAACCTGGTGATTGCCCAGTTCTCAATGAGATCTTCAATGTTTTCTAAAGGCTTTGCAAACAGACCTCCCAAATTACGCCCCTTTCAGCAAAACCACCACCATCAGCAACAGAAATGGCAGCACCGACTTGCAAATAAGGAGGGTGATGCTTTTTTGCCTTCTTTCAGACACACACAGAGAATGAGACATCCTACCTCCTATTAACCTCTCTTTACATCGAGATGCTTCTGCAAGCATGGACATGCAGACAGACAAGGAGATATCAAGATTAAGGACATGCAATTGTCTTTCTCCCCTGGGCTGCCATAAGCGAGCGCAGCCCGAAGCTGCTCAGAGCCCCCACAGAGGCAGGGAAAAATCCAGAGGGAAGGTGTTGAACGCCACAGAGAATTAGGGAAGACGTGGATGATATTGGCTCTGACACAGTTGTCTCAGCTGGAGCAGGATCATGTTCCTGGACCTTTTCTCCATGTAAATGGCAGCAATCAAGAAGCTGGAAAAATTGCAGCACTTCAGATTTAATGCTTTGTCAGTCTGAGAGCTGTATACTTTTACCAGATAACCACAACATTTCCTACTTAAATGATATTTCATCTGCTAGGTAAACATCCCTCTGTCCATTACTAAGAGCTTGAAAATATACTGTTGACAGTCATGTACTACATCCCAGGGGTCTTCATGCTGACTGACCAGGTATTCAGCCCTAAATACCCATCTGGGACTTCCAAACCTTGCTGCGTCCTCCCTAATGAGCAGGAAAATGAGTGCAAGTGAACTACCAAACCTGACCACTGCCTGATGAGCACCAAACAGCTCACCACTCCAAGTGATGGTCTTCTTTCAAACCTGAAGTACCTGGTGCTTCTCCACAGCAGCAACTTCCTTCCTTGCATCGCCAAGTAACTTTACCGAGTTCAACTTCCTTCTGGTGGAAAGGTACTACTCTAGCCTGACTTTTTGTACTAAATCCTGCCTTTATCCAACCCTTCTTCAGGCAGAAAGCTGGCTTTCTGGTATGGTTGAGGAACCCCACCCCCACCCCGTTCTTCCCCTTTGAAGTCTTTAGGACATGGGATCAGTCATGCCTCTTTATCATGCTGTTTTGGCCACTCTGGAAAAGAGAAAGCATTTTTAATTATTTTATTGCACTTAACCTAATGGATTCATTAAAGAGAAATTAATTTTGCTGGGGTAATTTTTTTTTCTTGATGGAAAATGTAGTTTTTTACAGGGAGAACACATCTAAACCTGGCATGTTAAGTGGCTGCATAGTTATCGGTGCAATTCCAAACACGTTAAATCTGTGCAGAGAAACAGAATCTGGATTTTTAGTGGAATCAGACTTAGCATATTAATTTCTACTCAAATTCTGTGGAACAATAGAAAGATTATTTTTAGTTCACGGCCATTTGGTTCGTGACCCAGGGGAACAGGATTTCCCTCCCCACCCCCTGCCTTTTTTCTCCTTTTCACATAGCCTAAGCTTATATTTCTGATGGTTGCTCTGAAACCTTTATTCTCTGGAGCTACCATTTAATTTATTTTATGCTGTTAATACAGTTCTGTGTAAAGTCACAAAGAAAGAAGGCGAAGTGACGGGTCTTCAAATATTAAAAAATACTGGGTTTAATCCTGAATATATATAAATGGGGCATCTGAAGCCATAAAACTGTACCCCAAGGCACTTACCCTTATGCATTTCAATAGTTTCATAAGGCTAGTCCTTTTTACAAAACCAGGACACCTTTGTAAGTGTCTGTCAGGTCAGTAAGCCTGCTTTCAAACCCCAGTGCCACCAACTGGCTACAGGATTAATTGAAAATTATGTGAACATTAGCTTCAGGTTCACTAACTGCCCTACATCCCACTTGGGGAAGGTGCCTCAAAACTACCTTCTTGGGGAAGCATGCAGAGGCTTCCCTGGTGAGGGGATGTTAAGACAAAATAAACTCAGCGTATGAAACCCAAGGGGAGCTATTACCTGCTGCATACATTAGAAATGAAGGAATTCATTTAAGGACATGAATAAAGATTCAGAAAATTATTTTCAGCTACTGCTTTTGAAAAACTGAAATTAAGTGGGTTGGACATGGGAAATGAAAGGAAGCAAAACGACCCTGCTCGGGCAGGGGGTCTGTGAACACAAAACCATTTCCCGATTTGAGAAGTGCTTCGATTAAATTGTTTACTAGCGTTCATTTCCAGTGCAAAAACGAAAGCCATTTTTTCACGGTGTGCAATAATACATGATGATTGTGGTGGGCTGAGGCAAAAAGGCTACACTGGTACAGCAAAAGCAACACCAACATGCACTAAATTTAATTTTAAAAATAATAAGTAGACAGAAATAAATAAATAAATAGAAAGATAACAAAGAGAACCAGGGCACTAAAGAACCTCCCATAGGCATGTTGTTACTGCTGAAGAAGGTATTTCCTGCACTCTTCAGCTCTTTCAGTAGATCAACAAGCTGAAAGCGCTGGGCAGAAAGTCTTCAGGTCTCTTAGCATCCTCTGGAATGTCTGGTCTTTGCTTCCTACACGATGCACCATGAGTGGGATATCTGCAGGACTGCTGCCCGCCATTTGTGCTGGGAGGATGAGTTCTTATCTGTGCACAGAAGCACGAGCTCAACCACCGGCTGAGGAAGCCAGAGCGTTGCTACAGCCAGCCAACAGCTTGTATTGCTCCATCAGCAGACAATGAGTAATCTGTGTGACAAACTGTTGGGAAATAAAGCAGCAGCATGCTGAGTTTCATTAATTCTGAATCAGATTTTCGTAAATGGAAGCAGACATCCTGGCCAGTCTGGCTTGGCCACATGGTCCTGTGCCGATGATGGACTTCAGCCTGGGAGACTTCCTAAACCGGTGGGAACCACCTGAATTGGAAAGGATGAGTCTGCATTTGTCAGAGGAGATAGGATGGGGTTTAGGCAGAGGAAGAGTCCCCTGGAGAGACAGGAAGGCACCAGCCTCAAAGAAAATTATCCGCTCAGTGCTAAGAGCTAGAGAAAGGATAATGCTAATGCCATTTCCACTAAGGTGACAATATGAAGCCACAAAAACATCTGGGGTTTGCTAGCAAAGGAGACTGAGAGGTTCTTCATGCATCGCAGAACATAAAGGAACTTCTTTGGGCCATGCCTGCTCACACGACTACACACACATACCTGAGACAGCAAGGTCTTGGTTTGTGATCAATATTGTAAATATTAATAATGTTATTGTTAATAGGTGTTATGGATATGCATTAATACAAAGGTTTCCCTGACAAAAGTCACTTCAAAGAAATGCGTCCCCTGTAGGAAGAGTCTGTTGGATGGGAAAATTTCATGGGAAACACGTGCAATGAAGAGTTATATGGGAAATACACACTGGCAATACATGAAATGTTTCCCTATGTTTAAGGCACCTGGCCGAGGAAAGAGGTGTTGCTCCCATCAAATTGGTGTTTGAAGAACCTTGGGGGAAAGGCTTGGGGCCATCAGCACAAAAAACCTGTTCCTCTGCACATATTCCCAGGATGAAGGTGCCCATAGGAACCCCTCGGGCACTGACAGGTAACAAAGGCAGGCTGAGGACAAGAAGCAGGAGCCAGAGCTGCAGTTGTCACCATTCATATCAGAGGGCAATTCCAAGAGGAAAATGAAAAAAGCAGCCCTAAGATGATGCTGCCTACTTTACATATCATCCCACTGGCTGGGCTTCCGAGGACACCTGAAAGGCCACACAAAGAAGCTGTAAATACGGGGAGCTGGCAGGTACCTGCCCCAGCTCAGCTGCCTTTATCATCTGACGAGACGTCAGGCAAAAGACAGAAGGTCCCCCAGCATTAGTGGATTAAAACCACTGTTGCAAGGAGGGACGAAGAAATCAGTTTCCTGGGATTTGCTATTCTAATTAATCAGAGCAGCATTACAACAAGGGATCAAGGCTCCATCTTAAGGAGGCAATTACCGAGCTCCAACACCTTCCAGGATACTTAGGAAACAATTCTTATCCAGGATGGCCATATGAAAATGATTGTGCAAGTGTGTTCATCGGCATGAAGCACACTGTATAACCTGAGGAGGCAGGAGAAAAGCTCTATCTGCATACCTCTGGAGCTGAGGGGACCTGGCTCTGTTAAGCAATTCCTGCAAGAGGCGAACAGTATCTCCAGTTTATAAAGACACTCCTGAAAAGTAGGCAGCTTTCTTTTGGGACGTACCAGATAGTATGCATCCTTGTAAGTTACCTAAGGAAGATGATATTGCTGCATTTGTGCAAAAAACTCTTTTCTTGAACTGACTGATTTGCAGAACTACCAAAAAACTTCACATAACCCTCAAAACTCACCAGCAATCTCATTCAGTCTGCTTGGCTTCCACCAAGTCTTGTCAGCAATTTCCTAAAAGACTATTAGGGAAAACACTGTCCGGAAAATGACTCAACACCCTCCAGCATAATTTCTAGAGAGTATTTTGTGTGTGACAACAGCCAGAATGTAACATATCACAGAATCACAGACTGGTTTGGGTTGGAAGGGACATCAAAGCCCATCTAGTCCCAACCCTCTGCCATGGGCAGGGACACCCTCCACTAGCCCAGGGTGCCTGAAGCCCCATCCAACCTGGCCTTGAACCCTGCCAGGGATCCAGGGGCAGCCTCAGCTTCTCTGTGTGATGCATAATAAGATCACACTCAAAATGTGCTTGAACGCTTGCATCGAGGCCACGAATGCATTTGAACATGGTTTGTTGAACAGACTTACTTCACCCGGGCTGTGAAAGCAATCCAGACTGGGTGTTACAGTGCACAGCCTGCTCGGAGATGAGGAATCACTCCATCCTGCTACTCTGCTACATGCAAAGTTAACAAGTAGTGGGATGACAGGCTCGAAAGCTGCCTGCCAGCAGTACTGGGAGAGATGAGCATCATTATGCACCACTGCATTTTAGCGACTTGGACCTGGGACAGATGGGGGTGGCTGGGAGCTGCAGCCTGGGAAGGAGCTCCACTGAGACCTCGGGGTATGCTGCACCCTGCAGCAAAGGCACCCTGGGCAGGTGCTGGCTGCCTATTGCTATGGGGGGTAGGGGCAGAAAGGCGCTTAGCCTTACATCAGGGGAGCTGCAGCCCTGGAAAAGCAGACTCCCCTGGGAAGGCAGGCTCACAGCCCACCCATGGGCTGGGAATCACTGGCAAACATGCATTCCCAAACTGAAAAAATAATTAACTGCCTGGTTTCTTTTAATTAAGATCTTGACTTATCCACCACTCCAGGATATGCAGATGTTTGGCTGCTGGGATGTATCAACACACCTGAGCACTGGAGGCAATTCGTCTCTTGGCATCATACCTCAGAAGGTAGCAGAGAGGGGGTTCCATCCTGTAATAGCTGTGCACTCCATCTTATGGCATTGACCATGTCTATGGATGGAAGACTTTGTTATTAATAATGTCCCTGCTGCTGTCTTGATAGAGATTTGCATATGCAAATTTCAGCATATTAAAGGTGTTCTGCCGTTCTGGCATCCTTGCATCAGCTAAGTGCCAAAGCAGCATGTAGCGTTTTACGCTTATGTAAGGAGATAAAGTTTTTGCCTCGAGGATATGATGTTCCAAAGACAGAGATAACATGATGGGAAACGACAAGGAGCAGTGGAGAAGGGGGGTAGGGAAAAGAAAACAAAAGAGACACAGAGAGAAGAGAAAGGGCAGGGTACTGTCATGGGAAGACAAGCCTGATTTTTTTTTCAATTCAGCATGTAAGACGTTTTCCCTGGGTTATCTTTCTTTAGGGTCTTCTAAATTACCATCCTCTTCTCATCCTCCACGTGCTTAGCACCTTATTTTACCTCCTCAGCAGTTGGAGAATAATCTGTGGGTCTTATATAGAAGATGATGCTAGTCTGTGTAAATGCAGCTGCTAGAATCCAGCCTTTAAAGAGTAGGAATCATTCAGTGCAGAAAAAGATGAGATTAATGATAGAAACTGCAGGTGACTGTGAACAAATTTATCCCTTTGGTTTACCTCTTCCTTCTCTTCTTTGGTTTCTGGAATTGGGGCCTGTGAGGTACAGCATCTCTGACCAGAAAATATTTATTCAAATCAATGTCTCCAGCTTGAACTGGTGACCCTGCTGCAGTTACATCACCACCCCTTTCCATCCCAAACTGCCTGCAATAGTTGGCAGTTCTGCAATATTTTCATTTCATTTGTTCTGCAGCCAAGTTATCTAGTACTAATGATTACAAAGCTATCATTAAATTGCTACTGAAATCCCTCTTCATCCCTTGACACAGGCAGTTCTCTTCAGATTGCTTTTTGATTTAATTGTTCTTTACCAACCTATTAAAATATAACTATAATAAAAGTTAAAAATTCCATGCAAAATAACAGAAGCCCCAAAACTAGTGTTATGATAGAAAGTCTGACATGAATAAACCCACTTAAAAAACCCTGCAAATTCATTTTGTTTGTCTTTCTCAGAAATCACAGAATCACAGAGTTGTAGGGGTTGGAAGGGACCTCGAGAGATCATCGGGTCCAACCCCCCTGCCAAAGCAGCTCCCCAGCTCATACTGCACAGATAGGCGTCCAGAGTATTGAATATCTCCAGGGAAGGAGACTCCACCACCTCCCTGAGAAGCCTATTCCAGGGCTCTGACCTCGTAAGAATTAAAATGTTTAGAAATGTTTGATATATTGGTTCTGAGTACATAATTCAGCGTGGTCTCCTGAGAGCTTTACTTCCCATACTGCAATACCTTGGTGAAAGTGTTTTCTGTAACTTATGCTGAGATCTTCTGCTACAGACAGATTACAGCATGTCAAATGCCATGTCCATATGGAACCTTCATCGCAGTGCATCACTTCAAACTCACAACATGTATATGCAACAAGGTGGCCATGGCCATCAGCTCACAGCTACTATCACATATCAAGGCAATAATAACGAAGCTTTGATTTGGAGTAAATATACATTATCAGGACACTGTACCAATGCCATGTCCTCCTTCTTAATATGACAGACACTGACGGGAGTTTTCTTAATTCCCTGCAAATGGGATCACCCCACAGAGAGTTAGACAAAGTGGAGGAAGAAAGGCCAATACCAGCCAGCTCGGGCAAGGCGCTCTGGAAGGCCGACCTTGCTTGATGTCCACCCACCGCAGGGCTCAGAGAGGCACTGTTGAGTCCCTTAACCCCCGAGCCACCCAAAGATAGGTTTGGGACGCAGCATCTCAAGGCAGGACAGGCCGCCCAGGCATGCGAGATGATCGGGATGCCCGTAGCGCTAGGCTGGGAGCAGGGGCTGCAGCCCGGGCTGCCCGGCGGGGCTGCAGCGCGCGAGGCGGGCAGGGGGAACGATGCCGGGGAGGAGAGGGGCAAGGATGCTGGTCCTGGGGGAACCGCCGTGCCGGGGGCGGGCAGGGAGCCAACCCACTCACACCTTCCCACCCCCGTCCGTGCTTACCTCTGCCGTGCGCCTTTGTTCCTCCGGCCGCCACGCCGGCAGCGCTCCGGCCGCCCGGCCGCCGGTCCCCCCGGGACCATCCTCCTCCTCTCCCTCCTCTTCCTCCTGCGCCTCCCCAGCGGTGCGGCGGCGGGGGTGACTGGGCCCCGGCCCGGCCCGGCCGCGTCGCAGCCCCCGCAGGATCAGCAGCGCCGCCGCCGCCAGCACCAGCGCCGGCCAGAGGAGAGCGAGCAGCCGCCCCGGCAGCCCCGGGGCCGCCGGCACCAGCTCCCCGGCGCCCAGCGCCAGCCGCACGGCCGGCCCCAGCATGGCTGCCCCCCGGGGCGGGAGGATACTCAGCTCAGCTCAGCTCCGCTCCGCTCCTCCGCGCACGGAAAGTTGGTGCCGGAGCCGCGCTCGCTGCTGCAGCGGGGAGCGGGCACCCGTGCGGCGGCGGGGCCGTGCCGGGCGGGGGGACCGGCTGGTGGCGGCGGAGGATGGCGCGGAGGGGGGAGGGAAGGGGTGGTGGTGCGGGGGGCGCGGACACGTCTGTGGTTACGGGAGTCTCCTGGCAAAGGGTATGGCCGTGAGGGTGCGGGGTGGGGGGGAGGAGGGGCAGAGATGGAGGAGCCCGGGCGCTGCCGATGGCCGCGTGGGGATTATCCCGTGGGTGGAGGAAGGGGTGAGTCTTCTCTGTGGAAGAACGGCATTGGTAAATGGAACGCGGGTGCGATGCGGTGCAAAGCAGCGGAGCTGCGGGCATCAGCATTCATGTGGGAGCGGATGTTTGGTCTCGGGTCGGGATAGACAAGGGCGTTCTCAAGTGATGCACCTGCAGAATTCTCCGGTGTAGACGAGTATTTAGGGGTGTACCGTTACCAGCATGTCCTCATCGAGCAAAACCCCTGGGATACTGGCAAGAATTGCCTGTGTAATGCAGCGCATGATGCGTTCTCATCCAGCTCTGATCCTCAGAGAAATAACATTTATCACCGCTAGCAGAATGCTTAGCAGAGTGTCTCAAACCACACACCTCTCTGCTTTGCTGGATGGAAAATTTCTCCTCCCACCTGATGCATAAGTGCAGGTGATGCTCTCAGAAAGTCTTTTTTTTTTTTTTTCAAAGCCATAGAGCCGCTTCTTTATAACTGTATTTTGTCTTGGCCAATTTAGAGGGACAACCTGAGAAATAAACACTGAATAGCAATGAGGGGAAGGAATGAGCCCCTGACTCAGAAACATGTCTCAGCACAGCCACATCTCATGTCTTGGCATGGCCATATCTCAGCATGACCATGTCTCATGTCCCAGTGTGGCCATGTCTCATATCTCAGCATGGCCATGTCTCATGCCTTGTGTCCCAGTGTGGCTACGTCTTATGCCTCAGCATAGCCATGTCTCATGTCTCAGCGTGGCCACGTCTCATGCCTCGTGTCCCAGTGTGGCTACGTCTTATGCCTCAGCATAGCCGTGTCTCATGTCTCAGCGTGGCCACGTCTCATGCCTCGTGTCCCAGCATGGCCATGTCTTGCACCTGGCACAAACTCAGCAGGACTCAGCAGGGCTAGGGAGCATTTGTTGATTAGGGGTCTGGAACATCTCCCCTATGAGGAAAGGCTGAGTGAGCTGGGTCTGTTCAGCCTGGAGAAAAGAAGACTGAGGGGGGACCTAATTAGTGTTTATAAATATCTTAGGCATGGGTTGCAGGGGGAATTGGCCAGCCCCTTTTCAGTGGTCTGTGGGGACAGGACTAGGGGCAATGGCTGTAAGCTGGAGCACAGGAAGTTCTGCACCAACATGCGGAAGAACTTTTTCACAGTGAGGGTGACGGAGCAGTGGAATAGGCTGCCCAGGGAGGTGGTGGAGTCTCCTTCTCTGGAGATATTCAATTCTCATCTGGACACCTATCTATGTAATATGAGATAGGGAGCCTGCTTTGGCAGGGGGGTTGGACCCGATGATCTCTTGAGGTCCCTTCCAACCCCTAAGATTCTGTGATTCTGTGATTCTTCAAAGAAGAGAAGTAAAGCTTATTTGAATGGCACAGCATAACAAGTCACGCTTGTAGTAAACCCAGCCCAGAGAAGGGGTTGGTAGGGCAATGGTTTTTTATGCCTTAGCTTTATTTCACACTCTCTCCTGAGTGTGGATCCGAGCATGGAAGCTCAAACCCAAATGCATACCTGTACAGGAGACAGGAATGGGGAAGTCTCATCTTGCTGTTGGATTGTCAGTTTCTCAGGGATAAAAGATTTATTATTCCCATGTCCTGGGTCTAACTCCAAGTCATCCTGAAGAGGTTTCCAGACAAAATACAGGAAGATTGTTGGTGAAATGATGGGCTGCATGGCTTTATGGAGAGATAAAGGTCTTGGGAGGGAGGGAGACATGCTTAATATTCAGGAGAGGGATGTGGGCTTATGGTGGTACTTTGAATGCTGTTGCTGGGATGGGAAACTGCTGTATTGCACAAATTATGTGTCTTGTGTCTGCCAGTCTCATCCTGCCCGTCTTCTAAAGTTCTTCACTGACTAATCTTGTGGTCTGAAACCTCAGAAATTTCAGTGTTTCTGTTCCTAGTGCTGATACTCGTTTGTTCTGAGAACCTGCCTATCTCGTACCTATCTGGAGCCCGAAGCTGGTAACTGAGCAGTCGTGCAAATGTCAGAGATGGGGGGGGGCTTCCCCTGAAGTTTATGACATTTTGATACTTGGCTTTGATTTTGTCCCTGCCTTGATTTCTCTGCACATAAAATGAAGATAAATCTCCCTGGGTTTGTGCTGTTAAAAAGCACACAGTCTATACCTCACGTCATAAATACATATCACTACTTTCAGTTCATCTAGATTAATTTCTTTTTCTTTTCCCCAGAGAAACATAAGCTGAAAGACCTTTCAGGACTCAGCATTGTGTAACTGACTGTGAGATTACTGCTTTCCAGCATTCCTTTCTATTTATTTTTTTCTTTTCCTCCACAAAATAAAGGGAATTACAGTGGCTGGTCTCCTACGTGGCATTTATAAGATAAGCATCACCACATTAGACCTTTATCTAGTATTAATACAGGCTTATTTAACAGCATATCACTGGAGCACCCCTCCTGTGAAGATGGGCTGAGGGAATTGGGCTTGTTCAGCCTGGGGAAGAGAAGGGGCTTTAAACTAGAAGTATATGTAGATTAGATATTAGGAAGAAATTTTTCCCTGTGAGTGTGGTGAGGCCCTGGCACAGGTTGCCCAGAGAAGCTGTGGCTGCCCCTGGATCCCTGGCAGTGTTCAAGGCCAGGTTGGATAGGGCTTTGGGTACCCTGGCTAGTGGAGGGTGTCCCTGTCGATGGCAGGAGGTTAGGACTAGATGGGCTTTGAGATCCCTTCCCACCCAAGCCAGTCTGTGATTCTATGATACAGTATTAGTCTATGAATATAGCACAAATTGTCATGTCAGGTTATATGGAAAGCCTAAAATTTTATTGCAAGCTGGAGGAGATATTTTTTTTTCTATTTATGTGTGACACAAACTAATTGCAAAAGTGTGATGGGGAGTTTTTCTCTGCCCAGATTCAGAAAGTGACACAAGCAGGAGCTGGAACCTTCTATTTCCTGCAAATCCAGATGCAGTTTATGTGCACTGACAAAACAGTGCAGTCGCTAATGCCTGATGAGCTGTATTCACAGCTGTCAGGTTCTGCATGCAGAGTTAGTCATCTGAGGTGCTAATATGATGAAGGTAGGCTTTGAGAGTTTTTCTGGAGGAAAAAAATCCATCTTATTAATGGTTAAATGCTTCATGGAAACAGTCCGATTTGGAAACAAAACCCAAACAGATCACAATTGGAATAGAAGGGCAAAGAACTTGTTTCAAACAGTCTTCATGCTAAAAGCAAAGTTTTCTATCTGAAGTTAAAACATACACTTTTATTTCTAATTTCTATTTTTAATTGTTAAAAAACTGAGTGCTCTGAAAAAATAGGGAACAAAATAATTGTTTTAATAGCATTTCACAGAAATGGTAAGATTCCAACCTGATACATTAGCAGTAGTTATGGATTCAGCCACAGAAGCCAAGTGCCCTGCCACGATGCTGAACAGCTGCAGCTTTGCTCTTGTTCAGTCAACAGCAACAGATGGGATAGAAAAAATACTGATTTCACACGAGTCAGAGAGGTAAAGAGGAACTGTTTAAACTGCCTCACCAAAAACACCTTTTGAAGGGCAAGAGGGCCTATTGGCAGCGTTTAATACCCTTTAACCAGCTTCCCTGACAGTTCAGCAAACTGGAGCTTCTGAAACAAGGCAGGTGAGGTGTTTCCAACAGCTCGGAGAGCCTTGAGTAAGGGGGGGGAGAACGAACTGTCCTTTTCCCATGAGAAGCCCTCGGTTTTACCAGGTTGTTCAGAACAGACCCTTCTCAAAATTACAGGGCTCCATGCTCCCCTCTCTGAGACTTCAGGAAACTGGAGTCACTACATCAAAACCAGCTGGTTTTGGCACTGGTTTAAGCCACCTGGAGCAGCTCTTTGTGTCTCTAGTTCTGAGCCCTCAGTCAGGTGTTGTTTCTGGTGCAGACAGGAGGATGTTCAGACACAGCTGAGGTCAAAGCACAAGTCTCTGTTTCAGGCATTCAAGGGTAATGCAACGCAGAGTGAAGACATGTCCCCCGGGCAGCGTCCTGCTGCGGGGCCTAGCTCCTGGCTTCAACCCTCTCACTCTGCTGTAACAAAGCCAGTTTCCAGGCTGAGACAACCTCACAACCTGCAGCTTATTTACAGGCTCGAAGGGACCTCTGCAACAAACCCTGAGGTTTATCTGCTGATGCACAGGAGATGTATTCATAGCACATTTGTGTGATTCACATGCTTTTTCCATTTCTGCTCCTGACTGAAACCCTGGTGACTTTACATGGATACAAGTGAAGTTGATGAACGACACAGCTTGTTTAGCTTAGCTTTTCCCCCTCTACTCTGCCCTGGTCAAGCCCCACCTGGAGTATTGTATCCAGTTCTGGGCTCCCTGGTACAAAAAAGACAGGGATGTCCTAGAAAGAGTCCGTTGGAGTGCTATGAAGATGAGTATCTCCCCTATGAGGAAAGGCTGAGTGAGCTGGGGCTTTTCAGCATTGAGAAAAGAAAGCTAAGAAGGGATCTTATTAACGTTTATAAATATCTTAAGTGTGGGACACAAGGGGAATTGGCCTGCCCCTTTTCAGCGGTCTGTGGGGACAGGACAAGGGGCAATGGCTTCAAGTTGGAGCACAGGAAGTTCCGCACCAATATGCGGAAGAATGTTTTCACAGTGAGGGTGACAGAGCCCTGGGACAGGCTGCCCGGGGGGTTGAGGAGTCTCCTTCTCTGGGGATATTCAAGACCAGTCTGGACACCTATCTGTGTGACCTATCCTAGGGAGCCTGCTTTGGCAGGGGGGTTGGAGTCAATCTCTGGAGGTCCCTTCCATACAATTCTGTGACACTGTGATTCTGTGAAGAAGCCAAGACACACATGAATTGCATACTTGGCAAAAGCATGGCTATAACCAGTAACAAGAGAGTGCTCTGCCTCTTCAGACTATTCAGCTCTTTGTATGGCTGCCCACAGGGCCAGGTATTTGCCATTAAATAAGATGATTAGTTCTTTGACAAGCTGATATCTGCCATAGCAGTCCAGCATTTCCTTTTGGCATCTGGGGCTGCTTTGAGGAATGCAGCTTTATAGATTTTTACTGATTATCTAATAGCTTTTCAATCTCTTGTTCCAGTACATGGAACTGGTGTTAATTAATTACAGATATTTGGCATACCATTCTTAACTGATTCCCCTAGTAAATATGTTTAACACTTGCCTTTGTTTCCTGTACATGATTCATTTGGCTGGTAAGTGATCCATCTTTGTTTGCTGTCAAACTCTTTGAGCAGGAAGAGGACTTTAATCGTGTTATTTGGCTTTTCTGAATGGGGAGAAGTCGAGTCAATGGTAATGCAGTCAGAGAAAAGCCACGGCCTGGGTTTCTTTCACCAATAAAAAGCAGAGCAAGCTTCAATTTCCCTTTCATTTTCATAAAGAACATACTTGAAACATCTAGTCAGCCAAAGAAGTGAAATTAAAACAAAGAAACAAAAACATCTTGAAAGGAGGAAAGAAGGCACTTTCCCAGCTTATGCGTTAATTAAGACCAGTCAAAGAAAACTGCTTCAAAAGGAAGGAGGAAGCCAGCGGTAAGCACGGCTGCAACTGCTTTTAATAGGGTATAGCAATGACATGCATGGTAGACAAAGCCATGGCAGGCATCAAGGCAGCAGTGTCAGTTCAAAGGGTACAGCAAAAAAGTTGGAGGCAAAACCGAAGTTACTGAATAGTAAAATTGTTTCAGTAGGGGATTTGTCAGCAACAGTATGGGACAAAAGAACTTGTTTTGCAAAACAGGATCGTCTTGAGAACTATAAACACTGCTGGCTTAAAGATAAAATCAAAGGCCTTGAGAGCAAAGCAGTAGTAGACATAAAAATATGCATAGTTGGCTTCCTGAAGGCAAAGAGGTTTGCATCCCTGTCAAACAACTCAGAAAGAAGCTGTTAAGTGCCCCAGGTCACTCTTGCACCCTTAGCACCTACTCTTCCCCCGATGAAAAGCCTTCACATAGCGGCAGGAATATACAGCAGCACTGGGAGGTTTCCTTGTGATCCCATCGGCAGTGGCAATCTGGGAATCTGGCAGGAGAATTTAGTCCCTTCCCCCTCTACAAACAAGCAGAGTGCAACCTACAACATACTATTATAAACATTTTATACATTAAAAACCCCTGGATTTTTCTAGCAGCAGAAGACAAAACTGTTACTGTGTTCTTTATGTGCATATTTGTTCTCAGAGCTGTTTGGCTGTGTCTCTGATCCAGCTGTCTGGGAAATCAGCTGGTTATTTTCTATTTCTTTTGTCAGGCAGTTCAAGCTCTTGCTTTAAATTCCTCCTAGGTCCCTTCAGCAGAGACGAGCAGCACGCGTGCACTTTTTTCAAGTTGATGATGACTACAAGGAAGTCTCCTGGAATTAAGGTGTCTGTCCTTGCTCTATTCCAAACTGGCACACGACACAGCAAACAGAGTAAATTAGTCATGACACAGGGTTTATCACTGTCAAAAAACAGCATTCACAGAGATGCAGCTGACACTCTGGAGGGAAGCGATCATTACCCTCAGGGAGGCTTTTAGTGTCAAAAACATATGAATGCATATCCACTGATAAAAGGGTGGCTTACCCTGCAGTGTTCAGACAACATCATGTTCACTTGCCATCCAGGTATCAAAGGCCACAAGGTTTTCCCTAGGTCTGCTCACGCAACCTCTGCATCTGAACAGGATCTGCCCCTCTGATCGGAGGCATGAAAGATGAACTGCATCCACCACATCGTTCATGGCTTCTTGGTACCTTTAATCATCCTCCACGTGAAAAAAAAAGCAACCCTACTTCTTGTGGCAAACTTAATGTTAACTAGTTTGTTTCCCAACGCTGACATCTGTGGCTTTCTCTGACCAAGATATCCTTCTCATGGCTTCCTGAGAAAGTGCTTCAGCGTCACGAGTATGTTATCTCTTAAACTCACTTCTGATAAATAAGAGATATTAAATCTCTTTATAGCTCTCATCAAAAGCCATTTTCCACCAGGTCTCATGCTATTTTCAGAGGTCCTTATTTTGTACATCCCCTTGACACCCTTTTTCTGTGTCATCATATGGAAAGGTAGTACTCAGCCTCTTGAACCTATTCACTCCTTCCTAGCTTATATGTTGTGGGATCATTTTAGCTCTCTTTTCCATATTAACGCATTAAGGGTTCCAGTGGAGCTGCCTACTCATGTTTTTCCTGCTTCCTAGCCAGTTTACTAGTTTCAATTTATAATTATGTATTGGATTACTAGAGTAAATGACCTCTACAAGCTACCAGGACTTGCTCTTTGTTTCTCCCTTCCTCTGCAAAGGGGAAATAATTTTTCTACAGTGCTTAGTCTATCCTGTCAGTTCAGACACAATGTTGTGAGGAAGAAGTAGTTTAATCTTCTTGTGATTATCAAGGTATCTGGAGCACTAACAGACAGATCTTTTTGAGGATTCTGAAGGGATTGATTGCTGTTACCTAGGCTGATAGCCTTGGTCAGTATGGCAACATTAGCAGACAAAACCCAGATGTGTTGGTGGTGTTTTCAGATGGTCTGTCCCATCATATCTGTACAACAAGTGCAGTCAGTGGATTAAAATTTGCTTCTGCACTGTTTGCAGTATCGCTTTCTGTAATGAAGGGTTATTGTAAATGCATTTGATTTCTCATGGCACACCTCCTGTGACTAAAAGTAGCTTATGGAGGCTGTATCTACATGGTGCTCTGTAGGTACATACTTATTTGCTCTGCCCACAGTATATATGCAGCTGCCTGCTCAGACCCGGTTTGTGTCCAGTGTTTTCGCATTGGAGACAGAGAAGTTGTGGCTCTGGCTGTAAAACACCATAGTGAAGAACCCAGAGCTGGCCCATCACTGGAATTCGTCCTGCAGGGGCATGGCCAGGAGAGCTGGGGTGAATCAGCAGCCAGGTTGAAAGCCTGGAGACATTGCAAAAGAACTTTCTGGATCTGGTTCTGCAGGAGAAATCTCTATTAATGACTAAACGCTGAGACAAATGGCTGTTTTGTCTAGATCCCAGGCTTGTGTCCCTGAGTTGTGCCTTGAGGATCCAGCCAGTCAGAGCAACCTGCAAGATTTGTTGGGGTTGATGATCCTCTGCTTACCATGCCCCAAAAAAATGCAGCCTCTTGCGATGTGCCCAACATTTTTTGTCTCCTTCTATAACCCAGGGAGCCATCATTTCTCCATAAGGCACGTGACAGTGCAAGCGATGACGACAACGGTTTCCCATTTTATAATTGCCATGGCAACTATATTGTAACTTAGACTGGGAATGATTAATTTCTGGATTTGTCTATCTTATAACACAATTTGGCGTTCAGACCCAAGTCACCACCCTGTTCTTGAACCACCTTCCCAGCTGTGCCATACAATGTTTTGTTGCAGCAGCACTTTTGGAGACTGTCATGCGTAGGGTTACTTGTTCCACATTTCTTCCCAAATAATGCAGCATTTCCAAAGGGAAGGCTGTGTTTGGCAGGTGTTTTTCAGAAGGGAGTGTCTTGTAATTTTCCAAGCCTCTGTAGGACTGTGTGTTTAAGCCAAGCTCAAGTCCTTTAGCTGTTCCCTACACTGTAGGTTACTTTCACATAACATTTTCCTAAATGTAGGTTACTTACTGAGCTTAAATTCACTGTATAAGGCATCTCCAGAGTCAAGATGGCTCTTTTCTCAGCTACCAATAACTGTGCTGCCCGTAGCTTACCGTGATCTTTAGGTACCATGCAAAAGAAGCAATTCAACACATGCAAAACAGGGAACCAAAATCCTTTTTCCCAGCATGGATCAGAGGCAGTCCTATTTTTAAATCTAGCTTGGGAATGTGGGTAGTAAAGTGTCTCAGGAGGAGGAAATCCAGGCTGGAAATGACAGGCAGCCGTGACAAAGCAGAGTTTTTTGCCTGAGCAGTGCTGCCTCTGTGCAGTGGCCTCGGGGCAAGCAGGAGAGGGACAGGTGACTCCATGCCTGGGTCTACCAGCTGAAGGGAAATTGGCAGCAATGGCTGGACACCCAAGCCTTCCTCAGGGAGGAATTCACTTCCCATCATAGCTTGTTCTCAGTGAAACCTTTGTGGTCAAAAAAGTCACAGCTAGTTCTGCCTCCTTCTTTCAGTCCTTCTGTTCCATTTGTAGACCTGCTGTTGATCCAAGTCTTGGTCTGAATCCTTCTGAAGTCAGGGAAACTGGGAAAGGTCTTCAGCATCATGTGACCGCTTTTCTAATTAGCTTCTAACTCTTTTCTAATTAGCTTGAGGCTACAGGCAGCGCTGCGGAAGGCAGCTCCCATAGAAAATGGGGTTGGAGTGGACAGTGTGTCCTGTGGGAAAAGCTCAAATCCTGGAAGGAAATGCTGGCCACCGTTATGTCAGGGGTCTCTGCTGACATTTCACCATGTATCTGTCTGAAAATGAATCATTTGCTGCTGCAAGTGAGTTCTAGGATGATTAAATGAAGTGGATGAGGGACAGCAATATTAGCCACATTTTCAGTCTGCAAAAGGGATTTTTTAAATGTTCTTGATATTCTACATATTATTTTTCAGCTAGAAAACATAAATTTCCGGTTCATGTGCCACTCAGGGGCCATGTTCCCCACCCAGCTCTGCCAGGTGACTCTGGTCAAGACATTTTATCTCAGGAGTTAGTTCCTCTCCTTTGACATCCTTCATCTGCTTGTCTCCTCAAATCAGCATTCTCCAAACTCCAGCAGCCCAAGGGCTACAAGAGACAACCAGTTTTCCAGGCAACACCATGCTTTGCTCTCCCTGTGAGCCTCAGTTTTAACATCTAAGTTTCTGAGTAGTATCAAGGCAGGTTCCTGCAAGCCATGGGCTAGTGTGGCCAGTGGGGTGGCCACAGCGCAGGGACTGTTGATGTTAGGTTAAAGATGCTTATTGATTTTGGAGTTTTTCATGTTGTAGAGAGAAAAACATGCCTTTAAAACTGTCTAATTCCTGAAGCAGAAATGGATTTAAGGCATTTCCTACCAGCTTGTTTAAACAGTTTCTTGCATGGTATTCTGGCCTTTCTCAGCTGATGTCTAAGCATATACCTCCCACTCATACAGTCTAGATGCAAAAGATGCCAAGTCCTACATCTCTCAGTAATAAAATCCTGTTAACTAACTGCTAACATAATTCTGTGTCTAGAATGTAAGACATTTTCTTTCATAGTAGTGTCAGTAGATAAACATACTGGCAATGTGAGGCAATTGGATGTAATTATAACAGCAGCCAGGAGTGGGATTAGAAAGTTCCAGATCAGTTGTGACTCTTGAAATATGCCCTTGTCCCCGTGGAGAACTCATCCATATACCAACCACCTGATTTCCTGAGCTGCCATAGACAGGTATGGAGCACAGCCTGTCTACTCTGCAACGACTGCCAGGAAGATGTCCCTTGTTGAAATTTTTAAATTGAAAATACATTTGGGATGATTTCCATGACCAGTCCTCCAGGGTAGACCTTTGAGCTCAGAAATGCTCCCGTGGAGGATGTGGGTTATCCTTGTGAGCAATCTAACTACCCAAATGCACAGTTGTTTTCAGTTTTCCCAAAGCGGCATTGCTTTCATGTTGTCAGATAAGAGATGCTTGTGGTTCACAGTGTAATGCAATGTCAATAATGAATATCTCTCTTGTTCAGTCTAGGTTTTAATAGCTGTGATCCCACTGGCATATAAACAACAGTAACTAAAGTATAATATAAAGCAGTGCTTGGAGTTCATTCCTTGTTCTCAGTCCTCTTGCTCTCACACACAAGCAGCCCCTCTAAGATGTTGATCTGCAATTGATGAGAGTCTTCAACAAGTTCCAAGAACAGACCCTACTACTTTATTTCAATTCTCAGCAGATCATTTTCAGGCTCATTTATCACAGTGCTGCCCAAACCACCACTCTCAAGTTAGCACTTAGGGGAGGGCACTTGGATGTGGTGGAGATGGCACCAATCTAAGCCCCAACTGAGAGGGTCCCATCTGAGCAGAGTGTTTATTCTAAGAGTAAATTTTTCAGAAAATTGATGGCATTTAGAACTCTGCTAGCACTTTTTTACTGTGGATTCAACATGCTCTAATGGTCCAATCCTGCTGTTTGCTGTCCAAGCCCTAATAAAAGTGCCAGTTGCCAGTGGAAGACATTCAATTCATGTCTCAGCCAAATGATTCGTTGCCACATTAAAGCTCTCCAGCTTGCTCCAAATGCACAAATGTGGGTTTTGTGCAGGAGGGTGAAATGCCCCTGAGATACTGCACTGGTGCTCCTTACTGTACCAGCTCTATCCAACATACACCCACATTCACTCAGCCTCCCAACAGGACCAGTTGGGTTATTTGCAGTGCTACAGCAATGTCCCTGTGTTGTTTCCAGATCAAGAAATGCCTTGTTTGGTACATGTGAAGAGGTCTGCACTGGGCTGCCTGAATAGGTACTCAGTGGTACGTGAAGCCACCAGCAGACAACTACCTGCAAGGTGGTTGCAGAGATGTCGGGGTTGGTCTCTTCTCTTGGGTGACAAGCAACAAGACAGGAGGAAATGGCTTAAAATTGCACCAGGGGAGATTTAGGTTCAATACCAGGAAGAATTTCTTTACTGAAATGGTTGTCAGGCATTGGAACAGGCTGCCCAGGTGGGTGGTGGAGTCACCATCCCTGGAGGTATTTGAAAGGCATGTATATGAAGGGCTTAAGGACGTGATCTAGAGGTGGACTAGACAGGGTTAGGCTGTGGTTGGACTCAATGATCTTAAGGGTCTCTTCCAACCTAAGTGATTCTATGATTCCATGATTCTGACAGTGCTGCACATGCCTGAGGGACCAGGCACATGGTCCTGTTAAGAAGTCATTGCAAGAATCTGGAAATAACTCTTTGCCAGATCAGCCCCTGAAAGCAGAGCATTGCCTGCAACCCCAGACCTCTTGGCCAGATAACAGCTCTAACTCAGAGGTGAGTTTTGGAGCCATGAGCATAGGACCACTGTGTGAGACAGTGGTAAGAGATTCCATCTGTGTGCTTAGAAGTGCAGCTGGAATAACTGTGTTACTAATTCACATACCAAGACAGTTTCCAGACAAAACAGGCAGGGCTATTGTGATCCAGTCGGTCATATTTTCCTCAACTCACACAGAAGAAAACACTTTTATGAGCCAGTGAATTTCTTGAGTCTCAGAGATGGCAGTAGCCCCATCATGAAGATCAAGTAGAGGGACACTGACAGACTAAGCCATGAGACATCCTAAGAAGAATCTGTTTTTAAACCCCTTTTTGAGACCCAACATCCCCATGTTGCAGAGGGATGCATGCCGCTGCCCCAAGATGCTGTGGTGTCCTTTGCTCTTTGTTTTGTGAGCCAAGCTCCAACATAGAATCACAGCGTCATAGAATAGGTTGGAAGGAACCTTTAAAGGCTGCCTAGTCCAACCCTCCTGCAGTAAGCAGGGACATCTTCCCTAGATCTGGTCGCTCAGAGCCCCATCAAGCCTGACCATCATGCCTTTTCCTGCTCAAGTCACCTGGAGCTCCAGCCTCACTCAACAGCAGTTGCAATGGTACCTAGAGCTAGCAAGAATGCTGAAATCACCCATTCCTCAGTTGTCTGTGCACCTTCTCCACCCATGGAGCTGAAAGGCACAGAGGAGGTTCCATTTTCTGTTAAAATTTAATATTGCAGAACCTGGCTTTGCATCCTATGTGTGTCATACCACCTTTGATAACATTACTTCTGAGCAGCAGGGACAAAGGAAGGCCTGTATGTGTCTGTGCCAAAG
Source organism: Laterallus jamaicensis coturniculus (assembly GCA_022605575.1). Lineage (NCBI taxonomy): Eukaryota > Metazoa > Chordata > Aves > Gruiformes > Rallidae > Laterallus > Laterallus jamaicensis. The sequence goes on from JAKCOX010000050.1 coordinate 330,525, forward strand.
CAGAGCCCTTCAAAACAGTGAAACAAATAATCTTGGGAAGTTTGAAGCCTCTGACAAGGATGGCAGTGAGTTGGCCGACAACATCCCTCCCTCACATGGGATCAAATCACAGACTCTTGAAGCTGGTGGTTGCTGACTGTGGGGACCCAGAGAAATTTGCAATTCCAACAGCAGATGGCACAGTCCTAAAACTAAACTTGGTCTGTAAGGCAGCCACGGGGAAACACTGCCTGGGGAACGAATCTGAAAGCTCCTGCAAGAGGATCCTGTGGAGTGAGTCTACTGGTTTGTCAACATAAGCAAATTGATTTCGAAAATGGCCATTTTCTCCTTAGGGGAAGTAATTTATAGAACTGCACGTATGAGACAATCTGGGAGCAGTGGAGTTTAGTTTAAGACTCTCAAGTACAGTTGACAGTTTAAATGTAATTACAAGCTTTCTGGCATCCATGCTTCATAAAATACTCTTTTAATTATCCTTGTATGATCTAGAAATTGTTTATAGTGGCCACAGATACAAAGTAATTCTATTTACTGGAAGGAAAATAAAGCTCCAGAACAATCGAATCTAACAGTAATGTCTTAAATTTGCTTTCATGTGGACCTAATCCTTTTGTGTCTCTTAGCTGTTGTCCAGAATCTCACAGAATTAGGCATAAAAATCGTGTTCTGTTATATTTGGAACTTTATGAATGAGGTGAGATTTTAGGGTATCAGCCCTGAAGCACCCAGCCCTGTACCTAAGAGAAGAGCAGTGCAGCAGACATGGCACTTCGGTTCCATTAGTATCAACAAGATTGTTGGCCCAATATACTTATCTTGGCACTTTTTCTAGAAACTTGAAGAATAAAACCTAGAGATCTTCTGTCAATAGGTAGTAAACCTGGATATATGGTGCAGGACAGCAATGTCATGATGTTTAAGGAATTAAGAAACTAATCCATCCTTCAGATGCACTGAGGAATTGCTAGAAGAATTGTCTAGTGGTTAGATCAGGAAACTGTGAGTCAAGGCATCTGTTCCCCACTTTGTCAGTGAATCATTTCCTCTTTTTTCAGTCCCACAAAACACCCAGACAGAATCTAACCCCAAGTAAAACAAACTCTTTACCAGACTCAGTTCCATGTAGCTCCCAGGTTACTTCTTATGCTAGCAGCTCTGTTGTGTGTTAGAATTGGAAAGCTCTAAATGTCCAAAGAGAAAGATGTGTTGTGGTCCTGCGTGTAATTTTTCCTTCTGCAGGTTTCACAGAGCCCAGAGCTCTGTTATTTGAAGTTCAGCATGGCCAAGTGCAATGTCCTGCACATGGGGCAGGGCGATCCCAAGCACAGCTACAGGCTGAGTGGAGAATGGATTGAGAGCACCCCTGAGGAGAAGGTGTTGGGGTGTTGGTGGATGAAAAGCTCAACATGAGCTGGCAATGTGCACTTGCACAACTGTGTGCTGGGCTGCATCAAAACCAGAGTGATGAGCAGGTCGAGGGAGGTGATTCTGCCTCTCTACTCCGCTCTGGTGAGACCCCAACTGGAGTACTGCATCCAGCTCTGGGGTCCCCAGTATAAGAAAGACTGAGCAGAAGAGGCCACAAAGATGATCAGAAGGCTGGAGCACCTCTCCTATGAAGACAGGATGCAAGAGTTGGGCCTGTTCAGCCTGGAGAAGAGAAGCCTCCAGAGAGACCTTTTGCAGCCTTTCAGTACCTGAAGGGGCTACAGGAAAGCTGGGGCAGGACTTCTGTCAAGGCATGGAGTGATAGGACCGGGGTAATGGTTTTAAACTGAAGGAGGGCAGATTTTGATTAGACTTTAGGAAGATAATTTTAGGATGAGAGTGATGAGGCACAGGTTGCCCAGAGAAGCTATGGCTGCCCCCTCCCTGGCAGTGTTCAAGGCCAGGTTGGATAGGGCTTTGGGCACCCTGGCCTAGTGGAGGGTGTCCCTGTCCATGGCAGGGGGTTGGAACTAGATGGACTTTGAGATCCCTCCCCACCTAAAACATTCTGTGATTCTATGATTCTTCTGTGTAGTGGTGTTTTCTCAGGATCTAGCGTCTTCCCAGAGGGAACCTATGGTGGGCAGAGAAACAGTGTGATGCTTTACTGCCCAACATGCTGTTCAGTCATCCTCTCCAGCTTCTAATCAAGCAAACAAAAATATGTGCTCTCAGAGATAACAAGGATTAAAGTTTTTGCAATTATTTCCCATATTTACAGTAATTCCTAGGAGATTACATCCCATTTGCCTACTCAGGGAGAGCAGCAGCCTTCAACATTCAGAGTAACACAAGTTCTGTGACTCTGAAGAAATGTCTGGAATATTTGGGATTCCTCCTCCCAGAATGTCTGTCCAATACAAGAGGAGATAAATCGTACCTAGCTGCAGCTTTCTAAAACCAAGGCTGGTGAGCAGAAGCCCTCAGTAACCGATGAGGCAGAGGAACTGTTTCAGACAATGAAAGCGTGAAAGAAGCAATGACTTACACAAGAGATTCACAATGGTCTATTCTTCTCTTCTGCCATTTCTCTTGAAAACAATTAAAACTGTGACTTGCTCACCAAGAAAATAATTTTCAGCCTAATTTCTCTACAAAAATTCAGTTTGCATTTGCCCCATACCTTTCAGTTGGTATATTTTTTTCTGCTTGCTTGTCTTCAGAGGGGGTTGTGGTTCAGGTTTATGAATGTAGGTACCTGGATTGTAGATGTTTACCTCTGAAGTAGCCATTTTAAGATCGGCTGGCAAACACTGCTGCTGAATGGTATTTCTCATTCTAAGGTAGAACAGGCCTTAAGAACAGCCACCCCAGAACTGCTTATTTCTCCCCATTAATTATGGGAAGAGCCTGGAGCCATTAGCACTGGTGTAGGTACCTTCAGTGCAAACACCTAAAATTAGGTGGGATAAATGTTATGCAACAAGCTTGACGCTTTAAGCTCCTGTTCAGCAAAGCACTTACTGACAGCATGAAATGAAGCCTGAGCTTAAATGCTTTGCTGAACAGAAACCTCAGTTACACAAGGAATGAGAAGACAGTCATGGGGGATCACAGCAGTTCAGCTTGCACAGGGCTTTTGTTGGATTTCCAACGTGCAGTCCTACATACTGTTCTATTCCCCAGCAGAAAACTTTTCTTCCTTCAATTTCCTCCTCCAAACACTTTTATTTCCACCCCCTCATGGCTCTCACTCTCCCTGGCTGAGTCACACATGCGATGTAACCCAAAACTGGGGCAGGCAGGGAAGAGGCACCGCAGACTGCCGGGATTCACGCTCCTCACCAGTAGCTCTTATCCTTTTGTTTTTCTCTAGTGTTTAGCACCAAATTCTTCACCACTCGTCTCAAAACTTTTCTAGAGGATGGCAAGACTGCATAAATGGTGGTGGAGGGATGAGTGAGCTTCATGTAATTTGGGGCTTGGTTTCTAAACTACTGAGGGTAGGTAGCTAGAGATGAAAGCTAGAGATGAGAGAGATGAAAGCCGAGTTTGCACTTGCAGACTCCAAGTTTGACTGGTACGGGTCCAAGCACAGGCACTGGTACCCTTGTTGTTTTGTTGGTCCAGGCCACTCTGCCACCCAGTCTCAGACCACCTGGCCACCAGGAGAACTTTTCAGGAAGTTGAAGTTATAGTGATTATTTTTTTATAGTCATGTTGCACCTTTGAGGCAGACCTAATCATCACTTTTATGCAGAAAGAAGTTACTACAGTCATCTCCTGAACTTGTCCAGGGCTTTTGAGAAGGGAAGGGAGAAGAGAGAAGAGAGAAGAGAGAAGAGAGAAGAGAGAAGAGAGAAGAGAGAAGAGAGAAGAGAAAGGAGAAAGGAGAAAGGAGAAAGGAGAAAGGAGAAAGGAGAAAAGAGGGAAGCGGGAAGCAAAGGGAGAGGAGAGGAGAGGAGAGGAGAGGAGAGAGGAGAGGAGAGGAGAGGAGAGGAGAGGAGAGGAGAGGAGAGGAGAGGAGAGGAGAGGAGAGGAGAGGAGAGGAGAGGAGAGGAGAGGAGAGGAGAGGAGAGGAGAGGAGAGGAGAGGAGAGGAGAGGAGAGGAGAGGAGAGGAGAGGAGAGGAGAGGAATATTTCAGCTGGAAGTAACCTTCAAAGATCATGTAGTGCAACTGAATGACCACTTCAGAGCTGACCAAAAGTTAAAGCATGTTGTTGAGACCATTGTCCAAATGCCTTTTAAAGACTGGCAGTTTGTGTGCAAATGCATAAATAATGGTAGTGATTTATTAATGTTGTGCTCATGTTGTGAAGATGTTAGAGGAGATGTCAAAATACTTAAATCAAATTGACATACTTGTTTATATGTTCCATCACTGTGCTACATGAGGAGCAGAGAAATGAAATAACTAAACTGAGATCAGCCATCAGCAAGAACTGCTGCAACCCTGAGGATGTGCAGAGTGCAGACTAAGTGGAAAGTGGAAACTGGTTAACTGTAAAATTCCAGCAACACCAGTGTGATACTTTTTTTCCCTGTTACTACAATTTAAGTTCTGTAGTCCCTGATGACCAATAAAATCAATGGAGACTCAATCCTAATTATTGAGTAATACTGCTATTAACAATCAGACACCTGAATCCCATTCTTACTTTCAAACAACTAGTTAACTACCTAATAAACCAAAGTAGTAAATTAAACCAAATAGTAGCAACACAAAGGTAACTGAGAGTTCAGGTAAGTCCGTTTCTGTCACTGTCATGGGCAAGGATGAGGGAGTCTGGGGTCAGTGTTACTTGAAATAATCTGCAATTTTCTGATCTAAAGTAAATTATGGTTCTTTCCATAACTCCCCAGATCTGATTTCCATTTCCTGGTGTCGAGTGCTTAGGCCATGTTTACAAATGGAAGTATGAGTCATTATCAAATGCATTTTTCATTTGTTTTTCTTCTGGTATTTTCCATAAAATGAATGGTTGTGTTAAAAAAATTCAGATCACCGTGTCTTTCACTCCATTAGCACTGAGCAGCTTTGGAAGATAATGAGGCATACTTAAATTTCTGTTTTTCCCTTTTGATGATAGGGGTAGAGTTTTTAATATGAAAAAAATCTTTTTCATTTTTTCCAATTAATCCACATGTCAAGTTTTTATTATTAGATTTTTATACTTTTGGTAGGAAATATTACATTTTTACCTTTTCCCCACTTGTTATTTGCAAGAAACTATATCAGTATTCCCAGTCAACTACAAGCTGGAAAATAGATGTGTGTGGGCATGTTAAACCTTTCTGAAATGCTCTCTGGTAGCATAAATAGTTTGCAGTTTGTTTCAAAGAAGGAGAACCTCTCTAATGGAAGTAAATCTGCTGTTACAACATTTATGAGAAATGTTTATTTTATCTCTGACAAGTTTTCAGGAAGAAATGAGTGAATAAGACTTTGTTTGTTTTTAATTTGGTTATATATGAATTAAAATATCACTGTAAAATAACCTGCAAATATAGGTTTAATTTTCCATTACTCTAAAAGCATTATCAAGGACAAATTTACCTGAAGTTGTTTTATTCTGCTTTTTAAGTGCTTCAAATGTAGTGAGTAATTAAATGCTACTAGCAGTGCAAAACTATCTATACATTCAGTAAAAGTAATTAAACTCCCTCCTTGCATAACGCTCAAGGTTTCACAGTTCTCTAGCATTTTTCCTTTATATAAGACAACAGCTGAGTCAGAGACTTCAACACATTTTATTATAAGCTCACTTGGTGCACAGTCCCTGTTTGCTTTCTGACCGTGGCCGTAAGGTGATCTACATCCAATTAAATCTCCCAGGCTGTGAATTAGATATTCATTGCACACCCCTGATGACTGCATACAGCAAAATTGCATAATGTCTTTGTAAATCTTATTTGAATGAGTGAGTTGTTGAATTAAAAAATGATGTAAAGCTTAGTCCTGCCCTTTCTGATGTTATACTTCACTACACACTTGAGAATTAGCATCTGGAGAGGTGAGCCTCCGCATTCCCCACGACACACAAGGAGGTAACGACTGAGTATGCAGGGTCATACTCTGAGTCAGTGATTATTATGCAACCAAGGTACCAGCTAAGGAGCCAGAATTTAGGTAGTTTATATGGAAACCAGTATTCCCTTGGCATATATTTTGGTTTCATAGTGTTTATTTTTGGAGCAATAAGGTTTCTGCTGGGAGAAGGGAACTGTTGTAGTATCTAAACATACAGTCATATGCATGGCAACTTCTTGCCCCTCTAAATATAGGAAAAGCCTATATTTAGTGTGAATTTATGGCACGTGCATTGGCTGTGATGGTGGAGTTCCCATGTGATGCATTGGTGCATCACGGTGCCATTGCAAACTAGTATACCTGATGCTGTGGTTGTGTAAAACTTCTTCTTTTGGGGATACCATCGAGGCAGGAGTGAGCTTTTTAATAAAGTAACCTTGCTTCTTCATGCTAGTCTAAACCACAAGGTCCAGTAAATTTCCTGCAGAGTGCTGTGCCACATCTCTGCACCTCTGGGGTGTCTCAGTACATTTCCAAGGGAAGTGCAAATCATGCTCGCTGACCTGCCTTTGGGTGTGAATGGCGCCGAAAGCCGTTGCAGCTGTTGACAATGAGCCCTCAAAAACCTGTCCCACTCAAAAACCTGTCCCGCGCTTTTCACAAGCGCAAACAGGCAGAACAGATAAGGGCAACGATTTCAGCTTGCCATCCTCTGAGTCTGCAGGAGTGGCAAAGTAGTAATAATCCCGTTGGTATTACTCACAATAGTGAAACTGATATCCAGCTCAAGAAATTAAACATGCGCTCACCTACAGACACATGCCTTGCTACTTTCTTCACCAAAAGTAATTCACTAGTGGGGTTTCTTTTCCTCTTCCTTGTGCATGAAAAGGCTCAGACCTGGAGGATAATTTTGGCTTGTTTTCTTCAGGAATTAGTCCAAAAGAGACTGTGCCACATATTTTAGGTAAATCCCCCGATGTCTCTTTTGTCAGCAGCCTGGTGAGATGCCAGAGAACTGGGAAGTGCATGTGGTCTTGCTGACAATGTTCCTGTTCATAAACATCTCCTTGGTCAGGCAAGTAGGTTTGCAATGGAGCTCATCCTGCTCCAGGGAGAACAGCCTGGCAAGAGCTCTGACCAGAAAAATCAGATCTTTTTCACCACAGGAGGAAACCACTATGTTCAGAGATTTAAAAAAGAGTAAGGGAAAAGCACAACTACTCCGATGTAGCCAAATAGCCAAGGTTCTTATTCCAGGTGTGGTGAGAGAATGTGGAAGGTTTTTTACCTTTCATTTTACAAAAAGCACTTTTTTTTCCTGGGGGAGAAAAAAACCCCTCCACTTTTAGGTGGGCCAAATCTATTTATAGATATGGGTTAAGTTTAGCAAAAAATATTGACCTTCAAAATGGAGTGTCAATCTGCTGGAAGGCAGGATGGCTCTGCAGAGGTACTTGGACAGGCTGGATCAATGGGCAGAGGACAGCTTTATGGGATTCAACAAGGCCAAGTGCCAGGTCCTGCACTTTGGTAACAATAACCCCAGGCAGTGCTACAGGCTTGGGGCAGAGTAGCTGGAGAGTTCCCTGGAGGAGAACGACCTGGGGGTGTTAGTGCACAGCCAGATGAACATGAGCTGGCAGCTACGGCATCCTGGCCTGTATCAGGAACAGTGTGACCAGCAGCAGTAGGGCAGTGACTGTTCACTTGAACTCAGCTCTGGTGAGGCTGCACCTCAAGTGCTGTGTCCAGTTTTGGGCCCCTCACTACAGGAAGGATGTTGAGATGCTGAAGTGTGTCCAGAGGAGGGTGACGAAGCTGCTGAAGGGTCTGGAGCACAAACCCTGTGAGGAGCGGCTGAGGGAGCTGGGGCTTTTTAGTCTTGAGAAAAGGAGGCTGAGGGGGGGACCTTATCACTCTCTACAACTACCTGCAAGGCGGTTGCAGAGGTGTTGGGGTTGGTCTCTTTTCTTGGGTGACAAGCGATAAGACAAGAGGAAATGGCTAAAAATTGCACCAGGGGAGATGTAGGATCGATATCAGGAAGGATTTCTTTACTTTTGGTTATCAGGCATTGGAACAGGCTGCCCGGGGTGAGGGGGGGAGGTGGGGTGGTGTCTCTTCCAAGCTAAGTGATTCTATGATTCTATGATTTCTCTCCTCCAGAAACCCCAAATTTCTGTTTTCTTGATTCAACCCAAGACAAATTTTCTCCTCTAACTATTAATCCAACCTCCAATGAAACAGGAAATGAGGTTTTTTATACTCAGATTCAGATGGTAGACTTAAGGTCAAGTCCCTGTCCTCATGCACAGCTATTTGTAGAAAGGACATTTTAACTCATCTAGGCAATGGTCTCTGACACTGGCCTGCTATCTACCTTGGTGGAATAAATTTCCTGTCTTAAGCAAAAATCTCTCCCTTTTTTTCCTTCTCCAGAGGGAATACATGTTCTAGCAAACCATTTTGGTTCATATTAACCAAAACTTTCAGATAAAGCAGGTTTCTGGATGAAACTTTTAACCCTCTCTAGCTATCAGGGTACTTGAGGAGCAATTACTTTTCCTTTTGCATTACACCAAGGGAAAAAGGTTTCACAGAGACAGTAGATGAAATTGCTTCCCAAAAAGCTGCATTGACATCATGACAAGGGAGCATAGGGGCAGCCTCATCAGGGACAACAGGCTGGCCTTCAGTCTGTCATTACAGCAGTGTCATCAGGACTGGCAGGGAGTGGGATTGCTTAAACCCCCATTAACTGTAGAAAAGTGCTTGACATAATAGGTGTCCCCCTGGGAGTATTTTCCAGAGGTAGCACAATGTGGGAGTTAGGGAGCCCAGGCAGCAGTAACACATTATATTTCTCAAAGGCATTGAGAAGCAATGGGAGATGCAGAAGGAAACCTGGGTAGAAGTTAAACCATTTATGGCAAAACATCCTGACAATTAAAAAGAGGAATTAATTGCCTCACAGCCAGGAAGGATGAAGAAGATCTTACTTGCTTTCCTCCTACGCAGGTAACAAGGAGAAATCATGAAATGAGAAGCTGAGCAAGAAATGGCTAAAATGCTAATTCCATTTCACAAAGTTATTTGCTACTAATTCCAAGCAATGCCGATCCAGTGCACATGAGTGAGCTCCTCACAGTCGTTTAATTGAAGAAGAGAGGTGGATTTGCCTGGAGTGCTTTTTCTGGTGGTAGAGAAGCAGATTTAAATAGGACTTATTTAATGAAGAAGCTCAGTTGAAACAGGAGCCCAAACCACCAAACTGATACTGCAAAGCCCCAAAACCTCTTTCCACCCTAGGGAGGCATTGCTGCTGCCTCCTAGGGTGGGTTTTTGTGTTGGTTTTTTTGTTTTTAAATAAAAACATTATCTCAATACAATGCACTTGAATTCTTGGGTGCTTTGGCCTTTCCTATAAAGTACAAGTGAGTAAAGATCAGCTGTATGCAGTACAGAGAGGACAGATGATGGGAAAGCAAAGACAAGACATCCTTTAGTTTTGTGCCTAAGCACAAAATTGCTGATGCCTCTCCAGCATGAGGAGGGTTGCTCCCAAACCACGCACAAGTCATAACAGAGCTGAGCTATGTACATGGCAACAAATTTAATTTAATTTTTTTTTTTAATGTGAAGCAGGGCTCTTCCATGGGGAAAGTCTGTATTTCATCCCATGACTCCTCTCTGTCAGCTGCCAGGAAATATGGCACCATCGCTCCAGTCCCTTGGGCTGCTGGTTTGTCCCAGCCCTGAGGGTGGCCTCTCCTGGAGCTGGGCGCTGAGGACTGCTTGTTCCTCTCCTCTCTTCCTCTGCAATCCTCGGGAGGGTGTTTCTCTTCTCTGCTCAGGTGTTTCTCCAGTGAAATGCTGTCGGTTGCTTCCTTGCTCTCAGGAATGCACGATGTATGTGAGCAAGTTGCCTGCAGGACATGAAAGCCAACACATTTTTTTGCTGAGAAAGGGTGGGGCAAATGTCAAATATTTCATGTTTCCCTTGATTACTGTATCTCCATGAATCACATCCTTGGGAGCAAGGCAGCCTGGATAAGGGGCACAGGAAGACAAGTGTTCACAGGCTCCTGCTGCTGGCTTGGTCTGCCATGGCTTCCACTTCCCAACATCTCTCACACTCCATTGTCACACCCAACAGAGACATATCTCCATTCCCAGGATGAACTAGCACAGTTGCCTTAAACTCAGCTGCAGCTTCATTGAGTCAGACCAACCTGAACTTTGTACCATGTCACTCATGTCTGCTACCCACCATGTGCTCCAGCTCCAGGCTTCCACACCTGAGGAAACATGCCAAAAGCTACAATGCCCATGTCCCCTTTTTCAAAATGTTGAGTCCTGTGAAGAGCTCAGTTAACCCTGTACATGCTGCTCTGTGTGTGCAGGGAGCGGAGACTCTCTAACATGTAATAAAAGGGGGAATACATCTTGGGACCTGGGAGCAAGGCTTGGGAAAAATACAAATATGGGCTAAAACAGCACTTGGCAAACCTGAACTAAATGCAATTCGTTCCTGATGCAAATGACTTTCAAGGTTAATATCAGTGCCAAAGCATGCCGAGGGAGGAGGAGGAAAGGTACTGATTAGAAACAAGGATTTCCAGCCTCTTTTAGATGTCACCAGCAATGGTGACATTGTGGCTGTCCAGGCAGAAGGTGTCCTGTTCTGCAGTGTGTTGGTAGTAGAGACTTGAAGGTGGAAAAGGAAGACAGGGGAGTATCCTCAAGGAAGATGGAATATCCTGGTTAGGAAATGGTTGTACCATGTCTCAGATCAGCTGTTCCTCTGCTTCATCCTGCTCTCCTGCCTCTTCTCACATCATGTACTCTGCTCATCCTTTGTCCTCCTTGTTGTTCCTTGTGTTTCCTTTCCTAAACCTCCTTTTGCATTATGCTTCCCCCTGTACCTGAGCACACATCCCTCTTCCTGGGCATCAGAGGGGTTATGGTTATCAACCACGTTCTCTATTGCAGAGACGACAGTGCTTTACCAGTTCACTATGAACACTACCTTATTTTTTCTAAATCCCACCTCCCTGTTTATAGTCCCATCAGCTTTGGCCATTTGGTAGTTATAATCATCTCACGGACCATGTAATACTGTATTGGTGAAACCATCATTGTTACTTATGTTAGTGATAGCCAGAAGCTTTACGTTTTCTGGCACTGGTACAGTGAAAACACATTGTAGAAGACAACTGCTGCACCCAGAAGACTTGTAAACATGATGGCTGGTTATCTTAAAAGGTGTGGATGGTTATCTTAAAGGTCTCCAAGTCCACCGGTCCCATTGGTGAGCCAAAAGAAAGAAAGGTCCTGGTGGATTGCCCTCAAAAGATAAGGAGGTAGCCTGAGAGAGTGATGACTGCAGGTGGGAGCAGGTCCCCAGCTCTAAGATAGAGGTGGTACTGCATAAGCCAGGGCAGCCCATGGAAAAAAACCTGGCATGAAGGCTACTGGTGACCAGCCTGGGGCAACTAGTAGCATATGTCTAGCCTGAGGGCTCCATGGGGACATACTTCACCAGCATTGAGGCTGAGATCATTGTCCATGGGATACTCACAGCACTGGAAATGGCCTGATGAGTCATCCCATTGAACCATCCTGAGCACAGGCATGCTTCAAGGGGAGTTGGAACAGGGAGAAGGGCAGCAGCTGTCCCTTCGGCACCATCATAGCTGAGAGCAGAAAGCTGGGTCCAGGCTAATTCCTTAATCACTATGCTGAGAATCAAGGCTAGGATTTACTGACTATTAATGTAGATTTCCCAGACAAATGCTTCCTTCTGTTTCCTTCCCTCTAATAAAGTTCTGCTCATTTAAAACACTTTCTTAAACCTAGCTGCTGTGTCTATGAACACGCTGCTTAATCTGGGATGCAGAGAGAGAGAGAGTAATTTAGTCTCACAAGTTTCTGAATAGAAGTTTAAGTCAGGGTTGCTTGAGTTTTCAAGGAGGCATAGTTAAAAAATGGACCCAGCTTAGCAGCACAGGCTGAAAGTGCCACAAAAGTAATTAGACAAGACCAACAAAATAGGATGATGGTGACCCAAGGTATTCTAATACCCAAATATGGGTCCCTTCCAACTTGAGATATTCTGTGGTTCTGTGTTTCTGCAATCTGGCAGACCATCAACTGAGATCTGAGTCAGGCTCCTCTGCCTGATAACATGTCCATCATGAGACTGAGCACATAGTAGACATGGACACATCTTGACAGATGCCAGATCATATATTTGGGCTCAGTTTGGCAAGTCTGAATACATCAGTAAAGTCTCTCAGACATTTGCCAAGCATCTCCTTGCTACCACCTCTTCATTTCTTTTGTTGGTAGTTCTCACAGTGCAGCACATCCATCTGAGAAGACTCATCATTAATGTACAGAGGGCAGTAGCAGGCTGTACATGATGTGGGAATTTATTACCACCTTTTTTTTCTGTGATCTTTAAAAATATATTTAAAAACGTTAGAGACCAGTGCTGCACTCATAGACATGATCCATCCATGACATTCTCTAAAAATGCAGCACCATCTCACATAGACAAAGTTTCAGTACGTGGAATGGCAGAATGAAGAGTAACACAAAGTGTGGTGATTCTGTGATTCTGTGATTCTGTAATCAATGCTGGCAGTCCCTGATACCTGTATTTCTCTTACTTTGCACAGACCAAGTAAGAGTTTTCTCATTTTCTTTTTATAACAACCTTCATTAGGACCAATACACAATTTTGTCTGTCTTTTTCAGTTAATGGAATTTGTTATGAATTTAACAGCTAGTTCTTTAGAAAGTTGGGGTAGGTTTCAGCTGCATATTAAAAATCCTCAACTTCATTGACTACATGCAAACCACACCTACTATGCAGTGTACATAGGCCACCATCGTGGTCAGTGCAGAGCCAGTCAGTACAGCCAATGAGCTCAGCTTGGTTGCCTGGCCATGTGTCCTGGGGTACATAAGACCTTTATGTTGTGCTGTGCGAAATGACACGGCACAGAAAAGACCCAAAGTCTATTGCACTACTGTCCAGAAGCCAGAGAAGGCACCAAGAACATCTCAGGTGATAAAAACTGAACTACTCCTTTGCCTTGTGCATTGACAACCTGATGTAGACACCTCAACTTAGCATCCTAAATTGAGTCTTGACCTTTTTACAGTAACTCACTGCCTCCCCTTAAGTCCTGATGTCCAAATAGCTGATGAGAGCCTCATTTGCTCTTGTTCTCTCATGTCCTGGCATGATAAATCCTAAGATGGCACCACTGTGAATAAAAAATAGCTCTAGGACTGCTTTCTGCCCCATGTTCTAGAGTTGTGCCTTGCCTCATGGCTACACAGGTAAGAAACCTTTTCCCCCAAAACTGAGCAGCCTCATCCAAAATGCCTGTTGGCAACAGTCCAGCTCCTGGACCATGCCTGAGCTGTGACTGAGAGAGCAAGCTGCTCTGGGTTGGGGATGTGTGATGGCCATGGGCATCTCTACACTTTGCTAGTATGTTTGTATCCTCTGTTCAGGGTGCTGCTTTTCAGCACGGTATCTTCTTTTTATGAGGACAAAAAAAAATAAAAATTAAAACATAAATTTTTAAGGCCAAGACAAAATGTGACTGAAATATTCTAAATTATGGGTGTTCTGTATAATGAAGGGGAAATCACAACCAGTGTCACTTCATTTAAACCAGAAGCATTTAATGGATACCCTGCAAATGACAGCTTTACTCAGCTAAGGCAAACGTGCAAAGCCCAGGAGTGCCAGGTTTTCTGAGAGTTGACTGGGTTTTGCCCTTTCATCCCACCTTGGCTTCACATTGTAAAACTGCAGATGCTTAGGAAATTGCTTCCAGGTGTTGAGTGATCTGAGTTTCACAAAAATAATAAACCTTGATCTGAGAGAGATGACTTTGTTGTCAACATAGGATCTTTAGGCTTGCATGAGAGAATTGAGAAGGGTCTTTTTGCATTCCCTTGCTGCAGCTGTAGTGCTCTTTCAGCGAGTCTGAGAGAGGCTCGGAATTGCTCGGTTTCCTTGGGCAAGAGAGTCTTGCAATATACAGAAAGTATAAGGCTTGCTTGGGTGCTTTGTGGTGATACATGAGCAAATGTTAAATTCCTTCATAAAGATATTGTCTGTTAAGTTGGTCCTGGCACTGTGGTACTCAGTGAGGAGGAAAGCATCAGTTTTGGAGATATTCAGTGTTCATAGATCTACGTGGTGTCTCTGCAATGGAGTCCTGCCCTTCAGTTCTCTTTGAGCATCTTGTGAACCAAAAGCACCTAGACTTTCTGTCTTAATTTCTTCAACTATAAGAAAGGACAATGCTGTTTCATTTTCTCTTAGGGGTTCTCTGTTGGCTGATTTACAAATGGAGATGAACTCCAGAAGTCTTTAAAGAGAGGCTTGTTATAATGCCAGGCTTCTGTCCCATGTCTCCTAACAGACCAAGAAATATATTAGGGACATTTGATATGCACAGTGGTAGCCCAGCAACTATTGTCCAGCTGTGTTTGTGTCCCATACAACTTACTGTGCTGCCAGGTTAAACAGTGCTGGAAAACATGCATTGTAGATGCAATTCCACTGTAGAAATTGTTTAGACCCTGCTAAAGCTTTAGTCAGAGTATATTTGATTTTTTCCTTCTATAAAAAACCCCTGAGGGTTAGTATCTATTTAATGTTCAGGAGGCAAGATATGCTTCCAGCACTGAAAACAGTAGAGATCATCCTGCTGGGATTGATGAGATGAGGTACTAAATCATGTAATGAACCTGCATTCCTTGTTTTCCAGTTACAGCAGACATGGAAGGGTAGCAGTTGGGTCCCTGTACATCATCACCATCACCATCAGCAAGAAAACACATTAATTCAAGGCTGCTAATAAGCACTGAGCAAGCACTGGAATAGGAAGCTGTGTTGATGTTCAAAAGATCCTAGTTATCAGGCTCACTGCTACCTAATTGCAAGGGTTGTGTGGGAAGTACTGCTTCAACGTCTCTATCTAGTATGGACATGACTGACAAGAATACACTACTCCTGTGGAATGTCAGTTACTGCAGGAAACAATTATGCTTTCTGAATATTTAAAATATGTCAAAACATTCTTCCTTTTTCCCTTTTAGGGCTCATCAAAGCCATGAGTGTGTCAACACCATTCCACCTACTCGGAGGCGGCTCTGGAATATCTGATTCACAGGCATTTCTTTTGCTTGGCGCTGAACCTTGTGCAGCCATATTTGACTCAAGCCTTTGCAAGTAATACAGGCAAAACTGGATTTTGCCAACCAAAGGGTCTGGTCAGCCTGTGACACCATTACATTCCTCTTCTCTCCAAAACAGGGTGCCCATGTCCAAATTTCCTGTAGTCCTGGACTATGCTCATTCCCAAACTGTGTTAAACATGTCTGGGAGATGGCTAGCTGACCCAGGCCAGCAGCATGTGAGGGACTATCCTAACAGTTTCATAGTGTATGTGATCTGGAGTCTAGGCCTGGGTCCTGACACTTTAGTTTTCTATCAGAGATAGAGCCAGTGAGTAGTAACAACAGGATCATCCAGTCAACTGGTCTGATGGTATATCACGGACTATTATGTCTCACCTTGCTTCCCTTTCATAGGGGTTTGCCTGGGGCACCTCTACTAGGAAGACATCCAATCTTGATCTGAAAACATCAAGAGACAGAGAATCCAACCCTACTTTTGGTAAGTAGTTCCCAGAATTAATTGCTCTTACTATTAATAATGCATGCCTGGGTTTCTTTATATGAATTTGTTTGGCTTCAGCTTCTAGCCGTTGATTCCTGCTATGCTCTCTCCACTAGATGAAGAAGAAGATCTTTTTGCATATGGTATTATCTTGTTGTGGTGGTACTTACACACTTTAATCAAGTCATGTCTCTGTCTTTTTGATAAGGTAAGCAGAGAGATCCCTTCCAGGCTTTCACTAGAGAGAGACATTTTCTCTCATCCTCTCTCTGACCTGTCTCCAACTTTTCCCATTTATAAATACGAGCACCAGCACTTTTTTGCACTATGCCAATGTTAGTCTTACCAGAGTAGTGGGCAGAGATAAGATCAGGTCCCCACTTCTACTCACTACTTCCTTGTTCATACATCCACGATTCACATAATCCCCTTTCGCTTTACAGTAGGAGCTTGCGTCGCCGCTCTTAAATTCAGTCTGTGGCCCTTGATTTCCATGGCTGCCTGCCGACACAAGAGGCTCCATTCCCTGCTCCCACAGGACTGCCTATGCTAAGACAAGCCTTTAAAACCAGGCCTTCTGCACTGCCTGCCTTGTAATGTTCTGGCAGCGTGTTGCAAAGTTAAATCCCTGAGCTGCTCAGGTAAAAGTCTTGGGTATGGCATAAAGAAAAGAAATAAGAATTGTTCCTTATAAAACGATAGGCGTGGGATCAGCTTACAGCATTTGATCACCAACATGAACCTGTAACTAAGTTTTCCAGGTCTACAAAAGGCGAAATGCATGCTGCTACAGTTCTTTTTTCATATACGAGATCTTGTAGCTGCTGTAACCAGTGAACACACGTCGACTCCTTCCTACTGCTGCTGACAGTATTTTCTCATCTTGGAAAAAAAAAAAAAAAGTGAATCAAGTCTAACCTGTCTTTCCAACAACGACTTTCTGCTCATTAAAATCTGAGAGCTGCTGCGTGGATTTCAGCTTGATAGGCAGAGAGTTTCTCATTCGTCCCAAAGGCAAGTGAGGTCTACGTGGCTAAGTGAGCGTTGTGGATTTTTTTTAAGTCAAATCAGAGCTATTCTGTGAAGGATTATTGTGCAATCATCAAGGCATCTTTCATGCTGGCAAAGAAAAGACACCAAGCAAACTGAGCTGACACATTTTAACAGGCATTTTTTGAGAGATGTAGATTGAAAGAACAGCCCTGAAACTTTTATGTAATTGATCCTTACATCTTTGGTCCTACTGATTTTGATGAGTTTCTGCTCATTTCAGGGATTCAGGATTTGACTTTTGCTCCTGTTTTCTGACAATGATTTTTTCCCATGTAACTATGAGGTTGCACTGATGTCGTAATACCAAAACAATCAGTCTTGTGGGCTCGTTAACAGGGGACAAACATCTAAAAGGCTACAGGTTTTGTGGCTAGCCAAGGGTTAAAATATAAACCCAACTGTAATGGACTTTGATACTTTTAAAAGTACATTTAAATTTGTGTGAAGCTGCTGAATCCCATGTGCAATACACTTCATACTCACAAACTGCCATTAAAACAGGACACAGTAATTCTGAGGAATGCTACAATTTGTTTCTGGAACTTCTTTAGAGACTACCTGTGTTGATGTAGGTGTCATTGTCAGATGTTCAGGTGAAATTATGTTTATTATTACTGAAGAGCCGTGATAAGCCCCACAGCGCTCAGGAGGAGGGATGCTCCCTGAAGCCCCATGAAGGTGCCAGTGAGGGCTGAGTACAAGGTTGGGATATTTGTGGAGACTTCCATCTCTGCAATAGGCATCTCACCGTGGTTTATTTGTGCTGTCCCAGGCCTCTGTAGCACACTGCAACATGAGAATGCCTCTCAGTGATGCATTAAACCAAGAAACTACTTGTCACATGAATTTTGATTGCATGTTTGAGTCAAGGAGAGCTCACCCCTCTTTGATGGGCAGTCCCACACGTCCCCATGCAGGCACATTCTCTCTGCACTCGCTAGAAGTTTCAAACAGGCAAGTATTTTGTTTGGATGCTGTTTTATATAAACACGTCAGGAACATGAGCATGAAAATCTGCGTTAATAATAGTCTGGCCACAAAGTATTCTATAAGCAAAGGGTGGGTTTTTTCCTGCACAGGCAGTCGTAGCTGTCCCAGTGGCTGGGTGGCAATAAGGTGTGTTAGCCCGTGGGAAACCCGACTTGGGGAGTTCCCAGGCAGGTGAGCGAAATGAGGCCACACTGCCTGGGTATCTGCTGGGAGACCGGTCACATACCTCCCTCCACCAAACGCCATCTGCCAAAGTACTGGTGTCTGCTAGGGGTTTAGAAAACAGATATAGTGATTGGATTCCTCCATTGCTTAAAAACTTGGTACAATCCCTCCTCGGAGAAAGGAACCAAAATAGCCATATGCAAAGTATCAGCTACCAGCCTCAGCCATGCCTGGGAAGCTGGTGTGTGGTGTTCTGTGCATGGGTCCCATAAAAGCACTGGAAGAACCTGGCCAGCAGAGGTCAGATATGGATATGAACAGTTTGAGAGTAAAAGTTGTTCAGAGATACTCACTGGGCTTGATAGCTGGGGATGGAGTGTTGTTTGGTGCTAGTTTGTACCTTTGAGCCATTTCAGTTTACTGCTGCCTGTGATTGTATTTCATAGTTATATTTGCCTTGTTTCACTTCCTTAGTACATTTTTTTAGGTTAATTCTGATATTTTGACACAGTCATGAAAATGAGGCTATGTGGAAAGTTGTAACCTATAAATAAGATGTATAATTTTCCTCCATTCCTTTTTTCTTTTTTTCTCTTCTCTTTTCTCCTTTTTGTTGCTTTTTCCTTCCTTCCTTCCTTCCTTCCTTCCTTCCTTCCTTCCTTCCTTCCTTCCTTCCTTCCTTCCTTCCTTCCTTCCTTCCTTCCTTCCTTCCTTCCTTCCTTCCTTCCTTCCTTCCTTCCTTCCTTCCTTCCTTCCTTCCTTCCTTCCTTCCTTCCTTCCTTCCTTCCTTCCTTCCTTCCTTCCTTCCTTCCTTCCTTCCTTCCTTCCTTCCTTCCTTCCTTCCTTCCTTCCTTCCTTCCTTCCTTCCTTCCTTCCTTCCTTCCTTCCTTCCTTCCTTCCTTCCTTCCTTCCTTCCTTCCTTCCTTCCTTCCTTCCTTCCTTCCTTCCTTCCTTCCTTCCTTCCTTCCTTCCTTCCTTCCTTCCTTCCTTCCTTCCTTCCTTCCTTCCTTCCTTCCTTCCTTCCTCCCCTCCTCCCTTCCTTCCTATGTCTTTCCTTCATTCTTCCTCTCTCCTCTTTCCCTCTCCTTCTCTTTTCTTCTCTTTTTTTCTCTGTCTCTCTGTTTCTCTGCCTTTTATCTCAGGCTCATAGGCCTGTTTTGTGAACTTGGGTACACTGGATGACATAGTTACACCCACGGATTCACCCTCCCTAAAACCATTCACAGCTGGACTTGCCGCTGCATGTTTCTTTTCTCTCTGAAGCTGAACAAATTGCACAGAAAGAATTGAAATGACTTAGATTTCCTTTCTAGCATCTTTTGACTGCCACAATAACTGAGCTTGAATTGTTCTTGACTTACGTATTCTTTGGATACAGAAAGTGGCACACACTGCACAGAGGTGGGAAACTAGGATGGGTTAGTCGCAAGTGATAAATATCAGGTGGCTGTTCCTGAGGGGCTGTGAACCAAAGCAGATGATGCTGGGGTCTTGGCCAGGACTGGGACAGTGCGTGGACACCCCCCAGCAGTACGCAGACACAGCTGCTCAGCCTTTGGGCTTGTGGTGCTTACGATGGTTTTCAAAGGCTTTCTTGAAGGGAGCACTGAAGAAAATGAAGACAATGTGCTAGCCTAAGCACCCCCTTTAATATTTATAAGTGGCACGTACTGGTAAATATTGTAGCTAGAAGCCAAAGTCATGTACTTCTTGTACCCCCAACAACACAAGTGGAAAAGCTTCTGATACACAGGGTGGCTTCCTTTACATCAACCCACATCATTTCTGCAGCTCTTTGTATCAATATCTATCAGCAATAGTTTTAAAATCCATGTGGCACATTTGTATGGCATCTATTTCCTATCATGTTTAGATTCAGCATCTTTTGTAAGGTGAACTGTTTTTCAGAAGAGTATCTGGCCAGGAAAGACAGCACAACCCTAGGCAAAGGACTGCTCTTGACAGCCGTTTGCAGTTTTCATCAGGATCATCCTAGCAGGAAAGACATTTATTCAATCTAAGTTTCCCCTTAAACTGTGTTTTGTTTGTGTTGTATCACTTCCTGACATAATTTCCTAATTTCAAGAATTAGAAGAATTAGGAGGAATTAATCTGGAAGAGTAGACCTCTAAACCTCCCGTGAGGGGGGTTTTCCTGCTGGGAGTTTCACTTTCAGAGAGAGAGGGTTCCCAGATTTTTGTTTCTTGGAAAGTAAGGTTCAACACAACTAGGAACAGCATAACTTGACATTTTAGACCCATAGGAACATCAGAGTGAGAGAGGAAAAAAGGACATCAAGACCTGTTGGTTCACTTGTGGTAGATTAATAAGCAACTCCCATTGCAGGGAGCTCAAAGAGGAAATTCAGGTAATTCTTCTTCCAAATGTCTTATTGTTCACCTGAAAATGTATATGTGTGTATATATATATATATATATATATATATATGAGTCCTGCCCACTGACTTCAGTCTGCATTGGGAGTAGTTAAGTGAGGGAGAGTCCCTCCTCTGGAGACCTTGCAGCCCAGGTTGACAAGCAGGATGAAGACTAAAGGAGGAAAGGATGTCTTCAGCAAAGCAATGTGCTAGCCAGACAGTACAGCCCCTTTCTTCTGTACCTCAGTGCTGGTCTTCTGTAGGTCATGCCTAAAGCACAAGGAAGGAAAGTCAGATGGACCTGGCTGGTAATAAACAACTCCTGCTTGCATGCAAAGGTCTGAAAATTGCATTTCTAATAGATGCTTGAAATGCTGGCTTTACTAATCCAGCATTTTAAATGTTGATTGAATATTTCAATAGGGCTTATGATAGTTCCTTATGCCTCCACCAACAAAGGCTGTAATGTGTGTAAATGTGTGAAGAACAGGTAATATAATTTGCAGAAAGGAATATCTCAGTAAATGCCTAATTATACCATTTAAACCATGCTTGCTGGAGCCCTGGGCTATACTCTGCTGCTTGAATTTTTGTAAATCATTGACAATACAGCTGCTTAAAATCCATGCCAGAAGCAACATTGGATCTGTTAACCAGAGAGGGAGGCTTCATTGTCCAAAATTAAAGATGCATGAAGCCTCAGAGAGCTTTATACTTTCAGCTACTCTCCCTCAGTGTTGGAGAACCTGCGTGAGAGATCCAAAGCCCAGTTATAGGATCATATTCTTATGCATTATGGATTAGAAGTATCACTTGTATATGTGTGGCCATGTAGATACAGCAGAGAGCCAACCTGCTTGTGATTTTTTTTGTGTTTTGAGGGCTCTGGAGCCAGTTCTGTGCCCTGAACAAATCAGTGAAGTCCTGCCAGACCAGGCCAGTGTCAGAGTTTCAGCCAAATTGACTGCAAAAGCTTCCAGTACAATACTAGATGTGTTATCCATATAATCATATATTCCTCCTTTGAGGTGCACTTCTAGACATAGTTCTGGCCCTTTAACACAACTACAAGAACAGCTGCTTTTCATGGATAGGTAAATAATCACAGAATCACAAGTTTGGAAAAGACCTTTAAGATCATCAAGTCCAACTGTTTCTGTCCTATGCTAAACCATATCCCTAAGTACCTCATCTACCCTTTCTTTAAACACATCCAGGGAAGGTGACTCAACCCCTTTCCTGGGCAGCCTGTTCCAGGCTCTGATAGCTCTTTCAGTGAAGAACTTTTTCCTAACACCTAATCTGACCCTGCCCTGGTGCAGCTTTGTGCCATTTCCCCTTGCCCTATCTCCTGTCACCTGGCTGAAGAGACCATCGCCCACCTCTCTACAACCTCCCTTCAGGTAGTTGTAGGCAGTGATAAGGTCTCCCCTCAGCCTCCTCTTCTCCAGGCTGAACATCCCCAGCTCCCTCAGCTGCTTCTCATAGGATTTGCCCTCCAGCCACTTCCCCAGCCTGGTTGCTCTTCTCTGGACATGTATCATAGGGCATCCTCAAGTTGGGAATGTTTTCCTTGAAAATAATCAGTGTCCTGGTTTTTACTCAAATAGAGTTAATTTTATTCCTTGTAGCTGACATAGTCCTGTGTTTTGGATTTAGGCTGAGAATGATGTTGATAACCCACTAATATTTAGTTGTTGCTAAGCAGTGTTTACAGTTAAGCCAAGGACTTTCCGCTTCCCAGGCCCGGCCAGTGAGGAGGCATGAGCCTTCTGCAGGAGATGCACAAGAAGCTGGGAGGGGATGAGGCTAGGACAGCTGGCTCAAACTGGTCAAAGGGATATTCCACAGCACATAACATCATGCTCATAACTTATGAGTATATATACTATAACAGGTATATAACTTGGGGAATGCCATCCAGGGGCATGACAACAGCTCAGGAACTAGCTGGGCATCAGTTAGCAGGTGGTGAGCAATTGTGTTGGGCATCACTTGTATTGTACCTTTTAATTAATATCTTCCACCCTTTTCTGTAATTGTAAGCTGGTTTTATTTCATTCCACAAGTTTTACTTCTTTTCAATTTGTTCCCCCAGCCCACTGCAGGAGTAAGTGAGCAAATGGCTGTGTGGTTGCTTTAGTTGCCTGCTGGGTTAAACCACAAGACATGGGAATGCCTATTACACCTTCTACTGGGAAAAAGAACATGGTTGCAGAGAAAGTGATCAATAGTGTGTTTACAGGAGAGTCAGAAGTGGCCATAAACAACAGGAATTGTGCCCAGATAGCCCCATGAACTCCTTCACCTTCTTTGCATTTGATCAGAGATTAGGAAAAATAAAATTCAGATAATCTTTTTTT
Organism: Laterallus jamaicensis coturniculus; assembly: GCA_022605575.1. Lineage (NCBI taxonomy): Eukaryota > Metazoa > Chordata > Aves > Gruiformes > Rallidae > Laterallus > Laterallus jamaicensis. The sequence goes on from JAKCOX010000050.1 coordinate 353,154, forward strand.
TTCTCCAGTATTTTCATTAAATGATGCTTACTCAGTGAAACAGTGAATTTATCAAACCAGCTGAAAAGTAAGTATTGCTCCTTTGATGAGATTCAAAATGGTGGGCCTTGGCTTTGGTGGTCATAAAAGCAAAGTCAAATGTGCTTGGACACAAAAGACACCTTGGCATATTTTTGTCAGAAGAGACACAGTATTTTGGGGATGCAAAATAATTTCAACTGTCTGCCTAAAATTCCTTACAGATGGAGAGTGATGATAAATCCCTCCAGTTCCTTGCATGGTTTAGGGTTGCTGCATGCTGTTTGAACAGCTGCATTTGTCCCATCCCTGAAGGTGGCTGCAAGTCAGCAGAGGAGGAAACAATCCAAGTATGTATCATTCAAAAGTGACAGACAGGATGAGTTACTGAGTTTTTTTCTCCTACTGATAAATCCTTGTTTCTGCTAGTGATACCGAACATGCTGTCATGACAGAAGAGTTTCAGCAACTCATCATGGTGCTCGGTGTATCTGTCATGTAACAGAAAGGTTTCTATTCCTGCCCCTGCTCAAATTTCCTAACACAAAAATCACTCTAAACTCCCTTTAAACCCCCAAAAGACACATCTGATAGACCAAGCTCCACCATTCTGTGGCTTGGGTAACTTACTAGTTACAGCCTTCCTGCAGGTTCCTAACTGGAGAGTCCCTGTAAAAGGGTTCAGTAAATAACTGAGATATGTAGACCCTTCTTAGAGGGCTTGCAAAGAGTAGAAACTGTATACTTGTAATTTCCCCCATATTTAGTAGCCCTGAAGTTGTAATGTTCAAAGCTATTATTTATTGCCAAATTCCTAAGTGATCCAAGAAAGCATGATTTCTTCCAAGAGAGGAAAGTGTCTTCAGTCTATCATCGTGTTGCTACGAGACTGAAGTCTGGGTAATTCCCTGCACGGTGAGCACACCTTCATGCTGAATACTCTTACAGAGGAACCTCTCAAACACACCACTGATTTGCTCTGGAGGACCTTACTGATTGGCAGTGAACATCTCTCTGGAGCTGCATTTGATTCATTCCATGACTGGGATATGATAGTGAATTTAAGCAAGTTCAGTTGGGTCTCGGGTGGTGCCACCCATCTGGTCAGCAAGTTTCTTGCAGTTTCCTATTTTCCATCTAATTGCTATTAAAGGATGCTCAGGAAAGCAGCTGAGAGAGATGACAGATTTTACATATCTGAATATAAGTGGCATGGGATCCGTTATCTCTTTTGGTCCTCCCTGGAAGCAGAGGCCCATAAACTCACTGCTGCTGGCCCTTAGGACACTCACAACTCCCAGGTAGGATGTCCTGGTCATTTAAATACACCCAGACTTATCCAGGGATAGTGATGAGCTTCTGGAGCCACAATGTACATCTACAGGAGCATATGGCAAGTTAACATTGACACACAGAGGCTTTGCATGGGTTTAGTGGTTTCTCATCTCAACATCTTAAAAAAAAATAAATATATATATTCCAATAGTTTAGGAAACAAAAATGGATGACAGTCCCAGATGACAGCAGTTCCTGTCATTCCCTCTCTGCTTCTCCCTGTTCAGGTCCAAGAGGCAACTCCAGACCCTTCCATCCCAAAGTTCATAGCTGAAGAACTGTTTTGCACCAGGCAGTGAACAACTTTTCTCTCACTGCCCTTTGTTTTAAAACCAAGGAGTGTCAGCAACCCAGTGTGGCCAGTCCTGTGGCATCACATTTTTCCTCCTCCTGGGAATCTAGTTCAAAATCAAAGCTAAAAAATGGCAATGCCTCCCCTCCCCTGCATTTATAAAGTGACATTTGCAATGTTTGCAAACTCAAAGATGATTTTGATCAGCTGAGGGAACAGAGGGTGCTACACAGACATCCAGGGGAAAGGGATAGGCATCACTTCACAGCATTCATAGTCTTAGGAGGGCAATATAGACTATTGAATTCTGGTCTCAATGCAGTCATCTGAAAATCTGAAGAAAAATAGTTCTTCTGTAAAACCACTTTGGTAGATATAAATTGAATTTTCTATGTATAGTGAACATTTCTTCAGTTTAAAGAACCCATGAATGTACAGGCTACACAGGAGGATGGGCAGAGTCTTTACCCTAAAGTTTACTGAAGGGTTACCAAAAGAAAAGAAAGTTCGAATTTTAAGAAAAGAATTAAAATAAGGTAACAGTACAACTGTGCATCCTGTTTTACAGTGCATTTCACATATTTTCAAAGCCCATGTCAATCTAACAAGTCTCCAAAAACTTCAAAGCCATCTATGGTCTACCCTGTTAAGTACTGGCAGTATAAATATTATGGATATTTAGTTTCTGGCACAATAATTTGGGTATTGGATCTTAAATGAATGAAAATTCTAACTCAAAACCCTTAACTGAATGACATTTGCATTTCAAAGATGTTTTAAAATCTGAATCTGGATTCAGATCTGAAGTATACCACTATACCACCAGAGTGGACTTGCTACAACTCCCATCATAAATGCTACATACTCTTTGGAATATATTGTGATTTAAATCAGCAGCTAGAAGGCAAAGCAAAGGGTATTTCTCAAATTACTAACGTTGATAGGTTTTATGCATTCTATATGTAGAGATAAATCCTTTTATCCTATTTTGCAATATTTTATTTATATAACAAGTAAAAGGTTATTTTGCATCATAAAAGAGAGCTAAAATACAAAACTAAGCAAAGCTGACCAAAGCTGAAAAACAGGAAAGCCACTGGAGAAGGAGAAAAAAGGAATTCTAGTTATTTTACATAACAGATGGCAGCATAACAGAAAGCAGCTGATGCTGGTAGCCTAAGGGAATTCTCCCTTGTCAGAAGAAAAATAAAATTTAGGATATACAGAACCCCCCATTAAGTGAATTTCATAAAAAGAACATTTTATTTAGCTATACATGTATGGGCATAGACATATAGATGTATACAGACTTGCACATAGTTGTAGAGACATCTGTGTTTGGAGGGAAAAGAGACTAAAAGTTACAACAGAATTATACATTCCTTACCTGTGACAAATCTTTATTGCTCCTTTCTTTGGAGCACCTCATTGCTCCAACCTTAAGCCTTTACTTTTTCCTCTCCAAAACTCTCAAATGAGCATCTATATGCTCATTTGGCTTCTCATTTTCCTATACTCTCTCCCTTCTATTTATTCTGCCACCCAGTCTAGTGTCCCACATACCTTGCACCCTTCTGCCACTCTCCTTGTAAACCCTTTTTCCATGCTGCTCTCCTGCCTGGAAATACAGCTTGCCCTGGAAAGCAGATCTCACCCAGTCTGTAGATCCCACCACGCCTTGGCGGGGTTGGCAGACCCATCAAACAAGAAAGGCAACATCTCATCCCTCTGAGCTGCCTCTGCAGACACAGAGAGGTTTCAGGGTGATTTGTGCTGTCTGTTCAGACCAGAGATACCTAATGGATGACCTTTGGCATCTGTGTATCTTGCCTGAGCAATTCAACCACTTTATGGCTCACTCTCAGTGACCTTTTTCCTATCAATGGTGGATGAAATATTTGCAACAGCAGCAGCATCCCTCTCCTACTCCTCATGTTCCCAACTGGCTTGTCCAGCTACCCCCCTGCAAAGGACTGATTGTGGAACAGGACACCCTCACACCCCCCCACCACACTAAGATTAAGGTTTATGACAGGGATAAGCCACACCACTAAGGCAAGCAATTTGATTTGCCTCACCAGAGAGTGAGGTACTGTAAAAGCGGACCAAGATACCCAAATCCAAATCTCTTATCTGAACAAGATATACAAAGGAAAATAAGTCACAGTGAGGAAGGCCTGAAAAAATGACAACACTGGAGAGAAAAAGGACATGAATAATTTCATGCAGCAGTATGGCTTAGTGCTGATTGGAGGTTGATGGGCTCAAGTAATTTTGGGCTACATGCATATGAATATGAATATCTGTCCCTGTGTGCAAGGTTTGTGGGTTGCCATTTGGAGTATAAAGGAAAAATAGCTGCTGACCCAGTGCCACTTGACCTAGCTGAACATACCTCTGTTGTAACTGTTAATGTAATGAGTAGTAATTATTTCTCCTGAGTATATCATTGCACCGAAAGAGAAAAGTGATTATTATTAACTAGATTCTCCAATCCTATTAGAATCAATGTGGTTTTTTTCTTTCCCATGGATTCACCCAGAAGCAAATCAAAGCCAGCCAAAGAAGGAGGCTTTGCCTTGTTGAGAGTCATTTTCCTAAGACATTGAAAAAGATGAAATGCTAGCAGTCTGAGAAGAAAAAAGATGGGATCGGAATAAAAATGTTGATGTGAGCATTCCTAAATGTGAAATTCTTCCACCCAAGTCCCAAGAAGTAGTCTGTTTAATGCTCCCCTCAGAGTAATTTTATTACCAAGAGAGGTTTTGCCTGTGTGACTCTCACCCCAGATCTGATCCATTAATGAGACCAGGAAAGGGCACAGGTAGCTGTTGCAGCTGGACATTTCCAGGTAGAAATGCTCTGCTGTGATAATGCCTGGCCACAGTACTTCCCCTCTTTACAAGGCTACACTGGCTCAATGCTGATGTAGCAGAACACATCTTTTGGTAAAATTCATTGGTTGAGATAAAAAAAGTTAAAAATTACAGAAAATAAATATAATAACAATAATAATTCCACCATAGTAACAGTGACAGTTATATACAAAACAAGTGATGCACAGCACAATTGATCACCACCCACTAACCAATTTCCAGCTAGTTCCCAAGCCATCGTCATGTCCCCAGCCAACTGCCCCCAAATTGTTATTACTAAGCATGATGTCATATGGTGTGGAATATCCCTTTGACCAGTTTGGGCCTGCAGTCCTGGTCTTGTCCCCTCCCAGCTTCTTGTGCATCTCCTGCAGAAGGTTCATGCCTCCTCACTGGCCGGGCCTGGGAAGAGGAAAGTCCTTGGCTTAATTGTAAACACTGCTTAGCAACAACTAAACATCAGTGTGGTATCAACAGTATTTTCATCCTAAATCCAAAACACAGGACTATGTCAGCTATTGGGAATAAAATTAACTCTATCCCAGCCAAAAGCAGTACAGCCGAAAAACTGACAAATATTTCATGGTGGGTTTTTTTTCCTCAATGCTTAATTTTTCCACTCAAGTTACTCCCCTCCTCCCCCCTTTTGTTTCACCTCTTTACCCTGTTATTTTGGTTTGGTTATCTTCAGTTCAACTGATCTCAACGGAAAACCACTTGGAAACAACATTTTGATTGTTTTGCAATTATATTGCTGTGTTTGTCCTGGAAACTAGCAATTCTACTAAATCTTAGTAAGTAGCTTGTGAGCAACAAAATGATCATATACAAGACTCAGGGATTTTTAATTAGTGCAACCAGAAGTTTGGTGTGAAGCAGAGAGGACTAAAATAACTTTGACACACTGTTCTTTAACATACATTTTCAACCACCCTTTCTTCTTACTACCTCCACTATATCTTCTTCAAAGCATTTGCCACAACTGAGACCAAGAAGAGATCCAAGGAAGTACTGTGAAGACCACTGAGGAGCAGGTAGGCCAAACCCATTCTGTGCAAGATACTCAGGTTGTTTCTAAGATTGTATTGAGCTGGTACAGGATACTGGTCTCTGGGAGTTTTTTGTTTGCATGACAGAGAACTCCTGTGTTCTTGTGAAACCATTACAATCTATATTACCTCACTCTTCAGAATTTTAGGAAAGTTGGATGACAATGGTGTTCATTTTCTGGAAAGAGGAAGATGAAATAATAATAGGATGGACCATTTTTTAAAGTCCCTCAAAATCCTTAGTGAATTTACTTGCTTAAAAGTGTTGAGGATCAAATTCTGCTCTTAAGATACAATATAATCACACTTGCTTAATAGTTTATGGTGATGGGAGCTGTTGAGCAAGACCAAAAATCAGATGTACTCATAGAAGTCCCTCAGATACCAGGTTTTTTGTGAAAGAGGAAGAGCTGAGACCAAGTGGAGCAATAGAATATTTAGGAAAAGAAAAAGCGCAAATGAGAAAGTAGAAGAAAAACAAAGAGTGAATCCATGTATGACAAGCTCTGTGGGTGTATGTGTGTACACCATGCATGTCAGTGGTCCTAGAGCCCTCAAATAAGTGAGCAGCACTGATCCATAAGTGAGCCATTAACCCTCATGAGTGACCAGAGGATCTGCACCTGTGTTTGGCACTCTTTATTAGCAGGGCACTGGTTTCTAGTAGCAATGTGGCATGTTCAGTGCAAAAGCCACAAACTCCTCCAAAGAGCTACCATCACCTGTGGAGCATGATGAAGATGGGGAACCAACTTGCTGATGGCTTACCAGCATCTACCACCTCAGGTAACCCTAGGAAGTGTGGGACTGAGTACAAACGAAGGAACATGAAGCAAGAAATATAGCTAAGACTAATCTAGCTCTAGATTTTTACCTTTATAAAACTGTGCCACAACCTCAGCAGAGGATTTACATTTTGATATCACCTGAAATATTGTCCTGCCAAAGTGCTGCTTCACTCCTCAGCACGTGTGCTGATGGGGGCCATGGTTCATTCTACTTCCATGCAAACAAACTAGACCATTCATATCTAATTAGACGTATTAAGCTAGTAAATGCCGAGGACCTTTCAAGGCCACAAGGCCAACAGCATGCAATAGTCCACATCCATACTATCAGTCTCTGGTAGCCACTACAACAAACTGTCACAACTATATAGCCTGCTGGGAATGGTCCTCAGACCATACTGACTCCTGAGCTATGGCCTGACCAAAGCCCCACTAGAGACCATTCTAACTGTTTCACCAAGAAATATTCCCTGGAATGGTTGATTTTCTCATACAAGTTTAACCTCAGCCTATATATATCCCAAATTGATTGGTAAGGCTTAACAGGCCTCAGATTCTAACCTCACCCCACATTCCTGCTCACTAATGGGCATTAGATACTTCATTTTTCCAGAGTACATACCACATGTGAATGCCCTCAGGCCCAAAGTCAGTACGTTGTTCTCTGCATGTCATATACATGAATTTACGATTAGTGTATGACAGCTGACAGGGGACCACATGCAGAATTCAGTGTTCAGGGGTGCTGCATGGATTTCTGTCTTCTGGGAAACTCTGCTCCATAAATTAATGCAGTACTTAGATGCTTCAATATGAGCGATATTTTGTTTCTGACATTTAGAGCACCGTGATTCAGTACTTTGCTTCAGCTGTTCCAGAAAGCGTGGTCATGAACAAATTGGTGCCTTGATCTCCTGTGAGATGGGAAGGTGAAGTACTTTCTGCATAGCAATGGGAGGGCTGTTCAGATGTTGCACATCTAAGGAAGCAAACCACCACTGCAATAAGAGGCATGCTAGAAAATGCAGACTTAAATGTAAAGAGCTGAAATATTCATTTGTGAGCTCCACAGTCTCCAACCTGCCCTTCAAGCAATCCCTTGCAAGATGCAAGAGACTAGACCAAATACACAAAGCTTAAATGAAGTCAAGGGACCTGATCCTACCCTAGATTTCCTGTGTTGTTTTAGACTGTGTCACAGAATCACTGGGACAGGAAGGACCCTCTGAAGACCATCAGGTTCAGCATCCCTGCTCAGAGCAGGGTCAGGATTTCCCCATCTAACCTGCATGCTCAACATTTATTTGCTTCAGCAGTTCACTGATACCTACAAAGACCCCTGAGATCCATGAAAAGAAAGTACTACATAAGTAAAATGCATGTGACAGCTCTCTAGATATTTATATATGCACCTTTGGCACCCACATGCTTAAGAGTGCTTGTATGTGTGCACATATATATGCATCCTGAGGAAGTTTGCATGTGTCAACATCCTTGTCCAGCTCACAACTTTTATTATGGTTGCTGCTGTTATTTGTTTATGCTATCACATAATTTAATGTACATGTACATGCATTGCTACCACAATAGAGTTCTAGGATACAGAGTTAAGCTCTCTTGATTACTCCTGTCTGGATCCTCAGCACTTGTCTCCCGATATACTTTTGGGCTTCTCAAGATGTCTAAGCAAAGGGGCACCTTCTCCTCTTCCCTACTCCACCAGCATTGTCTCACATTTACTCAAAGGATGCCTTTGAGTCTTTGGTGCAGTCTGAGTAGATGGGGTGTAGTCTGGGTGTGCTGCTGGTTTGGGTGAACAAATGCACGTGGATGGCAGACCTTAATGCAAATCAGTGAAGGCAATAGCATAGTGCCTGTCATCTCACACGGGGGAGCGGCTGAGCAGATGAAAGACCCTTTCCTCAGGTACATCAGGAGATGTGGATCTCTGGCACTGTGTTAGGCTGTCTGGGCCACCCAATCACTCGGTAATAGGAACTGACCTCTGGAATAGAGAAAACTAAAGTCTTTCTAAGCTTGGATCCGGGTTTTGGAGATGTAGGCTGGTACCTCGAGAGAATGAAGTCCAGACTTCTAATGCATGCCATTTGGTTTGAACTCATGCAGGCAGAGACACATCCTGGAGCTTGGCCATAGTGCGAAATTTATACAAGGCACCGTGATGTTTGGATCACATTTTTATTTCACTCCCACTTCTAAAAAGATAGTGGGAACCTAACTTCTGTATAGGAATGGATCAGATACCGAACATTTCAACAGTGAACATGTCTGGAAATGACACCCACAGCCACATCTGCAGATCTGCCCACCTTAGTGTGCCAACACAAACCACAATGCAAGGCACATGTCTTTGCAAAATGCAGCAATAAGCCAGGATGTAGTCACATTTTTATTTACTTTTTCTCATTAACAGGAGATTGAAACTTACCCTTACACATCTGAGCAGAATGAATCGGGCCAGCCAAGCAAGTTTAGTTTAGCCAACACCATTTGCTGTGTATGCTAAAGAAAATCACCTCTAAAGTATACTGAAGAGCTGCAGAAATAGATGTTTTAAAGGCTGCTATCTGGCCATAGCAGTCCATATGTGTGTATTTGAATGGGATGGGAGAAGAATGAATATTATTCTCTGGGGTTATTGCAGAAGCTTTAAGCAGTTTCAGTTCTCACGTTGTACACTCCAGCTGCCATCACGGCTGTGGTGCAACATCTGTAGCACCATCAGTCACGAAGAATCACAAACATTCCCTAAAATGAGGAGCATTGTAAGTAAAATCAGCACTAGAAAGCATTCAAAACATAATAATCCTCTCTGCACAGATACTAATGAGTACACTCGGGACACCAGTCCGGGCAACTGTGGAGGAGCTGTGTCTGTGATACTGCTGGACATATGGGTGAAAACAAAGAAGCAAGAATGCAAGGAAAAGAGCAAACAAGCGAGGAAAACTTTCCAACTGGGAAAGTGTTTGAGGGTGATGGCTTCCAAATCCAGTCAGCAGATCACTGGCAGTTTACAGAGCTATCATATGAAGTCAGTTGAACCAAATGGTTTTCATTTAACTTTAGTGAAAGACTTGGTGAGAAGATCGTTGTGAAATAGCGATGGCTGACTGTGCTAAGTCAATGCAGTACAGCTGGGGACTGTTTTAGGGGTAATGAGCTGAGAAATGGCAAAGATGACAGAAACTATGCCTGGTTCTGAAGCAACGGCAACTCTTTCTCTTCTGCTGTATCATCTTCTTCCTGACTTCTCTGCTTCCTTACCCTTTGCTTAGCTTTAATGAGTGATGCTGAATTATTTCCACTATGTCACAACTGTCATGGGTTTTGTCTTCCAGTTTGTTTCTCATTTCCGTTATTGCTCTGACTATTAACATGCATTAGAACTGCTGCTCAGATAAATCTCTCAACTTTCTGTAGAGATTGCTTTATTTATGATTGTTTTATTTAAGATGTTTATACATATCTATGTTCTTTAACTATATCTTTTTTGCTTCCTGATAAATCACACTACATTTTAATCTCCAAATGAAAGGTCCATTCCATCAGATTAAGAAAACAGCATGGAAATCACCACATATTGGAGGGAGTAAATCTGTCCTGCATGGAACGTGAGCTAATTGCCCTCCACAATTTCTAATTCTAATGTGAAATCTGAATTCTTATTTCACGTCGACCCAGCAGGTCGAAGGAGGCAATCCTCTCCCTCTACTCTGCCCTGGTCAGGTCCCACCTGGAGTATTGTGTCCAGTTCTGGGCTCCCTGGTATAAAAAGGACAGGGATCTCCTTGAGAGAGTCCAGAGAAGAGCTATGAAGATGGTTAAGGGCCTGGAGCATCTATCCTATGAGGAAAGACTGAATAAGCCGGGACTGTTCAGTCTAGAGAAAAGAAGATTAAGAGGAGACCTAATTGGTGTTTACAGTTATCTTAAGCATTGAGTGCAGGGGGAATTAGCCAGCCCCTTTTCAGTAATTAGTGGAGACAGGACAAGGGGCAATGGCTGTAAATTGGAACACAGGAAGTTCCGCACCAACATGTGGAGGAACTTTTTCACAGTGAGGGTGGCAGAGCACTGGGACAGGCTGCCCAGGGAGGTGGTGGAGTCTCCTTCCCTGGAGATATTCAAGATTCGTCTGGATGCCTATCTGTGTAGTATGAGCTAGGGAGCTGCTTTGGCAGGGGGGTTGGACCCGATGATCTCTTGAGGTCCCTTCCAACCCCTACAATTCTGTGATTCTGTGATCTCATTTACAGTGCTCCCCATCTGGGGACTGTTCTCAGAAACAGAAGCTGCACTGACAAATGGAGAAGACAGAGACGTCTTAATTTCAAAACTTTACGGACAGCTGAAAAAAACCTGCAGAAGAGGAGTAAAAAATAGATATTGTTTCCCCATGACCATAATTTCTCTGCTCTGACAATATCATTCTAAAGCCTAGTCATTGGCTGCTACTAGCGATGCCAAAATCCCTTGGGAATGGACTACTCCATCTTGCAGTTTTCCTGCAGTCATTTGGGATTATTTACTTTGTCATCTCATGTTGGACCTCTCTTTGGCCAGTCACCTAATGCAAAAATCCCCAAACTTGTCATTTAAGCCTGTATTTCAGCCTACATTTTAATCACTTCAGACATCCTGTGGGGTTTAAACCAAGATGAGTAACTTGGATGTCTCTGCATCCATCCAGCCTCAGCTTTAGCACAGTGTTTATGAAAGTGTCCCTCCTCTCAGAAGACACCACCCTGGGGCACGTACAGCCTGAGGACAGCAGGTCTGACTTGCTGGCAGGATAGCTGGAGCTCCTTTGTGTGACCGTGGCTGAATCACATTCCCCCTCCTCCAAGGAGCAGGGCTAGAAGTTGAACCCACACAAGAAGAAGCATGTTAGAGCAGCAGGATGTTAAGGCAAAATATGGGAAGGTGTGATCATCCCTTAGAATCATACAGCCTCACTCCATTCGGTTAATTCCCAGACAGGAGCATGAGGCAGGTGATGTTACAACTAACTCGTAGGTTCAAATTTGTATTTGGGTGCAAGTGTACCCAGCCATATTGCTACCAGTCAGCACCCAAACTCCTGGCTGTAGACAAGGTCTCTGCTGTCACAAGCCCCTTCACTGTTTTTTCATTTCCAGGACTCATCTGGGTGCTGGGGAGCTGAATGATCTGCAGAGTTTCTGAAGGAAACATAGTCATAAACCCCAGGACACCACCAGCCTTTTCTGTATTTTGCACAAGCTTCACAAAAGCCACGTCAGACAAAATTATTTATAGTCCTGGGCACTGCTCACTTTTGGTTTGGACCCAGTCCTTCCAGTTTGCCTCTGCCATGAGGTTTGGTGGTTTGAGCACAGTTTGAGTGCCAGAGACTTCTGATTCCAGCTGTGCTACTAACCCCTTGTGTGGCCCTGGGTGAAGCATTGAACCTCTCAGTTCCCGTCTGCAAGATGGAGCTTGTGGCTCCTGCTCACCTCCATCCTCTGGGTATTGAAAAGCTGATTAATTTATGTGTGAGGAGCTTTTGATATGCAGAGTGCTTTATAAGTGCTACATGTGATCGGGATGATTAAGACCATCTACAGAGCTTGTACATGGCATTGTTACTTAAAAATCTTTGGGAATTAGAAAAAGGTAACACACATGCAGCAAAAGGCAATCTCTTCTTGGGGAAAAAGGCAAATTGAGGGAAGGAGAACTTCCCCAGGGCAGGGACTAAGTTGGAAGAGCCATTTCAGAGCCTTTCAGCCCCCAAGCTGCCCCATCCACAGGCTTGAGAGTGTGCAGTGGTACAAATGACTGGTGGTTAGAGGCCTGAGGCGTAACTGAAGAGGCTCTGCAGCTAGCCCGGGAGGTGTCCAAGCATACCTGGAAGGGGGACAGTGTGTACCCCTTGCTTGTGTCAAAGCAGCAGACTTGGATTTCATGGAGGCTGTAATTTTGCCTGCTACCACAGCTAGATCCTAATAACCAAACCGAAAAGGGAATTTTTATGCCATCCAAGGCATTCCTGATCCCCCTCCGCATCTAGTGAAAACTTAATAGCGTGAGAAAATGCCTTCCTGTAGTGTATTGTAAACCACATGCAGAACAGGAGCAGATGGAGGGGGCTGTCCTCCGCCTGACAGAGGGGCTCCACCAAGATGCTCCCTGTCGAAGGGTGGAAGCAGAAAGAAACACCACCTTTGCAGGGTGCAGTCATTAGTTGATGAGGGCAAAGCCAGCAGAAATTGCAGAGGTCTGTGGGGTAATAAGTCCTGATGCTTGGAGGAACATAAGTAAAGGGAGAGGGAGAGCTGCCTTTCCGAAGCCTTTCCCCCATACAGATGGTAGCAGTTAAGATTCCTCTAGGAGCCAGGAGCTGCAAAGTTAACACATCTGGAAGTTTCCTGATGCCTGAAGTCAGGCCGTGGCAAACAATGCTCGCTGGGCCGAGCAGGCTCTGCTCGGGTGCTTTTATTGCACTTGGACTGATTTCAAGGTCTGCTCCGTGATTAATTGCACTTTTAACAATAAAGTTCAAAACACTTCCCAGGAAGTTTGGGGAAGGCAGAGTGCTTTGGTGGCACCAGAAGCTCAGCACTCGGTGCCGTTTTCATTACGGTGGCCCCAGACACAGCTTGCATTAGCAACAGCTTCATCTGACAATCCCATTTCATCGCGCAGAGGGTGACAAGCGATATGGTGTTTCTCCTCCTCCAAAGCCTCTCTGACGTCTGCCAAACACGGCAGGGTGGCAGCAGGTGTTGGCCAGGCTCTCTCCCTCCATCTTGTTTGTGCAGTTAAGTCTGAGGCCAGGCCAGGACTGTAACTGTCACCTGGCCCATGGAAATCATGGTAAGGATGAGTCTTGCATCTTCCCAGCGTGCTCCTGCCCATCTGTCCCAGGGCCAGCCACACTCTAACCTACAATTAAAACACAAATTACAGTCTTTCAGGAAAAAAAGGCAAAAAATTGATAAGCATGTCCTTTGGAGGCAAAATATGTGTCAGAGAACTGGAGCTACAGTGTGTGAGGTTCTTGTTGGCATATAATGATGGTGGAGAGGTCAGAGGCAGGACTGAGAAAAGGAGGATGAGCGTACTTTTCATCTTCATACTGGGATGGGAGTAGGCTTGAATTCTTTGCTTTAAAAACAAGTATATATTTTTGGCAGAGAAATGGCTGGCTGCTCGAGGTGCTGTTATTAATGGTGAGGGTGCAAAAATACACTGAGAGGAACTGGTGTACACTGAACATAGACCTGGAAACCAGGATCATGGTAATTCATTAACATGTAACCGAAGGGTCTGTGAAGGGTCCATTGCACATCACTTACAACCCCTCTAGGGCTTCTGCATGTGATACTGTGGACTAAAACTCACATATCCACAAAACATCCCCCTGCAGCCACTCACACCCACCCAGAGTGCACAAGGCTGTTCAGCACTCTGATAGCACCCAAAGGTCCTGCAGGAGCTGGTGAGGTACTTGGCTCATGATGTGAGCTCCATGCTAAAGTCCTCTTCACTGCAAAAGACAGAGGTTGTCTTTTATGTACAAAGATCAGTCAGATGAACAACAGAAGGTGTGCTGAACCACTGGGAAATTTCAGAGGCAGGCAGCAACAGGGGGAGTGGGGGGGCTGCAGGCACTGCAAGCAAGGCAGCACCACATATGCAGGCTTCCAGGTTGGGTTGTCCCAACACAACACAAAATCCACGGGTCCCTGCCACCACGAGGCACTGCTGCACACCACAGGCTGAAGTGGAAGAGAGGTTGCAGATGCATGAGAACCAGACAGCAGATTTGTCATCCTGTGGGCTCGTGGTGGGCTCCTGGAATCCCTGGGCTTCTGGTATTTACCTCATCTATCTGGCACGTCTGAAAAAACACCCTGATTGGAAATCATCAAGTTGGGTGCGCTGTTAGTTTATTTTACAACACATCCGGAGTGCTGCTCCCTTTCTTCTCCTCCCCCTTCGCTTCCTCTACTAGACTGACTTTGCATCTTGTCTCAAGTCAGGACCTGATTTGGCAAATAATTGCTAAATTTTAATACTCTGCTGGTCATTGTGCTGCAATCAAAGCTTGCTGTATGTAAAATTCACCATGTGTGCCAACATCGGCAGAGAAAAAGAAGGGCTGCATGCTCTGAAATACCGGGACAGGGGTCGTGCCTGCCCTTCGGGAGCTGGTTGAGAGGCATCTCTTCCAAACTGCTTCCTCCATTGCTTTTTTGGCTGCAACACCTGGCATGCGATTCGGCTGGGGGAGCTCTGGGCTGCTGTTTGCAATGCTACTGTATTATTTCATCGTTTGTTGGCACCTCCCGTCTCTTTTGTAATTTCAGTTTGCCTCTTCACTTCGCGGGCAAGCTCTTTGCTCTGCTTTTACAGGGCACCAAGCACCGTGGGGCTGGGCGCGGGGTTGGTGTCCCAGCGAGTACCTGCAGGTCAGTGCAGCCAACTGAAATACCATCAGGAGAACGTACCTCATCCCAGTGACTGAGTGGCACAGTGTGTGCGGCAGGATGAGTGGTCACTCCTGGTAAATAATAGTTTCCTCATTACAGAGCAGTTTATTTTTAGCTATTTATCCAGCTCATGCTGGATATCAAGGTGAGGTCTGGGGCATACGGACCATTGGATGGTCAGGACCACTTCAGAAATGCTCTTCCACTGCAAAGGGTCTAGATGAGGGGGCTCATAGAGGGACTTACTCAGTTCAGTGCTTGGCTCCCCTTACCCTCCTCTGAAAACCCCTAGACTGGACCTGTGTTCATCCAGCAGCCAGGCCTCATGGCCAAGGGATAAGTACAGCAACTTGCACAGCTGGGCCTGTGGGTGCTACCACAGCAAAATCATGGTAAAAATAACACCAAGGCTCTGAAGCCGGGGTGCTCAGCTGTCAGCTTACCTCTCTCTCCCTACTTCACCCCTTGTGTCCTCTTCCCTTCACCAGCAGCCCTGAAGGCACCAGTCCCCCAGGACTGAGGCTATATTGTATGCTGCTTTACATGTATATCACATAATAAATTAACAAGGAAGGGATTTTCCTGAGACAGATCAAACTTCTTACCAGAGGCATCTATCAGCAATCACTGTGCACATGTAAAATTGCAGGTGGAGCAAGCCCGCACATGGAAACACTGCTCTTTGCAAGCACGAAATTACCACGCCGTTTTGTTTTTCTGTTTCGCTTTCCTCCTAGGAATTTCTTTCTGCTTCCATGCTTTATCTTCTGACCAGATTTCATAGTGCGTGGAGCAGAGGAATGCGTGTGGGAAAGACTGGGCTGGCTGGGCTCCTGGCTCTGCCACACAGCCGCCCCTCCTGCAGCCCAGGCAAGGCCCTTCCCTTCACTCACCAAAGTCGCTGTCACACCTTTCACCTGTGAGTCACTGATGTTCATGTTGCGGCTTGTAAGCGATTAGCGCTTGTTCAAATAGCTTTTATATTTTTTTCTTCCTTTCCCCTGCTCCTTCTGATTCAGCTGATTTAGAGGGCTGATGGCTTCCTCGCTTGCTCACACTGCTGTTAGTCACAGCCCTGCTGTTAATTCACCATCCTTCCAGGGGTGGGGAAAGGACAAATGGCTGGAGGCGAGTTTTTGGTAATCAGGGATGGGCAGGTTGCTCTGGGGAGAGACAATCATCTTGTGATTTCACGGCACCTCAGAAGGGAGCTCAAGCCCTGCTGGAACCATCTGCCTAAGCATTTCACACAGGAGGTGCTAAAAAGGGATCCTGGAGCTTTAGGGATAAGTATGAGTTGTAAGTGAGCACCAACACGCCAGGGAAACAGGCTCTGCTAGCTGCTGGCAGGTGAGAAGCTGCTGAGCAGAAGATGTTCATGCAGCTCTTTGAGAAATAAAGTTCTGCTACTCAGGTTGACTGTAAAGAGCTGCTGCCTCTTGCTGTATTGTGGCCTTCAGATATGTGGGGCTGGCATAGCTGTGGGTATCCATGGCAGGGGAAGATGCCATTCCTTTCTGTTAGCTTCGGGCTGCCTGCTGCAAGCGAGAGAAGACAGGCAGTGGGGCTTTTATAGTCTCCCTCTGGGGCTTTTGTGGCCAGTGCCTGGGCATGGCAGAAAAGGTCACTGAATGGCCACATGAGGCAAGTTGGCATCCCCTTCTCCAGTGGGGAGCAAATTGCCCTGGGCAGAGTCAGAGAACAGAGCAAACAGGCACCATTGCCCTTTGCAAATGGTTTTCATATCTGGGACTTGCCATACCAGTGGGAAGTTCCTCTGTATTCAGCCAAGTTCAGAGCACTTACTAACCCTGCTTCAGAGATGGGAACTGCCTGCATGCATACATGGGCCATGCAGGGAGGGCCCTGCGTTGACCAACGCTGACCCTAAAAAGCCCTCTCAGACATCCACTGAAGTTTTACTTGTGTCCTGTTTTCAGGAAGGTCTGCTGCCTTCTTACCAACAGCCATGAGAGAGAGTCCTTCCACCGCAGCACACAGGAATGAAATACCCAAACCACATGCTTGCATTTTTTTTCTTGATGTTTACCTGGGACTGCAGCCAGACGGGTACTGAAAACTGGTTTCTGAGTCCAGAATTTAGGACAGTGATAATCTAATCTGACCTCCTGTACAACCCAGGTCGGGGAGTTTAACATGGTAATTCCTGCAAGGGAAGGAATTAGCCTTCCAGACTATGCCACGAACTCTGCTCAACCCGGCAATTTGTGGTCAAATTAGGTATACTCAGTCTTGGGTCTGAATTAATGATGAGTTTTTGTCTCCCTTAGTGGATAAAGGACTGGTTTGTTGCATTAGATTTTTCTCTCCAGCTATGTTCAAAGGTGTTCAACATTTAGATTAGAAGAACGATGACAGACTTACAATCTGAATATGTACAAATACGTTGTGCCACTAACAGTTTAACCCTGTAAATTCTTAAGCAAAAAGGTTGATGATCACAGTTGTGGTGATTTCCTGGAGATGACTGGGAGTTATTTCTGCACACAGTTGTGATTCAGAGGCTGTAGGAGTTGGGTGCAGATAATACAAAGGGAAGTTCGACTTCCTCCTCCACTTCATCCCTCTGACCCTGCTTCTCTCCTAACTCCACTTTTATATTATTTTGGTTATATGAAGACTTTTGAGGGGATGCTGGCTACGTTTCATGGGGTATCCACTTGTGAAATCTGAGTCATGTTCTACCTCAAGAAGTGTTTTTATCAGAGTATCTCATCTCTTGCATAATACTAGAAAGAAAGGCAAATAGACTGGAGAAAGAAGAAGGCTAAATGTTCCAAGCCTCAAAGACCTCAGTCTGACCCCACCACTTGTTAAGTGACCAATGGATGACCATTCTTGGACAGTCTTTCCAGCAGAAAGCTGCTCCAGAGACCACTTCTCACCTACCTCTCAAGATAAAGGAGTTCATATGGAAATAT
Source organism: Laterallus jamaicensis coturniculus (assembly GCA_022605575.1). Lineage (NCBI taxonomy): Eukaryota > Metazoa > Chordata > Aves > Gruiformes > Rallidae > Laterallus > Laterallus jamaicensis. The sequence continues at coordinate 370,934 of JAKCOX010000050.1, forward strand.
CACCTTGAATATACATCTATACATGTATGTTTTGTATCTATATATATATATACACACATATCCTTACTTGAATAATACATACAAACAGATCCCTGCATATACCTGAGCTGCTTCAGTTTGACCTAAGAGCTGTCAGTGCTTCATAGCTTCCAGCAGAGGTGATACCCATGTGTACATACACACACATACACACATCAGCTTTCCCTGTTTTCCCTGTCAAAGACAGGGGTTCCTTCATGCCCTATGCCTTTGAGCAGCAGGGAACAGGCATTTCTATCACATGGGGACTGGATAGACCAGAGAGGCACAGACATAAAACAAAGCTAGTCTGACTGAGGAGGAAAAATCTCTAATTAAGCAAATATAGTACGTCAATATAATAGGTCAAGAGAGCTCCTTCTCCCCCTCTACTCTGCCCTGGCGAGACAGCACCTGGAAATTGTGTCCAGTTCTGGGCCCCTCAGTTTAAGAAGGATATAGAATTCCTTGAAAGAGCCCAGCACAGGGCCACCAAGAAGATGAAGTGGAACGCCTTCCTTATGAGGAGAGGCTGAGGGAGCTGGGCCTCTTTAGCCTGGAGGAGACTGAGGGGTGACCTTATTAATGCTTATAAATATGTAAAGGGTGAGAGTCAGGTGGATGGAGCCAGGCTCTTCTCAGTGATGGCAGCGATAGGACAAGGGGCAACATGTGCAAGCTGGAGCAGAGGAAGTTCCATGTGAATGTAAGGAGGAACTTTCTCACTGTGAGGGTGACAGAGCACCAGGACAGGCTGCCCAGAGAGCTTGTGGAGTCTCCTTCTCTGGAGACATTCAAACCCACCTGGATGTGTTCCTATGTGATTTAGTCTGGGTGATCCTGCTTTGGCAGGGGGGTTGGACTAGATGATCTTTTGAGGTCTCTTCCAACTCCTAACATTCTGTGATTCTGTGAAATACACACACAGGGCCAAATACTACCCTTAGTTTCAGCTGTGCTCTCCTCTGTCACTGGCAGAGTTTAGTTCATTGAGTGACATGGTCTATTTTCTTCTGGTCTTTTCTATCAAATAGAAGCATTTAGGTTGGAAAAGACCTGTAAGATCATTAAGTCCAACTGTTAACATAGCACTAACAAGCCCTCCAGAGTCCTTTTAAATTTGCATGTCAAAGAGCCAGAGAAAGGGGCTGCAACAAAAAACAGGTGAGGAATGAAGAGCAGGGGCCTTCTGCTTCTACATTCATCCTCTTGCTGTTTCTTCTTATTCTTCATCTCATTTCCCTCTCTGTGGGCAAATGGGGTGAAGACCTCAGGTCATCTCTGTCTAATGGAGCAGAAGGAAATCCTGTTGCAATATATATTGCTTATGGTATATTTTTGTCCCATATGTTTTATTACATACAAAGAAGGAAGCATCATTTCATTGATGGCTGAAACATCCTAAATAAAATGAGACTGTTCTTTCTCCCTGAAGTCACTGCCTGTGCCTCACTGATTAAGAAGCTCTCCTTAAAATCACAGGCTCATCCAGGAGGCTACTGATGAGGTAGAATGGATGGAAATCAAAACAAGGCTGTTGTTTGGGGGCATTTTTTCATGGCATCTGATGAATTTGCACCCGTGTAATTCACAGCCAAGATTTTCTACAGAGCTCTGAGATCACTGCTTTGCCTCTTCATACATTTTCTTATAAGGTTTTATTTTCCATCATCTCAAAGCCATAAACAAGGAGCTTGTGGAGACCTGTTCACACGTTGAACCTGGAAAACAGAGGGGAAAACCCAAACCAGTATTGCTGCCTTGCTAATGGGGCAGAGGTTCAGATAACAGCTATGGCTGCTGGATATTAAGATTTAACCCACCTTTCCTGGCTCCCTTTACAGCTCACGTTTAAACAATAAGCACTTTCTCTTTCCCAAGGCTTTTCCTTAATTGGATTTTTGTTGTGCTTTTTTTTTTTTCCCCTTCTCATCCATGGCTTAAGAAACTGTAAAAAAATAGCTTGGAGGAACCAAAAAGTACCAACACTGTAGAGAATTTCAGGCAGGCATTACACAGCTTTCCTAAAAAGCCATTTTGCCTCTTTCTGATGGGATGGGGAGGGAAGGGAGACAGAAGACATTTTTTTCTGCACGAGCTGGTGATGAAGATGAAGTGCAAGTTTAAATTAGGAATTGGGGCTAATTTTCTTGCAGAAAGCAACACCCTAGGAGGTGGGTCAATGTTGCTATCCCAGCTTTGTATGTGGATGTGTAATAAAGCATCTGTGATGGAGGGAAAGGCGGCTTTGGGAAGGGGATGAGATTATTTGTCCTGTACTTGTTTTCCCTGGGGCCTTGCTAGTCCTACAGGGTTGCAGAGCTGGGACTGGGAGTCCTGTTCCTTTTGCTGGTGGCTGAGCCATCACTGATCACAACAACTCCACTACTGTGGGTTAGACTGGGGCCTTCACACCAGGTTGTGTATCTCATGAGCAGCCATGTCACCTGCAGCAACGGGCACTGTCCTGCTCAAAAGGGGAGAGGGAGCAGACTGGAGACAAAACCTTTTTAATGTGGCCTCTGTCCTCCTTGTCAACATGTGCCTGTGCTTATACCCAGTCTAGAGGAGAAAATAAAGCAAAAGTGTCATTACCTGTCATTACCAGGTGCAGAAGTCCCTGCCCAATCACTGTCTGGGTCCTGCTTGTTCATCTTCACTATTTCCTCCAGGGTGGCAGCCCAGCTGCAAGGCTGCCCTTATCCGCAGCATCACTGAAAGCTTCCCCACCAGAAATAAAAACATCCTCTTCTGCATCAGTAGAGATGAAGAGCTGGTGAGCTGTGGTAGAAGGTAAGAGCAAAGAGGGTGGGATGCACATAAAGGGCCCTCATGAAGACAAATAAACATTGCAGAGGTGCTTACTGCAGTTGTAGTAGATCCTTGCAATAACCCCTCACTGAAGAAGTAAGTTTGAAATAATGTGGTGGGCAACTGGATGTTGGACATGAGGAAATGGGAAGATATTTTGCACTTCATTGCATAGCAAGATTCCTTTGTATGGGTCTCCAAAGGGCAGCTAGAAACTGTCTGTATGGCACGTTGCCAGTCCCTGTAGCAGTGTAGCCTGTGGAGGTCCTTCAGTAAAATTAAAAATTTATCCTTCTTCAAGAGAGCTGCTGACAGGCACCATGTACAGTCTTTCTCCACCAGAATTTTCATGGTCCCGTGTCCCATAGGCTCACCACTAACATATACATGCAGTGCTTATTCTGCTGGCAGACAGTTTTGCCAGTTTTCAAAACACACTGGGCACCAATTAGCATCTCTTTTGAAGAATCATTCACTCATGGGCCTTGAGTCAGAAACACTGCAGACGCTCTGATAAAGGGATGGGGAGTTTTTCTTCACAAGCCATGCCAGTTGCTGAACGCCCAGTTTTTGGGATGCAGCAGCACCCCTCTGTATAAATAACAACAGTGACTCTGCAGGCACCCTGAAGCCGGTGAGTGCCAGAGGGTTTTCTTCTCTCTTTCCAGAAGTTTGCAGCATCACATTGTATCAGAGCTGCAGCCACTGGCATTAGCTAGGCACAGGATGGGTGCTGGAGATCTGGAGACATGCTGATTTCCACTCCACTTTTCTGGAGTTTGTTACCTTATAAAAGAAACAAAGAGCTTTCTTGCAAGAGAATGGGGCTTTGCATTATTGAAGCATTTTTCACTTCCAAATCACTTTGCAAACATTAAGCGGTGCATCCTCACAACACACCTCCAGGCTGCTGTGGAGATGTTTTATCTTAATTTTATAGTTGCATTTAAGCAAGCAAACAGGAAACTAGTTTCTCATCAAATCTTCATTTTCCGGCCCTCAGGTTAGACCCGTAGGCACAGTCCCATCCTCTGTCTGGCTTGGGGTTGGTCTCTAATCAGTCTGGGATGGCATCACTACAGAAAAACAGCCCAGAGAATAATCTGGGGGCAAGATGCCAGCACCAGGCTGCAGCGTGGCTGCATGTTGTAGTTTTACCTTCAAGTGTAGTTGTTTCATCTCTGGGGTATTTGCAACCTTTTCTTCTCATCCCGTCCTACACAGCGCACAGCATTTTGCAACCGCAGCTCATCCTTTCTGACTGAATGACTGATTTTAAAGGCACCTATTCCCTCTAGCTTACAGCCACATAGGCCAAAAGAAAATGACCTGGTGATAAAACGTGGCTTTATTAATCTCTCCCAAAGCATATTTTCAGGGGTCATTAACTGTATATAGTCAGCAGTGAAGAACAGGCACAGGCATAAGGAAGAAGCAGCAGGATGGGTGAACTGGCACCCTGGGCCTGGAGGAGAGCACAACATCTTGTGCATTGCCTGGCAGCTCTTGAGAGCCTGATGCTCCTACCCCTTCATCCAGGGCAGATTTCACACTCCTTGGAGGATATAAATAATTTTTTGTGACTATACTATATCTTCTCACTTGCCCATCCTGTCTCGAGTTATTCATAAGTCCATATGCAACACTTTTTTCATTTTAGCTCTTTTAATTTTAGTGAATAAAATGCAGCTATGTGATTGCTGTCTGAAACTCCCAAATAACCTTATTTTTTCCAAGCCCACTCATTTTTTACATCATACCGCCCTGTGATTTTCATGGTAGTTAAAAATTAAATGAATCACAAAGGCTACAGCTTCGAGTCCCATCCTGGTTGTTGTTGCCCCATCCTGACCTTGGGATAGACTGCAGCAAGGCATGCTGGGCTCGTTTTCATATTGCATTTTCCAGAGGCTCTGTGTAAACAAAAGGGCTTCGAAAGCCCCCTGACTGTTCCAAACACTTTCCTGAGGGCAAAACCCAGGGAGCTAGAGTGCCCGTTGTCTATGCCTTACATGTCGATAGCCTTTTAACATGAGATTTTGAGAAAGGCCAATGACTTGCTTCAAAAGAAAACCCCACCATGGGATGGCAGTTCCTGACCGTCAGAGACCCTTTAACCTGAACGTCATGGTGCGTCTGCTGAGAGGTTAAATCCATGGATACTGTCCAGGTTTCTATTTAACATCCAGGGGCCAAACATCACGTCTGAAAACAGGACACTGCCGTTGTCCTTGTTCCTGTATCGGCCTACACGACTAACACATCCATATGTGTTTGTACAGTGCGTAAGGCAAATAAAGGCTGGATTTCCCAAACTGCAGAGTCAATGACCTCATAAACATCAGTCGAAAGCTTCTCCACATCAGTGGATTTCTTGCTTATGGAAGATCGCTTGCATGCCCGGATTCCCTACTGCTATTAAGAATTACAGCTGTAATCCTACATGAATTATTTTTTACTGCTTTAACTGCAGCAAACCATCAGGCAGGCAAGACAGTGCAAGCCGCATGGACTGAGCGAGTCTGTGATCTCACTCCATTACACAATGGCTTTAGGAGCCCTGATGGTGTAACATTGCCCAGAACAAGCTCCTGGGAGTTTGGGGGTTATAGACAGTCACAAGGAATTATTTTATGTGGTGGGAGAGAGGAACAGGAATGAATGGGAGTTCAAAGTCCAGATTACCATACGGCTAGCAAAACACATTCCTATAGCCTACGAGTGTATGAAGACATCATACTTGGCTCATTTCCTTTTCTCTTGCCTGTAGCAGCCACAGCTTCAGCCCCACTTTATTTGTGCTACATCAATGTCTCAATAAAACGTGACTGCGGGGCCTGATCCTCACCGAGTAGGTAGCTCCCCTGAAGCCGATGTGTCTGTGTGAACGCCAGCCAGGGCTCAGGCAGGCAGCAGTCAGCACCGTTTCCATTACATTATCTCTTGTTTATTGGTGCTTTTTTCCCCCCCTCACAGGCATTTGCATCTCAGCCATAAAATACACTCAGATTCAAACTTGTTCTGAAGCAGGTCTCCTCCATAAAATTTTTTATTTTAAGTTTCTATTCAGTTTTTCTATAAAATTGATATGTCTGTTTGTAAGGAAGCAGGCTGGGCTTAACACCACCAAATCAATTTTAGACTTTTATCGGCACCAAATACCTTCCAGGGGGTGAGGCAATGGCAAGCTGGAGGCTAAGGGAACAGCTGAGGATGGGGGGAATATGGGGTGGCAGTGAAATACTGAGACCAAAAACAGGGCTCTGCAAAATGGGGTTCCCACCCTAATAAGAGAAAGATGCAGAAAGAACCAAAGAACCAGCCGTGTTAACCTTTCCCTCTCAGGGACTGCTACCCAAGACACACAGAAGATACTTTGCTCTTTGAGCCTTTGCTAGTGATTGTGTTTCAGAGCTCCTCTGCTGTTTTCAGGGCTGACCCCATGGTCTCTCCCTGGTTTAAAGGATGGGGGTGGCTTAGATGCCCTGCCTGATGCCTGCACTTGCCTCTGCTGCCTCCACGCATCATGTGCTTCCTCTCTGAAAGGTTTCGGTCAAAATGAGTTAACTCTTTGCAGTCCAAGGTTTAAACTCGTTGAACTGCTGCTGCTAAAGCCCACTGAGGAGCAACAACCCAAGCAAATGAGTGAGCTAATCCGAGAGCACGGGTCCTTAGAAACTTGGAATAAAAAAACCCTGAAGAGTCTTAAGAAACCACATTATTCTAACAGTTCAGAGTTTAGAAAAATGCTAATGCCAGATTTGCTGTTATGCCCAGGGCATTGATAGGAAGTCTAACCCATCGGTCAGGAGGAAAGCGCACTGTAAAGCAGTCAGGAGCTCAGATATATTTTTCCCACCAAAGCAGTTGTCCCAGCAGTTTAAGCAATCCTGCCGTTGCAGGATCTGATAGGCTCCTATCAGAGATCACTTCTACCTACTGCGTAATAGCTGCATTTTTTTTATGCCAAATGGCTTGATTTTTTCATGATGTCTCATCTTTTTACTAGGCTTCACCCTCTGCTGTGGTGAATAGAGTCTTTGAAAGGAACCTCACACCCCTCTATGTGCTCAGGGCTTTGCAGAGCGTGTTTACCAGAACATACCCTAATGTCCCTTCTGCACCCCCTGGGGAGCCTTTGTGCAGCAGCCTCCCGCAGTTGTTTTAGCTATCTGTATACCTTTCTCCTTGAATCTGATGACTTCTCCCTTCCTAGACAGATTACACAAACTGTTCCCTACCCAGACACTGTGAGTCTTTCCACCCCCAGAAATTGCCACACAGCTCCTTGCTGAGCCTCTCTTTCCATAAATAATACATGCCCAGATTTCTTAAATTCTTGGTCATCTTCCTTGATTCCGATGTCAGTGACCTCTGTTATGACATCAGTGTGATTTCAAAAAAGTACCTCTGCATCTGGAATCCCATTTAATAACCTTTTTTCTTATTATAGAAACAGAAACATATCCTGTAGTCCTTCGTGGGTGGAGCAGTGAAATTACCATGATGGTTTCGTGCCCGCTTAGCATCTCTGACCTGATTTAACACAGGCTAGCTCCCACAGCCTCTGTCTTACTCAGCGTTTTCCATGGGTAGGGTGCAGGCGAGCTACATACACGGAGCTCGTGGGCTTGTGTCATGTGTGTGGAGGCAGGATAGGCAGGAGGCTGTGGGGGGAATTCATGCCACCTGAATGGGGTGCTGTAGTTATAACCCTAGTTACCCAGTCTCTTTGTCTAACCACTGTTTAATCTAATTGCCTTCCCTCTGCCAGAGGGTTGTGTTTGTTTTTCCCGTGTCACTCCCTACAACTCTGATACCAGGACAGCTTCCCTGTAAAGGTGGTGAACCAAGCAAAGTATATGGGATCATCTTCACAGTATGGAATCATAGAACAGCCCAGGTTTTAAAGATCATCTGGTACGATCTTTCACGGAAAAGGGAGACTACATGAGATTATCTAGCATCCCTTTCCAACCACATCTTAAAAATCTCCTGTGATGGTGACTCTACCATGGTTCCCTGGCATGGCTCCAGTGATTGTTTGCTCTCACTGTAAAAAATCTCTTACTTATTTCGAGATTAAACCTCTCCTGATGCAACCTGTACCCTTGGCTCATTGTGATGAGACAGTCTCTGTCCTCTTTGTAGGGGTTCTTTAAGTCCTGGAGTACTGCACTGAGGTCACTCTGAGCCTTCTCTTCTCCGGGAACAAGGGACCCACCTAACTCCTTCAGTCTTTCTGAAGACTAGTTCTGCAAAACTCCTGTGTTCCCAGTGTCTCCTGCTAGACACACCATGTTTATACAGGATCTCCTTGCACAGCCCACGTTTACTGCCTGTGACCCTGCCACTCTTCCATGTTTATATTCCATGGCCCATATTTACATCCTGTGACATCCGAGCCCTGCTGCCTGCTCATGTTTTTGTCTTCCAACATCTGTCACTCGGTGCACCTTTGCTCTTCAGTTCAAAGTTTAAAATTAAATGTAGGCATAAGCAAAAGATTAAAAAAACACAAGTGAAACAAGACACCTCTATCCTTGCGTACTTCTGCTGATGTCCTTGATACGAATTGATATTTCCATCCCCCTTGATATGCAGCCAGTGGACCCTTTGTACTGTGTGGGATGCAGAGATCAAAACAAGGACATTTAATGAGCTCATTTCAAACAATATTTGAAGTTGCCTTTTTCTAGTCTATGTCCTAAATTCTCCCTGAGTATACTTTGCATTTCTCTCATTAGAAACATGCTCTTCCAGTCAGGCTGCTGACATTGCAGAGAAAGTTATTGTCCTCTGTTGGAAGCTGAAACATAATTTGAGGTGCCTAAACTCACATTCACACACAGGCACAGAGTTCTAGCTCTCAGATACGCACTGACCTTTTTAACCCAGACAGCTCACTAAAATTCAGGAGCAGACTGAAGATTGGTTCAAACACTGTTATACTGGCCAATTTGCTGTAAGACAGTATAAAGTCCTGCTTCCCTGGACGCAGGAGCAATGAGTTTCTCTTCATGCACAACTGAAATTTTTAATCGCAGTTCCCAAACTATGCGACCTCTTCCCAGATTGCCCCTCCTTCACCCTTTCTCAGTAGCATGTGGCTGTGATTTCTCAGGCTGACTGACCACCCTTCCCGCAGCTTCAGAGCTGGGGCTCTCAGCTGCTCGGTTGTGGGGTCATCCATTGCTCTGTTTGTACATCCAGAGTTCAAATGACTCCCAGAAAAATTTCTTCACTGGGATCCATCAAATTCCCATGTTATCAGTGCCTTCCTCTGTGCTTACTTTTGCCTGTGGAAGCTCCTGGTTTCCTACAAGGCCTTAATGGCATCTTACAGTGAAATGAAACAAAGGCTGGCCAGGACATGCTGGCTGGGAGCTTTTGCTCAACTTCCATCACAACTTTCTGTTTTCACAGCTGAGCTGTGCAGTGCCATCCCATTCCCTACACTCAGGACCTGCTGCAAAGGCTGCAGCCAAGTCACCTCCAGCATCCTGTCCCCCCATGGTCAGTTCCAACCCTCCCAGAGCTGCCAGAGCAGGATCTCCTATCTCTACCCTCCTCCCCTATTTCCCCTTTCTATTTAAATACTCACTTTAGATTTCTGGGGGGGCTGTAAGGAGGTAGAGACCACTCACACGAGAGGCAGTTCTGACATAAGTCTCCCACAAAGGACCTGGGTCAGGATGGGGCCAAACAGTTCCTGCAGTCACTGTGGTGACTGGGAGGGATGCCCACAGCCCTCAGCACTAGGTGAGCAGAAAGCACCAGCTTTCAAATCAGGCCTAAACTGTGGTGTAATGAGGATAATGGGCTGTACTTTAAAGAGCTTGAATTCATCAACATTTGGAGTGTGCTGTCAGAGCCCATTATCACCGTTAAGCATCACACTGCTATCTGACCTTACTCACAAGTTGTTTCTTTCCATCTCACAATGATTTGGAGCTAGAAATGAATCAAGTTGCATGAATGCATGAGGGCTGCATGCTCAGAGGCATCATGCACACCACGGGTCCTCATATCCCATGCCATCACTCACTTTTCCCACATCGGAGCCCTTCAGCTCGCGCATGGCTGCAGTGGTGCCCAGTGCCCCTTGGGTGAGTACACCACGGGTCGTTATTTCCAAGGCTGTGGCACATATGCTGTTAGAAATGTTCCTTTTGTTTCCTCCAAATTCACCTGGATAGTGTGCAGCCATGGGTTTTATTGTACCTTTTTTTTTTTCCCCATGTTGCTTTTTTTCAAATCAAATGCATGTTCAGTGATCAGGCTTCTTTCACACTTGTTTTTGATAATTTGAGAAGATTGAGCCCCTATTTCTCGTCGAAAGGTGTTGTTTTTTTTTCTTTCCAGTGCTCAACTAATTCCTATGATGCATTTTTTGACTCCTCCAGTTTGCCAGTGTACTTTAAAAAAGGACATCAGAACTGCAAGAATTACTCCAGGATCAGCTTTAAGCAATTAGAGAGGCAAAATGCCTTCTCTGCTCCTACTAAACAACCTCCCTGCTTGTACTGACAAAAATTGCTCTATCTTCTTCCATCACCTTGGAACCTCATGTGGTTTTGCTTGTCAGATAGGACCCCTAAATCCTTCCAGTGTCACTGCTTTTCAAGGCTGCCACATTCTGCAGCTGGTCAGCTCTCTGCTCTGAAATCTGTAATTTTCCATCTCTGATTTAAAACACAGGTTGTTTGAATCAGCTCAGTTTATCTCTCTCCAAATCATTTGAGATGACAGCCTTATCTTTGTCATTATTTACCATTCTGTCAAACTTTGTGCCATCTACAGTAAAATCTCTCAGCAGCGTTTCTTACATTTGCATCCAGAACAGGGTGGAAAACATTGAATACCATTGAGTATACGCTGATCCCTGCAGTTCAGCATTAGATAATTCCCTCCTGACACTTTTTGAGGCCTATCCATTAGCCTGTGGATGATCCAATTAACTTGTCTTTTATTGACACTGTATGCTGTTCTTTTTAATTGCAATGCTACAGGAGTACCAAGCTCTAGAAAGCCCTATTTACCATCACCACTCAACTCCGCAGCCTCCCCAGTAATGAAATCAAACCAGTCTGAAAAAGCAAACCCCGTGTCTGCCATCAATTATGTTCTTATTGTTTCTTTCTTTGCTAACTAAATCTTGCTAATGGAAGTAGTGTTGTTACCTTGTCTGAGTGTGGCAGAGTAGCTGGCCTGTAGTTACGCAAATAATCTTGATTTCCATGTGTGACTGCCTTCACCTGGGCCCATTTCCAGCCCTCTTGAACTATCCCGCTTTTCCAACCTTTATCATCAGTGTGCCAAGTTTTCCTTCCCTAATGCCTTTATGGCTCAGCTTACCTGGACCTGCTGGTTCTTAAACATGTCCACTGTTGTGCCGCTAATGGACTGGGAAGCCATGGAAACCCACTGTTCTCCCTCTTGCCAATACAGAAGTATTTATTGAATGTTTTCACTTTCTTCTGTGGAGCTCCCAAAAGGAGGTTTGTGACCTCAGTTTTATAAGGAAGTTATGAAGTCTGGTCCCTGCGCCAAGTTCCCCATTCATGCAGGGTGTTTTTGTCTGGCTTAGCCCTATCTGGAAAGAAGCATGTTGGCAAATGGGACTGGCAGAGACTTGCTGTGATATAATCTTGTGGCTTTATGATATAACCCCTTTCACAAACTGTTTAAGCTTAAAAGTGACTGTATTGTTTGTTTCTCTGGGAAAAGCTCAGAGAACCTCACTCCTCTGGAAGAAACTTCCTTCCAATTTCCAGCCTAATCTTACTCATGACTAGTTTATAACTATTTTGCTGCGCCAACATTTTCCTTTTTACTTTAAGCAGTCTTTTCCATCCCTCACCTGTACTCTTGTGTTGTATAACAACTGTATTATAAAACACAGTCTTTGATGTGATCAGGTAAAGAGCCAAGGTGTTTTGGTTTCTCCATGGCTGACTCCCTGCTTTTCCAACCATTCTCTGGATTTGGTTCTAGTTTGAATTCTTCTTTCCTGACCTTAGGATGACCAAAGGAGGTTTTATCCAGGCTCTGCATAACAGTACTGTTATTTCCCTTCTTTGCTGGCAATGGTTCACTCAATGCGTCCCACTTCTCTCTTAAATGCCCTATTATATGTGTTCTTGCTTCTTGTTACGGGGTGGAGACACTGAAGGCATGGCAAGAGAAGTAAAAATACAAATACTTGTAAAATAAATCATAGACTGTGTTTTTCAAAACCTCCAGAGTATTTTAGGGGCCTAATCTCATTTTCATGGGTGTTTCAGCTCTAGCACAGTTTTCTGTACCACTTAGGCATGTGATGTACATGTGGCCTTTAAATTCAGACCCTACCAGCACTTTTAGGTCCTTAAAACATCAGAACTTAAGCATGTATAGTACTTCTAGAAAAGGACTTCAGCTTGTAAGGTCACTTGAACATTTTTAAAATAATTCCCTTAGAGGTCATACAGTGGGCATAATGTGGAGCTGTAAGAGCACTGTAAATGGGATGCGTCAGTAGTGACTAATCATGACTGTATGGAAAGTCTTTAAAGTATTTGACTAATAAAAACAACAGTAGAATTTTCCTTAAATAGTCTTATACTAAGGGAAAAGCCACCAAAAGTTTTCCATTGAAGACTGAAGGATAGCTTGCTGAGAGATCTTGATACAGAAAAAGAACATGTGTAGGATCATTTGTCTTCTCACTTGCATCTGCTCTCGGAGTTTAGTGCCTTATATTTTTATGATGTAGGCTCTCCTCCTTTTATGTCATGCTTATCACCTTGGATCTTGCAGAAAACTGCCCTTTCTCACATTTGTAAGGTTTCAGGTTTCCCCACACAGAAAGGGAACACCCAAGAAGGCTGGCAAGGATGAATGGAGAAAGAGGATGGTCACTGCATGAGGAAGACCTAGATGTGCCTGTTTGTCTGTAGGTGGGCAGGCAACTGAGGGCTTTGAGATACAGGTTTGTAAAATCATGGAGATAGCCAACTGAGAATATTTTTCTGCTTTTACATACTATCAATGCAAGATCAAAACAAATATGAGATAAAAATTCAAAATACACAGAATGAAATACTTCTTTCCACTCTGCTTGAGTCCCTAAGCTATGGGCATGTGTAAACTGGTAGGATATGGGGGGGAAGTATCACTACACTTACATTTTCTGTATATTTTTCCCTAGGTGTCCATTTTTGGTCCCTATTGGAAACAGAATTATAGGCTTTCTGAGCCTCTCATTGGAGCTATTGGAATATTTTCTGTTCCTGAGTGGTGTAGTTGCATGCTTGGCTTTTGCTGTGCTACTCTGTCAAACACAAACTGTTGACCTACTTCCTTGTAGCAGTGGATGACTGGAGAAAGATGAGGGAAGTTTTGGTGGAGGCATTGTTGTGCCTGGCTCCTGTCCATGACCAATCAATATTGCAGCAGGTCACAGAGATCAGCCACATTTTTTATCACAACCAGTTTGCGTTGCCATTAATTAATTTCTCTTGGCTTGAATGTAGTGTGCCACAGTGGCTGCTGACTCCTCATCTCTGACAGAACAGCTTCAAAGCACAAGTAAAACAGTTTTGGGAGTAGATGGTATTTAAAATGGTACTCTTGCTTTGCTCCCTACATCCTCTGCTGCAGTCTCTCCCCACCTCTCCCCTGCTCCAATGGTTCTGTGAGTAAAGTAAGCTGGTTCAGGGATTCAGTCCCCCAGACACTGCTCCTTACTTTGCAGGGTGGTTGTTCCTATGGGTTAGCACCATGAGCTGGTTCCCAATGAGGTCAGAGAACTCTTACCAGTTTGAGAGAAACAGTGGGAGGGGGTGGGAATGGGGAACAGCAGCACACTTTTCATGAGCTGTAGCTGTTAGTTTGGCTCTGCCACACAAATCCTCATCCCAGAAAATTCTACATCTGTCTGCACAGAGAGTTAACATCTGTCACTTTGCTGTGGAGCAAAGTTTCTTAATACAATCCTTTCAAAAATAATTACCTGTTACTGTGCTGTTAGCTCAGGCATTTGTTTCATAGAAACAAGGACCATTGCTATGTTGGCATGAAAGACACAGAGAAACCAATACTATTTTGACATATGACTATTCTTAAATTAATTGGGATAATTAACCAGCCCATAATTGCCCATAATTAACTTTATTGTAGTATTTTTCAAAACAATGAAACCTTAAGATTCTGATATAAAGTCTCTAATAATGTTAGATACCTAATAGCAATTTCAAGCATTTAATTAGACTAGTTCTTCAGGTTAATAGATCAACTTGCACTTCAAATTGTCTTTTTGCTCTTTGCAAACAGCAATTAATGAAGCCTCATGCTACTCCTGCCAAGTCAGTTAATAGTATTATAGCAGTGATATGAGATCCAAAGGCGTTTGACAGGTTTTCCCTCCCATTGTGTTTTCCTGAGGAGGCAAAGGTAGCTGTGGTCCTACCTCATGCACCTCTGTCTTGTGCTGAAAGTGAGATGACAGGAACCTGGGTCCAGGAGTAAGGTGCCCAAATTATGATAAAAGAGTCAACAACAACAAGCTCAGTGAGCTAGGACTACAAACTAGTAGGTAATCGACAATGCTACCAGGCTGGCATGGGCACCAACACTGTGATATGCTCCAGGATGTTCCACCTTTCCAACCCCCTGTTCCCTTGACAGACAGAAAATCTTAATATGGGATTATGGATATGGATACCTACACGCTCTCAGCCTTGCAGACTGCTCCCAAACAAGTACCCAGTGCTTCCTTTCAGCTACCTCTGGAGTCCAGAAATTTCATAAAATCATCGAATCACAGACTGGTTTGGGTGGGAAGGTACCTCAAAGCCCATCTAGTTCCACCCCCTGCCATGGGCAGGGATAGCCTCCACTAAACCAGGATGCCCAAAGCCCCATCCAACCTGGCCTTGAACACTGCCAGGCATCCAGGGGCAGCCACAGCTTCTCTGGGCAGCCTGTGCCAGTGTCTCACATTAAATATTTCTTCCTAATGGCTAATCAAAATCTGCCCTCTTTTAATTTAAACTCCTTGTCCTACCACTACACTCCCTGATAAAGAGTCTCTCTTTTCTGTAGGTCCCTTCAGGTGCTGGAAGGTGGCAATAAGGTCTCCACAGAGCCTTCTCTTCTCCAGGCTAAACACGCCCAAATCAACCTGTCCTTGTAGGAGAGGTGCTTCAGCCCTCTGATCATCTTTGTGGCCCTTCTCTGAATTCACTCCAACAGCTCAACACCTCTCTTATAGTGGGGACCCCAGAGCTGGATGCAATACTGCAGGTGGGGTCTCACCAGAGCAGAGTATATATCAATCACCTCCCCTGACCTGCTGGTGACGATGTTTTTGCACACAACTGACCCTTAACATCCTGTGAGATGCAGCCACCCCTCACAATGTTTTCCTTGCCTTTTGTCAGCTTCCTAAAGCATTGTTTGTTATCCCGAACAATTTCTCATGCCATGTTCTGTGGTTTCCCTCATCCTGCCCAGTTAGCCATGCTCTACTTAAGGGCCTGGTCATTTGCCTGCAGCCTAACACAAGGCACAAAGGCCACAAGACAGTCCAGAGAAACCACAGCATCATCAGCTTCCTCAACACCTGAGTGACTGCAGAAACACCACAGCTTGGGGAACAGCCAGCAGCACTCTCAGCAAGAGGAAAGCCACTCTCTGACAGATCTGACCTTGGCCTCACCATGAGCAGATGGAAACTTTCCCATGCCAGGAGCATTTTATATCATGCCAGCAATAGGCAAAACATAAAGCTAGACCACGAAGGCAAACCCAGCTCTCCTCACCTGCAGCTGTGTGTCTTACAGCATCCAACTGCTGTTAACTCATTTCTTCCTCCTACCAGCATAACAACTCCTGTCTGGCAGAAGTGGGCTGCTGGAAGTTTGAGAGTCCTCAGGGGAGGAGAAGGGAAGATTGAGCCCCAGTCTTTTGGCCAGCTGCAATGGAGCAAAACAACTCCTCCTCCCAGTTTCTCCAACGCCTACATTTTAAGCAGCGTTATCCCTGTTCTGCTCGTCATCCCTGTCCAGGGGAGTGCCTTGTTCTGAAACCTGAATGCAGAAAGGCCTTTGAAGGTCAAAGTTCAGCATCTTCCGCTGTCCCAACTCTGTGCTGGTTTGGGATAGGGCTAAACAGGTCTGAGTTATGTAGTTGTGAGTCCCCAAACAACCCTCCTGATCTCTTCCAGCACCTGTGTGTGGTTGACTCTCTGCTCTGCCAAATCGCTCTGCAATTCGGTCACAACGCTGCTGCCTGACCTTGCCGGAGCAGCACGGGATGTAATGAATGCTTCCAAGAAGTACAAAGATGACTTGATGGAGGGCACTTGAGAAGTATAAAGCAATATATAATCTGCAAAACAACTTTAACAAAATACCTTAAATTGCTGTGAGTTATGTAGCCACATTTAAACAGTAGCAGCAATCCCAAAACAGTGCACAGAAGCTAGGATTCTCCAAGCTGGGGTAGTCAAAATGTGCTAAGAATGCAACCTCCTCACCCACATTACTCCATACACAGAAGACGAGGGATTGCTGAATTTTCTGGCAACACAGACACTAAGTGAAGTTTGATAATTACTCCATGTGCATACCTCAGCAAGGTGCACCAGACTCCCCAGGGCACAGCTCTCCACTTTTCTGCATCACAGAAAGGAAGAGGATGGAGGGAGGTACCATCTCTCATCCCACTGGCCTCCCCTCTTCCTGCAAATGAGGGGCTGAACAACCCCATATCACAGCAGTGACTCCAAACAGCTGTCCCAGATGATATACATTACTCTCCTGATTAGAAGTCTCCCCAAGTAGTCAAGTCCCTTTTGCAATCCATTCATCTCAATGCTATAGTTTTTCTCTGTTTGCACCAATGAGATGTGAGATGATGAAGATTTAAAACTTTCTTTGTTGGAAGTAGCTTTCTTCCAAAAGGTCATAGCCTGAATTTTGGTCTCATTGACTAAATCTGTGCTTTTTTACATCACTCAAATCTTAACATGGTGTTTGTTACCTGAACATCTTCCTACAAATGACTGCTTATTGTCATCATTGCTGAAAGGGGTAATGGCCATATAAAATCAATTTGCCATACAGTGAGATATGGAAGGAGTCCTCACGTGCGGAAGCTGCAGATGGGGATGAGCCCTTTCTGCCCTGTGATAGTCTAATCTAGAAGCAGGAAATTCCTCAGAATAACCAGCTCCCCATCCCAGCTGAGAGCTGGCTGATAAAAGCCCTGTGAAATATTTAACTATGCATAGTAGCAGAAGATTAAGAACAGATGTAGTGTAGGAAATCAGCTACACCTAGAGCGAACACAAACCTCTCTGTACAGCATCCCCAGCTCCAGCAGGCACGCCTGTGCCTGCCTGGCAAGGGCTCTGCCCACCAGCTCTGTGGTGCCCGGCACCTCCATCCCTTGTCCTGCTGGTGCTCTCTCCCTGCTGACATACGGGAAGGGCTGATATCGTCCCGTTTCCCAGGAGTTGCCTTTATATCTGATGGCCTGCAATATAAATGCTCTCAGTCAAGTCACAGCGCCTGAGAGCAGACAGGTGACAATGCTGTAGCTGTTACCACCCAAGGATACAGGAAGAACATGTGTCACATGGAGAAGAAATAAAGGTTATTAGACAAACAGATAGAGCTGGAACAAACAGAGAGGAGATGCAGCCTCAGGTGCCCTTTGCTACACCTCTCCAGGAGTCTGAAACTGAAGTCTGCCTTCCTTGCGTGTTATCAGGGGTTATTTAAAAGGCAGTGACCACAGAGTGGCTTAGTTAACAGACAGAGGGTGGTACTTGCAGAGTGGCCAAGGCATGTTTGGGCCACAGATGTAGCCTGAGTACTTGCTGAGCACTCGGACTATTCTACCCACCACATGAGCTACACCACTGCAAAGCAAGAAACCCCTTCCTGGGGCCATTTCAGTGCTAACTCCAGTTGTTGTGGGACTCTCAGGGTTGCATTTCATGTATGCAGGGGGTCATCTGGGCTGCCGTGTCACCGGATGGGTCTGAGAGCTGGGTGCGAGTTGAGGAAGCGCGTGGGGGACAGCCAGTCCCTGACTTAGCCTGTGGCTGGGGCAGGATAAGAGTGTCTGGCCCATGCAGGAGCAGCTTCATGCTTTTTTGTCTTCTGCTCCAGATGGAGAAGCAGAATTCAGATCTCCCCTGGTCTGCAGCATGCACGTGGAAGGTGGTAACAGCCACATCCAGCAATCCCTGTCGAGACGTTTTTGTGGTACTGACACAGGCAGCCCTGCTATCGCAAGGGGAGAAGCAGGCTGGCAACCCTTCCTATAGCATCTATGGCTCATGATTTACCTGGAAATGCCTGAATTCTTGGTTGTATGTGAATAGGAGCTACCCAAAAGTTGGGAAGTGTTTGGGATTGAAACATCATTTTAGGATCAGTACTGGGCAGAACATGGGTGCACAAACCCACGTTTAACTTACCCAGAAGACATGATCCTACTTTACAGGGTACCAGTTATCTGAATTA
Organism: Laterallus jamaicensis coturniculus; assembly: GCA_022605575.1. Classification (NCBI taxonomy): domain Eukaryota; kingdom Metazoa; phylum Chordata; class Aves; order Gruiformes; family Rallidae; genus Laterallus; species Laterallus jamaicensis. Next base: position 389,284 of record JAKCOX010000050.1, read on the forward strand.
CATAATTTCTTAGAGTAAGGTTTCTTTTATCTGATTGACTTGAGTAGGCATGCAGGGGTATAAATTTTGGCCCTAGAGTTTGGAATTTTGTCCAGTCACAGTATTTCCCTGCTCCCTGGCTCTCATTCCAGGGCTTTTGGACTTTCATTACTTACTTTCTAAGCAGACTAAGTTTTGATATAATTTTGGTGTTCCCCAGCAGATAGTTTTATAAGATTTTATTTAATTATAACTACAGAGTGTTTTCATGACAAACTTAAAGCGGGAGGAAGAGAATTTTAATTTCTTTGTACAGTGATGACAGTCTCTCAGGCAATTCTTTGTCTCCTTATGACCCAGTGAATGGGAAGGGGATTTTTTGGCTGCTGCCCAGGGGTGTCTGGCTGGCCCTGCTTCACTGCATGCAGTTGTACCTACAGGCACCGAAATACTCTGAGGCACAAGGATAGGCAGCTGACAGGGAGAGGTAATCATGCAAAGGGTATTACAACCATGAAGGCACTTTAAACACAACTCTAGGTGGACAGCAGAAGCAGGGCACAAATATCCCTATGTAATTCTTAATTAACTACAAAAAGTGGATAGGTACCTCTCCCCTGCCCCCGCTCCTTATTTCCCAGGCCATAAACCAAATCTTCAGCAGGTATAAACTGGCACAGGCTCTTTGACTTCAAAGGAGCTGCCTCAGTTTGAACCACCAGAGATTCTGGGGCCATATGGCCCTAATTATGTTAATGTGAGGCCCAAAGGATGCAGCGCAATAATAAAAAGGAAATACTGTGTGATCCATCATAGCTTTGGCACTCAGGGCAGGACTTTCAAAGGTATTTAGGCACCAAAAGAGCCAGGCAGGTGTGTAGGAGATTTTCTGTGTTTCCATTTTCCCCACGATAAAAATTTATTTCCATTCTATCCCAAACCAGGCTTGAGACTCCCTGCCAACGGGGACAAGCTGCCTGTACAAAATGGTCAGGGAGGGTAATTTTATTTTTACCACTATGGAAGTAAGAGGTATATTTCCGATGCAGACCTCTAACACCTTTGTCTCTAGCCGTACGACCTCTCTGAGAGCTGAGTGGCGTACTGGCACTTGCAGCCCAGGGCTGCACGATGCTGTTAGCGGCTGCTGACAACTACAAGGGTAAGTCTGCTTCAAGGCATGGCTGGAGTGAAACTTCTGCAGAAGGTAAGGATCTCAACAAGATGAATTCGAGCCAGGCTCGCTCGCCCCGAGGAGGGTGCCTGCTGCAGTGCAGGAAGGCACGCTGCCCCATTAACCTGGCTCCTTGTGGTGCTGTCCCAGCGCATGGAGCTGCAGGAGGATGTTGGGAGGAGAAGTGCAATGTTCTCCTGTTCTCAGCAGATGCAAACCTACCGCACCCTGAGTTCCCCCAGGCCCATTGGTATGGAAACCTTCAACAGCATGGAAACTTCCTTTGATTTTAAATCCAAACAACTAACCGCTGTTATTCTTGGACATTTATATTGCATTTTCCTCATATTTTCCATCTCATGGATGGTTAAAAACAAATTATTGCATTAAGGTGTTTGAAGTTAGGCTTGCTGTGTGCAGCACTTGTTTGTTTCTAAGTCCTTGTCAGGAATTTCCTGCTGATCTGGTTTTACGTTGTCTTTACCTAAAACAAATTTTCACCAGAGACTGAAATACTGCCTAAATAGTTTAAAAAGGGTTCTCCCATCTCGGGCTGTTTTCTAAAAGCCTTGTAATCTTTGTCCTGCCAGCTAATGAAGCAAGATCACTGAGAGAACACATTCACATTGCTCTAAAGAAGTGGGAAACAGATTGCTTAATACACCAAGAGTTCTGTCCCACGTAATAATTTTCACAGTGATTTTTTGTTGTTCTGATGCCTCTATGTTGGTGCTCTGTTAGTATACGTAGGAATGATGGAACTCTGATGCTGTAGTAACTTGGTAGGCAGCTGCATAAATTCCCTTTAGGAAAAAAGAAGGCCACCATTTCATTAAGAGTTCCTAACATGAAAACATGTTTATTGAATGCTTGTCTTGTGTGTAATTTTCCTCTTCAGACATGTCACTGTTAAGAGGTTAGATGCAATGCCAGCACATGGATGTACTCGCTGTGGGGTGCTGCTGCCCTTCCAAAGAGCTTGCAGTGCTGGATGCCTTCATTTCCAACACATACCCCTGTGTCAGGAGAACATGTTATCCTTGGGAACAGACAGGAAATGTGGAAAATGAAGAGCAAGGTAAACCAAACTGTCAGGTTGTTCTCCCTGTATGTGTGAAAATTAGGTTTAAGTCTCTACTCTGCCTGTGCCAAACCAGTTAATGGAAATACGGCTCCTGAAAGCTGGCTGATTGCTGTCTGCTCTGCTCATCTGCAACGGGTCTCTCTAAACTCAATCAGAATTCTTTTTGACTGTTAAAAGCAGCTGTCAACATGGGTTTGATCAAAACCAAGAGTTCTGAAAATTGCCGGGGTTTGTGTTTTGACATTTCCTGGTGAGCAGACTTTTGTTATTGAGAACCCAGATCAGTTCTGGGCAACTGCAGTGAAACATGAGGGAGACCGAGTCAGTCGGGCTATCCTCCATTCCTTCATGTAGAAGGTACAAAAACACTCCTGCCACCTGGTTGCAATAGAGCCGTGTCAATAATACGCCATTAAATTACTAATGGCGCCCTGTGAGATAAAATATCCCAAGTGATATTGCCAAAATGTACACTGTTAATAGGATCGTGACCTCTTATGATTTTAATTTCAGCAAGAGAATGTTTACAAGATGAAACCCCGGTCCTGCACATTTTTGTGATTGTAACTAAAGTTACACATGTAAGCAGTGTATCCCCTTTGACTCAAGTTATTTATAAGCAGTGTATCCCCTTTGACTCAAGTTATTTATTGGCATAAATATCTGCAAAATCAGAACATTAACACCTAACTAACATAGCAACAACTCATATGCGAGTCTCTATAGTTTCTGAGTATGTCTATAAAGGACCTGAGGTAGCTGTATATGACACAGCAGGGAGTAACACACATCTGCCTTTAAAAGTTCACAGGACTTGTTGACTTATACTCAACTGAGAAAAAATGTGAAGGAAAAAAATAATTATAGCAAATTCCTCAAATATTTACCAGGTGAGGCATCAATAACAAGACCTTAAAAAGGTTCTTACTCTCATAAGGTTATTTAAACCATGGCTTGGTTTTCCAGTATTTACTGGGCGGCAGCAGTGCTCATTGACAACTTTTCTGAAGATTAAACCACAGACTTAGGTCCTTACTATAGACCATAAACCTATATTTGGGCACACATTTGAAAAAATTTCATTCCTACTTTCCTTATGTGACATTTCACCCTTGTATGTGGGTAGAGGATGCTCTTCTAATAAACACAAATGCATTGCAACACCCAGCTATTGTGTCCTCATTAATTCTCTACCTTTCCTGGTTTTATAAAATGCAGACAGATACCACACTGCATATTTACTGGGGACCAGGACAATGACAGTCCATTGTTACATTGCATAAATAAACATAAAAGTCTATTTTGCATTTCCCATACTTTGCAACTGCTTTCTTTTCCTCTTCTTATGTCATAACCTCTACAGAGAGCCCTGTGATGAAACCCTCAGTACAATTGAGATAAAGGATTCATCGTGATTCATCCAGAATAGGGATAACTACGTGGGCTTAAGCTAAAACTAGAAGGTTTCTCCCTAGCAAAGGTATTTGTCAATGATCAGACATTGCCTACCCACTTGCCTCAAGGCTCTGGAGATCTGTAAACTGTGTGGATGAGCATGGGCCAAACTTTAGGTATTTCTCATCTCAGTGTGAGACCAGGGTCAAATCCAGACAGAACGTAGGAGTTTCACTTTTGGCCCTGCTCCCAGAAAAACAAGGGATTTGTGCTTTTATTTGATATGACACGGCTCACACCTTCAAGTCTGACACTTGGAAAAAGGTAAGGGCTCTCCCTGAAGTGAGAAGTAAAGGGCTGGAAAGAGTTGAAAAGATGAGCAAACCCAGGGTGATGTGTTGTAGTCCCCACATTATGTAATTCCCTTTACAGATGTATTCACAGTCATGGTAAAATCAGCTACAGTTAACAGCACACTAGAAGAGCGTGAGGATGGCTGCACACAACCAGATCATATCAGACATCATCCACCCAGTGCAGCATCCTGTTGTTGCCACTGTCCCAGACTGGTCTGGGCAAGCAGTTGGAACAGGGCACACATGCAGCCAGCCTGCTCCACAGTTCTGTCCCAGCCCTTCTTGCTCATGGCCCAGTGCCTCCTGCACCAGAGGTGGTCACCACATTTAATGCCCACTATGGGCTTTTTGCTTGTATGAATTGGTTCAGCCACTTTTTTTGAAATCATGTAAAAGCTTTATATCCATAAGGTCCCATGGAAAGGGCTTTTTTCCCAGCTTAAATCTACCTTGTTCACTTACCTGCTGAGGGACCTCTTCCACTTCTATAGCTCTGTTGGAAAAAAACCCAGGAAAGCTCTTCTTTGTGGATGCTGAAGGGGAGTTTTTGAAGCTTCAAGCCATCATTTGGTACGTTTATGAGCTCTATGGAGGAGGTAAAAATAAAAAAGAGCATTGGAGGGATACTGCAGAGCACTGTGAGAAGCCTGCTAGATGCCATCACACGAAGCTGCCGGGAGCTCATGGGAGAGCAGACACCATTCATGTCACCCGCTCCAGCCATGCCAGCGCTGGCAGAGGTGCAGTGCCAGCTCAGATGGCTACTCAGAGAAAGGGTAGACAATGGTAATGGTAGAGTTTCTCAAATGGAGCAAATCAAAGGCTTGGAGAGGTCAGGAGGAGTTATTTATGCTGAGGGGTAATGTTAGCTGGAGAATAATTGCTTTCAGACTGCTTTTGGACAATCACATTTTGGCTGCTCTTAAACCGTTGCTTTTAGATTGACCTCTCCAGGTTCACCTGGTGCTGTTCTGCCTCTTTATTAGTTACTATTAGTAATTGTAGCCTGCAGCTATGGGGCAAAGGAGCACAGGGGAGAAAGAAAACACGGGAAGAGGTGGAGAGGGAAGGGCTCTGCTCAGAAGTGCTCTTCCCTCTACATTGCAGGCTGACCTGTGATTGTGCCCAGAGATGAGATGGCCAGATTGGCAGGAGGGGCTGAGGCAGTGCAGATTCACCATAAGCCACCAAGAGTAAAGTGAGATGGTGGAGGTAGTTTAGAAGAAACAGCAGCTTTGGAGGACTCAGAGCTGTGGAAGCAGTACCTGAGAGCCCACTGTGGTTGCTTCTGCTGGGGCACAGCTGAAGTCCTTGTGCCTCTGTGGAGGCCAGCCAGTGGACTGGGTATTTCCCAACAAATTTCAGCTTGTTTTCAATCTTCAGGTTCATTGTGTGCACGCTGGCCAGTGCTGGTCGCCACCAAGATGGACATGTCATTTTGCTTCCCAGGTGTCTGTGCATTCATGTGAGGAACCTCTAGGTAGCTGAGCCTGGCCAGCCTGGATTGGGAAACAGCCCCTGCCAGGAGGATTTCATCATTTTCGGTTAGTTTGATGTGCTGTGCTGCTGCATTTCAGCCCTTCCTGGTTTAGCAATGAAATGACAGAGCTGCTGTCGCAATGGCTCTGCTGGGAGAGGCTGGATCTATCCCCAGCAGTTCCCACTGCTCCTACTGTCGGACTTGTGCCAGGTTGCTGGCACCCACAGCTCCCCAAAAGTGTGGGCTCGGCCCCAGAAAGGGGCCAGGCAAATCTCAGATGGCTCTCCAGGGGACAAGTGGTCCCCAGGCTGCTCAGTAAGACAGTGACTCTAAAGACGCTTCTCTGTGGAAAGGATGGGACAGAGGTTTGCAAAGCCATGCAGAGTTGTGGGGCAGGCAGGGTTGGGTCACTGACCCTGCCTTTGAGCACAAGTGTGGCACCCAATACACAGGAGCCAGGTTCAAAACAGGTAAAAAGAGGTGATTTTTGGACTCATTAAAGAACCGGTGAGTGGCACCCCTTGCCAAAAGGCGCTGTGGATTCAGTGAGGATGCAGGCCTTCACAAAAAGACTTGAAAAAGAGCTTTGCTGAAGAGACTCAGAAGATCCCTGATTTTGGAGTAGCTGGAGTCTGGGAAAGTGCTTGGAGAAGTGCTGTATTCAGTCACCCAAGTTTTTCTCTTCTCTAGATGTCTGCATAAGACCACCATTCTTATTTTTAATTCAAGAAAACAGAAAACTGAGGAGGGAGGGTGGGAGGGAGGACAGAGGCAGCAGTGAAGTGAGACAACCAGTCTGCCCCACACCCACCCCAGATCCTCCACCATGAGACACACAGTGAGATGTGGTGGGAAACCAGAGGACAGCCCTGGCCACAGGGCCCTTGGCCAGGCTTCAATGTTGGAGATGCAGGTGACACCTCCACACCTACAGCAGAGGAGGCACAGAGGCGGCAGTGCTTCCTGCAGTGGTGCCAAGCCATAGCTGGATCTAGAAAACCCCTATGGTCAATCCAAAGGTGCTAAGTATATCTCAGCAGCTCCTTCCTCACTAACTAGAGGCATCAGGGGACAGTGCTTGCTTCCAGTTGGGAAACAGAAATCCCATGAAATGCTTCAGGAGGTCTCTCTTTTGTTACTTCTGCAATTTACAGGAAAAAAAAATCCCAGTCTTTTGAACACAAGCTGCAATCACTGGCATAATTAAAAGTGGCACTAATTCTGCTCAAGAAACAGCACCCTGGCATTACATTGCTCCAGCATGCAACATAGGTGCTGTTTAAGACTCTGCCAAAGCGTAACTCTTAAGCAAAACAGATTATCTATTTTCTAAACATGGTTTCCTATAGCTACAGCTCTAGCAGCTTAATTAGTGTGTGTGTGTGCCTGTGTGTGCACACAGGTCTCTAAAATTGATTGTTAAATCTTCCTATGTGAAAGAAAATTTCTTTTGTGCCTGGACATGGAAAAAGGAATAATAGAATCATAGAATCATAGAATGGCAAGGGTTGGAAGGGACCCCAAGGATCATAAAGGTCCAACCCCCCTGCCACAGGCATGGCCACCAACCTCAGGCCTGATCTACACAAGATTGCCCAGGGCCCCATCCAACCTGGCCTTGAACACTTCCAGGGATGGGGCATCCACCACCTCTCTGGGCAGCCTATTCCAGGACCTCACCACTCTTTCCGTAAAAAATTTCCCCCTAATATTCAATCTAAACCTTCCCTTCCTTCAGCTTTAAACCATTCCCCCTTGTCCTTCCATTATCTGCCCTTTTAAAAAGTTGATTCCCCTTCCTGTTTGTATGCTCCCTTCAGGTACTGGAAGGCTGCAATGAGGTCCCCCAGCAGCCTTCTCTTCTCCAGGCTGAACAAGCCCAGCTCCCTCAGCCTCTCCTTGTAAGGCAGGTGCTCCAGCCCTCTAATCATCCTTGTGGCTCTCCTCTGAACCCTCTCTAACAGTTCCACATCTTTCTTGTATTGGGGGCCCCAGATCTGGTCACAGTACTCCAGGTGGGGCCTCACGAGGGCAGAGTAGGGCACCTCCCTGTCCCTGCTGGCCACCCCTCTTCTGATGGAGCCCAGGATACCATTGGCCTTGCGAGCTGCAAGAGCACACTGCTGGCTCATGTTAAGTTTCTCATCCAGGTCCTTCTCAGCAGGGCTACTCTCAAGAAGCTCTTCTCCCAGTCTGTATCTATGTCTGGGATTCTTCCGGCCTAAGTGCAACACCTTACACTTGGCAGTGTTGAACCTCATAAGGTTCACCTGGGCCCATTTTTCCAGCCTGTCAAGATCCCTCTGGATGGCTTCCTTTCCTTCTAAGGTGTCAACCACACCACTCAGCTTGGTGTCATCCGCAAACTTGCTGAGGGTGCACTCAATCCCATCATCCATGTCATTGATAAAGATGTTAAAGAGAAGGAAGGGTTCATTTATTCCCTGAGCTTGTAAAGGCTGCTGTTCCTGGGCAGATGAGCACACCAGAGGCTTCCGGAATTGTTTAGCCTATTTCTGGTTTTTTATGCTTGCTAATTTCTTTGTGCAGCTGGGTTTATTGAAGGGGTTAGTATTTTAGAGTTGAAATAAGGACGTACTGCAAACTTTACCCCACAGCTCACTGTGCTGTATATTGGCATGGCAGCTCAGACTCTTAATCATAGGTGAGGGTTAAAAAAGATGAAGTGATGCAACTGCAGAGAGACGGATGAGGATATGGCCAGACAGAGCAGCTTAGAGATGTAAACAACATTACTGTCCCTACAAAGGGCAGGCATATCACAAAATATGTTGGCTCGCTGCATCCCTTTGTGCTGCAGTAAGTGAGGAATACATGCAAAAATGCTGTCAGGGGTAAGAAACTTGATGATCTTAAAGTTCTTTTCCAACCTTGTAATTCTGTGAACCCTCTAACACCATCAAGACCACGCGCTTGACTTATTTGCTCTGCCTGGGGGAAGGTCTGGACAGGCTTTTCACACATGGTCAGGAGGTCTCCACTCACAGGTCTGGTGTAGTGCTACAGGAGTGTTACGGGAGCAGATGCTGAACACAGAACCCTTGACCTTCTTGAGGCTGTTCCCAGGCAGCGACCCTGCCCTGGGTACATGAGTAGGTGCTCCCTGAAGCACAGAGGTGTCTGCACAGGTTAGGGTTAGTGGAGAGCCAGATCCTGGATGAGATGCTTAATGGTCCAAATATAATCCAAACAATATGAGAGAAAACTCAGAAATCACCTTTCCAACTACAGGTTACGGATCAAATTGCACCAAATGCCAGGTACTTAGGGTTTTATTTTCCTATGACTCCTATTATTTCTGGTAAATGGATTCGGCAAACAAGTTATTTGGCAATGGTAAAGTTTTGATTCAGCTTTCTCTTCATACGCCCCCTCCTTCCCACCCACTTTTTGAAATTGTGCAAATACATTAACGGATTACAGGGTAAAAATAAACAATTTGTCCTTCATCAAGACAGCTCATATTGTGGATGACCTAGGTGTGGCATAATAAGGCTGCTACAAGACAGCCTGAATCCAAAGCAATTTCACCAGCTCAGCCAGTTGTGCTTGCTCATATTGAAGCTAGCTGGTAGTGCTTCTACCACTTGCAAACAACTTCACCCTTGGGAAAATGGTAGACCAGGAGGACCAAGGGTGTGCAGCCGCATTCCTGCTCTGCTTAGTACTGTCCAAGCAACTGGTAATGGAAAAGGAATGAAAGGCATCAGTGTCTTCTGGTAGGATTAATCCCTTGAGGATTTCCAGTCTGTAAGTAAGGTCTGGCTGGGCTGTATAGAAGGTGAATGGAAATTTTTAACCTGGAGAACTGAAACTTTCTGTGCTGTTTGGTTTTGGGTTTGGTTTTGTGGGGTTTTTTTAAAGTTTCTTTCATTCTGTTTGTTTGCAGACAGAAAGAAAAAAAGAAAGAAAGAAAAAAAAAAAGAAAGAAAAAAAAGAGGAAAAAAGCTTACCTGGGGAATTCAGAACAAGAACCAGCTATAAATTGAAGTAAGCCCTTTTTTCTCAAGCCTCAAAGGGCCAAAAGACAAAGTATTTTCAGTAATTAGACCCCCTCCACCAAATATGTTTCCCGCTGTTGTCAGCAAAAAAGCAATGTGATCAAAATCAGGGTATAAAAAAAAAATAAAAAAGAATAACCTAGTTAAAAATCCATTTTTCTACCTGAAGTGTTTTGAGGGGAACTTGTTGCTACTGAGTGTGCTCATAAATTACATTGTCAAAAAAGGCTGTTAGCAGACACTGGGGGAGGAGGGTTACATGTATTTAGCATCTGTCCTGTAAAATAATTTGGCACCAGGAAGCCTGATGGTTTTCTCTCCTGAACAAAGCAGCAGGGCAGAAAGGTGTCAATGGTTGCTACTCCCCACAGCAGGGACGTTGAATAAGGCACCCTGGAAAGGCTCTGGCTGCCCTCTCAGCAGTTCTGAGAAATGTTAAGGAACGTGCTGATGAAGAGCTGCTGTCTCTTAGCCTTTTCTAGTATTAAAATACAATTTCAAATTAACACCATTAATGTCTTCCAATGGTGGCCACTTTACATATGCTTTCAAAAGCCCCTCTTGAACCATTTGAGACAGCTCATGGTTTGAAAAGTCCTTCCGCCCTCTGGAGAAAATGAGATAAATACTGAAACTTGGATCTTGACATGCTTCTATTCTTTTCCAGCATGCTTCATGCCTCACTTCCATTAACAATCTCATCAGAAACAATCCCTCTCTTTCCCAAAGGATGGAGCAGTACCACTCCCACCTCATGAAGTGATGATACGAGAAAAATACACTGGCTCTTGATTATACCAGTGTAACGGTGAAAGGCTCTATACTAGAGCCTGGAGGGGGTTGACAGAGAGAGTTGGGGTCATGCTATCATTTATTCCTCCCTGAGCCCCATGCAGAATTTGGGAGGGGATTTCTACTTCACCCTTCACTTACTTTCCTTTAACAGTCACAAATCACTCATGAACCTTCCTCTGTACAGTGGTTGTCTTGGTGATATTTCTCCAAGTTTTCTCACTCTGGATGCCCCCAAAGACCCTTTAATAAAGCATCACATCTGGGGGGCTGGCTCCAGTCTCCAGTAAAAGCAAAAAGATACCTTAGGCCTTACATTCTTTATTTATTTTTTTTAAAATAACATATTTAGGAGTGTAACAGGTGTTAAAAATCAGCAGCAGTGGAAACACCTCTAGTTACAGGTAAAACATTAATTTGAGAAATCAACTACAAGGGTTAGGCGGATCAAACAGAGGCCGCTTCCTGGTTCCTAGTTCAGACCTTGACCTATAAGCCTCCGGGATTTGTTAAAAAAGAGTAGACTTTATCAGCTATGACTGGATGTTACAGTAAATAAAGTGTTGGTGGGGTGTTTTGAATAAATGTTGAGCACTTCCAGGTACTGAAAGTATTTGTTGCTAAAAAATAGCGATCTCTGACATACACCAGAAGATTTTCTAATCAAAATACAATCCCAAGCGAGTGAAATACTGCTTCACTACCACATATTGCTTATTTTGTTGAAGATTTAAAAAATAAATAAATAAAAAAGACCTGCTGCAGAAGGTGACTGGCCTGAGTCTACTCTTAAACATATCGGTGTAAATCTGATTATAACAGTACTGCTGATAGGGTTACTCCAAACTTCGACTGGTACAACCTGAGACTGATGGACTGGAAACATCTGAAGTAAACATGCCCCCGTGATTTCAAATAATCTTTTATCACTCAGATATGCGAACTACAGTGAGCAGAACATAGAAATGGTACTTTGGAATGGGGAAAAAAAAAGCATTCAAATAATAAAACCTTATAAAAATATATAGGTGAGAGGGAGTTTAATTAAAGGGCAAGTATATGTTCTTAGTGTTCCCCCCCATCTGCAGACATAAATCTCTCTGTACATCAGACTTCGTGTACTTCATGCTTTCCTCTGAGAAGTGAGGAAAGTTTTCTATAATTGTACCCATTAGTAGCTGTCTTTTTAAAATGCTTCCAATTTTTAAGATTAAAAATATGAGGCATGATTTGTATTATGTTATTTCTATCATAAAATCTGCATTAAAAGCCTGCTTAATCAAGTACTGTTTGTTTTTTATTGGTATCCTTGTCTTTGTAGCCATGAGTGAAGAATATGTGCAGTGAGAATTTTAGGGAGAGGCAATAACTTTTATTAGGAAAAAAACAGATCTAGCTGGAAAAGTCCCTTTTCCAAGCTGGACCTGAAGAAGAGCTTGTGTGCCTGAAAGCTTGTTTGCTGTTTCCATGATTGTCATTTGGTCTTATAAACGATCACCTCTCCCCAGAAAACTTGCCCCAATTATTTACTAAACAAGTGCTTTGAATGCCTAGGAACTTTAGGTTTATGCAGATGCTTAGCAGAAAAAGCCATGAATATAATAACATAATGACATAATAAAATAAAATAATAATATAATAAAATAGAAAAGACACAAAAGAAAGATCTGTCTTCAAACCTTGGTGTCAGTAATGACAACTCATCACCACCGTCCCGTGGATGAAGTGATTCTGCAGTTCTTGGTTTTATAGGAGGAAGGCATTTGAAAGTGGCAGTAAAAGTGGATGATATGTCAATAAAGGAACTAAGGTGATTAGCCTTGGGAAAACGCTGAGAAGAGCAAACTTTCTCCCCTCACTCAGGTGTCATGATCCAAGCCTTGTCAGGCGGTACTTAAGAGCAACAGTAGAGCTCTTTGTCTGGCTTAGCTGAGTCATGCAATTATCTCAATAACAGCAAGTACCTAGCAACAGCCTCAATAAACACTCATTTATTTGATTAATCAGCCATTTTGAAACAGGTTTGGTAAACATTACCCTTTCACTTTTGGATTACATTATGAAAAAAGCTGCCCACTGAAGCTGCACCCCACGCTATGAATAACCACACGAAACCACAGATGTCCTGCTCAGCTTGGGCAGGTGGGCTGAGCTTAACTTGATGCTTCTTGCCCATGCTGAAGTACAGAAAGCAGGTAGGGATCAGCGTAATACATATCACGGCTTTTCAAGCCATGGGCTCACAATAAAACTGTTGATGTTAATGAGCATGTTCAATAACTGCACAAGAATTTGGTGGCTGTGAGACCAAGATAGTAAGAAAGAAGAAGCAGAGACATTTGTAAACATTTGCATGTGATATTTAAGGATAACTTACAGTGGCTGGTATGTAATTCAAGTATGGAACAGCATTTCAGTACTCAGAGATTGTGAGAAGTGTTCGCAGTGGATTGGGATCTGGCAACAAATGGAATTTTTTGCTGTCACAGAAGACATCAAGATTATTTCCAAAGTAACCCTTGATAGACTTTGGTGAAAGGGAGGCTGTGAAGTCTGGTTAGTGTGTCTGTGCCTGCATGTACGCATATGTAAAATTGTATTTGTACACGCATACATGGATTGGAGGTGCACGCTTCACGACAGCGCTGAGGTGGCAGCTGTTTACTGCTTTTCCCAAGCTCTCCAAACAGCACTGTGCCTGCCTGCTGGGCAGTGATGAGGAAGTTGTTCCTCTCCAAGGATCAGGGAAATTTTTTTCACAGGAAAATGTCTTTGTTCAGCTGAACCTCTATTGTCTTTGTCTCAGGTAAATGCGCCAGAAGCCTATGTGGTCAGAATGATCCTCCTTCAATCTTTGTGGCTGAAACTGTTATGCTGGTTATTTGCCTGTATTCTTATCCAGCCTTTCTTCTCATACTGCTGTCATAATGCCACTTGCACATTGATTATAACTACGCCTATGTCATCCCCAGTATTAAAATTCTTTATAGCATCAGAGTTTGTTCCCTTTCATGCTGATTTTTAATGTACAAAGAAATAGACTCTTTTTGTGACTGTGCTCACAGCCCAAGAGATTTTGCCTATCATTAAAGCAATACAGAGCCTGCATTAGGATAAGATCTAATTCTAACCTTGCTCAGCAGAGAAGAAAGGAAGAAGACTTCTCTCCTGCACATCATCACTCATCCTCTGGGTGGTGGTGAAGTTCTCAGGTGCCTGCTGACCTCCCAGCTTATCTCAACCACTCATCACACCTCTTCAGGTTTTTGATGTATTTACCTTTATGAAGCATCAGCATAGCACAGTACAAAACATTTCTGTAAAGGCACAATAACTGAAAGTAAAAAAACCCCTCACTATACCAGAAATACACACTTAGTGCACACGAGATTTAAATAATTACATATTTTCCAAATATTTCTCTGGCATCATCTCAGAATATATATTTTTTTCCTCCAGAATTTACAATCTGGATAATGTGAAGGTGTTGTAAAGTCTCCATCCTTGGAGATTTTTCAAAACTTGTCTGGACAAACCCTCTTGGCAACCTTATTTACCTCTGAAGCTCACCCTGCCCTGAGAAGGTGTCAAGCTAGGCATCTCCAGAGCTTGCTTCCAAATTATTTTTTTCTATAATTGTCCCCAAATCTTATTTCAATGCTGACACGGGATGGACCACAGAAGACAAAACTCATGCCACAATGTATGCAGTGTGTTCTGTCATACCATGAAGATCTCGAATGCCTTTAACTGTTCTTTTCCCCTAAAAGGCAAAAAAGCCATGTGGAACGTGAATTGTGGCTATTACAGCTTTATTCCTATGAAGTTCAATGTAAGACATGAGGAAGAACAAACAGTAGCATTTTTACCTTCCCTGGGTATGCCTACTCATTTACATGCAATTTTATTATTTGCAGTTAACCTTACAGGAAGGGCAAGTGTCATTATTTGCCCATCATGGTTTGTTTGGTTTTTTTGCTTTCTACATTTGCTCGTGCATAATGTCTGGAGGTTGTGAGTAGCACCAATTTCTCAGCCTCTTCCATGCTGGCAAGTTAAGGTTTTTCTCCCCTCTATCCACAGAGGATTCAAGAGGTATTACACAAGGCTGATGGCAACAGAAAGGGAAAATAAATACAGCAGCTTTCACAGATGCATATAGATAGTTCACAGAATGCCAGGGATTGGAAGGGACCTCGAAAGATCACCTAGTCCAACACTCCTGCCAGAGCAAGATCACCCAGACTAAATCACACAGGAACACATCCAGGTGGATTTGAATGTCTCCAGTGAAGGAGACTCCACAACCTCTCTGGGCAGCCTGTCCCAGGGCTCTGTCACCCTCACAGTGAGAAAGTTCCTCCTTATATTCACATGGCACTTCCAATGCTCCAGCTTGCAGCCGTTGCCCCTTGGCCATCACTGAGAAGAGCCTGGCTCTTTACATGTTTACTCCTCGCCCTTTACATGTTTATAAACATTAATAAGGTCACCTCTCAGTCTCCTCTTCTCCAGGCTAAAGAGGCCCAGCTCCCTCAGCCTCCCCTCATAAGGAAGGTGTTCCACTCCACCATCTTAGTGGTCCTGTGCTGGGCTCTTTCAAGTAGTTCCTTTTTCCTTCTTGACCTGAGGGGCCCAGAACTGGACACAATATTCCAGATGCAGTCCAGATGCAACTCAGGTGTCCTCTTAATCTGAGTAGTGAAAACCTTCCCCGGGCAGGGTGTTTCTGTGGATGACATACCACTCCCTGAATAAACACACATAGTAACCACAGCACACCCATGAAAATAAATGTGAGCAGATCTATTCTGGTTGAGACAAAAGCAGAAACCAAAAGTGACCGTGGTGTAGGAATCTGCTCGTTTCTTTTGTTCCCCCTTACAGAAGATGTCTCTAAGCCGGCAATCATAGAGACATATGGAAATAAAAAGAGGGGGATGGTATGTGATCTCTTGTCATAAAAGCAACTGAAAGGGTTTATTATATGAAATTTAAAAACTGAAGGAAGACAATAATAAGTCAGAGGTAGCCAGAATTCTCTTAATGACAACTGAAAAATCTTTTCTCGACCACACATCTCACTACAGGAACACAGCACATTTTAACAGCTCCCTCGTTAAAGATGCTTGTTCAATGCACAGATTAAGTTATGCAAGTTAGGACAGATGTGAAGCTCTGTACAGCTTTGAGAAGTAACACTTTGGAGTTATACTTTCATCATGTGATTTCCTCATGAAAAAAACCTACACCGCACTGAAATAAAAGTTCTGCTTTTGTTCTATCTAAATAAATTATAATAGAATCCAGATTAAGTCAAATTTTAAATTAAATTCTCCCAGGGAGCTTGGAAATAACACAACAAAATTGCAGGGTCAAAAGTTTCTAAATAATGAGAACTAGCCACAACTTGTTTCATTCCTGACAAAGTTCAGCTGATCTTTCATTGAAAAATATCGTAAATTTCCCTTCTGGGGGTAGTATTTGCCCAACCTTTTCAGGTTGCATTATCGTCTACTGTAATGTACTTAACTTCCAATCATGAGTCAATCTGACACTATACCACTTTTCAGCTATGCAAACAATACCAAAACTGAGGTCCCAGCCACAAATAAAGAAGGAATTTTGAACATAATGTTTTTTAATCAATGAAATGTATCAACACATGACTATATTGATGTCAGTCATATTTCCATTGAAGTTAAAAGGAATGCCAGCAGGCCAATATTTGATGATCATTTCACTAGTGCACTGCATAATTTCTGAAGGCCAAGTCCTATAAGAAATAGAACACAAATGTTCCCACCAATCAGTGGCAACTACAGATCTGCTGTATCTTTAATAACTGACCATCATATTATGTGTGTAGTCATAAATTAAAACTTACTTTAGAGGTAAGCATGATGTATATAGTAAAAGGGAATGTAACATGTGCTATTAAAAATGTTTCACTGTATTTGAAGTTGGAAATAAAGCAGTCATGTACTGCTCATTTATGTTGCAGTATTATATAATAAATATTTGGTGAAAATGACAGTGACAAAGAAGTGTAACACATTCAACTGAGAATTATACTGAGGCACATTTATTCAGTTGGAATGTGGGTTTGGGAGTGGCAAACCCCCATTGTTTAGTTCCTACCCCATTAGGTAGTCAGTAAAGTCATTCTGAAAGACGTAGTGCAGATACACAGTCCTGGGGTGTAAGATTGCCAGAGACAATCCAAGCTATCCAGATGTGGTCTGGATTTGGAGCTGATCTCCAGAACACTCTGAGTCATGGTGTTACCTGTGCTCTTGTAAGAGATCCCAGCATTTTTACTAAAGAGTCAGTAGGCATGTGTACCACATGGCTCCTTCCACAACTGGACTCAGGAGTTCAGCACAGATCTTCTTGGTGAATGATTCTTGGAAAAAAATACCTGCTTGATTTATGCAAAACTTAACCAAGAAACCATGGCTTCCCAGAACGGTCAGGGGTAGCTCTAGGAGGGGAGTTTAGCTGCTAATGGTCTGTCTTTGTCACTAATGAACTCATAAACCATGAAAAATGTGCTGTTTTTCCAAAGGGTCAGGTTTAGGAATGAAACATGAAAATTGAGCCCAAGCGCTGTGATTGTAGGAGCACCTGTGTGACCCGTCCTAGGGAACCTGCTTTGGCAGGGGTTTGGACTCGGTGATCTCTGGAGGTCACTTCCAACCCCTACAATTCTGCCAATCTGTGCCCCTATACCTACTTTTTGTGCCAGAAGAACTTGCTCAAGATTCCTTCCTAGTGCCCAGATGGGTCCTCGCATGCAGCATGCTCTGTTCCTCCTGCAGTTCTAGGTAAACGAGGTATTATTACTTCCTCTCCTGAACTGCTGGGAGCCTGATTATACACTGTCAGTGTTTACTCTTTCATTTCAGGACTTGGCTGCACTTCAGAAAGGGATGCTGTTCCTTAATGGACAAAATTATTCCTGCTGCAAATCTATTTACACAGCTTGAAAACAATGCAGTGGTGACGTACAGATTTCTTGAACTGAAAATGAGAAGGTGAGCTTGGAAGCCCTTCCTCAATTCTGTCTCCACACATCCCATAAAATACATTATCCTATATATTCTGTTACACAGTATATAAAATCATGCAGTCTGTATGTTGACAGAATGCAATTGATTATGTACCTAGCACCCTTTGCTCTCCCAGGTCTTAAAAATAAGCACTGTGTAAACCTCTGCTAACTGAAAATCATTGAGCATGGCCATTAGCAGCTCATTATCGCACCATCCCAGACAATCAGGAGGTTAGTAATAAATAATAGGTTGTTATTTGCTGTTTTGACACCAGGTGTGATTTCCGAGAGGCAGTCACACTGCGCAGTGCACACTACATGAAAGGAGGAGCAGGACTTTGCCCTCTGCTTTGCCTTTGGGTGTCAAGGCAAGGAGCCCTCTAGGGAGCTGTGAGGCTGCTTCAGGCTGCAGGAACGTCTGGGCTAGCAGTGATGGCATAGTGTTCCCAAGATAATAGTTGATAGGCTGTGAAGTTTTAGGTGTAGGGGTTCTGTGTGATTCACTCTTGGGTATTGCCATACCCTCAGCAGTGACTGCAAAGGAACAAACTTAAGGATGGAGAAGCACACTTTGCAAAATCCTGTGTATTACACCACTCATGGACCATCTCCAAAAGCTTTTTAAGGAAGCACTTGGGCTGCCTGGGGCCCAAGTACTCATCTGTCTTCTCAGGCAGGTTTTGCAGGTTCCTGGGAACAAACTTCTGTCAATGCTGGATGGTTATTGGCATCACTCTGGAAGCACTTTGGGCTGTATTTGTGCAAGCTGGCCTGGCTGCAGCACAAGCACCCCAGGGTGCTGAAACCTACCAGGATTAGACAAAGGTCCATGATTTGGTCCAGTAAATAGTGTAAGACATGACACCTAAGGTGATCTCAGATCTTCAATCTCCCTCCCTTCTACTCTGTGGTGGTTTGGAACTCCAGCCTGGACTTTTTCATGACCAGACTCCTGTGTCTTGATACCCCAGACCCCACCAATTCACATGTAGCAACCCACAGGGGCCATTTCCTGCCCTGTCCCTCACTGCATGGACTATGGAAACCCCTTGGGGAACCAGCTTTCGCTATCCTGCCTAGGGTCACCACTCCATCCTCATGTCTGTGGTCCCAGCAGGGGAAAAAAGGGGGAGCAGTAGTCCCAGGAAACCATTCCTCACCCAGGGACACTCTTCAAGCTCTTCCCTTATCCACCAGTGCAGTGACCCCATCACAGAAAGCCACCAAATTTGTTTAGGCATGATTTGCCCTTAGTGAAGCCATGTTGGCTGTCACCAATCACCTCCTTATTTTCCCTGTGCCTGAGCATAGTTTCCAGGAGGATCTGCTCCATGATCTTGCCAGGCACAGAGGTGAGACTGACTAGCCTGTAGTTCCCCAGATCTTCCTTTTTGATCTTTTTAGAAATGCGAGTTACATTTCCCCTTTTCCAGGCAGCAGGAACTTCACCAGACTGACAGTTTCTATAATATGATGGATAGCCACTTTATCTGCCAGTTCCCTCAAGAATTGTGGTTGCATTTCACCTGTGCACATACAGGTTCTTCAGATGTTCTCAAATTTGACCTTCTCCTACTGTAGGAAGTTCATTCTCCTAGTCCCTGCCTTTGCTTTCTGTGACCTGGGCAGTGTGACTAGAGGCCTTGCTGGTGAAGACTGAGGCAAAACATTTGTTGAGTACCTCAGTGTCCTGGTTCCTTCCAGAAGAGAGTCACCTTCCCCAAGCAGCCAGCACAGGTGAGCTGAGCTGGCCCAGGCTGTTTTCCACACCATGTGACATCACTCTGTAAAAGGGGCTGGTCTGGGAGGGAAGGGTCCATGCAGCTCTGGGGCAGTCCAAATGTGGTCAGTAGTCTTGGTCCTTGCGTTGGTGCAGTGCTCTATGCTACCACCTTATCAGGTTGGTAAAGTGCTCCCTGTTATCATAGGGTGTGTGTATTCTACCATGAACTCTGTTGTTCCCCTTTCATGGTGCTTGTCAATAAACTGTCCTTATCCCAATCTGTGGTGCATCTGTTTCTCCTCCTGGGGAGGTGTGAGAGAGCTGCTCAGCTGCTGCCTGGGGCTGAACTCAGTCTTCTCCATATCCCAGGCAACTAGGTCTTCTGTTCCATTCCAGAGGGGTCACACATTTTCCCTCATCTTCCTTTAATTGTTGACATACTTACCAAAACTTTTCTTGTTGCCCTTGACATCCTCAGCCATACTTAATTCTATCAGGGCTTTAGCTTTCCTAACCTGATCCCTGGCTGCTCCGACAATTTCTCTGTATTCCTCCCAGGCTACCCACCCTTGCTTCCACCCTCTGTTGGCTTCCTTTTTGTCACAGAATCATAGAATCGTAGAATGGAATGGTAGACCTGGTTATGTGGAGCTCTCAGCTCTGCAGTTTAGCCAGGTCTCAATCCATCTCACAGTCCACTCATCTAACTCGTACTTCCTGAGCCTACCTATGAGGATGTTATTGGAGACTGTGTCAAAAGCCTTGCTGAAGTCAAGATACACAACATACGCTCCTCTCCCATCATCCACCCAGCTGGTCATCTCATCACAGAAGGCCATCAGATTATCAAGCATGATTACCCCTCGGTGAAACCATGCTGACTGCTCCAGATGACTTATTTCCTTCCATGTGCCTTCAATGACCTCCAGAACAAGCTGCTCCGTTACCTTTCCAGGGACAGAGGTGAGGCTGACTGGCCTGTCATTTCCTGGGTCCTCCTTCTTGCCCCCTTTGAAGACTGGAGTGACACTGGTGTTCTTCCAGTCCTCAGGAACCTCTCCTGTTCTCCACAATCTTTCAAAAATGATGGACAGCACAGCAACACCACCAGCCAGCTCCCTCAGCACTTGAGGGTGCATCCCATCAGGGCACATGGGTCTGTGGGTGTTCACTTTGCTAAATGGTCTCTAACTCAGTCCTCATCGACCAAGGGAGAGTCTTCCATTCTCCAGACTTTTGCCTCCAGGGACTGGGATACCTGACAACTGGTCTTGGCAGTAAAGACTGATACAAAGGCGGCATTCAGTAACTGTCTTCTCTGCATCCTCTGTCACTAGGGCACCTTCCTCATTCAGCAGTGGGCCCACATTTCCTCTGGCCTTCCTTTTACTACTGATATACTTGACAAAGCCCTTCTTGTTATCATAGAATCAGACTATCCTGAGCTGGAAGGGACCCATAAGGATCATCGAGTCCAACCCCTGGCTCCACACAGGGCCAGCCAAGTCAGAGCATGGGTCTGAGTGCATCGTCCAGGTGCTTCTTGACCTCAGCCCAGCTCAGTGCTGTGACCACTTCCTTGGGGAGCCCGTTACAGTTCCCAACCACCTTTCAGTAAAGAACCTTTTCCTACTATCCAACCTAAACCTCCCCTCTCTCTGCTTTGTACCATTCCCTTGGGTTCTGTCACTGTTCACCAAAGAGAGGAGATCGATGCCGGCCCCTTCACTCCCCCTCATCAGGAACCCACAGCCTCCTCCAGGCTGAACAAACCAAGGGACTTCAGCCTATCCTCATAAGATTTCCCTTCCAGACCCTTCCCCATCCTTGTTGCCCTCCTCTGGACACTCTCCAATATTTTTACGTCCCTCTTGTACTGTGGTGCCCAAAACTGCACCCAGTACTTGAGATGAGGCCACATCAGCACAGAGCAGGAAAACCCTCTCCCTGGACTGTCTGTCAATGCCGTGCTTAATGCACCACAGGATGTGGTTGCCAATGTTTTTGAGTTTGTCCAGGAGCTCTGTGTTCATCCATGTAGGCCTCTGGATGTTACTGCCTGACCTGACTTATTTTTTTCTACGATGCATCACTTCTGAGCTTGGAGGACGTGATCCTTGAATACCAGCCAGCTGTTTTGCGCCCCTCTTCCCTCTAGAGTTGTGTCCCATACTACTCTATCAAGAAGGGCCCTGAAGATACCAAAGTAGGCTCTCCTGAAGTCCACAGTAATAAGCTTTCAGTGTGTCCCTTCTCACTGCCCTGATGATCTCCACCATTTCATGACCACTGCAGCCAAGGTTGCCCTTGAGCTTCACATCATTTACCAACCCCTTGTTGGTGAGAACAAGGTCCATCATGGCACCTTCTTGTTGGTTCCTCTATCACTTCAAGAAGGAAGATGCATCAATGCATAGGTCAGGGACTAGTAGCTAGCCCTGAGGCAAAGTGGCACATCACAGCTCACAACCATATGGCTGAACTCTCTTTCTGCTGTTATGTAGTCTCAGTGAGAACTAACCACTGGCCTGTGGTGTTCCCCACATTGTCCCCAGATGTTGCCAGCAATAATGGTGGGCATGTTCCCAACTGAATGCGCCTGCAATTGTGTGCCCATGGCTGAACCAAGCGAACCTGGTGAGAATGACATTGTCCAGTTTTAGTTCATTAAATTCTGCACCTTCTAGATACTTGTAGTATACATTCATAACTAGAGTGGATGAAAAAATTTGAATTTTTAACTTATGTCACAATTTATATATATATATTAACTTATATATTTCATTGTTATGGTCAAGCAGGGTGTCAAGCTCTGCAAACATGGCCTGAAAAATATTAAGAACTGCATCTGCAGAAGTGAGAATGACCAGAAGAAATACACAAGTAGGTGGCTTAGGAGACTGAACATGCTCAGAGTACAAAGTGCAGGAAAACCTGACCAAACACAAGTCATCCTGAAATTTAACACCATCACAGCCACTGATGCTTTCACTCTGCAGAATCACAAACTATTTCTTTTTCATCAGTGATCTTGTCAGCATCCTCAAACACAACCAAGCTGACAGCATCCACTAATAATCAAGGACCAGAAGGGTTTAATAGCACTAGATAAGCTTGATAAAAGCTTAATGAATAAAGCCCAGAGAGACCATTATTTTGCTATTTATTCTTCACTAAACATCTTTGTGTCTTGGATAGCTTTAGTCATGTTGTGAATGGGGTGTAGGCAGGTGTTGGCCAGGTTTTACCAGGCAGTCCTGCATAGCCAAATCCCACAGGCAGGTCCCTAGGATGACTGAACACACTAAGACTTTTTGCTTGGTTCTCCTGAAGCACTTAGCAAAGCAGCAATGCAATGTCACTCTGCTTAAAACCTTTTCTGCAGGATTTATTCACCTGTTCATTGCCTGGCAAGCAATAAACAAGCTGCATTACTCCTGAGGCAACGGATAGATACCTGAAGTGTTGAACATATCTCTATTAGTTCTTAGCTGTAACCATTTCTAGGACTTGGGAATTACTAGGGAGATGTACCATCTGTCATTATCTGCATAATTCTCATTCACACAAACACCAAAAACCAGGCACCTTTACTGAATTTACATAGTTATAATATTGCAGGCATCCCACATAGTGAATGGATTATACACTGGTATACGCAGGTTTAAATGGAGATTATTTATTTAATTGGCAAAAGGACTGAAAAGCCAGACTGCAATTCATGTCATTCTCAGCCTGTGCCATTGTTTTATCAGTGTCTCATACAAGGTGCAATGAAAAGTTGCCAATGAAAAGTAGGAGCCTGGTCTGTTGCAGAAATGTTGCTAGCTAGGGCCTGGCGGTCGGAAGATCACGTGATATGCGGGTAGGTAAGGCCCCTCCCCTATAGCCGGTAGCAAGCAGGCGGAAGTGACGTCCCGAACCTCAGCTATATAAGGCTGTGTCACCTGTTAATAAACGCCATTTTGCCATCCATCATATTGATGTCTGTGTGCAAGTGGTCCGCGCAACCTGGGTTTGGTCGATGTGCCGTTCCTGAAACAGGCCGCCGAGCAGTTGCGAAAGGCAACATAATGGTGCCGAAACCCGGGAATAAAACCCGGGAACGGGATTTCGCCTGGATTCGGGTGAACGGCGGCCGGAGCGGCTGGACCAGCCCGGCGGGGAGGACACTCCCGGACCTGCAAGGAGGATGGAAGCCCTTGCGAAGGTCGTATCTAAGTTATATAAGTGGTGGGGCGGGTCTGCTGAGGAGACCAGGGATGCCCCGGAGATGCATGGCAGGGACCACCGCTGCTGGCGGGATGAGTCAGCCGATGAGGCCAGAAATGCCAGGAAAAAATATGGCATGGACCAGTACCGCTGGTGGAACGGGTCGGCGGATGAGGCCAGAGATGCCGTAGAGTTCGAGGACGCGTGGTATAGACCACCGCCGCGTGCGCCCCAAGATGGCGCCGAGTGGCAAGGGGAAGGGCGGAGCGAGGATGCCTTCGGCGGGAACAAGGAGAAAGCGCACAAATTGGATTGGGAGGGGAGCGCAAGTGAGGGGCGGAGAGCCGATCAGAGCGGCTATTTGAATAGGGCAAGCGCACCCCCCGCCCAGAGCAAAAGGCGGGATGAGCCAAAAAGGGGGGGGCGGCTAGCCCACAAAGGAAGTGGGCGGGACCGGAGCCCAACAAAAACTTACCGGGGCCCGGAAGTAACCAGCCGGTCGAGTTCTGGCTCCGAAACAGATACAAGCCGGGATCATAGCAAACGGCTAGCCCGCAGGGGAAGTGGGCGGGACCGGAGCCGAACAAAAATCTACCGGGGCCCGGAAGTAACCAGCCGGTCGAGTTCTGGCTTCAGAACAGAACCTAGCCGGGATCATAGCAAACGGCTAGACCGCAGGGGAAGTGGGCGGGACCGGAGTCTAAGGTTTCAGGGAACCAGTCAGTCAGGTTCAGACTCCGGATCAGACACTAGTGGGGACAAACGGCTTACAACCGATTCGAATTCAGAGGAGGAGATAGGGGTAAACAGAGTCAAAAGCCGCAATAAAGAGAGACCGCGAGGGGAAAAAGTACCTCTCACGGATTGGAGGAAAATACAGATTGCATGCGCTGACTGGGCTCCATCAGCCACACTAGCGTTCCCGGTCCGGGTGACAGACGGGGGCCAAAGGGTCCATTCACCAATAAACCCTAAGGATATACAAGCGGTCGTTAAAGCAATTGCGGACAAGGGACTCAACTCTGCCATGGTTTCTACCCTCATCGATGGGATTTTTGGGGGAGACGACATGCTCCCATTTGATATAAAACAAACCTGCAGATTGATTTTTGATGGGGCAGGAATGATTGTTTTTAAGCAGGAATGGGAGGATAACTGCACGAGGAAACTAGCCCAAGTAACCGGGGCAGATCACCCGCTACACGGCTCTAGCCTGCAGCGGCTAATGGGTACAGACCCAACTATGATTACAAGCCCAAGGCCTGCGGGCCCATGAGGTAACAACAACTACTCGTGCAGCTAGAGAAGCTATTCGCACAGCTTCCAGAGTTATTGCCAAGCCATCACCATGGTCCACAATTAGGCAAAATGAGAGTGAGAGCTTCACCCAGTTTGTAGATCGCCTCCAAGCAGCGGTCGACTCCTCGACCCTGCCCATGGAAGCAAAAGGCCCAGTTGTTGCAGACTGCTTACGTCAGCAGTGTAATTTAAAAACCAAGGATATCCTACGATCACTGCCAGTGGGGTCAAGTATTGCGGATATGATTAAACATGTTGCAAATGAGGAGCATCTGACCCCAATTCAGGTGGCAGTTCGCACCGCAATAACTGATGTTTTGGCATGTTTTAAATGTGGCCAGGCAGGCCACGTGGTGGCAAACTGCCCCCGGCTGGGGTACCCACCAACAATGCACCCCCCCCAACAAACTCAAGGCAAAGGACCGTGTTGGACCTGTAAAAAGAAAGGACATTTTGCTAAAGAATGCAAATTTAAAACTCCGGGAAACGGGGAAGGGAGAGGACACTTGGGCCGCACACAGCCCTCTCCCGCTTGGAGCATGAGGCGGCCCAACTATGCCAACACCGGATGGGGCGAGGCGCTCTCAAACTCACTACCCCCCCAAGAAGTGACCAACTTTATGGTTCAACCAACGGTCCAGCCAAATCCGCCCCTATCTCAGGGACAGCAAGAACCACTCCATGGGGACAAGATCCCAGGGTGGCCCTGGTAGTAAAGTGCGATGACCCGCCAGTGGTGTGGGGGAACTGCTCCCTCAATGATAGCTCAAATGGCACTACCATCAGAGTCCCCTTTTTGATTGACACCGGAGCAGATGTTACAGTTATTCCAGAGGCAAATTGGCCCCCACACTGGAAATTGGAAGATGCCCCCATGGTGGGTGGAGTTGGGGGACTAACCCGAGCCCGGAAGAGTGTTCAATTGGTAGCGATCACTCTTCACACTGAAAAAGGGCCAGAGAAAACCATTACCCTTTTTCCATATGTTATGTCGGGAACCCCACCCCTGTTGGGAAGGGATGCTTTAGCCCAATTAAAAGCCAGGGTGACAAATTTACCCTAAGGGCCACTGCCGCACACCCACTTCCACCAATAAAACTGACATGGAAATCGTTTGATCCAGTGTGGGTTGAGCAGTGGCCCCTATCAAAGCCTCGAATGGACGCTCTTCTCGAGCTAGTCGACCGCGAATTACAGCGAGGTCACATAGAGCCCTCCACGAGCCCGTGGAACACCCCAATTTTTGTAATACCCAAACGAACTGGAGAGGGATTTCGCCTCCTCCATGACCTACGTGAAGTGAACAAGACAATCCAACCAATGGGTCCTGTCCAAACGCTGTTGCCTATGAACTCTATGATACCGGAAGGACAACCATGTGCTGTCCTTGATATTAAAGATTGTTTCTTCTCAATACCCCTGCATGAGGAAGACAAGGAACGGTTTGCTTTTTCTGTTGTGTTTCCAAACAGCCAACGCCCAAACCTACGCTTCCAGTGGAAAGTGCTGCCCCAAGGAATGATCAATTCGCCCACTATCTGCCAAATTACAGTGGATCGGGTGTTGGCGCCGGTCCGGTGCAGTGACCCAACCGCGACCATCATTCAGTACATGGATGACATTTTGATCGCTGCACCATTAGGAAGTCAAGTGGACCAGCTGGTGTCAGAGGTTTCAGAAGCTCTAAAAATAAATGGGTTTGAAATCGCAAGTGCGAAAATTAAAAGGGGACCATGTGTAAGTTTTTTGGGAGTGGGAATCACAAGTTCCTACATAACGCCCCCCCAAATAAAAATCTGTCGGAACATTAAGACACTTCATGATATGCAACGGCTAGTGGGGTCTTTGCAGTGGCTCCGCAACATTGTCTTGATCCCTCCAGAAATCATGGTCCCCCTGCACGATCTTCTGAAAGGGAAGAACCCATGGGAGCAAAAAATTCTGACAACGGAAGCAATGAACGCTCTAGACTTCATCGAACAGCAGTTGTCATCAAGCACACTCGCCAGGTGGAACCCAAATATACCGCTCGATCTATATGTACACTTCACAAAAGGGGGGGGAGTAGGAGCACTAGCTCAAGGCCCCCCTGAAAAAGCCCAGCCAGTGCAATGGATAGTCCTAGGAAAACCAACACGTGCATTTTCTCCAGGGGTCGAATGCCTTGGTAACCTTATCATGAAAGGCAGAAAACTCGCCCTCAGACACCTAGGCATCGAACCCGCCAATATATATCTACCTTTTCGCAAACAGCTCCCAACGCAATCAGTAGCAATGTCGGAGTATCTGGCCATAGCTCTCGTTGGATTTGGAGGAGAAGTCCGGTACTCTGTAAAGCCCCCCTGGGTTCAAATGCTAACAATTGTTAACATCGACCTTCCACGGAAGATCATGGACCGGCCTCTACCAGGACCAACAGTCTTCACCGACGCATCTTCAGCCACTTCAACCGCAGCAGCAGTATGGCAGTCGAGGGGAGAATGGTACTGTATTAGGATGACCGACCGAGCTCTTTCAGTCCAGCAGCTAGAAGCGATGGCCGTAGTACTGGCAAGCGGACTGTTCCTAACGGAACATCTCAACATCGTAACTGATTCAATGTTCGTGGCCAAACTTTGCTCGGCCATGTCGGGGCCTGGCGTGTCAACATCCACAACAGCCCTAATGCTTGAAGAAGCGCTTTTTTCTCGAAAGGGCACTATATCGGTTATTCATGTCAACAGCCACAGCCCAATTAAAGGGTTTTTCCAAACTGGTAATGACAGAGCAGATGCCGCCACAAAAGGACTGTGGACACTAAGAGATGCCCGTCAGCTACATGAGTCTCTCCACATCGGAGCTAAAGCATTAGTAAGGAGATGCGGGATTTCAGCCATAGATGCGAAACACATAGTAGCTACATGCCCCCACTGTCAGAAAGCACCACTGTGGTCCAGCGGAGTAAACCCCAGAGGTCTTAAAGCCTCTGAAGTATGGCAGACGGATTTTACACTCTGCCAGTTGATGAAACCTCGGGCGTGGCTAGCGGTAACTGCTGACACGTATAGCAGGGTGATTGTAGCCACTCAACATCTTAGGGCTGACTCCAAAGCAACCATCCAACACTGGCTGACAGCCATGGCGTGGCTTGGCATCCCTAACCAGATCAAAACAGACAATGGTCCAAACTTTGTTGCTAAATCGGTTCAGACATTTGTTCAGAAATGGGGTATTACCCTAACACACGGTATCCCATATAACAGTACAGGACAAGCCATAGTGGAACGAGCAAATCACACCCTGAAATCCAAATTGGAGGTATTGGCAAAAACAGAAGGTTTTGTTAATGCCATTCCCCCGGGAGACCAAGCACGTCTATTAGCAACTGCCCTACTAGCACTAAACCAATTTCCCAGAGGGGAGGAGGTAAATAGCCCCACCCAAAAACATTGGGCCACTCGGGCATTAGAAGAAGGCCCGTTGGTCGTAATTAGAAATGAGTAGGGAGAATGGGAACAAGGGTGGAAACTAGTTCTAACGGGGCGAGGGTATGCCGCTGTAAGAAAGGACGACAGGGTTAGGTGGTGTCCACTCAAATCCATCAAGCCAGACCTTCAGGATAAAACTAACGAAAAACTGTGAGTTTATCTGTGTGCTTGTGATCTGCACAGACGAAGGTCTCAGGCTGCAATCTGTGCCAACACAGAAATGTGAGGCTGAAGTTATCTGCACCTCTGACACTCCTGATTGGCAGAAAGCGGGGGGAATTTGGACAATGGGTTTCAGGAGTGGGAAATTTCAGGATGGATATTGTCAGTGGTCAAATTTGGATTATTGGATTTGGCAATTCGGTACATTTACTGCCATGCTTGTTGAGCTTTCAGCAAAGGGCCCTTGCTGAAACCTCCAAAAGCAGCTTTTGTGCAGATACTAAAAAAAAAAAAGAAAAATTGTCAAGGAGGACAGCCGGCCTGCCGGCAACCAGGCTCTCCTCGCAAAGACACAGGCCCTGACAGTATCCTTGAAATTCCCATGAAACAGAAAAATTAGAAGTATTTGTTAACCCCTGAAGGCAGGTGGACAGACTGCCTCAAACAAGGAAGTAAGTGAACATGTCATAGCAGGCGTGCAGATAACGTTTTCAGATTGCCACATTTTGTAGTACAACTTTCAGTGTTAGTTAAATAAGGACTGAGGTTTTTGTTCAACTTTCTTTAACAAAAGTTATGAGTTTCTGTTTACAGGACTGGACCGTTGGACACCCCCGTAACCTGTACACCCCAGTGGCAAGTGTCCCGTCCAAGCCTGGGAGTCCCGCACTGGCAGAATCCAGATGATGGCAAAATAGCCTCCGCGGGGGTGGGGGCTGCAACGCCTTTGTGTGATCCTGCCGGGACCCCATATACCTATTCAATGTTAACCCCAGTACCGGTTCACTGTGCACTCAAGTTTAATGTTATCCCTAAGCTACCTCAGGTTACACCCCATTGTTATTATTGTAATTTGGTTAGGCATAGGGAGGGGGGATATGTTGCAGAAATGTTGCTAGCTAGGGCCTGGCGGTCGGAAGATCACGTGATATGCGGGTAGGTAAGGCCCCTCCCCTATAGCCGGTAGCAAGCAGGCGGAAGTGCCGTCCCGAACCTCAGCTATATAAGGCTGTGTTACCTGTTAATAAACGCCATTTTGCCATCCATCATATTGATGTCTGTGTGCAAGTGGTCCGCGCAACCTGGGTTTGGTTGATGTGCCGTTCCTGAAACAGGCCGCCGAGCAGTTGCGAAAGGCAACACTGGTCACACTAGCTGGAATTTCAGGTTGTCATGATTTTAGGCCCAGAAGCCAATTTGTAAACTTCTTCTGTATTAGCTAAAACAGCACCTAACACATCTGCCAGAGGAGCTGAGGGATAAGTTGCCTCTCAGTTCTCCATGTAGGTTTCCCAGGAGTCACATCCCTTACCGAACTTCTGCATTCCCTATGATGCAAGTGGGCAGAAAACAGCTGCAGACTTCAAGTGCTCTGCATGCTGCCATGATCTGTGATAAACACAGTCCCTTATCTATTTCACTAGTGTCAGAGACCATATCACCTCCGGGTTGCCTCTAAAAACCACAGCACAGGACTTACCTGAGACTGTGCACATTGATACAGACCCTCACCAGGTCTGCAGCAGAGTTAGGTCTGTTGCTCGAGTATAACCTGCCTGCTGTTTTTATCTGATTGTTACAGAGTTCCTGTCTCTCTGAATTGGAAGCTGACTGAGCAGTGGACAAGAAATGCAAATCATCTTGAGGGAAGGGAAGGGAGGGAAGGGAAGTGTACATGGCTCCATTAGCCAGGTTTTGCCTCCAGAGGTCTGTTTTCAAGGAAGGATAACAAGGCATGAGTTTCAGCAATTAATACATTCAGTGTTTGTGATGCATTTCACTATGGTTCTTGCTTCTGAAGGACTCAAGACAACCTTCTGTCCTTTCTCCTTTGCATAAGCAGAATCATGCAAGAATAAGAGGACCATGAGAACCCGTGTAGGACAGGCTCCTTCAATCTGAGCTCTCTGGATTTCCAAAGTCACCAATGATGCAGCAACCACAGGACAGACAGTTGGGAAATGCTACTAAATGCTGAGGCTGTTGGTGTAAGTCTACTCTCCTGCCCACTCAGCAGATTCTTTCCTGCCTCTTTCTGATTCATCACCACCAGCTGCTCACATCTTCATGTGCTGTTTTCATGGCCCTGTTTAGCTTATTCCAGTGGAGGAGTTCCATCCTGAACTTTTGTATTATTTTTCTTTCTAATCCTATACACTTCGGTTTGCACAGGTTATTGTAGAAAAGACTTGAGTTTCTAGTGACAAAGTCAGCAAGTTCTGTCAGATTTGTTAGATATTATGATGGGGAGTGATGCTTCCTAAGAAATGAGCATTTGCTACATCTGAATGGGGTCAGTCCTCATGCCACAGGTGGTGCACACTGGTTGCATGAAACAGCACAAGACTTCAACCAAACAATGCAAAGGAAAAGACACAGAGCATGACTGGTTTGAGGCTTTTCATTCATTTCTCAACAAAATGGCAATTGGTTCAGGTTCAGGAAGGAAACTTTTGTTCTTGTGTGGATACCCCCATCTATGTATTTATAGTATCTTGTTTGTTTTCTGTGTGTTTCATGTAAACATCAAGCAAGGTATAGCTGAACCATGTGAGTGGGAAGAGTGGTGTCCCCCAGGGCTCAGTCCTGGGTTCAGTTTTGTTCAACATCTTTATCAATGAGCTTGATGAAGGGATTGAATGTTACCTCAGTAAGATTGCAGATGACACTAAGCTGGGAGGAAGTGTTGATCTGCCTGAGGGTAGGTAGGCTCTTCAGAGGGATCTGGACAAGCTGGATTGATGGGCTGAGACCGATGGGATGAGGTTTAACAAGGTCCAGTGTAGAGTGCTGCACATGGGACATAACAACCCCATGCAGTGCTACAGGCTTGGGGGAGACGGGCTGGAGAGCTGTCAGGAAGAGAAGGACCTGGGGGTGTTGGGTGACTGCAGGCTGAATATGAGCCAGCAGTGTGCCTTGGTGGCCAAGAAGTCCAATGGTATCCTGGCTTGTATCAGAAACAGTGTGGCCAGTAGGTCTAGGGAGGTGATTGTGCTCCTGTACTCGGCATTGGAGAGGCTGCACCTCAAGTGCTGTGTCCAGTTCTGGGCTCCTCACCATAAGAAGGACATTGAGGTCCTCGAGTGAGTCCAGAGAAGGGCAACAAGGCTGGTGAAGGGGCTGGAGGGCAAATCATATGAGGAACAGCTCAGAGAGCTGGGGATGTTTAGCCTGGAGAAAAGGAGACTGAGGGGAGACCTTATCGCTACCTACAACTACCTGAAGGGAGGTTGTAGATAGGTAGGTGATGGTCTCTTCAGCCAGGTGACAGGAGATAGGACAAGGGGAAATGGCACAAAGCTGTGCCAGGGCAGGGTCAGATTAGATGGTAGGAAAAAATTCTTCACTGAAAGCGTTGTCAGAGCCTGGAACAGGCTGCCCAGGGAGGGGGTTGAGTCACCATCCCTGGATGTGTTTAAAAAAAGGGTAGATGAGGTACTTAGGGATATGGTTTAGCTTAGGATGGGATTCGTTGGACCTGATGATCTTAAAGGTCTTTTCCAACCTTGTAATTCTGTGATTCTTTAAAAAAAAATAAATAAATCTTCAAGTCCGTTAGAAACTTCCGCGGTCTGAGGACAGATGATATAGGACTGGTAACTAAAGAATAATCCTTGTAGGAACAGTCATTCATCCCCAATTTTCCTCTAGCAGTGATGCCAACTGTTGAGACTGTATTTAAGATGGAACACAAATTAATTCAAACAGATGTATTCTGTCAATTATATGTGTATATATATATATATACACACAGAGTTTCACTGTATAATGGTAAAAATTTTTAGCCCTGTCTATACTAATTCTTAAATCAGTAGTGCAAAGCACTGTTTTGGTTTGGTTTGGTTTGTCTTGGTTTCCCTGAATAAAGATCTTAAATACACAGCTTAGTGGAGAACAGTATTGCCCTATCTGAGATCCAAAACAGCTCAGTCATGTACTGCCCATGAAAGTTATCAGCCTGACCCATGTTAATCAACACCTTTACAAATCTTAGATGCTATTAATTTTTCTTAATTGATTACCAGCCAGGTGAACCATAAGATCTTTTAAGATGCCTGATAATTAAACGATTAGATTGCATGCATATTTAAAATTAATTGTGCTTTAAGTTCTGGCACATTTGAGTTTAATCATCTGAGTTTTACTACGGCCTGCTTTTACTGAATGGAGAAATCAGAGAGTAGCTGTGGGGCTTTGGACAGCATCACTGCACTTAGAACCTATGTGTGTGGCTGTGGTGAGCAAGGAGACTCTGCTGTCACTGTGCTCTGCTGGAAACTGGTAACATACATACATGCTTTTGGATTCAGTAATAGCCACCAATTTATTGAGTGGCCAGGGGCTTAAGTCTGACTCTTAAAAGTCACTTTGTTGAGTTTCTGTATGTTGTACAGTAGTTAGTCATGTTTATGCAAATCTCTAGACTGTCAGACACACCTAGTTTATTTGACCAGGTTTCATAAAAAAACTACCTGCTCTAATGAAACTGATTTCAACTCAAGTCTGTGTATTGCTTATTTACAGAGCTGGTAACGAACAAAATACATTTAAACCATAAAATCATAGAATCACAGACTATCCTGAGTTGGAATGGACCCATAAGGATCATCAACTCCAACTTCTGGCTACACACAGGGCCAGTCAAGTCACAGCATTGGGCCAGCCAAGGTAGAGAATGGGACTGAGCACATCATCCAGACGATTCTTGACCTCAGCCAAGCTCAATGCTGTGACCACTTCCTTGACTTGCAGCAACAGTATTATTATCATTAATAAAGTAGAAATTGTGTTATAATAGTTGCTAAATAACCCATTATTGTGTGTTTTATTGTTGCTATAAATGCTATATGTTGTACTAATGACATTACAGCCAGGGTCATACAAATTAATGAAGAATCGGTGCCGCGATGATGGAACGAAAAACCCAGCCTCCCAAGAACTCTTTCTTTTTTCCTTTGAAAATAAACACTGTTTACCCACGGACTAGGAGCATGGACCATGCCAGATTTATTAGTCGAGAGCCCGAGATACAACATGCAACAATCCAATGGCACGTGCGACCACTCATACCCTGAGAGACTGTTATAACAAATGGGCAAGTGGAGCCTGAGGATCGTGGACTGAATGAAATTGGCGGACTCGGAGGGATGGTCCACAGACTGAAGGAATCTGTACACACATACATGTCTATACATGTGTACATACATATGTGTGGGTGCGGGAAACTGCTTGGACCCAAAGAAAATTGCTGGGTCTGCTCATGACATAAATGGTAAGGAATAAGGGATGGATAATGTCCTGGTTTCAGCTTAGCAATGGGCTATGTTGGCCAATGAGAATATTCCATACCAATTATGTCATAGTCATGTTCTGTATAAAGGAGAAAAAAGCGCGCCCAAAGCAGGTCTCGGGGGCGCGGCTTGAGGCAGGTCTGGCAGGCGCGGTTTGGGCTTGAGGCGGTGTGGCTTCTGTGAAACACAGCTGCTCGGCGGTTGGGCCCCGGGTTGGCTCGACAGGCGTGGTGCGGCCTTTCGTCAGCTCGGCGCAGCACGACCCAGTCGCAGGTGGTGGTGAGAGGTTGCATTGTATATCACCAGTTTCGTGTGCCCTATGTTCTAAAATAGTGTTATCACTGTTGTTCTTTGTATCTTTTCCTGCTGTTTTAGTAAACTATCCTTATCCCAACCCGCGGAGTTTTTGTTTTTTCTTTCCTTCCCCCGCAGCTTTTCCATTCGTCCCCCTCTCTCTCTTAAAGAGACAGGTAACTTTGTGGGACCCAGCTCTCAGCTGAGGTTAAACCACCACAATGATGCAGGTGGGCACCAAGTGTCCATCCCTGAGCTGAGTGGAACCAAGGGAAGTGACAGTCACCCAAACACAGGACAGCTGCCAGCACAGCTGGACTATGGCAAGCCCACTGTGTCCTGAGGTGGAGAACATCAGTTCTGTGTCACAGAGAGCAATGCCTCCAGAGGGGCATCGCCTCTCCCATTTCAGAACTGGGAAGCTCCACATGCCCATCACCCAGGTGGTTGCCCCCATCCATACCCTTCCCCCCCCCCCCCCCCCCCCCGCCTGTCCCTATCCCCCATCCCCTCACATTTAAAGGTATCTTGCAAAGGTCTTCAAGCGTTGAACCAGTGAGTTATTTTGTTCATGTCTGGTCCATCTCCAGGTGTATGTGACTGCTGCAGAGGGCAGCATCAGAGTGACTTCCCTGGGTGGGGGATTTGTCCCTGAGAAGGTCCATCTGTCTATAGTGTTTCCTGCTCTGCATGGCCAGAAGGGGAAGAATCGAGACATCCCCTTGTGTCACAGGACCCCTCTTCTTTCCTCCAGTGCCTGGCAGGGTCTCCTTGCTGGCTGTGGTGCCACTGGCTGTTCCCCCACACTGGGTGGAAACTGATGGTGCACTTCGTACAACCTTACGCCACATGTCTGGGGTGCATAGGACTTCATTTGGATCAGCAGGGAGCTGTGAGTTGTCCAGATCATAATAAATTATCTCCCATACAGCTAATTCACTCAGGTGCTGGATAACAATCTCTATTTTGTTGCTCTTGGGTGTCTGACAGGTAATATATTCCTTTATGGGATATCTTTCCTTCACACTTGACAGCAGTCGTCTCCAGAGGCTGAGGATTTCTGGCCTCCTCCCAATTGCCTTATCAATACCTCCTTCTCTAGCTAGGGATCCCAACTGCTTGGCCTCCCTGCCTTCTAATTCCAGACTATTTGCCCCGTGATCCCAGCATTGGAGCAACCAAGTAATAATGTGCTCTCCTGGGTGGCGGACAAAATCTTTTTGCACCTCACGCAGTTCACTCAGGGTCAGGGATCGGGTAACAATCTCTGGTTCTGCCTCATCCTGATATCCTCAGGATGGCCCTGGCTGATTATCATCATCATCATCTGGCACTATGTGAACTGATTTCTTGGTGTGTTTCATCTTTTGTACAGGAGCAACAGACACTGACGTGTTGGGTTTTGGATCATGGGTAATGTCTGCTGTAGGGATTGCAGTAGCTGCAGTCTCAGTCGGAACGGTTGCAAAAACCACAGTTCCAGTCACAGGGGTTGTAGTAGCTGCAGTGCCAGTCACAGTGGTTGCAGTAGCAGCTGTGCTGGCCATAGGGGTCCAGTCTATTTCCATTTTCCCCCTGGCAGTGCTGACAGTGCTGCCTGCTATCAAGCAATGTTTGGTAGATAGTGGCCAGGGCACAGCACAGTGTAGTAAGGTGTACATCTCTGAGGAACCTACAGCAGTTCTTTTTCAGATATGCAGTCACCTTATCAGGGTCCTGTAGCTGTTCAGGAGTGAAGTACCAAACCACTGGGGGTGAGAAAGTGCCTAGGTACTTGCCCATATTCTGCCACATACCCTGCCACTCATGCTTATCCAGCCTTGAGGAAAACTCTTGGGTGGTATTCATAAACCTGTGCTTAATATATATCAAAAGCTGAACCATCTGCACCAAACCCACCAGTAGGAAAATGCTAGTTTGAATATCTCAGGGATATTGAAGATTTTTAAAGACTCCTATAAGAGCTGTTTTATTCCCCTTTGTACTGGACAGCAAAACCTCATACAAGTACCCGCTTAAGCTCATGATCCTCGATATTATTGAATCATAGACTGATATCGTAAGATACACTGAAGTGAAATACAGGAGCAAGCCCGAGAGCCGCAGCCCTGAGATGGTAAAGAATCCTGACAGGATTACATGCAGCATTGTAGGGTACTGGAATTATGCCTTACCAATTGCCAACAGAACAGACCCCTCTCTCTTCTCCTCTCACCTTACCAAACCTCATTCCTAAGACACTATATCACCACTGGTCAGGCGCAGGCTTCCAAGAATCTAATGACTATTCAACAAGCCACCCAGAAGAGAGACTTCAGGAACCATTCACCCATCAGGAGCCATTGTTCCACTATCAGGAGCACACATGGGGAGCCATTCACACATTGGACATTCCATCATCCACCATGAAGTGCTCCCACAGGCCAGGTGGGAAGCTTGTAGCGAGACAAAGGAGCAGTATCCCTACAAAAAGGGGTGCAACAAGAGAGAAATCTCTCTCTCGTTTTCTTCATACTTCATCATGGAGGGACAAAGAAGGGAGCGCTCTCCCATCCCATCGGACCCAGAGAATACTCTGCCATCGGACGGAATGCCATAGCCTAGTGGTAGATATAGCCTCCCCTCACCCCTCTTCCTTTCTCCTCTCTCTCTCTCTCTCTCTCTCTCTCTCCCTCTCTCCTTCTATCTCTCTTTTTCACCCCCATTTTTCTTTCTTCCCCCCTTTCCCTGCACACTTCTTTCCAAATAAAACGACCGTCACCTTGACTCCGTTTCGAGTCTCAATTCTGTTCTCCGAGAATTTAATTAAGAACTTATCACGATAAAACACCTAGTGATTGGACATCACTCAGGGGTTAAGCCCAGCCGCACCAAGCAACCCAGAGCGATCTGAGGTTCGGATGGAACGCAAAGGGGTTTAGCCTCTGAAAAACTAAAGCCTTGTCTAGGTTGTGGATCCTGACAAGAATACAATGGTTTGAGTACCACAACCATGACCACATCCTTGTGAACAAATTCCACAACATTGTGACCAAAGACCGCATAAATAACAGTGCTTATCACAGCTCTATCTTAATTGCAATTGGGTTAGGTTCAAATCTGGCCAGCAGAGCCACTCGAGATGCACAGACCTAGCAACTGGCTTTACGGCAGGAGCTCACCTGTACCTTGCAGAGTTTTGGCCATAACACAGCAGAAATGGGCAGGGGAAGCGCTCAGGACAGAGCTGGCTCCAGCAGACTCTGCCCCACATCCAGCAAGGCCCCAGGCCAAAGCCTGTCTGGCAATGAGGGCTCCCAGACTTGGCCTCCAGCCTGTGCTGCAGCCTCGTGCGCAGGAACGGAAGACACAGTGGGAGAAAGGTGTCCACTCGAGGAGGGGGCCAAGAGGCAGCACGACCCGAAGAGGGATGCTGCTGCTCAGCAACCACAGCGGGGACATGTGTGTTTTTCCACCAAAAGGATCACACTGTCCAAGCATGAGTGGCTGCAGTCTGCTCCTGCCAGGGCCGTGCCCCCTGTGAGAGCAGAAAGTCCATGAGTCTCAGGGCAGAGGCCTCACCTCTGCCAGACATCATCTGCTGTGTGCTCGCCTTCATCCTCACTTGCTGTTACAACTGCCTGCACACCAAGCTCCAAGGCACAGGGAAGATAAGACAGATGAGATGAGGAGAGATGAGGAGACCCATGGGAAGAGGACAAAGGGGACGGGAAGCAGATCCGCAGTGCTCAACAGGCACCAGACTGAGGGCATAACGCTCTTTGGATGGGGAGGGCAGGACACAGCATATTGTGGTGCTGGGGGATGACCTGGTCTCTGGAGGAAAGAGAAAGCCCCTGGCCACCATGGCAGGTGATGGGGAAGGACTCAGTCAGTACTCAGAGGGAAAGCTGCCATCTGGACATTGGTGCCAGTGAGGCCAGTGGACAGCAAGGTCGCAGCAGCTGTGGGGACAGTGATTCCTCTTGCCCACGAGGAGCCTGTCCACGTGCTGCTAGTTTGGACTGAAAAGAGCAGCTCAGCCCTCAGAACATGATTGTGCTCTATCCCTTGCAGGTACGCAGGCGCAGCAGGCCCCATCAGGGTCTGGACCCAGGGAGCAGCAGATCCCCTCCAGCCCTCCTACCACGAGAAGGAACTAGCACAATAAATGTCTTTCTTCTGAAGTGAGCCCATGGGAGGGTTTTTTTTTCCCAGGGAAGGAGCCACCTTTGTCTTGCAGGAAGAGTTTGCAGACCCTGTGAAGGCAGGGACAAGGGCTGCCACCCACTCGGGGCCAGCAGCGCTCCTGAGAGCAGCACAGGAGGTGCCTCAGGAGGATGGGGAAACACCCCCATGAAAAAGGGAGCGTGGGGGAACAGCCAGCGGCACCACAGCCAGCAAGGAGACCCTGCCAGGCACTGGTGGAAAGAAGAGTGGCCCTGTGACACAAGGGGATGTCTCGATCCTTCCCCTTCTGGCCATGCAGAGCAGGAAACACTATAGACAGATGGACCTTCTCAGGGACAAATCCCTCACCCAGGGAAGTTGCTCTGATGCTGCCCTCTGCAGCAGTCACATACACCTGGAGATGGACCAGACATGAACAAAATAACTCACTGGTTCAACGTTTGAAGACCTTTGCAAGATACCTTTAAATGTGAGGGGATGGGGGATAGGGACAGGCACGGGGGAAAGGGTATGGATGGGGGGCACCACCTGGGTGATGGGCATGTGGAGCTTCCCAGTTCTGAAATGGGAGAGGCGATGCCCTTCTGGAGGCATTGCTCTCTGTGACACAGAACTGATGATGTTCACCTCAGGACACGGTGGGCTTGCCATAGTCTGGCTGTGCTGGCAGCTGTCCAGTGTTTGGGTGTCTGTCACCTCCCTTGGTTCCGCTCAGCTCGGGGATGGACACTTGGTGCCCACCTGCATCATAAACGTTGCCATAGCAGAGTGCTGATGATGCACGTCCTGTGATAGGGTGAGAAGCCCCTGTCATGCTTGCATCACAATCATGGGTGAGACATATATGGAACAGGTTGGCACGTTGTCTATCACTTGCTTGGTGAAAGAGAGAGGCTCTGGAGCTGAGGAGAAGCAGGTGGACTGTACACATGGACCTATCTGCACCTCCTCAGTTTGTGTTTGTCTCCCCCTCGCATGGTGCAGGCATGCCTGTCATGCCTTGTGAAACGAGCTGGTTCACCAGCTCAATGTCCACCATTTCCTACTGTGCATGGATGTGGATCCTGCTTTTGTCGTATGCCTACTGCATTCTGACCACTGTGAGGAACCTCCAGGTAAGAGTTGGTGCTGGTGCCGAGCCGAGCCGTGCCTGGCAGGGTAGGGGCACAGCAAAGGCCCAAGAGCAGCCCCTGGAATGCTCAGGAGGGGCCCTTCCTGGCAGGGGAGGCCGTTTCCCAGCCGAGCCCTGGCCAGCCTGGGATAGCAGGCTCGGAGCAGGCACAGCTCTGGTCCTGACTGGGCTCTGGTATTTGGATGGTGCCACTGAGGTGGCGGGGAATGTTCTCCACTCACCCACTGCTTTCCTTGCCCGTGTAGGAAGACATGGCAGAGAGGAAGAGTTGCACAGACAGGAAGGGGAATGGCAGAGGTGAGCATCCCCTGGATGAGGGCAGGTGCCCTCAAACACACCCCCAGACCCAAGGGCCCACTACCCCATCCGGGCATGCCCCATCAACTCACTCTCTCCTCTGCCAGCAGGCTTTGTCAGCCCACGGTCCTCACGGTGTTCGAGCACGTGGTAAGCAGAGCCGTACCCCTGGAGTACGACAGCCCTCCCTGGCATCCCCCCAAAAAGAGAGGTCCCGCTAACACTCTCCTCTGTCCCTCTGCAGCTGCCTCAAACACCTGGACCTGGCTCAGATATGTGAAATATTCAGTCAGTTAAACAGGGCCATCGAGGACCTAGGACATGCCCTGCAAATGTGAGGCCACTGAGGAGGGAATGGGGACACGGGTGCGGGGCGTGGCTTGGGGCTACCACTTGGGGAAGGCACGGGGAAATCCCCGGGTATAAACTGAGAGGGGAGATGCCCGGCTGAAGGCATAGCGATTTCTGGCGCAGAGGGGACGGTGTCTCACCCTCTTTGTGGGGCAGAGGGAAGCGCTGTGCCCAGCAGACAGGGAGGAGGCCTTGGGCACATGCTGGGTGGTCTCCTGCAGCAGTGATGCAGCCTGCCATCCCTTGTGGTGAGAAGGAGATAAGGAAGCCCCAGGATGCTCAGGAGTGTTGGGCTCAGATTTTCCCTCCCTTTTCTGCTCTTCCTCATCCACGTCCTCCTTCTACTCACACAGGCTTAACTGTAAGGCAGCTGAGAGCAGGGACAGGGAAGATGACCTCTCTTCGTGTGTCTCTAAAGACAGAGAGCACTCCTGCACTTCTGCAGTGATGAGTAATGGCGAGTGGTCTTCACAAGCATCTCATCCCACTCTTGTGGGTGCAGCAGACATGCCACTTGTCTCCACTGTCCATCCCGGCCTGGAGCATCCCAGGACTGACCTAGACAAGGTCCCAACATCAGCCCAAAAATGTCCCAACATCAGCTGTCCACCTCCTCAGCAACAAGAAAAGCATCACATGGAAGTGATTTCCACGGTGCAGGACCTGCCCTTCCTGGAGGAGAGCGTGAGATGGAAGACAGAGATTCATATTTTAAAGATGCGGACACAACGGCTATTTCGACTGCCACCAAGGATCTGGAAATATGAGGAAAGCTTAAAAGGCACAGCCCTGGAGCAAAAAGACACTGAGCCTGCCTTTCTGCAGATGTGTACGGGGGTGCCCCAACATGCTCCATTCCAGCACTGGAGCGGACAAGCTCAGACCAGGAAGATGGCACAGCAGCCCTGTGACCCTCAGAAAGAGTTCAAAGACCCTCCTGTCACAGCCAGCAAGGAGACCCCTCCAGGCACTGATGGAATGGAGAAGGGCCCTGTGACACAAGGGGATGTGCTCCGTCCTTCCCCTTCTGGCCAGGCAGAGCAGGCAACAATACAGTGGGAGGGAGCTTCTCAGAGGCAATCAGGCTATGTGTCTGAAAGCAGAAGCATCTCCTACGAGAATGTGGGGCCACTACAGCTGCTGTCTGAAAAGTGTGTCCCCATGGGAGAGGCACACCACTCCCTGAATGGCCAGAGAAACACTACCAAGAATGTGAGGACACCTGAGCAGCTGGAGTGTCCCAGCAATGACCTGGAGAAGCCGCCTGGCCCTGCAACTCCCCCACCCTATGAGGAGGAAGGAGTCCGATGCCTCAAGGCCAGAGGTGTGCAGCAAAACCAGCATGACCTTGAGATTCAGGTGGTCGCTCCCACTCCTCCAACAGAGCTGCCTGACATCCACTCCAGGGAAATGGAGAAGCCTACCCTTTTGCGGAGGTGTACGGGGGTGCCCCATCATGCTCCATTCCAGCAGACTCTGCCCCACATCCAGCAAGGCCCCAGGCCAAAGCCTGTCTGGCAATGTGGCTCCCAGACTTGGCCTCCAGCCGGTGCTGCAGCCTCGTGCGCAGGAACGGAAGACACAGTGGGAGAAAGGTGTCCACTCGAGGAGGGGGCCAAGAGGCAGCACGACCCGAAGAGGGATGCTGCTGCTCAGCAACCACAGCGGGGACATGTGTGTTTTTCCACCAAAAGGATCACACTGTCCAAGCGTGAGTGGCTGCAGTCTGCTCCTGCCAGGGCCGTGCCCCCTGTGAGAGCAGAAAGTCCATCAGTCTCAGGGCAGAGGCCTCACCTCTGCCAGACATCATCTGCTGTGTGCTCGCCTTCATCCTCACTTGCTGTTACAACTGCCTGCGCACCAAGCTCCAAGGCACAGGGAAGATAAGACAGATGAGGTGAGGAGAGATGAGGAGACCCATGGGAAGAGGACAAAGGGGACGGGAAGCAGAGCCTCAGTGCTCAACAGGCACCAGACTGAGAGCATAACGCTCTTTGGTTGGGGAGGGCAGGACACAGCATATTGTTGTGCTGGGGGATGACCTGGTCTCTGGAGGAAGGAGAAAGTCTGTGGACACC
The DNA here is from genome assembly GCA_022605575.1 of Laterallus jamaicensis coturniculus. NCBI lineage: Eukaryota > Metazoa > Chordata > Aves > Gruiformes > Rallidae > Laterallus > Laterallus jamaicensis. The sequence continues at coordinate 431,099 of JAKCOX010000050.1, forward strand.
ATGGCAATTGATGGGGAAGGACTCAGTCAGTACTCAGAGGGACAGCTGCTATCTGGAAATTGGTGCCAGTGTGGCCAGTGGACAGCAAGGTCACAGCAGCTGTGGGGACAGTGACTCCTCTTGCCCACGAGGAGCCTGTCCACGTGCTGCGAGTTTGGACTGAAAAGAGCAGCTCAGCCCTCAGAACACGATTGTGCTCGTCCCCTTGCAGGTACGCAGGCGCAGCAGGCCCCATCAGGGTCTGGACCCAGGGAGCAGCAGATCCCCTCCAGGCCCTCCTACCACAGGAAGGAACTAGCACAATAAATGTCTTTCTTCTGAAGTGAGCCCATGTGAGGGTTTTTTTTGCCAGGGAAGGAGCCACCTTTGTCTTGCAGGAAGAGTTTGCAGACCCTGTGAAGGCAGGGACAAGGGCTGCCATCCACTCTGGGCCAGCAGCGCTCCTGAGAGCAGCACAGGAGGTGCTTCAGGAGGATGGGGAAGCACCCCCGAGAAAAAGGGAGCGTGGGGGAACAGCCAGCGGCACCACAGCCAGCAAGAAGACCCTGCCAGGCACTGGTGGAAAGGAGAGGGGCCCTGTGTCACAAGGGGATGAGCTCGATCCTTCCCCTTCTGGCCAGGCAGAGCAGGCAAGAGTACAGAGAGAGGCAGGGAGCTTCTCAGGGTGTGTTTTTTTGACCCTGGCCAAATACCCACCAAAGCCACTTGCTCACTCCCCTTTAAGGCAAAAAGCGGAAAAAAATATATATTGGGAGGTTTAGGATTTGAGATAAGGACAGAGGGATCACTCTCCAACTAGTGCAATGGGCAAAACAGACTCAGCACAGAATAAAAGAAAGAAAAGAAGTTCACAGCCAGTGAACCAGAGTTGGGCAATGAGAAGTGCAGACAGGTCTTCAAGCACGTTCCCCCACCCTTCCCTTCTTCGCAGACTTTAGTCATAAATTCGCTCCCTTCTTCCCCCCAGTCATGCCACAGGGATGGGCAGGGAATGGGGAATGGGGGTTTTCAGTCCGTTCCGCCCGAGTTGTCTTCCATCTTAGCTGGGGGGGGGGGGCATTCCACACACACCCCTTCCCCTGTGGCACCGTGGGGAGGAGGCCTTGGGCACATGCTGGGTGGTCTCCTGCAGCAGTGATGCAGCCTGCTATCCCTTGCGGTGAGAAGGAGATAAGGAAGCCCCAGGATGCTCAGGAGTGTTGGGCTCAGATTTTCCCTCCCTTTTCTGCTCTTCCTCATCCACGTCCACCTTCTACTCACACAGGCTTAACTGTAAGGCACCTGAGAGCAGGGACAGGGAAGATGACTGCTCTTCGTGTGTCTCTAAAGACAGAGAGCACTCCTGCACTTCTGCAGTGGTGAGTAATGGCGAGTGTCTTCACAAGCATCTCATCCCACTCTTGTGGGTGCAGGAGACATGCCACTTGTCTCCACTGTCCATCCCGGCCCGGAGCATCCCAGGACTGACCTGGACAAGGTCCCAACATAAGCCCAAAAATGTCCCAACATCAGCTTAAAAGGCACTGCCCTGGGGCAAAAAGACACTGAGCCTGCACTTCTGCAGATGTGTACGGGGGTGCCCCAACATGCTCCATTCCAGCACTGGAGCGGACAAGCTCACACCAGGACGATGGCACAGCAGCCCTGTGACCCTCAGAAAGAGTTGAAAGACCCTCCTGTCACGCGCCTGCAGTCTCCATCGCCTCCTCCAACACAGCAGTCACTAAAACAGTGTGATGAGACAGTGACTCGTCTCACAGAGGACTTGCCCTCCCTGCAAGAGACTGTGCAAAGGCAGCCGGAGCATGCCACTGCAAAAATGTACATGCAGCAGGAAGATCCTGCACACCCCATGGTGTCATGCCAACAGGGGACATGGGCTCCCATCCTCTCTGGTCCAGCAACGCACTCAGGAGCGGCACAGAAGAGGCCTGAGGAGGATGGGGAGACACCCCCATGTAAAGGAGAGCATGCGGGAACAGCCAGCGGCAGCACAGCCAGCAAGGAGACCCCTCCAGGCACTGATGGAATGGAGAAGGGCCCTGTGACACAAGGGGATGTGCTCCATCCTTCCCCTTCTGGCCAGGCAGAGCAGGCAACAGTACAGTGGGAGGGAGCTTCTCAGAGGCAATCAGGCTATGTGTCTGAAAGCAGAAGCATCTCCTACGAGGAAATGGGGCCACTACAGCTGCTGTCTGAAAAGTGTGTCCCCATGGGAGAGGCACACCACTCCCTGGAAGGCCAGAGAAACACTACCAAGAATGTGAGGACACCTGAGCAGCTGGAGTGTCCCAGCAATGACGGGGAGAAGCCGCCTGGCCCTGCAACTCCCCCACCCTGTGAGGACGAAGCAGTCGGATGCAACCAACGCCAGCAGTGTGCAGCAGAACCAGCATGATCTTGAGATTCAGTCGGTCGCTCCCACTCCTCCAACAGAGCTGCCCGACATCCACTCCAGGGAAATGGAGATGCCTGTCACACACCACAGAGGCCAGGAGACATTGGAGGGCCTCATCCCGGAAAGGAAACTGCAGCAAGAACTGGGCAAACAAATCAGCATGCAGGACACTCCACAGAATGTCCCAGCATCACCAACTCCACCTCCTCAGCAACAAGAAAACCATCACCTGGAGGTGATTTCAACAGTCCAGGACCTGCCCTTCCTGGATGAGAGTGTGAGATGGGAGATGGAGCTTCATATTTTAAAGACACGGACACAATGGCACTTTGGGGTGCCAGCAAGGATGTGGAAATATGAGGAGAGCTTAAAAGGCACTGGCCTGGGGTCAAAAAGACACTGAGCCTGCCCTTCTACAGATGTGTACGGGGGTGCCCCAACATGCTCCATTCCAGCACTGGAGAGGACAAGCTCAGACCAGGACGATGGCACAGCAGCCCTGTGACCCTCAGAAAGAGTTGAAAGACCCTACTGTCACGTGCCTGCAGTCTCCATCGCCTCCACCAACCCTGCAGTCACTAAAACAGACATACCACTCCCAAACACAGTGCCCCTCCTGTGAGGAGACACCCTCTGCCGCTATCTCCAGACTCTGTGAGGACCAGCTTTTACATCCCCAATCTGCACAGGCTCATACAGGTCATTCATGATTTCGCCAGGGCCAGCAGAGCCAGTCGAGATGCACAGATCCTGCAACTGGCTTTACAGCAGGAGCTTGCCTGTACCTTGCAGAGCTTTGGCCAGAGCACTGCAGAAGCGGGCAGTGGAAGCGCTCAGGACAGAGCTGGCTCCAGCAGACTCTGCCCCACATCCAGCAAGGCCCCAGGCCAAAGCCTGTCTGGCAATGAGGGCTCCCAGACTTGGCCTCCAGCCTGTGCTGCAGCCCCGTGCGCAGGAACGGAAGACACAGTGGGAGAAAGGTGTCCACTCGAGGAGGGGGCCAAGAGGCAGCACAACCCGGAGAGGGATGCTGCTGCTCAGCAACTACAGTGGGGACATGTGTGTTTTTCCACCAAAAGGATCACAGAGATCAAGCATGAGTGGCTGCAGTCTGCTCCTGCCAGCGCCGTGTCCCCTGTGAGAGCAGAAAGTCCATGAGTCTCAGGGCAGAGGCCTCACCTCTGCCAGACATCATCTGCTGTGTGCTCGCCTTCATCCTCACTTGCTGTTACAACTGCCTGCGCACCAAGCTCCAAGGCACAGGGAAGATAAGACAGATGAGGTGAGGAGAGATGAGGAGACCCATGGGAAGAGGACAAAGGGGACGGAAAGCAGAGCCTCAGTGCTCAACAGGCACCAGACTGAGAGCATAACGCTCTTTGGATGGGGAGGGCAGGACACAGCATATTGTGGTGCTGGGGGATGACCTGGTCTCTGGAGGAAAGAGAAAGCCCCTGGCCACCATGGCAGGTGATGGGGAAGGACTCAGTCAGTACTCAGAGGGAAAGCTGCCATCTGGACATTGGTGCCAGTGAGGCCAGTGGACAGCAAGGTCGCAGCAGCTGTGGGGACAGTGATTCCTCTTGCCCACAAGGAGCCTGTCCACGTGCTGCAAGTTTGGACTGAAAAGAGCAGCTCAGCCCTCAGAACATGATTGTGCTCTTCCCCTTGCAGGTACGCAGGCGCAGCAGGCCCCATCAGGGTCTGGACCCAGGGAGCAGCAGATCCCCTCCAGCCCTCCTACCACGGGAAGGAACTAGCACAATAAATGTCTTTCTTCTGAAGTGAGCCCATGGGAGGGTTTTTTTTTCCCAGGGAAGGAGCCACCTTTGTCTTGCAGGAAGAGTTTGCAGACCCTGTGAAGGCAGGGACAAGGGCTGCCACCCACTCGGGGCCAGCAGCGCTCCTGAGAGCAGCACAGGAGATGCCTCAGGAGGATGGGGAAACACCCCCATGAAAAAGGGAGCGTGGGGGAACACCAGCGGCACCACAGCCAGCAAGGAGACCCTGCCAGGCACTGGTGGAAAGAAGAGTGGCCCTGTGACACAAGGGGATGTCTCGATCCTTCCCCTTCTGGCCATGCAGAGCAGGAAACACTATAGACAGATGGACCTTCTCAGGGACAAATCCCTCACCCAGGGAAGTCGCTCTGATGCTGCCCTCTGCAGCAGTCACATACACCTGGAGATGGACCAGACATGAACAAAATAACTCACTGGTTCAACGTTTGAAGACCTTTGCAAGATACCTTTATATGTGAGGGGATGGGGGATAGGGACAGGCACGGGGGGGAAGGGTATGGATGGGGGCAAACACCTGGGTGATGGGCATGTGGAGCTTCCCAGTTCTGAAATGGGAGAGGCGATGCCCTTCTGGAGGCATTGCTCTCTGTGACACAGAACTGATGATGTTCACCTCAGGACACGGTGGGCTTGCCATAGTCTGGCTGTGCTGGCAGCTGTCCGGTGTTTGGGTGTCTGTCACCTCCCTTGGTTCCGCTCAGCTCGGGGATGGACACTTGGTGCCCACCTGCATCATAAACGTTGCCATAGCAGAGTGCTGATGATGCACGTCCTGTGATAGGGTGAGAAGCCCCTGTCATGCTTGCATCACAATCATGGGTGAGACATATATGGAACAGGTTGGCACGTTGTCTATCACTTGCTTGGTGAAAGAGAGAGGCTCTGGAGCTGAGGAGAAGCAGGTGGACTGTACACATGGACCTATCTGCACCTCCTCAGTTTGTGTTTGTCTCCCCCTCGCATGGTGCAGGCATGCCTGTCATGCCTTGTGAAACGAGCTGGTTCACCAGCTCAATGTCCACCATTTCCTACTGTGCATGGATGTGGATCCTGCTTTTGTCGTATGCCTACTGCATTCTGACCACTGTGAGGAACCTCCAGGTAAGAGTCGGTGCTGGTGCCGAGCCGAGCCGTGCCTGGCAGGGTAGGGGCACAGCAAAGGCCCAAGAGCAGCCCCTGGAATGCTCAGGAGGGGCCCTTCCTGGCAGGGGAGGCCGTTTCCCAGCCGAGCCCTGGCCAGCCTGGGATAGCAGGCTCGGAGCAGGCACAGCTCTGGTCCTGACTGGGCTCTGGTATTTGGATGGTGCCACTGAGGTGGCGGGGAATGTTCTCCACTCACCCACTGCTTTCCTTGCCCGTGTAGGAAGACATGGCAGAGAGGAAGAGTTGCACAGACAGGAAGGGGAATGGCAGAGGTGAGCATCCCCTGGATGAGGGCAGGTGCCCTCAAACACACCCCCAGACCCAAGGGCCCACTACCCCATCCGGGCATGCCCCATCAACTCACTCTCTCCTTTGCCAGCAGGCTTTGTCAGCCCACGGTCCTCACGGTGTTCGAGCACGTGGTAAGCAGAGCCGTACCCCTGGAGTACGACAGCCCTCCCTGGCATCCCCCCAAAAAGAGAGGTCCCGCTAACACTCTCCTCTGTCCCTCTGCAGCTGCCTCAAACACCTGGACCTGGCTCAGATATGTGAAATATTCAGTCAGTTAAACAGGGCCATCGAGGACCTAGGACATGCCCTGCAAATGTGAGGCCACTGAGGAGGGAATGGGGACACGGGTGCGGGGCATGGCTTGGGGCTACCACTTGGGGAAGGCATGGGGAAATCCCCGGGCATAAACTGAGAGGGGAGATGCCCGGCTGGAGGCATAGCGATTTCTGGCGCAGAGGGGACGGTGTCTCACCCTCTTTGTGGGGCAGAGGGAAGCGTTGTGCCCAGCAGACAGGGAGGAGGCCTTGGGCACATGCTGGGTGGTCTCCTGCAGCAGTGATGCAGCCTGCCATCCCTTGTGGTGAGAAGGAGATAAGGAAGCCCCAGGATGCTCAGGAGTGTTGGGCTCAGATTTTCCCTCCCTTTTCTGCTCTTCCTCATCCACGTCCACCTTCTACTCACACAGGCTTAACTGTAAGGCAGCTGAGAGCAGGGACAGGGAAGATGACCTCTCTTCGTGTGTCTCTAAAGACAGAGAGCACTCCTGCACTTCTGCAGTGATGAGTAATGGCGAGTGGTCTTCACAAGCATCTCATCCCACTCTTGTGGGTGCAGCAGACATGCCTCTTTTCTCCACTGTCCATCCCGGCCCGGAGCATCCCAGGACTGACCTAGACAGTGTCCCAACATCGGCCTGTCCACCTCCTCAGCAACAAGAAAAGCATCAGAGGGAGGAGATTTCCACGGTGCAGGACCTGCCCTTCCTGGAGGAGAGTGTGAGATGGAAGACAGAGATTCATATTTTAAAGATGCGGACACATCGGCTATTTGGGCTGCCACCATGGATCCAGAAATATGAGGAAAGCTTAAAAGGCACAGCCCTGGAGCAAAAAGACACTAAGCCTGCCTTTCTGCAGATGTGTACAGGGGTGCCCCAACATGCTCCATTCCAGCACTGGAGCGGACAAGCTCAGACCAGGAAGACGGCACAGCAGCCCTGTGACCCTCAGAAAGAGTTGAAAGACCCTCCTGTCACGCGCCTGCAGTCTCCATCGCCTCCTCCAACACAGCAGTCACTAAAACAGTGTGATGAGACGGTGACTCGTCTCACAGAGGACTTGCCCTCCCTGCAAGAGACTGTGCAAAGGCAGCCGGAGCATCCTACTGCAAAAATGTACATGCAGCAGGAAGATCCTGCACACCCCATGGTGTCATGCCAACAGGGGACATGGGCTTCCATCCTCTCTGGTCCAGCAGCGCACTCAGGAACGGCACAGAAGAGGCCTGAGGAGGATGGGGAAACACCCCCATGTAAAGGAGAGCATGCGGGAACAGCCAGCGGCAGCACAGCCAGCAAGGAGACCCTGCCAGGCACTAATGGAATGGAGAAGGGCCCTGTGACACAAGGGGATGTGCTCCATCCTTCCTCTTCTGGCCAGGCAGAGCAGGCAACAGTACAGTGGGACGGAGCTTCTCAGAGGCAATCAGGCTATGGGTCTGAAAGCAGAAGCATCTCCTACGAGGATGTGCGGCCACAACAGCTGCTGTCTGAAAAGTGTGTCCCCATGGGAGAGGCACACCACTCCCTGGAAGGCCAGAGAAACACTACCAAGATTGTGAGGACACCTGAGCAGCTGGAGTGTCCCAGCAATGACGGGGAGAAGCCGCCTGGCCCTGCAACTCCCCCACCTTATGAGGACGAAGCAGTCAGATGCCCCAAATCCAGCAGTGTGCAGCAGAACCAGCATGATCTTGAGATTCAGTTGGTCGCTCCCACTCCTCCAACAGAGCTGCCCGACATCCACTCCAGGGAAATGGAGATGCCTGTCACACACCACAGAGGCCAGGAGACATTGGAGGGCCTCATCCCGGAAAGGAAACTGCAGCAAGAACTGGGCAAACAAATCAGCATGCAGGACACTCCACAGAATGTCCCAGCATCACCAACTCCACCTCCTCAGCAACACGAAAACCATCACCTGGAGGTGATTTCCACAGTGCAGGACCTGCCCTTCCTGGACGAGAGCGTGAGATGGAAGACAGAGCTTCATATTTTAAAGACACGGACACAATGGCACTTTGGGGTGCCAGCAAGGATGTGGAAATATGAGGAGAGCTTAAAAGGCACTGGCCTGGGGGCAAAAAGACACTGAGCCTGCCCTTCTGCAGATGTAATAATAGCACTGTGATTTATCTGTTGAATGCATCAATGTTAAGCAAGCTTTTAAAGGCTATCCTGGCTTTTCAAGTAAATGTAAATAAAAGATTATAAAGCTACCTTGTTAATCTCTATATTTTGGATCTTCACAGAATCACAGAATCACAGAATCACAGAATCTTAGGGGTTGGAAGGGACCTCAAGAGATCTTCAGGTCCAACCCCCCTGCCAAAGCAGGCTCCCTATCTCATATTACATAGATAGGCGTCCAGACGAGACTTGAATATCTCCAGAGAAGGAGACTCCACCACCTCCCTGGGCAGCCTATTCCACTGCTCTGTCACCCTCACTGTGAAAAAGTTCTTCCGCATGTTGGTGCGGAACTTCCTGTGCTCCAGCTTACAGCCATTGCCCCTAGTCCTGTCCCCACTGACCACTGAAAAGGGGCTGGCCAATTCCCCCTGCCACCCATGTCTAAGATACTTGTAAACACAAATTAGGTCCCCCCTAAGTCTTCTTTTTTCCAGGCTGAACAGACCCAGCTCACTCAGCCTTTCCTCATAGGGGAGATGTTCCAGACCCCTAATCATCTTTGTCGCCCTTCTCTGGACTCTCTCCAGAAGGTCCCTGTCTTTTCTATACCAGGGAGCCCAGAACTGGACACAGTATTCCAGGTGGGGCCTGACCAATGCAGAGTAGAGGGGGAGGATCACTTCCTTCGACCTGCTGGACACACTCTTCCTGATGCATCCCAGGATCCCATTGGCTCTCTTGGCCACCAGGGCACACTGCTGGCTCATAGCCAACCTGTCATCAACCAGGACCCCTAGGTCCTTCTCCATAGAGCTCTTCTCCAACAGGTCATCCCCCAGCCTGTACTGATACAGTCGGTTATTCCTCCCCAGGTGCAAGACTTTACACTTGCTTTTGTTGAATTTCATTAGATTTCTCCCTGCCCAGCTCTCCAGCCTGTCCAGGTCTCGCTGGATGGCAGCGCAGTGTTCCTGCGTGTCAGCCACTCCTCCCAGTTTTGTATCATCGGCGTACTTGCTGAGGGTGGATGCTATTCCCTCATCAAGGTCGTCAATGAAGATATTAAACAGGACTGGACCCAACACTGAGCCCTGGGGAACACCGCTAGTCACAGGCCTCCATTCAGATTCTACTCCACTGATCACGACCCTCTGAGCCCGGTCTGACAGCCAGTTCTCAACCCACCTCACTGTCCACTCGTCTATCCCTTGTTTCCTCAGCTTCTCTATCAGGATGTTGTGGGAGACAGTATCGAAAGCCTTGCTAAAGTCGAGGTAGATGACATCCACTGCTCTCCCTCCATCCACCCAGTTGGTAATAACATCATAGAAGGCTATGAGATTGGTCGAGCACGATCTCCCCTTGGTGAATCCATGCTGACTATTCCTCATGACCTTCTTCTCTTCCAGTTGTTTGGAGATGGCATCCAAAACAAGCTGTTCCATCACCTTTCCAGGGACAGAGGTGAGGCTGACTGGCCTATAGTTACTGGGATCCTCCTTCTTGCCTTTTTTAAAGACTGGAGTGACATTGGCTATCCTCCAATCTTCAGGCACTTCTCCTGTAGTCCAGGATCTGTCAAAGATGATAGAGAGCGGCTCCGCAATCACCTCCGCCAGCTCTCTCAGCACACGTGGGTGTATCCCATCCGGGCCCATGGATTTGTGTGCATCCATTCCTTTGAGTCGCTCCTGGACCACCCCTACCTCTACTAGAGGGGAGCCATTCGTTCCCCAACCACTCCTTCTTTCATCTGGGATCTGTGAGTCCTGAGAAGCCTTCGGAGTAAAGACCGAGGCAAAGAAGGCATTAAGTATCTCCACCTTCTCATCATCTCCCGTCACCAAGACACCCGCCTCATTCAACAAGGGACCTACATTATCCCTGGTCATCCTTTTACTATTTACATACCTGAAAAAGCTCTTTTTGTTGTCCTTTATGTCCCTTGCCAGCTTAATTTCTAAGCAGGCCTTAGCCCTCCTAGTTGCATCCCTACAGGCCCTGGCAACATCCTTATATTCATCCCATGATCTCAGACCCTGTTTCCACAGTTTATAGGTTTTCTGCTTCCCTTTGAGTTTACTCATAAGTTCCCTGCTTATCCACGCAGGTCTTCTACCTCTCTTTCCCGATTTCTTACTCAAAGGGATGCACCTATTCTGTGCTTGGAAGAAGTGCTGTTTGAATGTTAGCCAGCACTCGCAGGCTCCCATTCCTTCAAACAGAGCAGCCCATGGGATAGCCCCTATTTGATTTCGGAGGAGATCAAAGTTAGCTCTTCCAAAATTCAGGGTAGCTATCCTACTTTTTGGCTTGCCTCTTCCACTCAGGATCTTGAACTCGACCATTTCATGGTCGCTTTGTCCTAAGCTGCCCCCGACCTTCACTTCACTGACGAGCCCGTCCTTGTTAGTAAAAACAAGGTCAAGCATCCGCCCTCCCCTAGTAGGTTCCTGCACCATCTGTATCAGGAAGTTGTCTTCCATATACTGCAGAAATTGTCTGGACTGCATACGACTGGCCGTATTGCTTGCCCAGCAAATATCTGGGTAGTTGAAGTCCCCCATAAGGACCAGCGCCTGCGATCTTGAGGCTACTTCCAATTGCTTATAAAATTCATTATCAACCCGTTCCTCTTGATCAGGGGGCCTGTAGTACACGCCCACGACTATGTCACCCAAACTGGCCTGCCTTTTAATTCTTACCCACAAGCTCTCGACAAACGGTTCATCCCTACCCAGGTGGAGCTCAATACATTCTAGGTGCTCTCTAACATAAAGAGCAACTCCTCCACCTCGTCTCCCTAGTCTATCTTTCCTAAAAAGCACGTAGCCATCCATGGTAGCGTGCCAGTCATCCAGGCTGTCCCACCACGTCTCAGTGATCGCAATGAGATCGTGGCCCTGTGACCGCACAAAGATCTCTAATTCTTCTTGTTTGTTCCCCATGCTACGTGCGTTTGTGTATAGGCATTTTAGTGGGGCAGCAGATCCAGATATCCCCAACAGCTCACTGCGAGATTTTCGATAGGGGGTGGGCAAAAACTGCTCCACCGAGGAGTTCATGGGGTAGTCCACAGAGTTACCCCTACTCTCGTGTGGAGCAACATCCCCAAGTCTGCAATTGTGCTGTTGGCATTTATCTATTTCCCCCAGCAACTCGTGCTGTGTCTCCCAAAGCATCTGCCTTACCCCAGCAGCCTTTGTAATATCCCCTTCCCCCTTCCTAACTAGTTTAAAGCCCTATCAATGAGCCCTGCCATCTCCTGAGCAAGGATCCGCTTTCCTCTATGGGACAGGTAAGCCCCATTAGCAGTACTCATGTCCGGAGCAGAGTACACCATCCCTTGGTCAAAAAACCCAAATTTCTTGTGTAGGCACCAGCCTTTCAACCACTGATTCAATTCATGGGTTCTTCTGACCTGCTCCGAACCCCACCTCCCACAAGTGGGAATAGAAGAAAATATTATTTGGGCACCCGCCCCCCCAACAAAGCGACCTAGGTCACGAAATTCACTCTTGATAGTGCGCAGGCTACACTTCATGATTGCATCTTTACCTGCTTGAACTATCAAGAGTGGATAATAATCAGAGGGACTAACCAGCCCTGGGAGCCTTCTGGTAATATCCCTGATCCTGGCACCAGGAAGGCAGCACACCTCCCTATGTGTAGGGTCTGGTCTGCATATGGGGCCCTCCGTCCCACTAAGGAGGGAATCCCCAACTACAACTACTCTTCTTACTCGCTTTTCTGAGGCCGTCACAAGGCGTGCAGATACTCTCCTTGCTCTGGGCTTTTGCTTCCTCTGAGGTAGAGGGATTGTACTCATCTCCTCACATACCTCACCTTCAACTCCCAGGGCCCCATATCTGTTGCTTATGGGGACCTGAGGGGGTGGGGTAGGGAGGCAGGGGGAGTGTCTACGGCAGCGAGTAGTGTACGGGGGTGCCCCAACATGCTCCATTCCAGCACTGGAAAGGACAAGCTCAGACCAGGACGATGGCACAGCAGCCCTGTGACCCTCAGAAAGAATTGAAAGACCCTACTGTCACGTGCCTGCAGTCTCCATCGCCTCCACCAACCCTGCAGTCACTAAAACAGACATACCACTCCCAGACACAGTGCCCCTCCTGTGAGGAGACACCCTCTGCTGCTATATCCAGACTCTGTGAGGACCAGCTTTTACATCCCCAATCTGCACAGGCTCATACAGGTCATTCATGATTTCACCAGGGCCAGCAGAGCCAGTCGAGATGCACAGATCCTGCAACTGGCTTTACAGCAGGAGCTTGCCTTTACCTTGCAGAGCTTTGGCCAGGGCACTACAGAAGCGGGCAGTGGAAGCGCTCAGGACAGAGCTGGCTCTAGCAGACTCTGCCCCACATCCAGCAAGGCCCCAGGCCAAAGCCTGTCTGGCAATGAGGGCTCCCAGACTTGGCCTCCAGCCTGTGCTGCAGCCTCGTGCGCAGGAACGGAAGACACAGTGGGAGAAAGGTGTCCACTCGAGGAGGGGGACAAGAGGCAGCACAACCCGAAGAGGGATGCTGCTGCTCAGCAACTACAGTGGGGACATGTGTGTTTTTCCACCAAAAGGATCACAGAGATCAAGCATGAGTGGCTGCAGTCTGCTCCTGCCAAGGCCGTGCCCCCTGTGAGAGCAGAAAGTCCATGAGTCTCGGGGCAGAGGCCTCACCTCTGCCAGACATCATCTGCTGTGTGCTCGCCTTCATCCTCACTTGCTGTTACAACTGCCTGCGCACCAAGCTCCAAGGCACAGGGAAGATAAGACAGATGAGATGAGGAGAGATGAGGAGACCCATGGGAAGAGGACAAAGGGGACGGGAAGCAGAGCCTCAGTGCTCAACAGGCACCAGACTGAGGGCATAACACTCTTTGGATGGGGAGGGCAGGACACAGCATATTGTGGTGCTGGGGGATGACCTGGTCTCTGGAGGAAAGAGAAAGCCCCTGGACAACATGGCAGGTGATGGGGAAGGACTCAGTCAGTACTCAGAGGGAAAGCTGCCATCTGGACATTGGTGCCAGTGAGGCCAGTGGACAGCAAGGTCGCAGCAGCTGTGGGGACAGTGATTCCTCTTGCCCACAAGGAGCCTGTCCACGTGCTGCAAGTTTGGACTGAAAAGAGCAGCTCAGCCCTCAGAACACGATTGTGCTCTTCCCCTTGCAGGTACGCAGGCGCAGCAGGCCCCATCAGGGTCTGGACCCAGGGAGCAGCAGATCCCCTCCAGCCCTCCTACCACGAGAAGGAACTAGCACAATAAATGTCTTTCTTCTGAAGTGAGCCCATGGGAGGGTTTTTTTTTCCCAGGGAAGGAGCCACCTTTGTCTTGCAGGAAGAGTTTGCAGACCCTGTGAAGGCAGGGACAAGGGCTGCCACCCACTCGGGGCCAGCAGCGCTCCTGAGAGCAGCACAGGAGGTGCCTCAGGAGGATGGGGAAACACCCCCATGAAAAAGGGAGCGTGGGGGAACAGCCAGCGGCACCACAGCCAGCAAGGAGACCCTGCCAGGCACTGGTGGAAAGAAGAGTGGCCCTGTGACACAAGGGGATGTCTCGATCCTTCCCCTTCTGGCCATGCAGAGCAGGAAACACTATAGACAGATGGACCTTCTCAGGGACAAATCCCTCACCCAGGGAAGTCGCTCTGATGCTGCCCTCTGCAGCAGTCACATACACCTGGAGATGGACCAGACATGAACAAAATAACTCACTGGTTCAACGTTTGAAGACCTTTGCAAGATACCTTTATATGTGAGGGGATGGGGGATAGGGACAGGCACGGGGGGAAAGGGTATGGATGGGGGCAAACACCTGGGTGATGGGCATGTGGAGCTTCCCAGTTCTGAAATGGGAGAGGCGATGCCCTTCTGGAGGCATTGCTCTCTGTGACACAGAACTGATGATGTTCACCTCAGGACACGGTGGGCTTGCCATAGTCTGGCTGTGCTGGCAGCTGTCCGGTGTTTGGGTGTCTGTCACCTCCCTTGGTTCCGCTCAGCTCGGGGATGGACACTTGGTGCCCACCTGCATCATAAACGTTGCCATAGCAGAGTGCTGATGATGCACGTCCTGTGATAGGGTGAGAAGCCCCTGTCATGCTTGCATCACAATCATGGGTGAGACATATATGGAACAGGGTGGCACTTTGCCTGTCACTTGGCCGGTGAAAGAGAGAGGCTCTGGAGCTGAGGAGAAGGAGGTGGACTGTACACATGGACCTATCTGCACCTCCTCAGTTTGTGTTTGTCTCCCCCTCGCATGGTGCAGGCATGCCTGTCATGCCTTGTGAAACGAGCTGGTTCACCAGCTCAATGTCCACCATTTCCTACTGTGCATGGATGTGGATCCTGCTTTTGTCGTATGCCTACTGCATTCTGACCACTGTGAGGAACCTCCAGGTAAGAGTCAGTGCTGGTGCCGAGCCGAGCCGTGCCTGGCAGGGTAGGGGCACAGCAAAGGCCCAAGAGCAGCCCCTGGAATGCTCAGGAGGGGCCCTTCCTGGCAGGGGAGGCCGTTTCCCAGCCGAGCCCTGGCCAGCCTGGGATAGCAGGCTCGGAGCAGGCACAGCTCTGGTCCTGACTGGGCTCTGGTATTTGGATGGTGCCACTGAGGTGGCGGGGAATGTTCTCCACTCACCCACTGCTTTCCTTGCCCGTGTAGGAAGACATGGCAGAGAGGAAGAGTTGCACAGACAGGAAGGGGAATGGCAGAGGTGAGCATCCCCTGGATGAGGGCAGGTGCCCTCAAACACACCCCCAGACCCAAGTGCCCACTACCCCATCTGGGCATGCCCCATCAACTCACTCTCTCCTTTGCCAGCAGGCTTTGTCAGCCCACGGTCCTCACGGTGTTCGAGCACGTGGTAAGCAGAGCCGTACCCCTGGAGTACGACAGCCCTCCCTGGCATCCCCCCAAAAAGAGAGGTCCCGCTAACACTCTCCTCTGTCCCTCTGCAGCTGCCTCAAACACCTGGACCTGGCTCAGATATGTGAAATATTCAGTCAGTTAAACAGGGCCATCGAGGACCTAGGACATGCCCTGCAAATGTGAGGCCACTGAGGAGGGAATGGGGACACGGGTGCGGGGCGTGGCTTGGGGCTACCACTTGGGGAAGGCATGGGGAAATCCCCGGGCATAAACTGAGAGGGGAGATGCCCGGCTGAAGGCATAGCGATTTCTGGCGCAGAGGGGACGGTGTCTCACCCTCTTTGTGGGGCAGAGGGAAGCGCTGTGGCCAGCAGACAGGGAGGAGGCCTTGGGCACATGCTGGGTGGTCTCCTACAGCAGTGATGCAGCCTGCCATCCCTTGTGGTGAGAAGGAGATAAGGAAGCCCCAGGATGCTCAGGAGTGTTGGGCTCAGATTTTCCCTCCCTTTTCTGCTCTTCCTCATCCACGTCCTCCTTCTACTCACACAGGCTTAACTGTAAGGCAGCTGAGAGCAGGGACAGGGAAGATGACCTCTCTTCGTGTGTCTCTAAAGACAGAGAGCACTCCTGCACTTCTGCAGTGATGAGTAATGGCGAGTGGTCTTCACAAGCATCTCATCCCACTCTTGTGGGTGCAGCAGACATGCCTCTTTTCTCCACTGTCCATCCCGGCCCGGAGCATCCCAGGACTGACCTAGACAGTGTCCCAACATCGGCCTGTCCACCTCCTCAGCAACAAGAAAAGCATCAGAGGGAGGAGATTTCCACGGTGCAGGACCTGCCCTTCCTGGAGGAGAGTGTGAGATGGAAGACAGAGATTCATATTTTAAAGATGCGGACACATCGGCTATTTGGGCTGCCACCATGGATCCAGAAATATGAGGAAAGCTTAAAAGGCACAGCCCTGGAGCAAAAAGACACTAAGCCTGCCTTTCTGCAGATGTGTACAGGGGTGCCCCAACATGCTCCATTCCAGCACTGGAGCGGACAAGCTCAGACCAGGAAGACGGCACAGCAGCCCTGTGACCCTCAGAAAGAGTTGAAAGACCCTCCTGTCACGCGCCTGCAGTCTCCATCGCCTCCTCCAACACAGCAGTCACTAAAACAGTGTGATGAGACGGTGACTCGTCTCACAGAGGACTTGCCCTCCGTGCAAGAGACTGTGCAAAGGCAGCCGGAGCATCCCACTGCAAAAATGTACATGCAGCAGGAAGATCCTGCACACCCCATGGTGTCATGCCAACAGGGGACATGGGCTTCCATCCTCTCTGGTCCAGCAGCGCACTCAGGAACGGCACAGAAGAGGCCTGAGGAGGATGGGGAAACACCCCCATGTAAAGGAGAGCATGCGGGAACAGCCAGCGGCAGCACAGTCAGCAAGGAGACCCTGCCAGGCACTGATGGAATGGAGAAGGGCCCTGTGACACAAGGGGATGTGCTCCATCCTTCCTCTTCTGGCCAGGCAGAGCAGGCAACAGTACAGTGGGACGGAGCTTCTCAGAGGCAATCAGGCTATGTGTCTGAAAGCAGAAGCATCTCCTACGAGGATGTGCGGCCACAACAGCTTCTGTCTGAAAAGTGTGTCCCCATGGGAGAGGCACACCACTCCCTGGAAGGCCAGAGAAACACTACCAAGAATGTGAGGACACCTGAGCAGCTGGAGTGTCCCAGCAATGACGGGGAGAAGCCGCCTGGCCCTGCAACTCCCCCACCCTGTGAGGAGGAAGCAGTCAGATGCCCCAAATCCAGCAGTGTGCAGCAGAACCAGCATGATCTTGAGATTCAGTTGGTCGCTCCCACTCCTCCAACAGAGCTGCCCGACATCCACTCCAGGGAAATGGAGATGCCTGTCACACACCACAGAGGCCAGGAGACATTGGAGGGCCTCATCCCGGAAAGGAAACTGCAGCAAGAACTGGGCCAGCAAATTAGCATGCAGGAGACACCACAGAATGTCCCAGCATCACCAACTCCACCTCCTCAGCAAGAAGAAAACCATCACCTGGAGGTGATTTCAACAGTCCAGGACCTGCCCTTCCTGGAAGAGAGTGTGAGATGGGAGATGGAGCTTCATATTTTAAAGACACGGACACAACGGCAATTTGGACTGCCTGCAAGGATCTGGAAATATGAGGAAAGCTTAAAAGGCACTGCCCTGGAGCAAAAAGACACTGAGCCTGCCCTTCTGCAGATGTGTACGGGGGTGCCCCAACATGCTCCATTCCAGCAGACTCTGCCCCACATCCAGCAAGGCCCCAGGCCAAAGCCTGTCTGGCAATGAGGGCTCCCAGACTTGGCCTCCAGCCTGTGCTGCAGCCCCGTGCGCAGGAACGGAAGACACAGTGGGAGAAAGGTGTCCACTCGAGGAGGGGGCCAAGAGGCAGCACGACCCGAAGAGGGATGCTGCTGCTCAGCAACAACAGCGGGGACATGTGTGTTTTTCCACCAAAAGGATCACAGAGATCAAGAATGAGTGGCTGCAGTCTGCTCCTGCCAGGGCCGTGCCCCCTGTGAGAGCAGAAAGTCCATGAGTCTCAGGGCAGAGGCCTCACCTCTGCCAGACATCATCTGCTGTGTGCTCGCCTTCATCCTCACTTGCTGTTACAACTGCCTGCGCACCAAGCTCCAAGGCACAGGGAAGATAAGACAGATGAGATGAGGAGAGATGAGGAGACCCATGGGAAGAGGACAAAGGGGACGGGAAGCAGATCCGCAGTGCTCAACAGGCACCAGACTGAGGGCATAACGCTCTTTGGATGGGGAGGGCAGGACACAGCATATTGTGGTGCTGGGGGATGACCTGGTCTCTGGAGGAAAGAGAAAGCCCCTGGCCACCATGGCAGGTGATGGGGAAGGACTCAGTCAGTACTCAGAGGGAAAGCTGCCATCTGGACATTGGTGCCAGTGAGGCCAGTGGACAGCAAGGTCACAGCAGCTGTGGGGACAGTGACTCCTCTTGCCCACGAGGAGCCTGTCCACGTGCTGCAAGTTTGAACTGAAAAGAGCAGCTCAGCCCTCAGAACACGATTGTGCTCTTCCCCTTGCAGGTACGCAGGCGCAGCAGGCCCCATCAGGGTCTGGACCCAGGGAGCAGCAGATCCCCTCCAGCCCTCCTACCACGGGAAGGAACTCGCACAATAAATGTCTTTCTTCTGAAGTGAGCCCATGGGAGGGTTTTTTTTGCCAGGGAAGGAGCCACCTTTGTCTTGCAGGAAGAGTTTGCAGACCCTGTGAAGGCAGGGACAAGGGCTGCCACCCACTCGGGGCCAGCAGCGCTCCTGAGAGCAGCACAGGAGGTGCCTCAGGAGGATGGGGAAACACCCCCATGAAAAAGGGAGTGTGGGGGAACAGCCAGCGGCACCACAGCCAGCAAGAAGACCCTGTCAGGCACTGGTGGAAAGGAGAGGGGCCCTGTGACACAAGGGGATGTGCTCGATCCTTCCCCTTCTGGCCAGGCAGAGCAGGCAACAGTACAGAGAGAGGCAGGGAGCTTCTCAGGGTGTGTTTTTTTGACCCTGGCCAAATACCCACCAAAGCCACTTGCTCACTCCCCTTTAAGGCAAAAAGCGGAAAAAAATATATATTGGGAGGTTTAGGATTTGAGATAAGGACAGAGGGATCACTCTCCAATTAGTGCAATGGGCAAAACAGACTCAGCACAGAATAAAAGAAAGAAAAGAAGCTCACAGCCAGTGAACCAGAGTTGGGCAATGAGAAGTGCAGCAAGGTCTTCAAGCACCTTCCCCCCACCCCTCCCTTCTTCGCAGACTTTAGTCATAAATTCACTCCCTTCTTCCCCCCAGTCATGCCACAGGGATGGGCAGGGAATGGGGAATGGGGGTTTTCAGTCCGTTCCGCCCGAGTTGTCTTCCATCTTAGCTGGGGGAGGGGGGGGGCATTCCACACACACCCCTTCCCCTGTGGCACCCTGGGGAAGAGGCCTTGGGCACATGCTGGGTGGTCTCCTGCAGCAGTGATGCAGCCTGCCATCCCTTGTGGTGAGAAGGAGATAAGGAAGCCCCAGGATGCTCAGGAGTGTTGGGCTCAGATTTTCCCTCCCTTTCCTGCTCTTCCTCATCCACGTCCACCTTCTACTCACACAGGCTTAACTGTAAGGCACCTGAGAGCAGGGACAGGGAAGATGACCTCTCTTCGTGTGTCTCTAAAGACAGAGAGCACTCCTGCACTTCTGCAGTGGTGAGTAATGGCGAGTGGTCTTCACAAGCATCTCATCCTACTCTTGTGGGTGCAGCAGACATGCCACTTGTCTCCACTGTCCATCCCAGCCTGGAGCATCCCAGGACTGACCTGGACAAGGTCCCAACATCAGCCCAATAATGTCCCAACATCAGCTTAAAAGGCACTGCCCTGGGGCAAAAAGACACTGAGCCTGCCCTTCTGCAGATGTGTACAGGGGTGCCCCAACATGCTCCATTCCAGCACTGGAGCGGACAAGCTCAGACCAGGAAGACGGCACAGCAGCCCTGTGACCCTCAGAAAGAGTTGAAAGACCCTCCTGTCACGCGCCTGCAGTCTCCATCGCCTCCTCCAACACAGCAGTCACTAAAACAGTGTGATGAGACAGTGACTCGTCTCACAGAGGACTTGCCCTCCGTGCAAGAGACTGTGCAAAGGCAGCCGGAGCATGCCACTGCAAAAATGTACATGCAGCAGGAAGATCCTGCACACCCCATGGTGTCATGCCAACAGGGGACATGGGCTCCCATCCTCTCTGGTCCAGCAGCGCACTCAGGAGCGGCACAGAAGAGGCCTGAGGAGGATGGGGAGACACCCCCATGTAAAGGAGAGCATGCGGGAACAGCCAGCGGCAGCACAGCCAGCAAGGAGACCCCTCCAGGCACTGATGGAATGGAGAAGGGCCCTGTGACACAAGGGGATGTGCTCCATCCTCCCCCTTCGGGCCAGGCAGAGCAGGCAACAGTACAGTGGAAGGGAGCTTCTCAGAGGCAATCAGGCTATGTGTCTGAAAGCAGAAGCACCTCCTACGAGGAAATGGGGCCACTACAGCTGCTGTCTGAAAAGTGTGTCCCCATGGGAGAGGCACACCACTCCCTGGAAGGCCAGAGAAACACTACCAAGAATGTGAGGACACCTGAGCAGCTGGAGTGTCCCAGCAATGACGGGGAGAAGCCGCCTGGCCCTGCAACTCCCCCACCCTGTGAGGACGAAGCAGTCGGATGCCTCAAGGCCAGTGGTGTGCAGCAGAACCAGCATGATCTTGAGATTCAGTTGGTCGCTCCCACTCCTCCAACAGAGCTGCCCGACATCCACTCCAGGGAAATGGAGATGCCTGTCACACACCACAGAGGCCAGGAGACATTGGAGGGCCTCATCCTGGAAAGGAAACTGCAGCAAGAACTGGGCAAACAAATCAGCATGCAGGACACTCCACAGAATGTCCCAGCATCACCAACTCCACCTCCTCAGCAACAAGAAAACCATCACATGGAGGTGATTTCAACAGTCCAGGACCTGCCCTTCCTGGACGAGAGTGTGAGATGGAAGACAGAGCTTCATATTTTAAAGACACGGACACAACGGCACTTTGGGGTGCCAGCAAGGATCTGGAAATATGAGGAGAGCTTAAAAGGCACTGCCCTGGAGCAAAAAGACACTGAGCCTGCCCTTCTGCAGATGTGTACGGGGGTGCCCCAACATGCTCCATTCCAGCACTGGAGCGGACAAGCTCACACCAGGACGATGGCACAGCAGCCCTGTGACCCTCAGAAAGAATTGAAAGACCCTACTGTCACGTGCCTGCAGTCTCCATCGCCTCCACCAACTCTGCAGTCACTAAAACAGACACACCACTCCCTGGAAGGCCAGAGAAGCACTACCAAGAATGTGAGGACACCTGAGCAGCCATCAGGCTTGGCAGCTCCTCCACAAAGCAGCTCCCCACAGACACAGTGCCCCTCCTGTGAGGAGACACCCTCTGCCGCTATCTCCAGACTCTGTGAGGACCAGCTTTAACATCCCCAATCTGCACAGGCTCATACAGGTCATTCATGATTTCGCCAGAGCCAGCAGAGCCAGTCGAGATGCACAGATCCTGCAACTGGCTTTACAGCAGGAGCTTGCCTTTACCTTGCAGAGCTTTGGCCAGGGCACTGCAGAAGCGGGCAGTGGAAGCGCTCAGGACAGAGCTGGCTCTAGCAGACTCTGCCCCACATCCAGCAAGGCCCCAGGCCAAAGCCTGTCTGGCAATGAGGGCTCCCAGACTTGGCCTCCAGCCTGTGCTGCAGCCCCCTGCGCAGGAACGGAAGACACAGTGGGAGAAAGGTGTCCACTCGAGGAGGGGGCCAAGAGGCAGCACGACCCGAAGAGGGATGCTGCTGCTCAGCAACCACAGCGGGGACATGTGTGTTTTTCCACCAAAAGGATCACACTGTTCAAGCGTGAGTGGCTGCAGTCTGCTCCTGCCAGGGCTGTGCCCCCTGTGAGAGCAGAAAGTCCATGAGTCTCGGGGCAGAGGCCTCACCTCTGCCAGACATCATCTGCTGTGTGCTCGCCTTCATCCTCACTTGCTGTTACAACTGCCTGCGCACCAAGCTCCAAGGCACAGGGAAGATAAGACAGATGAGATGAGGAGAGATGAGGAGACCCACGGGAAGAGGACAAAGGGGACGGGAAGCAGAGCCTCAGTGCTCAACAGGCACCAGACTGAGGGCATAACGCTCTTTGGATGGGGAGGGCAGGACACAGCACATTGTGGTGCTGGGGGATGACCTGGTCTCTGGAGGAAAGAGAAAGCCCCTGGCCACCATGGCAGGTGATGGGGAAGGACTCAGTCAGTACTCAGAGGGAAAGCTGCCATCTGGACATTGGTGCCAGTGAGGCCAGTGGACAGCAAGGTCGCAGCAGCTGTGGGGACAGTGACTCCTCTTGCCCACGAGGAGCCTGTCCACGTGCTGCAAGTTTGGACTGAAAAGAGCAGCTCAGCCCTCAGAACACGATTGTGCTCTTCCCCTTGCAGGTACGCAGGCGCAGCAGGCCCCATCAGGGTCTGGACCCAGGGAGCAGCAGATCCCCTCCAGCCCTCCTACCACGGGAAGGAACTCGCACAATAAATGTCTTTCTTCTGAAGTGAGCCCATGGGAGGGTTTTTTTTGCTAGGGAAGGAGCCACCTTTGTCTTGCAGAAAGAGTTTGCAGACCCTGTGAAGGCAGGGACATGGGCTGCCACCCACTCTGGGCCAGCAGCGCTCCTGAGAGCAGCACAGGAGGTGCCTCAGGAGGATGGGGAAACACCCCCATGAAAAAGGGAGCGTGGGGGAACAGCCAGCGGCACCACAGCCAGCAAGAAGACCCTGCCAGGCACTGGTGGAAAGGAGAGGGGCCCTGTGACACAAGGGGATGTGCTCGATCCTTCCCCTTCTGGCCAGGCAGAGCAGGCAACAGTACAGAGGGAGGCAGGGAGCTTCTCAGGGTGTGTTTTTTTGACCCTGGCCAAATACCCACCAAAGCCACTTGCTCACTCCCCTTTAAGGCAAAAAGCGGAAAAAAATATATATTGGGAGGTTTAGGATTTGAGATAAGGACAGAGGGATCACTCTCCAATTAGTGCAATGGGCAAAACAGACTCAGCACAGAATAAAAGAAAGAAAAGAAGTTCACAGCCAGTGAACCAGAGTTGGGCAATGAGAAGTGCAGACAGGTCTTCAAGCACGTTCCCCCATCCCTCCCTTCTTCGCAGACTTTAGTCATAAATTCACTCCCTTCTTCCCTCCAGTCATGCCACAGGGATGGGCAGGGAATGGGGAATGGGGGTTTTCAGTCCGTTCCGCCCGAGTTGTCTTCCATCTTAGCTGGGGGAGCGGGGGGGCATTACACACACACCCCTTCCCCTGTGGCACCCTGGGGAAGAGGCCTTGGGCACATGCTGGGTGGTCTCCTACAGCAGTGATGCAGCCTGCCATCCCTTGCGGTGAGAAGGAGTTAAGGAAGCCCCAGGATGCTCAGGAGTGTTGGGCTCAGATTTTCCCTCCCTTTCCTGCTCTTCCTCATCCACGTCCTCCTTCTACTCACACAGGCTTAACTGTAAGGCACCTGAGAGCAGGGACAGGGAAGATGACCTCTCTTCGTGTGTCTCTAAAGACAGAGAGCACTCCTGCACTTCTGCAGTGGTGAGTAATGGCGAGTGGTCTTCACAAGCATCTCATCCTACTCTTGTGGGTGCAGCAGACATGCCACTTGTCTCCACTGTCCATCCCAGCCTGGAGCATCATAGGACTGACCTGGACAAGGTCCCAACATCAGCCCAATAATGTCCCAACATCAGCTTAAAAGGCACTGCCCTGGGGCAAAAAGACACTGAGCCTGCCCTTCTGCAGATATGTACAGGGGTGCCCCAACATGCTCCATTCCAGCACTGGAGCGGACAAGCTCACACCAGGACGATGGCACAGCAGCCCTGTGACCCTCAGAAAGAGTTGAAAGACCCTCCTGTCACGCGCCTGCAGTCTCCATCGCCTCCTCCAACACAGCAGTCACTAAAACAGTGTGATGAGACAGTGACTCGTCTCACAGAGGACTTGCCCTCCCTGCAAGAGACTGTGCAAAGGCAGCCGGAGCATGCCACTGCAAAAATGTACATGCAGCAGGAAGATCCTGCACACCCCATGGTGTCATGCCAACAGGGGACATGGGCTCCCATCCTCTCTGGTCCAGCAGCGCACTCAGGAACGGCACAGAAGAGGCCTGAGGAGGATGGGGAGACACCCCCATGTAAAGGAGAGCTTGCGGGAACAGCCAGCGGCAGCACAGCCAGCAAGGAGACCCCTCCAGGCACTGATGGAATGGAGAAGGGCCCTGTGACACAAGGGGATGTGCTCCATCCTTCCCCTTCTGGCCAGGCAGAGCAGGCAACAGTACAGTGGAAGGGAGCTTCTCAGAGGCAATCAGGCTATGTGTCTGAAAGCAGAAGCATCTCCTACGAGGAAATGGGGCCACTACAGCTGCTGTCTGAAAAGTGTGTCCCCATGGGAGAGGCACACCACTCCCTGGAAGGCCAGAGAAACACTACCAAGAATGTGAGGACACCTGAGCAGCTGGAGTGTCCCAGCAATGACCTGGAGAAGCCACCTGGCCCTGCAACTCCCCCACCCTGTGAGGAGGAAGCAGTCGGATGCAACCAACGCCAGCAGTGTGCAGCAGAACCAGCATGATCTTGAGATTCAGTTGGTCGCTCCCACTCCTCCAACAGAGCTGACTGACATCCACTCCAGGGAAATGGAGATGCCTGTCACACACCACAGAGGCCAGGAGACATTGGAGGGCCTCATCCCGGAAAGGAAACTGCAGCAAGAACTGGGCAAACAAATCAGCATGCAGGACACTCCACAGAATGTCCCAGCATCACCAACTCCTCCTCAGCAACAAGAAAACCATCACCTGGAGGTGATTTCCACGGTGCAGGACCTGCCCTTCCTGGACGAGAGTGTGAGATGGAAGACAGAGCTTCATATTTTAAAGACACGGACACAACGGCACTTTGGGGTGCCAGCAAGGATCTGGAAATATGAGGAGAGCTTAAAAGGCACTGCCCTGGAGCAAAAAGACACTGAGCCTGCCCTTCTGCAGATGTGTACGGGGGTGCCCCAACATGCTCCATTCCAGCACTGGAGCGGACAAGCTCACACCAGGACGATGGCACAGCAGCCCTGTGACCCTCAGAAAGAATTGAAAGACCCTACTGTCACGTGCCTGCAGTCTCCATCGCCTCCACCAACCCTGCAGTCACTAAAACAGACACACCACTCCCTCGAAGGCCAGAGAAACACTACCAAGAATGTGAGGACACCTGAGCAGCCATCAGGCTTGGCAGCTCCTCCTCAAAGCAGCTCCCCACAGACACAGTGCCCCTCCTGTGAGGAGACACCCTCTGCCGCTATCTCCAGACTCTGTGAGGACCAGCTTTAACATCCCCAATCTGCACAGGCTCATACAGGTCATTCATGATTTCGCCAGAGCCAGCAGAGCCAGTCGAGATGCACAGATCCTGCAACTGGCTTTACAGCAGGAGCTTGCCTTTACCTTGCAGAGCTTTGGCCAGGGCACTGCAGAAGCGGGCAGTGGAAGCGCTCAGGACAGAGCTGGCTCTAGCAGACTCTGCCCCACATCCAGCAAGGCCCCAGGCCAAAGCCTGTCTGGCAATGAGGGCTCCCAGACTTGGCCTCCAGCCTGTGCTGCAGCCCCGTGCGCAGGAACGGAAGACACAGTGGGAGAAAGGTGTCCACTCGAGGAGGAGGCCAAGAGGCAGCACGACCCGAAGAGGGATGCTGCTGCTCAGCAACCACAGCGGGGACATGTGTGTTTTTCCACCAAAAGGATCACACTGTTCAAGCGTGAGTGGCTGCAGTCTGCTCCTGCCAGGGCCATGCCCCCTGTGAGAGCAGAAAGTTCATGAGTCTCAGGGCAGAGGCCTCACCTCTGCCAGACATCATCTGCTGTGTGCTCGCCTTCATCCTCACTTGCTGTTAAAACTGCCTGCGCACCAAGCTCCAAGGCACAGGGAAGATAAGACAGATGAGATGAGGAGAGATGAGGAGACCCACGGGAAGAGGACAAAGGGGACGGGAAGCAGATCCGCAGTGCTCAACAGGCACCAGACTGAGGGCATAACGCTCTTTGGATGGGGAGGGCAGGACACAGCATATTGTGATGCTGGGGGATGACCTTGTCTCTGTAGGAAGGAGAAAGTCTGTGGCCACCATGGCAGGTGATGGGGAAGGCCTCAGTCAGTACTCAGAGGGACAGCTGCTATCTGGACATTGGTGCCAGTGAGGCCAGTGGACAGCAAGGTCGCAGCAGCTGTGGGGACAGTGACTCCTCTTGCCCACGAGGAGCCTGTCCACGTGCTGCTAGTTTGGACTGAAAAGAGCAGCTCAGCCCTCAGAACACGATTGTGCTCTTCCCCTTGCAGGTACGCAGGCGCAGCAAGCCCCATCAGGGTCTGGACCCAGGGAGCAGCAGATCCCCTCCAGCCCTCCTACCACGGGAAGGAACTCGCACAATAAATGTCTTTCTTCTGAAGTGAGCCCATGGGAGGGTTTTTTTTTCCCAGGGAAGGAGCCACCTTTGTCTTGCAGGAAGAGTTTGCAGACCCTGTGAAGGCAGGGACAAGGGCTGCCACCCACTCGGGGCCAGCAGCGCTCCTGAGAGCAGCACAGGAGGTGCCTCAGGAGGATGGGGAAACACCCCCATGAAAAAGGGAGCGTGGGGGAACAGCCAGCGGCACCACAGCCAGCAAGAAGACCCTGCCAGGCACTGGTGGAAAGGAGAGGGGCCCTATGACACAAGGGGATGTGCTCGATCCTTCCCCTTCTGGCCAGGCAGAGCAGGCAACAGTACAGAGAGCGGCAGGGAGCTTCTCAGGGTGTGTTTTTTTGACCCTGGCCAAATACCCACCAAAGCCACTTGCTCACTCCCCTTTAAGGCAAAAAGCGGAAAAAAATATATATTGGGAGGTTTAGGATTTGAGATAAGGACAGAGGGATCACTCTCCAATTAGTGCAATGGGCAAAACAGACTCAGCACAGAATAAAAGAAAGAAAAGAAGTTCACAGCCAGTGAACCAGAGTTGGGCAATGAGAAGTGCAGACAGGTCTTCAAGCACGTTCCCCCCATCCCTCCCTTCTTCGCAGACTTTAGTCATAAATTCACTCCCTTCTTCCCCCCAGTCATGCCTCAGGGATGGGCAGGGAATGGGGAATGGGGGTTTTCAGTCCGTTCCGCCCGAGTTGTCTTCCATCTTAGCTGGGGGGGGGGGGGCATTCCACACACACCCCTTCCCCTGTGGCACCCTGGGGTCCCACCCAGGGGATACACTCATCTCCACAAACATGTCCAGCATGAGTCCTCTCTATCGGGGAGTCATCTCCTCAGCACGTGCCTCATTGTGGCTCCCTTCCACGTGCTGCTGCCCTTTGGGACCAGACTCCTCCGACCTGGTTCCTCCCCAGCGTCACAAGGCCCCGAGCAAACCTGCTGAGGCGTGGATCAATTTCTACACAGGCCATAGATGTCTCTGCTGCCTGTCCTTATCCATGGGCTGCGAGGGGACACCCGCTCCACTATGGTCTTCTCCACAGGCTGACGGAGAATCAATCTCTGTGGCATCTGGAGTGCCCCATTCTTCCCATCCCCAGTTCGGCCCTGGCCTTGGTGTCCATGCAGCTTGTTGCATCTCCTCACTCCCTTCTCTGGTGGCAAAATGCACCTGCCTGCAGGTTTTTTCCCCCTATATGTGAGTCACAGAGGCACTGTGACCATGGTCGATTGGCTCGGCCCTGGTCAGCAGCAGCAACTTTGGCCTCGAATTGGCTGATGTTTACTTTCTGGGGCCAGAGAGCTTCTGGCTGCTTTTTGAAGAAGCCATCTCGGCAGTACAGCTACACAAAACTGTGTCACAGGGGCAAATCCTCCACCCAGGGAACTCACTCTGATGCTGCCCTCTACAGCAGTCACATACACCTGGAGATGGACCAGACATGAACAAAATAACTCACTGGTTCAACGCCTGAAGACCTTTGCAAGATACCTTTAAATGTGAGGGGATGGGGGATAGGGACAGGCACGGGGGGGAAGGGTATGGATGGGGGCAAACACCTCGGTGAGGGCATGTGGAGCTTCCCAGTTCTGAAATGGGAGAGGCGATGCCCTTCTGGAGGCATTCCTCTCTGTGACACAGAACTGATGATCTCCACCTCAGGACACGGTGGGCTTGCCATAGTCCAGCTGTGCTGGCAGCTGTCCAGTGTTTGGGTGTCTGTCACCTCCCTTGGTTCCGCTCAGCTCGGGGATGGCCACTTGGTGCCCACCTGCATCATAAACGTTGCCATAGCAGAGTGCTGATGATGCACGTCCTGTGATAGGGTGAGAAGCCCCTGTCATGCTTGCATCACAATCATGGGTGAGACATATATGGAACAGGGTGGCACTTTGCCTGTCACTTGGCCGGTGAAAGAGAGAGGCTCTGGAGCTGAGGAGAAGGAGGTGGACTGTACACATGGACCTATCTGCACCTCCTCAGTTTGTGTTTGTCTCCCCCTCGCATGGTGCAGGCATGCCTGTCATGCCTTGTGAAACGAGCTGGTTCACCAGCTCAATGTCCACCATTTCCTACTGTGCATGGATGTGGATCCTGCTTTTGTCGTATGCCTACTGCATTCTGACCACTGTGAGGAACCTCCAGGTAAGAGTCAGTGCTGGTGCCGAGCCGAGCTGTGCCTGGCAGGGTAGGGGCACAGCAAAGGCCCAAGAGCAGCCCCTGGGATGCTCAGGAGGGGCCCTTCCTGGCAGGGGAGGCCGTTTCCCAGCCGAGCCCTGGCCAGCCTGGGATAGCAGGCTCGGAGCAGGCACAGCTCTGGTCCTGACTGGGCTCTGGTATTTGGATGGTGCCACTGAGGTGGCGGGGAATGTTCTCCACTCACCCACTGCTTTCCTTGCCCATGTAGGAAGACATGGCAGAGAGGAAGAGCTGCACAGACAGGAAGGGGAATGGCAGAGGTGAGCATCCCCTGGATGAGGGCAGGTGCCCTCAAACACACCCCCAGACCCAAGTGCCCACTACCCCATCCGGGCATGCCCCATCCACTCACTCTCTCCTTTGCCAGCAGGCTTTGTCAGCCCACGGTCCTCACGGTGTTCGAGCACGTGGTAAGCAGAGCCGTACCCCTGGAGTACGACAGCCCTCCCTGGCATCCCCCCAAAAAGAGAGGTGCCGCTAACACTCTCCTCTGTCCCTCTGCAGCTGCCTCAAACACCTGGACCTGGCTCAGATATGTGAAATATTCAGTCAGTTAAACAGGGCCATCGAGGACCAAGGACATGCCCTGCAAATGTGAGGCCACTGAGGAGGGAATGGGGACACGGGTGCGGGGCGTGGCTTGGGGCTACCACTTGGGGAAGGCATGGGGAAATCCCCGGGCATAAACTGAGAGGGGAGATGCCCGGCTGAAGGCATAGCGATTTCTGGCGCAGAGGGGACGGTGTCTCACCCTCTTTGTGGGGCAGAGGGAAGCGCTGTGGCCAGCAGACAGGGAGGAGGCCTTGGGCACATGCTGGGTGGTCTCCTACAGCAGTGATGCAGCCTGCCATCCCTTGTGGTGAGAAGGAGATAAGGAAGCCCCAGGATGCTCAGGAGTGTTGGGCTCAGATTTTCCCTCCCCTTCCTGATCTTCCTTACCCACGTCCTCCTTCTTCTCACACAGGCTTAACTGTAAGGCAGCTGAGAGCAGGGACAGGGAAGATGACCTCTCTTCGTGTGTCTCTAAAGACAGAGAGCACTCCTGCACTTCTGCAGTGATGAGTAATGGCGAGTGGTCTTCACAAGCATCTCATCCCACTCTTGTGGGTGCAGCAGACATGCCACTTGTCTCCACTGTCCATCCCGGCCCGGAGCATCCCAGGACTGACCTGGACAATGTCCCAACATCATCCTGTCCACCTCCTCAGCAACAAGAAAAGCATCAGAGGGAGGAGATTTCCACGGTGCAGGACCTGCCCTTCCTGGAGGAGAGTGTGAGATGGAAGACAGAGATTCATATTTTAAAGACACGGGCACAACGGCACTTTGGGCTGCCACCATGGATCCGGAAATATGAGGAGAGCTTAAAAGGCACTGCCCTGGAGCAAAAAGACACTGAGCCTGCCCTTCTGCAGATGTGTACAGGGGTGCCCCAACATGCTCCATTCCAGCACTGGAGCGGACAAGCTCAGACCAGGAAGACGGCACAGCAGCCCTGTGACCCTCAGAAAGAGTTGAAAGACCCTCCTGTCACGCGCCTGCAGTCTCCATCGCCTCCTCCAACACAGCAGTCACTAAAACAGTGTGATGAGACAGTGACTCGTCTCACAGAGGACTTACCCTCCCTGCAAGAGACTGTGCAAAGGCAGCCGGAGCATCCCACTGCAAAAATGTACATGCAGCAGGAAGATCCTGCACACCCCATGGTGTCATGCCAACAGTGGACATGGGCTCCCATCCTCTCTGGTCCAGCAGCGCACTCAGGAGCGGCACAGAAGAGGCCTGAGGAGGATGGGGAGACACCCCCATGTAAAGGAGAGCATGCGGGAACAGCCAGCGGCAGCACAGCCAGCAAGGAGACCCTGCCAGGCACTGATGGAATGGAGAAGGGCCCTGTGACACAAGGGGATGTGCTCCATCCTCCCCCTTCGGGCCAGGCAGAGCAGGCAACAGTACAGTGGGACGGAGCTTCTCAGAGGCAATCAGGCTATGTGTCTGAAAGCAGAAGCATCTCCTACGAGAAAATGGGGCCACTACAGCTGCTGTCTGAAAAGTGTGTCCCCATGGGAGAGGCACACCACTCCCTGGAAGGCCAGAGAAACACTACCAAGATTGTGAGGACACCTGAGCAGCTGGAGTGTCCCAGCAATGACGGGGAGAAGCCGCCTGGCCCTGCAACTCCCCCACCCTGTGAGGAGGAAGCAGTCGGATGCCTCAAGGCCAGTGGTGTGCAGCAGAACCAGCATGATCTTGAGATTCAGTTGGTCGCTCCCACTCCTCCAACAGAGCTGCCCGACATCCACTCCAGGGAAATGGAGATGCCTGTCACACACCACAGAGGCCAGGAGACATTGGAGGGCCTCATCCCGGAAAGGAAACTGCTGCAAGAACTGGGCCAGCAAATCAGCAAGCAGGAGACACCACAGAATGTCCCAGCATCACCAACTCCACCTCCTCAGCAACAAGAAAACCATCACATGGAGGTGATTTCCACAGTGCAGGACCTGCCCTTCCTGGAAGAGAGTGTGAGATGGGAGATGGAGCTTCATATTTTAAAGACACGGACACAACGGCACTTTGGGGTGCCAGCAAGGATCTGGAAATATGAGGAGAGCTTAAAAGGCACTGCCCTGGGGCAAAAAGACACTGAGCCTGCCCTTCTGCAGATGTGTACGGGGGTGCCCCAACATGCTCCATTCCAGCACTGGAGCGGACAAGCTCACACCAGGACGATGGCACAGCAGCCCTGTGACCCTCAGAAAGAATTGAAAGACCCTACTGTCACGTGCCTGCAGTCTCCATCGCCTCCACCAACTCTGCAGTCACTAAAACAGACACACCACTCCCTCGAAGGCCAGAGAAACACTACCAAGAATGTGAGGACACCTGAGCAGCCATCAGGCTTGGCAGCTCCTCCTCAAAGCAGCTCCCCACAGACACAGTGCCCCTCCTGTGAGGAGACACCCTCATCTCTGCCGCTATCTCCAGACTCTGTGAGGACCAGCTTTAACATCCCCAATCTGCACAGGCTCATACAGGTCATTCATGATTTCACCAGGGCCAGCAGAGCCAGTCGAGATGCACAGATCCTGCAACTGGCTTTACAGCAGGAGCTTGCCTGTACCTTGCAGAGCTTTGGCCAGGGCACTGCAGAAGCGGGCAGTGGAAGCGCTCAGGACAGAGCTGGCTCCAGCAGACTCTGCCCCACATCCAGCAAGGCCCCAGGCCAAAGCCTGTCTGGCAATGAGGGCTCCCAGACTTGGCCTCCAGCCTGTGCTGCAGCCCCGTGCGCAGGAACGGAAGACACAGTGGGAGAAAGGTGTCCACTCGAGGAGGGGGCCAAGAGGCAGCACGACCCGAAGAGGGATGCTGCTGCTCAGCAACAACAGCGGGGACATGTGTGTTTTTCCACCAAAAGGATCACACTGTTCAAGCGTGAGTGGCTGCAGTCTGCTCCTGCCAGGGCCGTGCCCCCTGTGAGAGCAGAAAGTCCATCAATCTCAGGGCAGAGGCCTCACCTCTGCCAGTCATCATCTGCTGTGTGCTCGCCTTCATCCTCACTTGCTGTTACAACTGCCTGCGCACCAAGCTCCAAGGCACAGGGAAGATAAGACAGATGAGATGAGGAGAGATGAGGAGACCCACGGGAAGAGGACAAAGGGGACGGGAAGCAGATCCGCAGTGCTCAACAGGCACCAGACTGAGGGCATAACGCTCTTTGGATGGGGAGGGCAGGACACAGCATATTGTGATGCTGGGGGATGACCTTGTCTCTGTAGGAAGGAGAAAGTCTGTGGCCACCATGGCAGGTGATGGGGAAGGCCTCAGTCAGTACTCAGAGGGAAAGCTGCCATCTGGACATTGGTGCCAGTGAGGCCAGTGGACAGCAAGGTCGCAGCAGCTGTGGGGACAGTGACTCCTCTTGCCCACGAGGAGCCTGTCCACGTGCTGCTAGTTTGGACTGAAAAGAGCAGCTCAGCCCTCAGAACACGATTGTGCTCTTCCCCTTGCAGGTACGCAGGCGCAGCAAGCCCCATCAGGGTCTGGACCCAGGGAGCAGCAGATCCCCTCCAGCCCTCCTACCACGGGAAGGAACAACAGAATAAATGTCTTCTGAAGTGAGCCCATGGGAGGTATTTTTTTTTTCCCAGGGAAGGAGCCACCTTTGTCTTGCAGGAAGAGTTTACAGACCCTGTGAAGGCAGGGACAAGGGCTGCCACCCACTCGGGGCCAGCAGCGCTCCTGAGAGCAGCACAGGAGGTGCCTCAGGAGGATGGGGAAACACCCCCATGAAAAAGGGAGCGTGGGGGAACAGCCAGCGGCACCACAGCCAGCAAGAAGACCCTGCCAGGCACTGGTGGAAAGGAGAGGGGCCCTATGACACAAGGGGATGTGCTCGATCCTTCCCCTTCTGGCCAGGCTGAGCAGGCAACAGTACAGAGGGAGGCAGGGAGCTTCTCAGGGTGTGTTTTTTTGACCCTGGCCAAATACCCACCAAAGCCACTTGCTCACTCCCCTTTAAGGCAAAAAGCGGAAAAAAATATATATTGGGAGGTTTAGGATTTGAGATAAGGACAGAGGGATCACTCTCCAACTAGTGCAATGGGCAAAACAGACTCAGCACAGAATAAAAGAAAGAAAAGAAGTTCACAGCCAGTGAACCAGAGTTGGGCAATGAGAAGTGCAGACAGGTCTTCAAGCACGTTCCCCCCACCCCTCCCTTCTTCGCAGACTTTAGTCATAAATTCACTCCCTTCTTCCCCCCAGTCATGCCACTGGGATGGGCAGGGAATGGGGAATGGGGGTTTTCAGTCCGTTCCGCCTGAGTTGTCTTCCATCTTAGCTGGGGGGGGGGGGGGGGGCATTACACACACACCCCTTCCCCTGTGGCACCCTGGGGTCCCACCCAGGGGATACACTCATCTCCACAAACATGTCCAGCATGAGTCCTCTCTATCGGGGAGTCATCTCCTCAGCACGTGCCTCATTGTGGCTCCCTTCCACGTGCTGCTGACCTTTGGGACCAGACTCCTCCGACCTGGTTCCTCCCCAGAGTCACAAGGCCCCGAGCAAACCTGCTGAGGCTTGGATCAATTTCTACACAGGCCATAGATGTCTCTGCTGCCTGTCCTTATCCATGGGCTGGAAGGCAGAGCTTCATATTTTAAAGATGCGGACACAACGTCACTTTGGACTGCCACCAAGGATCCGGAAATATGAGGAGAGCTTAAAAGGCACTGCCCTGGTGCAAGAAATCCCTCAGCCTCCCCATCTTGTCCCTGCAGTCACTTGTGCCCCACAAGAGACACGCTGCGCTTACAGCGTCATTCTGCAGCATTAGTGATGGCACCAAGGGCTGAATGTATCACGAACACTCATTCCTGATACTTCACTGTACTTTCTGGCTCCCTAGCTTTTATACAATCCTTGCGTACCTGAAGAACCCGCAGTAAATTATGGGCATGAACCACTGCACAGCCGCTGTGTAATGCACCTTTGGAGGGGAAAAGTTGGCAGTGCCCATACAAGTCTTTGTGTGATGTTTCTCATTGGTCTTACCTCTTTTCACATGGATGAATGCAATGGAAAGGTGTTGGAGGACTGATGGGAACACAAGCATACTTCTCAAGAGGCAGTTGTAAAGTAATATGCAGAGTCCTAATTGGCCAGAGGAATTCTGTCATACAGGCTTTATTTTCCCATTTACAAAATTTGGGATCAATGTAGGAACTCGCTGCATGGGGTAAATTCCGATCTCCTCTTTCTCTAAGTGGTACCCTAAATAATAGTAATGGCAAAGTTGGTATTTTTGTTGCTCCATGTAATGAAAACCTGAGGAACCCGAGGCAGCCTTCTATTACTCACTGCAGGTAGGGAAGGGGAAGGATGGTCTGAAAAGTGCCACAGAAAACATGAAACAGAAAAACAAGCTGGAGCAGGCTTTAGAGGCAGCAGTGCTTGGTAAGAAGGGAAATTAGCTCAATGCACACAAAACAGGCATTTTCTCAGAGCAATTCAGCTTCCCACATTACAGTAATACTAAGTCCCTACCCCAGCCTAAATTGCCTTTTTCAGGTATGAGCCAGGGAGAGGACATAGCTTCAGAAAGCAAAATAGATCTACAGAAGCTGGCTGAGGATTTCCATCTTCAGTCCCCAAATACAGGGACATCACTTCCAGCAATACCAGAAAGCTGCACTGCCTTGTTCCCAATGCTCAGTTCTCAGTGTGCTAAACAAGCACATTGAACCTTGCTTATTTGTATGAAAGAGACTTTGTTGGTTGCTGACTTGCCATCGGCCTTGTGACACAGGCCTGGAGCAAATCAGCAAATTCAGAAGCCAGACTAATATATAAAGAGAGAATTTTCTCTTGAGAAGTCAAGGGTGGGGCAGAGGACA
This sequence comes from Laterallus jamaicensis coturniculus, assembly GCA_022605575.1. Taxonomy (NCBI): domain Eukaryota; kingdom Metazoa; phylum Chordata; class Aves; order Gruiformes; family Rallidae; genus Laterallus; species Laterallus jamaicensis. The sequence continues at coordinate 465,760 of JAKCOX010000050.1, forward strand.
TGGTAATTACATGTTCTGTGCTGCTTTTCTTCCTTTGCCCAAAACACAGAATCACAGAATCACAGAATCTTAGGGGTTGGAAGGGACCTCAAGAGATCATCGTGTCCAACCCCCCTGCCAAAGCAGGCTCCCTATCTCATATTACATAGATAGGTGTCCAGAAAAAACAGCTTTGGAAAAAGCATTCCTATTTATGTATCTGTTTGCACTGCCTCCCCTCCACAAGAAATACATTAAGAAGGTTTGTCATTCTTTCAAGGGAATTCAACAGTAATGGAGGAATAACAGAATCCAAGGTTGGTTGCTGATGACCTGAGCCCCTCCCCTGGATGCCCTGAAGGGTGGGCTGCAGCACCAACAGTTACCAGAGGCCAAATGTCAATGCAGAGTGTCCCTACTGAGTTGCATGTTCCTAGGGGAGTATGTCCTCATTCTCCTTCCAAGTTCTTCAGTTTTGCTACCTCTGAGATCTGGAGAGGAGGACTTTGAAGTTGAGTACAGGATCTATACTTTGCTGAAGGCCTATACAGAATGAGGTGTCATAATAGATGGTAGTTTTTTATTGAGTAAAAAGTAAGAGAACTTGCTACACCCTTTAGGTATCACCTTGGCAGTAAGCAAAGGTGTCTTAGCACTTCATGGGCCTAAAGTTGTTAAAATCACAGAGCCCTAAGTCATCATTTGGCACCACCTGCTTTGTCTCAGGTAGCAACGAAACAGTGTGGCTAAGCACTCTTAGCAGTGCGAGTGCTTTGCCCCCAAGGCCGGCTGGTTCAGAAAGACTGGCTGACTCAGCCCTACCTGTAAGATCTCAGTAGACCATGGTCCATGGAAGTGGGGGAGTCAGAAGAAAAGCTATGATACATCATGATAGCAGAGTAAACAGGCCAAATGTATGTTGCACAGGGCTTTAAAAAAATGGAATAGAAACCCACCTCCTCAGTAATAACCAGCAGACTCAAATGCCCTCAGCGTTTGGATGTGATTTTCCCATACACATGTTTTTACAGCTGTGGTTAATGTGTGACTAATCCTCACTGTAGAGTAACCACACAACCACTCCTTAGAGCTGTGCAAGCACATATAGCTGCGCTTCAGCAGTAGGGGTTTTGTTTGAAAGTAGAAATTGTAATATCCGAAAAGAATACTTAAGACCAACAACACTTTTGAACAGGGCTCTAATAATTTATGCCATGCCCAAGAAACTTGCAGCTAGGCTCCAGTTTACTTATATAACAAAGAAGACAAACCACCTCCCAAGAACAATAAAGAGTTCAAAGGCTTCTGTTTTCAGAAGCTGCTATCAAACATTAACAGCAGTATTTGAGCAGGAAGAGCAGACTCAACCAACATTTTCAAGAGCATATGCAAGCTGTTTTTTCCTTCAGAAGTACAGTAATAGCAGTAATACTAAAGCCACATTTTCAGTCTGCATAAAAGGCAGGTAGTGTAGCTCCAAAACAACTGTATTTTCCCCTGTGCCACCCTGAGAACGAACAAACTCCAAGAAAACCTTCTTGACCCATTTCTCTGTATCATGAAGACTGACCACTCCACTGCTATTTAAAGTTAGTCATAGAATCAATTTCAGGCCTGGATGTACTGAATGATAAAGGGCTGATTGTTCCATCAGCAGGGCTATGTGCTCTGTGGACCTGCATATATAGCTCTACTGACTTCATGTGACAGACCTTGAAGGTCTGAACCAAACCCTGCTATCCACTCAGAACTGTGCTGTGAAGGCCTCTGACCATAATGGATAGATGACTTCTGATTGCCAGCAAAACTAGCTTTTCAGATATCCCCAGGTATGCATGGATAAGTAATTAGATGAGTCATCCACTCAGTTCTGATACATGAAAACTTAGCTGCTTAATTGTGGTGGCTTCTCATCTGTAGGTTTTGTTGGGGGGGGGTGTTGGGGTTTTTTTAAAGACAATAATGTTATTTTATGGACTTTTGAAATTATTTCAGCCTTAAGTCTAGTTGGTTTGATTTTGTTCCACACAGATAGTATCTTAAGTTTTAACACTTTTAAGCTTTCTTCAGCTAAGGCTTTGCATGAGGAAGTCTGGGTGTATCTCTTAGAATAACAAAAAAAACTCCTATGCAATTGCTTTAGGTCATACATTGGCTGGTCTTGTGCAGCAGGGACCGGCATCCAGCACACCACCTAAGCAAGGCTGCATCAGGCTTATGAATCAGACTGGGTTGGGTTGGAAGGGATGTCAAAGCCCATCTAGTTCCAACCCCCCCTGCCACGGGCAGGGACACCCTCCATTAGGTGTGTAATTAGGTATACTAATTCCAGATCTGATGGGACTCAGGTGCCACTGCCTTGCAGAAAAGATATCACTGACATCATAGTTTGTTCAGAAGCTGCATATAAAGCCCTGGGAGTGCAAATGAAAAATATTGGGGGACAAGTTATCTTTTCTTCTGTCTTGCAGGTTAGAGGAAAAGGAAAAGCCAGATATAGATGAATATCAAATATTAATTTGTGGCTGAAGGTTTTTGGTTTTATGACGGTGGGATGCTCTTTAATGACTATAAATTCCTAGAGAGGGATGGAATACAGTTGTCTCAAAGAGGCAAGGAAATTTTTGGTAGTAGGCTGGCCAATTTAGTCAGGAGGGTCTGGAAGGGAAGTCTTATGAGGAGAGGATGAAGTCCCTTGGTTTGTTCAGCCTGGAGGAGGCTGTGGGTTCCTGATGAGGGGGAGTGAAGGGGCAGGCATCGATCTCCTCTCTTTGGTGACCAGTGACAGCACCCAAGGGAATGGACAAAGCAGAGAGAGGGGAGGTTTAGGTTGGATAGTAGGGAAAGGTTCTTTACTGAAAGGTGGTTGGGAACTGTAACGGGCTCCCCAAGGAAGTGGTCACAGCACTGAGCTGGGCTGAGGTCAAGAAGCACCTGGACGATGCACTCAGACCCATGCTCTGACTTGGCTGGCCCTGTGAGGAGCCAGGGGTTGGACTCGATGATCCTTATGGGTCCCTTCCAGCTCAGGATAGTCTGATTCTATGATAACAAGAAGGGCTTTGTCAAGTATATCAGTAGTAAAAGGAAGGCCAGAGGAAATGTGGGCCCACTGCTGAATGAGGAAGGTGCCCTAGTGACAGAGGATGCAGAGAAGACAGTTACTGAATGCCGCCTTTGTATCAGTCTTTACTGCCAAGACCAGTTGTCAGGTATCCCAGTCCCTGGAGGCAAAAGTCTGGAGAATGGAAGACTCTCCCTTGGTCGATGAGGACTGAGTTAGAGACCATTTAGCAAAGTGAACACCCACAGACCCATGTGCCCTGATGGGATGCACCCTCAAGTGCTGAGGGAGCTGGCTGGTGGTGTTGCTGTGCCATTCTCCATCATTTTTGAAAGATCATGGAGAACAGGAGAGGTTCCTGAGGACTGGAAGAACACCAGTGTCACTCCAGTCTTCAAAGGGGGCAAGAAGGAGGACCCAGGAAATGACAGGCCAGTCAGCCTCACCTCTGTCCCTGGAAAGGTAACGGAGCAGCTTGTTCTGGAGGTCATTGAAGGCACATGGAAGGAAATAAGTCATCTGGAGCAGTCAGCATGGTTTCACTGAGGGGTAATCATGCTTGATAATCTGATGGCCTTCTATGATGAGATGACCAGCTGGGTGGATGATGGGAGAGGAGCGTATGTTGTGTATCTTGACTTCAGCAAGGCTTTTGACACAGTCTCCAATAACATCCTCATAGGTAGGCTCAGGAAGTACGAGTTAGATGAGTGGACTGTGAGATGGATTGAGAACTGGCTAAACTGTAGATCTCAGAGGGTTTTGATCAGTGATGAAGATTCCAGTTGGAGGCCTGTAGCTAGTGGCATTCCTTAGGGGTCGGTTCTGGGTCCAGTCTTGTTTAATATCTTCATCAGTGACCTGTATGAGGGGGCAGCATGTAACCTCAGCAAGTTTGCTGATGATAAAAAGCTGGAAGGAGTGGCTGGTACACTGGAAGGCTGTGCTGCCATTCAACGACACCTGGACAGACCGGAAGGTTGGGTGGTGAGGAACCTAGTGAAATTCAACAAGTGTAGAGTCCTTCACCTGGGCAGGAATAACCCCATACAGTGATACAGTTTAGGGATTGATCTGTTAGACAGCAACTCCACAGAGAAGGACCTTGGAGTCCTGGTGGACAATAAGTTGTCCATGAGCAATGTGTCCTTGTGGCCGAGAAGGCCACATGGTCCAGAAGGATGCCCATCTGTTTAAACACAGCATGGGGAGAAGAGTAGTAAACTAGAGAAAGTAACCTATGTGGTACGTAAGAGCAGACCATTGGCACTAGGGTGAGATGAGACTGTGTATTTAATAACACAGTGGCCTAAAGGGCGGTTCCCAAACCCAGTAACACTGATCCCTGAAGAAGCATATTGCTCCAGATGGCTACGTGCTGCATCACTCTCTCCCTGTCCTCATACTCTGGTCTTGGTCTTGCTGCTTTTATGATAGTGGGCCTAAATCTTGTTAGAATCCCAGCCTGGTTTACCTGCATGATGCTGTAAGTATAGAAACATGGTGGTTTAAAGTTCGAATTAGGGGGTAGGGTGGGGTTAGTGTTTGAAAAGAGGTGTAATTTGGAAAATTTAATGATAAGACAGTTCAAGGAAACAGGTGTAAGAAGACCTATTTCGCACTGTCTCCTAACAGAAGTGAGACTGACTTGCCTAATTAGTCTATTAAAAGAGGTGGCTTTGCAGAAGTCTCCATCTGGAAATGTGGCTCAGCTGATCTTGTCTGTATCAGACAAAGAACTTCCTTCTTGTCCTTGACATCCCTGGCTAGATTTAATTCTATCAGGGCTTTAGCTTTCCTAACCTGATTCCTGGCTGTTCAGATTCTCTGTATTCCTCCCAGGCTACCTGCCCTTGCTTCCATCCTGTGTACGCTTCCTTTTCACAGTTTTGAGTTTGTCCAGGAGCTCCTTGTTCACCCATGAAGGCCTCCAGATATTACTGCCTGACTTCTTTGTTGGAATGCATTGCTCCTGAGCTTGGAGGAGGTGATCCTTGAATACCAGCCACCTGTCTTGGGCCCCTCTTCTGTCCAGGACTTTGGCCCATGCTACTCTACCAAGGTCCCTAAGGAGGCCAAAGATGTCCCCACAATGAAGTCTTTTCCTCCTACTAACTCCCTGGCTTACAGAGCTCCTCCTGAGCCCATTCCTCACTGCTTTACAATTCTTCCACTAATCCCCAGCCTGCCTCCTCTTTTTGATTACTCATTTTCTGTGTGGCACTGATAACTTGCTTTACTGAAGATCAATTATATTAGATTGCTTCTGACTGAGGAAACTTGCTGTTGTAAATGCAACAGAGCTGATTAGCCTGGCACATTCTACTTTTGGTGAATCTTTTATATTTTGTCCCCTGTGTCAACAACCTATAATTTTTCTATTCATCCAACCCTTTTGTAAGACACTGCATACTGATAAGGTCGTACCTTTTCTCCCATCTTTCCTTAGTGCAGATACTACATTTTCAGTAGTAAAATTGCTGTTCTCTAAACACTACCTCAGAATGCCAAGGAATTAGTTGGATTTGAGCCTCTATCTCATCCCCTGCACATTTAAAGTTTGGGGTTTTTGAGTTTTGCTATTACCTTCAGTTGAGCAAATTTCACCATAAGCCTTTGTTCCACTACTCATTTTCACCAATAATTATTCTGTTCCTGATGAAGGCTCAGACAAGGCATTGGTGAAGCATCTGAAATAGTTTTCCTTCCCAGTACTCCCAGAGAGTAGATCTTTTCCCCCCGCCCTGTTATCTATTTCAATTAAAAGATTATGCTGCCTTTTAGATTTGCTTTAGCTTCCTTTATAGGGTTTAACACAACCTGACAAATGAAGAACTATGAAAAGTTCTCCTCTTCCAGTTTGCTTTCATTGACATTTGGTGCATTTACACCTTCCAACACATTTTCCAGAACTAAGAAGGGGTCAGGTTTTCTGCCAGCCCCATCTTTTACATCTCACTTGTGAACAAGAGCAAACACAATGATTGCTGCAACATGAAGGAGGAGGTCAGGAACCACAGTGGTCATAAACATGACTCAGAACAACCCTGGGCTGGAACAGAGAGGCAGACTATCCCTTCTACAGGTGATTATCTCCTTGTTCCTCTGAAGCACACAGAAGATCAGATACTGTATTTCACTTGTAAGGGTTTCCACATAGAAATTCCTCACTTTCCTCAGCAGTTAACTTTTTGTCCTTCCCGCTGTCTTAACTTCCCACATTAGCGCTGACTAGAAAAGGGGAAGCTTGGGAACCCCCAAGGAAGAGAATTCACAGCAAGTTAGCCACTGCTGTGTGAAACAGCCAACTCTGATTTTTTTACCTAGTTTAAGGGACTGGCAAAGTTGGCATGCAGTTAGAACACACTTTCCAGCTGGGAAGCAAAATCTAAACTCAATGCTTTGATACTTTTGCCCCATCTTACAACCTGCAGATTGCCAGGGTTCCTCCACATGCTTTCTGACGAGAAACAGCCCACATAATCTCCTCTTGCTCAGAGTGGAACTATCAACTAAAAATACAGCAGCTGGTTTCATAGAATGGCAAGGGTTGGAAGGGACCCCAAGGATCATAAAGCTCCAACCCCCCTGCCATAGGCAGGTTTACAGGGGTGTGTGTGTGTGTGAAGTTTCATATAGCTGAAAGCCTTGTAAAAGAAGATAATTGTATAAGCTATAGTAAGACACACCTGAGGAGGCAGCAGCTTTTGACTACCCTATTTTGTGAAGGTCATTTTCTTTTCTGTCTCTTCCCACACAAACTGAGTAATTGATGCTGTCTGGCAGAATACTTAGGATAGGCCTGCTCCATTCTCCTCTTTGAAGACACAGTCTCCAAATTTGTCTTGGGAAGTCCATTTTCATAGAAAGGGAATAGCCCCTCCTGTGGCCCTTTCCTGGAGGCAGAAGACATCTTGCAAGAGGGAGCTCTGTAGAAGACTTAGAACCTTTTCCACCTTTTGGGGGATAGTGCTGTACTGCACAAGCAAGGAGAGCTCCTAAATTCAGAACAAGCGTTAAGTGCTGCAGGGCTCTAATGAAGAGGCTTCATGCACGTCTCCACTACAGCCTGTTCATATCCCACACCACTGCCTCAGGCAGAGCAGCTCACTGCAACCAGCCATCCAGGGCAGGGCAAGAGGGAACCAAGACACATAGAATCATACAGTCATTAAGGTGGGAAAATACCTCCATGATCATCTAGTCCAACTGTCCCCCACCACCTGTTACTAACTAAACCATGTCCCTAAGTACCTCATCATGCCTTTCCTTAAACACTGCAAGGGATAGTGACTCCACCACCTCTCCAGGCAGCCCGTTCCAATGCCCAACCACTCTTACTGAGAAGAAATTTCTCCTAAATTGTAACCTGAACCTCCCTGGCACAACTTGCAGCCATTTTCTTTGTCCTGCTACTTAGCTGTGAGAAGAGACTGACCCCCAGCTCACCACAACCTTCTTTCAGGTAGGAGAAGCCCTACTCATACCATTCAGATTTTGACCTGAAGCTCCACATTTAGCACCAAAATTCACATTTCATACTTGGAATCCAACTTCCTTCAAGACCTGGGCAGTCTTAAAAGCCACATCTGTTTTCTGAAGGATCACAATACAGGAATGTTCACATATCAGACACATTCTTGACAAAATGCCATTTATTGCAGTATACCTGTGTGGCATACAGATCTCCAAGTGTTGCATCATCTGTTAGAACTCATATTTCATTTGTACCACTTAAATAACACAGAATGTCATGTTTGTTTCACAAACCGTCAGTTCAGACTAACAAAATAATACAAGTTTTTGGTTTTTTCTTCTTTCCCCCAGCAAGGTTGTGAGGTACAACTGAAGTTTACCACTTTATCTTCCTGTGCTTTACAAGAACCTTTTCATAGATAAACCTATCAAACAACATTTCTACATTGCTATACAAAGCAAAGAATTATAGCTGAAATTAACACCATCTGGTCATTGCATTAACCTATAAAAACTCATTCAGTTAAAAAAACCAAACCAAAACAAAACAAAAAACCCAAGATGTAATGGACTTTGCAGCTTTACTTAAAACCAGCCAAATGGCGAGTTACTCACAGGCACAAGTTTTCCCTGTGCATAAAGAAGAGTTTGGAATCAAGAAGTGGGTTTCTTTGTTGGGTGTGCAGAGAAGGCACAATTTTAGCTGCGTAGCAGCTCAGGAGTGTTTTATACTTCATTTAAATTATATGGGCTTATATGTTTTACTGTTAATGTGCAACGTTTGTACAAACTGTTGCATTATTCTCCAATCATTCCCTCTGGCTCAACAGTACAAATATTTACACCAGTTGTAAACACTCCTCCACCCACCCCATACCTTCTGCACTGAGTGATGAGGAACCAGACCTGCAAGAAGCAAACCAAAGGCAGAGCAGAAGTAAGGCTTGGGACGAACACCACGCTTTTCTTCTCATTTGGTTCGAGATACTCTGGTGAACTTAAGACCCTCAATGAGGCCTCGGTACCTCCACCTGACAGCACATTGACCACCAACAGCTTCAGGCATACGGACTTTCCTCAGGAGATGCTTTTCAGCCCTTACTAGTCTGATATCCCTGGATTTGCTTTTCTCCAAAGAGCAGGAACAGCTTCTGGAGACCCACGCCAGAGTCGCGGGAGTCAAGCACACCAACCATTTCAAATGCTATGCTTCTCTGCTCCTTAGCTGAGAAGTCACAGTATGCTGCTTTCTACTTCCCACCCCCATGTGCCAAGGTGCTCTGTGGCAGAGATGGCAGACCACATTCCAAGATAACTGCTGTGAACAGTGCACAGAGAGGTAGGTGCCACAACACACCATCAATCACCTAGCAACTACACAGTAGCACAGGGTAAAAAATCTGGTTTTTACTTAGAAGGAGCAAGAGGGTATGGGAAAGTCCAATGCTATGGGCAAAATGAACTCTTCACTTAGTTTTGGGGTCTTTGGGGTTTGTTTTGTGTTAGTGTATGCACCAACTGCTTAAGAGATGGTTCCGAGTATGGGATATTTTAAACCACGCAACAGTCATTTACTTACCCTGGCCCTCACACCTCGTTTCACTAGAAATCATGTTCAGCTTGGTGTTTCATATGCATTAAGTGCTCCAAATACGGCAGTTAGAAAGAGCTAGGGGGTTGCAGTGTACCAAACGTGTGCCCAGCGCAGCCATTTGTTACACTTATAACAAATCTATGAGTTAAATAGGAAGGATCCCTGCTATACAGAATTCAAGCACTGATAATTGTTTATTCTTGCTAGCCCTTTCCCTAAATATCAAGAGGTTTATACATACAGTGCTCCCTTATCTTCTCCCCACCGCCTGTCCCAGCAGTCTTTAGATAAACCAAAGTGAGTTTAGGAACTTCCAGTCCCACTTGTGTTTAAAAAAAAAAAAAAAAAAAAAAGGTTGTGCAAGAAAATAGGAAATGTTCACCAAATCCAGATCTACTTTGTAGTTACAAAATTTCCAATGGCAAAAGTGGTAAGGGCAAATAACCCCATGATCATATGGCTTAAGTTTAATGCAAAGCACACTAGGAGGTCCACGTGCAGGGAGAGAAGAGTCCAAGAAAGATGGAATAAGAAGTGTCCTGAAGATCAGTGTTTATGCATAGAATTCTTCTTGTTTGTGTGGTTTTTGGTATCCTCCATTAGACTGTTTTGGTTCATCCAGTGAATAGCTGCCTTCGTCCTTCTTCTTCATTCTGTACAGCATAAACGCTACTAGAAACACCGCAAACACCAAGCCTACGAGTCCTCCAGCAATAACACCTAGAAGGGGAGGAGAAAAAAAAAAGCAGATTACCCTAGACACCACACCAGATAACACTATCACGATTGTAAGTTCCAGATGGTTCCTTACAGCACAGCCCCTCACTTCATGACTTCCAGAAATAAGTTTGCCCTTTTGCCCCCTCCCAAACTAGTCATCCTGCCATTACCAAAGCCTGCTCACCTACATGAGGTAAAGCTAAAGAAACAAATCTCCCACCAGACCACGCTGTGAAGCATGCAAGGCTACACTGTTCAACTCCAGCAATCTGACCAAGGCAGCATTAGAACAGTTTGGCAGCCACTTTAAACACAGAGTTCCAAAGAACTAGCAGTGGCTGCATTGCTATTAGCAAATTAATATTTACACCTATCAGGGGATCAACAACCCAGGATCATGGATCACTACCCACACTTCAGAGGTCTAATGTAAAAGGGTTGGCTCTCGCGCTCAGAGGTGTTCTTGCAGAACTGCAGCTTCTGCTGCCCGGAGGACTTCTGCAAGACACTGCTTTTACCAACTAGAAATGCAGAATATTAGTTACCTCCAAGAACTTCTTTTCTGTCCATAATTCCCGAGGCTCCTGCTGCTTTGGCATTCCTCCCAGAGTCAGCCGCCACTTCTGAGTTCTGGGTGGGGACCAAATCCTCATCTTTAGTCAAGATGAAGTCTCCCTGTTGGGAAATACAAGGCAGTTTATTCATGTTTCTCATCATGTTTGTTACTGGAGACTTTCTACAGCTTTTTTTCCTCATCTAAAACCCTCCACCAGTATAACCTATTATTGTTTTTCACAAGTTAACACCATGTCCTGCAAAAACAACTTCCTACGAACTACTAAAGCCACCTCCCTGGAAAGGGTATGAAAGCTGTTAGTCCTCACCGGGTCTCCAGAGCCATCTTCAGAAACCTCCTCATGCGTAGGAACAACATCTTTTAAAGCTGTCGTCGTGGGGGTGGCAGTGATGTCTCCCTCTTGATGGCTGGTAGAGTTGGGCTCAGGCATGTCCTTAGTGTCTGGCACACCAGAGCTAGTGATTTTAGGTTTGAGCTCATGGACCATGCCTGAGGCTTCTGAAGGAGCTACATGAACCACTGAAGGGAAGTGGGTAGTGGGACTCCTCACTGTTGTTATCACCACATTATTTGTTGGTTTCTCATCAGGTGAGCCCAAGATGGATACCTCATCCTGCACAGCTACAACTGGCTCCTCTATTGCTACATTACTAGTTGCAGAAGGAGATACTACTTCCTTTTCAGTTCTGTTCTCAACCCCGGGATATGACTGTTGGTTGAAATCTGTTGGTGTTGCCAGTAACGAGGAGTTAGTCAGTTCTCCTGGGATCCTCCAGGTGCGAGACTGGTCAGTCAGGGGACCTGTAAAACAAATAAATATTACCCTTGGCCAGTTCAGAGACCTGTTAATAGTATCTTCAGGGTGCTGATCTAAGGAGGATGCCTACCCTGCATAGCCAATCTTCTTAGTAACAGCAGTTTAGTTTGTTCCTTCCTTATTCCACTGAAAAGGAATGACAGACCACTGTGCTATTCAGCAGTACTTTTGTTAGTTGTCTGCTTTGGCATGAGTGCTAGTCTGTTTGCAGACAGCTTGACAAGGGGGAGGTCTGCTTTCACTACACCGGATGCTCAGGATGGAGGTCTGACTCTTTCCCATAAATATATTTTATGGGATTCAGAGCGGTCACCCATATACTCAAGACACCCACTGACACAGCTGGGTCTTACTCCTGTATCTAAAATGCAAGCATGTGGCTGGAAGGAAGCAGAAAGATAGCGTTCTTCAGCTTCTGATAGCTTGCTCTTTTGTCAGTAGTATCTCCTCAACTTCAGCACTGAACACCGAAGGTCTCTTTCATGCAGCTTAGCAACGAGACCACTAGACTTACTCCCCACCCTAAAACCCCTTTATTCTACCTTTAAGATGTTATGGTACATGGGCACTTGCACACCTGATGACAGATAAAGTTTGCACTTGATAGATGGTGGCAGGTTGGGGTTTGCTCACCCTCAAATAGTATCTCCTACCAGCTCGTAAGAGAGCACAAAGGCCCTTCTTACAGTCTCTCTTCCCCACAAGCAAAGATTCACTCCAGTTTCATAACATTCTTCCCACAATCTCTCATCTTCACAGTCACATGAAATATACCTGCTGCCGCTCCCTTTCAAGTCTCCTACAACTCATTTTCTGCTAATTGTTAGTATCTGAAGAAATACAAGATGAATAGATTAGGCTCCTTCTCTGTTCCCAACCCTTATATTCTGGGGTGGGGATGTGTGCACATGCGATTCCTCCATCCTCCTCTTTTAGCTTGAATGTTCATCAAGATCTTAATTGCCACATTCTGGAAGGATCAAGCACAAAGAGTAAAAGTGCTAATAGCTTACCTGCACCTGAACCTGAGAACCCATCGTCATCATCACCAGATGAATCAAGATCTTCAGGAGGAAGGTTCAGATTTGTAGTTTGCTTTAAAAAGAAAGGGAAAAGGTGTGTTAGTGATGACATTAAAGTTATGTGTTGCCCGTACAGAGTCCTGAAGGTTACGCAAACTTTCTTTGTTCAGACTGCATTTACTCATCTTTCTTCATTCCACTCCCCGCTTCCCAAAAGGGTAGTTCTGGTTAGTCTATTTGGTGTTGGAAAGGTCAGTCTTGCTGTCTCCCTTCTGTGCTGCTTCCAAGCTGCGCTTGCTTTGGCAAAGAAGCAAGGAATTTATCTGTTTGGAGCTGCAGCTGATGCTCAGTCCTTACACAACGTAACTGCTTTGGGTTCTGGCTGCTCATGTCTTCACTACCTGCCAACCACTTAATCTATGAATTACTGCATTACTTCAAAGGAGGAGAAAAGGAGAGGAGACAGTAATTTGGCTTTTCTGCCTTTTTGAGCACTGTTCACATATCTGAAACTAGAGCATCTAAGTGGAAGTAGAATGAGACTTCCTTTTTATACGCGTGGGTGCTCAGATTAGTCCTGAGAGAGAATCCAGCCTTCCAGGCAGAAGAATACAAGCCCATTTATGCTTCAAGGAGTGCAGTAACCAGCGCAGAAATTCAGTTGCTGAAACAAAAGCCCAAACCCCTGTTTGTCCTAACACACAACATTCAATCTCTTTAGGATATCCAGAGACGACAACGCTAAGCAAGCAGAGTGATTACTTCTTGCATCTTGCTGGCCCCAGTTGTACACGCTTCCTGTTCCTATCAGTACAACATGCTTGACTCCAGCTTGTGACTAATCCAAGGTTTGTTTCTACAGAGCTACCATCACCCAACCATTCTCCCTTCTCAGACCGCAAACCAAAGCCCTCTGAGTTATGTCTTGCTGAATTTCATCTTTCCCCATCCGACACATCTCCTGTTTCCCAGCTTTGACTTTTCTCCATCCTCTAGATGCCCTCATCATCCCTTTCCAGCACTGCCCCCTCTGCAAGTTTAGCAGACACTGCATTGCATCATCCAAGCTGATCATGGTTTTATCAGCAGTGTGAAAGAACATATATTCTTGCCAGCTTTGTACTGAGGCCCTAAACCATGACAGTTCCCTGCATTTCCACAGAACAACTAGCTTCTAAAGTGGTTAACTAGCCCATTAGATCAACCTCTCTGAAGACAAAGTAGTATGCAAGCTGCTACCAACCCAATCAGGCCCAAGATCTTATCTCTCCTAGGTGATCACTGTAGTTAGAGAATTATTTTGCTTAATAGAGGATTTTTTTTAATAGCAAAAGTATAAGAAGAAAAACTCACACAGACGTTAAGCTGTAGTACTTCCCTTCTCTACTGAAAAAAAACAACAAAACCACATCAACAACAAGCCAAATCACTCTTCCTCAAGCTTCTGCAAGTTTATTTCTACAGTAATTTCTAATCAATTGCCCCTCAATCTTTTCTTTAGCTGTATGCCATGAGATAGTTTAGATCTTTAGATCTGTCCCTGCTTGTCTGCACTATGCTTTTGCACTTATCTGTGGAAAGCAGGTCAGGTAAGCCCTTCCTCTGTTTTCCTTCTTGTGTGAAAGGTCAGCAATGCACACAAGCCAATCTCAAACATTGAAGAGTATAAACTGCTGGTGCAGAAAGAATATGGAAAAGAAAGGACCACCAAACTTCCCAGACCCTGCTCCCCTGAGTATCCCTTCCAGCATATTCAGAAGTGAAGTTGGACTTCAGAAATTGCACCACGTTGGTTGATGGGAAGGTTGGGGACTGTTCTCCCTCCTTTCTTGCACTAGCAGTGGCAAGCATAATCCCCAGCTTGGCTTTGAGTGCAAAAGAGTGGTGCAATCTCTCCAGCTTTTTATTGAAGGAACTGCCAATACAGTATAAAACATGTCACCAAGCAGCTTTATCTAGGACTGAGATGAACTTCCCCCCAAATCTGAATCTTCAGGGATAGCTCAAACAGATTTCCAAGAACACCTGGTCAGATTTGATGGTCTGCAGACTGAAGCAACACTCCTTAAACGATCACAGACTGTCAGGAAACAAAATAGCAACTCTTGATCTTGACTACCAAGCCATCACTCCTTCCTCTTGTGGTGTTAATGGATGAGTCTTGTTCAGTCATGCCATGCTTCCTTTGTTGTCACCCAGAGCCTTCAGCCAGTCTGCCCTTACATTTCCCCTTGCACCTGAGCTTTTAGCCTCTTCCCAGGCACATTCAGCTTCTCCAAAGCCTTTGTCGTGCACCTGTTTGAATCCTAGTTTGATTTCTAGGATTTGGAATGCCTAAGGAATATTGGCCTAATTTATGTAACTATGCAGTTACATAAAGACGACACTTCTTGCTCCACAGACCTCAGCTTCAGTAGGCACAGAAGGCAGTAACCTTTCCTTATGGCACCACAAAATACAGCAGAAAGGTCATGCTTCTATAATGATCTGCTGCTGAAGGATTTCAGAAACAGCAAGGTTAACATAAAGCACCGACTTAGGACAGCATCGGAAGGGATTGAACTAATTTGGGTTTTCATCAGGAAGACGGACCATGCTGTTCAGACAACAAACACCTCATGGTCAAGGCTTTGCCATGACCTTTTGTTGGAGCTGAGTTACACCAATGAGAAAGGTTTTGATTAGTCAAGAGGATTAGGGTCACAGCACACAGGCTGAATCACCAGGTTATGCTATGATACAGAAGAGCTGTCAGTAAATCCCAACTTAAAGCAAGATTACTCTACCAACAACTTTCCATCACTTAAAATTTTATCATCAGACTGATAGGTATAACCAGCTAACATGGACAAGCCTTTACAGATTACTTCATCACCCAGGGTCTTTTTTCAGTCCACTGAGACCATATGTGGACCATTCATATTGTAAACACTGCCAGAGAGACTGAATGCACACATTTTAGGTTCAGATAGTGGAGAAAGATCTCTGATGGTATCTCATGTATTCTGGCAGTAAAAACTTTCAATCCTTATACTACACTTACAACAGATTTTTTTTCTCTCTTACCTTTAACAAGCTCTTCTGTTTCTTTCTTTTAGCACCTCAGGTTACTGATCAAAAATACTCACCTAGCCCTTTCTGATTTAGCATCACCCAATTTGGTTGCATGGGAGGAGTAAAACTTTTAACAACATTTTTGATATGCATTAACCGGTTCCCATTAACCAGTGGAAGACCCCCCCCCCTCCCCAAGTATCAAAGCAGCCTGTTTGGGGAAAGCCCTGGGGAGACTGTCAGCCTCTGCTCTTGCTGAGCGCTGTATTGTTGCAGAACAATAGTTACTCAGTTCTGCTGGGACAACCAGAAAGCTGCTGACTGGCATCTTCAATTTAATCAAGAATGGGACAGGCTTTCACAACTCATTAGAACATTATTGACTCCAGAAGTGTGACATACTCCAATTTATTTATTTTTTTAAAAAAGCATCATTTCTAACTATTCTTCAGCCTTCATCTTGGTCACAGCCTCAACACATGAATCTTTCTGTGCTTATCCCATTAGCTGCCAGAGTCCCTTCCTGCTAGAGCACAGATCTGAAATACTCTCATGACCAAGGAAAAATCTGGAGTTTGTTAGCTGATCTCACTCCACCCGAACTGTGAACCACATTTCTTTAATTTGGAGCCACAGTATATGTAAAAGGAGGCAGCTTTTTTCAAATTGCTCTTTGAGGTAAGCAAAAACACTGTATTTGCTGCAAGCTGCTACAAGCCCTAAACTAGATTAAGGCTGATCTGTATCCCACTTTTATTAATCCTAGTTAGTGATCAGCCTATTACAGCAGTGTCAAAAACACTTAAAATCCTCCATTATCTGAATAATGCTGTTAAATCTGCACATTTGTTTCTCTCAGTAAATCCTTCTTATTCAGCTGAAAAGGAATGAGCTGTATTAAGCTCTCCCACCTCTAACACTGCTCTGAGCATCCTGCAAGGTTCTTCCAACTTTGTGGAAAGCAAATCCAATGGCTTCCTCTTGTTTAAAGAGAGAAATAAGAATGAGACATTTGCTCTCTGGGTGGCCTAACATGACACTGGAGCATCTAGAAAGAGACTTCCACACGGAATTGAACAGCTGCAAAATAAACTCAAACAGCTTTGTCTTTCACCTTTTCCTATGTACTGAAAAGCAGAGCTAGACCCTCTGACAGAAATGCTGAGGCAGAGCAGCCTGAAACCTCAAAATATTAATATTAGTGTGTGGGAAGACAAAACCACCTGCTGAAAGAAATTTTAGCTTTGTTAAACCTTGATATTCTGCAGTTAATAGCCCACGCACAATTAACTCCAGTCCCAGATGTCCGTGGTCTTCAGACAGATTAAATGGTTAAAAAAACAACACACAACATCCTCACCGATCCCCCTCCTTCTGCAGGCATACAGACTGCTAGCATTAAGTTGACTCTGCAGACCTTCAATGTGAAGTCAGACAAATTCTGGAGCAGCTGAAAGAGAACCAATGCTCCTATCTGGCAAGGCTTGTGTGGAAGTAGGTTACATCAGAAGTCAGTAGCTTTGTGGCACCATCTCAGCTAATGACTCTTCTAGTTGTTTCTCCTGTTACCCCACTGCTCGAGACAAGCACCAGTGCTGCTTGGTGACCCTGCAGGTTCATGAAGTTGTTATCTTCCAAGAACATCCAAAGACACAGAAATAACAGCACAGGCCAAAGAGCAGAAAGACAGCTATAAGCTGTCCAACAAATAGCCCATGGACTGGATAACCCAGATTTAAACAGCGCTCCAGTGAAGGCTGTTCAAAGCAAAGCATTACAGCTATCTGCCCTCCTCATCTTAGTGTTGTTTTCCTCTCCCTCAGTGAGTTTTTGCTGCACACCAACAGGCTTCAGCATCCTCACCCTTCCATCCATCAGTTTATGTTAACTGGAGGAAGGCTGGTTCATGGCTCACAGGGGAGGTGGCCAGGCAGCTCTCAGGTGGGAGGTAAAGGATGCTCCTCTGCTCAGCAAGGCAAGTACCATTTTAACAGCAAGTATGTAAGTTCATATGGCTGCTTCTCTATCAGATCATTACCAATATAACCCAGATTTCCCAGACATCCTTAATTGAGCTCTTACTGGCCTCTTCTATTTTTGGCTGGTGACTTTGAGAAGAGGTCCTAGCCACAACAGCAGTTGCTTTTATTTGAAGCATGAACCACCTTCCAAAACCTACTCCAAGCAGGATGAGAGCTTTTAGGATCTATTCCCCTTTGTGCAGCTGCACTCTAAACTCTGACCACAGTCCACTAGGCTCTGATCCTTTCCTGCCAAGTTTTGTGTCCTCAGCCGTAGAAGCATACTCTGATCCTTTGATAAAGACACACCAGCCAAGGAAGAAGAGCATCCTTCTACTCCATACACGCAACAGCTACAGTCCTTATACTTCTAGAGGCTCACCTGGTCTATTGCCTAGTCAGCATTACATTTTCTCCTTACTGTGACAGGGCAACTTTTAATTAAGTAGGGCTGAAGCACAGCAATCAATATGCCAAGAGTGAAAATGAACCAGCCCATCCCCATTCAGGTTGGGTTTCACATTCTGCAGTGGGGGCCCTTTAAACTACCACCTCCCACGAGAGCATGTCACTTCATGCTTCCTGGGCCATCACCTGCACAGCTGTTCATGCAGTCTCATGGCAAACCAGATCAGGCAACAGGGCTGGTTTAAAATAAAAAAAAAATAAAAAAAATGAGAAAACATCATGCAAAGAATTTTCCAGCAGGACCAGTTCCCCAGTCCTGCTCAGCACATGAATGCACATGTGTTTGTATTGGCACAGGGCAGAGCGTGGCAGCCCAGGCTGCTTAAACAATTCAAAGATCACAGCCTGGGTTCCAGGGATGCTGGTACACATAAACCTACCCTATGGCAGAGGGGCAGCAAAGTACCCTGCCACCACCGTGCGTTATGGAAACGGTCCCACCTGGAGTACTGCATCCAGCTCAGGGGTCCCCAACATGAGAAGGACATGGACCTCTTGGAACGAGCCCAGAGGGAGGGCATGAAGATGACCAGAGGTCTGGAGCCCCTCTCCTATGAAGAAAGGCTGAAAGTTGGGCTTGTTCAGCCTGGAGAAGAGAAGGCTCCAGAGAGACATTAATGCAGCCTTCCAGTACCTGAAAGGGCTACAGGAAAGATGGAGAGGGACTGGTTACAAGGGTATGGAGTGGCAGGACAAGGGGTAATGGCTTTAAACTCAAAGAGGGCAGATTTAGATTAGACTTTAGGAAGAAAGTCTTCCCTGTGAAGGCAGTAAGGCCCTGGCACAGGGTGCACAGAGAAGCTGTAGCTGCCCCTGGGTACCTGGCAGTGTTCAAGGCCAGGTTGGATAGGACTTTGGGCACCCTGGGCTAGTGGAGGGTGTCCCTGCCCATGGCAGGGGGTTGGGACTACATGGTCCCTTCCAACCCAAACCACTCTATGATTTTATGAAGTGTGCATCACCACCCTCAGACTGCAGGCAACATGCAAATCAAAGGGTGACTCAAAAGGCCACACAGGTTCACACAAAAAGGAGCAAGAAGGGTCATGAGAATTCTCTTCTGCAGAGTATTCACAGACTCACAGATTTGTAGGGGTTGGAAGGGACCTCAAGAGATCATCGGGTCCAACCCCCCTGCCAAAGCAGCTCCCTAGATCATACTACACAGATAGGCGTCCAGATGGGTCTTCAGTATCTTCAGGGAAGGAGACTCCACCACCTCCCTGGGCAGCCTGTCCCAGAGCTCTGTCACCCTCACTGTGAAAAAGCTTTTCTGCATGTTGGTGTGGAACTTCCTGTGTTCTAACTTGCAGCCATTGCCCCTTGTCCTGTCCCCACTGACCACTGAAAAGGGGCTGGCCAATTCCCCCTGCATCCAATGCTTAAGATAATTGTAAACACCAATTAGGTCTCCCCTTAATCTTCTTTTCTCTAGACTGAACAGTCCCGGCTTATTCAGCCTCTCCTCATAGGATAGATGTTCCAGGCCCCTAATCATCTTCACAGCCCTTCTCTGGACTCTCTTCAGGAGATCCCTGTCTTTTTTATACCAGGGAGCCCAGAACTGGACACAATACTCCAGGTGGGGCCTGACCAGGGCAGAGTAGAGGGGGAGGATCACCTCCTTCGACCTGCTGGCCACACTCCTCCTTATTCACAATGAATAAGGTTTGCTCCAAAGCCTGACAGCAGCACTTTTAAATCCTCCCTGACCTACTAAAACAGTAGCAAAGGTTAGATAGATATCCTATTCAGGAAGGTTCTACTTTTGTCTTGGGCCATGCAAGCTTTAGAGGCAGCCCAGTGCAATTGCCCTTTAGTACTGGACAACAACTCCATCCCATGTCCTTCAGCAGGGAAGGCAGAACAAAGCCAGAGTAGCTGAGTCCAGCAGTGCCACAGACTCCAACTTGTGGCCATGCAACACACAGAGCATCAGTGACAACACATCACTTCTGTGTGAGGCTAGGAGCATACAGAGCACTCCTCTGAGCTGCCCACCGATTCTCTCTCAGCCAGCTCCACTAGAAGTCTAGTCAACCCTTTGGCAATACAGAAAAGCCAGGCAGAGTTCAGTGCTCCTGCTTTTTCACCTGGAGGATCTCTCAAACGAGTAAGTTACTACACGCTGCTTTCACTCATGCCAACCTGCTCCCTCCAGCCAAGCATTACAGCCCAGGCCAGAGACTGAATCTCACAGGCAGGTGAGCACATCCACAGATGTGGCACACAAGCACTCACCGCTGTACCGGTGTGGGTTGTCACAGTATGGCCAAAAGTGAGGTACCTTTTCTCTCCTGTGTTCAAGGCAACCCACATTTTGAAGAGGTAGTGTAACCAGAAAGCACTTTTCCCTGTGGCTAGTCTCACAGGAAGCTGCTAGCTGCTTTTCTTCCAAGCGCCTTCCCTGCAGCTCTTTAACATCATTGATAGCTCAGGCACTCATTTCTTCACGTAGCACAAGCAAGCCACAGCCAATGTATATCCTCAAAGACTTGGGAAAGTAGGTGCAGTGGTAGATGCAGCGAGACCATGCAGCTAACAGCTCTAGTTCATCCTGGGGAATTCATTCCAGTTTATTTCAACTGGCTTGAGAGAAGCAGCGAGCTAAGATGAGGCCAGACAGACCTAACTTGTCTTAAAACCCTCTAGGGTTAGTCATCAGCACTTCTTACTTTCTAGTGTAGCAAAGCCAGCAGAGAAGACTCAGTCTTACAGCAAGAGGCATTCATCTGCTTATTTACTAAAGCACTGATGGGGAGTCAGTCGCATAGGTTCAGCCAAAGCCAGTGGTGGGCTGTCTATCCCAGCAACCCTGACAAAGACAGATTGAAAGATGGGAGCATGTTGCAGGTCAGAAAAACCTTTCTGAAGTGGAAACCCATCCACCAAAGGACTCTAGTAGCCCAAAACCCACTACCTGTGCATACCAGTAACTGCAACACAAACGTGACCGTCCTGATGGAAGAGGTGATTAGAAGTGACAGGATCTAAGGTCCCTGCTGCTTGTACCTTCCCCTGCAGTAGCACAGCCACACGTCCCCTGGCTACCACGTACTCCAACATGACATGGCTAGCTCACAGCATGTAGAATGACCGCTCCATACATGCAGCCCCTGCTGCGGAGTTCAGGCCAGTGAGGTTGAGCAACCTGCCTCAGACAAGTCATCAGCAGTTACAGCCACCTAAATGGAGACTGGACTTTGCAGTGTTGCCCTCCAACACACACAAACACGTTGACCTTATGTCTTCACCAGGAGTCCCAGCAGAGCCAGTCCCTATCTGTAGTCGATTGTTCCCATCCATGCATTGACCTCTCTTGCCACAAACTAACAGTCTCGGTTGCATCTGGGTGCAAATTCCTTTCTTTGCCTCATCTCTTGCAACCCACACACCCTGTCTTATGGGATCAGCACTGAGGACAGTCACTATAATAAACTGCAATAAGCAGAACCACCAACTGAGTTTGAGAGAAGAACTGCAAAGTAGCTAGTGTCTCCTTTTGTCCCATTTTGTGACTGTCTTCTTCCAACAGGCCTGTCAGCCCACACTGGTCAGCCTGGAACTGTGGGCCATGTACCAGGATGCAGAGAGGTTCAACCCTGCACGCTCCTCCTGCGGAGGCCATCACTGCAGAGCAGAGCACAAGCCTGGAGCACACCAACATCAGGACACAAGAGAGGCAGTTTGAGGACTTTGGTCCCACAGGAGCACAACTCACTTTTCATCTTCAGCTATTTAGCTCAGAAATCAGACACACGTCTATAGGAAAGTGTGACACAGTCAGTGGCATCTCAGCTCTTCGCATTAGGCTGGTGGCACAGCATGAATCACCAATGCCTCCAGAAGCACCAGAAAAGGATGTGGGTACCTCTGCTCCTAGGGAAGCTTGTTTCTTGGAGACCAACGCCATACAATGTGGCTGGTAGTACTACCCTTTTCAAATAAACTCCACACCAGATTTTGTGAGATCAGCAAGCTACCACAAGCAACACTACAGCTGCACAAGTGCTCTGACCTGAGCAGATGTGCTCCCAGAAGTGACCTCATCACCATGCCAACTGGTATTGTGGGGGGGAAAAAGCTGTTGTTCTTCACCTGAAGGGAAGCCAACATACAGCCAGGAGTACTTCCCACCTCCAGGAATTACTGTCAGGCAAGAGTAAGTGCAACAGCTTTCAGTATACAGGCACAAGGTGCAGAGAAGACCCAGGTTCTTATCTCAATCCTGGGAATTTCCCTCTTCTCCTTCTTGAACTCTAGCAGTTACCTAGTGCAAGATACGCTGAGGAGCCAGGAAACAAAGCTGCAAGATCTTCTTGAAGGATCACAGGAGCATTTTCACTCTATTAGTGGTACGTGTATGTTTCTAATTTGAGCAAATCACTTGCAGTGCTAGGCTAGGTCAGTGAAATCCATGTTTCAGATAAAAATCCCCAGTGCATCAAACTAAGGGTTTACTGGCAGTACTTCTGGTTTCCAGCAGCTAGGAAGTTACTCAAACCTCAGCAGAAAGATGAGCTCACAACCGTGGAGGACTAAAAGCCTTGGCTAAAGCAGGTTAGTTGGTAAACATACAAATAGTTGGCCTTACAAAAAACAACCTTACAACAACCCCCATTAGTTGCGAAGTTGCAGTTGGGACCAGACTTAAAGCTTTGTAGGAGGGCTGTCCTATAGCAACTGCATATATCTCTCAGCAACTGCCTGTGGGCAAGAGGACAAAAATCACACTCTATTTGCTGACACTTGGGTGGCAAAAACACCTGGAAGCTGTAAGGCCAGCTGCTATCAAGCTCTGCTTTGGCTTCCCAGCAGTCCTACAGGATATACATTGAGTCCTTCATACCGTGACCACCAGCCTGAGACTCGCAATCCAAGACAAGGCCTTCTTGATCACTTTTGTAAACTCCACATCTCCAGGAGGAGGCACAATGATGTCTCTGATGCTTGTGAAGTGTTTTGGGTTTGTTAGGTTTTTTTCCTGACAATCTGTATTTTCCACACACATGTCCCAGACATCTACTACCTCTGAACATGCTATTTCAATATAAATGGAGTGACCTTGAATACTGTGTGCAGTTTTGGGCACCACAGTATAGGAAAGGCATCGAGGTGCTGGAGAGGGAGCAGAGAAAGGCAACTAGGCTGATTAGGAGTCTGGAGAACAGACCTTATGAGGAGAGGTTGAGGGAACTAGGGCTGTTCACCCCAGAGAAGGAGGCTCATGGGAGATGTTATCACTCTCTACAGCTACCTTAAAGGAGGTCATAGCAAGGTGGGTCCTGGTCTCTTCTCCCTATTAACAGTGATAGGGCAGGAGGAAATGGGTTCAAGTTGTACCACGAGAAGTTCACATTGGATATTAAGCAAAATTTCTTCACCAAAAGAGTGGTGAAGCACTGGAACAGGCTGCCCAGGGGGTGGTGGAATTGCCATCCCTAGAGCTGTTCAAAACATGGTATATGTGGAGCTTTGGGAGATGATTTAGAGGTTACAGTGGTGTAACACTGACAGTTGGAATTTATGATCTTGAAGGTCTTTTCCAACCATAATGATTCTACAAAATCTCACACCCAGCTTCTTAGAGCCCCATCAACAACCCTTTTCAGGGACACCCCTCACTGAAGAGCTGATTGATGGGGAACTGGAAGCATCCAGAAAGAGCTGCTCAACTTGAACAGACACTGTCCCAGTCTCACATGTGCACACCAGATGGCAGGACCAGTCACATCCCCCAACCTGATCTCTTGGTGCTGTTATTGTTATTTGTAGAGTCTACTGCAGAAGACCTTGACTATTTGCAAGGGAGCTGCAGAAGCAGGTTAGATTTGGGCAGCAAAATGAGCCAATGGTTGGCATTCAGTAGCTCCCTTCCTACTGGTCATACTCTCTATAGCTAAGCTCTAACCAGTTGTTCTTACACAGCAGGACTCACACCAACTCCTTACCCAACTGGCCACCAGTCTGGTAAGAAGGAACTTGCGAATCTAAATCAGCAGCCAGTTGCTGGTCTCATGTAGACCACACAAGCAGCTTTGGGCTTTGGTTTGACCCAAGGCATGGCAGTTCCTGAACTTTGGCAGGTCTTTCACTCACAGACATGGCTAAAGTGTCCTTTTTGTATTTGCTTCTATGCACCACCACCATCACCAGTTTCAAGTAAACCAGCATGAACATGAAGAAATCGAGTCTCTCCCTACATTATGAGGCATGCTATCAGGTCTGGTTTATCCACTGAATCTTACAGTGTTGACTAAGCCTAGATTGTTTATAATTCATAAGTGATCCCTGCCAAACAGATGCAGTTACACCAGCACGACTAAGTCACACAAAAAGGGCTGAAACATCTAACATCTCCATCAGAAGCAGGAGCCATGTCTCAGATCAGGAATATCCTGTTCCCCTATGCCAAGCGTCTTCTCAGAGAGACACTTTCAGCATCACACCTTCCTTCTACATAGTCTTAGCACCTCTGGACTGTGGGTGCCAAAGGAAAGCAGCATGTGTTTTGGGTACTACTACTCTCATTGGAACAAACAGCAGTAGGCCAGACAGTCTTTGGGCACAGGCTGGACCACGTTTCACTGAATCACTCTAACACAGTTCAGACTGCATGAACTCCCTTTGAGGAACACACATGCTCATAACCCCTGGAGCATAAACAAAGTGATCTACCCATCTGAAATGGTGCAGAGATCAAGCTCTCAGTGCCTCTTCCTAGGACACTAATGGTCTCTGTGCTCAGGTTTACAGAAGAGTTGGCAATCCTGCACGTCAGACAAAGTTCTGACAGCAGTTGCTTGTTACTGCCCAGTTCACAGTTAAATTATGCAACACCTCAATGAGATTATGGAAGCTGGCTGGTGCACTTCCAAGCTGAGTCATGAGGGTGTTGAAGTGTCATTTCAAAGCTGAAGCATCAAATCTCCCCATCAGAAACAGTCTTAAAAAGCCTGCTGCTGCAATGGCACTCTAGTCACCTACAGTCCTAGTCCTTTCATAAATGAGCAAGTGGCATTTCTTGACCAAATACTTAGTGTATTAAACCAAACTGACCTAGAGCCACTCAGCTGCGCTGTTTGGTATCACATCTGTACAGCAGAGCCCTAACCAAGGGACTGTTAGAGACAGAGAGCTTCCCTTTGATCCAAGCTGTTATCCAAGTCTCACTGTAACAGGCACAAGCTTCAGCTACCCCACATCTGCATTTTTGGGTGTACAGCTGTCCTCCCCGTGGCCTTGTTGCAGAGCAAGTCACTAAATCAACTGAAAAGTCTCCAGTTTAGGGGGAGATGCTACCACATTTGTGGAGTCTGGTTGCTCTCCTGCCTCATATGGGCAACTGCAGTTTGGACATCCCTGCATTTTAGACATCTATACTGTGATGAGACATCATTGATGGACCGACTGTCAGGCATTAAGACAAGTCAACAGAACAGTACCAAAAACTGTAAGGCAAGATTAAGTGGTTTAGTACCAAGTAACTCCTAGCATAACACATCCCTTAGTTCAGACAAGTTTCTGGCAAGGAGTACATTGGGATAGCTAGATGCTACATAACAACAGATCAAACTTATAAGATGCCATTCAAAAAAATCACTAAGCTAAAGATATTTTGTGCATGTTTAAACTTCTGGGTCTACTGACTGACTATTGGCTCTAGTCAGCACAACAGATCTCTAAAAGTAGAGCGTGAAATGCTGAATGACCACCTTATGGGCCAATTCTAAAAGCACAGGCAGAATCACTGGTGTGTACAAACACCATCAGCTTTCACACAGAATGTTAGGAGTTGGAAGGGATCCCAAAAGATCATCTAGTCCAACCCCCCTGTCAGAGCAGGATCACCCAGGCTAATCACAGGAACACATCCAGGCATGTCTGAATGTCTCCAAAGGAGACTCCCCAGCCTCTCTGGGCAGTCTGTCCCAGTGCTCTGTCACCCTCACAGCGAAAAGGCTTCCTCTGCTCCAGCTTGCACCCATTGCCCCTTGTCCTATCGCTGCACATCCCTGAGAAAAGCCTGGCTCTGTCGTCCTGACTCTCATCCTGTATATATTTATAAACATTAATGAGCTCACCCCTCAGTCTCCTCTTCTCCAGGCTAAACAGGCCCAGCTCCCTCAACCTCTCCTCATAAGGAAGGTGTTCCACTCCATCACCTTGATGGCCCTGCACTGGACTCTTTCAAGGAGTTGTGTGTCCTTCTTGACCAGAGGTGCCCAGAACAGATTGTTCCATGTTTTGTAGTATTCACCTTGCAAAGCTCAGCTGATTGATTACGCAGGATTTCTCATAGTTGCTCTTTCTTCTGAAGCATCTAAAAAGGTTCAGTTTTCAATGAGAGCCGTGATCTCCTATTACAAACTTTCACTTTCTTTTACTGGATACTGCAGTTTTCACAATTTCATAATATTCCGGGCCTCCTGCCAGAGACCCACTGGCTACATCCATGCTCGTAAATTAAACATCAGGGAACGTCCCCGGGCACTGGAACACAATCTATCCCATCAAATTATTAGAACGATCTCTGGCACAGTTTCGAGCCTCACCAACTGGTACACCCCCAAAAAATGCACGGGAAGGTTCCCCAGCAGGCAACCCAGTGCGGAGGGGAAGCCTTAAAGGATAGGTCAGATAATACAATGACCTGTAAGACTGGGACCCCTGCCTGCTTTGCTTACTAAAGCCAGTGCAAAGAGGCCCGATGGAACATTTTAACCCTTTCTGGCTGCGTGCTGGGGAGGTGGGGGCATTGAAGACTTTCCCATCTACTGCAGTAATGGCTTTTAATTATTCATAAGTGCATCTTCCAGTTCCTGTACCAAGACACTCAGCACCATTTCACAGCTCAGTGCCACTACAGATGCCAACATGGGAACCTTCCACGAGTTAAACGTGCTCCAGAGCGGAGCCGATGCTGCTGGAGGATTAAGCTAGCAGCCTTCCTCTTCCAGGCCGTGACTCAGTTGATGTAAGCGCATGATAGCAGAGCACTCCTTTGCCACTGGCCCAGACATGCCACAGTCAGCCTCCTTTGTTAGGCGCTTTGTTCACCGATGGGAAAGTAGTCACGATCTAGATGATTCCCCCGTTAGGACAGAAGGAGATTTAGCAGTCAGAGCTGTCTAGCTGCAGGCTGTTAGGCAAGTTTCGGTGTAAGCCTCACTACCAGTTTTCCTCGGCACGTAGGTGCCACTTAAACCCTGTCAGAGCCAGCGAGGTGGACAAATCTCATTTGGCCATCAAATCTGCTGGTGCGAGAGTCTCTGTTACAGCTTACAGGGGAGGAAAAAAATATTACGTATATTGGTGTTTGAGTTAGATATGCACTCAAGCAAAATTTACAGTTCCTCTAACTTGGGTTTTTGCTCCTCTTACCCCTTCACTTCTTGACCAAAGAAAGCCTAGGCTCTGTCCCTAAAGAATGTACCCATTAGCTGCTCAATGGGATAACAGGTTTGCTTTTCTGCAGAGATGCTCTTACTGAGACCGATGACAGCCTTGAAATCCTGCTCTGAGCTGGTCAACAAGTTGGACAGGGATAGCTGCCTCTCTGTATAAATATATACATGTCTGTATTTGTATTTCTCCGCTCTACTGGCCTCAAAGCATACAATAAGGCAGCAACAATAAGGATCCTGTTTTGGGACAGGAAAGAGACAGGTAGTCTCTTCCTACAGTACCATGGCTGCCAGCTCTGATCCCTGGGGAGCATACAAAGGCTCCCTACCAACACAGCCACAGCAGTACCACTACTACGATGTGGAGCTTCACAAGAGCCCTCATCTGGAAATCGTTACGTTAATCACCGCTCGCTCTCCAGATGGTGGACTGGCTCCACTCTCTCCTGCCCACCTCTGGCTTCAATATGCAGTCTGCTCATCTAGTAATCCCCAGATGCAAGGGGCTGGACTGGAGCTGCTGGCTGGCTCCAACCAGGATGTGTACTGCCATCAGCATTAGAAACTAATTAGAAGAGCCTTCCTGTGTACAGCGCAGGACAGTCATGGTCTGCGGTGCTGCCCAGAAAGCATTCAGCACGCTTCCCTCGCAACTGGAGCGGAGTTCAAGTTTCCTTCCATTTAAGAGGCAATAAGCTCCTCATCACATGGCAGGGGAAGACAAAGAGCAACTGCTGTTCTCTAGCTATGGCCCCTCTGCACTCAGGTGATGGAGCCAGGGCACTCAGAGAAGTTGTTGCTGGAACCTGCTGTACTTCGCAGAGGGCTGGTTGAAAGAATGTGTGCTTGGGACTGCCTGCAGCTAACAATAAAATTAAGACTGCCAGCCTTTGCTTCCATGACTGGCCTACAAGATGTTGTTATTACTGCACAGACAGTGCACAAAAAATACAGGGTGGAGTATGACAAGAACACAAAGCCTCCATGAAAAGCAAGGTACCCGAAAATATTTTAAGTTGGTTGGCAGGCAGTTCCATGCCCTTCATCAGTGTCTTTGATTTGGCCAGGGCTCCTTCTGCAATAGCAATCCCAAAGACTTTTCAGTTACTAGAAAACCCACAAATACTAAGAGGCAAAATGAGCGGGTGTTTGAGAGAACCATCTTGCAAAAACAAGGGCTATGGAGAAGACAGCTCTGTCAGACAGCACAGCAGTGAAACATATTAAGTAAAGCAGCAAGAGCCCATCAGCTGATCAACACTCAAAGGAGTTTCAAACTGGAAGCCTAGCAGGAAAGCCATGACTTACACCACTTCCATGACTCAGTTGTAACTGCAGCTCCAGTGACTCAATGGGAAGTTCTATTACCAACTCCATCCAAATCCCACTAACACACTGGTTCCCATCCAGCAAAGCAAGCCTCACTGGTGAGACTGGTCTCAGCAGTGAGATACAAACATTACAGTCACGCATGGCAAGGAGCCCGAGCTAACAGACTCTGTTGGACCCATGCCGGTTCCACAAGACCCAAAACGTCAGCTGCAGCCAAGCACTGCTTGAGAAACTGAGAGGTTGGGAAACCACCACATTAGCAGATGTTGCTCCACAAGAGCTGCTTGTAGGAGGTCCAAACGTTATCTCACCTTGAGGTAAAGCTTCGCAGCACAGTAACTTCTCCCCTAGCATCTTGCCAGCTGAAAGCACACCATGCCAGGTTTCTAGCTAGGCCAAATAAAGCTCTTTTCTGCGGTACACCAGTAGCCTAACAGAGCAGTAGTTCAAATGAAGTACACTAGTCAACTCCAACTTGGAGACCTGATAACAAAATGGACACTTGGCACTCTTAAGAGGACACCAATCTCAGCTCAGAACAGAAGGGATCCTGTAAGAAATATCAGCAGTCCTTGCACACTGTTGGTCAAAACAACCTTCAGCTTGCAAGTTCACTGCCTGTGTCAAAGTCTAGGGAGTAACAAAGGTTCCTCACTTCTAATCCACAAGTAAACAGTGCCTTGAAATACTAAAACACTCTGGTGCGTCTTCAACAGCTCCCAACCCTTCCCCAAAAAAACCCATCTGCTTATGTTTCTGCACATATGCCTCACTTCAGAATGCTGACATAGGACACAATTATACTCTCCAGTTGCTTCCACAGCCTTTAGCAGAGCAAGGCCACGGTACCAGTTGAAATCACTGGTCCAGTTGCACTAGAACAGGAGAGCTGACGTTTCCCACTGCTTTGCTAGTTCTCTTGGCACAGGATCAGCAGCTGTCCAGTCTGATTGTTTATGGAGAGAGCAACCATAAAAGTCTTGCAACTAAAGACTATCAAGTTGAGATAAATTGCTCTCAGGTAAAGACACTAAAGGTGCTAAAGCACCCCACAGAGGCAAAATGAGATCCAGTCAACAAAGCCCCGACAAAGCAACTCACTTTGAAGTAGATGTGCAGGGGCTGGTCAGGTAATCACTCTCTTGCCATGACTATAATGAGAGATTAGGCACCTAGCACACAGATAGACACCTACATTTAGACACCTTAACATCAACTGAACATTGTCCTGAGGGACTAGTGTCATTTGAAGTGCCCTGTGTCTCAGTGAGTGCACCAATCTCCAGCTGTCCTAGAGTGCTGCATTAATAGCTCTGAGTTAATGAACAGTAGGAGACATCTAAGATGAAAATACTAACGCCACAATGCTGAAGCACTGCAATTTTATCACTGGCAACACCTCCTGGGAAAGGGATCCTATCTTCTGTCTCCCATGAAGCTCCCACCTCACTGCAGCAGACCAGCTCCCTAGATGCCAGGTGACACAAACAAGTGTGAAATGTCCCTCTCTGAGGCAACAGTATGGTTCTCAGACACAAGACCCGTTTCAAACAAGGTCAGGACAAAGCGCTACTACATAGGCCACCTGGAGACATCTAAGCACAAGCAATGCAAAACACATACTTAAAATGGGCCAATTTCGCTGCTAAAACAACAGCCTACATTTCAGGTTAGTGCAGTAGCTTAATTTTAGAAGGCTTACAGGTTTCTTGCACTTGCTGTAACTTGTCTCAGGTTGTTAGAGAGGATTGTTTGGTTTCCAGAAGTCTCAGAGTGCTGCCATTACAAATGTTAGCTTTTGTAGCCACTTGAAACTGGGAGAAACCTGGAACAAAAGCCTGCAGGCTTGCACCAGAGCCCACTCACGCCGCAGGAACCGCAGCTTGTTTGTCTCTTCCCTGATCAGAGTTGACCAGGTACAAGAGAGTCACCATTTCACGGGGAGGTAGCCACCAGCAAGCGAGCGTTCAGATGGAGAAGGGCCTGATAAGTAACACACCACTGCTCTGCCTGTACTGCAGAGGAAAGTGCTTCCTCCTTACCTAGCGCCTACATGTTTAATAAGCAAGATGGACTACCTAATTTCTCCTAATTAGTTTACATTCAGATAGGAATGACATCACCTTTGGAAAAGCGTTCTGCCTCCTCTGCTAAGCCCGAGTTAACCACCAGCATGCACCTACACCAGATTAAACCATCAAAACCCCATTTTCCCTCATGATACAGGCCAGGTTGTCCATTGCCCTCCTGCAGCAGGTTGTGCATCCTGGCTCAGCTGCCTTCATGGCAACATTATACCATGTAGAACTTTCCACATGAGAGAATAACTAGGTGAATCCATTAAGATGTGTCAGGCTTCTTATCCCAAGGAAATCAATGCCCCTATAACAACAGAGGGCAATTACTCTTGCACAAGGTGTTTTGAGCAATAGTGTCACCTTGATGAAGGTTATTTTTCCAAGCATCAGACCACCAAGCACCTAACAGAACCGTGCCAGCGCCCACAGCACTGTGACCTGGCACGTGCAGAGGACTGCGTAAGGTGATTCTGCTTCCTGCACCCAACACAGGAGATGCTCTGCCTCTCCGTGCAAAAAGCTAATTAATCCAGGCGGGTGGGAAAGGCAGCTTAGTCCATCTCACTGGTATTTCAACATGGGAAGAAATCCACGAGGTCACCAGAAGGAAAACAGCCTCACTGCTGAGTCACCGTGGAGAGCCTCAAAGGACTCCTGCTCCTCCACGTGTTCACCCAGGAAACCCCTCCACCTGAAGCACCATCCAGACCTGCGTGTCTCTTACGCACCAAGAAACTCCAGACAAGCATTTACTTCGTGTCCTTATCGCTTCTAGCACAGAATATTTACCATAGGGGAATTTTACCCAAATGCACTGCAGAGGCTGTGAGCTGCAGTTTTTCCACTTTCTTCAGTGGAAAGCTCATTCGGAAGCTACCAGCAGAGCTCTCCCCCCATGAAGCGGGGCTGAGTACGCCTACGTGCTTGTTATTTTTAGTCATCCCATAACTGCTCACTACCACGTGGGCTAGAAGGGCCCGTGTCCAGATCTACAGGTAGAGCCCACAGTGGGGTACAGCGAACCTCAAGGTATTTTGAGCAACTCAGATCCCACCTCGCACTTTGTCTGCCACTCCTTACCCAACTGCTGCTGCAGTTCCTCTCCAGGCAAGTTTCATTTCACGTAATTCCTTTCAGAAAGGGGAAACCAGCAGTTTTGACTTTGGTTATCCTGCCTCGCCTTCCGCCTTCTCCTTCTAACCCACCCAGAGGGGAAGGCTCCGTGAGGGTCTGGCACAGAGGCCTGGCACTACAGCAGAGCCACCCACGGAGAAAGGGATGGAGACCCGGGCTGCGCACCCGGGGAGAGGCGGCCACACGGACCCCTACCCCACACTCGCGAACCCCCGCAGGGGTCGGGGGACAGACCCGGGCCCCCAGCACGGAGCCGGAGCTCCAAGCAAAAACGCTTTCACAAGGCGGCGGCGCCGGGGTCCGGTGGCAAGGCCTTCGGCAGGCAGCGCGGCGGGACTGCGTCCTCTGTTCACGGGTGACACCTGCCGGCGGCAGCTGCACGGCAGCAGAGCTTCCCGAGCCACAGAGGCTGCCCGCAGCCCCCCGGAGCGGCTCTGCCCGGTCCCCGGAGGGCTTCTCCCGGCACACCGGGGTTCGGAGCAAGCTCAAGCCTAACGCGACGTTACTCGCTACGTACGGGGGGGGGCGGCCAAAATCAGCGAGCGCGGAGCTGGGAAAGGGGGGACTGTGGAGGGGGCGGGTGGGGGGTGCGGAGGGGAAGGCCCCGAAGCTCTGCCCAGGCGGCTCCGGTGGGCTGGAGGCGGCGGGACGCCGGGGCGGCCACACGCCGCCACCTGGGACAGGGAGCGGGGCTGGCTTCTCGGGGCTGGTGCCTAGCACGGGCACCCGGGGAGCCGGGCACCCGGGGAGCCAGAGGGTTCGTGCGCGGAGCCGACCACCAGGATTCCTGTTCAAAGGGCAACCGGGAGTACCCTCCGCCGGCCGAGCCCTCCGGGCACAAAGGCAGCCAGGGAGCAGGCGACCCCGATCTCCCTTCGGAGCCGGGCCGTGCCAGGAGCAGAGCTCCCCGGCCACAGCTGAGCCACAAAGAGCCACATGCGAGCGCTCGCCCAAACTTACCGCTCGCCCCGCTCTGGGGCGCGCCACGCCGGAGGGAGGGCGTGAGCATCTCTTCCCCCCAGCCCCCCGCCCAGTCCCTATGTCGGACGTACCGGGGAGCTCCGGCGTCCCGGCGGGGGGTTACCGGGCAGCGCCGCCCGCCCCGCAGCGCCCTGGGGCGGAGCCGCCGGCAGGTCGGGAGCAGCCGCAGCAGGTCTGGTTTGAATTAAGGCTGCCGGGGCTGCCCAGGCTGGAGCCCGCCGTCAGCACAAAAGGCCACCGAAGCCCCCCCGGCAGGCTCCCCTGCCGTAACCTGTCGGAAGGGGGGAGCGGGACGGCTCACGGACCGCGGTCCCGGCGCAGCGCAGCGCAGCCCGCCCAGTCCGGCCACCGCCCCGGCCCCGCGCGGCCGCCCGGGCCCCGCCGCCCCACGTGCGCCGCGCCGCCCCCCGCGGGCTCACCGGGACGGCAGCCTGGAAGCAAAGGGCCACCAGCCACACGGCCACCACGTTTATCATCCTTCCTCCTCGCCTGGCCTCGGAGCGCGCAGCCTGCCCCTTCTTCCCGCGGTGCCCTCCGCCGCTCCTGCCCCGCTCCTCTTCGGGTTCCTTAAGCAGCCGCGGGCTTTCTCCCCTCTCTGCTTCCTTTTTCCTTTCCTTTTTCTTTTCCTTCTTTCCCTCTTTTTTTTTCCCCCTCCTCCTCAAGCCACCCAACCAGGCTCCCAGCGGCGCTCTGCAGCGGCACGGAGTTGAACTCTGTCTTTTAATGAACCCACGGCAACAACCTTCACCTTACGGCCACCCCCCGGACGGCTCCGCCTCCGCTCCCCTCCCCTCGGCCCGGCTCCCCGGCCCCGGCCCCAGCCCCGGGCCCGGCCGGCACGCCCTGCCGCCCGCCCCCGCTTCCTGCTGCCGCGCTACCTGCGCCGGCCGGCTGGGCCCGCTCCGGTTCCCCCCTCCCCGGTTCCCCCCTCCCCGGTTCCCCCCTCCCCGGACGACGGCAGCCGCCGCTTTCCTCCCATTGCATGCCCAGATTTCCTCTGCGGCAGCGGCATTCCTCCCGCCGCGCTTCCTTCCTTCTCGCTAAAAATAATAATAATTAATAACACAATAATAAAGTTTAAAGTCCCTCCCTTCCCTCCCTCGTGTGGGAAAAGCACGGGGGGGTGCTGCTTTCCCCCTTCCCCCGGTGCCGCTCCGGGGAGAGGGAGGGAGCGCTCCCGCCCGGCCGGGCAGGCCCCGCTCCCCGGCGGCCCCGCTCCCGGCACGACCCGTCTGCGCCGAGGAGCTTTCGTTCCTCCCCGAAAAAATAAAGGGTGTTCGCCCGAAGGGTGCCCTCCGTCCTGCCCGCGGGTCCCGGGGCTGGCCCCGCACCCTCAGCCCGTGCCTTCCTGGCACCTGATGCTGCGATGCTCGGAGCGGGTTTTCTGGCGGTGCAGAATGCCGCGGGGGGGGGGGGGGGGGCAGGCAGAGGGCTGCGTTGAACGAAGCGGCCCCTCCCGCAGCTAACCCCTTCGTCTTGAGCAAAGAACAACTTCAGCGCTGCCGCGGGTTGGTCATTGCACATCTCGCCGTTGATAACAAAACCGACAGTGTCCTGCAAAAAACTGATCGCGGGACCTGGGGGTGTTAGTCCACAGCCAGCTGAACATGAGCCGGCAGTGTGCCCAGGTGGCCAAGAAGGCCAACGGCATCCTGGCCTGTATCAGGAACAGTGTGACCAGCAGCAGTAGGGCAGTGACTGGTCACCTGAACTCAGCTCTGGTGAGGCTGCACCTTAAGTGTTCGATTTTCGGCTCCTAACTACAGGAAGGATGTTGAGATGCTGAAGTGTGTCCAGGGAAGGACAACAAAGCTGCTGAAGGTTCTGGAGCACAAATCCCGTGAGGAGCGGCTGAGGGAGCTGGGGCTTTTTAATCTTGAGAAAAGGAGGCTGAGGGGGGGACCTTATCACTCTCTACAACCACCTGCAAGGCGGTTGCAGAGGTGATGGGGTTGGTCTCTTCTCTTGGGTGACAAGCAATAGGATGAGAGGAAATGGCTTAAAACTGCACCAGGGGAGATGTAGGAAGAATTTCTTTCCTGAAAGGGTTGTCAGGTGTTGGAACAGGCTGCGCAGGGGGGGGGTGGAGTCACCATCCCTGGAGGTATGTGTAGATTAAGTCCTTAAGGACATGATCCGGAGATGGACTAGGCAGGGTCAGGCTGTGGTTGGACTCAATGATCTTAAGGGTCTCTTCCAACCAAGGTGATTCTATGATTTGACCCTGCTTACAGAGTCAGAGCTGGAGCTCCTGTTTGCGCCATTCTGTTGTCTGATTTTTTGGTTTTCTTCCTCTTCTGGGGTGTGTGCCAGCACATCCTGAAGTGTTGGCTGTAAATGATGCAACTGAAAGTGCACACAAACATTATTTAGGAGAAAAAAGAGAAAAGGCAGTTTTTAACATTTTTAAGAAGTAATGTTGCTATTGGGACCTGCTGGAGCATACGTTGACTGCATGGCCAATGGGCACCATGTGCCAGTGGAGTAGCTGGATGGATGGGGGATGGAGCCAAGCCTACGGGCACGGGGATGTGCTGCCCTGGGACTGCTTGTGGGAAGACGTACCCAAAAAAGACCCATGACTGGTGTTTCCTGGTCGCTCAGGAGGCTGTCAGTGGCTGTTGATCCGTGTCTGCCAGATCCAGGATCCTTCCCACCACTGTGGCCTGAAGATCTTAATAGACCTAATTGGATATTCAGTGTTGCTAAAACTGTTGTGATCTTATCACGTGGCTTTGAGTAGCTTGCTTTCTTTCCTTCTCTCTTAAATTACTGAATCAGCCTTCCTAGGAACAGCTCCTGCCATGATGTCTTTCCCTCAGATGAGACATGGCCACCACCTTCTTCTCCCCATAATCATACAATGCTTTGGGTTGGAAGGGACCTCGAAGATCATCTAGTTCCAAACCCCCTGACATTGCCAGGGACATCCTCACCAGCCCGGGCTGCCCAAAGCCCCACCCAGACTGGCCTTAAACACCTCCAGGGATGGGGCTTCCACAGCTTCTCTGGGAAGCCTTGTGCCCCGGCCTCGCCACCCTCAGAATAAAGGATTTCTTCCTAATATCTAACCTAAATCTGCCCTCTTTCAGCTTGAAGCCACTGCCCCTTGTCCTATCACTGCATTCCCTGGTGGCCAGCCCCTCTCCCATTTTCCTGTAGGACCCCTTTAAGTGTTGGTGCACCACAATTAGATAACCCCAGAGCCTTCTCCAGACTGAACAAGCCCAACTCTCTCAGCCTGTCTTGATAGAAGTGCTTCAGCCCCTTGACCATCTTTGTGGCCTTTCTCTGGACTTACTCCAACAGCTCTACATCTTTCCTGTACTGGGGACCCCAGAGCTGGATGCAGTACCCCAGGTGGGTCTCACCAGAGCAGAGGAGAGGGGCAGAGTCACTGCCCTCAACCTGCTGGCCACGCTGTTCCTGATGCAGTCCAGGACACAGTTTGCCTTCTGAGCTTCAATGATGATGGGGAAATGTTGGTACTTAACAGGACCCCACGTGGCTACTGGTGTGTGAGGTGGTGGGGTGGGGTAAGAATGCAAAATAAAAGTGGTGGGGGCACATGGTTGCCTGGTGGGTGGCTATGCTGGAGCAGCAGCTCCTGGGTGGGAGAGCAAGCTGCCAGCGAGGGATGGAGGAAGAGCAGCCTTTCCAAGCCACATCTTGAGCCTGATGCAACCAGGACATTGGAGGTGAGACTTTTTGGACGGGGCTTGAGACAGGGAGGCTTGGTGCTGGGGTCTGCAGAGCGTGAGGCTGAAAATGTCACCTGGGCTTGGTGCACACCTGTGATGGCGTCACTGGGAATGGGGACATGCGTGCCAGACATGGACACATTTCTCGGCTGATTTCAGTGTGGCAGAGGCCATTTCAGCCAGGACTGCACCTGACGCTGGGCCCTTGCAGCCACGAAGGAGGAAGGAAACACTTCCACAGAGGCTGCTCTGGGGAGCAGTGATGAGGTACTGGTGGGGTTGCAGGATACAGGGGTTTCACGCAAGTGTGGGCGTGCGTTGGGGGAGAGGGTAGATCAAATAGCGCTGTGGTGCTGGCTGGGTCTGCTAGAAAACATTTAGAGCTTGATTGGGATGTTCTGGTCAGGATCTGTGAATGGGTAGGGGAAGAACAATGCTGTGTTTGGAAGCCAAGTGCTTTCAGTGACATTCCCGTGCCCTCTGCTTGATCACTGAAGCATGCGGAGTATTGTGGTTTCAGTCAAAAGAGCTCCATGCTGAAAAGCCAGATGAGACTTGCATGGAAAGGAGTTTCTTGGCAGCCCCGAGCTCAGGGGATGATAGGAGTTGGTTGCCTCTGCCCAGGACAGTGGAGCTGTGGGGATTTCCCAGAACTGGATCAAGGGCTTCCAGCGGTGTTGCCCAATTGAACTCGGCTTCCCTGGGGATAAGGGGCTGGTTTGAACTGTGTCCTGCCATGGGAAGAGGGGAAACACAGCTGGGGGAGGAATCGGGCCCGCTGCTTCCGCCACCACCAGAGGCAAATTGGGGGAGCAGGGATGGCAACTGTTGCTTTTGGGCAAGCGCCACCATTCTTCTGCAGCAGCAGCCATCGCTCCTGGTGCCCTGATGAATGTGAGTGTCATGCAGCAGCTGGAGCTGCCCACCTGGCTGCCCAGGTGTAACACCTACTCCTGGCAGCCTGTGAGGATGCAGCTACTGCCATCGTCATGTGTCCTCACCTCGTGTTTGCCCACCAGCAGCACGGGAGCCTGCAGAGCAGATGACCACCTCTTCTGAAGACTGGTTCCGTGTGTCCTTCGATGGTTTATTAATGGATGCTGACCAGATGGGGTTAGAAAAGCTGATTCTGTTCTCAGTTCCGTAACGAGGGCTGGATCATACCTGTGGCATCAGGCTGGATAGGCTCACACATCTCACCTCAGTGACCTCACCTGGTGACAGCCTTGTTTGGGGATGTCATGGTCTGGCACCTTTGGGGTGGAGAAGGGGAGTGTAGTCACTGTATACACAGTGGTATACACTGTATACACTGTGATACACAGTGGGAGGTAGAGCACGTGCAAATATTGAGAGAGCTTTAAGTGTACAGGCTGGTGACTGCCTGCTGGGGTCATGGAATTGACAGCTCACTGCTAATGGGTGCTGTTTCTGGTTGGCCTCAGATTAGCTGGCTTCCCAGATGCTGATTGTCTGCTTCTCAGCTGCTGCTTTTGTGCCAGAGAGAAAATTCATTTTTCCCCCTATTTCACAGCTCAGTTAACTAAAGGGGGGTTATAAGAATGGAAACCCACAGTTCTTTACGAGTTCTACTTCTTTCAGCTATGATGTGTAGATGAAGCTTTGGGTGAAAGCCCTGAATCTGGGTGGAGGCCACTAAACAGAACTGTGAGGAAAGAAGGTGCCTTCAGACACATGGGATGGTTCTGGGTGGTTAAACACAATCAGTTCAATGCGTTCAGATTGAGTCTGTCCCAGAAACTGGTTGGAGTGAGGTAGGAGATGCACCCAAAAGGAGTGATGCTGTTTGGTAAGGGCCTGAAGTACCGTCACTGATATTCCCTTTGGTGTCTGTGTTTTTCCCTAGCAGATGGTGCCTCACAATGGAGAGCTGGCAACAAGAGGTCTTGATCAGTGGCCTAAAACCTGGAGTAGAAGAAGAAGGAGGAATTTTTTGTGTCCTGAGAGGGCCTGGAAGAGGTAGGGACAATGTGTCTGGTGGTCTGTTGGGAGACTGTGGAGACCAGGAAGGTTCGCAAAGTTTAATTTCTTGGAGCTCTCTACTCCTTCCCCTCTGAAGTCCTTCTGCCTGGTGTTTCTCATACCCACGGTGTTGCAGTAAAGGTTGCAGTAACTTGGAGCGATGCCCAGTTCGTTGCTGTAAGTCCTGTCATGTTCAGTGTGCTGAACTATCATGGTTACGGATGCACAAATGATGAGCTCACCCCACATCCTCCTTCTAACTCCACGCAGTACCACAAGCCCAATCTGCTCACTCCTGAAATCAATACCGAGAGTGAGAGCACATCTGCAGAGGAAGCAGCCTGGACGTTCAGGCTTGTGTTACCAAAACTTGCCTGCCAGTAGCTTGCAGTAGCTGCATTGGGCATCCAGTCGCTCTGCTGGCTCATCTTCTGGGCGCACAGACACTGTGGCCCCCAGTTCTGATGGCAGTCACTCTTTGTTCAGGGTGGTGGCACCCAACACACTTAATTCTCTTCCTCCCTCCCCCCAAGCCTTGGTTTGCTTTGGGCGTCCTTTTGCACCCATGTAGAAATAATTGGTTCTGACCCTTTCAAAGGCCAAGTGTGATGTGCAGCAGGATCACCTGGACCCACCCACAGCTGATCTCCCTTGTTCAGCCCAGCTGCCTCTGCAGTGAGTCAAACATCTCCATCTGCCTCCTGGCTTTCACTCCCAGGAAGTGAGAGACCGAAGGTGGTTCCCCCAGGCATGGAGTGTGCAGTTTGCTTGAGGGGATGTCTGCTCGGATCTCCTTTCTTCTCCTCCATCTAGTGCTCTGATGGAAGGGATGACCTTGCTCATTCAGCCAGGAATAAGCCTTCTTGCAAAAACTCCAAGGGGTTGGGTTTTTTTTAGCTTGAACAATGCCATGTTTAATGGTCCCAGCCTCATTGTAGCTCCAGTGTTGGCTTTATGGATACCAACTGAAGCCACGGGCATGCCTCTCCCAAGAATCTGGGGAGAATTTTCTTATCCTCCGCCCCTTTCCCTGTGTCCTGCTACTGAGAACTTCTGTGGACACTGAGAACTACATATAAACGTGTCTGTGCTACTAAACAAAGAGTTCTCCACCTAATTTAGCAGAACTTCCTTTGGCAAAAGCCCAGCTGGCAGTGACAGGCCACTTTTGTTATTGTTTTCATAACAGCTGTAATAAAACCAGCTGCATTTTTTTTGATGCTGCGTGTGAGGGCCTCGAAGGATCCTACACGCTCGTCACCAAGAGCCTCAGAACTGGATTTCAGGGGCTGGTGCATCGAAATCTACAGAGGGGTTTCCTATTAGCCACCGTGGGGTTTGGCTGAAGCTACGTGGATGTTGCTTACAAGACTGACTCACGCTCCCTTGACGAGTTCTGTTGCTGTAATACCAGCTGGTGCTTTCACTGTTCAACAAGTTTGGTCCATCAGTCTCTGGGCTCGTGGACCAGGCAGATATTTCTCAAAGAATTCACCTGAATAGCCACTTTTGGGGGGTTGGGTTTTCCCCACCCCTTGCCCAGGAGGGAAAGCATTTCCTGCATTTCTGTGATGCACTTACCCACGTGGCTAACTCAGGACAATGCACATGCAGTGACTACAGCTGATTTGTAGTGCATGATCCTTCAACTTCTGTTACCCTAAATAGAATCACAGAATCATTAATGTGGGAAAAGACCTCCAAGATCATCTAGTCCAACCATCCCCTTACCACCTACATTACTAACTAAACCATGTCCCTAAGTACCTCATCCAACCTCTCCTTGAACACCCCGAGGGACAGTGACTCCACCACCTCCCTGGGCAACCTGTTCCAATGCCCAACTGGCCTTTCTGAGAAGAAATTTCTCCTCACTTCTAACCTGAACCTCCCCTGACAGAACTTGCAGCCACTCCCTCTTGTCCTATTGCTAGTTATCTGTGAGCAGATGCTGACCCCCAGCTCACCACAACCTCCTTTCAGGTAGTTGTAGGGAGCAAGAAGGTCTCCCCTGAGCCTCCTCCAAACTGAACAGTCCCAGTTCCCTCAGCCGCTCCTCATAAGACTTGTGTTCCAGCCCCTTCACCAGCCTCATTGCTCTTCTCTGGACACACTCCAGGGCCTCGATGTCGTTCTTGTAGTGAGGGGCCCAGAACTGAACCCACTATTCGAGATCCGGCCTCACTAGAGCTCAGTACAGGGGGATGGTCACCTCCCTGCTCCTGCTGGCTATTCCTGTGCAACCCAGGATGCTGTTGGCCTTTTTGGCCACCTGGGCACATGGCTGGCTCATGTTCAGGGGAGTGTCAACCAACACCCCCGGGTCCTTCTCCTCTGTACTGCTCTCCAGCCACCCTACCCAGAGCCTGTAGTGCTGCCTGGGATTGTTATGCCCAAAGTGTAGGGCTCAGCACTTTGCCATGTTGAACTTCATCCCATTGGCCTCTGCCTATCGATCCAGCCTGTCCAGGTCCCTCTGGAGAGCCTTCCTACCCTCTGGCAGATCGACACTTTCCCCCAACTTGGTGTCATCTGCAATAAATAAATAATTTGAACACAGAACAGGGTCTGCCCTGATGTGAAAATGAGCACGGAGAGAAGGGCATCATGATTCCTACGAGTATACAGATGGGTGGCTGCTGCTGCTGCTGCTGCTGCTGCTGCTGGGAGCTTTGGAGAAGTGGGCAGAGGTTCAGGGAGGACAGAGCCCACTTATTTTTGTGGTATCCCTTGCTTGGTACCTGCTGGCTTTCTCTCTGACAGCCAGCCTGGATCTTGCAGGGGGGTTTCCATGGATCCTCTGGTCCCACAAGGGACACAAGCTTCCTTCAGGCCAAGCTGCAGAGGTTGGATGCCTGAGCTGCAAATTGTCTGTGGATTAGCAGTCAGACCCTTCGTCCCTGCCTGCCATCCTGCAAACCAGGATCTGCCACACTCTGCACCTTCCTGGGGCCTCGGCAACTGCCACGAGAATAAATCCCTGGGTGGTTTTAATCCCACAGCTGGCTCTGGCAGTGCCACAGAGAGCCATTATTCACCCAGGAGAGGTGGGGACTCCGGGTGAAATGAGGGATAATCTCTTATCAAAGGACTCCTGTCTTTTCTCCCCGTAGTCCTTTACTGTCCTTGTTTGTGACAGAGGCTCCTGGACGCTTGAATAACTTCTGTAAAACTTGAATAGAAGTTCTCCTGTGGGATGTGGTGCCTCTTTCTCTCCAACTGCATCAAACATACAATGTGCTCTCAAAGGTGCTGACTGGGTTTCACATGAACCCGCGCTGTACTGCTGGTTAAAACACCTGAGGGAAGGAGAAAGCTGGTGAGTTCTAGCCAAACTACCCCAGTGCTCAGTCCACACAGAACACCTTGAGCGTAGGATCCACACTGTCACTTTTAAACGGCCGACTGACTCGGGTTAGGTGATTCTGCTACACAGGGAACCTGAGCTAAGCACGTACAGCTCCAGGAATTCTGCCAAAGCAGGTTTAGTACTCCTACGTATGCAAAAAAGCTGTGGTCTCAGAAGAAGCAGATGCTGTAGCAGATGCAGCCATGAGAGCAGGGCTAGGCTGTACTGGGGGTTTCGGTTCCCTTTCG
This sequence comes from Laterallus jamaicensis coturniculus, assembly GCA_022605575.1. Taxonomy (NCBI): domain Eukaryota; kingdom Metazoa; phylum Chordata; class Aves; order Gruiformes; family Rallidae; genus Laterallus; species Laterallus jamaicensis. The sequence goes on from JAKCOX010000050.1 coordinate 507,765, forward strand.
GTAACTGCTGGTTTGAATAGGTATTTGGAACACTGAAAAATACTGTTGTTTGGGGGGGTTGTTCCTTTCCATCAAGCTGATGGGATCCTGGACCCTGGGCTGGCTGAGGGTCTCTGAGGAACGCTGCCCTGGGCTAAATGCAAGTTTCATTGTTTACTCTCGGTGCCACTCATGACTGCATGAGTAGAACCGGCAGGTTCTCTTCCCCAAGAACTGAAAGGCTGCCTCCTGCTGTAATTATCTCCCTCCATTCAGCATTTCGAGGCCACTTACCTACTTCCGCAGAGATGGAGCTTCTCGGGGCTGTGTGCAGGGGCCGCGGGGCCGCGTGCCTCCGGGCGGTACAGCGTCTCTCAGCCCGTGCTGTCATAGTGTTGATTCACTCACTGGTTCCCCACCCATCCTGTCTCATCCTTCATCCTGGACCTTCTCACGCATTCATTAGGAGAACACCTTTGCCCAGCCCCTCTTGCCACCCCACCTGGGAGTAGGCTTGGTGTAACCCCTACTCCAGGTAGATCTGTGCTCCCATACCACAGGGATAGAGCTGATGCAAGGCTGGAGTGGAGACCAAGCTCTGTGGGAGCTAGACAGTCCATCAGTGTGTGTGCCCAGCGATCAACCACCAGCATGGGAATGCCTGCCCAGGTGGGATACAGGGTGCACGGCCAGAGGGGGGAGAGCAGGGCCCAGGAGCAGAGACCCCTATGGGTGAAGAGAAGGGAGAGAGCGAGGGCTCTAAGTCCAGTGGGCTGTGGGGTGGGTTTCTGTAGAGCTGCTCTACATGTCTACGGTCAGGAGGGTTTTACCTTGGGTTTCAGCTTGGTGTGGCAGGTGTGCATGCTGCCTGTGCTGCTCCCAGCAGCACTGACGCCACAACAGTGAACACAGACCTCTGAATTGCTCCATTGTTTCCTTGGGTTTTGTCTCCTTTCTGAAATGTCTCTTCTTTCTTAGGCCAGGATTGTGAAATTAGCTGTACTTCACAGGGAGGCCTGGAATGGAGACCTTGCTGTGCATAATGGTGTCTTTATTAGTATTTAAAGATAGCATTGGGTTCCCAAGGTGCTCCTCCCTTCCCCCTCTCCTTCTCCCAGCATTTATAATCCGAAGAGTCATTATGGTTGTTTATTACATGGTGGTTACAGTAGCTTTGAGTGTGTGTGTGTGGATGTGTACACTTCATTTCTCCATCTCTCATCCCATCCTATTCTGTGATATAAAGCTCTTCTTACTCCCACCTCCAACAAACCCCCTAGGCCTGTTCCATCCTATTCTGCTCCCTCCCTCCCCCTTTTAACCACTGCTTTATAAAGCATCGCTTATTGGTTTCAGGTACCTTCTGGGAGACACATTGTCTATATGAAGGAGTCCAGTACCATCTTAGATGTCCTTCTGGAGTAGAAGGTAGAGGTTAGGTTGTGATAAGCTCCCAGAGGATGTTCACCTGCCTGTCCAGTTGTCTCGGATGCTCAAGGGTCCCTCAAATGGGACCAGATACCTTAAGTAAGTGTTATAATAGTTTTGCATGGCTGAGTTCTGGTGGAGGAGGGGGCTGCAGGGGTGGCTTCTGCAAGAAGGAGCCAGAAGTTCTCTGCAGGCCCCACAGAACAAACACCAGCCGGCTCAAGGCCAGAGTCATTGCTGACCAAGGCTGAGCCCATCAGCGATGGTCACAGCGCCTCTGGGAATCACATTTAGGAGAAAAAAACCCACAAGCAGCCGCTTTTTGCCCCCAGAGAAGGGAGTGAGAAGATGTAAGAAACTGTGCAGACACCAAGGCTGGTGAAGGGAGGGAGGAAGTGCCCCAGGTGCCAGAGAGAAAGGTGCCCCTGCAGCCATGGTGGATGGAGCGTGTGTCCCCCCACAGCCCATGGGAAAGGCTGAGACCCCACCTGCAGCCAAAACCACCACAGCAGGCAACGGGATCTATTCCCAGTGTACGTGTCTGCATGGAAGCATCTATGGCTAAACAGAACTGGTTTTAAACTGGGATGGTTTCTCCCCTATAGCCTTGCTGATGGACTGTTGCTGCAGGACCCTCACAAGAGTATCCCTTTTCCAAGGGGATAGTGGAGCCGTACAGCATCTCACAGAAGGGTGAGTGACCTTTAACACCCTGATTAGACCTTGGGGCTTTTGGCTCCCCACGTGTGGAGGGGGTGGCACATGGGTAGGGCTGGATGAGAGACCCTTTCCCAGCAGGATGCGAGATGGAGCTCGTATGACTCCCTAACTGGGATGAATAATCAAACCCTTGGTTCACATGAGACACATGATGTTTCAAGGAAATAGGAGACATCATGTGAATTTTTGGAGTACTTAAGCCAGTCAGTTTTCAAACAAAACGGCTTTTTGAGAGCCAAATGGCCCAGTTGAATGGGATCAATGTATAGCCTGGAGCTCTGACAGGGGTGAACTCTGCTCCATTCATCCCCATCCCTCCATGCAGGGGGTTGGAAGATTGACTCTGACTTGTGTGGAGTTTGTTCACCCTCAGCTCCTCAGCTCAGTTTCAGCCCCCTGCAATCCTTGTTTAACCTGCGATTGCTCCAACTGTTGCACCAGCCCCTGGAAGGCTAATTTTATATACAAAGGTGTGGAGTGGGGAACACCATCGAGGCAGACCCACCGGACCTGAGCCTAACAGAGAAGCAACCAAGCTGAATCCTTCCCCTTGGTCTCCTGAAATCTCTCCTGCTGGATTGATCCTGGTGGAGGGGAGAGTTGCAAGTACTTTCTGATGCTGTATTTCAGCTCTCAGTGAAAGGGAGGAAAGAGGAGAAAGGTCTGCATTCACACCAGGAAACCTCTATCTTCCGGTCCTCCTGAGGTAGGCAGGGAATAGGGTGCCTGTTTTCCTACAGGAAAGACGTAAAGGTGTTGGAGTGAGTCCAGAGAAGGGTCATGAAGATGATCAAGGGGCTGAAGCGCTTCTATCAAGACAGGCTGAGAGTTGGGCTTGTTCAGCCTGCAGAAGTCTCCAGGGTGACCTAATTGCAGTGTATCGATACTTAAAGGGGTCCTACAGGAAAGTGGGAGAGGGGCTGGTCACCAGGGAGTGCAGCGATAGGACAAGGGGCAGTGGCTTCAAGCTGAAAGAGGGCAGGGTTAGGTTAGATGTTAGGGAGAAGTTCTCTACGCTGAGGGTGGTGAGGCCCTGGCACAGGTTGCCCAGAGAGGCTGTGGAAGCCCCATCCCTGGAGGTGTTTAAGGCCAGGCTGGATAGGGCTTTGGGCAGCCTGGTCTAATGAGGGTGTCCCTGGCAATATCAGGGGTTTGGAACTGGAAGAGCTTTGAGGTCCCTTCCAACCTTCCTGTATTTGCACTCATGGGAGAAGAACATAGCTGTGAATGTGATTTCTGCCACCCTCTTGCCCTTAGAACCCCCCTTCTGGCAGTTTCCATTCACCCTCAGTAAGCAGTTGCACATCTCTGGGGATCTTTATTTTGGGACCTACTTTCAGTGACACCTGAAACATCTCTGCTTCCCTAACACTGTGAAAAGCCCTTTGACAGGAGCAGACTGTGGTCTTGCTCCCCAGGAGGGCACAGCACACTTGACCTGGAAAGAGCAGGAGCCTCAGCAGGCTTGGCCAATTCCTCACCAGTCCCCACCAGTGACACAGAAGCTCCACCCTGCTGTGCATCCCAGCATTTGTGGAACTGCAGTATGTGAACCTGCCTTGTGACTGTTGGCCAAGCAGGCTGCCTTCCCCAAAGAGCCTCCACCACCCGAGCACAGCTGTGCTGGGAAGGCTGTCTCCCTCCCTGCATCGCTTAGGCTTGTCTGGGAACAGATCTGGCAGCAGAGCTGGGAAGGGCTGTGGTGCTGTGCCAGGAAATCTGAACCCTTGAGGCAGGTCTTCAGCTCAAATGAAACTCTTTAGGGTTGCTTAGGAAGGGATTTCTCCCTGTCCTATGGTCTAGCATGTCAACTGTGTCACGTCTAATGTGGCCCTGACTCCTGTTTGCAGACCTAGATGCTTTAGGGCCAGGTGCAAGCAGAACAGGCAGAAGACCTCTTGTGCCCAGAGTATCAGTGCTGCTGAGAGGCTCAACCTTTTATTCATGTGTTCATTTCTACCAAAGCAAAGAGGGTCTTTAGGTCTCCTGCATTTTGAGGGCTAGAAGGAAAGTCTCTGGAGCATTTCCAATTTGTTAATGACGGGGAACGCTGCTCCCAAGATCTATTTTGCATTAAATGAGTCTGGGAGAATGGAGCTGGGAGACAAGGATCTGGAGAGCAGAGCCTACCCGCCCCCACCCGCGTGCTTTCGGAGTCATGCTCCATCTTGTGCCGCTTTGTGATGCAAGGAATGGTTCCAGCTGTGCAAAGAGCCCAGCCCAAATTCAGGAGCAGAGAGCGAACCCGCCCAGCTCCTCGTGGTTAGGACATACTCCTGTGAAGTGAGGGAGGTGGGTTCGAAACCCCGAGGCTGAGAAAGGAAATGAATTCAAGCATCTCATTTGCTGGGCAAGTTCCCCAACCACAGAGCTAGCATGCAAAAGGAGCGGGCTCTGTCCAAAGGGCTGATGGAGGGAAACCTCCCCCTGCCTCACCCCACCGAGGAACACCAGCAGATCTGTTCAACCCCTAAGCTCCATCCTCCCTCCTGGCTGTCTGCCCACAGTACCAGCAGCAGCTTCCTGACACCCTCTGGTTTTTTTTTAAAAGAACATTACATTTTGGTTCACTCCAGGATAAAGCAGTTCTGGGGTGCTAAGGGTGCTTGATGGACATCCTGCCTATGTGGGAGGCGGGGGCCTGTGACTGGTCTTTCCACAGTAACAGTGCTTGTATCTAACCCTGAGGATAGGCAGTGGGGGAGGCCTGGGCTGCTCTGCCACACAGGAGCACTGACACCCCAGCCTTCTTCTGCAGCAACTCAAACTGTCTCTCCCTGGGTGGCATGAACATTTGCCAAGTTCTCCCAAGTTCTCTCTAGCCCAGTTCTGCACACTAGGCCTTGAGGAAACAAGAGTCCCAAGAGGGACACACTATCCCTGCCAGGAACCAAGCCAAGAGGCACCTGAGTTGGGATTCGCTAGGCACAGATGGTGTCTGTGAGCTTTCTGAGAGCACAGGAAATACTTCAAACAGAAACTTTGCCTCTGGGACAAATTCATTGATACATCAGTGATGCCCACTGGCTAAGGGGACCTTTGGATCACTTCAAGCACTTCCAGTAGCTTGGTAAGACACGGACCTTTACGTTACACCAACAGAGGCTCCTATGCTGTTGTGGGCTGTGGACCAGGAGCCGGGACAGGCAACATCAGACACAGCACATGGTTTTGCCCTTCCTCAGCAGCCACACAGAACTACCTCACCTCTGAGCAAAGCTTCACTAGGACCTGTGCTGTTTGGGATACAGGATGACCAGCCACTGCTCCCTGGCTAAGATTCCGCAGCAGCATGTCACCATGCTGTAGCTCACACCAGGTTTCCCCCCAGGCACCTGACCTAGATGCAATCTGCAAGTTTAATGACCAGTCACTAGATCTCAAAATGCTTTTGCAATTGTTCTTTCTGCTTTACTTCCCCGAATTACATGGTGGGAGGAGTTGTCAACTCCCCATTTTCCAGTTACTACTACGTTGAACATCAAATATTCCCATGGAACAAAACTGACTGACAGATCACCCTAACTGCCATGCCACTACACAGTGAGTCACAAACACCTCTTGAAATGTACATTTCCTTAGAGCAGAGGGAAGGACAGAGACTATATCGGTTTCTCAGTCTCCATCAGCACTCTAAACCACCTACTTTATGAGCCCAGAAACCTTACTCTTCCTCATACCCTGATGAAGAGGTGTCAGTGGGTCTAGCAGCCAGCAAGGCAACAGAATTATGGTTGTTCTGCCTATAAGGGGCCACTTCAGCACGTTACTTCAGCACCAAAAGCAGGCCTGTTCCCCTGCAGTTAGATCACTTTGCTCCACACCTTAAGATAAAACTGCTGGGAAGTAACAGGAGTGAGTGTGGATCCAGCGATGCCACACACAGCTGACAGTCCCAGCCCTCTCGAACACCCAGAACTCGGCCTGCATCTGGTGACGTACAAAGAACACTGTGGTCAGGCTGTAGCCTTACCTAACACAAGACAGTATGAGGGCTTAGCTGCTCAGAACTGGCAGCTAAAGATCTAACAAAGGGTTCTCCAATGACTGACTGAGTCCCATTGGATCACGAGTACCTTCTCAAAGCTGAGCTCCGCAGGCAGCAGACAAGGCATGTAACAGAATATAAAGAATGGCTGGTTTCCTACAGGAAAAAACACAAGACCAGATGTATTTCACACAATCTTATTCACACATTTTCATTTTGATTTTTACAGTATATACATGTGAACATTACATTATTCAATATGAGCCACCTGGAGTCAAACCTAATCAAACTGGTCCATAAACAATCTATATCAAAAAGCGATACTCAAGCAAAAAAACTCTAGTGGTTCTACCCAAAGCCTAAAATAGTTGCAAGGAAAACCAGTGATTTTCATGTTCCTGGATAGAATTTGTGCAAAATAACTTTAGGAGAGCAAGTGGAAAATTATGTTCCAGATACTGAAAGCTCTAAGGATGACAGTTCTAGGACTGTTTAAATTCAACCATGGCATGAGTGCTACGGGGACAAAGTACTGGGACATGAACAGTTTCTGCCTGGACATCCCCAAAAGCCTAATTTACTCTTACATGCTTAAGAGAACATTGGCTCTGTGCAATACAACACACAGCGCTTGTACACAGGGTAAAAATAGTCACTGGAACTCATGCGTCCACAGAAGTGGCTCAAAAGTCATCCTTTGTGTGATGACAGGAAAGCTCTGGCTCCAATGGCAGGGCTTGTACCTCTGCCACGTAAATACTACTTGGCAATTAGAATTGTACTTTGTGAAAATAATTAGGCCTACGACATCCCTTCATGCAGGCACTAAACAACAGATCCAGCATCTGGAAGTAGGCCAGAACAAACTTTCCCATTTGCCTATTAAGGAGTTAATGCTGCCACAAAAAACGTAGGGCCTCAGATGTACACTTCAGCAAGGTTTCTGTAAACCTGACACACAGTAACAGGACAGAGTTCCTTATATAAGTTTATACCCCCACTATTTCCTTTCGTGATCAGACCCCTACTGTACAGCCTTTTATTTGATCAGCGCTCAAGATGTTGCTTCCAAACTATCTCTGTCGATCAAAACTTTAGGTTAAGCCATCCAAATGAATGTTTTACACAAAATACTTACTTCAACGACATACAAAGCACTTTCTTTATCTTTCAGAAACTGAATATACAAAGTAAGCTTTTTTCCAAAATATTTCCATAGGCAAAGGATTAAAAAGGATTTTAATTATACACATATGGTCACAATTCTGCCTTAAAAAGATCATTGGGAAATGTACATAAGGCCGCTTGTAAATGTACATCATCTTTATGTTACTGTTACAATGTCATATGTCCAGAGAAAAAAATTGACAGTATCATACATATTTGCTTTATGCTGGGAGAAGGCTATTCAAAAATACAGTACTCTTCTGTACAAAAAAAATCATGCCACATTTATTAAGATGGAAGAAGCATTGGTTTCTGAGATAACCAAATCTTTCAGTCCATTTCTCACTATGCTTATTACCCCGACTTAAAATTTGAGCAGATTGATTTTCCAAAGTGTCCATATTAACAGAATCAACAGCTATGTTATAAACAAAACATAATGTTTCTCACAATAGATAAAAAGAAAGCCGGTTCATATTTCTGAAACCATATAAAGATAGAATTTAAAAAAATCACTCCTGATTTGCTGAAATAAATTTACATTATACAACACTATATGCCAGGGGGAGAAAAGGGAATGGGGATATGAATATACACTAAAATGCAAATTTTTGTCCCAAAAAGGGGTAAAACAAATTACATTTACAGCATGAAGGTTTACAAATGTACATCTGTACAACCAAGGTAAGCATCACTACTAAATTAGCAAGGCTTGTAATAAACATCGAAACGAGAGATTTGTTTTCAAACTGTAAACTTACACCTATTAACTACACGTATACAATGCATATATTTATAGGAAGCAAAAAAGCTATCTGAATATTTAATCAATCATGCTTAAATGTTGAGCTATCAAGTTTACTTTTCAGTGGCCCCTTTTCTCTTCATCAATACCTATTTTTTTGCATCTACAGTGAGAAAGCAAAATAAAAGCTCAACACTTTCAAATCCTTACAAGTCTATATGCAAAATAAAAAAATACAAGTCTCTACTCTTCCTGCGTTGTAAAACTGACTGTAAAGTTAATACAGGGTTGGCTCCTTTTCCAACAGTGTACTTTACTGAGAGGAAGTACCACCATCATTTGAATCCCTCTACCTTGTACAACAATTAAATATATAAGTATACACAGCACTTATTTTTAACACATTGCTAGAGGAAACCTTAGGGCACTATTAAAAAACAAAACCAAACAACCCCACTGTATCCACAGCAAGTGATGAAAGCGAGTCTTTTAAAGTTTCCATTGTTTTGTCATTTCCTATGTTAATTTACTGTGCCCTGTTTATTATTTGGAGAGTACGTTGTGAACCACCAAAATACAACTTAACTTTTCAACGTGTTAAATAATGTTTATGCAGCTGATCAATTTTAATCTGGTATAAAAGACTTCACACAAAAGGGAAAAATAAGGATTAATTCTATATACAACTCTATAAACGTGTTGTGCTATGATGCTGGGTAGACCTACCAGATTGCAAGCCAGTGTATTAAAAGAATACTGTACTTTTTCCCTTTAAAAACTATTTCAGTGACTTTACAAGGTAAAAATTTACAAAATATGTGACAGCTATTTTGATACAATTACATCATATACAGGCATTCTGTGCTTTGCCAGCCGTCCAATCTGATAGGTCTCCGGATCAGGGCTGGAGATATTTTTTTCTTTTTTTTTTTTTAATAATTCACTCCCCAAAAATATACACAAGAATAAAAATTTTACAAATGGATGAACAAAGTCAATAAATAGATTTAAAAAAATCAGAACATTTATAGTTAAGTTGTATGCTTTGATCATTCACAATTCAATTTTTCTTCTGTTTCTTTTTGTTGTTTACAGCATCCCATTTGGTGGTCCACCAATTGGCCCCAGGTCAGCACTGTTCTTCAGGTAATACTTTTCCAGCTTGGCCAGAATGTGCTTGCCATAGGTATATTTACGCAGAGTTGTGATGTGGGGTCGAATCTGTAAGAAGAAACCCATTATTTTGGTTTCCCCCTCCCCTCAAAAATTCTAAGTGGAGGCTGCTACATTTGAAAGCATCAGAAGCTGTAATTTCAGAATTTCTGGAAAGATGTCAAATTGGTGATTTTGACTCCCCAACAAGTGAAGCACATGTCACAGGAAAAGGCACGCAGCCCCTTCCTGGGAGTGCCCCAGAGCTCCCACAGGAACACACTGGGCCTGGGTTAGATAGCGTAGGGCAGTTACGGTAATAGCAACTCAGTCCATGCATGGGGATCCTTGTGTAGGAGACATGCCTGTACATTAGGAAGCAGATGAATCTCTTTTGGGGGAGCTGCAGAATGGTTTTACACCAGCAACCACCAAAAAAAAGAGAAACCTGTTATTTCTCTGGTTCCATTAACTAAGATGACAGGTACTATATTTTTCACAGTTACAAGTATTTTCACAGAAAGGCTGGCACAAATAGGGATATGAAATCCAACCTTCCCAGCTTTTCTGTGTATTTACTTTAGACCACAACTCAGAGAGCTGAATATATTCTGCTTTACCAAGCTCCACTGAATTTAGTTTATACATTATGTTCTAGACTGCAGAACTAGCAGATTATACCTAGAGGGAGAAGTATTCTAGCAGAAAAATTAGCATACATAATATTCTCTGAACCAATAAAACTATATATAAATATACCTTGTGCATTATTATCTTCCGCTGAGCGGGTTCAGCCATATCAATCATCTTCTGAACAACGTAGTTGGCATACTGGTCCTTCATCATGGTGTATAAGGCACTGTGAGGACCATCATTCTGGCAACAGACCTCATCAATCAGTAGAGCTCTTTCAGCACGAGAAGCATGAGTTACACATTTTTCTACCACATTGCTGAAAAGAGAAATGCATACTGTGACTCAACAGGTAACATTCTTTTAAATCACCGACTTTAGATTTAACCTGAACAATTCAAGTGTTTTAATGCCATTAAGGAGCCCCCCATAAACACAAGCCACGATTTCCAAATCTTTAGCCTGTAATGACTAAGTTAAAGGATTACACACTCCTAATCATGTTAAAAAAGTAATTCCTGATACTTCTTATCTCCTAGGAGAGATTTTCCACTGGATCTACAGTTGCTGTACTGGACTTCAGGTTGCAGATGTATTCTGGTACATCTATTTTGGTTGTGGGCCCTTCTAAGACACAACAGAGAAAGCCAGGTATGAGGCTTCCTGCTTTATGAATAAAGGCACTTTTCAGGAGCATGCCTGGATCAGAGAAACTGTCAAGTATTTGTTTTGTAGAGCAAGTCTCTGACCTTCCAGGCATCTCAGAAGCTGGAAGGGCCGTCAGTGCTTGTAAGACAGCAAAGAGGTTCTGGTCCTAAGTTTGTGCTTCAGAAATTAAGGAAGTTCCAAGGAGAGGATTATGAACTGTTCTATTTAGGCAAAGGGAAATAAAACCCAGATAAACTCACTAGCTTGCATACAACCAATTTTCAAAACAAATGCCCCAATACTGTCACAGTGCATTTCTACTTAATGTTTGTGACAAGGTTAGTCTCACTAATCATCAACCAGGATGAATTCTGAGGTGTGTTTTCCTTAGCAAGAGGCACACAATCTCATTTCAGAAAAAAAGCTCTGAAGGATGACATTTAGGTTTCAAGTTTAGAATAGCTCAGGACTCCTGCAATAGTCTTGGAATCTTCCTAAGGCATAAAATCCTTGTCAGGCTGAACAATCACTTTTTAAGGCTAGCCTCTTATACTTGTAAATTGCTTGGCTGGACAGACAGTCAGGAAATCCCAGCTCATCATCATCAGCGTATCAGGAAAATCAGAGAACTTTTCACCTGGCTCTGGGGATCCTCACATGGAGACTTGGAACCCCTTAACTGCACTTGTACAAGGTGAACAAAACCCATTCCATAAACCTGTGGAAACTTTGTTTGGTTACAGAAAAGCAATTCCCCTTTTCTTTCCCCAAATCTAGTCTAAAGTACCACTACCATTCTTTTCCATAAAAGCATGGAATTTCAGGAGGGAAGTTACACAACAGAAAGTCCCTATCACATCCTTTTTGTTACACAATTAAAAAATCCAATACAACAACTTTAAAAGGTCAGCGAACCTTTAGAAGGTTGTGCAATACCTGGCAAATTTGTGCTGACTCAGAGCTAGAACTTTTCCTCTTATTTCTGCAACTATCTTACTCTTGTCTTCAGGACGACCGTGCTCCAGTACGTGTTGAATAACATAATTTCCATATTGATCCTGAAAATAAGATGATTTCAATTATCTTTTGAGTTCGTAACAAGTAACCTACACAGCTCTTACGTATTTTTTTAATAATCTTTCAAATTACTTTTTGCATGGATATAAGGGAAAGTAAATACCAACATGATAGAAAAAGTGATGCAATTTCTTGCAGCAAGAATTAGTTAATGTACCACAAAAATTACAAGGAAAACATAAATAATTTGTGAAACCAGCCATCTGCTAGAGCACCTTGTATCCTCTTAAAGAAGCCCCCCAAGTTAAGATCATCATTAACAGCTGTAATGTCTCTTCAACTTTGGTTCCCCAAGACAGTTGTGTTTTAACCACAGACTTGTCTATACAAGAAACTGCTGAGAAATAAACTGGACTGTTAATATGCAGCAGAAGGCAATTCTTGCCTTTTTCTGTGTGGAAATTCCTACTGAACACCAAGTCCCTCCCAGTACACTGACTGAATTTCCAAGTCATTTGTAGCACTCGTTTTGTCCATCTAAGACCAAGAGAGGATCTCATGCTGGATAAGTCTTTTTGCCTTCTTTTACAAAAAGTGCCATTTTTGTATAAGAATATGCAACATGTATATGTAACTGTGTTTAGACATTAATAGACATTATCTAAAGGACACCTGAATGAATCGAACCAAACTACAAAAGGGCAATCTGTGCAATGAAAACAAATACTAATGCTGTGTGTTTACAATGTATGTTCAAAGCTACAGCCAAAAGTGTAAGAAAAAGGCTTTTATATCTTCTTTGCCTCCCAACTTCCACATTAATTTTCATTAAAACTATGGAAGAAAAACAAGCAAACAAAAAAATCAACATCTACAAAGCTAAGACGCAAATGCATTTAAACAATTTAATCTATGAAGCAGGAATATATTATAACAAAGGAGTTCTAAAATGCTTTTAAAAAAATGAATATATGCACTAACCTGCACTAGCTGTTCTGTGTGTTGATGCAGCTCTTCCAAGATTGGCAAAGTCTGCTCAGCAGTACAGTGTTCCAGAATACGCTGAATTACTCTACAACCATATGGATGAGTTGAAAGTACAAATACCTTAAAACAGGATTGCAAACTGAAGTTAAACCAACTGAACTTTAGATACAGTAATATTACCACGTTCAAAAGAGAACTCAACACGGCAACTACATCTATAAAATAAGAAGTTTTTCCTGTCAAGATCAGAAGCCCAGCTCCAGCAGAAGTCAGGAAAAGATTAAAAGGTGATTAGCTGGTTGTGTCAAGCAGTCCAGTAGTTTTACAGCCATGAACCCAAGTTTTCATTGCAATGTTTCTAGACTACTTGGCTGTAAAGGAAAGCCTGGAAGTGTGACCCTTAGTTAAGCACTGTTCACCTTTCAAGCTTTCCTTTTAACTTTGTAGTCAATTTTCAAGTGTTTTGATGCTTATAAAAAGGAATTTGATTATTGCAGGATTCCTCTCATTTCACATTTCAGCAAATACAATGAAGTTAGTATTCAAAACACACAGTCAAAATCTTGCTTATTCCTTTTGCTTACTTCTCCAGAAGGCAGGTTTTAGTTTCAGGGATTAATTCAGAAGATTTTAGAGTTGTTCAGAACTGAACACAGAATCTTGTCTGATCCAAAGAACAGATTCAAACAATGAAGAAAGGTGGAAAAGATGCATATTGTTACACGACATGACTAAAGTCTTGTATTTTTCATTTGCCACTTCATATTAGCTAATATTCTTTAATATGTAACTATTTGGAGCTTGGATGAATGTCCAGTAAATAAACTGAGTCATATTTTAGTCAAAGGGCTCTACTCACAGTTAGAAACTGTATCTCATCTAACACATACAACACTTTTTGATGTATAAAGACCCAATCCTATAGGCCTTGGAATAACATTTACTACTATGTATAACAGTAATTCAGGTATTGCTGTTGTGGAAGATATGAGAAGTAAATTGTAGAATAACACACGCATTTGGCCATCCACTAAAGTAAAATTCAGTAAGACATCCAAGTTAGAAATATTTTTACATTTATTTGAAACTATAAAAGTTCATGTTTCTCTCAGAGTATTAAAATCTTACTTAGCCATCAGCATATTCTCTAGCCTGCAGTACAGTATCAATCTTGTGTTAATAAAAATATTTTTCGGAAACAAAACAAAACTCCCAACCTGAAGTAAAACAAATACCACCCCTGTTTACTGAACACTAGCCCATACGTAGGGAACAAATCAGTGTAGTCCTTCAAGGTGTTTCCTTAATGACAGACGTTAACTGGGAAACACTGAACGACAGACTTGCAGCATAAACAACAGAAGAAGAAAATGGAAATTGTAATGAAAAATAGATGCTAGGGAGCAGAGACTTTATTACGTCAAAAATGGCAGTGTTAAGAGTTGTAAAGGAAATTTCAAATGGCATATCACGAAGTGCAAGCAGAAAGCCTGGCCTTAAGCAAAATCCTCTATTAGTGTTTCTAATACATCCAACAATATCTTTCTAGAACCTCATTTCCAATGGATTTATCTTTTTACAGCACCTTAACTGCCTTTTCCCTTTTTATCATCCCTTTTTTACCCTACTTAAAACAAGCTGGCTGCAAAGCGTCACACAGAATTGATGGGAAACACCCTGCAAGTCAAAGCAACCCTACAGAAGGGGAAACAAACTGTTGACACTACCTGGCCTTTGAACGCGTCGATGATGAACTGGAGCGACTGGGGTTGAACACACTCGATACATTTCTGTACAACATGGTTTCCATTTTGATCTTTCACGCATTTCAGAACATGACCATCCAGCTCCTTCACCATTTCATTCTGTAAAAAACATTATCCATGTCTTTACAAGGATTTTTCAGTTATTTTTCCCTTCAAAGGAATATTCTAACTTCACCCTAACTGCCCAATCTTCATATTCGCTGGTGGTTTATTTGTGTACCCCAGCATTTTGTTGTACACATCCATTTCAGACCTTAGGGCATTTCATAATGATCAATGATTTAAGTAAAAAGATGGATGCAATAAAAAGAAATAAAATTTTAAAAAATATTGATCTAACTTACAATTACCTGCTGGTCAGGTGAGATTGACTCGAGAGCTTTCTGAATAACACGACAACCATACATCTGCAGGGCTAACGGCAGAACATGACCACGTATGCGTGTTGCTAGGGCTAACTTTTGATCCAGGCTTCCAAACTAAAAGACAATAAATATAATGAAGACATATTGCAGCATGTTTTGATTCACACATCAGAATACGTACTTTCAAGATGTATTACAACTTTACTGCATGCCTTGAATGATTGTTCCCTTTGTATTTTTGGTGGATGTATTTTCCAGAAGCTTTTATTTTCTGAATGCAATGTTTTCTAACATTCCACATTCCAGTCACATACCTGCTATCAAATGCACGACCTCAGAAGACAGTAGAAATCAAAATAGTTTATACTTGTCTGTCTGAAGGAGTATTTAACTGCAATAATCTTAGACAAAATTATACCAGGCAAATTACTGTAACATATTAATTCAAATCAATTTTTTCTGATATCTCAAATTTGTACTGGTTAGCATCTCTCATCTTGCACAGACCATGAAAGCTGTAGTAACAGGTGGAGAGTCAAGAGAAGGGAAGATTTTAATTCCTGAAGTGGCTTCTTGGTAGTTTCACATGACTTGAAGGATCATTCTTACCACAGGTGCTTTGGGAAATCCAGAAATACTTGGACTTTGCAGAGTAAAATCAAAATGGTTTTGTACACCAGCTGTATTAGATACTAATCCAACCAACATTTTTCAGCTGTAGCTACTCCTGCACACATGATTTCCATCATGGTGCTATGCTACTCCAACCTTCTCTGCTGCTTCATGTTGACTGGAGTAGAAGCCAGTCAAACTTTGTAATACATATAACCATGTTCCCAGGTCCCCACACAAGCTCAAATCAGCACAGTACAGGAAACCACACAGAAGTGACAATCAGTTGGGTAGCACCAGTAACATTCATACAACACTGCTGAGTCCCTGTAGCACCCCACATCTATGGTCACCTAAGACTCAGAAGAAAGCTCAACCAATCTCCCTTTCCCGCCTTTGTGTAGAAGTCCCTTACTACACCTAAGGCCTAGTACACTTTTTTTCTTGAGAGTTCTTGTGCAGAATTAAAATGAAAACACCCAATTAGCAATGATTATCTATGGATCCATCCACCTTAACATTATGGAAAAAAACAGCAACTGATGGTCTTCGAGCAAGATCAGTACCTTGCAGACCATACGTCAGCCACAATTCTCAGAAGGTATTTTCATTTGTAAGAAGAAAAAAAAAGTGTATCAGGTAAGGACAAAAAAAAAAGTAAATGTATCAAACATATTGTTTTGTAGATATTCAGTAAAAACTACATTTCTGTTTACAACTTCCATCTTATGTCCTATAGGTTGTTTTCCAGCTTCACTTCTATGCACCCAAATACTTTAATATGGTCCTCAATTTAAAAACACACTCAGCTAGATCCTTTTCCTACAGAGAACTTTTTCCAGGACACAGGTATTGCTTTTTCTTCTCTAAGTCAGATTTTGTAATCCTTTGATAAAGGTTTAGGGTTTGTTACCCCATAGTTTTTAAACAAAAGCCATAACAGTTTTAAGTACTAATTTTAGTAACATTGGATGTATCTTATGACATCCCTTCCTTAACAGTCTTCCACCTCAGTACATTTAATGTGAGTTTTTTCATATACAGCACTGGATGAATTTCACAGAGCTGTTCATTTGTGTATAAGAGCATTTTCCAACCCCACTGTTTACCCAGATCCAGTAACCAACAAAAAGTACCCTTCAAATCTTCATGTGTCTATCATCTGCTGAAAGCCTCTGTAAATTATGCTACAAGACTTGCAAAGCCTGAGTGTGCAGCCTGTACATTTCCCAGTGTATGCACCACCAGTGCAAAGAGAAACCAGGCTCATTGTGAAAAAACACAAGCAGGGGATACAGAACAGAAAACACGTGTGCAGTGTTACACGCTCGGGTTCTGTGATAAAAGTCCAGTAGAGTTCTACTATGATCTTAAGGAAAAACCAGTTCATTTTAATCACATTTTACAGCATTTCATTCGCATTTCTCTTCCTACACTTAGTGGTATGCTTACCTCAAAGAACTTCTGTATAACATAGTTTCCAAACACATCAGTCATCAATTGATAGGCTGCTTGCAGGATCTCATTAAACACCATCTGGCGCTCAGCTGGGGTAGCTCGTTCCAGCTTTTGCTGTATAAATCTAAGTGCAAATAAAGGTGCATTATGCTTTACGTACACAACAGAAAACCTTTCAAACACCATTTCAATGAGACACCTCAAAATTCTAAGGCATTCAACATTTATAAAACTTAATAAAATCAAAGTTGTGCCTTTGCATGTAAAGGGATATATTTTAAGAAAATTGTACTTGAAGACTTTCATTTGAAAAGGATTAAAGATGAAAAGAATAACAATAACTAAGTACCTGATGATGTATTGCTGAAAAACGGTTTTACATTCCAGATGCCAGATATTTTGTTTTCTTAATCAACACCTTTTTGATACCTAAAGTTTACAAGTCTGGTTATGAGGCTATTTCTACACTGAGAACTTCTACAAGCAGCTAAATTTATAATACTTCTATAATGAAATTTCCTAGAGAAGAAAGAGGTCAGTGTAAGAGCATGTGCCCCAATTAATACCACGCTTTGTATTAAGATGACTAGCAGTTCACTCAAAGTTTGGCGTTAATATAACAGTATCAAAGCAGTAAAAAATGATTAACTTTACTGGTATAATTACCTAGAACCATGCTGATCTTGGGAAAATTCAACAATATGTCCAACAAGGTCTCTTAATTGAAGATTAGGGAAACGATTATTTCTGAAATCTTCCAGCAATCGACTACGTCCAGAAGGCATAATATCAGACCTACTGTAACGAAGGCGCGAAGGAGGGAAGAGCTGACTGGTGGAGCTAAAAAGACTGGAGGTACTTGCCGCACTGCGATACTTTGCTTCAGCTCCAGGTGCTGCAGAAATATAGCGACCACTACCATTTGTCAGTCCTCCTACAAGGAAGCAGTTCTGTCAGTAAAAGCCACAAGGAAAATAAGCAACAGCAAAACAGTAAGTGTACTAGAGCTACAGTTACACCCTGGAGCCAAAGAAATCAACTGTGTTGTCTTGTTATTTACATTTACCTCGTATTGGTTGGAGGAGTTAGATAGCTTTATCTTCCAATAAATAAAACCATTCTCCTCCTTGTTTTTATTTTATGTGATGGGCACCAGGAAAAGAAACATCATGAGAAGAATATAACGAAGCAGGTAAAGTAAGCACCCACTCAGACTCAACGAAACTTTAGAAGTGGGTGGGCCTCGTCTTAGCAGACAGATTTCCACTTCACAAGTAATACTGACTTACACCCTTGTTAGCAGTCTCAAAGTTAGCCAATTGTTTCAAAATAGACCATGAAATCTGAACTACCCTTCAGTCCCTACTGAGGCACCTTTCCAACTTATAGCGTGAAAGGGCATTTTTGGGGAGGCGTTGTACCTGTTCTGCAGGATATTTGATGACTTCAGCATCTCAGGCTTTCAATCCGGTAGCTCTTGTAAGCACTAAATAGGTCAAATTTCAAACCAGGTAACTAAGAACGCTCTACTTAATTCTAAAACCACCAAAGGTATATCAAACTGAAGTGCCTTTTAGAAACATTAAGTCCTTCCCTTGCTGTGAAAACATCTGTCACTCACTACACTTCATCACTCCTTACCTTCTAAGAACTGAACTGTGCTCCTATGTTTAGGTCCTACTCCTTTTTCTAGCGATTCCATCCACAGCTACCATCATCCTACAATCTGTGAATTTCTCCTCATATATATATACACTAATCTCTAACCAGTTTATGTCATTCTGAACTTCTGGAGGCCTCTCTCCCCTCCACTTTACAAAAGGCTGCAATTATCATAATAAATATGCAAACAAAGCATTTTTCAAACTACAGTATGATTTTAAAAGGAATGAAAATTCCCGGCTTGAAATCTCAATGCTACTACTAAAAAAATCCACAGACACCAAAACCACCAACCTAAAAGTATCGAGTATGACTTGTAAAAAAGGAAGGCATTTTCAATTTCCCTACAAATTATCTAAAGAAAGTGACATAGTAACTGAAAGCCCTTTCAAAGTCAACAGAAGTAACGACTTTTTGTTTTAAATTGCAGTATGTGCTGTTTGAATGGTGCTCTGTTACAAAATTAATTTGAAAAAAAAAGATCATCTGACAGTGCCCCAGCCAAGCCTTCTTTCGGTTCCAAGTAATTATAAGGCCAGGCAACAACGTTACAGTGGGCTGGTATTAATGGTAAATTATCTTTTTCAAGAGGTCAAACTGCAATACCAGAATCTGAGATGTTAGTGCTCTGCAAGAAGTATCAAGCATCACATTTTTTGCACTGTATAGGATTATGCCCTGAAGTATAACTAATTAGTATTTATTTTACAATTGGTTTTCTAAATTCAGGTCTAGGAATCAGTAAATACTTTATGCCCCACAATACCTTTTAAAATCTATTAGGTTTTCTTTAAAATTAAAGCCACTTATTCCTTTAATTAGAAAAATCAAGGGTTTTTTTAGCTATCTTCTTTTGTTTCCACGGACAGTCACCATTTCCATTAAAGCGCCGACAGCGACAGGATACTAACAGAACAGAAGAACAAAGAAACCCAGCTTTCTGCAGGGGAAGCAGCATGCAGAGTGATGCTCTGCAGCCATTGCTAGGAACTGCCTTCTAAAGAACACCTGAAATCACGGTATTTCTCATCTAGATTAAATACATGAATGAAATCCTGCCTTCCTGAAAGCGCTGTGAAGTAACACCACTGAATGCCGCAAGAGGGCAGCAAAGCCCGTTTAGAAGGAAGTCGTCTAGGGTACTTCCCTGTCATAGCCTATCGCTCCACTGATCCCATGGTCAATTCTGTGCCAGAAAATAAAGGGTAGATTTTGAATATAAGCTTACCAACTGCACATGACTAATTAGTACACACAGTCATGGGATTTTACATGTGCATCAAGAAATGTTTCAGTTTGTTGTTTTAACCTGAGCCTTCATATAAATTAAATGCAACAACTTACACAGCAATTCAAAATGAAATTAAGAATGGTAGCTTTTAACAAATATCATGTGTAAGTGCAGTAGAACTGCATGCATACATTTCACTCAGGATTATCAAGCCTTTCTTCAGTCTAATTTGGGAACCATCCCTTTGTAAGACTTGTAAGACAACTATGCTGTGACTAGAAAACACCTGTCTAGCCTGTGAAGCTGCTTGAGACAACCATGTTAAGCAGGATCATAGTACAAGAGGGCTGAAAACATACCCATAGTGCCTAGAAGAACCTGTCATACTTCAAAAGCACACAGAAAGCTTAGCCTTGAAAGCCCTAGACACTATTATAAACCACAATAATTTAAGAGGTAATTAGCTTTTCTTCTCATGTAACCTTTTATTACAGCAGCAGTGTTACAGTTCAGTGGCAATTTTTCAGATTTGAAAAAGTAAAAAACCTCAAATAAAAGCATATTGTCATAGGTACTATTAATATGCAGATACACTCTTGTATACACTGGCCTATTTTCTTAAGTATTGTACTTGTTACTTTCCCAGTTCAAAACCATGAAAGCACTAGTGTGGACATTAAGGACACCTGACCTTCCTGAAAACTTTGAGTATCAACAGCTTAAAAAATGGAAAACTGGAATCTGAGTTCTAGTTACCCAAGCCCTCCTTGGTTAGTCTACTGCATCCCTGTGCTCTTCAAGACCTCGGGACAGGTCCTGATTCCAAACTGGAAAGGTACCTCCAGGCCTCAAATTATTTGGGGAACATAACCTACTGAACGTGTGTCTGTTAACACTGAAATTGAGACTTATCAGGAATCAGTACGGCCACACAATTACAAACCACTGGGGAACAAAGTGTGTAGTTCATTCTTCAGATAATCACCTAACTATCAATTCTGATCTCGTAAAACAAAGATCTCCAATGCAATGAATAACATTAAGTTGGTTTAGAATTTAATTGAACCTAAATCCCTGTGGCTAGTCCATAGGGAAGAACAGGCTCAGAGGTATAAAGGGGATGGAGACCATCTCAACCAGAGCTTTGCTAATCTTCAAGGACATGAAGCATGTTAAATTACTAACTCCTTAACATGGATAGCATATTTAATGTGAACAACATGAAAAAAATACCAAGTAGTAGATCTAGGTACATTTCTTTTGATAGCATTAACCTGCTAGTACTTATAACTGAAGTATTTATTCAATAAAACAGATTTACTGCATAGTAACTGCTGTTTAAATCAGTCAGCAATATGATTTTCTAGTAAAATACAAGTATATAAACACTTTAAACTTGATTTCTACCAAGTATTCGTTCATCTGTATAAAAGTAGCTTCATCTCATCCTCAGCTAAACATCTAATCTTTATATGGGAACAGAATTACACATACATACATAGACATATATGAATAGATACGTATGTGTATTTCATGAAACAATGCAAGTGCTTATCACGCCTGGTTTACTAAAGCCTCACAAAGTAGTTAACACAGCAGAGGCAATGCAAAGTTCCCTGTACTGCCAAAGGGGCTTTACTCTTACCCAAAATGATCACTTCTGAAGATAAAACAACATCTAAACTAACAACAAGCTTGGTTTGCAATGCATGGAATATAGTTACCTCCAAAAGCCCAGATTTTAAAAATCCTACTCAACACTAAACCCTGCCGTGTACAAGAGTAAGCACTACCAATGATCTAAAGGGATTTTTTAATAATGCAGGACAAATACCTCCTCTTACTGGTTTTTGTCCCTGGGAGTGAAAGGGTAGTTCAAATTCATGACCTTACTGCTCCAACTGATTACAGTAAAGAAGCAGTTACAGACAAATGACAAATCCCTTCAAATGCAGGAAAACTGACACTAGAACAAAGTAATTAGCACGCTCCTATTTTAGGATGTCGGTTAAGAGTTGGTGAGAAGAGGTAAAAACAGTAAAATACCACAAATTTCTTGTAAAAGGGAAATTGTTTTTTTAAGCTACAAGTTGCAGCAGTGTCTGACAAAGGGGTTATAAAACCATGCACCCTTTCCCAGGATTGTGCTCTAGTGTTCTGGTGGCTGACACAGGAGCAATCGACTTTGATGCCCATTTTAAAATAGGAGTTAAACTTAGCTGAACCTGTTGATCTAAGCAGGCAGGACAACAAGTTTTGAAGGTGGAGGGAGAGCTGCATTTGACAGGCATTATCAGAGTACCAATGGAAACTGCATGCAGACATGAACTTACAACGTTGTTCTACTCTGAAAAGTGACATGATAATCGTACCCTTCTTAAAGTAGACTCCCTGTATGATTTCAGGGATAACTTCTCATTTGCTGAGAAAGTTCTGTCTTTTTTTTTTTTTTAAACATGAGAGAACAAAACAAATGCTTCCAAGAGTGGCTGATGAGTGCACCAGTCTAATTTTAATAGACTGACAATTAACTGCAGAAACAGCCTTTAACTTTCTGCGTTGGTGTGGTTTGGATGTAAATGCAAAGGTATGACACAGGGCAGAGTGCTGGAAAAGTTAGAAATTTCTTGGATTTTTATGAAAGCAAAAACCTAGAAGATCTCCATTTCCAAATTTTGATTGGTTTGGTAAGGTAGCAAGAAGTTCACCCATAATGGCTGCCCGCTTCATTTGAAGATGAAGAGGCACCACACATGGAAGCCAACAAGGTTGTGTCAATTTTCAGAGTACAACTGCACATTCTGGCCTTTACACACTGATCTAGTACATGATTTTAACAAACTAATATGCTCAGTTCACACTGCCAAACAGTCCAAAATGGATAAAAATCAAACAATGTCTGCTGATAATCCTCTCTGCTGCTTGCAGCTTATTTTCTCAGAACTGAGAAAAGCCTTTTACTTAACATTTATCAAATGTGAAACAACACAAGACTTTCAGTGGTTTCAATTTTAGATAATGCCTTCCAAAATTTGGTTTAAGTATAGTTTTCAGTAATATGAAAACTATTGTGAGAGTACTTTGAAAAGAAAGAAAGAAAAAGATTTCCATGATAACCCCATTGTCAGATGTTCAGAACTTTCTCAAAAGCCTCCATTTGGGCTGAAACTTTCCATGCTTGGTCTCAGCCCAAAGGTGCACTTTGTAGACCTGAAAAAGGAAAAAAGGTAAGTAAAAAAAAATAAAACGTGCTGAAACATCCCCTTGCCCAGTTTTACTTTGGGTATTCAGCACTTAACCATGAAGGGAATACTGAACTGTAAATGTAATATATATATTTAAATCACTTTTAAACCTTGTTATACAAATCACTCACACATTCCTTATTTGAAGTGTACATTTTGGTAGGCACTTTTAATTTCCCTGTTCTATTTGCACTAACAGAATTACAGGGGACTAGGTTGCCTATGACACACAAAAATGTGCACTGAGTAGCTACCGGTGCAACAGGCAACTCAATGTTGAAATTACATCCAGTTTCACTGTATGACTTTAGAATCCAAATTTAATGGCCACAAATATTTGCAGGAAAAAGGAAAGTTTATCAAGTAACCTCAGTTTAGAGGCACTGTCTTCTAAACAAACTGTAGGCTGTGGTAGGGTTTCTTTAGATTTTTTTATTTTATTTTAAATATTATTTATTAAAAGGTTGAGCTCCCATGTCATCTAACTAGCTCAATTTTCTAAGACTACTCTTGTCATTCCTTAAATACATAGAGAGCCACCACTGACAGAGCCTTTGCTATTTCTTTCACAAATGCATTTTCTTTTTTTTTTCCAACAGCCTGGTGATGAACTATTGTCTTCCTGGCAAAGCATCTGGGCCACGAGGTAGCAGGCTCACTGATTCAAAAATCGCCTTTCAATAGACTTTTCATTGAGAGCTTTGCTCACTTTTCTACTTTATCATGGTGAGGGGCAGGAGTGAAAGTCACTTCACTGTTAAACACATTCTAGATCTTAAAATGTCCTTAAAAGTGGCAATACACTGAAGTAGAAACAAAAATAATGCACCTTTGCTTGTTATACTGTAGAAACAATACAAAAAGGACCAGTAACTCTTACTGGGCTATCTATCAGGCTTCTGCAAGGGAAGAGAAATCAGTTGTTGGCCCAATACTGCAAAAAGCTGTGTGCCCTCTGCTGCCAAATCAAGGAGCATTTCAGCATGCTCGGCACCTCTCAGGAATGGCCCCTCTTCATTACAAAACTCTTTAACAGCAAAGGTAACGTGACATCTCTTATGCAACACATATTTTACACACAGAAATACATACACACATACAAACAAAAAGTGTTTTTTTGGTTTTTTGTTTTTGGTTTTTTTACCTAAATGCAAACTGGATGAGGATCCATGTGATGAAAGTGATGGCGGTGGCGTAAGTGAATGTCCTGGCGTTTGGCTTGGCAGAGGCATGCCTATTGGACTTGGAGAGGAGGAAAATCCCAGACTATTGTAAAATGGCTGCCCTATGGGTGCTAGGCTGCTACTAGATCTTTTGTACAAGTCAGAGCTAGTAGATAGAGAATCTCTCCTTGTGGCACTACTACTTGCAGAACTGCCAACTGAAGAAGAAATAAAAAGACCCTAATTACACAGTGTCAACTGAATAAAACCTATCCCCAACTACAGCTGGGCAATAACAGATGCGATCACAACAATTACAGCAATCGTTATGACAAAGACAATTACTGTGATAACCACACATGCTTTTAAAGTAAATCTAAGTGGGTATAAACATACCACTGATAAGTACTTTCACCAATGCCCATGTCTTCAACATTTCATTCTAGACTTCTCATAGCAGTATTGCAGTACTGGTTTACCTGCCTGGCTTCAGGCTTTGGGACAAATACGGAACTTATGAGATTGGATTACACCGTCACTCCACAGAAAAAATTATCCTATAAATAATTCCACTAAACTCTTCTGATGATTTTTTCCCCATCATAGATTATTAGTGATACTTGATTTCAGGAGAAAGCCAGAGACAATCAGTTGTGGCTGTTTAAGGGTTCAGAAAATAATCTATGTTGCTATATTCAGCTGTTTCTGAGCTTCATTTTGTTTGCAAACCCCTCACCTGTAGAAAAACGTTACTAAAAATTCCCTACAAGAATTATGTTTCTCAAAGAAGTGTTTTGAAAAGATATAAAGGAAGAATAGGCTAGGAAGATTATGAGAAGCAGAGCAGAGACAGGAAAATTAAGATTAAAAAAATTAATTTTACTGCTACCAGTATTTCCAAAAGTCAGATTAGACTAGAAGACTTAAGTGTATTAGTGAAGGATTGGTTATCCTGCACAGCAGCATTCAGCAGGGTGATGAACAGTCTAGGATAAATTAGGAGAATAATTAAAAGTTTTTAGGAATGTTAAATTCTAGTATCTGTTGCATACCAGCAAAATATTAAGCTAGAGTGTCTATTTTAAACACTGGAACATTATTGTACTCATGAACAAAACCATGATTATGGATATTTTGGCAACAAAGGTGCTTCTAAAACTGAATTTGGAAAACTGATTTCTCCTTTAAGTTAAAAGGGAAAAAGTCTTAATTTCTATTTCCATAATCTTTACTGCTGTCAGGTACCTTCTTAGCAAAAATGGCAACAGGGCCCAATATAAAGGTTGCCTGACAATTTCCGTTTTAAGACACTCATTTGTTTTGTCCTAACATTAGCAACTCAGCTAATACTTTTTATGGCAGATAGCTGCTTGGACCAGATTTTTCAAAGAAGTTCTGCCCAAACACCATTGCCATTTCAGAAAAAACAAGCAAGGAAAGATGCTTTATCCTTAGCAAAATAATCCAGCTACCTATTATTTGAGAAGTTAATGCTTTAATTTACTCACACCAATGTGGTAGCTATGGGAGAGCTTTATTTTCACTCTTACATTTTTGGAGCTAAAAATCTTAGCAAAATCAGAATTCACACAGGTTCAGCACAGGTCTGCTACAGACTCATAGCTGAAAACTTAAAACTGTCCATACATGGCACATCCGAGATCGCTGACAAAGGTTTCCCTGCAACTGAACTTCCAGGCTTCTGTGTGCCATGAAAGGACTCAAAGTGCTGTCCAAGATCCCATCTTGTGTTCAGAAGGCCATCAGGCAGTGTGGAAAGGAAGTTTTCTACTTCAAATGCAGAGGAGACAAAAGCCAAACACAAGAAATAGACCAAGAAAAAAAAAAGGGGGGGGGGAAGGGAAGGAGGGAGACACCAGAACCAGGAAGAGAGAAAAGGTAAGACAAAGGAGGCAACGAAGAGACTGTAAGAAAAATGGCAAGCACTTTCAAAACCAGTGGGACTGAGTATGAAAAGAAAGAAGATCTGGAAAGTTGGGCTGTAGAAAGTATACATGACTGTGGGGCAAAAAGACTGGAATAGTAAGCTGATGATGGGAACATCACACAGAACAAGCAGAAACAGAAACATTTTTGGGAGGGGAAGCAGGAGATAAATGTGGCCTGGAAACTGGGAAGGCATACTGGAGGAGAAGCCAGAAGGTAAAGATACTGGACTAACCAGGCAAGGAGATTGAGAATAAGAAATCAGAAGAGCAAATTAAGGCAACAGTTGAAAGAAATACCAAGATTTGAGACTAGCTGCACAGGTTCTGGCTCAGCTGGTGAACCATGTGAATGTTAATACAACACTACATGATGGATTGTTGTTCTCCAACTATGAAAAAAGCTAAGCAAACCTGAGCTTTCTTCAAGGGTTTTTTACTCAGCTAAATTACTGCAGCTTAACAAGTTACTGGGAACCAGCTGAGCTGCAATTTTCACATAAAGCAGCAAAGCTCACAAAAACCAGACGATACTTGGAATTAGCTCACTCCACCACTAAGCTGGCACAATTAGGTTAGACCTGTTACAAACCAGAAGTTGGCATCTGGAAGGTTGCCGTAGTTGATGGAATTCTTAGTTAACTGTTAAGCTGCAGTAATTTATCACGTACCTACACCTTTATGGTGGAGTATGAATAAATTTTATAGTAAAAGAGCAGAAACTGTAAAGTACATACAGCCATTTCTATGGTATGCTTGCCTCTTTTTCTTTACTTTATTGTTCAGTCACATTCAGCTAGAACATGCTAAACTTTGCATTTTTTACAGTTATTTTTTTCCCCTGCAACAACTGAAAACATAAGGACGAGATCTGTATTGCCATCTGTCAGTCTTCATGGCTATATTTTAACAGAAATTCAACCTTTACAACACACTGAGGGGAGTTACAAAGAAGCTGAAACTTTGGCAAACACAAAAATTAAACTTGTTTCTAATTTGCCTCCCCATGCATCAACACCATTTGTTTACTCATCTGTGTAATTTTCAATTCATATACATATACAGCTCAGGAACTCTCAAAAAACATAATCAGGAAGCATTTTTAATGGCTATTACAACAAGTATAATTTATACTTGGCAGACGGGCACTTTCAATATACTTTTATTCCAGTGATACTACTAAAAATATTTGAGGTTTAGATAGCACCTTTCATCAGCACTTCTCAAACTGCAAAAGCATAGGATTCCTGCTACCCTGTGGAAACGGCCATGCTAATTAAATCCCCTAGGATACTGCTGCAAATTTTAGCACATGCTGTCTATGCTGAAGGCTTTGGACAACGTTCTGGAACTGACCTTTGCTACAAGAAAAAGGTTTAATCTCCTGCACCAAAAGAACTATGCAGATTCTTAAGTGATGCACAACTAAAATTTGGATTCTATGGAGATCCTTGTGATAATGCTCAATAAAAACTTTTATGACTTAAAACTATTCTATCTAGAGACTTAAAATTGGTGCACTGCATTAAATATGCAGATACCCTTGTGATCACTATCCCAATGAAATCAAACTGTACCTAGAGTGAAGCACAGCTGCTAAGAATTCACTGAAATCCTACAAGTAGCTCACAACAAATTATATTACAAAAGATAACACCTGGCTAGCACAATTGCTTTGTAAATAATATTTACCTGCTGTGGTGTTATGGAAAATTAGGAAACCTTACACAACTGAGTAATCTCAACATTTTATTTATTTATTCCTAATTAAGATGGTATGTTTTGGGTCTCCTACTTAATCAGATATTAGAGAGGATCTATGTATAACTTTATTCTGGATTTCCTAGTTAAAGTAGCTAATTTTTCAGGTTACTCTTATGAAAAACAACACTGAGAAAACCTGTTGGTACACAGTAAATTTAGTATCACTATTCACCTCCATTTAGTTACCAAATAACAGGTAACAAGTTTTATGACCTAAGGGCATACTTTTCCTCCTGTTTTTCCATATATTAAGCTATCTTGAAACAATTTAAACTTTTTACATTTCTTTCAATTTCTTTAATTTCCCTTTGGGAATTTAATTTTGACAAGAATACTGTTATGAGTACCTAAGTTTCCCCCAATTTCTATGGATCTGCCAGATACATAAGATTATAAGCATGCACCACTGATTTAATCAAAATAATATGCAGCAACTCTGTGTTTTAACTTAGATTGATAGCCAAATGAAATACTCTTTAGAACAGATATTAAACTTGCCTTACTAATACTGAATCTGTAATATCAGAAAGCCTACCTCGCATGCTTAAAATCTGTGTAAGTTTTCTGCCACAGAGCAGAAACGTGATGGCAATACTGGTTTGACATAAACAGGTTGAAAATATGTAGGAGCATTTGTTAAAAAAATTTAAGGCCCCAAACTTGCACAGACCCTTTTATGGATTAACTGTACCTATGATTAAACCTACTGGTGTTAACAATGACTATTCCTGGGTATTGTCTTTTGATTTTATAAATCCTATAAAAATGTTAGAGAGACAAATGCTTCAATATTAGATCGAATTTAGAGAGTCATACACTGCTTTAAGACAGGAATTTTCCTGACATGAAAATGACAACAAAAGAACACATTTCCTTAACCATTATAGATTGTTGTTATTTTCAACACAAAATAAAGAGTCCCTCGAAAATAAAAAAGCTTACTAAAACCAATGAGAAACTTCTGGGGCAGAGCATAGTGCTCAATATGGAAAAGTATTTTGGATATACCTATGATTACAGGATATTCTTCAAAAATGCATCTTTGATACAGAGCCCAAGTGAACTTAAACCCCCCCTTTTTCTTCTCCTAAAATGTTTTTAAACTTGAATAACCTATTTTTGCATTCTTTTTTAGAAAGATATGCGTATATACTATCTGAATACAGATACATTTTTCGTTTAACACATAAGTCTCACAGAATTTCCTCACTATGTTAATAACCTACCTGATGAGCCAAATCCACCAAGTGCAGAGCCGATAGCTGCTCCTAAAGAGCTGCTACTTCCAAAGCCAAGAGATGTGCTTCCTGGTTGGCCAGGACCATGTGAAAAAAGGGAACTGCTCTGGGAGTTACTGGTCAAAGAGTTACTGCCATAAAATGAATTGGATTGTAGGCTACTATTTGTTTGCTGTTGCTGTTGTTGTGGCTGGGCACCAAGTGGCCGAAATAGACCGTTCGTGGCTCCCGCGAGATTGTTTGCTGTTCCTCCAGCTGATGCAGCTGCAGCTGTAAAACACACGTTTTCAATCATAATTACTCTCTCAAACATTTCTGACTGAAAATGGACTATTCAGATCTAAATCATGTTTTCTTGACGCCCTCATAAGCAAGCAGAAATTCACATATTAAAGGACTAAGAGAGACTTTACAGTATTACACAGTCTTAATTACCCGAGGGAAAAAATGAAGACAGCGTATTTTGTAGACTGATCAAGGCTGCAGAATCGTTAAGTAATTGAGGGACTGTTCAGTGTAAACACCTAAGACATTACTGGTTACTGAACTGTGTATCTAAGTTGCAATAGTAGATTTGCAGCTAAGAGTCGGACATCGTCAGCTACTGATGTCAGAAGAAAGTTCTGCATATAGAAAGAAGCTTATAATTTAAAATCTAATTTTATGAACAGATTAATTAAGTCTGGTGCTAGTATTCTGGATTTTAATTCAACAAATGCAATACATACAATGGTTCAGTAAAGTATTACCAGTCCCTATCATTGATAAAGGCAAAAAGAAAACTAGAGGCTTTTGATACAACTAATTCTCCTCTTCTGCTGCCCGTTCTATAGGGTTTTTTCCTTGCCACACTTTCCAGGAGAAAAGCACGGCAGGACCCCAGAGCACTCCATCATCTTCTGCCAGGCCGAAGCAATGAAATGATGCTTCCCAGAGGACACCATTTAAGGGATTGATGAGAAGTGCATGTTATATGCATGGGGAGAGGGAAGGGGGAAATGTTCATATCTGACAAGCAACAACGTTTGCAGAAACATGCCTGCATATGTATGGGGAGAGGACTGTAAATTTCCATTAAAAAGGAAAACTACATCTCAGAGAAACTGCAGTGTCTCTCAGAGAAAGAGAGTCAACAGAATAAGAACGAGAGCATGGATGGTACACCCTTCACAACAAAACACATCGATGGTATCAAATACTAATTAAACAACTTCACTGTTAAAATTCAGTACCAAATGAGAAGAAACCTCCGTGCAGGATCAAATACTTACCCGCCTGTGCTGCTGCAGAACTGATTATAACAGGAGTTGAGGCCACCAATCTGACTGGTGCTCCAAGGCCAGTTCTTGCTCCAGGGCCTACTACTAAGGCACCAGTCTGATCGTAATAGGCAGTGGGAGCTAGTACTTGATAGCCTACACAACACAGAATACAAGGGTTAGTAGTACAAATGTACATATAAGTCAGTGTTTCTTTGCTCCTTGAGATACTCTGACAAAAAACTACAAGGGGGAAAAAGCATTTCTGTCATATCACCTTGGAAAGTCAACTGAACATCAAAAAACAGTATCATGAAGCTATAACAGTCTTATTCAGGAATGTTCTATTTAAAAAAAAAACTAGAATAACAACTAAAAGTAGTAGTCTAAAGTTAAATTTTACTTTTAAGGTTAACTAAGTTTTTACCACCACAGGGAAAAGGTACAGGAACAACACCACTGGCCATACTTGGATGATTATTGTATCGACTTCTTTTAGCAAACTGTTGTGGGTTTGTGCCGCAAGGTTTTGGAAGTGGTAAAGGGGCTGCAGCAGTGGCTTCTGCAAGAAGCTGCTAGAACCTTCCTCTGTGTCTGACTATAAATACCAGCTGGGCCCAAGGCCAGACCCACCACTGACCAAGGCTGAGCCCATCAACGACAGACAGACACCACATCTCTGTGATAACATATTTAAAAGGGAAAAAAACCTCAAAAGCATCTGCTTTTTGTCACCAGAGGGGGGACTGAGAAGATGTGAGAAACTCTGCAGACACCAAGGTCAGTGAAAAAGCAGGCAGGAAGAAGTGCTCTAGACACCAGATGAGATATTTCCCTGCAGCCCACAGAGAAGACCATGGAGGACTTCTCCAGGTGGAGACAGGTGAAGACACACGAAGGGTGCTGTGACCCTGTGGGAAATCCATGATGGAGCAAGCTCCTGGCAGGACCTGCAGCCTGTGTAGAGTGGCCCATGCCGTAGCAGGTTTGCTGGGGGGAATTGCAACCCTGTGGGGGGCTGTGCTGGAGCAGCCTGCTCCTGAAGGTCTCCACCGCATAGAAGCCACGCTGGGGCAGTTGTTCGTGGAGCAGAAGCTCCCATGAAAAGGACTCATGCTGGAGAAGTTTGTGGAGAACTGTCTCACATTGGTGGGAACCCACACTGGAGCAGCGAAGAGTGAGGAGTCCTCCCCCTGAGAGGAAAGGATTGGCAGAGACAACACTGAACTGAACACAGCCCCCATTCCCCATCCCTCCGAGCTGCTCATGGAGGCAGAGAGAGAAATCATGAATAAAGTTGAGCCTGGGAAAGGGTGAGAGGTGGGCAGAGGAATTTTAAGATTTGGTTTTATTTCTCATTAACCTACTCTGTCTATCTTGGGTAATAATTTAGATACAGTTTATTCTATGCTGAGTCTGTTTTGCCCGTGATGCTGATAGCAGAATTATCTCTCCCTGTCCTTATCTCAACTCCTGAGCCTCTCAATATATATTTTCTCCCCGGTCTAACTGAGGAGGGGAGTGATAGAGCAACTTCAGTAGGAATCTGGTCTCCAGCCAGGGTCAACCCACTGCATTTTACATTTCTCTTGTACTCATTCGTACATGGAAAAGGTACCGAAATCTGTACAATTAAAGGGCTGAAATACATGGAGGTTTGGCAGTTCCATACGTTAGTTACACTGAAAAGTCTATACAAAAACAGATGAGGAAAGGAATGCTCTATGTGCAGGGATACCTTGGACCTGTCAGTTTCATGGGAAAAAAAAAAAGGCTGTAATCCAAATGTAATTTCATTCAGTTAACAGTTCAGAGTTGGAACTGGAGAACAAAGAGGAGGAGGAATTGAAAAAGGAGAAGAGCAATCGGTAGGAAGGAAAACAGGATACAAGATATGAATGAAGGAAAGCAAGAGAAAAAAAGAGCAGAATATAACAGCTTTAAGAGCAAGATAATTAATTTTAAAGCTCTGACACTTTATAACAAGAGAATAAGAATTCTTGAAAAAAAGAAAAAGGCAAGAGCTAGGATAATCTAAGAAAGGGTGCTGATAATGAAAACACTATCTTAATTTTTAGGTTGACTACTCTTATAAAGCAGTAAAAGAAAGCCAAAAAGAATTTTCAATATTCCTTCTACGTTCAAATATATACTAATGCTATTAAGGAAAAAGTCAGGATTGCAAAAGTCACATACCTATTTTTGTACAAGTAAGAACTGAGATTTTGCATACTATTTAAAGTCAGATTCCATCTATGTTCAGAGCCAGGTCTAGTGGAGTTCTCTTTGAAACACATATGGACCTGAACATAAAGACCTGGGCCCTCTGATTCTGGGTACCTCAGTCACCAGGCTTCCAAGTCATATTTTCTCTTCCTCAATTTCTAAAACATCTGCGTAATCTCTTCTGCTTAGATGCCTTGCTTCAAAAACAGAGCTGGAAACACCATCTGCCTACTGGACTGAGTGGTTACAGTACTCTGCAGGAAAGCTGGAGACCATATTCTTCACACTAAGAATATCTGAAGATATGAAAGAGACTCAGTAACTAGGAGTGATGAAAATCCAAATCTTTAGGTCCAACTCATAGCTCAGCAGATGAATGCACTATACAGTTATGAAATCTTGTCAACACTGTTGTTCCAAACCTGTTTGTTCTCACTGCTCACTACTTGTTTTACACTCTGGGTGCATTTACTTTTCCTTTCCCATCAACAGCGCAGGAAGTCAGCTGTCCTCTACTGTCTGTCTGAAAGTTTGGCTAGTTAAAACCAACCAAACCAGGTTTGATTTGGTTAGGAAATCTTTACTACAGCTGTCACTGCCTCATCCACCTACAAATTTGTGCTACATTGGTCTACAACCCTCACCACTAAGACTGCTAGGCTCCCAAGGTAGGGAAAGGTGGGAGTGACTGTTTTTACTGTGGTTCTGTTGAGAACATAGCAGATGATATTAGAAGAATCACAGAATCTTAGGGGTTGGAAGGGACCTCAAGAGATCATCGGGTCCAGCCCCCCTGCCAAAGCAGGCTCCCTATCTCATATTACATAGATAGGCATCCAGACGAGACTTGAATATCTCCAGAGAAGGAGACTCCACCACCTCCCTGGGCAGCCTATTCCACTGCTCCGTCACCCTCACTGTGAAAAAGTTCTTCCGAACTTCCGAGACTAGTGACACAGTAGGAAAGATGTTTATAATACCAGTCACATCCCTGCATACATCAGCAATGTTTAATTACTATTACCTGAATAATTTCTACTTTTAGTCATAGCATATTCAACAGATAGCACCACGTTGGCCCTGACATTTGTTTCTGCTGTATCACATTAAACCACTTTTTCAGAACTCAGATTGGTTATTGCTGCCAGTGTTTATACACTGTCCATCATGGATAATGCTATAGCTGTATAAAGCAACGACTGATCATATACATACACCCTTGTGCTCAACTGAAACAGCAGTTGATAAGACTTCAGACCCACAATGTAAACAAGCCTATTTTCCAATGCTAAGTATTGGGGGACACCCCCCTCCCCAAAAGATAACTTACACAGTATTACATAAACTTACTGTGATTAATACTAATGCAGTTTAATACACAAATTTTAGATTTTCTAAAATAAGTAACTGGTATGACTGCTGCATAAAAAAAAGAAAGGAAGCAACTTGTATTTGCTCTCTGTATTACAAAATGTCCCTTTTCTCCAAACACTTCCATGCCACTGTCCAATCAGTGATGACACAAACAGGTCATTTAAAATTAGTAATAATAAGCTAGGCCATTAGCATGAAGATGCCACCCGTCATAGAAGGTCCAAGCTATATATGAGAACTTACAGCTGTTTCTATGTTCCTAATCTTTAAAAGGAACACATTCTGACCTTGATTGGGGCCCTCAGCTTTCTACTCAAGTCTACTATAACAATGTAGCAAGTAAATCCTGAGCCAGCAGTGTGCACAGGCAACCAGAAGGGCCAAAACTATCCTGTGGTGCATAGAGCATGGCATTGCTAGTAGGTCCAGGGAGGGAACTGTCCTGCTCTGCACTGTGCTGGCCTCACCTCAAGTACTGGGTGCAGTTTTGGGCATCACAGTACAAGAGGGACATAAAAATATTGTAAAATGTCCAGAGCAGGGCAACAAGGCATGGGGAAGGGTCTGAAGGGGAAGTCTTATGAGGAGAGGCGGAAGTCCCTTTGTTTGTTCAGCCTGGAGGAGGCTGTGGGTTCCTGATGAGGGGGAGTGAAGGGGCAGGCATCGATCTCCTCTCTTTGGTGACCAGTGACAGAACCCAAGGGAATACTATGAAGCTGAGACAGGGGAGGTATACCACACAGAATCACATGGTTGGAAAAGACCTTTAAGATCACCAAATCAAACTGTTCCTTTCCTACGCTAAACCATATCCATAAGTACCTCATCTGCCCTCTTTTTAAACATATCCAGGGATGGTGACTCAACCCCCTCCCTGGGCAGCCTGTTCCAGGCCCCAGAGTCTCTTCCAATAAAAAAAAAAATTTCCTAACACCTAATCAGAGCCTGAAATGTTGGATGTCAGAAGGAGGTTATTTATTGAGAGGGTGGTTGGGCACTGGAACAGGCTCCCCAGGGAAGTGGTCACAGCACTGAGCTTGGCTGAGGTCAAGAAGCACCTGGACGATGTGCTCAGTCCCATGCTCTGGCTTGGCTGGCCCTGTGAGGAGCCAGGGGTTGGACTCGATGATCCTTACGGGTCCCTTCTATGGATGCAATGGAAGACTTTTAAAAATTGCTGAGACCTTGCTAAGTGCATGTGCAGCCTCAAAGTCATAAAATTATTTGCTCTGACATCAAAAATATTTCAGAAAAATTATCTCAGATCAGATTAAATAACTGGAGAACATCTTTCACAGCAAGAAGCCTTCTGCATTCTCTTCCTTCACAGTATCCTACAAGCTTTTCACCCCACCCCAAAAAGGAGAGCACAAAGATAAAAAGCTATTTCCCAGCTTTCCCTCTTTATCAAGCATAAAACCCGACTTGCCAGATGACTTCTCTCCTCTTGTTTCAGTTTTTATTACCTCTATGTCACATGATCATCCTGTGGCTGTGCCATTTCCCCTCCACATTAACAACTACCAAAGTTAATTTCAGTGCCTTCACATTCAAGCTTACTGTGGTCTTCCATTATAAGAAAAAACCCTAAAACATACTCTTTGCTTCCTAATCACACCTTTTACTTTAGAGTTCAACTGCTCTGTCAACACTTAGTGTCTCCAGATCAGCAGGGAACATGAAAGTAAACAATCTGGTTTATCAGAACTGTACTTTGCTGAAATGATTTCCAAATGTCTCAAAACCACAGATTCTGAAAACTTTCTGGATTCTTTTCACACAAACCTTAAATGTTCTCAAAGAATGAGAGAACACGAGGGAAATCTGTTCTCTTGGCTTGTACAACCCATTCTTAGTGTTGGTCTTACCCATCCAGTAATTTCTTCAGTGTCTTTCACTGGGTATTTCACACTCTTCTCACATTTTCATATGTAATACCACAAAGCTCTGCCCAGATCTCCTACTCCCTTCCCTGTATGCAACTTCTCTTGCTGATGACACCCAAACTTATGTCAGAATTTGTCACTTCTCTCTACTCAATTTAAGCTAACAGATGTGACACTTCTTCCTGCCAACTCAATTATCTGCCCTTCCAACACTACCCTGACACCCCTTTCTCTTCCCACTCAGGAGCATAACCTGCAAGTCACTGTGGTGTCCTCCTTTCCTATGTAGAAAATGTACACCTGATCCCATCTCAACATTCCCAAGTTCCAAATATTTTTCTCTGCATACATATTGGAACACTTATTCAGCTTTTCATCTTCCATCTTTCCTTAAATTCTGCCAGCTTTGCTTCAGTTTCCCAAGCTCACCAAAACCTTAACCCTTACAGCCTTCCGTTTGTTGTGGTGAAGATACACACAGCCTTATGTCTGCACATGTCCTCTCACAAATCAAATTTGAACTTACCATTCTACCAGTAAAGAAATGATTTGTACTTTCTAACCACTCTTAAGGTTGCTACTGTAACTCCCTGTATGTCCACCACAATTAGATCTGACTTCTACTCTGCACTACCTGAAGGCACAGAATGCACAACCCGCTGCAACATTACACTTCAAATTCTTCTAGGTAATAAAAATGGAATACAGACAGAAATTGTTCATTTTTATATTTTATACATGTTTGTCAGAAAACTCAATTTACATGCCCACCTGATACACCATTACCTGCCCACCTGACACATCACTTACATGAATTCAGTAAAACTAAATTGAATCTGATGTAGCCAATGTCACCACTGAAGCCTCTGGAGGGCTTCAGCTGCTGGACACCTATTTTAGGAGCAGCTCTGCAGCCTCTGTACAGCAGCTGCACTTGGGACCTCCCCACTGAGCACAACGGCTCCTCTGACAACTCAGGTCACACACAGATTCCTGAATTTGGGTGACTGAGTCCAGCTTTGCCTGTGACAAGGACTTGGTATTATATGTACAAAATCATATGCTGACACTACGATAACATCAGCAGTACCCTCTGACTGTGTCTCATACATTTATTCAAAGATTTGAGAAGCCTTTTTACTGAAAGACTTCTTAAATTAGGACCAGAAGAATTTAAAATGTAAGTGCACAACGATACAAAATGCATTTTGCTTTTGATTCACAACCTGATTTTTTTCTGAAAAAAGATTTAAGTATTTCAGACACTTTCTCTTTGCACTTAGGAGGAGATATGCACCTTCAGCACTACATGAATGCACCTCCCTAAATAATTAATATAGGAATGCTTGAAATATTTATATCTCATAGGTGGCATAGATCATTAATTTCATAGAACATGAAGGCTGTACAAGTGGAAAGCAGCTGAAACTATTTAAAGACTTAAGTACAGACAAGCTGAATAATATACCCTCATTTGTTAGTTCACAATGAAACCCAACTGCAAATACTCTCTTGGTAAAGAATATTCAAAAGCTTGAAACTCAATTTGCAGCAACACTTTCTTGCAAAACATCGAAGTCCATTGAAACAAGAATTCCACACATTTTCTCCTCATTATGTGTGTTGTTCAGTGACTACTACCTGGAATTCACTTAACCAGTTTGTTATCTAGATGTAATTTAATGATCTTGACTCAATTTTATAGTAAGTGAATAAGAAAAGGCACCTCTGAAGCAAAACCTACTTTATCCCATTTCAGGTAAGTAAAACGGTCTCAGATAAACCAAGACTAAAACCCATTTCTCTCAATCAGCTACACAATAAGCATTACTTATCAAGCTCAAATACACACATCTATAACAGTAGCATGATTTCCATCTAAAATGGATTATATTCACCTGATCACCATATATCCTTCTTCACCTAAAAAGACAATCACTGTGAGGGCAGTGAGGCCCTGGCACAGGGTGCCCAGAGAAGCTGTGGTTGCCCCTGGATCCCTGGCAGCGTTCAGGGCCAGGATGGATGGGAGGTCTAGGCACCCTGGGCTAGTCAAGGGTGTCCCCGTCCATGGCAGGGGGTGGGAACTGGATGATCTTTGAGGACCCTCCCCACCCAAACCATCCTGTGATTCCATATTCTAAGCCCCATTCCATGCAGAAGTGTGGTCAGTAAGGCATAAAGCCAGTTGCACAGTTTCCATTATAGCACAGCTGGAAATACATTCACATGAATAAAGTTCTTCTCTGGCCACCCAGGCTACAGCAGATGGGACAAAGCAGCAACCTACAATGGAAGCTGAATAAAACGGTTCCTGCTCTCACAGATAATCTCATAGGGCTTAGAGAGAAGGAAAAAGTCTTCAAGTGCCATCTTCACAGGAGAGGCTCTTGCATCACCGAGTTTTGTGAACTTGACCGCTCAGTATTACTTACTATTACCCATTTGGAGATGGGGGCTTTTGGGGGGGTTTAAGAACCACCCTTCAATTAAGATAGTTACTTTTCTTTTTGAAAAGAATGTGCTTTTTTACATCTTCCTATTATGACATAATAAAGGTCAAGGTTTCAGATGTTATTTGACTCAAATTTCACAGGCTTTTTACAAGGCATGGGCCACCCCACAGTCCTAGACATCAGTGTCCTAAACAAGAACTAATAAGTAGCTAAAACCAAACACACACCTCCCACCTAAAGCAGCCAAAAAAGGTACAGTTACTCCTTCGAGTGTTTTGGAAACATGTTTATAGCATCTCTGATATGCCTTGCTGTTTCCAGGCCTCCTGCACTGCTTTGGTGAGGCACAGAGATACCACTTAACAGGTGCTGTGACAGCACACCACCAATTCTTCATTTTATGTCAAAGAGAAGAAGGATGCTGAAAGCTGAAGATGCTGCTGCATGAGAAGAAAATGGCAGTTATAAAATAAGACAGACAAGAAAAACAGAGGAGTCAGTCTGTTCTGCAGCTAGAGTGTAAAATCTGATTGTGTGAGGCAAAGCGCACAATGCAGTCCTGGAGCATCAAGCAACTGTGACATCTATAGGCTGTGAGGCATTTCCAAGTCGTGCTGGCAGAGGAAACCATCTATACACAAGCCAAATGCATATACAGCTACCATCAACAAACTATGTAAAATCTTAACTTCTGTACTCAAGAACTGCCAAGTACACTCGCTACACTGAACTTGTTCTCCCTCAGGTAATTGCAACAAACACTTAGAAGTGATGCTGAACTTCAAACTAACACACACTGTGCTTTTATGACATGTAGTGCAGCTCAGAATAACCATTCCCCAGGTAAGTCAGAAGCCATGCATGCTAAAAGGAACTGAGGCTCTTAGGTTTTGAGTGGTCCCACTTCAAGCATGTCAAGATCTTCAGAGATCTTTAAGCAGTAATTTTCTTCCAAGTTTCCAAATTTTATCATTATTACTACAGACAAGTAAAAGTTTACTTCAGAAAGATAAATTAATACTTCCTGTTGCATCAGAGCAACAATTCATACAACTCACGACCTTCTTCAATAGCATGTAGTTGTTTCATTATATACTAAATTATCCTACAAAAATCTACAATACTCCTTGTGCCCACATTTGTAACAGAGGAAATGCTCCAAACCAAAACCATGAGAGGAATTTCTTGTGCTCTAAGAAACCCATGCCAGTATTTTAATCCAACCGAACAACAAAACTATATAAAACTCAATTCTAAGCAGCTTATCATAAACATAGCAGGACTTTGATAGCTAATCTGCTATCTAGTAACACCAATACTTTAACTTTCAGCGATTCTCTCAATCCACTGAGAACACACATACCTGGCATGCCTGTAGCAAGACTCTGACCAAAAGCCAAAGCAGGATTTGCTGCTGCAGCTGCTGCAAGTGACTCTGCCTGCTGCCCCTGCTGCCCCTGATTGGGAGTAAGCGGGCGCTGAGTTGCTCCAGCACGCAGAACCTGGAAAAAAGACCAACACAACACCTTGCCTTAAGAGGTAAAAAAGACCTTTACATGCCAAAAAAGGACTAGAATAGTTGCTCTGCATATCTGGCAATGCTTAGGTCTGAATTTCTTTTGGGGAATACACCACATTAATGGTTTCATATATATATATATATATACACATATATACACATATAAAGAATAAGAGGAGTAAGCTACTTTGCTGACAAATGTGATAATAAAATATCTGCCCCACTCTGGACAGCAGAACTTGTGTTCCATCAACAGCAAGGAGTCTAAAGTAAGGAAGAAAAATCTCTAAGAGTGATGTATTTGTGATCCATATTATTAAATAACTGACCATCTGTCCTTCCTTGATATTTACATTACTTATTTACATTATTTTCAGGCAATTGAATAACTTAAGTCTGAATAGCTCAGAGCTTGTAGTAACTTGTCTAAATTAAGACCAAACTGCCAATGGTGCTGTAAAAAAATGTGTGTTTAATACTTCACATAATGCTCCATCACCATGCAACACAGGCGCATTTTATTATGTTCTGACAGCATCTCTCTGAGAATCTGATTGAAAAGCAATCTAAATTCTTTCAACTACCCTATTCTTCATGTTCAAAAGTATCTTTTCCAGGTCCAAAGAAAGAGGGAAATACCATTTACTATATAGTGTCACAAAATATCTTACATGTGATTATCATAAGTTGGATATTGATTTCATAGAGGAAGCAAAAATCCCCAAACCACTGGAGATACAATATAAATTCAGTTATCAATGTAGTTCACTGATCAAGGAGGAAACATCCACCTCAATATTAAAACAGGGATGAAACTACCATGGAACTTTATGGTAACTCAAAGTAATTTCTCATATTAAATTTATAAGCTTGGCATTGAAATTGAAAATTGCTGGCAAAAAACTAAATATATTTACATTCATCCAACCACAAGACTGTAAGATTTCTGTTTTTTCTTTGTGGAAAAAGGCCATTTGTTTACACTGAAACATCATACAATAGTTTTTAAAGTACTTCTAGAGTAATGATAGAAAATTAAAACTCTTTTCTTTATAGTGAAATAAACTGAAATTTCCTTAAGTTCTTGTAATGATTGCTTACTCTTGATTTACAAAGGCGAAAGTAACGTAACACATGGTGATGTTGAAATACACTTATTCTGTCACACAAGAACACCTTTATTTCTCTACTTTTTAAAGGGACAAAGAAAGATCTGTAACATTCCATTTTCCAGCTAATTAATAAAAACACAGATCAGGTTTTTTCCAAGCTTAAAATACCATTCTCCTAAAATAATTAAGGCGTCTGCTTATATCCCCTTTATGTTAGCTTTCTAGATTAGTTTTTAACTTTACATGAACTGTACAGGCAGCATTATCTAGACATAAACATACCAGCACAGTAACCTGGCTTAAAGGGGGAATGGTTTAAAGCTGAAGGAGGGAAGGTTTAGATTGAATATTAGGGGGAGGATTTTTACAGAAAGAGTGCTGAGGGGCAGGAATAGGCTGCCCAGAGAGGTGGTGGATGCCCCATCCCTGGAAGTGTTCAAGGCCAGGTTGGATGGGGCCCTGGGTAACCTTGTGTAGATCCAGGCCTCAGGTTGGTGGCCCTGCCTGTGGCAGGGGGGTTGGAGCTTTATGATCCTCGGGGTCCCTTCCAACGCTTGCCATTCTATGATTCTATGATTCTAAAGGAATTGTTTTTTATGGTTTTATTTTAAAAATTTGGGCACCTAAATGAGCTGAATATTTAGTATGCAGTAGGTGAATTTTTACAGACAATAATCAGTAATGTAACAAAACTGATAACATTTATTATTCATTTATTGTTTTCTACATCATCTAAATTATGTGCAATTTTCTAGAAGTTAATCTTTATACACTGAAAGTGTTGAGGTAAGGTTTTAAATGCACATCTCCTTTTCACAAAGGACATACCGGTTGCTGTCCCTGTTGTGCCTGTGAAGCTGCTTGCTGATTTGCTGTGGTATTTGCTGCTGCAGCTTGCTGCTGAAATAAATTGGCTGGATACACCCCCCATGGAACACCATAATACTGAGGCGGAACCACAGCAGGACCTAAAACCAGAAAACATGATTATTCCACCTATTCAGCTAGTTAAGTAATTGCATATATTGTTTGTAGCATCTCTCATAGATCTATCTTCTAAATTTTAAAACAGAAATCAGAATTAGAAAGAATTTCCATATTAGCCAAAATGATGTATGAACACAAGAGGGTTAAAGGAATCACATCAAACCATACCTTACCTCTTATTCTAAGAAGTAAACAAATACCCTCAGACTCAGGTGACAAAGAAAAACCTGAAGCAACCAGAGCTTCTATACCAACAAACATTCAAAATCTGTTTCCACAGTTGGAAAAAAGATCATTTCAGAACATCACAGAATGAACCAAATTCCTCCTCCCGATGGTGATACACTGAGACTCTGATCGCCTATTATTCCTTTCTATATGCTTCCTTTGCTTATAAACACAACCACTGCCTCTGCCTGCCATGCCTACTCTATCACCTCTTCAGAGTGGGCACACCTACCTCTTACAGGCTATTGATAAAGAGCTCATAGCAGAATGAGCTCTCTACCACCGTACTGTACACATAATGCATTATGCACATATGTATTTTAGTTCTTTCTACTGCCTTTCCCATGTAATCACCAACTGGAGACAGGAGTTTTTTTCAGAATGTTATCCTCAGGTCTGAACACTAGCTGGGACTCGAATTTTCAGTAGTCTTATTTCACAGCAATATCTATTAACTTTTTAAGAGATTTTCCTGAGCTTGGGGGGGGTCTATCTGTTGTCCGTGCCTTTTGGCCTGCTGAAGACTATCTTTATTCTCATTCCCACTGGGAATGAGAAAATCTGGAGTTAGAAAATGAATGCACCAAGTAAAATCATAGAAGGAAAGGCTAGCTGTCTGATGTTTTGAAAATAATACATACTATTAATGTCAGATCAAACCTAATTACGGGTAAATACTTTTAGAACACAAGAAACCCAATTGTTACATATGTAAGTCCAGTGGAAAGAAATACTCAGAATCCCATATATAACAAACTGAATCCCTTTAGACTTCAGTGAAAGTTTTCATAATGGCAATACTCATTTTTCTAAAAGTCCCTCCTTCCTAGAAATACATTTACAGAGAACAAACAGAATAGAATTGCAGCTTTTTTCCTAATTTCATTCTGCAAAATTATTTGAGACAGACACTAGAAAGTGTTCAGTTACCTGCTAGGGTAGCTGCTGCAGCTAATCCAGCTGCAGTGTATGGGTCAGTACCTGGAGGAGCAGCACTGATAATGTATGGGTTTGGCACAAAAGCAGCTGGAGCCAAGCCTGCTGAGAATACGCCTGCTACAGTAATAAACAGAGTTTAATTATAGCTAACATACTTAGCAAGCATCATCATATTCAAACCAATCAAATCACAAAGCATATCTGTTAAAATCAGAACTGCTTGTACTTTGGAAGTTTCTAAGAGAAGGTACACCACTACAGATATCAACACTTGTATGCCTTCTTACCAATCCCAAGCCTAACAGCTTTGTTTTACTGGATCTACAGACTCCAAGGAAATTTCTCTCCTATGCATCTACCCACCCTTATATAAAAGGGATTATTCAAAGTGGAAATTACCTTGCCCAATTTTAACTATTTAACATTTACACTAGTTTGCTCTTACAACTATATCTGTATCAGAAATCTAGTGACTTAGACGAATCAGCCAGGTAGCATGAATCACCTGCTAGAGATACGGCTCTTTTCACTAACAGGGGGAAAAATGTAACCTGGTAATTTAAGTCAGATAACCATTAAAAAGCCAGGTATGAGATGCTAATCTTGCTTCCAAGAATCTAAAGTCATCAAAGAAAGCATCACTACCCAGCTTCCCCTGCCAGTCAGGTTCATGTACTTTCTCCAACACTGAGGCAGCAACTAGTCCAGTAAGTATGGCACATCCAACTATGCTCCTCCTTTCAAATAGGAGACTTCATTTCAAAGACAATATACAGCTGACTGCTCAGCCAGCACTTTATACAAAGCAGGGGCTTCTCTGCAGTCAAAAACAGGGTGAAGACAGGACTTGTGGTTTCTCAACATCTCGAGCTGCCATGCTCCCAGCTCTAAGGCTGTATTAGCTGCATAACACTAAGGAGTTGCCACTTTTAAT
The DNA here is from genome assembly GCA_022605575.1 of Laterallus jamaicensis coturniculus. Taxonomy (NCBI): domain Eukaryota; kingdom Metazoa; phylum Chordata; class Aves; order Gruiformes; family Rallidae; genus Laterallus; species Laterallus jamaicensis. Next base: position 551,599 of record JAKCOX010000050.1, read on the forward strand.
CCCCAGCTATAGGCTGATGGGGGCAGATCCCCGTCTGAGCAGGAAATATAACCATCACCATATTGTAGCAGGAAATGGACACATCCCTTTGGAGATGCTGCTTCCTATTTCTGTCTATCCTCCTGGTCCCAAGAATTCTTTTCCCCATGGATGATGGAGGTAGGAGCACACACCTCAAGAGAGTAGTGGTGTGTAGTGGGAAGGGCAGGAATCTGTAAATATGCCCTACAGTGTCAGGATGTGAGGAGCTCCCTTCCTTAAATACAGAACTGCTACCATGTGTGTTCCAACCTCCCTCACCACAAACACACAGCTTCCCCACAGTAGCAGATAAAACTGTTGTCACTAAAATATAGCCTCCTTGTTGAGCTGCCAGCACACCAAGAATTTATGCACATAATTGATTGAATTACTTTAAAAGGCTGGGGAGAAAATGCTTGCTAAAGAATAATGCCATCACAAAGAAAGGTATCCACAAGAATAATGAGCTATCTGTTGAAAAGGTGCCATTAACAAGGAAGAATGAAAACAAACATCTTTGTGTTCCTTAATTCAGAATCATACTATACAGTGGTTTAAAACTGGATTATTAAAGATACTCAACTGCAACAGAGTAACAGAACTGCATGTATTGGGTATTTTAGCAAATAAAGTTAGTGCTTCTATCCCTACTCAGAGCAGAAAAGCTATTTTTTTTCTTTCATCAAAATTCAACTATTGTGCTACACAAGCAAAAATAACTTTTATTTCTGTGTATACAAGTTTAAAGAAAGCAAAAACTTATACAGCAGAACTTTCTCTAAGGACAGGACAGCCTTGTGCAGTCATTCTGAGCAGTTCTCAAGAGACCCACTAAGAAATGGGCCAACTGATCAGTATCTGACTTCAAATAATCATGGGTAAAAACAGGATTATACCACAGCAACATTTTTGTACAGGGATGCCTGCTGTGCATTACAAAAACCTCACCTATGTGTGGCTGTTGAGCTGCAGCCAGTGCGTATTGCTGCTGCTGGGCTGCTGTTAACTGCTGAACAGTCAGAGCATTAGTCCTCTGGAAAAGCTATAGGGAAAGAAAAAAAAAACAAAACACATGCATTTCAGTTTTCAAGTCAGGGCTATATATAATGCAATGGGACCTTCTTAGAAAAAATATTTTAAGACAAGCTTCTATCCTTTTAAGTTACAAAAGCAGAAAATTATGTGCCAGTATTATTCTAGGTGAAATATACACATATTTGCTTCTAAGTATCACAGAAAAGAAAATTAAACACACTATTTTCTTAAGTGACAGATTGTTAGAGAACAGATACAATGAATTTGGGATGATCTGAAGTTCAGTACTAACCTGCTGCTGAGAATTGTAGTCAAAAAGTCCTACAGTAGCTCCCGAAGAGTCCATTTGTACCTGATTGCCAGGATAGTCAAACTGTAGAGAATCAAGACCAACTTGTTCCATGGCATCTAGATTCTGATTTTCAGGATTTGAAAATTCTTCTACCAGAGGCTTGTGGGCTGTAGGATTGGGAAGTGGACCTAATCCTTCTGCGGTGCTGGGATTGGGGCCCAAGCGTTCAGCTACTTCTGTTGGGGAGGCTTGTCGACTTCCAGGGGTACGACTGTTTAGAAGAAATTCCAGATAGGCTCTTCAGTCTTAAATAAAGCTATCCACAGACAAAGTACAGCATTTCTATTTTAAAAGGATGGCTGAACTCAAGAGACTTTACAGAGGGAAGTGACAGACTGATTTTAACCAGCATGCACTGATGGCACTTTAAGACTATAAGGACCTTCAAATAACTGCAAGAAAAACAAACTAATCTTTGAGGCTGCTTTGAATGAAATAGAGTAAACAGTGGTCACCTGTAACTTTTGGGATGACTCTTTAGTGCATTTTGGAAGTGTCAGGAAATATTAGAAAATGTTGAGTTTTTTTTTTTAAAAATGAAACTGTTAACTACATCTCCTACCAAAGTAGGGGTGGGGTGAAGAGAGAGAGAACAAAAATTTCCACTGGAGAAAACTAAAGACACAATATAGCAAGAATCTTTTACATATCAAAAGCAAATAATGCATTCTTTACCTTAATAAGAAATGGAATAACAAGGTCCTCCCTTAGCATGACTAAACCATTTCATATCCTACACAAGTCATTTAATAGAGTGCGCTACACCAGATTACTGGTCAGGGGAAAAATCCTATTGATTCCAGCTCAGTTTCCCTAAAAATAAACATAGCCTGTTGTGCCAGAAGAAAATCTTTAGGATGGAGCAAAATGTAGGTGTTAGATAGCTGTTAACAGTAAGACAGAGATACGGAGTGGGAAATCATTTACTACGCCAAACCTCTAAAAGCTTCCAAACATGAAGGGCTGGTGACTACTGAGATGTAGATATCTACACTTACACACCTCTAGGTGCACTGGTGTTTATATTCCCATTAGAAGAGATGAAAACCTAGTCAATACCACCAACAAAGCCTAGATAGCAACTCAACTGACCAGTCACTAAGGGTTTACTTTAGTGGAAAAGCCAAATTGTTCTCTCATCTCCACCAGCTGTATTGATTACATCCCCACTGACTACAGGGGAATCTCTGTGCACCTATGATCACCTGAAGGCAAATATGTGAAGCAAGACTAAAACAGATTCACATCACAGAATCCCAACCCTATATTTGGTTAGATTTAGGGTAAAACTGGCAATTCTAGGATTCATACAGCCTTGGTACTACCTGTTCTTCCTCTTCAGGGCTCCAAAACTGAAGTATCTGTTCCTTACTGAAGCACAAGATTAATGCAAAGAAATCTGCCATCATTTAAGTATTTGCTGATAACAACTCTAAAGACTGCATAGCTAGTCTTTCAGTGAGTTTACTCAACAGTACTGTATGATCTACTACTCTGGGCAAAATACTTCCAAGATAAAGCAGTTACACTGTTGGCTTGTTGGTTTTGTGTTTAGTTTTTTTTTAATGTAATAACCAACCTCATAATGATTGTCTGTAACATACTGGCTATGGCATATCCTAGCTAGCAACCATTTCTTGCTTGACATACAGAACTTGAGTTTAATAATCCTTCTTCCCAAATCACATACAAAATCAACAAAGTGAAGAACAAAAGTAAAAAAGGCAGTTATTTCACTATATATTTTTTTTTTTTTAAAAATGTAAGTACGATAAAAATACAAGGAGGAAGACAGGACAAAGTTTGTTTACCTAATTTTGATTGCTCCTTATATTGGTGCTGTTCTGTTGCTATAGTTAAAGTTGTGTCAATACTTCAATTATAAACCTCTGTTTGGAGAGCTTTATGCCACCACTTTATGTGGCCCACTTGAATTACATAGCTTTGTTTTCATTTTTGAGAGGTTTACTGGCTTTGGATGCTTTTTTGCATTTGCATATTTTTAAATAATTTCTCTCTTTAGATAACGTAAAAGGTACTTTGCAAGCAACTATTTCACAATTGAAATAGATACCGGTAAAGAAAAGCATGACTAAATTTATTCTGCATTTTCTACATATAATGTTGATAGGTAACTACTGTGCATATTGCAGCATGCATCCGAAAGGAGCTAATTTGATCTAATACACCTGGAATTATACTGCGTTCAATAATCCATCTTTGAAATACACGTTTGAAGAATCCCTCCTTAACCTCAGGTAAACACTTTTTACTTTTAAAGGGTAGGAAATACATATGGGACTCAAACATGCATTTTAATATACTTGTTCAGTAATGAACTAATGAAACCATTAACTATTCAGTCATGTTCATCACATTAATACAAATTTATGAGCTGCACTCATTTTCTTATCTTGTTAAATTCTTCTGTATGACAGTTACATATGCATCACAGTTATTTAAAAACAAAGATTAGTCCTTTAAAAATACCCAATTTAAAATGCAGTTTAGTATTAGGAAAAACAGGCTTGGTGTGGTCTCATATACGAGTTCACAGTTCAAAAGCTCAAGCGAGGTCCAATTTCTTTTTCCCTAAGAAAACAATGAAACCACAACACCATTCTATACTGTGAATAGGTGACATCTAGCTATGTGAACAGGGAAGTACAATGTTTCTCCATATTCAGAGAAATTATTTCTATAAAGACTTCTGTGGGGAAATAATTGTGTCAGGCTGTGGTATTCACTAGCAAAACTAGAAGGAATATAAGAGTTCTGTAGGACTTGCTCTCTACAACAACAGATGCAAAAGTTTGAGAGTATTAAAAACAAGCAGAGAAAGAAAGGAATTTAGTTTGAAACTAAAAGGGTTAAAGTTTTCACCCCTCTAATTCACCACATTTTGAAGATACCCTTTTACTTCTAAGAATTACTATAATACAACGAATTTGTTTTATGAGAAGTGACACACACATTAATGACATCCTAAGAAACATGTGGCACAGTGGGAAAGGGAGGACATATGAGGTAAGAAGAATCAGTCTGCAGCTGGGTAATGTTTAAAGCTGACACACAAACCAGAACTGTAATAAAGCCCTTAAGAGACATGCTTGTCTTCTTGAGAAACAGTTAAAAGCTTACTTAAAATCTTTGCAATCGGCATCCATTCCATTTGGCAAACCTCTGCCATTTATTTTAGTAACATCCTCATCATCTCCTTGTTTAAGATCTCTGTTTTTGTCCTCCTCAAATGGAGAAGCCTTGCCTTTCTGATCTCCTTTCTCAGGTCCATCTGTTTCAGCATCTCTAGTGCCCTGAGGAAAAAGAATCTGTTTGATTCTGAATATTGAACAGAACACAATAGGAGCACCACAAGGTGACCTAATTCTACACTACAGTGCACGTAAACAATACAAACAGTTTGTTTTCAATTCAATTGCATTTGGTGGGTAACTTGGTCATCAAGTTTCAACCACATGCAATTAATAACTGCCAAAATGTGAAAAGGAATGCCAAGATTTATAATGGAAGAGCTAACTCAACCTTAACTATAGCGGTGCTATTAAAGTAGTAACACTTCAAATTAAGTCAAGTTTATTTTATACAGTTAAAACATCTAGAACAAAACAAATCCGTATGGAAACATAGACTAGGAAGATCTAGAATAAAGCCCATCACATATTTTAAATTAAGGTATTTGCAATCTTTTTCCTATCTTTATCTAACAGTGTTAGGAAAGTATTTATTTTTTTTAGATAGCTATTTAGTCAAGTTTCCCAAACTTCTTTCCTTTTCTGCCCTCCCAACTGAGGCAGAGATACAGATTGCAAACTACACAATTCTAAACAGTTAAAAAGGAAAATGAACAAATAGAGTGGGGAAAAAAAATAATCACATAAGATAGTAAGACCAAAGTAGGCAGCTAGGCAAGCTTAACACTGCATTACTTACAAAAGCTCCTTTCCTAAACCGGGAATCCAATTTATCAGCTGGAGAGGAACTTAACACATATTCTACCATGCTCACTCCAAGGCCACCACTTTCTGATCGTGGAGACAATACAGCATTTACTTCACTGTTTCCATGAAAACCCTGTCCAGGCTTTCTCTGTACCATAATAGGTTGGGACATAGAATGGTCTGTTAAAACAAAGAAATAAAAGTATTGTATTTTTTAAAAATACAACTTGCAATGTTTTTGCATTTCATTACAGAGGCAATATTAAAACAACAAGACCAAAATCCAGTTATGTAAAAAACTCCCAATCCCAGTTTCAAAAAGCGTTACTGGAACTTAATCACCAGTGTGGAATACATTTTCACAATTATAACTGAAAGAAAATAAAATTGAATACACAAGTAAAATCTGTAATATTTACTTTTAAATAATATTTAGTACTGTACACGACTGATTTTTCAATAGATACATCATTCACTTACGAGGTGTTCCCCATGCAGTCTCTCTCCACTCATCACCAAGGAATATCCCTTTTTGTCCATCTTTTGCTGAGTCATCAGGTTCCCAAAACTTTTTGGCAGGTAAAAGCTGCCCCAAAACAGAAAACAATTTTGTTTGAAATACGGTCATAAATGGGGGGAAACACAGCAATGATATTAAAAGGATATGCAAGTAATTAATTTTAGACACCAAAGGCAGCTTTACATAAGGAAATATGCATTGCCAAGGAATAATATAAACCCTAAAAAGTTATGTTCTCTTACTGAGGCTGTTGCTGTAAAAAAATCCTGAAGACCCCCCAAAAAGACTGAGATACTGAAGTTACACTGAGATACACAATATAGGAGCAGCTGTGAAAAAGCTAAATCAAGTTAATCCCCATGTTAAACCAACTCAATCCTTTCAGAAACATGAACATGACCTTTTCTCCCATGTTGGCTCAAAAGTTTGGCCTTTAACAACTACTATCATGATAGCCAGAAACAGCAGCAGTTCACTGTAAAATCCTGTACACTTAGAAATGCATCTTGTTCCAGATTCTATTAAGTGACTAATAGCCATGGTGGCAACACAGCTTCTTTGAGCCATAGGGATTTGCTGATTACAGATCTGTGATGTTGAAATTTGAAGTTCCGTGGACCAACTATTTCATTCAGCTGTACAATTTTTTTCATTGCTATTTCTAAAGCAGAAAGTTTCCTGCTATATCAGTATCACTTGTACTGTCTTTGAGGACAAAAGACAGTGCAACATGACAGAAGCACCACACAAAAATACCTCAAATGTTTTTACTTTATTTCTCTAACTTTTCCTGTTGTTAGAGGTAAAACTACCATATGCCACATATCACACTTCCTCTTGAATATGTAGCTAAACCCCCATCCTCTCAGACCATATTTTACATACTTCATAAGGTCCATCAACCAATACTACAATGAAAACAACTCACAAAAAAAAAAAGGAAGAGCTCTGAAAACAGCATCATACTCTATTAAAATATGCAAGATTTAGTGTTCAACTGATTTATTTATTTTTTTAATTTGGAAAAAACAAATGGGATTGCTCTTAAAAAAAACTAAGTATTTTGCCTAGCTAACCTACCCAAATCCCTGGGCAGTGGGGAACAACCTATGCAACCTACTCATCATGTTTAGCTTTATACTGTAGCAACTTTGCAATGCTGCTTTTCATTTTGTAGGGTAGTAGTAGAACAGAAAGCAATCATGTGATTATCTATGAAACCATGATTTTGAGAATGAGAATGTTTTATTTTAAATGCAGTCTAAGACAAGTTCAAATATGTGCCCAGCAGAGATGAGTGCTATGAGAAATACAAGTGAAAGTGCTGATCTTCTTTTAAAAGAAAAAAAACCAAAAACCAAACCAAAACAACAACAAAAAAACCCACAAAAAAAATGAAAAAATTAAACTGTATTCTACTTAGAATGGGATTTACAGAAAAAAGGTCATTACAATTTCAAGACAAAGATGCCCCTCAACTATTTAAATAACTGCAATTTTTTCCCCCCCCTTACAGTTTACAATCCGGCACCTCCCCGATGGCAGTGATTTAGATTTATTATTGCTGGCAGACTATACATATGACATACACTGTGCTCTTTTTAAAGGGATATTTTAGCTATTGGGGTGCCATCTAAATGAGCCACCTTAGTGGCTGTCAACAAGAGAGCACTTTTCAGTAAAACAAACCCAGTGAGTTCCTCTAACAGGCAACAAACCGCCCGACTTGATTAGCTCTACTGGAAAAGACTTCAGAAGTCATCATAAATTAACACAAGTAACTAAAATCATCATGCTTTACCCTTTGATAACACATGTTTTGCTTGGCATTTCCTGCATTTAATCCAATAATAAAAAAAAGAAGCTTTGCAGCAATACATCCAATTCTCATCTAACATAATGGAAAAGACTGATGTATTTCTTACTAAGCTCTTCCAACAGTAAGCTAAAAAGGTCTTTTTCAGTATCAGCACTGATCACTGTTATATCTCTTCCACATGAACAAAGCCCTTTTCTACACATAGATAATAACCAATTATGCTAAAGCTGCCTCTTAACCTCTCTGGTAAGTAACTGCACAGTCTTGATTACTAGCTCTTGAATTAAGGATTATTTTTAAGATTTGAAACTATTACTACAGTCTTCTATATTTCTCTGAAGTTTTGACAAACAAAATGGATACATTGTCCCTAAAATTAAATCTGTATGTGCTCTGGCACTAAGTTTGTGTAAGAGTAGACACTATAAAAAAATACTTAGTTTTATATTCTGTTTGGCACATTATTTCGTGTAAGCCTGTATTAGGTCCTGAAGTCCACTATGCTGGCCTTGAAATAGCAACAGATGACTAGAGAAGAGAAATAGCACCATGTGTCCATTCTCCTTCAGAATATTATCACAACCTCAAGGGTCATGATAGCTTTTGGGAGCTGGAGCCAGAAGCATCATCTGTGTCTAACCCATCTAACAGTTAAAATTTTAGAAGACATTTACAGAAAGAGGCCTGCAATGTAGCAGATCTCCTGCTAATAAAACTAGTCTGTTTCTCTACAGAATAAATTAACAAAGAATTACAAGACAAACAGATCAAGGAAACCATACATCTGGCTCATGTTATGCTGTCCTGATCCCAATATTGATTGATACCAGGCTCCATCTGAATGCAGCTCAGATGGATAACTTAACAGGATTTCCAGTACATATTATTTCCAAAATGTGTTATGGTATAATGAAAACAGATTTCATACTGTATTTCTTTACATTAGCACATGGAAGAAATGCTTGAGGATTCACAGTCTTTATTTTAGTAAGATTGAAAAGTGAGACTTAACAGTCTCCTAATGTTAAGTATTGGCTCCCAGTTACAAAAAAAAAAATAGAGCAAGAAGTATTAGAACTATAAACAATAAATAAATTTCAGTTTAGAGAAAAATCTACCCAGAGAAATTGAGGAAAAGAACGATTTCCCAACAGCTAGAAGCAGATCACATGACCTCCCTTTCACACCTTTCAATGTAGGCTGAGAGCAGCACATAGGAACATAGAACTACCAACTATATATTAGAGGGGTATTTCTGAGGACATTTCCTTTAATATTTTTGAAGGTTACAATAAAAGGGAAGGTTAAAACAGCCATGGAATCTACTCCAGAACTATGTTACTGTTGTGAGATAAATTAAGAAAATTGCTAAGTCAACTTAGCTATGTGAACCTGTATTACCTCAAGATACTTTGAAGTCATCATTGGCATGACAGACCCAAAGCTAGCAAGTGTGGGGTCAAAATACAGGATCAATTTCTGATGCTGTATTACTGTACCAGAGCTCTGGCACTCTGTGTGTGGTTCTTTTGTTGTGTTTCATTTAGAACAGCTTCGCAGATCCACAGAATACCAATCAATCAGTCATGCAAATATATCTCCCTCAATCTCAGATAACCTAAAAGATCAGCAGGAGCAGTCATATAGACCCCAATTTAATTCCCAGGCATCTGTGCCATCCTTCACTATAATCTTTCAAAGGACTTTTAAGGGCAGCAAAAGAACAAGCACTAATTCGGATTTCACCCATCTACTCTATCACACTGTTGGTACTATCACAGGTAACTTACTAACACCTTCACCTTCCAAAACTAGTTTTAAAAGCTGGGCAGGGGACTGAAGCAAGTGTATCTACTGTGGCTACTTGGCTTTCTAAAGACCAGGGCTTCAGCTACTATTGCTTTTTCAAATAGAAGATGGTTCCAAAAAGTTTATATGGAATCCCGGATGAACAAAAATTGCTGCGAACCAACTGGTTGCTTAAAAGCTTCAAAAAAAAAAGTAACAGCCATGCGTCAGCCCAGAGATGTGCAGCAACTAGAACAAGGCCTTTGTCCTTCATGTTTCCTGTAAGGATGACAATCCTATCATCATTTTAAGTTAGTTAAGCTGAAATATTGCCACTGGTTCATTTATCAACTGAATTAGGTTGAATTAACTGAATCGAGCAAGACAAAAGGATCAGCATTTGAAATCTTAATTCAATGTGAATTTATTACCATGAATGTCCTGTCAGGGCAATTAACTCTAACACAAGTTGGTAACTTCCTAAACAGTTCAGAGAACTGCTTTTGAAGGAGCTAAGTGATACTCCATGATATTAATTCCCTTCTCCCCTCCCCCTTCAAAGTACACTGATTTAAAAACAAACTGACCAAACAAACCAGTAAAAAAAGTAGTCCTCCTTCCCTCCAGCTAAATTATACAATAGCACCCTTCACACTGGTTAAAGTCATCTTTCAAAGAGTAATTACCGGGAGGGGGAAAGTTATCACACATTTCTCCAGGCTGTGCCAGTTTCACTTGCTCCAAACCTTTTCAGATCCCAGTCTCCTTGGCTTCTCAAAGGTAGCAAGTACTTGTGTTTCACTAGCCTATCTTAAATACAGTGACACTGAAAACACACCTAATTTCATACAGATGTTAAACTTTCAAACAAATTACTCTGCCACTTCCCAGGAGTATCAGTGATCTAAAAAAAAGCTGACATAGTAACACAGTAGATCCAGTCAACAACTTTTGCAAAGTACTTAGTTTTTATCACTACTTTAGGACAGAAATTTTCAGTTGCCTGAAAAATAAATTTTGTCTTGAGAAGCCCTTTGTTTCATGGTGTATTATTTAAGACTTCTTAAAGTGTATCCACATTTCCAAAATACCAACTGGATTTTCAGCCGTTGATAATTACCTCTCCCATTCCCCGAGATTCTAGGGCAAGAGCTTGAAACTCATGATTCATCTCATCCACAGATCGAACCTGTAGAGAGAAAACCAGAAGAGCAATCCATTAGTGAAATGCCTTTTCAAAAGCTGAGACTGTAATACCTCACAAGATTTCTGACAACTGAAAGCACACAGGAAATTCACTACTCAGTCCAGGCTGAACACAAGTTTAGATTTCATGAACAGCAACAGTGACCAATTTAATGAACCACACTAATATAATAATATGCAAGAAATTCCAAGAGACTTAGTTTTAATCTTCATCTATCCAAACTGGTATCACTCGCTATGGAAACAATGAGCAACATTCTATTTGCAACAAAAGCAAAAAAGTGAAATTAAAGATCTGAATGTACAATGTCGCTTGGGAAAGGGATGAGCCGTTGCTCACAATGTTACTGAGCACACTTAGCACCAAACAAAGAAAAGCTTAGAAGACAGAAACTACTAGTAATGCACTGCTTTTAAAGATCTAGTAACTGACTGCATAACACAATTTCTCATGCCTTCTTCCAGGAAACAGCGCTCTTCCTTCTCTATGTGCTGGGTTTTTTTTGTTGCTTGTAAACATGGAAGGCATATTGCTAAAGCAAGTGTTGCTGCTGCAGCAAAACCTCCTTTTGCATGGCACACACAATGCACTGGGTGCATTCTTTGTTGAGAAAACTGTTCGCACAAGTTTTCAAAGCCATGACAAGCTTAGAAAAACAATTTTAAAAGTTCTGAATTGCTTCTCCCCTTCCCTTGTTTCTCAACAGTGAGATGAGCAGGTTAAAATGGATAAACACACAGTAAAACTGAAGCTTTCCTCCCAGTTGATGTCTCCTGAGGACTTAATTTCACCTAGTCAGCCCATGTTTACATTAACAAACAAAACATAATCACAGAATTGTAGGGGTTGGAAGGGACCTCGAGAGATCATCGGGTCCACCCCCCCTGCCAAAGCAGCTCCCTAGCTCATACTGCACAGATAGTTGCCCAGATGGGTCTTCAGTATCTTCAGGGAAGGAGACTCCACCACCTCCCTGGGCAGCCTGTCCCAGAGCTCTGTCACCCTCACTGGAAAAGTTCCTCCGCATGTTGGTGTGGAACTTCCTGTGTTCCAATTTGCAGCCATTGCCCCTTGTCCTGTCTCCACTGACCAAAGAAAAGGGGCTGGCCAATTCCCCCTGCATCCCATGCTTAAGATATTTATAAACACCAATTAGGTTCCCCCTCAGTCTTCTTTTCTCCAGGCTGAACAGCCCCAGCTCTCTCAGCCTTTCCTCATAGGATAGATGCTCCAGGCCCCTAATCATCTTCGTAGCCCTTCTCTGGACTCTCTCCAGGAGATCCCTGTCCTTTTTATACCAAGGAGTCCAGAACTGGACACAATACTCCAGGTGGGGCCTGACCAGGGCAGAGTAGAAGGGGAGGATCACCTCCTTCGACCTGCTGGCCACACTCCTGATGCACCCTAGGATCCCATTGGCTCTCTTAGCCACCAGGGCACACTGCTGGCTCATGGCCAACCTGTTGTCAACCAGGACCCCCAGGTCCTTCTCCACAGAGCTCTTCTCCAGCAGGTCAACCCCCAGCCTGTACTGATACATGTGGTTGTTCCTCCCCAGGTGCAAGACTTATAACACATTAAGATTCCTTTTCAAAAAAGAATAAAATACTAGGCAAAGAGAAAAAATCTCATGCTGCTTATACTCTACACCAACTTCTCCAATTCCTTCTTAGTTTTTGAAAGTGTTAATTACCTGCCAACAGATGCTCTACTCTCAAAACTCTACGCTCAAAATATTATTATTGCCTCATAATAATTATAAGCCATTAGCTTCTGAGGCTGAGTCTCTCTGTACTTCTGAGAAAGAAATTTCACATTTTAAAGAAATGTTCCCTCAGAAAGAAGATGTAGTTAAGATGGATTCTGAAACCAAATTGCAACAATTTCCATGAGCTACTGAAGAGCAAATTTAGTTTCACAGTGAATTATGGAGTAGGAAGGAATCTGCACCTTGACCTTTCTTCCAGTGATGCTGACATTTAAGTCAATTAGGTTGATTTTATTCCTTATAAAACTGAAAGTAGATTTGCATGTGTCCTTAAAAAAGTTAATGACTTTTATAAAATTAATTTTAAAATACATCTATAATTCATATGAAAAGCTTTTTATTAGTTCTGAGGGATAATCACGTCTTTGTGCACACAGAAAAATTAACAGCAGCAGAAAAATTACTTTAGAAACAAAAAAAATCAGAAATTCATATTTTTAAGACTTCTGAATTTGGATATTACAGGTTCTGAAAACAGAATTTCTTCTATGGATGGTTGAGTTCATTATTTTACCAGAAGCCATCTCCCCACTTCAGTTTCAATTACAATCAAATAGTAAATTAGGTACTTCTGTCTCAAAAGGTGGTTTTGGTGTAACAGTATCTCAAAACAGAACTTGTAGCTACAGCTTGCCAATCTGTATTTACCATAAATACTACCAAAATCACTGTCAGATAAAACACAGCCAAGCTTGAAAGATTTTCAGTTGTGTTTTGGGGGTGAGTTTTTTATATTTGTTTGTTGGTGATTTTTTTTCGGGGGGGGGGGGGGGGGGGGTTTGGTGGTGGTGTTTTTATGTTTTGATCTGTGTTTTGGGGGGGGGTTCTTCTTTTTTGGTGTCTCAGGACTTAATACCAAAGACTTATTTTCCACAATTCAGCAAAGTTCAAAAACACACTGACACACTTTCAGGTCTCCAAGAAAAGACAAATCCAACAATCAGGCAAGGACATTACTAACTCCCTTTTTTTTCCAGACCTTTCACAGTCAACTCCAAGAAACAGAAGTTTTCTGAAACTCTAAATCAATTTTAGTACACTGAATGCTGCTTTTACTCACTGGCCCTTTACTACAAGCATGAAATGTAAGTTAGTGTTATCTATTGCCATTCAGCAGCAAGAGAAATAACGCAGGCTTTTTACTGTAGCAGAGGTCTCCATTTCCATCAAAACCAGCAGCCTGCAGAATCCTGTCCCCAAACATGAATTCATTTCACAGATCAGTTTACAAACTGCAGAAAACACAGGCAGCATTAATGTCTTCAGAAAATCTGCTTTCTGCAATGCCAGTCCTATTGCTACAACAGAGGAAAACATCCAGAATGACAACCAGGCCAGGTTTACTGCATATAGACGTGTCCTCTCCTCAAACAAGACACTCTGGTTAGGATCATTTGTATTACCAGGAAGTTTTATTTTCTCTAATTTAATGCCAACAACATTCACCTAATCGATACGCTCCAGAAATAAACATGAATTTGCACTGCTTTACCTCAAATTCAGAACATCTAAAAAAATCCCTCTTCTCTATTCACTCCCTGTAATCTGGAATAATTCATAAATAAGAGGCCTATGAAACTTACAGCTCAACATTTAGATTTTTTTGTTTTGTTTTTGTTGATTACATCTTCTTTCTTGGTCTTTTTTCCTCCCCCACAATCACTCCTCTTTTTCCATTTACCACCTACCTGCTTTTAGGATCTAATCTTAATTTTCAAGAGCTGAATGCTAATAAGCCTTTCCAACTAAAAGAGGCTGGTCATGGTTTCAAACTTCTGATATATATCACATTATTCCACAGGGCCCCCCAACTTACTCATAAATGGATACTACACACCAAGGCAGTCTTTAGGTATACCAATTCCTCACACACGGCTGTTAAATAGATAGAAATGCTAAAGCCTTTCCCTTTGACATACCAATCGCAAGTTCTGCTCGTTTTCCTCCTTCCACAGAAATGAGATACAACATACCAGGCCATATCCAGGCCTGAGGTTGGTGGCCCTGCCTGTGGCAGGGGGGTTGGAGCTCTATGATCCTTGGGGTCCCTTCCAACCCTTGCCATTCTATGATTCTATGATACCAGTATTGGTTCAATTTTCAGCTCAGCAGCAAGAACACAATTTTAACAAACAGTAAACCCAGTATTATTTGGCTGCCCCTTCCTCCCTAAGTTTTACACTTTCTCTTTCCACCTGAGACTTACAAAATTTCTTTCAAACCTAGAGGCCTATAAAAAAGCCTTCCTTTACTCTGTCAAAGCTCCTAGTGAGAGTAGTTAGCTCATTTCTACTGTAATTTCTCATTTCGCTACCTCATCCATTATCCACAAGACAATCCTCAATCCTGAATTCTGCAGTGTTCAGCCAAAAAACTGAGTTCATAACAAAGCTAAGCACATCTAATCAGCTACTGACAAACAGGACAGTCCTTCTCTCAACAGCATTTGCCACTCCCCTTGCAATGAACTTGGGAATCATCAAGTAAAGTGTTTGATTCAGAAGATTCAGAATTTCACCAGATCAGATACTGGCTGAAACATCACACCAAGGAAACCAACTAAATTCAACACAGGAAAAGCAACATAGAGAAACTGATCTGGAGCACAGCGTAGTAGGAGTATTTGATAATATCCATTTCTGGAATGCAGGCACCCAGATCTAGGAGAAAGTAGCGTCTCGAATAACCCCGAATTCTGCCAGAAAAAAAGCTTCTAACCATTTTCTTGCAAAAGCAAAGATCAGCCCCTTCCTTTGACACAAAATAAACTGGGGGAAAAGTATTAACAAAACAAGAAATGTATACATTAAGTGGTTAAACCAACTGAACAGAAAGTCAGAAAAACAGGTTTTCTGCATTGTAAATTCT
Organism: Laterallus jamaicensis coturniculus; assembly: GCA_022605575.1. NCBI lineage: Eukaryota > Metazoa > Chordata > Aves > Gruiformes > Rallidae > Laterallus > Laterallus jamaicensis. The sequence goes on from JAKCOX010000050.1 coordinate 566,936, forward strand.
AAATTTCATTCCTCCCTTCCCAGGTGAATATCCTAACCACCTTGACAAAGGAGGGCATGTTTAATACTTGAAGCTGTGGTACTTAGCCAAAAATTAACACAAAACACTTGGTAATTGCAGTACTATGACTGGAAAGAAGAAGCTGCTGCTACTCACATTGCAAATGCTTCAGCCTTTTCCTTTCTTTTCCTGAATGACTAATGCAAAATACCTTTCTAGTAGTCTTCTACAGGGGCGGCTCTTCTGCTGCATTTATCTCATGTACAATATATGCTTGAATATATGCTTGTGCAGAGACTTAGCATCATCAGCAAGTTAAATTAGATTATGAAAAAATTGCTGTATTTTAAGAAACAGTATATATAGCAATTCTGCCAGCCCTACATTAAGTTAAATGCTGCCTTGTAAAGTCATGTCAGACACTTAACTAGATATTAAAAACAAAAAAATTCAGCTTGAAACTACTAAATAAAATTAGTATGTTAATGCAAATTAAAACATTAGACACAAATCTAGAAGACATTTAACACAAAGGAAAACTATACAAGCCTAAACTGCAAACCCCCAAACCTCTATTATCATCGGGGGGTGGACCCGATGATCTCTTGAGGTCCCTTCCAACCCCTAAGATTCTGTAAGATTCTGTGATTAAGAAATACTGCTATTCAGGGCTGTATATACATATTTCTACTCCAGAAAATTTTGCCAAATTACATAAAACATCATTATTTTGGTTTAGAGGCCAGCCAATAGTGCAATACAGATAACAAAAGCTGTTGAGCAGATGAAACAGCAACTAAGAGAGTAACAACTGAACTGTTTTGTACACAAGATGCTTACAAACTACTAAATCTTTTGTGTAACTTTCCAAGCAAACTAAGCATCACTTGATTAAAGCTGCCTTTGGCAAGAGGCATCTTCTCATACTGAAGCATCAAGGAACCAAAGCTTTGCTTGCTACCAAACTGGTTAGTAACAATTACTGCTCCTCAGTAATTCAAAGCCTTACTGACACGCTGGGTTTTGCAGAGATAACATTTTCAGAGGACCATATGGAGCAGTAATGCAACTGCAGACTTAACTAAATACTCCAAAATGCCCAAGCTCCTTAAACTGTCTGAATGAACATAGACATTTCTGACAGAACACTTCGGCAGCCAATAACATGTTTTCTAACAGTTCTAACATGTATTTCCACGGTTATAATCTCAAAGGCATAAACATCATTCCCCAGTAAGTATTAAATAACTTGCACTGCATTAAAATATAGTATTATAAAACAAACTCAAACTTTTTGCAGGCAAGTGAATAATTCTATCCCTCTATTTTAGGCTTCTTGACTCGTCTCAGATCAAGCTGTACTTTTGCACTTTGACCTGTAATACATTCGAATACTCTTAACAAAACCAAATTTCACTTGTCAATTTGGTTGGCCTCAACAATCACTCTGGATCTTAACATTCTTATGTTTTATATCCTTGTGAACATTGTATGTTAAATTTGAGAATTAATCCTCCAGCGCTGAGGATGCCAGCAATGAAAAAATGAAGCCAGAGGATTTCAAGGTAAGGTTTCTGCAGCATGTAGCATGGGGGGAGGGGTGTGGGTCTGTGTAAACTATACTCAGCAAAAACACTGTACAGTCTGCTGAAAAAGCTAAGTCACAGGAGGGCAAGGTGATCCTAAGAGTTCTCCCTTGTACACACAACACTGAACAAATGTCTGTCTTGCTTTCTTTACAATAGGAGTATCAGTAATCTGGAAGCATGCCCACAGGAGAATGGAATTCCCTATGTTTGTAGAAGCAGCATAGATATAAAAATATTCATAAAGTTATGCTGGATAGTGTCTCAAGTCACTGCCAAGTTTGAATATTACAGATTTATCTACACAGCCCTTTGCCACGATACAGAGAAAGCATACAGGACATCACTTTCCATTAAAAAAACCGAAGGAAAATGAAGCCTATCTTGCCACCTGTTTCCTAGTTGTGTCATGGTTCACTGGCCTAACAAGATTCAGGAACACTGGGTTCTGCTCCCAGCTATGGAATGAAACATGTTCTAAGGAACGAAACATGTTCTAAGGAACAGGTAGTTGCAGGTATTTCCCTCACCATCCTGTAAGAAACTAACCATTTGCTTACACAGACTTTCATGTCTGTCTTTTCATCCACCTTCAAGCTCTGCCCAAAGAACAGTAGAACCATTAGCACAAGTTTTTCTAAACTACTGTCAGCAGCCTTCAAACTCAGGATCTTAATCCCTTCAAGTTAAATTCTGGCAGAACTACCAGCCCCACATAAATCAATAATAATGTATCTGTACAGAAACCAGATTTTATAGTTATTTGTATCAGTAATATTGTTTGCTTAATAAAGAGCTAAACTGATATGTTCCAACTTCAGGAGGGTATATAGCTTATACTAAATATCTTAGTAGATTTCTCAGTCTCAATCATGTCAGAAATTATCCACTTGAAAGAGCTTCTAAAAAAAAATGTACGCAACAGGAAGTGAGGGTGACAGATGTTGCAGAAGTTTGTAAAATAAAAGTCTAGAGTAGAGACAGCTGACAAAATGTTTGTATGTAATTTAACAAAATAGAAGAAAAATCCCATAAAAATTTGTCAAGTGTGTTTTTGTAAACAGGGAGTTACTTTTAAAAATTCAATTAAACAGTTGATTGTAAAAAGATTTATCCACACATTTTAAAACTTATTTAAATGAACTACAAGGAAAGGTAATTCTTAAAAAAAGGAGACAACTGGTCCCTTATTGCTTATAAAGCTGAAGAGCTGTCTTTCATACAAGAAAACATGTAGGTTTCATTTTCAGTAGGAAGTAAGTTTAGGGGTAATGTTCCTACATAAAAAATACCACAAAAGGAAGACAGTATATGTGTTCAGAAGTTTGAAAACAAAGCTGCAAAATAAAATCTGAATTGCAGTCCTTGTCTAAACACGCTTATTATTTCATTGATTCTGATTACTTACATGTACAGGACATCTTTTTTCTAATTTTAGAAAACTACACTTTTCTTGTTAAGCAAGCCAGTTAGCATCACCTTCGTATAAGAGTAATAAGTACTCTCAGTGATGTAAGAGACATCTAGGGGAATTAATGAGATAAATTTCTAACCATTGTAGTTTTATTCCACAGTGAAAGGCTTTGTGAGTAATAACACTATTCAGTTACTTCTATAAGGAAGAGTGACATTCATTTACTGCATTATTATTTCAAGATATCAGCCTTTGTTAATTCACCAGTAACTTATTCAAAAACTTTATTTAGTAAATTACACAACTTAATAACAAACTTGTGCGTTCTCTAGGCATTACGGTATAAAAACCCCCCTCTTTGCCTTTTCTCATGAACTCTGCATAAACCCAAAATTTATCTACACACAAGCAGGAACTAGGGACAACTTATCTCAGTATTCAGTGTAATGATTAATGAAACATGGAACTTTCATTCTAAGAGAGAGTCAACAAGCTTTTCTTAAATGTGTTAACAAGAATTGGAACAGTTCAAATGTACAGGCCTAGAAACAAGTACAAATTTCCAGAAACTAACTTTCTATGTTGCAATCAAGACTTATGTGTTTTCTTTAGGTATCCAAATTATTTCCGCTTTTCTATTTGCTACCAGAGAATCCATAACAGAACACATCTCACCCCTTCAAAATATTTAAAAAAAAAAAAAAAGGCTTTAAATTTTCACTTTTAGAAGTTAGGGGTATTTAGTATCACCTTAAAAAGCAAACAGCTTTAAAGGAACCTCAGAGAGCATAAATGATTTTAAACCAATATAATTTATACCATTAAAATGAGTTTGTATGTATGCATATACATACACACACAGACCCCACACCCCCATTACAAGTGGGGTTAAGGAAATGACACAAGTCAACCCTATATAATTACCAGTAAACAGTTGTATTTGGTGTTATCGTAGCACTGGTAACGGAAAAGTTCCTCCCCACCCCTAGCAATTCTGGATACATCACAATCCCCTTCCTTAAAGCATTTACTGCTGAACATGGCAAATGCACAAATGCAGTTATAACAACTCTTATTTTTTCAAGTATACAGTTTAAGAACACTATGTGGATACTTAGTGCCTAGCTTTTTGTACTGAAAAAGAAATTTATGGCTTTCTTGCTTTATTCTGTGCAAAAACTAAAGCTCCATCATTAATTGTCCTGCTCAGAAGTTTCCAGCATCATGACTTCTCCCTCACAGTCCAGTACCCTTTAAACAAACTCCATCGTGGGTCTGGTGGTTTTTTGACTTCGCTCATCTAGCAGGCAAGAAGAAAACAGGGATACCAATGCAGCCTGGTCTTTTCAAAGTGTGATTTAAAGCCAGAGACAAAGAAATGGAACTACCTAGTCTTTAAGCAATTAATTTAATAACAGCTAGTATAAAGAAATTCAGAATTTTTAAGCTTCTCACTCCAGTTGTTCAAAAGAAAGTTGCTGATAAAGCACACGAGTTCACCATGCCACCAGCATAGGATGGCAGTGAAAAACACAGAAGTTTCCTTGATTCTTCCAGCCTTTAAACTGTGCATAACCTCAAAGACAGACAGAAAACACTAAAGTCTATTTCTTTTAATGTATTTTAAAAGAATTACTACAAGGAAGCACATGTTTTCACCTTATCTGTCTACTGCAGCAGAATAGATACTTAAAGAAATTGCTGTTATCAATTCTTTCAGCTGTTTTCTAAGGATGTTCTCTTTGGACAACGTGTGTATTTAACCACAGATTGTCTAAGAGGTCAAAAAAACAGCCAACTGAAAAAAACATACAAGACGACTGCTTCTAATTCAATAAGCTTCATTCCTAATTCAGTAAGCATTGCAGCTTAGCACTGGATATTAATATCTCATTAAATGTTGACCAGCATAGTACTTGAAAGTTAAAGTCTAAAATAAAGTCTAAAAAAACACCGAAGACTTTATGCTGATGACAATTAAGGTATTAGAAATAAAGCAGTCTATTTACAATTCAAATTAAGGTAATAAAAGCTTTATAACAAAAATTAGTTCAGACTGGCATTAGTACATCCGTGTTACAATGGATTTAACTTTTTCACTTCAGAAGCCTAAAATTTAAAAGCATGTGTGTAAAGGCAGCTATCAGTACATCGACTGCAGAACTTGGGGCAGGCAGAAGCAATAAATACAGACACACACACACAAAAGAGGAGACAAATTTTTGAACTGCCACCTAACAAAATACAGGAAGTGTTTTTACAAGAAAACCTTCTGATTAGATGCCTAAATTCCAGGCTATTAATTCTCATCCAAAGTAAAATATTCCTCCAACAATTCACCCCATTACATGCTGCCCCCCTGCCTGTCACATACTTCCCACTACTTCACATTCCCTGCAAATTCCAATCTCCAAGCTGTCACCTATCTCTTCCATTGCCTTCACAAAGACACCTGTGGGTCCTCATCTCCTCCATGCAATAAAGCAGTGCCATACATTTTCATAAACCCACATTTTAATCCCACAAAAACCCCTAAATACTAAAACTGCAGATAGGAACCTAATTAGCACAATAACACAGACACAAAATTAGAATATTTTTATTCACTTCACACACTGAATGATAGAAGTAAGAAAATATGAAGAAATAAACTGCAAATGCAAAATGCCTGAGTGACTACACGCAGCCTTTTACCCCCCAAGCTTACTGGCTCCCATCACCTGATCCTGGACGTAAAACTCTCCTTTCTTTCAACTGAATCACATGAAAACACCTTGGAGTATGTCACAAAATATTCCTTTTTAGCTATTTTAAATCAAAGGGAGGGGAAGAGACAGGCAAGTTGCCTTTTTCCAGCTATGTCTGCTGCCAGAACTCTGAGTCACAAGCAGGTAATAAAGTGATGTTTGGAGAAGACAAGTTGCAAGACAAAAAGCCAAAACTTTTAAATTCATCTGAAAAATGTATAGTACTAGCTCCACATTATACAGTTGTATGATGGGAAAATCTCACCGTAAGGTCAAGAACAGATTATGTTGCTCTCAGTTTGAATGGTGAGATTACGTTCATTGTTCCAAGGTATGGCTACATGACTGTGAGGTCTTATATTGGAAAATTATTTCCCATTTTCTATTGCACAAATATATTAGTGTTATATTTGTGGAAGTCATGCTGAATATTCACAAAAATTGATAGAGCTTCTCCTCCATATCACATAAGTACTAAAAATCTCTTGAACTCAGTAAGACTCTCTCCTTTGATCTCTCCACCCCACCAAAAAAAGGATTATTTTTGTTTTAGCAGCTATTCACTAAACTTCTCCAGAAATTTGTAAATTCTAACACTGTAATTCTTACAGCAACTGCAACTCAACTGAAGCTTTGTGCAAAGACACAATTTATATTTTTTTGTTTACAGCACTGCTATCCTTTAGATGCTTTCAAAAGGCCACTACAATCAGAGCATCTGGCATTCTTTTATGTAAGTGTTGCTTCTCTGGGAAAGACTTGTTTTTCCCCACCATCAGTTCCTAACCTTTTCCTTCTAGTAGGAGGAAGCAGAAGCAGCAAACGTTAAAATTCATAACCACGTGCGTGTCTTTAGCTTAAACAAAGTGCCCAAGTACCTTTTGCCATGAGGGAGGTTAGATAAGGAGGTTAGCTACAGGCTGGGCAAAGAACAGATTGATGGCAACCCTGAGAGGGGCTTGGAATATTGATGTATGAGCAGCTTAACATGAGCTGGCAATCCACACTTGCAGCCCAGAAAGCCAACTGTGTCCTGGACTGCATCAAAGTCATCGTTACCAGCAGGTCAAGGGAGGTGATGATCAGAGGGCTCTCCTACAGAAAAATTCTTCCATGTGAGGGCAGCAAGGCACCGGCAGTTTGCCCAGGGAAGTGGGGGATGCCCCCTCCCTGACAGTATTTAAAGCCAGGTTGGATGAGGCTTTGGGCAACCTCAGCTAGTGGAAGCTGTCCCTGCCCATGGCAAGGGGCTGGAACTGGATGGTCTTCGAGGTACCTTCCAAACCAAACCAGTTTTTGATTCTATGAAAAATGAAGACATAAACCTTGTGCTGTCTCACACTGCTGCAAGCCCTTTGCTTCAGTATGTGGTAAGAATATATGCAAGTCCTCTGACATCCAGGGAAATATATACCTTGAGTTTCACAAAAACATCATCTCTAACTCCAAATATTAAAACAGCTGATAACTAAGCCTTTGTATCCCAGATAATTCTTTATGACATAAATGATAATGACAAGCAGATCACTAACCTATCTGCAGCCACATGGAGATATTAACAGATGATATCACAGTCAACAGTTGTCTTCCTTAGATGCCGTGCTATCCAAGAACCTGCTTTTTTAGTCTTGAGGTCAAGAAAAAGTCAAAACCCCAAGTGAGACAGTTTTTATGCTTAGTTTATCATCCTTTATAACTCTTCTCAATATTAGATGTTTAGAGGAAGATGAATGAAACCCGGGTATGGTTACTTGTAGATTCAGAAGTTTATACTTAATCCTGTCAGTCAGTGCCTGAATGTTCACTGCTGTTTTAATATGAAGGGTGACAACGGCTGCGTCCTAACTCAACTTGCTCTTCTGGCTTTGGCACCTTGTATTGAAAAGTTGCAATTGCATTACATTTAAACTGAGTGCCTAAAGATTTTTGCGTTATCATCTTTCATGCAAATGGGCACTCCTCTAGCCTCTGCCCTCCCTTATGCTGCCAATTATCCTGTATACCTCTCCTTCTGCCAGCAAAGTAGTTCAGCTTTACAAAGTTTTTGCCATAGGAGTAACTGCTGTCCATCACTTTAATATTCTGTTGCTACAGCTGAAGCAACCTTAGGACACAGACAGAATGTGAATGTTAACAATGTCACACATTTCCATGCCTCTTATTCTGAAATGTTAGAAGCCAACCTGTCAAGCACACACTTATCAGAAAGATTTTTCCATTTCAACTAAGTGTTAAATTCCATTCAACTGTAGCCTCTCAAATGTGTGTGGCACCAGACATTTTTCCATCGCAGTCTCGATAATTCCCAAATCAGCATACATTAGGCCTCAGTACTACCATGAAACTCCAGGATAAACCATTTGCTCTTTCCCTGTGCCTCAATAGGCATTATAGTGTGTTAATACAGAAGAGAGCATTTCAGTTGGAAGGGGTCAACTGCCTGACCACTTCAATACAGACCAGTAGTTTAAGCATGTTATTAAAAGCATGAAGTGTCTTCCAACGACTGACACTTTATTGACCACAACTCATTTCTCAATAATCCCAGGAGGGACACTGACAAGTACTTCTTAAGTCTTAACCAGAGTAAAAAAATAAATATCCTACTAGACAAAATTATCCTTTAGTATTGCCTTATTCTTAATAAAATGCTCAGTTCTTCTGAAGACATTTCAGACCAAAATGATGTTTCCCTAGTCTTCTCAGGAATTAGTTTATTTGAATTAATCAAGTATATTAACTTCTTATTCTTCAAATGTGTTACTCGTCTTTAGCACTTCAACTAATGTGAAGACTCTTCAAAATCCATCAGTGATTCCAGCCAATTTGATATGCTCCTCTTAAATCAAATTGCTTACAACTCCTATTTCTATATACCACTCAGTCAAAACTATCACCTATCTGCCAGTACAGAAGAAAACACAAGGTTTTTCTACATTCTGTATTTACTTCAATTCACCTGTTAAGACTTCGGCCTTATGCCAGATTTTTGCCAAAAGACATGGGTTTCAAAAGATAATTTAAGTTATCCTTAATTTCATTACAAGAAAAATTCTTACTTTTAATTTTTGCTTGAAAAATCCCTGCTGAATTCACAATCTTCCATGTCTGTATTTCATGTTTTAGACATTTTAAGTTCCTACTGAATCAATGGCGGTAGAGCTCCACTGTCTTACTGAAAAAGTTCAATCTTGCTATATATATGTAAGATGCTTTTTTATTACTTTGGCATTACCTGGCATTCTTTGACAGGCTAAAATTCATGTAAAATCTACAGTTTTAAGTCATGCTTAGATAATGTGTACTGAATCAAAGATTTCAGTATCTTCGTTTCTCCTTCATACCTTCATCTGGACAACTGGCTCTAAGCTTGAGCAGGTGTATTGGACAGGAGGACCCAGTACTCACAGAACACATTTGTAGCTAAACTCCTTCCATCATTTGCATACATCTGTATTTTAAAAAACCCCACATTTCCTTAGTACTTCTAACTCAGTAGCTGTCTTCTCTTTAAAAAATAAAAATAGAAAACCCCAGTACCTTCTGTTTTAACAAAATTCCCCAAAAACACTGGTACACAGAACTGAAACGGGGAAGTATCCTGATCTGTACTTGACTTGTTAGTTTATATCACTAAGAATGGGAGCAGTGAAAAATGGCAGAAGATTAAGGCAGTACTGATTACAGGAAGTTGGAAAACACTTTTTTTCCACTTAGGAAACAATGCACAAAGTAAGAGAACTTTCCCCTTCACTAAATCTTCCTAATGGGTATAACCTTTGAAACACTTAAATATAGCAGCTCCCCTGCACATCCCATTCAAGTTACCAGAAAACACACGGAAGTTTCATGACGTTTACCTGCTGGATGAATGCAGAAATACTTCGATGGACCAAACTGGTTATTAAACAAACCTGTTGATTAAGACATGTCTCTGATCATTGGGGACAGAAAGCAGGTGGCAGGAGAGATGCAACTTCAATGCATCATTTACTTAACCGGTGAATAGTGTTACACAATGTGTCAGCCTTCGGGAAATGCTAGTGAAAATCCAAACTTGCCTGTTCTAACAGTCTGAACACTGGCAAGGAAAAACCCAGTGTTTTCATACTTGGGGAAAGTGGACAAATAGAATATTGTATAATTTTGTATTTACAGAACTACTTTACAGATAGTCCTGCTTTTAAGGCCAGCAAATTTTGTTTATTCACATTTGCTCCTATATTTACTACCTTTTTTTTTTAAAAAACACATTCTGTAACCCCTTGGACTTTTGAAATTGAGAAAGTTCCTTATGGACTTTCAAGAGTCCTGGAGGAAAATGTCATTCCTATCTGAACTTCACAATGAAGTGGGTTTTTTTAAAATAAAATTAGGAAGCCATCTCAAACTCTACAACTTCTGTTGTACTTGAACTTCTTTTCAATCTGCAAGTGTAACACGTAAAACTGTAAGCTAAACCTGCATTACGTCTCAAAGCCTACCAGAAGCAAGTCCTTTTACAAATGAAAACTTTTTTTTTTGCATAAATTCAAACCTAATAGTGGTATTCTGATTAAAAATAGGTACTCACAGAAACATGAAATCCATACATAAATTATACAGTTCAAACGGAATATGTCAATTACTTTATGCTATTTAATTTATAATTGCTTTAATAAAATTAACTAAGTTTCAGAATTTGGGTTGCTACAGGCTTTGAAAAATTGTTTAACTCATACATATCTTTCTTGAAGAAGTGACTTCAACACAAAACACAGGAACAGTTTCAATGAAAAACAAAAACTAGCTTTCATACAGATCATTTGTTAGGTTATCTCCTGTGGGCCACCATTGTTTGCTGGAGTAGCAAACCAGCTGGTATCTGGAAGAAATACCCAACTGTGTCAGCACCCCACAAACATTCACTGAGTACCTGGGCACTGGAAGCACCTAACACTGCAGTTGTAGGGATGGCACGAGAAGTGTTTCCACCTGAACTGGGATCTGATGTTGCTCTGACCATTGTTCCAGCTGAGCCAAACCCTCCTCCAAGCCCTCTGACTTTGTGACCAATGTGTGCTGCATTATTTCTCTAGCCTCCTGCCAGGTCACTTCAGGCTTAGGAGAACACAGAGTGCTCATTCCATGTGAAAAAATAACAGAGTCTTGGTAACACCTTCAAACATGCAGTTCTTATAATCAGGATTTTTAAAGCCTAAGCTATACAAGAACAATATTCATTGTCAAGATGTTTGTCAATTTAAACTTTAAATACCATTACCAAACTAGGCCTCTGAGGTAAAGTACAAAAGAATTTTACAAGACAGTATACAAATATGGTACCATATATTATAAATGTTTGCCCACGTATTCCTTGCTAATACAAATCAAAATATGATTTTCGATTGTAAAGGAGCAGAAGCTTTTATAACATTACTCAGCACTATGTACTAAGCCACTAATTCTATGATACCACTATGTCTGAATCTATGAATGCAATGAAGTAGCACAATAAACTAACTTCTCCTTACGAACCACATCTCACTCCCACACATCAGCCTCAGTTTTTCTTCCAAATTTGTTAAGCTATGTAAGATTCTACCATAGTAATTGATATTAAACTTCTCCAATCCACGTGATTTTGGGGTTTTCACAAAAAGATTTCAGGCTCAGGTTCAAATGAAGTTTGCCAACTCATTTTTGAAGCATTTAAGACTTAGCTTAAAACATGTACAAGTAAGTAACACAGCAAGAATTTCTCTTTTATATAGACAACATCCTACACAAGAAAAAATACCTGCCCCTGAAAACATACACTTAATGATTTCCACACAATCTACCATAACTGAAGTATTGTCAGTCTTTTAGTATGTAAACAGACTTTTTAAGGCAAGAGGACTACATAGATAATCCCCCAAATAATCTCTTGCAATCTTAATTAAGTACTTTTAGAGGGAAAAGAATTTAATTTTCAAGTCAAAGAACTGTCTCATTTTTTATGCTAAACAAGAGTGGTAAGTCCAAACAACAAAACCTGACATACATGGAAAGATTCTTAAACAAAATAGAACACTTATATCTAAAGATTTAGACAAAAGAAACCACAGTTCTCAAATTCATCAATGTAATTCTACTTTTTTAATCTAGCCTTATTAATGACTGAATGACCAATCTTTAGGGTCACATACATACATATGGATAAAAACACATTAGGGAAGATTATTATATATATATTACCTTGAACAACTTAATTTTATAAGTAACATGTAAGACCTAAAGCTACTTTGTCTTGTTAGTAACGTTACAGTAGCTGCTTGCTTTTGTCAAAATATCCAACATCCCTTCTGCAGCTTCTTTAGACTAACTAACTCATCATTGTAGTATGCACAGAACTAAAGATCCTTGAAAAATGTGAGTCAAAACAGACTCATCATTTTTAGCTCAACTACACAAAGTCATCTTCAGCAAGTCTAGCTTTTTATTTAATCAACTTGCACGTGTAAAGACTTAGGGAACTAAACATGCCAACCCCGCTGTTAAAAATTCACTTCCCCTTTGAAGAAATATGTGAACAAATACTGTATGAACCTTCAGCCCAGGCACACAAATTAAAAAAGGTATACAATTACTTCAACACATCACTCAAAACTCTTCTTGAAATAAAATGGGATGAAATCTAAGAGCAAAGTTATGAACAGACAGGTCTGTCTGACACAACCCTTATTTTTATGGGATTTACATGCCAAGAACTTTATAATGGAAAGATAACCAGATCTGTCGCCTGTGACAGCTTTGCTAATACCTCACTAGTATTAATGAAGCAAAAGGTAACCTATCTTAGAATTGTATGAAAAATTAAAATTGAAAATAATCAGAATTATGAAATGCACACCACTGCAATTAGTCCAATGTCCACAAGGATACATTGTAAAAATCTGCCTGTTAGGCTGCAGGTGTAGTATCTAACACAGCCATGGAGGACATGGAGGATCGTATCACGGCTCTGAAGTTTAGTGGATATACCTGTGTATATAGAACAGCTAGAAAAAGTCACATGTGTATTATTACAGAGGTACATTTGCTATATTTCAGTGGTTTGCATTTCTTCCTCAACTCCCAAGATGGTGGGCATAACCGCTTCAGACATTATTTCTTCTACATGTCTGCAACTGTACTGGAATAGCCATGTTTGGTTGAAAAAAAAAGTATCAGTTAACCAGTAACAAAATTTGATCTTTGAAGATACTGCTAGAGATGACATCTGGTCTTTATTTGTAAGCTAAACATTTCACATACCAGCTTGAAAAGCTCTTGCCTACTATTATAAAACCCACAGCAGGTATTCCAAGTGGGATTCAAACTAAATCTTGCTATAAAGTTTCCGTATGCAAGCAGTCACTGTAAAATAATTTGTATACAACTTGTTTGAAATTACACCCAAACAGCTAGAACTGAACATATTTACATGTTCTGATGTCATTTAAAATGCTTTTCCCCAGTATGACTATGAAGTGTCTCCAACTTCATTATCAGAATAACTACATAACTGGCATTTGTTGTCACAGGAGGGAAAAGCCAAGCTTTTAAACCAAAGACCTCTTGTCCCACTTCTGAGACAAGAGCCTGAGCACCGGCTTTGTGACAATACTGGAATGGGTGCATTGTGTTGAATAATCAAGACAACAGCTATGTTATGGGTGGGGAAAATTCACATTAGATGAGGTAAGCATTTTCAACCAAATATACTGAAGAGAAAGTTCATCAACTCTCTCGCATACCTACATATGATACACACAATGAGAAGTGTTTATAAATCATATCTACTCTACAGGTTTATGTTGCATACTTTGTAGATTTTCTATTAAAAACTTGTTTTTAAAGAAAATACAATGCATTTATGTTTCCCAGGATATTCCCAACACAGCAATAATTTTAACATTTAATCTTATATTAGGACAATTAATTTTTATGTAATTCCACATTCAAAAAGAAGCACGAAGACATACAAGCAATAATTCAAGCCACCTCCTGGATTACTTGCCTCTGTGTCTAAAAACCTGGTCTAACAATTTTGGGATTTTAGAAACCACTCTACAAAGAAAAAAGTGATCAAGGAGAATACTTTTAGAAAATTCTGCATATACTGATTATTCAATGTACAATCACGTATCATTAAATCAAGGGGAGGGGGGAATACCTAAAAGTGAACTGGAAAGTACTGCTGCAAGTCAGACTTCATTCACAGCATTCAACAAGCTGAAGTCCTGCTAACATACTTGCTCCAAACATCTGCAGTTTCTGGCCCAACGATGGCTGCAAAGAAATATCTGAGAGCAAATCTTGAGGAACACATGTACATAAAGCTTTCAATGTGCACTGCAATCCTACATAAGATTTAACACAGACTGTCATAGTAAGAAGTATCTCCTCATGAAAAGACAGGCAAGTCCAATGTTTTCAGCCAGCTGCTGCCTGCAATATTAGATCCATCATACCAGATACGATTGTAACTGCCTCAGCACTGTGCCAATATCCCTAACAGAGAAGAAAATTATTAAGTCCTATAGAGTGATACTATAGAAAAAAGGACCATTCCCTACTAACAGGGAAAAAATACTATTCAAATAACATGGACGTTCCTGCATGCAATAACCACATAATAAAGTGCAGATTCTGCATTATCAGGCAGTTTCTCACATGCACTTGCCTACTAACCTTTCTGCTGGGACAAATTCCAAATTTCCAACTTTCGGAACGTTACAGAAAACTGTCAGGTGATTTATGTCTGTCATCTCTACACATACAACCCAAACTACACCAATACTAAATTATCCTTTTTTATTCAAGTTTCCTTCTCCTACCTAACATTTATATTCTCACTGACCCAAACTGAGCTGTTGACCAGTGAAAGGTAGACAACAATTCTATCAGCTTCTCAACAAAACTACAACTGTTGTTAACATTTGGTTTTAAACCTAGACATAACTAAACATAACAAAATACTATGCTTTCTATGTAAAAATAGTAATGTGGGGTAGTAATTCTATCCCAAATGCATTCACATCCCACATACCTCAAGAGCTATACCACCAACTTTAGTTGGTCTGATCTCTCAGTTGAGATGCAACAAAGACTTCAGTAAAAGGGAAACTAAAATAATCCTATTTTGTTAACATGTAGCACATAAATTAGGCGATAGAATAAGTTTCACTAGTTCTCATTTGCGATGGCCTATATAACTCATACACGGCTACATTACTCAGAAAAAAAAGCATTCCAAAATCAGCTGATATAACCTCTTTATCACATCACATATAAACCATACTACACATTTTGGTGTTAAGCCATCTTGCTTCAAACAGCAAGCCAGGATATAAAGCGTCCTGAGTATACAGATTTTCTCTCAAGGAATTAAGAGTCCGAGGTTATGAAATACACGAAAGAGAACAATAACTTCAAAAAAAAAAAAAACCCAAAACCCCCCAAACAAAAAAATCTACTTTTGCACACTGACTGCCCAGGAGATTAAAACCCGAACTGTTAGTTATAAGCATGATCCACTCAGGGCATCTGGCGTTTTTCTCAACTTTTTGTTATTGTCTGCGCAAGCACGTTTGAAGGAAAATTAAAACCTAGCACTTCATTGTGTGGTATCAACTAGCAAAAGCATTCGGCCTTCTCGCTCCACCCTCAGAAAGCAGTCATTAGCCTTAATAGCATTACAGGAAAAAAAAAAAAAGCCCCAAACCCAGACCAACAAGAACCCCAACAAGTTTCCACGCTTTCGGTACATTTAAGCAAAGCCCATTTCGCCCAAATTCCGCACGCTCGCTATTGCCCGTGGGGGGTGCCGAAACGACGACCCCGTGTCCCCGGCTCCCTCAGCGCCTCACAGCACTTCGTACCGAAGCCTATTGTAACAGCCAGCCCTGTGTGTCCGCCCCCCGGGCCTGCCCCAAACTCTCGTCACCCTCACGCGCGTACGCGCCGCGGTCCTGCTCCCTACCTGAGGCCCGTACCGCCTCCGAGGGCCCTGCCCACCCCCGCTCCCCACCCCCCCCTCCCCTCCCGCCCCGGACTCCTCTCGGGCAACAACTCCGTCCCCCGAACGCCGCCGGGACCGAAACTGCTCCCCAAGTCCCCGTTCCCCTCAGCTCGCCCAGAGCACAATGCCTGCCCCCCTTCTCCCCCGCATCGCCGCCCGCCCCCCTCGCACCGACGGCGCCGCCGCCGCCTCTCCTCACGGCGCTCCCTCCCCACCTCGGCGCCGCTCCCCGGTGAGCCGGGAGGACACAAAGGCGGCGAGGCGCGGGCGGCCGCCGAGCAGGCCCCGCGCCGCCCGGTGACCTGCCACAACATGGCCCCCTCCCGCCCTCCTTCTCCTCCCCTCCCTCTCCCCTCCCTCGGCGCGCAGCCGAGGCCGGAGACAAAAGGGGGCTGGAAGAAGGGGGGCCCGCCCGCCCGCTCCGCCCGCCCGCGGCCTACCCAGCGCGGCCCCGGCCCCCGGGGATACTCACGGGCTGGCTGGCGGCGCAGGTCGCTGCGATGGAGCCGGAGCGGGCCCTGGGACACCCCTGCCCGCCCGCCGGCCCGCCGCCGCCGCCGCCCCCCTCCTCCTCCTCCCTCTCCCTTTTGGCGCCTCTCCTTCCTGCCTCCCCTCCCCCCCTTGGGCCGCCAGGACCTCACAACAACATGGCGGGAGGGCGAGCCCGGCGCGCACGGAGGGAGAGGGACAGCGAGAGCGCGGCAAACCTCCCCCCGCGCCGCCGCTCGCCCCTGCCGCCACCACCGCGCATGCGCACCCCAGCCCGGGAGGGAGGCAGCGAGGGCGAGCGAGGCGGCGGTCCCCAGCCCCTTCCGCCGCGCAACGCGCAAGCGCCGCCGGCCGGCCCGTGCGCGCCCGCCCTATTCCCTTCCGCCCTCCGGCGCGGCCGGGCGGGAAGGCGGTGTTGGGGCCGTCCCCTTCTCCTTTTCCCTGCCCCCGCCCCCCCCTCCAAGCACGGCTCTCGCTCTGGGGTTAGTTTGGGTGCTTTTTCCTCATTTTTCCCCTTCGGAGAGGGGCGGCGGGAGGCGGCGCCCGCCCCGGGGCTCGGAGACAAAGGGGAAGGCGAGGCCCGTGTGTAGGGGCACCCGCTGGCTCCTGATGGCCTCCATCCCCGCGCTCCCCCCCGGGCGGGGTTACCCTGCTTCTGCACCGAACGGAAGCGCATCACCGCAGTTATTAATTAACTCCCGCGGCGGTAGTTGCTGTGTGATGGTTTGGGGAGAAGAGTCAACTATTTCCTTCCCTCGAGAGGCTTCAAGCGTAGGAGCTCTGGCACGGCTGGGCGGTGGCTGTTGGTAAATAGGGTGCTGGTAGTGGTGGTTTTTAATAGCCTCTCTCAGGATTAATGTAAGTTCTACTGACGTAGCAGCCCCTGAAAAAGAGAGGGAGCTCTGCCTGTCCGACATACAACAATACAGGTTTCACAAGAAAATTGCTCTCCTGCCTTTTTGCTGGTTCTGAAAGGAGTCTGGTTCGGCCCCGTTCCAGGAAATGGCAGGCAGATGCCATCTGCAAGATGAGATGTTCAGACAAAACCCTCACCGGTTATCGGCGGCTGTTCAGAACGCCACCACCGGCTGCTGCTTCTGCGGGCAGAAAGGAGGCAGGCCCTGACAGCCCCAGGGACTGGCGCGGGGTACGGCAGGGCGAGAGTAGGCGAGTTGGGGCTTAGGGTGCTGGAATACCACGTGTGCTGGTGTTACCGATGGCAGCAGCAGTTGTGGGGATGATGTCTGTGACTACGAACCGTGTTCTTAAAAATAGAGATGTCTCGAAGGAAAGAAACCTCGCTCTTTTCAGTATTTATAGACATGGCTGAAAACATGAAAGTTCCCAGCTCCTGATAAAGATAGAAACGTTCTCCCAGGAAATGAAAGCTACTTCCTTGGCTTAATGCTAGTCAACTAAGTACCTGGGTGCCTTCAGGCTGCTGCCACTTGTGCGGTTAACCTCTGTGACCCCCCAGTGTCTTATCCCACTGACACCTTTGTCTGTCTCCAGGGAGGCCACAGGGCTGAAAAGCCAATTCCTTTGCTTAACTAAGAAGAGAAGGCCTGGAAGTCACAGCCTCCGAGTCAGGCCTTCCTTTCAGGAGGCTGGCTGGGACTGAAGAAAACCCTGTTATGCTCCTGTCATCCCGAACACTTCCAGCAGCTGGTCTACACTACACCATCTCTCCAGCTCAGACCCTTTTGGGGACCCGATCTTCTCACCAATGTTGTATAAAGCTTTCAGAGAGCTGCAAGCAGCAGCTCAACATCCAAATGGAGGCCAGAGGTGAGTGATGTTCCTCAGTCAATACTGGTACTGGCACTGTTAAACGTCTTTGTCAGACACATGCACAGTGGGAACAAGTGCACACTCAGCAAGTTTGCCAGCAACACCAAGCTCTGTGGTGCTGGACGCACTGGAGGAAAGGGATGCCATCCAGAGGGACCTTGACAGGCGGGAGAAGTGGGGCTGTATGAACTGCATGAAGTTCAGCATGGCCAAGTGCAAGGTCCTGCACATGAGGCAGGGCAATCCCAAGCACAACAACAGGCTGGTCAGAGAATGGATTGATAGCAGCCTGAAGAGAAGGACTTGAGGGTGTTGGTTTAGCTAACAAGAGCAGGCAGTGCGCATTTGCAGCTGAGAAAGCCCAGTATGTCCTGGGCTGCATCAAAAGGAGCGTGACCAGTAGGTCAAGGGAACGGATTCCGCCCCTCTGCTCTGGTGAGACCTCACCTGCAGTACTGCAGAGTGGGTTGGGTTGGAAAGGACATTAAAGATCATCTGGTTCCAACCCCTTGCCCCTCCACTTAATTCCTACAAGCTTCACAGCCTGTTCCTGTCTCAAACTTTTCTCTTCTGATAGAGAAACATCTGTCTCACTACATGCAACTGCATCCATTGCCCAATTTTAATATTTAAAACTACATCTCTTTAAGCTTTTTTCCCATGTGTGAGAAGAACTCTTCTGACTGACCTTAGCCTCCTTCAAATTTCCCATGTAACGCAGAAAACGGTACAAAAAGACCTTCCTTTAGTATAACCAGCCAGGTTCTCAGTGTGCTGAAAAGCCCAGTCTGCTCTCTTGCTGCAAGCTGTGCTACTGTTTACATTTGTTTCCCCTACCTGTCTGGGCAGGTGTGAGTTACTCCTAGGAAGACCATCTATTCCAGCATTATTTTTGACTACCTAGGAAGTGATGTAACATGCTGAGCTAGTGCAAACACTTCAGTTTAGGACCAACAGAATTCACAGCTGAATTGTAACACATTTTGTCACTAATCCCATTTTTAGACTTACTACTTTTTTAAAATGTGGGGAGGCTGACTTGACATTCAGTTACATGGTCCTTGCTCCTGTCGACGTGATGAGCTTTTCCAAAGAGCTGCTCTGCAAGAGGTGTAAAGGAAATGCCTGAGAGGAGGTGTCAGGGAATGGACACCTGCCACACAGTTATCTTCATGAACTGGTCCCAAGGAGGAAGTGCCACTGGTGGAAGTGCTTTGCTGAGTAAATCTGTGCTAGAGTGGGCAAGAAGGTGTCAGCCTAAGACTGGTTTCACTGGCAAGACAGCTTTTGTCCCTCAGTCCTTCACCCCCTGGTAATTGGCTGAGGTATAAACAAGCTTCATAAACATACCTCAGAGTCACAGCCACTGGGGACTGTCACTGTAACAGAACAAGAGTAACTAATGGCATCATTTCATATCCATGAATGTGAATAGCTTTGGAGTAGCAAAGCCAGAGATAAGGACAGCTGTTTTTTAACTTCACATTCACCTCCTTCACAACAGACTGGCTACCAGCTCTCAGCTTGAGAAGAAAGCCTGTCTGTCTCAATAGAGGCAGATTTTTCTTGCCAGTAGAGCATTAAGTTCCGGGAACTCTTCATGCTGAATGCAGACTGTGACTCTTAGAACTGAAGATCGCATATTACACTCAGTACAAAGAAGGAAACCTCAAAGATGAGCATCAAATTGATTCTCACTCATTTCATACATGAAGTGGTAATGAGTAAACACTCTAGTTTCTAAATAGGGAGAAAGGTTCAAAGAAATATCCCCAGCAGTGGAAGCAATCACAAGAGCTCTGAATAAAAGGCAGTTGTTTGGGTGTTTTTGCACACTTAAAAGATACTTTCAGCCATACCAGAACCAAGAAGAGTGGGATTTTTTTCCTCTCTCCTTAGGAAAACCATTTTAAGAATCCTGAAAGTATATCCATAAGTTTTTTTTATATTTTGTTGCATAAAGTCTCACCAACTTAGCCTGCATGGACTAGAAATTATCTGTATTTTCAAAAATGACGAGTGATAGTACAGAGGATAAACTAGAAAGATCTGCAACAGCACTTTGTGCTCAAGTAATTTTTCTCATCTGAAGATCACTAACACCCTTCTACCTATTGCTGCCTCAAATAGTGATCCTCCTGCTGCAGCAGGTTCCTCTGATAAGGCTCTGAAGAAGCAGCCCAGCATCAGGTGGACTTTGCTTAGGTTAACGTCGGGCCCCTGTGGTCATCTCTGCTCTTGTGATGTGATCACTAGACTATATCTTTTTCTTATCTTAATCATACCCAAAGCTTGCCAGAATTTCCTGTTCAGTCAAAGGGGCCAGCCACAAGCAACTAGATACCTCTACATGACTGGATGTATCAGTTGAATACCAAAACGTGGCATTACTGTATTAGCCCAGAGCTAATTAAGACCCCTGTTCTGACTCCCAGCGTGAAGACTTACCCCCTAGTCCCCATTTCCACACAGAGAGAGCCCAAACCTTATTCAGTGCCAAGCACACCTTCAGAGCAGCAGGGCATGGTGCATTGGATGTACAGTGACAGCGCTGCATTTGGGAAGGGAAACCCTAGCTTGCTTCCTGAGCATAAACAAAATGGTTGGGCATTGCAATACTGGAGAGTAGGTGTCAATGTTATGCATGTATTGCACAGAGTGTTACACAGATAGCGACAGTGTGCTCATAGGCATGTGGGCTTACCTTTTATTCCATCTGCAGGTTTTACTGACCTCTAAAGTACTTCTGTTTCCCATGCATCCCTCTTCCTAGGCAGTTAGTCAAACACAGAACAAACAAACCATCGTGTTGAGATAATGTGTTTTTTGATATTTCCAAAATTCAAGTCCTGTTTCTGAGTCAGCTCTCCCTCCCTGGCAGCCCCTCCTGTAGGAGCCCTGTGTTCAGCTCATCTCCTATCAGTGCCCAACAGCTGTTTGTGCACCCACACCCCCAGTGCTGGGATGGAGGCCCAAGGGTGAGCCTGTGTCTGTAGCAGAAGACAGAAAAGGCAGGGTGAGAAGGAAGAGCAGCACTTCTGGTTTTCTGCAGGGGCTGCTGGGGGAGGAACCCACCACCCACCCAGCTTTACCCCTGCTGTTCCTGTAACTCTGGGAGCAAAGAGCTTTACAAGTGGGACGCAGAGATTAGCTGTTCAGGTGGGAATTACCCATTCCCATGTCCCTGGCACAGGGAAGGTGGGCACCACACCACACAGTGCAGCCTGTGGCTTGCTTTGACTTGCTTTGACTACTGGCTTGAGCTGGCTCCAGGCAGAAATCCAGTTCAGCTGGAAAACTTCTTCTTCCCACGTAATACATCCTGTTAGTGGACTGCAAAACAGGAAGTTTGTATGTGTAAATAAGAATGCCTTTCCACTCATTTTGGCTAAGAATTAGGAGTCAACATCTGTAGATTCATCTAATTTGCATTCAAGAGAACGATACTACTTCAGAGTGATTCTTGGATGTACCATTACATCATTATTTTATCAGGTGACATCATACCTGACAAGGGCAATTAGGAAGCTCTGATCCAGGACCAGAAAGAGTCTTCCAAACCTTTAAGCACAGTTCTTTTCTTCACACAATCTCAAAAGCAAACTTACCAAATGGAATTAAAACCTGGTCCCCCATCTCCCACACATACTTCCCCTGGAAGGCCGAGAAAAGATGTGTAATCCATTTCATCCTTCCTTTTATTCATATCTATTTATAACTGTAACCAAAGCATACAGATGGGAGTAATTACAATCTCAACACATTACTATCTTCCTGAGGTCATTAGTTTTTCTACTGGTAACATTGTAGAAGATGAAGCATTCGTTGCAAAACAGACATTGGTCACAACTTGGTAAAGCACCAGGCAGAGACATAAAGGAGTCATCATCTATGTGACTTCTCCAGGCAAAGCTTTTTTTTCTCTTGATACTTCACAGCATCAAAGTGAGGTTGTAATTAAACAGAGTGTTAATATTCATCCCTTGTCCTAGCTTTTTGAGAAGCTAGGCAGTAACTGGGAGGCTGAGACCCCTTGTCCCTGGCTAAGTGTATCCCAGGAGATCAGAGATCAGCTTCACAGTGTAAGCAAGGCCCAGAGTTTGGCATACAGGCTGTACCTACTCCACAAGAGCTTTGGGCATGCAGGGGCAAAGCCTGACCTCATGCTGGCCCTAGCCACATGCTGAAGCACAGCACAGCCCAGCGCAGGGGAAGAGCAGTGGAAGAGTGATCTGCCCCACCAGTGTTGATGGCAGTCAGTGCAATGCAGGGGTAAATGTACCAGCACCACCCTGCCCTCCATCCTGGGATGGGGAGAAAGCAAGCAGGCAGAGGCAGCCCTCAAGACTTGCATGACCTACTGCAAGCAAGGTTACCAACATTTTCTTCCTGGCAGTTGTTGTCTGAGTGCATTTCATGGTCCCATAGCAGAGCAGCTCCTCTGCTACGCTACCAAAGCTGGGTGCTCTCTCAGTTTTGCCCCAGTGATTAAGAAGAGGCAGACAGCGTTCTGGTGGTTTGGGTTCTTGGGAGGAAGATGCTATCATGGCAGCAGTGAGGTGGGCTGGGGAGTGAGCATGAAACATCACTTCTGGTCCAGGATTTCATTAAAAATACATAGAAGTTTTGGTGAGAATTTTAAGGCACTAAGCGAAGTACCTTTGCTTACTGTGTTTTCTTTTCACCTAAGAAAACCTGGAATTATTTGGGCCAGTACTGTGATGTTCTTGACAAGAATCATACAGAGGATACTATTGCATTATAGAATGATACCTAACACAATGAATCACAGAATCACAGAACTGTAGGGGTTGGAAGGGACCTCCAGAGACCATCAGGTCCAACCCTCCTGCCAAAGCAGATTCCATAGGACAGGTTGCACAGGTAGGCGTCCAGATGGGTCTTGAATATTTCCAGAGAAGGAGACTCCACAACCCCCCTGGGCAGCCTGTCCCAGGGCTCTGTCATCCTCACTGTGAAAAAGTTCTTCAGCATATTGGTGCAGAACTTCCTGTGATCCAACTTGAAGCCACTGTCCCTTGTCCTGTCCCCACAGACCACTGAAAAGAGGCTGGCCATTTCCCCTAGTGCCCCACACTTCAGATACTTATAAAAGTTAATAAGATCCCTTCTTAGCCTTCTTTTCTCAAGGCTGAACAGCCCCAGTTCATTCAGCCGTTCCTTGTAGGGGAGTGTGTAGGTTAAGCACCAAGCATGTGTTGTAGAAGTTTGTTTTAAAAGTAATGAAGCTGCTTAGTGTTAGTGAAAGTGTTATTAGACATCTCCTCATAAATGTAGGAATAAATTTCACTGATGAAATAGAATTTCAGAGTTGAAAATACAGCCACACTTTAATTCTGGGGTTTTTTCATCTTGCGTGGTAGAAAATTTAATGCAAATATTTATATTCTGGTGTTTAAAATGAAGACATACATTTGGTAATGATTCTGCAAAACAGACTTCATGCAGGACATAATCATCTAGTTTTGAATTACATCTAAAAACAAATTCAAAAATTATTCAGATATTTAGGAGTTTGAAATTATTGAGACTATTTTAAAGCACTGCTAGGAGAGGAAAGAGGAATCGAGACAAGTGTGGAACGCTGTGTGCACGCACACATATACGCACCCTGTGTGTATGGTTATAGCTATGAAATCAGGAGATATGGATATAAACAGGAATGAAGGAACAAATTTAGGTAACATTCCCTCAGTGGCTGAAATGAAATGTAGCAGTACTGCCTGTAGTGCCACAATGGGGAATCCTGGGACAGCAGCAGCCGAAGATACTTGGTTTTCTGTAGTTCAGGTTTTGGGGTTTTTTTAATGTTATTGCCCCACCAGGCTGTGGAGTAAACACTTGCATGGATACTCTTCTGTTGCTCTCAGTCTTAGGGCTGAGATCTTCCTGGCTTAGAGTCTTCCCTTGTATCAGTTTGCAATGCCTAGTGGTAAAAACACAACCCTTATTTGACTGTTTAGCTTCAGAATGCTACTGTAATAATATCAGTTGCAGCATTATCTTTTCTAGTTGTATTATAAACCTTTCTAATAATTATTTTATATTTTTAATAAGAATAAAATGTTTGCAAACTGACCTTTAAGTCACAAGTTTTGACTTTTCCAGCAGTGGCTGGGACCAGTACTCATGGAAGTTGTGATTATTTTATTTTCAGCTGTTGTTCTTACTTTGTGCTATTCCATCACTATTTTCTGTAGCAGTTCTTTTATTTAAGAGTACACCCATGCAACCTGTAAGAGTGGGACTGTTATCACCATATGCCCAGCAACCCAGAGAACATACAGTACAACACTAGTAGGTTCCTCCTGGATACAGTAAGATAACTAAACAAAATATTCAGTATCTGATTGGCAACATCCAGGATACCAAGTAGGTTTTAACGCACAACATCTTTAAACCAAAAGCAAATTTTTCCATGTTTAATACTTGCAGGGCCCAGATATGCCAAGCCCTTACTGAGGGAGAGCGGGGAGCCTCCAGCTCACCTTCCTGCTGTGGGCTGCCTGCAGACCCAGGCAGGAAGCACTAACTCAGCTTACAGTAAATTCTTGTTTTCTTAGATTCCCTCTTAATCCCCTGGGCCCAGATCAGCAATTGTAAAGTAACAGCAAAAGGCAGTTACTGTCCAAATGTAAACACACTTGGTTTTTGTGATAATTCTTGTTGTGAAGCCTAGGGCTGCCATGCATCCTCAGAAATGCCTTTTTCCCCCCATTCTGCTCCCAGTAGCCCAAACTGGGGTTGGGTTTTTTTTGGTAGCTGGAGTGCACAATGGTATTTTTACAGTCCCAGCCAGAAGTCCTTTGCTGGAAGGCACGTCTGGGGCTCTGGTCTCTGGGGGACAACCAAGCGCTGCTGGTCTCTGGGTGCACAGGGGCCAACAACACCACAAAAGGACCTGGTGGGTCCAGGTCACCTCTAGAAGAGTGGAGGCCTGAAGCTACGCTGTTTGGGGACCCAGATGTGAGAACAGCCAGGATGTACTGTGGAGATCAAGTCAAACACTACAGGGCACCTCTGAATGAGTCCTCTTTCTTTCTCCTGTTTTTGCACAAGGCACTTGGAACATGTTTTTTCCTGCCCTATTTATTCTTCTGGGTTCAAGACCTATTTCGGAGTCCCACTTTCTTACCCTTTATTTCCTCCCTCTTTTCAAGCAGGGATCTGTACTTACATCACAAGTGGAAGTACTGAGACCTGCCTGCAATTGCAGCTCAAAGCCCAAATTTTGGAGGTGGGTTTCCATGTTTTCAAGTAGAGAAGGACAGTGAAGCCACAGCTCATGTTCTGAATGAATTCTCTAACCCTTAGTTCACCTTGCAGAACTTGGATTGGGGTTTTAAAATTATTTAACTAATTTTAAAAACCCAAAATCTCAGTTCCCATGCAATTTTGTAAGTATAACATTGCAAGTATAATATTGCCATCTACCTCTGAAGAAAGCTAAGGGCAATGGCTTTGGCCACTCTGTCCTCAGACTGTGGGTTATTTTTAATCCCCATTCTGAGATTTGTAACGCCATCCCAAGCATGGGATAAGGGAGCCAAACCCATCACTGTGTTCCAAGTACCACTCCTGGGACCTAAAATTAACTATTGCAAAATATTTGCCCACATGTTTTGTCTAGTTTTTACCACTGACATTGGCCTTTACCTTAAAAGAGCTTTCTCTAGTCCTTGTAGCTGTTGCCGAGATAAAAAGGGCCCTATGGACATTAAGGAGAATCACCATTCGTGACTCAGGTATACTCTACTTGAGAACTAATATTTCTAGAGTTTCTTTTTAATTAATAATGCAAAATATCAAAACCAAGTGTAGAGTGAGGCACATTTCACTGGACAAAGCTGCCTTATTGTTTTGAGACCAGTAGATGGCAACCAATGTCAAAGGTAAATGAAAAGCGGGAGTTGTTTTGGTAGGAGATTTACTATGTGTGGCCTTGTGCAACTGTTTTGCCACTCCACAGAAGAAACAAGCAGTACTTTACTTTTACTCCTGCTCATACACATCCTTTGAAGAGGAGCAGTGAGATGCCCTCTTACGTACATGTCAGGTTTGAAAGATGATAACTGTGACAATCCATTAGACTAAAGTATCTTACGGCTGCTCCTTACTGATGATACCAGTCAAAAAAGGAACAAGTCAGTGGAAAAAAGATTACAAAGCAATTGGACTGTCTTAGTTTCTTCCACAGGAAGAAAAATTCCGCAAATTCTTACCATGATTAATTTGAGTCATTATTACTTTAGGTAGAAGCAGTTAGAACTGAGTAACAATGATCCTGGGACTGTAAATAGAACTCCCTTTAGGAGCTGTCTGAAGCTATTGATGTACTAGTTAATTAATCCTTGTTAGCTGAGTGGTCTTCTAGAAATCTTTTTTTGTTTGTTTTTTTACATGACCAAAGTTGAAGAAATTCTGATTCTGCAGCATCAGATTAAAAGTTCCTAATTCCTAGGAGGAGGAACTGTTGAGGTTTCAGAAGATTCTCTCAGGCCCTCCAAGAACCTTGCCTTTACACTTCAGAAGAGAAGCTCTTTCATTAAAACAGGAGAACAGTTAGGGAAATATATCTGCAACCTTACTAGAAGAATACTGAACTACCTGTAGTCATATAAAGTTTTCCTTTAGCACTGATTTAGCTGTGTTTAGTGAATGCATTTTCAGTTAGGATTGGTATATGTAATACATGTGTGGATGCACGCAGAAGTGGAGTGTCCACAGTACAGAAAAAGACAGACCTTTAAACCTCAGAAGGACTCCAGCACTGCCCAAGACTGTGATTAGCAATTTTAAAAAGAATATGCTACAAATAGCTAAACCAGCTAACAAGAAGGGTCCTGTCCCTTAGCAGAAGTAAAACAAAATGCGCTGCGTTACTGGGCTGCCTCCTTCCGAGGTCTCACGTGCTTTGGAGACCCTTAACTTGCAATGCATTAACTTGCATCCTTGGAGTACAAGGGATGTGTGTTTCTTCTCAGAACTCACATCTCTGCTATCATGACTTAAAACCCCCTGCTTGATACAGAGAAGGTAACCTGTCACACTTGTTACAGCTGCAGCTTGGTCAGCTGTGGATTATTAGTGAGTTTTAAATTAGGAGTTAGCTGGGATTCATTTCCTAGTGGATACTAACTAGTGAGTTGGTATTAGGAACAGCTTCTAGTATCCCTAACACCGCCCCCCTTAAAGGCAGTCTGATGCTAAAACTTGTTCAATTTTGTTTTCTTAGCACAAGGAATTATGTGACTTCTCTAGGTTGTTTTTTCTTATGGGTCCATGGGTTTTGATAAGAGTCCAAGAGTTACCCACGGAAAACTGCAAAGCTATCAAGTTTATTTAAAATAAAAGAAACAGCCCCAAAAAAAACCCAAGGAAATTGAAATTAAATTATTTAGAAGAGAAGGAACTTTTAGACAAACAATTAAAATTTTTTTTTGTTTCTATTTATGCTTTTGTAAGTTCACATGATTGAGGAGGAAAGACATTTTTAAAGATTCCATGTCTGCTGTTTCCATGAAAAGCTGAGGAAGGTCTCACTCCACAAAAGTCTGCAAGAGACTGTGAAGGACTAACTCTCCTTCTTTGCAGTTGCAGTCAGTAAATTTTAGGTTCATTTCAAAGCACTCCATAAGGACATTTCTTTCTGCTCAGTACTTTGTACATATCTCAGATCGCAAAATGCACCCTCATGCACTGTGACAAGGTTCAGATTTATAGCAGAACCCTCCCCAAAATCTGACATTGTATGTGTTATATGTCTAACGCAGGGTCAGTTCAGTGCCATTTCCAGAAGCTCACACCTGTTCCATTCCTCTTGGGCATGCACTGAAATATATGGAAGATGAGCAGGGACAAAGTCCCCTGAAGGTCATGGTCTGGTAAGAACGTGATACCTCATGTCCACTGGCAAAAAGGGGCCATAAAAATGTAATTAAATTACAGCCTTTTTGCTCTTCTCCTCACGCACTTTGTAAAACTTGAAAAGGTCAGTATTGCCCCCAACTATTGTAGGAAACACAAAGTTTATGTACAAAGTAGATGCCACCTTGAGTATCTGTAACAGTATGTTCTGAAACTATAGTAAGCAGGACAGGATGGACCAAGGATTTAGAACAATAGGGCCCTTCAAGGTGTTCTTTCCCTATTGCAAGTATATATCAAACATACCCAGCTGTGGATTAGTACCAAGAAAGTATCCGTATCTCCTCAGCTAACCTGTACTGATTTTAATACTAAAGTGTACCCCCTTTGTGCCCCCTAAAGTGTACCCCCAAGGAGCATGCTGATTAGGAGACCTCCCCAAATATTCGGAGCATAAAGTAAAGCACATAGGTATGATGAAGCTGGGTGAAAGGCCGATAAGGAGGTTGAAGAACACTGGTCAGCTAAGCCTTGTTACCATACAGAAGGAACCCTGGATGCATTTGGTGTGCTGGCTGGTGTTAGATGTTGCTCTGCAGACGAGAAATAAAAACAAATATCTCAGCTCTGTGCATCCGTTGGCTTGTTTGTTGCACACCGGGTGAAGAATGCAGGTTTTGGGACTGCATTGCTGTTGTGCAGAAAACCTCTGGACTGTTTTTAGCAGAACACTTCTGTGCCTTTGGTGGAGACACTGAAAATGTCCCTTGCTGAGGACATCTTGGGTGACAGACTTTTTTGATCACTTTATGGCGGGGAATGAACACTAAAGCAGGTGCTAGAGCACTGCCTATTAATCAAAGAATAAAGTACAAGTTTGCTTGGAGAATTTTTTTCCTCCTTTAATCCTTATTTCAGATGCCCTTTGAAGCATAATTTAAAGGAGAAGTAATCAGGGACACAATCCAGCAAGGTACTGAGTGATTCTGAGGTGGTGCTTACTGCTGTCCATTACAGTTGCTTGCAAAGCAACTCAAAGATAATCAATCTCAACAGCCATGATAAATTAAGAAGATAAATTGGGTAATGACAGTATGTGAAAGGCAGAAGGTAAGTTTTTAACCATGTTCAGCATGACTTTTGTAATTATTAACTTACCCTAAAAACCTGAGATTGTCCTTATTCAAATGCCTCAGTCTTAACTCCATAGTTTCTCCTAACAACATCTGCTCTCATTTCCACAATGAGGGGAAGGAAAACAACAGAGTCACCTCATTCATCCACAGATCCGAGTGAAGGGAAGGAGAAATTAAGACTGAAGCAAGAGGTTGGCCTCATTAGTGGAGTGTCATTAATTGCAGGCACCATGATAGGCTCGGGGATCTTTATGTCCCCTGAGTGGGTGCTGCATCATATGGGGAGCCCTGCCAGCAGCCTGCTTATCTGGGCAGCGTGTGGTCTCCTGGCTATGTTTGGAGCCTTGTCATACGCTGAGCTTGGAACCATAATTAAAGAGTCCGGAGGAGAGTATATTTACATCTTGAGGATTTTTGGTTCTTTTCCTGCTTTCCTCTTCGCCTACACTTCTGTTATCCTGGTGAGACCAGCTGGTTTGGCAGCTGTCTGTCTGAGCTTTGCTGAATACGCCGTTGCACCGTTCTACCCAGGATGCTCATCTCCACAGGTTGTCATCAAATGTACAGCTGCTGCCTGCATCCTGCTTTTAACTATCATCAACTGCCTCAACGTGAGGCTGGCGACATCTGTCATGAACATTTTTACAGCTGCCAAACTCTTGGCTTTGCTGGTGATCGTGGTGGGTGGATTCGTGCTCCTTGCCAAGGGACAAACTCAGAGTTTTCAGAATGGTTTTCAAAACACGACTGCAGGTATCGGGGCGGTGGGAGTCGCCTTTTACCAGGGACTCTGGTCCTATGATGGGTGGAACAACCTGAACTACGTAACTGAGGAACTGAAGAAGCCTGAGGTGAGTCTGGCTTTCACTTAATCCTGCTGCTGCTATGTTTGATTCTATCAATTAATGTGTTAAGAGGGGTAATCAAGGGATTGGAGCATTGAGGAATGACTACCGAGCTTTCCCCCTAGTTTGTTCTGTCTTCTGGGGCTGGACACCTAGGAATTTGTCCAGAAAGGGTACTAACGAGTCTCTAAGCAAAATAACAGCCTACCTACAAGGAAGCCCTAAAATACACAATTGAGTGGGAAAAAAATCTGTTAATCTGTTTGGCAGCACTTGAACGCTTTGGGGATGAAGTTTTGTCTTCTTGTTTAAGAGGATCTCACTCCAGACACCTAGATTTATGAAGAAAAACACTCGCTTTGCTATCACCCATAAAGGTTTCATAACACCACATACTCCCTGTGAGGCTTGATCCATAATATATGTATCCAAAATAACACTTATCTCTCCTCATTGCATGAAGGGGAACTTCAGAGCAAGCCAAGCCTCACTGGGGAGGGAAGCTAACTCTCTGAATGTCCCTTGTCTTTAAATGTCTATTTTTTTAGGCATCGTTCTGCCCACACTGTAGGTGCTGCTGAAGCAGCTGGTTTGCATCTTTTATCAGCCCTCTCTGAGCCATATTAGCTCTTTTCACAGGTCAGGCACCACAGCAGCAAACAACCCTTATGTAGAAAATGCTGTGTGAGTGCTGAATGTATAAAGCATGCTTTCTACCAGTGCAGCACACAAGGCTATACAGATTAAATGAAAATAAACAGTTAAATATTAATCTAAATGGTAGCAAAGATCCTAGGATCATGTGGCATGCTCTCCAGAGGACCATGAGCACTGATATTCAGACCCTTGCACAGTGGAGGCAACAACGTAAGGAATTGCTTTAGCTTGTCCTATGGCTGGAATGAGAAATGCAAGAAAAAGTGATATTTCAGGCTTTCAGATGTATACAGTTGCTCTGTGATCACCCTACTATGTGCTTTTATCCAGTGCTTTCAGGCGTATAAGGTAGTGTTTGCTGATTTTACTGAGCCTTAAAATGGCTCATGAAGTTCCAAGGCAGCATCCTGTCCCTAGGAAGCAAAACCATAATTCCTTCCTAGTGCAAATTTCCCTTCGATTCAGCCCTTAGAGCAGTTAAATGTGACACAGTGCACACTGGCACTTCATCCGTGTTAGTGGGATGCTCATGGGAAGATGCAACACACCAGGACTCATAACACACGAGTAACAAGTCAATATCGAGGTAATCAAGAAGATAATCAATAAATCAATATTAAGGTGATTGGACGATGAAGCAACCAACGTCTTGGGTAGCTATGAACTGGAGTTTTTTTGATTAAGATATGTTTGGGGTTTTTTGTTGTTTTCAAGACTAGCTTTTTTAATGCACAGCCTTACTGTTGTCCTGACAGCTTTGGGAGGCTGGTGTAAAAACTGCCGTGTGAATTGTGTGACTCTGGATCTGAGTCTTGTCCTGTGGAAAAGCTTAGTGGGCAAAGGAGTCTGAATGAGAGACGTGGGTGGTGGTGAAGACAAAATAAAAATAAAAAAGCCCAGTGTGGGCATAAATGTGCTGTACCTAACACTCTTGTCATCCCTTTTCAAGGTGACCCTTCCCAGAGCTGTGATGATTGCCATTCCTCTGGTTACGTGCCTGTACTTGCTGGTAAATGTGAGCTACTTGGCAGCCATGACTCCATCTGAGCTGCTGTCTTCAGGAGCTGTGGCTGTCACCTGGGGGTGAGCTGCGCTTGTGGCAACACAGCCAATAGTGTCCTGTAAAATATGGGTTGTGCCCTCAGTTTCAGGAGGTTTAAGTGCTGTTCCATGTGGGCAAGACAGCATCCCAAGGGAGACCTGTCCATGCCACGTTTCAGGGCAGCACGCTGCCAATCCCTGCTCTGTCACCTTCAAGGCCTTCCCCCAACAAAGGCTAAGGCTGACCAGCCCCATCTGGCCTGTGGTCTCCAAGGTGCACCTCAGCTGCCAAGATGGGGTCTCTGCAGTACACCCTTTTCTCCCTGTTGCTATTTATTCCCGCTGGGAACCTGTAGCTCCCCACCAGCCTGTGTGTTTCCTCATGGAAAGAGGCTGTAAAGAGGGGATGAGGTGCGCACCAGGAGCATCTCCCCACACACGGTGAGGATGCAGCGAGGGTTCTATCCAGGCCTGGGGACTGGGAGGTTCCCCCCATTTTAGATATTTCCATAACAGTGGAGAAGACAATGTGCTGCCCCACTAGTGCAGAGGCAGTGGTTTGGGAGCAAGACAAGATCCCACTGGGTGTATCCTGTCTGCTCAGCAACTGGAAATTAGACTGAGCCAGAGTGTGTTTGTTCAGTTTCTCCATCTGGGGGTAAATGGAAAATGATACTGATGTCTACAACATCCTTAGAGGAGAAGTGTTTTGTAGTTTTTGGTAACTGTAGGTTTCAGTTGGCTTCTCCTTTCCAAAGATGCACAGAAACTATTTGTACCTTCCATCCTCAAGTGTTTGGTGATATAAAAAGGGTCTGTGAAGGACAAAGATTTTAGGAAGAGTAGGAAGGGACCATCATGAGACATGTAGGTACTATGGATTTCTAACCCAATGATCTTCCAGTAGAATATCCAGCCTCAGTCTAAATTATTTCCAAAAACACAGAATTGATGATTGCCCAAAATGAGTAGTCCAGCAGAAACAATGACACATCATATCCAGAGATAATCGTGCTACTCAGCCTCTTCCTAAGAAAATCATCAGCAGCTTTGCCTCTGTGTATTTCGGAAGATCTCCAGTTTGAAGGTCTGACTGAGCTCTTGTCACTGTATTCTCTAATGGCCTTTCATGTCATTATAAGCAGGAGCTTTTAAAGGTCTAGTGCTTTGTTTGAACAGGTTACAAAGCCTCACTAAGCAACAGTGTCGTGAACTTTCTCTGCACTTCCTTCCCCATCATTCCCAGTTAACAAGTTATTTGTGAGTTTCCTCCTTTTTAACACACCTCCTTTTCCTGCCTGATTAACCGTTTCACCCCAAGAGTGCAATTCCAAAAGAAACACTGAACTAGCAACCAGCAAGCTGAGCACTCAAAAGCCTGGAGGACAGGCAGATAGATAGTCACAGGCTGAGGAGCGTCAGAGCAAGAGATGCAGCTACTCAGGCCATTAAGGAAGGATGGGAAGAGTATAAAGAAGCCAGAGGAGGACATGTAACAATTAAATGCATTTATTCCCCATATAAAAAGAGAAACATTGTTCGGTGGTAAGAGGTGCAGCCACAAAAGGAGCTCGTGAAACTCCCCCCAGTGTTTCTCTGACTGCAGTAACTTTACAGCAACTGCAGATCTCGGTTTGCTAGTAAGAGGTTACTCACAGAAGCCTCCGTGGTTTATTCTCAGGGTCCAAACAGCAAAGCACCAACCTCATAAATGCAAAATACACAAGTGCTAAAGATTTTATTATTCATCTTGTGATAAATATTTTTTTCCCCTGAGATCTTGTGGTTATGGAGTTGCATGATCACAGGAGATGGTCCAGATCCCATCATTTTGAAAAAGGAAAAAAAATAGTTCTGGTTTTTGCAAGTAGCTTAATTACTTGAAGCCTGGGGGACCATATCCCAGATATTAAGTTTCTAAACTACAAATTATAAATTATTGTGGTAGATAAGCTGTGATTTTGGAAAGCTCTTGTTTTTTGAACATTTGGGACAGGTGATACTAAAAATCATAGTTCTTATAGCTTATAGAATCATGGAATGGTTTGGGTTGGAAGGGACCTCAAAGAGCATCTAATTCCAACGTGGCTTAAAGCCACACTATTCAGATGGAAATACAAAGTGTTCTAAAAAACTTCCAAATTGTTCATTTTTGCCACTAAGTTGAACAGTGTGCCTGTGTATGTGTGTGGCTACATCTATGTGATATTTACCCCAAACCACAGAATTGATTAGTCAGTTCAATATTCTTCATGCTGCTTAATTCCAGAAGACAAGCTTCACTTGTAGGTAAGGAGGTTATCCTATTTCCCAAATCTTTACTCTATTTGGAACCCTGCTACTTCTGTTATGGAGAAAACCAACCATAAATGTCTGAACATCACTGAATCACAGGATTGTAGGGGTTGGAAGGGACCTCCAGAGATCGAGTCCAACCCCCTGCCAAAGCAGGCTCCCTAAGACAGGTCGCACAGATAGGTGTCTAGACGAGTCTTGAATATCTCCAGAGAAGGAGACTCCACAACCCCCCTGGGCAGCCTGTCCCAGGGCTCTGTCATCCTCACTGTGAAAAAGTTCTTCAGCATATTGATGCAGAACTTCCTGTGATCCAACTTGAAGCCACTGTCCCTTGTCCTGTCCCCACAGACCACTGAGAAGGGGCTGGCCATTTCCCCTAGTGCCCCACACTTCAGATACTTATGAACATTAATAAGATCCCTTCTTAGCCTTCTTTTCTCAAGGCTGAACAGCCCCAGTTGTTCATTCAGCCTTTCCTCATAGAGGAGATGCTCCAAGCCTTTAATTATCTTCATAGCCCTTGGCTGGACCCTCTCCAGGAGATCCCTGTCTTTTTTATACCAGGGAGCCCAGAACTGGACACATGTTGAAGAAACAAACTTCTGGAATTCAAACAACTGCTTTGGCTTAAGCCTGATTCACAGAGTAGCAGAAATACATGCATATGGGATGACAGGGTTAAATTCTATTGCATATTGCAGAAGAAGTTACAATGCAGGATGTCTCTCTGGTCTGCTGGGAACAGTCTTTCTGCAATTTCCAAGCAAATACTGTTGGCTGTAATAGCAGTGTCTCCAGGATTCGCACCACAGCATCTGCACACAAAAAGGGGGGGATGCCTGTTGTGACAGCTTTGTACATCACTGCAATGTCGATGGGTGTAGGTACATATACACCAGGCAGGGCAAAAAGCTGCCTTTTTCATACAAGGCAAAGTCACCAGCAACTAAATATTATGGGAAATCGAAGGGGGCATTAAATCATTAGAAAAGCTTGGGGTAAAAAAGTCAGGGAGAATAATGGAGGGAAGGAGCCTGTCTGGTTCTACCATGAGTATTTGATAGATGTGTGAGCTGTCTGTTACGCTGTGTGCTCTTTCCCACCACAGGGACAAAGTCCTGGGCAGTTGGGCATGGGTCATCTCCCTGTCAGTGGCACTGTCTACGTTTGGTTCATCCAATGGCACGTTCTTCAGCGGAGGCCGCGTGTGCTACATTGCTGCACGGGAAGGCCACATGGTAAGGGCAAAAAAAGGGGGTCTGGCTTGCTTTGAGCAACTTTTACCTTCTTGGGACACTAAAGCAGAGAGGAAAACAGGGTATATATTCAGCTGGTAGAGTGATACTTCCACTGGTTTTTTTCTTGCTCAAACACTTTCTTCCTCATCTTTTTCAAATGTAATGTAGATGTTCATAGAATCACAGGATCTCCTGAGTTGGAAGGGACCTATAAGGATCTTTGAGTCCAACTCCTGGCTCCACACAGGGCCAGCCAACTCAGAGCATGGGACTGAGGGCATCGTCCAGACACTTCTTGACCTCAGCCAAGCTCAGTGCTGTGACCACTTCCTTGGGGATTCTGTTTCATTTCCTGACCACGCTCTCAGTAAAGAACCTATGTTATCTCCTGACTTTCTTCTTCAGCCACATAATTGCAAAGAGATAGATAATTCAGCATAGCCTGAATTTTTAAAAACAGCTTTGAAATGAACAACTGAAATACTGATGTATTGGAGCACAGGCTCTGGGGTTACCCAGCCAATATATCTGCAAAGGAGGGGAGACCTGTTCATGCTTGCATGTTGTAAGGCACTCTTGCTCACACTGGGAAGGTAACCCAGCACTGCAAGCTGCCTTTGAAGGCAATTCTGACTATG
Organism: Laterallus jamaicensis coturniculus; assembly: GCA_022605575.1. Lineage (NCBI taxonomy): Eukaryota > Metazoa > Chordata > Aves > Gruiformes > Rallidae > Laterallus > Laterallus jamaicensis. The sequence goes on from JAKCOX010000050.1 coordinate 602,731, forward strand.
CAAGCTCGCCTCAGGCCTATTACAGCCTTCCCTTTCGCGTCCGGTTCAGATAGAGCATAGGTTACCTCTGCTTTTTAAGCTTCATATCAATTACAGTGTGACACCAAGCCTTACATCTACCCTGTCTGGGGTTTTTAGCATGGAATCACAAACTGGTTTGGGTTGGAAGAGACCTCAAAGTTCATCTAGTTCCACCCCCTGCCATGGGCAGGGACACCCTCCACTAGCCCAGGGTGCCCAAAGCCCCATCCAACCTGGCCTTGAACACTGCCAGGGGTCCAGGGGCAGCCACAGCTTCTCTGAGCACCCTGTGCCAGGGCCTCAACACCCTCAGAAGGAAGAATTTCTTCCTAATGTCTAATCTAAATCTCCCTTCCTTCAGTTTTAAGCCATTGCCACTTCTATCACTACGCTCCCTGACAAACAGTCCCACTCCAGCTTTCCTGTAGCCCCTTCAGGTACAGGAAGGCTGCAATAAGGTCTCCCCAGAGCCTTCTCTTCTCCAGGCTGAACAAGCCCAACTTTCTCAGCCTGTCATCACAGCAGACGTGCTCCAGCCCTCTAATAATCTTTTTGACCCTTGCTCCAGCAGGTTGTTGTCCTTGTTATGTTGGGGGCCCCAGAGCTGAATGCAGTACTCCAGGTGGTGTCTCCTGAGAGCAGAGTAGTTCTGTTGGGGGAGGGGGGGGCAAATTTGGTATCCCATCAGAGATCAGACTGCTACAGCTCCATGCTGCCTGGCCCAACTGGTAAGGTGAGCGTGTATTCCCAACAGGCACACACACAAATAAGCATACAATATATATATCCACACAGAAGCATGCACATGCAGGCACACTCAGCACTCACACAAACAGCACCAAGGGCCTCATCCTGTTCCCCTCTCTGGCTGATCAGGAGTCAGTTAGTGGGAAATATATACAGGTATAAACATATGTACAATGTAGGTCACTCCAGCAGCTGGGTTCAGACATTCTGTGTGCCCAGTAGCTGCCCCTGGATCCCAGTCTCCCCAGTTGCTGGTACCTGAGCATACAAGCCCCTGAGGCTGTTGCCCCACCGCAGTTGCTGGTGCAGACCCCCTCATTCACAGATGTACCCCCTACACACCTATCTGCACTTCTTCTCTCTCTCAGTGCTTCATCTGAGCTGCATTTACAATCACAGAATGTGTAAGGTTGGAAAGGAAAGGGCACCTAGTCCAACCCCCCTGCAGTAAGCAGGGACATCTTCACTAGACCAGGTTGCTCAGAGCCCTATCAAGTCTGACCCTGAGTATCTCCAGGGATGGGGCCTCCACTACCTCTCTGGACAACCTGTGCCAGTGATTCACCATGCTCATATTGAAGAACTTTTTCCTAATATACAACCTACACCTCCCTTTTTCTAGCCCTAGCTTGTCATACCAGTAGTTTGAAAACCCCATCTTGTCTGCCTGAACTGAGCATGTACCACATAAAATCAGCAAGACACAATAAAAATATCCTTGGGGAGGGGGGTGTTCTATGTTTACACCCCTCAGAGGTCAACAGCTTTAATGCTCTGATGCTTATTTGATGACCATGAGTGGCTCTGGCTGCGGGCAGAGGTCCCACCAGCAGCTGAGGGGGGATGAGTAAGGATCTCTGAGTACGTGATATGACGAGACACTGTTTTGCTTTGGCTTTCAGCCAGACATCCTGTCCATGGCTCACGTGCGGTGCCTCACGCCCTCCCCTGCTCTGCTGTTTACATCTGCCATGTCTTTAATAATGATAGTGTCTGGAAACTTCACCAGCATCGTGAACTTTTTCAGGTGTGTATAACATTTCTGTTTGCATCCCTCGTGGTCCTGGGGTTTTTTGAACCTGGGCTATTGCTTTCTAACTGATGTTGTGGTGGGGAGGGGGAGAAGAAAGAAAAGAAAGAACTTAGGAACCAGCATCTCTGCAATGCATGGGTGCTTCTGTCATTATATACTTAAGTAGGGATCTGATTAATGTTTATAAATATCTCAAGTGTGTGACATGGGGAAATAGCCAGGCTCTTTTCAGTGGTCTGTGAGGACAGGACAAGGGGCAGTGGCCTCAAGTTAGATCACAGGAAGTTCCACACCAACATGGGGAAGAACTTTTTCACAGTGAGGGTGACAGAGCACTGGGACAGGCTGCCCAGGGGGGTTGTAGACTCTCCTTCTCTGGAGATATTCAAGACCCATCTGGACGCCTCCCTGTGTGACCTGTCCTAGGGAGCTGCTTTGGCAGGGGGTTTGGACTCGATGATCTCTGGAGGTCCCTTCCAACCCCTACAATCCTGTGAATCTGTGAAGTGGATGTGATTCGTCCTCACACTGAAATGAATCCGTAGCATTCGGATCATTCTAAAGCTCTCATTGTCTGTGCTGGAAAGGAAATTAATGGAAGAACTACTAAATTTATATCAATATTCTCCTTAGTTGGAGATAGGAACATCTTGGACCTGGAAGGCAGGAGTGACATTCCTGGATGATCTCACACCAGATTTCACGCTGTCTTTTTTTCCTTTTCTTTTTCTTTCAGTTTTATAGCATGGCTTTTCTATGGCATGACTATTTCTGGTCTCCTGTATTTAAAAATCAAGAAACCAGAACTGCCAAGATCCTACAAGGTAAAGTAAAATCATAATACCCTCACATCCTTTTCCTTTATTGCCTAAGTGACTAAAAGAGCATTACAAGAGAACAAAGTGTGCTGGGATTGCTTGCCTGCAGATGTAGAGTGGTTCTCTTTCCTATTTTAATTGCACATTTTGTCTTGGCAAAGTCAATGATGGGCAAGATGATGTGAATATACAGATATAAGTTAAGGTGTTGAATGATCTAATTATCTGTATTGATAAGTTGATAATGCGCTGCTCTCCCCTCCCTGCCCCATGGAAAATATATCTACCATACCCTCTTTTTTCTCAGAAATTTAGAAGGAAAATAAAGGATGATTCTGATCAGCAATGCATTTGCTGTTCATGCTCTCAGAGCTCAGTCACACTCCTCAGTGGGCAGTGCAGGTGTGAGAGCCTTGGAGGGGACAGAAAACTCATCCTAAATGCCCCGAGACCTTTGAGATGGCCAGGGGATGTGTTTGTTCCCCACAAAACAGTGAATTGGAGGGAAATCAGGAGTTACCTGTGCTTCCCCTGGAGTCATGAGTGAGCTGAGCTGCAGTGCTTCCTCAGCGACTGAGGGAAACATTTTTACAGAAAAAATCCTAGGAATGGGGGTGTCATGAGTCTGTGAATGCCAAACAGTGACTTGTCCCTGAGACAAGCTGAATGAACATCCTGGTTTTCATGGGATTCCCCCAGGAGATAGATGCTGACACTGCCAGGCTTTGCAAAACACTATTGGGTATCCTGCGTGGCAGTGATGTAGCTCCTGCAGGAATGTTCAACCTTGGATTTGGGATGGTCTGGGAAACAGGATGTCTGGATTAATTTGGATTTCTGGGTTATGCCTTAAGGCTGCAGCAGGGTTTAATCGAAAAAGCCTTCTGCACAAATTCCAGGGTGGTCCAGACCCCCCCACCACCCCAGGATTATATGAATCTTTACACTGATGGGTTTTTATTTTCACAGGTCCCAATTATCATCCCTATAATCGTGCTGATTGCAGCTGTGTACCTGGTGTTAGCTCCCATCATCGATCAGCCCCAAATTGAGATCCTCTACATTGTCCTGTTCATTTTCAGTGGTGTCATTCTTTATTTCCCACTGGTTCGCTTCAAGTGCCACCCTCGTTTCTTGCAGAGGGTCACTTTGCACCTCCAGCTGTTCCTGGAAGTTGCTCCAACCACCAGGGATGCAAACTGAGGTAACATCTCCTGGTGTCTGGCTGCCTGCCCTTCATGGTTTATCTCAGCACCTCAGTTTTCAACCCTCAGAAAATATTTTCTTGTAGGGGAGAAAGAGTAGAATGAAGGTGTCACTAAAATGTCTGGCTGAGAGGGGCTGGAGCCACGACTCCTCACGCCTCCTTAAAATTGGAGGGACGTGTTTTTCTCCCTTGCAGCTCTGTCTTGGCAGATTACATGTGGACTCCAAAGGAATCTGTGCTTTTGAATTCTGCATCCCAAGAAGAGCTGTTTGTCAAGATCTTAGCTCTTGTATTTCAAGGCAACAGGCAACAGAAGCCTGGCAATGAAATATCCCTCTACCAGGCTGTGACCACAAGCCATTCCTGGCAATGCCTTTAATGATTTCCACCTAGTTCATCCCAGTGACTGTCACTGTGATTGCAGAGCTGCTCAAATAAATAAAGCATGGACACACCATATTCACAACAACATCAAACCCCATTTTCCACTCAGATACTCACTCTGGGAGCGTGATTTTTTTTCTTGCTCCTCCCATTCCCAGGTACACAATCACAACACAGTCTGGGGGCCCCAATACAAGAAATATGTAGAACTGTTGGAGAGGGTTCAGAGGAGGGCCACAAGGATGATTAGAGGGCTGGAGCACCTCCTCTGAGAAGAGAGGCTGAGGCAGCTGGGCTTGTTCAGCCTGGAGAAGAGAAGGCTGTGGGGGGACCTCATTGCAGCCTTCCAGTACCTGAAGGGAGCAGAGAAACAGGAGGGGAATCAACTTTTTAAAAGGGCAGATAATGGCAGGACAAGGGGGAATGGTTTAAAGCTGAAGGAAGGAAGGTTTAGATTAGATATTAGGGGGAAGTTTTTTACAGAAAGAGTGGTGAGGTGCTGGAACAGGCTGCTCAGAGAGGGGGTGGATGCCCCATCCCTGGAAGTGTTCAAGGCCAGGTTGGATGGGGCCCTGGGCAACCCTGTGTAGATCCAGGCCTGAGGTTAGTGGCCCTGCCTTTGGCAGGGGGGTGGGAGCTCTAGCATCTTTAGGGTCCCTTCCAACCCTTGCCATTCTATGATTCTATGAACACTCTTTTTTGTGTCTCAGTCCATGGTTCCACCACATTTCAACCTGAACCATCCTACATGTCCCACAGAAAAACCTCTGATGTGAGATGAGGAGTGCTTTAAGGCTGTTGGTTTACTCAGCTGAGAGTGGACTCATCATCTGGGATGCATCCCTTCATGGTGAGGACACAGGCAACATCACTTAAGTACTGACAGACATGCAACAAGGACAAATGTCTTTGGTGACAAAGAAAGCAAAAAATTAAATTGTCATCTTATGTGCCAGCCAGATATTCTCTCTGTGAATTAAAGAAACCACATACTGGGCTACATTAGAAGATGTGTGGTCAGCAGATCAAGGAACTACTCTGTCCCTTTGAACCCAACTCTGGTGAGCAGACACCTGAAATGCTGTGTTGATGATCAGGCCTTCCTGTTCAACAGGGACTTGTGAAGACAACACACCAGGGCTCTTCTTGGTGGTGGCAGTTAGGGGAAACAGCCACAGTTGTGGCTTGAGATGTTTGGGTTGGACTTCAGCAACACTTATTCACTGTGGGGCAGTGCAGCCTTGGAGCAGTGTACAGGAAGGAGGTGAGGTCTCCTACATTTCCCACCATAGCCATTTCCATGATTCTAAAGGCACAGCACAAAAAAAGTCATGGTCTGTACTCTTACCCACACCTAATACATTCCAGTCCCATTACCTAGGGTAAAACCTTTTTCTTTTGTTTTAGGGGAGAGACATTATGTGTTTCCTTTCCATTTGTCCAGACTCTTCCTGGCTGGGCCCTGCCCTGTCACAGGCTAAAAAAGTCTAGGTGTCAGTCTCTAAAATGTCTCACAGTACCAACTGTAACTACTCAGGTTAACTTTCTATCAATGCTTCTTCTACAGATCTGTACCTAACATTTGTTCCTAGAACAGGGGCACTTGGTCCTCCAGGCCTCTTACAGCCCATCTCAGAGCTGTGTATCTGATTGCAGTCTCCTTCTGCAATGCCACCTCTTTTGTTCCTCTTCCTGGTGATACCAGCAGCTACAGAGATGCAAGAGTCATTTTCCCAAATGTCTGATAATGGGATTGGCCAGTTGCTGCTCATCTTATCTCAAACAGTGTTTAGGGGGATTTCCTTCTGCTGTTTTGCACTAGAGTTGTTCATAAAGGTCAATCAAGGAACACTTTTCCCTCCTGAATCCTGTGACAATGCAAAATTCTTGGGATGCCACCTTGTCTTCTTCCCTGCATGCCCTGAAGGAAAGTGCATACTTAAAGGACTCCTGAACTCAGGAACTCTAGGTTTACTTCCCACCACTGCCCTGGGCTCTACATCTAATGTCAGGCAAGCTTCTTGAAGGAGCTGTATCTCATCTACTCACCTGAAAATTAAGATATTATTTCTCTGATTACCAATTTTTGGAAGCAATCTCTGTTTCCTACACGTATCTGCAGAGCCTACCACATGGGAGGAACAGTGGATTTTTAAAGATCTACAACCCAGATCCAAAAAAGTGGGAATTTTGCTTATTTAAATGATAGACTTGACAGTATCTGTGTCCCTAGCCATCTATCCATGTATTCCTAAGCACAATCAGGGTTGGTACTGCCTGCACACAATTCTTGTGAGACAGGAGCTATTGCCACTGTTTGATGTCGTGGTTGTAGCACGCTACAGACGATGGGAAGATGAAAGGATTACGCAGCTTGATCTAAGTCACACAGGAGTCACACAGATGTGACTGTTTCTCCCAGGACTCAGTCAAGCATCTTGCCATGCAGCCCATCCTTTCTCTCTGTGCACCTCTGACTTATGAACAACAATGATGAACACAAAAAGATGTAACACTTTGGATAAGCAGACTTTAAATTTTATTGGTTTGTGGGTGGATGTGGGGGGGATGAAAAGCTGAAGGTATCATATTTTGCACCAATCTCATTTTCTATAGATCTTATTGTAACAAGATGTTCTTTATATTTATGTAGCCTAGTGTTTGCACACACAGGTGCTCATAATGCCAAAACAAGATGTTGAAAGCTCAGAGAATGGCAAGATAATTACAATAAAATGGACATTAAAATGAAGTGAGTTGATGTGCTTTCTTGTTTTGTCATCCAAGAAAAACAATTCCACAGAATTTTTACTGCATGAACATAAACAATCAGCACCAGGCTCATCTCTCCTTTGATGGAAGGTTTAACCACATGCATGGATGCTTATGTGTGCATACACTCATTTTTCAAAATGATTGCTTATCTATTTCAACCCCAGCATATGCAAATCAGATTCTCTCTTTCCTTCATCAGACATCTGCAATGGGAGTGTTGGGAAGAGGCAGCATGTCCTTACCATTTGTTATTACAGCACAGTAACAAATGTGATGGGAAGCAGAGCTCTCCCTTGTGTGTACAGGTCATACTGTAGGATCATGCTGGTCCCACCTGTCTCTGAAGCTCCAGACCCTTGTGAGCTGTGCTTAGCCTCTTCCTTCATGGGCTCTGATAAAAACAGGGCTGTCCTCAGCATTGCCCTCAATGTAACCATAAGATCTGTATTTCACCTCCATACCCTGAGTCTAATCCCAGGCTTCAGCTGTCAACCAGTTGGGAGTTTTACCTTGATGAAAGCTGAAAGTATTCTGGGTCTTCCTGATGACCTCAGAAGCTGCAGAGATGGGCTTCACCCAGGGAAAGTCAAGGATGGTCCAGTGTGTGAGAGGGTGATTTTCTGATAATGCTTGTTCATGTGTCAAATCTCAAACAATTGTCATCATCCATGGTTGAGGAGGAATTTCCCTGTGGGTGAGACAGAGCAGAATCCATCATGATTTTAATTTTCCTCTATTGCAGAAACACAGTTCACCTGCTTGGATTGACTGGGTTTATCTTACCAGTTCACTTCCAGTGCAGAAGGTTTGGTGTTGTCTCTCTTGCTCTTTCTTGGGACACAGGGAGTAATCAATGCTTCACTGGAGCCTTTCAACAGTGCTAACTTGCTCTCCAGGTTGTTTTGCTGAGGGTATTGTAGAGCTTCTGTTTCCAGAGATGAAATAAATGCAGCCAACGTTGGGAATCATTGACCATTAAAGTATGAGTTGGAACTGACCTCTTGAAACCTCTAATCCAACTCCCTGCTTGGAGCAGGACTTCTGAACTTGTGTCTCTGCTGCTTAGCTGCTGTTCACATCTGGGTTTTATGCAGGTATTTTGGGTATACAAGCCAAGACTTGCACATACAGGAATTATCTACCAAACTACTCTTCATTTTCCCCTTTCTCAGCTCCCCCATTGCCTGTGTGAAAACCAGGGCATATTCTGTGAAATTAAACAATAAGACTTAGTGACCAACCTTTTGAAGAAAAACAATGATGATTTATCTGCCAGACACTCAAGCCATAGGATCCACCACCCCAGAGGAAAAACTTGACACGGTATTTCGATTCCCAAACCAGACTGACTATTTCACTACCCATTAGTCTCACTAGCAGTTCACAAACCTAAGACCACCTGTTTGTTGTATGACCCTTGGTCTGCATCCTTTTTTTTAGCAAAAAAATCGCTCCTTCATGAGGAATGAGTCACACACACAAAGCCCCGGATGGTGCTGAGTTAAGTAGTCAATAAGTGATAAAATGCAAGACACAGATTTCTCTAAACTGCTAGACTGAGTCATCCTGATGGGGAGATTTATCAGATCCAAGGTTATCCAAGGTTTCTCATGCTAGGACCAACTGTATAAAATGAGGTCTTTGCCTTCCACTGAGTCAGCTGAAGCTCCTACCAGTGCGTGCCTTATAGAGGAAGCTAAGGCTGCATTAGTGGTCTGACATCTAGTCAGCAGCTGTTAATGGGACCACAGAAGTTGACCTTGGGGCTAATGTTGTTCAGTACCTTCATGGGCAACCTGGGTGATGTGACAGAATGTGCTCTCAGCAAATATGTGGGTGGTAGTAAATTAGGGGGAGTGGCTGACATGCCAAATGGGGGAGCTTCAATCCAGAGGCACCCAGAGAAATGTGAGGATTAGGACAGCAGATGCATCCTGCAGGTCAGCAGTGAGAAGCACGAGTCCTGCATCCAGGGTGGAATAACCCCATGAATCAGTACAGGCTGGGAACTGACTGGCTGGGATAAGCTGATGTTACACATAGTGGCCTATATTAGGAGAAGAACCATCAGCAGACATTAGTGTCCCTGTAGATTCAACACCTGTGAGGGCACACTTGGAATGTTGTGTCCACTTTTCTGACCCCCTCCCAGGTTCAAAGAGAAACAGAGGATCTGGGGAGGGTCTAGCAGAGAGCTCCCAAGATGATTAGAGGCCTAGAGCACATCATCTATGTAAAGAAGCTGAGAGAGTTGGGCTTGCTGAGTCTGGCAAAAAGGATAAGAGGCAATCTAATACCAACCTGTGACTCCATGAAGGAGAGTTACAAAAATGATGGAGCCAAACTATTTGGCAGTAGCAGATGATACAGTGAAGGGCAACAGCAACAAGCTGTACCTTGAGAGGTTCAGGCTGGACTGTGGAAAAAATTATTTCATCAGGAGGGCAGTGCAGAGAGATGGTGGGCTCTCCATCCTTGGTGCTTTCCAAGCCATGGTGAGGCAGTCACAGGTGACCTAGTCAGGGGAATTCAGACCTGTCCTGGGGATCCCTCAGAGTACGGATCCTCCTGTCCTCCTCCTTTTGCTGTGGTCTTACTCCAGAGCCCTGCATGCTCAGCTTTCCACTCACATGCCACCCTATTAAAAAGGAGGCTGCAACTTAAGCCTTGACGGGTTGTTGTGAAGCTTAGTTCATTCCTGTCTGTAAATAAAAGGAGATCATCTTACTGAAGAGGAAGCAGGAAGGTCAAATGATGCCAAAAATGCTTCCTTCTTCCTAGGCCAAGCAACACCTTTTGTCTATAATCTATATTAAGTGTGCAGATCCTGCAGATAATATGCACAATTCCATCCTGGTTTTCATTCCTGTAAGTCACATCTAGCTGAGCCACCACTTTGGTGTCCTTGGGTGGTCTCCATCAAGGCCATGTGGGCAGTGAAGGTACCTTTCAAGCAGGAGCCTCATGAACAGCAAGACAGCACAGCAAGGCTGGCTGTGAAGAATGCATCTGAACATATCCAAATGAAGCTGCAAATATCCCAAGGATTGGGATCCCTGGGATCCCCACACCTGCAGAGAGGCAGAAAGCTGGGAGTGATCTGGAAAGTTTGGATCGGATTCTGCTGGGGGTTCATGTCAGGCTCCCTGGGTACCAGACACAAGTGTGACTGTGGGTGGGGAATTGTAAAGTGGCTTTTCATCCCCTCCGTGCTGCCTGGACGCTGAGGCAGTGTGGGGGAAGAAATGTCTCTTAAAAATCCCAGTGGCCTTCAATAACATCCCAATGGGTTGTCTCACCCCGCTCTCCCCCAGCACAGAGGCTTCCTGCTCCTCCTGCCCTGAGGGCTGTGCTGCCAACCTGCCCAGCAACCTCCTGCACGGTTTCCCACTCTCTTTTGATTTACTTTGTGAAAAAAAAAAAAAAATTTCCATTCCCCAGATTTGCAAAGCAAAAGGCCGCCCCAGGCAACACCAAACCCGCTTCTCTCGGAGGACCTGAGGGCGAGCCAAGGGCAGGGCTCTGGTGGCTGGGCCTGTCCCGGTGAGGCTGACAGGGAGGGAGGTGGGCGAGGTGGGCATTGCAGAGCTTTGGGCTCAAACCTCGGCTCAAACCTCGGCTTTGTTACCTCAGGTACAGGGGTGTGCGCTGTCCCCCGTGCTATTGCCCCCAAGCCGTGCGTGAGGGTCCCACTGCCCACAGCAGCTGGAGGAGCAGAGGGCACCGGCCAGGTAGTTCCAGGCAGGAGAGATGGCCTGGCAGTGCCGGCAGATGGCGGTGGCAGCCGCCTGATGAAGAGCTCGGTAGCGTCAGCCTCTCCTCCCCTGCGCCTGAGGCAGAGTGACGCGGAGCAGAGAGCTGCCCCGGGGGGAAGGTGATCAGGCAGCCGTGGTCGTGGTCAGGCCCCTGCCAGCGTGAGGGAGAGGTGGCACCCTGTAGCTGGAGGCGAGATGGAGCGTTTGTATCAGAAACAGTGTGGCCAGTAGGTCTAGGGAGGTGATTGTGCCCCTGTACTCGGCATTGGTGAGGCCACACCTCGAGTACTGTGTCCAGTTCTGGGCTCCTCACCATCAGAAGGACACTGAGGTCCTCGAGTGAGTCCAGAGAAGGGCAACCAGGCTGGGGAAGGGGCTGGAGGGTAAATCATATGAGGAGAGGCTGAGGGAGATGAGGATGTTTATCCTGGAGAAAAGGAGGCTGAGGGGAGACCTTATCACTGCCTACAACTACCTGAAGGGAGGTTGTAGAGAGGTGGGCGATGGTCTCTTCAGCCAGGTGACAGGAGATAGGGCAAGGGGAAATGGCACAAAGCTGCACCAGGGCAGGGTCAGATTAGATGTTAGGAAAAGGTTTTTCACTGAAAGAGTTGTCAGGGCCTGGAACAGGCTGCCCAGGGAGGGGGTTGAGTCACCATCCCTGGATGTGTTTAAAAAAAGGGTAGATGAGGTACTTAGGGATATGGTTTAGCACAGGACAGGAATGGTTGGACTTGATGATCTTAAAGGTCTTTTCCAACCTTGTGATTCTGTGATTCTGTGAAGGAACAGGTCCTGCTTTCCTCAAGAGTGGCCTCCCAGTCTCTGCCCTGTCTGCTCCCAGTGCCGTACCCCAGGGACCTGGCATCAAGTGCCCACCAGAGCCACTAGTGAACATCAGTGTGGAGTCTTCTCCTGGGCTGCAGCCATTGCCCTGTCCCGAGACAGGGCATCCTCCTAAAGGCCGCTGTTTTTTTGCTTAAAGCAATGGTGATTAGAAGGGAAGATGACTTATCAGGCTGAAATCAGCATGAGTCCTTGTGAAGCCAGGCAGATTCATGAAAAATGAATTATTCATGGCTGTGCTTGAAACATAACCATTCCCCTGCCATGTTGGAAATCCAGATGAAATGCTTTCCTGCTGGAGCTGGGTCTCCCCAGAGGTACTTCAGTAACACACTTTATAAACCCGTCTCTTTGTCTTGCCTAGAGATCAAAGCTGTTTGGGAAGCAGGAGCAGCCTCCCAAAACATGCAGGACCCTGCCCAGATGAGCTCAGGACTTGCTGCAAGCCTACAGAGTAAAACTCAAGACTCAAGCTGTGTAACCAGAGCCCAAAGTGAATCTGACTTTTTAATTTCATTGTCCAAGGTGAGAGAAACACCTGGGATAATGGCAAAGGGTCAGTTAGATGTAAATTTTCCATAGCTTGGCACCTTGGAGGAAGAAAGTTAGCATTCATTTGTGATGTGTTGGTTTGTAACAGAGGAGCTGTGGCTGTGAATTAGGACCCGCATTTTCTAGTGCTGTACGTATACTGAAGGCCCCTCAAAAATGAAATCTGTTGTAACCACACCATACAATGCCTGAACTGTGCAGAGGAAACACGCTTGTATTTTTGGTGGGTGCAGTTTATGTCCCAGAGCACCACTTACTGCGCGGTTCAATGTGCTTTGGATCGCACATGCAAAGCGTGGCTCAGGGAAATGCTTTGTGGGACAGTATTTCCTCCAGAAGTGTTTTCTTAGGAGAGGTGGGACTGGCAAACAAACTCAGTTTTCCCTTTGCAGCATCCTCAGGTAGGACAGCAGGGATGCACACTCCTGGGGCAGAAAAAAAGCTTGGCTTGTCCGCAAGGATGTATCTCCCTCCTCCGCCTTACCTGTAAGGAGTATCTAGATCCATGCTCGTGACATGTCAGCAGCCATTGGTGGATAACATCAAGCAGAAACGGAGATACGTAGCACATGTCATAAAGCTTGTGAAGCAATGAGAGCATGTAAAAACAATACACAAGCTTTGCTGTCTGCTCTGAAGTTGTCCAGGGCAGATGTAGTAAGCCAGCCATGAAAGGCATTAGCTATAGCTAATTAATTTGCTAAAAGTAGTTTGAATATTAGCAGGTTACTTTGACCTGGTAATGATGCTGTTTGTTTGTTACTAATATCAGCAGTGAATTCTCCAGGGTTACAATGCATTATCTGACTTTCCTCAAGCAACTGTCCCAGGGACACTGAGCATCCTTTCCACAGAAGGATCCAGGTTGTGCAAGACACTATCTCATCATTTTGTGTGGGTGGCTTTGGTTGAGATTTTGGTTCTGTCTTGAGGTTTGTTACAAAGTCCACGGGGATTTTGCCTGGTGGTGAATACGTGGCCCAAAGAAACCATCAGCAGGAGGAAGAAATGAGAACAGAGCAGGGGAGTGAAGCTGGATAGCTTTTTGGAGTCACCGGGAAGGACAAACCAGGATATGGAAGACCCAGAAGTTTATCAGAGCAGGGAGAAGTCCACAGCCTAGTCCATTATCTGGGGAAGGGTCAGTTTTGGAGCTACCAAACAGAAGGAGAAAAAAGCTTTGGTGAAAATCAGGGTGAAGGAGTGGAGCGAACAGGAGAGATTATTTCAAGTGTACAAATTAGATGTGTTCTGCATCTTCACATTATGGACCAAGGAAAACCAATACATTTTTCCCCCAAGCACTCTGGTATAGAGCGTGATTTCTGACATGTGGGTCTAGCAGTAGCTAGAGATGTTACTTGAGGTTGGAGCCCCCCTGTGAGATCCCTGCTAGAGGCACCATGCTGAGAGTTATTCTCCAAAATGCCTGAGGTCCCCAGAGTGATGAGATGGAGAGCAGACCATCCTGAACCAGCCTTGGAGTGACCTGTTGAGTCAGAGGTGGAAATCTGACTTCTTCTCTCCACTGTAACACTGAAGAAGTCCCTTGACAACGTCTAGGTGGGTGTCCTGGCCCCTCACTCCCCCAAAACCTATAGCCCTGTGTTTGCACCTCAGCTCCCCAGGTGGGTGGTGGGAGCTGCCAGGGACAGATGCTGAATGCAGTGGTGTGCTTAGGTGAGCGGAGCTGCTCTGTCACTTCTCAGCAGGATGTCCCTGTCCCTTGAGTGCTCCCCATGTGCCTGCTGAGCCACACAGAGCCCAGCACTTGGCACTGAAACAGACCCTGTGTACGTGGTTAGTGCTTCTCCACTGAGCAGCAGGAACACCATGTCCCTCGGCTTCCATCTGGCTGGGAGCTTTGTGCTGTCCCCTCTGCCTCCCAGTCTGGTTCCCCTGGCACAGCCTTATGCTGCATCATCCCTGGCTGGGGGGTGTAGGGGAGGAACCTGCATCCTTTTAATCACAAAGCCTTAAAACCAGCCCCGTGTTCCAGCAGTGCCATTTGGGGGCAGAAGTGGCCAAACTGCCCCTCATTTCACAGAATCACAGAATCACAGAATTGTAGGGGTTGGAAGGGACCTCGAGAGATCATCGGGTCCAACCCCCCTGCCAAAGCAGCTCCCCAGCTCATACTGCACAGATAGGCATCCAGATGGGTCTTGGATATCTCCAGAGAAGGAGACTCCACCACCTCCCTGGGCAGCCTGTCCCAGGGCTCTGTCACCCTCACTGTGAAAAAGTTCCTCCACATGTTGGTGCAGAACTTCCTGTGCTCCAATTTGCAGCCATTGCCCCTTGTCTTGTCTCCACTGACCAAAGAAAAGGGGCTGGCCAATTCCCCCTGCACCCCATACTTAAGATATTTATAAACACTAATTAGGTCCCCCCTCAGTCTTCTTTTCTCCAGGCTGAACAGCCCCAGCTCTCTCAGCCTTTACTGCTGAACTTTTCCCAGAAGCCAATGCAGCTTCTTCTGAGGGGCAGAGAGGTCTCTCTGAACTTCTTCCCCCAAGGGAGTTTCAGCCCCTAGTCCCGTCCCAGACATTAGTCTATGAAAATGCCTCCCTGTCTCTCACAGGCTGGGTGGGTTGGAGGAAGCTTTTGAAAAGTCTGGTGCATTGCCAGAGACGGCGGAGAACAAATGGAATCCACATGTGTCCTCTAGCATGAGGCTTTCCTTTTGGAAGGAATTTTCCAAGATCTTTCCCCAGATTTTGCTGTCAGGGTTTCTCTCATGACGTACAGCTGCCTGGCTTCCTTCCAGCTCCCAGACATCAACATCAGCTTTCCAGGGAGAGAAGGTATAGCCAGAATACTGCCTGCTCCCCTCCATTGCCACAACCGGTGCCTGTCCATCCCCTACATCAGGGAGGAGAGGGCTGATTCTCTTGGGTACCCCAAGGGGCCCCAGACCTCCTGGCAGCCCCTCACCCCACTTTAGAAAGTCAATTATATCAAAACTGCCATCAAAAACATCAAAAACCAGCAGGTTAGAGAAGGGGATTCTGCCCCTCTTCTCTGCTCTGGTGAGACCCCACCTGCAGTACTGCATCCAGCACTGGGGTCCTGTCCTGGTTTCAGCTGACATAGAGTGAATTTTCCTTCTAGTAGCCAGAACAGTGCTATATTTTGGGTTTAGTATGAGAAAATAGTTGATTGTTGTTTATTATTATTATTGTCATTATTATCTTCCTTTGTTATCCTGTTAAACTGTCTGTATCTCACCCCACAATTTTTTTCCCATTCTCCTCCCCATTCCCTTGGCAGAGAGGGGTGAACGAGTGGCTGCCTGGTGCTCAGCTACCCACTGGGGTTAAACCACCAGAAGTCCTCAGCAGAGGAAAGATGTGGTCTTCTTGGAGTGGGTCCAGAGGGCCACGAAGATGATCAGGGGCATGGAGAACCTTTCCTGTAAGAAAAGGCTGAGAGAGTTGGGCTTGTTCGGCCTGGAGAAGAGAAGGCTCTGGGGAGACCTTATTGCAGACTTCCAGTACCTGAAGGTGCTACATGAAAGCTGGGGAGGGCTTTTCAGTTGGGCCTGTAGCAACAGGACAAGGGGTAATGGTTTTAATTTAAAAGAGGGCAGGTCCAGACTAGATGTAAGGAATACATTTTATACAACAAGGATGGTGAAACGCTGGCACAGGTTTCCCACAGAGGAGGTAGATGCCCCATAAAACCACAGAATCATAGAATGTGTTAGGTTGAAAGGGACCTTTAAAGGCCATCTAGCCCAACCACCCTGCAGTAAGTAAATCAGGTCACTCAGACCCCCAATAAGCCTGACCTTGAATATCTCCAAGGATAGGGCTTCCACTACCTCTGGGCAACCTGTGCCAGTGATTCACCACACTCAGAGTGAAGAATTTTTTCCTAATACTCAGCCTAAATCTCCTCTTTTTGAGTCTAAAACCATTCCCCCTCGTCCTACTGCTACATGTCCTTGTGAACAGCTCTTCCCCAGCTTTCTTAAAGACACCTTTCAGGTACTGGAAGGCTGCTATAAGATGTCCCCAGAGCCTTCTCTTCTCCAAGCTGAACAAACCCAACACTCAGCCTGTCTTCACAGGAGAGGTGCTCCAACCTTGTGATCATTTTTGTGGCCCTCCTCTGGATGTGATCCAACAGGTCCATGTCCTTCTTGTGTTGAGGGCTCCAAAGCTGGACACAGCATTCCAGGTGAGGTGTCACCAGAGCAGAGTAGAGGGGTAGATTACCCTCTCTCGACCTGCTGGCCACACTTTTGTTGATGCAGCCCAGGATGTGGTTGGCCAGGGTGCAGATGCATCCCTAGAAACTTTCAAGATCAGGTTGAATAGGGCTTTGAGGGACCCTGATGTGGTTGTAGATTTCTCTGCCCCTGGCAGGAGGTATGGACCAGTTGACCTTTAAAGGTCCCTTCCAACCCAAATCATTCTGTGATTCTTCCTTGGCAGGCCCCAGCACACAGCCTGCCTGTTGTGAAGACAACAGGGCAATGAAGTCCTGCTGCATTGACCTGAAATGATGCTTCAAAGCACACAGAGAGTGGAGAGTAGAGCCAAGAATTGAGTCTGGACTCCTTACACCCTCCCTGCCCTGCCCCAGAAATGATGATGAAGCATTTATTGATTGCAATGACGTACTGCTGCACTAAGAGAGCTAAGGCAGATGTCCACATGGCTCAGTGTTTCAAATCTTTTTCCCTCAATATTTTTTCCAGTGACCAAAATGCATTTTTTTCCCCTCAGGCAGACACTTGGCAGCAGAGTTAAATGAACCCTAAGGACTGTTAGAACTTAGATGCATCTTTGGGAGCCCCATGATGTGTAAGAAAGAGCTCTGTCTTGGCAAACTCCTAAAAGCAGAAGTGATGCCCACATCTTGCTTTTCCAGTGAAACTTCCAGACATCTTCCAGCAGGATTGTTGGGTGGGCTGTGGGCAACCTAATATGAGCTCTGTGTCATCCTGTCTATTTGGAGAATTCAGATTTTCATACATTAGTGCAGTGGAGAAACTCAGCAGGGGTTTGTCTTGGGGGGAAAAAAATATGCCTGAGAGTCTGAGCTTGAGGAATTTAAATCAATAAATGCAACCCATTAAGAGCATCCTGATTGTCTATTTGAATATTTCAATTTAAAATGCAGCTTAAAAAGAGTAAATAAAATATGCTTCAGTTCTGTAAATTAAATTTACCCTCAAAGTCGATTGAGAGATCCCCTGAGGGGGAGCCTGCCCTACATCACATTTCTGCCCTGGGGTGTTTTCACAGCAGTCTGAGTCATCCCAAGCTCCGGAGCAGAATTAATTTCTGAAGCTCATAGTTGATATCCCACAGACAAAGCCACTTCTGTGGCTCCAAAAAGCGCTGATTAATCCCGAGCAGGGGTAAGCGGGCACTGCTGTTCGCTCCTGCCCGCGTCCCCTGAGCTCACTGGAGCCGGGCTGGCTGGCTGCAGGCTGGCACCGGGAAGGCAGAGATCTGACAGATGGGATGGAGAGGCCGCACGTGTTGGGTCCTTTCCCCACCCCAGCAGCTGCCAGCAGCTGCTCACAAACATCTCCAGAAGCAGCAGCCAGGACTTCTGCCACAGCTCTGGCCCTGGAAAGCCAGGAGAGTCCTTTGCTCATGTTACACACAGTGTGCCACCAGCTCCATTCATCCCTCCCTGGATGGAGTTCTGTTCCAGCCACTCCAGCGCATCCTGGTTCTGCAGGGAAGGTCCTCCCACTGCTTTTGGCTTCTGTCTGCTGGAGAAGAAGGACGGAGGAGACCCTGCCTCGCTGGGGACACCAGAAAGCAGGGACTCTATGGCAAGAAGTGATGGACCATACATAGCCAGTGAGCTCTGACACAAGGTTTCTCACATCCTCCTCATGCCAGTGGGGCGTTGAGGAGCTGCACACACCAGCACCAGCAGCGATGCCTCAGGCAGCTGGATTTTTTTCAGCATTTTTGACTCCTCTGCTTTTCCTCTGAGCATTCAGCCAATTTTTGGGCAGAGGCACAGCCAACATCCACAGAGCCCCAGTCCTGGTAGGGATGTGGCAGAGTCCCCGGTGAGCTCTGAACTCACATTCCCCTGATCCTCCTGCAACTTCTGCTGGGCTTGGAAGCATTTCAGCTGCCAGGAGCAGCACAAGCCTGGCTGTGCTGGAGCTGTGCAGCCCCTCAGTGGGTCCCTGAGCAGCTGCCCATGGCAGGGCCTTCTGGTGGACAGTGGGGTGGTTCTCCTGCTGTACTTTGGTACATAGGCAGATGGTGCCATCAAGATGATTAACAGCACCAAACCCCATTTGCCAAGAGCCTATTTATTTTCCAGAAGGGTCGTAAATTTTTCTCCTTATGTACCAGCACCGAGCCTGAAGTAATCTGCCATGTAGCAGGAGGGAAATCAGCTTTCAGTGTGATTTAGAGAGAGCTGAGCTGCAACCAGACACATACCAATATGATCTTTCTTGACTGCTGTTACATTCTGCCTTAATAATTAATTAGAGATAAATAACATTTATGTTTAGCACTAATTTGTAGCTGAGTGAGGGTGGCAGACTGAGTGCCAGGATTGGGTCCTGTGCTGGGTGGACAGCTTAACAATGACTCACGATGAGTAGGACTGACCCCAGGCTCTTCCTCTCCCCAGGGATTTTTGAGATTGGGTATATGACTGCACAGCGCTGCAATGGCAGTGCTGGCAGTGCATTAACCTCTTCTCTCAACAGATTGAGAATCTAGGAAGATCTCTGGTTAGCAGATTTTACCAGACATGTTGGTTTGCTGTTGTCTTAAAGCAGACGGATTGTGGCCAGACAGCAGCAAGGGACCTCATGAGACCCTGCCACTGCCAGGAGCTCGCCTCTCTCCTCTGGGGCGGTGCAGCCACTTGCCTTAGGCACGGTACAAACACCTAACAAAAAGATGGTGCTGAGTTTGCAATCTTGTCTCTTGATCCATATGGCTATCATCATGGAAGTGTGTCAAAAGAGCCTGATGCGTGTTACCACAGGACTTTTCTGTATCTGTGTAAAGCCAAATCTGTCTTGTGATGGGACTCCAGCTGTCTGGGCAGCAGCAGAGGAAAACAACATGTTTGGTTTCGAGACATTGGATGCTGCTCATTCCTGAGCCCTCAGCTTTCCCCCTGTGACCTCTGCTCGAGACCAAAGCATTGTCTCAGTGAAGGGGAGCATGGCAATGCTCTGAGCACTGCAGCAGGGGCTGACCAGTGTGCTCTTTCTGACGAGACTGGGATGAAGAGAAGCAGAAGCCTAAGCTGCCCCCATGGCATTTCAGAGCACCATCATCCACTGGCAGTCTGCTCCCAATGCAGCATACACCATATTTACAGTGGGTCGCTGGAAAGGTACCTGCACCCATTCATCACTTTTAATAGCAAGGAAGTGCTTTAGTGCTACATTAATTTACATTTACCTTACTGCAGAAAGCTGGCAGCCAGGGAGCCTTCCAAAAGATGCATTTTTATTAGCTCTCTCTTCTATGTTTGACCATTGGTAAATATTTATTTAGACTTACCCTGCCAGAGCCCTTAAACACAGCCACATTTCATCCCCTTCCAGGGGTAAGTGGTGGCTTTGGCCATCGGTCAGTGATAGGCAGAGCCTGTGGGCCAGACAGCAGTACTTAAACCCAAGTGTCTTCCCATGGTGGCTGGGGAGTGTGACGATGTCTCAGCCCATGAACACGAAAAAGCTCAGGGCAGGGTGGGAAGGAAGTATCTTGAGACTGCACAGAACTTACTATGAGGTATTTAGGGGGACCCAAGGTTGGGGAAAGGGGGCATCTGGGTAATCTGGGTAGGAACATGGGAGAACAGTGACAATGGGATATAAGGGGTCAGTAGCATGTAAAGGGTTGGCTGGTTGTATGTCTGCCTGACCATGCCCTGTGCCTGGTCAGCAGGGCCTGTCATCTCATTGAACTCCCTTTCAGTTGCTTCTCCTGGGTGACGGACTCTACTTTGTGTGCACATGTGTGTTTGGGGGTCTACATGAATCACTGGTGAATCTTAAGCTGACTAGCTGGTGAGTAGGATAATAGTCTTTGGGAGCTAGGTGTCAAAAAAACCCTATAAGCCTGGTCTGGATGCTGCACCAGAGGTCTGTGCTTTGGTTATTGGAGGGACCAGGAGGTCCTGGCCAGCAACTGGGCAGATGGGGATCTGGAAGTCAGCTGAGAGACTTGTCCTTGTGTGTTTGTGCAAGAACCAACTGGAGATGAGAGGATCCAGGGGTCAGCTATGTAGACTGTCTTGGGCCAATGAGTGGAGGGATGCATGTTGTATGTATGCCTGTATAAGTGTGTGTATACATATATTCCATTAATGGGCTTTTATCCTGATCAGCCAGAGAGGGAAACAAGATGAGACTCTGGTGCAGTTTGTGTGAGTGCTGAGCATTCGTGTAGCTGGCCATGGATACACATGTAGGTATGTGTTGACCAAGTGTGCTTGTGCTCATGTGCCTGCTGGGAACACAGGCTCAGCCCCACTGCCAGCTGGACCTGGGGACAGCAGCCTCACCACTACTGGGCCACTGGACTCGGCAGCCTGTAACAATGACCTCTTCATGTGGGCTAGCACTTGGTCTTGAGCCAAGGCCTGCAAAGGCTATCCTGCTGCCCAAGTATAATTACTGACAGGGAGAAGGTTGCTCTTTTTAAGGCCCTCAAGCTTGCAAACTGCCTCCCAAACAAAGTGGGTGATGACAGGCTGGTAAATCCCCCTGTCCCCACACCTAGGCACATCCACCTTGTGACACGGCTTGGTTCAGACACACCTGAGCTGACAAAATTGCTCCCAGTGGCCTGAAACTGCTCAGAAGCGAGTCATGGGGTGATTCATGAATTACATGCTCCTCTAACAGTCTGTCTGCTAAACAGGCACAGCCCAAGGGGTGTGCTGAGACAAGTACCCCCCAAAAAGCTGTCCCACCTTGACACAGGAGGCAGCTGGCATATAGCATGCATCTGGGAACTGAGCAGGTTGAAATGCGAACC
This sequence comes from Laterallus jamaicensis coturniculus, assembly GCA_022605575.1. Taxonomy (NCBI): domain Eukaryota; kingdom Metazoa; phylum Chordata; class Aves; order Gruiformes; family Rallidae; genus Laterallus; species Laterallus jamaicensis. The sequence goes on from JAKCOX010000050.1 coordinate 623,868, forward strand.
CATCAGGAGTGTGGAGGTAATTCCAGTGATGGACATGTCCACCAGCAGAGATGAAGCTGAACGAAAAGGCTTTCAAGGCCTTAATGAGATGTAAAATTTAGTTCTGTCAAATAAAGTTTCAGTCCTTCTGCATTCTCATATGCTACTCTGAGCAGCTGTGGAGGAATACCATGATCCAGCCCCTTATTTTCCATCCAAACATAATAACAAATTACAGGATCTTGTATCAGTTTGTCATTCTCCGAGTGATTGCAGAGAAACACTCCAAGCTGATGAATTATTTAAAACAGATGCAGTACATTTCACAAAATGAATTTGATTAAGTGGCAAGATATTATGAAGAAAACTGAGACAAAAGCCTAGGAAAATCTATTTTCATAAAATATAGCATGCTTCCTGTCGGGTGATAATTTTGAGTAAACAGATGAATTAGTAGGTAGACTGATGGATTGTCCATAGGAAGGCGTATTTACACATATTTTACATTTTACTAATACAAAATGGAGAATGGTCTCACTAAGCAAGATGTATTACCCTCTCTCAGCTCCATTCCCGAAACAGGCAATGAAAAGGAAATAACACATGGGGCTTTTTTTCAGTTTCAAACACAGCCTGTGCTGTGCGCTGTGCAGGTATGTTTCTGCTAACGTCTAACCGAAATGTCACTTTGTAGATGTTACTGAGGCTTATGGGTTCTGCCGAAATCTCTACAAAACAAATCCTTCCATGGCTTATCACAATATGTAGACCACTATAGGGAGAAATCAAGTCCTTTATCAGATGAGGTGTGGAAGAGGTGTTTGAAGACATGAGTGTCCAGGAGTTTGTCTGGGTTTTTTTTTCCCCTACAAAGTCAGTTTGTCTACAAACCTTGTCTTGACAACATTCTTAGGCACACGGGTTGCTACAACCTGCATGAAATACATGCATGAAATCCATGAACTATCTTGGCATTGAAAATGCAGAATTGCTCTGCTGTATTGCCTTGTTGTTATGTACTGGTTTTCTTTCTTTGTCTCTTCTTTATTTCTACTGAAAGTCATCAATATAATTTATTTGCATATTTGCTTCATTGAAATCACAAAGCAGCTCTTATTTAACTGCAATGCATATCGTGTTCACCTAATATAGTATAAATTCCCCTGCTGTTTCAATTGGACATCTGTCTTAAACTGCTACAGTGGGGAGTAAACAGTATATTTCATCTTAGAGGCGGCTCTGTTGAATGATAAGTGAATGTTCAGTTAATTTCCATCATCTCTTCCACAGTATTTCTTTCCTTTGCTTTTTATTGTCCTTAATAAAAAGTCCTATGTAATACTTAAATTCACAAAAGTGGGGGGCGAAAAAAAAGTTAATAAAACAGCTTGTGACTTTCCTTTCCTCTCTCTCTCCCCCTTTTCTTCTCCCCTCCCATCCTCCCCCTCCCCCAACACTGTTAGAAAGATTTATATTGGAGGATAGCACTTCTGACTCGAGCCTGGCTATTGACTGCTGGCGGTTTGCTTCTATACGGATTCATCACTATTGATTTTTTTCCAGGTTTAAGATACAGGCATGAATCACTTTCCCAGTGTCAGTCTCACACAGATTTTCCAGCTGTCCCATGGCCAATATCCGAGCTCTTTGCATGCCTGAGTACAACCACCACCCCAGCAGGCCTGGGGGTAGGAAGCCTAACATCTGCAGGCTGCAGAGCCTCTTCAAGATGCAGGCTCAAGCCAGGAGGATGAAGTCTTCCCTTCTAGCTCCATGCTGCTATAGGGGACTTGCTTCCTTCCTGCTGCGTTGCAGTGCAGACGTGCACAGTCTCTTCTGTACGACTGTGCAGACCACAGCTTGTGGTGGAATAGAGAAGCAATGCCAAAAAGATGTCTTAGGCTAATATCCTGACTACTGTGCTATATCCCCTTCTTTCTGAATCACAAGCCAATGCTAAAATACAAAAATAAAACCCTCAAAAAATGTCCAGTCTGCGGTTTTCTCATGGGATCCAGATGTGTTGGAATATGCACAACTATCCAACGGGTTTCATGAACAGCCACCAGTAACCTGCTCTTGCAAAGTGCTCTGAGAGGCATGAAGAGGAAAAAGCATCTGTGTTTTCTGACAAAAGTGGCAGAAAAAGAGAATTTATACAGCTTTGGTAAAAGGATGCTGAAAAGCCTCCCACAGATTTCTCTTTTCCAGTTGCACAGCAGTATCCAGTGGCAAGGGACTGCCAGAATTTTCTCTCACAGGAAAAACAGTGAAAAGGTGAAGGTTAGGAAACAGAAACTGAGACCAGCATAAGGACATCTTCATTGGGAGAAACGCATGGCAAATACTAGGAGCGAAACCAGTTACCCTTACCTTGAACAAAGCACCCTTCTGGAGGAAAACACGGGTTTATTTAGATTGAAAACAGATGCTGGTCAGTGCATTGACCAAGGCCCTATGCAGCAACAAAGCTCAGATTCACCAGAGTGGTCTGAACTCTCCAAGCAGTGGGAGCAGTAAGCTCTGGGTGCCTTTGCAGAACGGCCTCTCTCCCATTCAGTACCCCACATCACCTCACATCAGAGGCACCCGTGTTCTTCAACTTATCTGCAGCCTGATCCTCCCCTCCCACACACACACACACATAAGATGGAAATAACAATTTAAACCTATCTACATAAATGCAGCTCTTTGGAAGGCACTAATGTATGTTATTACCTGAATCAGGAGAGCACTTAGGCACCGCGCACACTTACAACCGAGTGGCACGGGGGGAGAATGGCTTTAAAGTTGCATCGTGGGGGTTGTTATAGACAGAGAGGAGAGGAAATTGAGGTTTAGAATGGGCCAGGAGGGAAAAGGGAAAGGGCATGGAAAACAAGTCAAGAAAAAGAAATCTGGAGAAGTAGCTGGTTCACAGTCACTTTAGGCAGCAGTGTAAAATCCTCGGTTTTGAAGATGGAAATAACACCTACTTATCACCAAGAGGTGGGTTGGTAATTTATGTCGAAAAGAGCTCAGAGATTCTTGGAAGAAATGTACTTTGGGAAATGTAAAGTGTCATCCTTGAAGCATTTGTTATTATTTCACAAAGGATGAGGGGGGGGAGTGGTTTGAAATTGGTAGAGGGTAGATTTAGATTAGGTATTTGGAAGAAATTCTTCCCTGTGAGGGTGGTGAGGCACTGGCACAGGCTGCCCAGAGAAGCTGTGGCTTCCCCTGGATCCCTGGCAGGGTTCAAGGCCAAGTTGGATGGGGCTTTGGGGACCCTGGGCTAGTGGGGGGTGTCCTTGCCCATGGCAGTGGGTTGGAAAATGATCTTTAAGGTCCTTTCCAGCCCAAACAGTCCTGTAATTCTGTGATTCTAAAGTTGGTTCTAAAAAGTGATATAGGAGGAAAATAGTTACCCATCCAAAAATAAATACTTGTCCAGTCTCAGTTCTTCTGTCTGTTGTACCATCAACAGACAAACACTGGTAGTTCGAATAATGGATAAGAAAAGATTGTAAGCATGTATTTTATTAGGTCTCTCACCTGGAAAAGCTAGTTTACAAAACTGTGTTTACTCTCCTTTCGTTTCCCCCTGGGAAACCATAATCAAGCTGCCAGAGTGATGAAACCACCACCGAGGAGTCAGCAAAAGACAGACTTCCACGTTCTCACAGTTCATGGCAGTTATGCTCTATTAGCCCTGTACCTTTTCTTCAGGATCAGCTTACCTTAAAACACTTTCCTGCCCACTTACTCTGTCACAGCATGTGCCTTCAAATCCTGCAGCCACAGTATTTGCCTGCTCCCAAACTTGCAGCTTTAATGGGAGTCCATAACTCAGTTCCTTGGGCTGCCAGCAATCCATGCTTCAGAGAAAGGGGGGGGGGGGGGGAGTAGGGAGATGCACCCAAAGTCTTTCCATTTTGGTCCATCCCCATGCCTCTCTCCTATCTCCTGCTTAGGTGGAGAGTGTGTCTCAGTCACTTTCCAGACTTGCAAAGCTGAGAGCGTGGTTGTTGGCATTCCCTTTACTTCATGTCTTCTGCCTGCAAGCTCTAAGGAAAGACAGAAGGATTTAAGATACACTCAGACCATAAGGACAAAGAGGTTTAGAAACCAAAGTCTGGTCTTTTTACTTCTCTTAAGGTAGAAATTCTATGAAGAACTGGATTATCCTACCCCAGAGCCAGGCTGTTTTACCACAGTTTATTTGCCTGTGCCTGAAGAAAAGGTAGAGACAGCACTGCCTTCACCATACCCTGTGCTATACATTGCATTCCTGATTCATTTGTGCAACCAAGCCCAGGCCAGCTGTAAGAATGAATCCTAGAGAGTCAGACCTGTTCTGCCAGTCAGAAACCTGCTGCTATTAGCCCAGAAGACTTATGGATAGGTCTGTGCAGTAACTCCCTTCCCTAAGGACATCTTTCAAGGAAGCCTATGGAAGGAACTGCATACTGGGAAACCTTGTCAGCACAGCTGCGTGCCACCAAGTCTTGCAACCAGGAAGCCAGGATTAGATTCACTGAGCATGTTCTCATGCTTGTCCCAATGGTTCTGGTTTAGGTTCCTGCCCTAGTCTGCGCCTATCTCCTTTGACCTCTGTGAAGAAGTGTAGCTTGGTCACTTCCCTTTCTCAAGACTCAGCTTGAATCCGGAATAGTGCTCTTCAGCCCATTTTGGAGGGAGAGAAGGAAACCAAACCAACTTTTCAAGTGTGAAACTTTGCAGATACACTGCTTTTTTATTCATTCTGTATCATAAAAGCAGCCCTTATAGCATCCATACAACAGCAATAAAAAGCCCTCTACTTGTCTTTCCACACGATGAACTCAAACAACAAAATAATACGTGCTCCTCTTACAAAATTGGGCAGCCCTCTAGTACCTCTTTCTTTTCTCACTCAATACACATTGGCGAATAATCTCCAGGGCTGTATCAACGCTTTCTTTTGTCTTGGCAGAACATTCCAGGTAAGCATATGCCCAATGCTGTCAGCTAAAGCTTTTCCTTCTGTAGTGTTAATTGACTCGTTCCCTGGAGTAGTTAGCTGCTTCTTTGCACCTTCATCACCCCTTCCTTCTATCTTGGTAGCCACCAGAACAATAGGTACTGTGGGGCAGAAGAGCCTGGTTTCTGGAACCCAAAAATCCAGGATGTTTTGCTGTGAGTCAGGCACATTAAAATAATGTCAGTGTCCTTGTAGAACACCGAGCAGAGATTTTGGTAAATGGATTCATTCTTCCCTGCCACATGGAGGAGAATTAGCTTAATCTCCTTCCCGTCTATCTCTGTGTCAGTGGTGTAGGTGTCGTACAGGGCTGGATGTTGAATAGGACTTGGGAAGCTATTTGTGAGACAGAGCTAAGAGGAGGCATGTCTTACCACAGCAGTCATCACCAGCTATGGTTAGCTTTCTCCTAAGAGCAGCCATTCCTTGAAAACCAAGATGAAGTACAAAATAGATTATTCCTGTGATGAGTTGGTGTATGTATGCATGTGTTTTTTGTGGGTTTGGTTTTTTGTTGTTGTTTGTGTGTGTGTGTTAGCTTTTCTGGAGGGTAGGTAAGGAGAGAAATCCCATCAGTTTGGAATTCTTTCCCTTATCTCCTTTTTTGTCTCCATACTCCTGTGTTACCTTCATTCCCTTATTTTTCTCCTCTCTTAATTTTTCTGGTATCAATATCTTCTGAAATTGTGAGTACCTTGCTCTTGACTATTATTATAGACCAAAAAATGAAGGTGCAAGCCAAGTCTGGATGCAATCAAGATTCCTGCAGTGCCCTATATTTCTGGTTTATCATTTCAGGCATTGTTTGTGGTCAGTGTTCAGTCTGTAACAGATTTCATTTTCTAGATTGAATGACTTAATTTTGTGAACGAGATGGAGTATAAAACACTGTACTGAACAAGTATCCAAATCAGTTTTACTGACTACATCTTTCCTGCCAGGCCTGCTCGTAGAATTCTACCAATGGCAATAGGTATCCTGTGTAAATCCATGCTGCCTTTGCTCATAAATATTATAGAATCATAGAATGTATTAAGTTGGAAGTGACCTTTAAAAGGCCACTTAGTCCACCCCCAGACACCTTCACTAGATCAGGTTGCTCAGAGCTTCATCAAGCCTGACTTTGAGTATCTCCAGGGATGGGATATTGTCATGTGGGAGATAAGTGTTCTCAGTCTTCAAATATTCATGATTAATTTATATGAGAGAAGTTTGTTAGACTTACAGGATAGTAATTTCCAGCATTAACCTTCTTTTCCTTCTGGATGTTCAGTATTAGATTGGTTTCTTCTAATACTGTTGCCGCCTCAGCTTCCTTAGGTCACTGGTTGCCCTCCAAAGAGAACTTACCCCCACTCTTCAAAGGCTATCATAATGACCACAGTATTTAAAGGAATAGGGGATGTTTCTTACTATAGCCAACCAATCTACAAAGAGAACCTAGTGACATCACCATTCTTTAAAGAAACCTACTTTACTGGCAATAAAGCAGAAGGGACACAATTCACTAACAATCTACAGTATGTTCACTTTAGAAAGTTCCTCATTCCTGTTGCAAAAGGCTAACCCTGAGTAGGCATTTCAATATCAAGTGTGCCAAACAGCTTGGGGGAGGGGGGGTAGGGGGGTGGGTGTGACAGTGCTAGAGTGTAAATTAGCAGTAGACCTGCCAGGCAGAGCCTCAGGATGCCCCTTTCCATATCTGCTGAGGCATTGTAGAGAAATGAATTGCAGAATCATTGAATGGATGAGGTAGGAAGGGATCATCTAGTCCACCCTGCTCAGAGCAGGATCAACTACAGCAGGCTCAGGCCTGTGTGCAGTTGGGCTGAATGTCTCCAAGGATGGACACACCACAGTCCCTCTGTGCAGCCTTTTCCAGTGTTTGATCATCCTCAAAATAATGTAATGAAGGCTATCAACTGCAGAGTCTAAAGGGAAAGGACTGTCCAGAACCCCAAAGATGAAGATTGAACGCCCTGGTATCTTGTTGGCATTGGACAAGTCATTTCTGCTCAGTCTTCCCAGTAGACAAAGACTGGAAGGTGTTTGCAACCACTAAAAGCTGAGAACAAAGGGAAGTGGGGTAGATTAATTTGGTCTCTCTGCAGAGAGAACCTTTTCCAAAGGCATTATTGGTGGTGCAGATGCTGCTGGTTAGTATAGTTAGGTGATCAGCCCATTTATTTCATACAGCTACAGAAGAGTCCTTCAACTGAGAAGAGGGGGTTTAGGTGTAAAAGTTTTAGCCTAAGGATGAGGAACTTGGTTTTATTGAATTTCAATCCAGCTGGAGACCTGAGGCCATTTTAGCTTTCTGTGGTGGTCTAATTTTACTCTGCCAGACTGTATTTCCTGAGTCCTCTTCAAGTATGAATCTGAGAGTCTTGTAGTGGGAACTTGACAAAATTAGTGGGAACTTGACAAAATTAAAGTCACCAGCTTCTGACTTGCCTCACTTATTCCCTGGAATAGCAATGACAGTGGCTCCCATGGATCTCTTCAGATGATGATGGCATTTCTTCTTTGTGATGATGTGCTTTCACGTGCACTGTGCTTAAGCTAAACCTCTCCACGAAAATGCACAGGTCTTTTTCACCTTCTCTTTTTGCTCCTTGCCACTCTGATTTCTAGGGAGATCAGTCTGGCTTCTCTGCAGAGAGCACTGATCACAGCGGGATCCAAGAGTTAAAGTCTGTTTTTCCTTGAGGGACACTGGAAAAGCCATGGATGTGCTGTGACATGTGACAATTGGTCTGGTTCCTATGCATGCCAGGAACTCCTAGCAGCTTGCTGAGACAGATAATTTACCATTTCTGCCTGTCCTCCCACATCTACTCAGAGCTTTTCAGCACTAGCCTGCAAACTGCTCGTGTTTAGGTAGTTCTTGCATTCCTTCCTTCACTGAGAAGCTTTGCCTGCGTGAGGACTGCGGGATGCTTGCTGCCAGCGTTACAGTACAAGCCAGCGTGCGGGCCTCAGGATGCCATTCCTTGGCACGGACGACTTCCTCAGCACATTATGCCACAGCAGGCAATGTCCCCACTTCCCTACTTATTGACAAACAGGAGAAAGATTACCTTCCCCGCTGAGCTTTCATGCTTTTGGTAGAGATTTATGTTGGAGCACATATTACGTGAGTTACAGACATGCCCTTTAGAAAATCTGTTCAGCAAAACGAGCCGAGGGGGGAATATAATCTGGAATAATCTCCAGCCATTGACTGGAATTGTCTTCTCAGCAACACAAAATGCCAATTGGATTAAATCAAGTAAAAAACAAAAGGCTGAGTTTTAATCCCCAAACCACCAGCACGAGCTATGAAAGCCAAGAAGCGGTGTCTCCTTTCTCCTGCTTCATACTTCCTTCATCAGTCATACAGATGCACGTGGTGTAGCAGAACTAATGCTCTGCTGAGAGGGTGCATTTAGGGATTACTGGAAGTTTCAGCTTGCTTAAAATATAGTTTAGCATATCATGCAAATTCGATTAGAAAATAGTAAAATTACAACATAAAGTTCAAGTTCAGCCCTAAAATATGTGAGCTGGTCACACTCCCTGATGCCTTCCAGACCATGACTGTGCTTCCATACAGAATCAACACTTGAATACTGTCCTGTACAAAATTCCCTCAGAAGAGGGGAAAAAGCCACCAAAATATTTTCCTCATTTTCTTTACTGGTCTACCACCTCTGCTCTCAGTCACCACCTCAAGAAGGAAGCCTAAGCACTTCCATGGGTTATTACTCACTGTGCTCATTCACAGTCCCACTGTGGGGCCTCTTTCTGTTGCACTCGTAGCACTGGTCAGATTCCCATTTTCCCCAATGCATCCATTGAAGCAGGAAGAGAAAAGGATTCCTATGTACCATCTACCCCTGATTACCCCTGTTCTCAAAACTGTCTGACTTCATGCTTCCACAAATGGGCTGAAGAAAGAATGCTCCAGAGGAGAGGTGGATGCATGTAACAGAAAGGTAATTTAAATTAAGGGTCTCTTCATTTCCACTTAGACAGCTCAGGGCAGGTACCACAAAGACACTGGTATTTACTGGCCAAATCCACAGCAGGAGAAAGGTGGCATGCAGCAAATTTACATAAGTATGAATCCCAGGCTGTGACCAACACACAGGTATAACACATTTAAGTGTATAAGTGGGATAACCACAGTGACTTAGGTGTTCACTCTAGAGCCCATTGCTGGAGCGTGCCCAAGGCAGTGAAGTCAGTGTGACCCCAGCCTCAGTGTGTCACAGTGCTGGGTCTCTGGATATAAAGTCTCTGGGAGGAAAAAAAATTAAAATAAAATTAAACCCTAGCTCAATGAATTACAGGGACCATGCTGCAGTCTTTCTTGCAAGGTAAGAGGTGAAACATCAAACCCTTTGCATTCAGCATAGCTATGTGGAAGACTACAGATGCAAGACCTCACCATATTGGGGGATGACCTGCTGGAGAAGAGCTCTGTGGAGAAGGACCTGGGGGTCCTGGTTGACAACAGGTTGGCCATGAGCCAGCAGTGTGCCCTGGTGGCTAAGAGAGCCAGTGGGATCCTGGGGTGCATCAGGAGGAGTGTGTCCAGCAGGTCAAAGGAGGTGATCCTCCCCCTCTACTCTGCCCTGGTCAGGCCCCACCTGGAGTATTGTGTCCAGTTCTGGGCTCCCTGGTATAAAAAGGACAGGGATCTCCTGGAGAGAGTCCAGAGAAGGGCTACGAAGATGATTAAGGGCCTGGAACATCTATCCTACGAGGAAAGGCTGAGAGAGCTGGGACTGTTCAGCCTGGAGAAAAGAAGACTGAGGGGGGACCTAATCAATGTTTATAAATATCTTAAGCATGGAGTGCAGGGGGAATGGCCTGCCCCTTTTCTTTGGTCAGTGGAGACAGGACAAGGGGCAATGGCTGCAAATTGGAGCACAGGAAGTTCTGCACCAACATGTGGAGGAACTTTTTCAGTGAGGGTGACAGAGCCCTGGGACAGGCTGCCCAGGGAGGTGGTGGAGTCTCCTTCTCTGGAGATATTCAAGTCTCATCTGGATGCCTATCTGTGCAGTATGAGCTAGGGAGCTGCTTTGGCAGGGGGGTTGGACCTGATGACCTCTGGAGGTCCCTTCCAACCCCTGTGATTCTCTGACTCTATGAGAGCAGTTACAGCTCTGACCATGACTGTGTGGCAGAACTGGATCTGCCCTGTTCAGAAGAGCCCCTGGTGTGGGCTTGACTTGGATTAGCTGGACATTCGCAGAGTACTTCCGTAGCATAGTCTGGAAGTTGGGACCAGCAGGCAGTTTGGATGAGGTCACCCTGCTTTGAATTTGAAAAGGTGAAGGGTGTGAATGCCGGCCACTTTGTTTGCTTTCCTAGGCTGAGGCACACAGGTAACTGCTGGCAGCACTCTGGGCGAACAGAGCCGTGTGCTTTGAAATGAGTAAGCTGCGTATCTCAAAGGTCTTTTCCAGCCTGGTGATTCTGTGGTTCTCTATTTCCCTGCCCTTCATGGCACAGCACTGATGAGATGGTCGACAGAATTGCTCCTTCGGGTGTTTATGTTTCCTATCCAACAAAGTGTTTTGCTCATGAAAAGACAAAACCAGGCGTGATTCCTCGTGCCGCCCAAAGGTCAAATAAAAACTGATTCGAAGGAGTATTTCAACAGCACCTCTCAGGCTCTGTAAGGCAGTGGCAGCTTCTCCTGCTGCCACCCCAGCTTCCAGCTTTGGAGCCGCAAGGACCGCGGGCATCCCGGCCGGCGGGGCTGCCGCAAGGTGGCTCTGAACTCCAGGGAAAAATCCTCGTATTGCTGGAGAGCTTGGAGAGGCTTAGAGCAGCAGATACAGAGCAGCAGAGGTATTTAGACCACTTTCATTATACAGCAAATGAACTCTGAATCCCTATCAGAATGGCTCTGCACGCTTGTGGTTGTATTTATAAAGGCTATTCCAGCATGGTGAAGACTTCCACATGTGTGGAAACACTTGTGTGTTTCTGTGATTCTGATCAAGAATTGAAAACTGTGAGCTTTGACAACAAATGTAAAGGGACAATGCAAATCAGAGATTTAGTTAGTGAAAAGCCTAAAGCCTACAGGTACTGGAGGACACCGATGCTTATGGTCACACTTTATTTCTCCTTTGTTTTGGTTTTTGGGTTTTTTTCCAAACATCAGTTTGGATTTATTACATTCACATAAAACATGCTGCACAAACTATGAAAGATCAAGGTACAAACCCATCCATCACCATCCAGGGACACACTCTTCTGACAGGGAGAAATGGGAATTACCAAAATCTCACGGAAGAGGAACTGTATTTCAGTGTCTAGGATTAAGTGAACTGTAAGTGAACCATTTGCCCTACTGACACACGCTGCTGTAACAGTCTGACTGTCAGGCAATCTGATACACTCAGTGGTGCATGTGGTCTTCCAGTGGGTGTTTTCAAACACAGTTTTTAATAAAAATCACACTGCTCAAATAACTAATTTCTGTTCTATTCATTAATGCCAGTGCTGCTAGCAAAGGGGGATACTTTGGCTCCAGGCCTGAGAGGCAGCAGCCACGGGACATGGTTTAGGTGAAAATGCTTGCAGGTAAAAATCTCAAGACAGCACCCAGTCAAAGAGTGAGAGCTGCAACAGGGACACAGCACCCAGCTAACGAGTGAGAGCTGCAACAGGGACACAGCACCCAGCTAACGAGTGAGAGCTGCAACAGGGACACGGCACCCAGTTAACGAGTGAGAGCTGCAACAGGGACACAGCACCCAGTTAACGAGTGAGAGCTGCAACAGGGACACGGCACCCAGTCAAAGAGTGAGAGCTGCAACAGGGACACAGCACCCAGCTAACAAGTGAGAGCTGCAACAGGGACACAGCACCCAGTTAACGAGTGAGAGCTGCAACAGGGACACAGCACCCAGCTAACGAGTGAGAGCTGCAACAGGGACACAGCACCCAGTCAAAGGGTGAGAGCTGCAACAGGGACACGGCACCCAGCTAATGAGTGAGAGCTGCAACAGGGACACAGCACCCAGTTAACGAGTGAGAGCTGCAACAGGGACACAGCACCCAGTTAACGAGTGAGAGCTGCAACAGGGACACAGCACCCAGCTAACGAGTGAGAGCTGCAACAGGGACAGCACCCAGTCAAAGAGTGAGAGCTGCAACAGGGACACGGCACCCAGTAAAAGAGTGAGAGCTGCAACAGGGACACAGCACCCAGTCAAAGGGTGAGAGCTGCAACAGGGACACAGCACCCAGCTAACGAGTGAGAGCTGCAACAGGGACACAGCACCCAGTTAACAAGTGAGAGCTGCAACAGGGACACAGCACCCAGCTAACGAGTGAGAGCTGCAACAGGGACACAGCACCCAGTCAAAGAGTGAGAGCTGCAACAGGGACACAGCACCCAGTTAACGAGTGAGAGCTGCAACAGGGACACAGCACCCAGTCAAAGGGTGAGAGCTGCAACAGGGACACAGCACCCAGCTAACGAGTGAGAGCTGCAACAGGGACACAGCACCCAGTTAACAAGTGAGAGCTGCAACAGGGACACAGCACCCAGCTAACGAGTGAGAGCTGCAACAGGGACACAGCACCCAGTCAAAGAGTGAGAGCTGCAACAGGGACACGGCACCCAGTCAAAGAGTGAGAGCTGCAACAGGGACAGCACCCAGTCAAAGGGTGAGAGCTGCAACAGGGACACGGCACCCAGGTAACGAGTGAGAGCTGCAACAGGGACACGGCACCCAGGTAACGAGTGAGAGCTGCAACAGGGACACAGCACCCAGTCAAAGGGTGAGAGCTGCAACAGGGACACAGCACCCAGCTAACGAGTGAGAGCTGCAACAGGGACACAGCACCCAGCTAACGAGTGAGAGCTGCATCAGGGACACGGCAGTCGCCGTCAGCCGTTCCAGAGCGTGAGGCTTTACAAGGCACGGCTTTATCAATGCGCTTGTGCCCAGGTCCTCACAGCCTATCCTCCACACAACCTGACACCCCAGCCTTCCGTGCTCATTTGTTTCCCGCGTTCATTTTTTCACTCCCCCGACTTCCGACGTCTCAGTAGGCTGAGGCCGAAAGGGCGCCTCGGCTCAAGCCTGCCACCCCTCCCGCTTCCCAGCTCCCCGCGGCCTGCGGGCCAAGGGCTGGCAGGAGCGGGACTCGCTGGCGAGGAAGGAGAGCGGGCCAGTCCCGCGCCTTGCCAGCAATACCCAGGGCAGGCTTTTGTTTGCTGTGACCGCCCGCAACAAGCTCAGTCCCGCTTGGCTCGGGCGTTAAAGGCTGCGCTGGGGCCGCAGCGGTTCCGCCCGTTAGCCGGGCTGCTCCGCCGGCCCCCTGAGCCCGGCCATCCCGCGCGGCGGGGCCGGCGGCGGCGCACAGGGGCCACGGCAGGGACCGGCCTGCCCCGGCCCGGCCCGGCCCGGCCCGGCCCGGCCCGGCCTGCCCTGCTGCAGAAGCCGCCGCCCCGCGGCCGGGAGAGCGGCACGAACGCAGACGCTCCGCGGCGGCGGCGCGGTGAGGCCGGGGGCCCCTCCGCCGGCTTCTCCGGAGGTGCGGCGCCGCTGCGGGCCGGGCGCTGCGAGCAGCCCCCCTCCCACGGAACGCGCCTCACGGCCCTGTCCCACCGCCCACAGCCCCGCTCGCTCGGCCCCTCCGCCTCCCAACCCCCGGCCCCGCCGCCGCCCCCCTCACCCAGCCCCGCTCCAGCCTCCCCATGACCACCGGCCCCGCAGCCCGACCCTGCCCGGCCACCGCCAACCGGTGCGGTCCCGTCACAGCCGCGGCCCGGCCTGCGCCCCCTCCCTTGCCCCGCCCGTAGCCCTCCGCCAATCGCGGCGCTCTTCGCTGAGAATGACCTCACTCCTTGCCTCCTCATTGGCTGGCTATATTAAGAAAGTCGCGAGCGCCTTTAAATACCGGCGCCGGCCGCAGCTGCGGCAGCGGCATCGCGGGCGCTTGGCTCTGCGTTCTAGTCCGGCACGGGCGGTGGTGGCGCGTCCCCCGTGAAGGAAGGGAAGGTCCAGCCGGGCGGTACCGGCGGCGCAAGTTGTGGCCGTAGCGCTGCCCTGACGCGGGGAACGGAGGCGTGGTGCCGGTGCGAGGAGAAAGAAGGACGCGCCCGCCTGCCTGCGCGGGTTCCTGCTCGCCACGGTGCCCTGTGAGACGCGAGAGGAAGGGGGAGGCGGCGGCCGCGGCGAGGAGGGCGCTGCCATCGTCCTGCTGCACGGCAAGGCCAGCTTGGCGAGCCTGGCCATGGCTGCTATCCGCAAGAAGCTGGTGGTGGTGGGGGACGGTGCCTGTGGCAAGACTTGCCTCCTCATCGTCTTCAGCAAGGATGAGTTCCCCGAGGTCTACGTGCCCACCGTCTTCGAGAACTACGTGGCTGACATCGAGGTGGATGGCAAGCAGGTGGAGCTGGCGCTGTGGGACACGGCTGGCCAGGAGGACTATGACCGCCTGCGCCCTCTTTCCTACCCAGACACCGATGTGATCCTCATGTGCTTCTCCGTGGACAGCCCGGACTCGCTGGAGAACATCCCAGAGAAGTGGGTGCCTGAAGTCAAACACTTTTGCCCCAATGTCCCCATCATCCTGGTGGCCAACAAGAAGGACCTGCGCAACGATGAGCATGTGCGCAATGAGCTGGCCCGCATGAAGCAGGAGCCCGTGCGCACTGAGGATGGCCGTGCCATGGCCATTCGCATCCAGGCCTACGACTACCTGGAGTGCTCGGCCAAGACCAAGGAGGGTGTCCGGGAAGTCTTTGAGACTGCCACCCGGGCAGCCTTGCAGAAGCGCTACGGCACCCAGAACGGCTGCATCAACTGCTGCAAAGTCCTATAGGGTGTGGCTGGAGCGAGGCGCTGGGTACGGCGCCTGGGTCACCTGTTGGCAGGCGGAGAGGAGCTGGGTTATGCACGCACACAGCATCTGCCTGTCCCCTGCGCCGGGGACTGGCGATGAATTGGGGTGGGGGCTAAAGGAGGGAGGGTGCTCTCTCAGCCTTGGCCGAAAAGGGTTGTGCTGGCTCAGCCATGGGGACAGAGGGAGGGGGGGGATTGCATGCCCTGAGTCTTGGGAATTAAGCGGGGAGAAGCCTTCTCCCACCACAGGGCCCTGCGACTTGGTCGCGGACTCTTGACAACAAAAAGCTGCTGAGACTGGACTGAGCAAACGCTGCACCCGGCTCTTCCCCTTTGCCCACCGCTGCCTGCTGCTCCCAGCTCCCAGGCAGCCTCCTCTCTTTTGCAAGAGGAGAGTGGCAGAGCCGAGATGCTCGAAGGGACTTTGCCTCCTGTCTGCATGTGCCTCCCCTCCCAGGCAGGCTGGGGAAGGGGGCTGCATCTCTCGGGCTGCCCGCGGCATCCTCTCTTCTCCTGCAGATGTTTCGGCCTGAGCCTGACTCGCTGTGGAAGTTAGTGCCCTGAAGACCGAGACTGGGAGGGGAGGGTCATCCCAAGCGAAGCCTGTATATATCTTACCTTTTCTGTCTTGTGCAAACCGGGGTAGTGCAGGGGGTGCTTATTTAAAGTGAGGTGGGGAGGGGGTGCCCAGCTGGGAATTGTGTTGTGCAAAGGAACTCTCCCCGAGTGACTGATGCCTGCTGATAACATGAGCCTTGAACTGACTCCAGCTGCAGAAGCCACCGGGCTGGGAAGTAAAGCTGAAGTGCTCTGTCCTCCTTGCTGGCCACCCTCCTCCTGATGTGCAAGGCAGGATGAGCAAGGGGGAAGGGGAGGATATTGCCATATTATGATCTTGGTGCCTGCTCCTTCCTTTAATGTTGTCTTCTGCAAGTATGTTGACTTGGGTTTATTTAATAGTTTTATTTTCAAAAGAAATTACTTTGCACAACTTGGGTTGTTTTTTGTTGTGGGTTTGTTTTTTTTTTTTTAAAAAACGCTCAATGCACTCGTCATCTGCATACAACACTGTAGCATTGGAACCATTGTTACTCGGTAACCTCATCTGGGTCTTCTTTTAAATTGTGATTTCAACACAAGATGAAATAAAACCACTGTATCTTTTTGCCTTGGAAATAATGGGTGAAAGCACTGTTCTTTATGCAGTGAGTACATCAGACATTAATACTAAAGGGCAATTTAAAGAACCTAGGCTTATTTAAAACTCTTATTTTCACAGGGTAGCCAGCCCGGGTGAAAATAATCTTGTGTTTCTCTGGTTCAGAGAACAAATGTATACAGTTATGTTTGTTTACTTTTCTCCCTCTTCCCTCAACAGTGGTACTGAGACTGTTTCTGGTTTTGTTTTTAATAAACTGACATGGCAAAAACTGAGATGTATACGATGTTTACATGAAATTATGAACTGTGTATGCAGTTTTTTATGTAAAGTATTAAAAGATTCTATGCTGACACTTGTGAGAGCAGCGTTGTGATTTACAGAGCCTCTCCTTAGCTTGCAACAGTCCACCTGGATGGTGTTGAACTTGACCCAAGTTTGCCCACTGCCTGTGTGCTGTCCTATTTATGTCTTCTCCAGGGGCTGAATTACCTGTCTGGCAGCTTTTGGAGGCATGGTGGTTTTATTTTCCTTTGCAGGAGCTGCTGCTTCCTTCTCTCTACAGATGGCAGGTGGAAGTGTACATGGAGTTCAAGGTGGTGACTAATCCATCTTTGTTGCTGCTGAACATAAGCAGCCTCCGTGCCTTGTGCATGGTGAGTTTAAGCCCTGGCTGTTGGGGCCCTTGCTGCCTGTCATGGGCTGGGGTGAGGTTTGGGCTCATGTAGCACCCAAGCCGGCTGAGAACTGAAAAGCTGCAGAGGCAGCAGGGCTTATTCTTCAAACACAATGCTTAGCTAAAATCAGGTTTTGTTAGTCACCTCCCAAGTGCTCCTGCTCACTGCAGCAGGCCTGGCTTGCTCCTGAGCCAGCTTGTGCTGCATGAGTCTCTTCATCTGCCTCTGCCTGTTCCTGATTGCTGCCCTGGTTAATTCCTACAGCAGTGCAAAAAGTCTGGGGATCCCAGCAGGGCGTCAGGCCTGGCTCTTCCCTCACTTTGGGGTGTGCTCCTTGCCATAGCTTGGGTGCCTGGGCAGGAGTGTGCTCCCCTACCACACTGCCTGCAGCAGTGCCTCTGGGCAGAAGAGGTGGTCTGGTGCAGAATACAGGTCTTCCGGAACAATAAAGTCTGTGCCCAAAGTGCCAATATCTCTCTTCTTTATTTCCCCCATGTGTTGGGTTTGGGGTTTTTTTTCCCTTGAACCCCCCACTTAGGTACCCAAGAGGGAAAGTCCAGGACAGTTGTATATTTTTGTGTGCCCTCTTGACTCCCTTTGCAGAGGTGTGACAATGGAGCTGAGCTGTTTGTTTTTCTAGCCTGTGAACACCTGCTAGGATGTGCTGGGTTGTTCAGAGACATCAACGAATCCCAAAGCCAGCAAAACACCTTTATCAACCTCTGCTTGTTCCTTCGCAGAGCTCCCTGCCAGCTCCCTGAAAGCAACAGAGCTTTTTCGATGGGCTGACATACAAACAGTGGGCTCCTTGTTCAACACCTGGAAGGTCAGTCAGGGATGGCTTGGGGACACCTGGGTTTGCATTTTGAGGACTTCAGATGCTAGAGTACCTGCTCAGCCTGTGAGTTTATCTCACTGTTTCCTGTGATCCTGTGATGAGAAATAGTGGCATTTTCACCTAGGCAGTTTAGCCAGGATTTCGTACCAGGTACCTAAGGCCCAGGTTTTGGGTATCTGCCTCCAAGGTTTTAAATCCTCCTGGTATTCAAAGGGTGAGTTTCTTACCTTTAATTTGAGAACCCCAAAATCACTTTTTGACCCTAAAATATCTTTTGAAAATAATCTCAGTTTGGGATGTTTAAGGGGCTGTGGCCAAAGGCCTCATTTGCAGAGCACACTGAAGCCCAGCTCTGTGCAGCGCCTCACTGTTCCGCACAGTATCAGCCAGTGATCTTAAAATCAGCATTGGAAACTTTTTCCTTTAAATTGATTGCAATAGCTGCAAAACTTATAAATTCTGTTAGACTGCAGCAATAACCGATCTTCTCAGAGCCCCAAAGGAGAAAACATTAATATTTGTATTTTAAACACTGGGAAATGAGTTTCCATTGCATCCCTGTATAATTAACTATACCAATATTCTCCACTAAGGTGCTTACAAGGTAATTACATTCATTACTTCCAATTGGACCTTTGCCCAACTCAGGGCTACAGCATCTGGCCCAAGGGGGAAAAGCTGCAAGAAAATACATTTCAATTTTAACTGAGCGTGACCTTTCTCTGCTACTTGTGAAGCTGTGAGTAAGCCGACAGAGTGAGATCACCGTGTCGGGGTCAGATGGTGGGATCAGAGCCATAGCTCATTTTGCTTTGTGCCACATCACTAAGCTTGCTCGTTGGCGTCACCGCTTTGGTGGAGGGGGACACGAGGTGTGGCTTGTCCCACCCTCCTTGACTCAGCCACCCTGACGTGGCCAGGCCCACACCCCAGGGCCGCACTGGCTGTGCTGTTAGGACCTCCCACTGACCAACTCAACCCCATAGCTGCATCTGCCCAAGTTTAACACAAACAGTCTGTTCACTGCTGGGGCCAGTGAGTGCCCGAGCTCCAGATGAGCCACCCAACAACTCACATGGTGTGTTCAGACAGAGGATTAGTTTTGTGTGGACCTCCCCTTGTTTGCTGCCTTCTGGTCCCCTAACTCATATGCATCTTGACCCAGTTTGTCTTCTGTAACCTTTTGACAGGAGAAGATGTGACACGGAGCAAGTTAGTCAGAACATCAAAGGAAGGTGAGCAACCAACTCATTTCTCAGTCCCTGTCCACACTGCTGGGCATGCAGAGACCTTCCCAGCTGTATCCACAACCCACAGAGAAGGCCTCGGCTGAGGAAAGGTTGAAGCTTCCCTTACTCTGTTTGGGCCAATTCAACCTCTGCACAAACTGTCTCTTCTGGTGGGATCCAGACCTCCACCAAGGGACTTTGCCCCATGATATCAGTGCATCCTCAGCAGCAAATCCTGGGAGTGTAGAAAAGCCTCACTGAAAGGCCCATTCATCTCCATCATTCCCTGACAAGTGAGGAGGCCACTTACGTGCTCCCACCCCAAGACTGGGTTGGACCCTGTCATGGTGTTAAGGGTGTCTCACCTGGGGAGCCTGAAAATGAAGCCACCCATGGAAGGTCAGTGTCACCTTTTCCCCTATGGAGACAGAGCAACAACAGGGCATGCCAAAAAACAGGTAAATCACCTTTGATGGGACAAAGAAGTCAGTAAACATCCCTGGTAGTTCTGGCAAAATGTGTTTTAACATAACTTGTTAAGGATTGGAATGACACTGCAAGTTTTTCCCAGTGTTTTTTTAAACTCTCATGCAACTCCACATGCTGCAGTGGGGTTGCATGAGTGCAAGCATGAGCAGAATTTGAAGCAAAGTCTTCTTACACAGCTTTCTGTTTTCACAGCAATAACTACTCTTAGCTCTATTGTAGTTCCATTTGCCTTATGGTGTGTTGGACTGTTTTAGCAATCCAGAAAAGAATGGACACAAACTTCCTGCAGTAAGAGAAAAAAACCCCCACATGCTTTGAGGAAGCCCACAAGCATTTCACTAGAACTGGAGTCACTGACTGTAATTCACTCACAGATCTCATTCTTTGGCTGCAGAAAGTAAAAATGCCCAATTTGATCCTTAGATTTCAGTGGACTGTAGCACTAGTGAATCCAGTCCTTTGGTTTTCCTAGTTCTGTAACTGTATCTATTTGTAAATAGAAATAGCATCAATAGTCCACTGACCTAACCTTAAAGGACATATCTAAGACAAGCCATTTGCCCCTGCAGCTCTGAGGAACAGTTTGCAGATGTGGCTGACCCAGGGTGTGCATGAAGATAGGGATGCTCCAGGTCAGTGATTCAAGCCTTCTTCACAGTTAGGCAGCCAGGAGACATGGAGGGCAGGGAGAAAGGTGATAAACATCTACTTCAAGGAAGCTTTTTGAGAAAGGTTTATATCTGTTGCTGGAGGAGCCTCTTTGAAACCTTTTGGGGCTCCTTGTGGACATCTTCAGATGTGGAGTTCAAGTCAGGGAAGGATTTCAGAGTACTTCCACAGTCTGAAGTTATGTATCTTATCTGCCACAGTTTAACCCCCAACCAGCAGCTAAGCCCCATGCAGCCACTCAGTTGTTCCCCCCACAGTGGGCTGGGGGAGAATTGGAAGAGTAAAAGTGAGAAAACTTGTAGGTTGAGATAAAGACAGTTTAATAGGTAAAGCACACAAGCAAAGCAAGACAAGGAATTCATCTCCTACTTCCCACGGGCAGGCAGGTGTTCAGCCATCTCCAGGAAAGCAGGGCTGCATCACACCAGTGTTTACTTGGGAAGGCAAACATCATCATTCTGAACTTCCTCCCCTTCCTTCTTCCCCCAGATAGGCTGAGCATGACATCATATGCTATGGAATATCCCTTTGGTCAGTTGGGGCCAGCTGTCCCAGCTGTGTCCCCTCCCAACTCCTTGCGCACCCCCAGCCCTCTTGCTGGTGGGGTGGGGTGAGGAGCAGAGGGCTGCCCTTGGCTCTGTGTAAGTACTGCTCAATAATTAAAAAAAGATCCCTGTGTTATCAGCACATGTCCAAAACACAGCCCCCTACTAGCTGCTGTGAAAATAACTAACTCTATCCCAACCAAACCCAGCACAGATCTCATCTATGCTAATAGTCTAAGGTCCTTCACTGCCCGCAGACAGAAACAGGCAGCTCCAGAGGACCTCTCCACTGCCTCACCCTCTGGAAGGACTTGCAGGTGAAACTGTGTGATAAGGGCTTTGCCAACACCACTGCCTGCTTACCTCCCACCAGGCCAGCTCTGTTCCCACCAGGAACATTACCATACCCCCAGACTAACAGGGAGGTGTCAGGGCTCTGCGCCACTCCCACGCCCTGGGAGGTCAGCAGGAAGGGCAGGGTAGGGTCCCATGTGTGGCTGGGCACATCCCGCTGCTGATGCAGGGAGAAGCAGTTCTCTGCCAGGATGGTGACTTAGCTGGACCAGAGCAGGGCTTTTCCAGCACTGGTGCTGGCATTGGGCCAGGACAGGCAGGGAGGAGTGGGAGAAGTGTTGTCTAGGGAGGGAATCTGAGCACCTTCATACAGCTGGGTAAGCAGCTCCAGAGGGTGAGATAGTTTGTGAGGACAGTTGTGACCTCCACAAGCCTCCTTCAAGCCTAGGAGCTGGAAGCCATACCTATATATGAACTATATGAGAAACACTGGAGCAGGATGACCAGAGAGGAGTTGTAGATGCCCCATCATTGGAAGTGTTCAAGGGCAGGTTCGAGTCTTTGGAAAACTTGGTCTAGTGGAGGGTGTCACTGCCCATGGCAGGGGGGTTGGACTAGGTGATCTTTGAGGTCCCTTCCAACACAAACCATTCTGTGGTTCTATGAATCTGTGTCTTTAAACACTTGTTTTGAGTAGCCTGATCTAACGGATGGACATACTTTTTCAATGCCACTAGAGAAAGGGAGTAAGTTGCTCTTCCCCCTTCCCCCTTGCTACCTTGAATTTTTCCCAGTTCATGTTGACAGCAATGAGTTTTCTTTAGGTTTTCTCTGAGTGACAGTGGTAAGCCATAGCTTGTGATAAGCAACAGCCAAGCAGATTAAGTTTGGTGGTCACTCATGCCCTGTGCAGGAGGACAGATGCCTGTCCAGTTCTTCAGGGGCTCCATGAAGGAAGAGGGTTTGCGGTTGCCTGGCAGAGGTACCTATATGTGCCAGCAGCTTATTACCCATCCATCACTCAGCAGCAAGTACCGTTCGGTACAGTAACTATGGGCAGGCGTGTCTTAGCTTTACATCTCAGTAAAGAAGGCCCCTCAGTTCAAGAAGGACATAGAACTCCTTGAAAGACCCCAGCACAGAGCCACCAAGGTGATTTAAGGAGTGGAACACCTTCCTTATGAGGAGAGGCTGAGGGAGCTGGATCTCTTTAGCCTGGAGAAGAGGAAACTGAGGGGTGACCTTACTAATGTTTGTAAATATGTTAAGGGTGAGAGTCAGGAGGATGGAGCCAGGCTCTTCTCAGTGATGGTCAGCAACAGGACAAGGGGCAACGGCTGCAAGCTGGAGCAGAGGAAGTTATGTGTGAATATAAGGAGGAACTTTCTCACTGTGAGAGTGGCAGAGCACTGGAACAAACTGCCCAGAGAGGTTGTGGAGTCTCCTTCTCTGGAGACATTCAAACCCACTTGGATGTGTTCCTGTGTGAATGATCCTGCTCTGGCAGGGGGGTTGGACTAGATGATCTTTCAAGGTCCCTTCCAACTCCTCAGGTACTGTGATTCTGATTCCATGATTGAAACGCTGAACTGGCGCTAAAAGGTGGGATGCAGGAGTGGGGGTTAACAGCCCAGGCACTGATGCAATACCCGCACTGAGCTGCAGCTGCCTAGCAGGAGGAATATTAGATTGGTGCCTAAAGCACATACTATATGGATGTGTACATTCTTCCCCAAGCCTGCTCGTCTGAGTGGTTTTGTGTGTGCTAAATCCTGCTTCCAAATAAAGGGGACTAGTGGGTGGGATTTTTCGGTAAATGCTTAATTCCGTTGCTTTTAGGCCATTCATCCTCTTCTGCATTCAAAGCTTGATGCGGCAAGGCTGGAGATCGGAATTTGGAAACAAAGTGGATTTCCTGGTGAGCTCATTTGCATGATAATGTCCCTTTCTCTCCTGGCTCCCAAGAAAGGGAGGGTGGCGGCAGCTCAGGGAGCTGACGAGGGCTCTGGGAACCAAGGGGGAAAGCTCTGTGGCAGGGACAGTACTGGATGAACCTTTTCTCCTGCTTTTGTGCGGTGCTGGCTCTTCATACAATGAAGTAGGACCCTATAGTCCTTGCTCTGTGGGGCTCTTCCCTCCGAGCTCAGCAGGACAAGCCAGGAGTGCAGAATCAGGTCCTGCTTTGCAGGTGACAGCCAGCTTTCTCCTTTCACGAGCAGGTGGGTTTTACACCGGGGCCTTCCGTAGCGTATGCAGAGCTGTATGTAGATAAACCTCCTGGGTAAAAATAAAACGAGCCGAAACCCCGGCGCTCTGCATTGAAGGTGCTTGTAGGGGTAAACAGAATCATAGAATGGTCTGGGTTGGAAGGGACCCCAAGGATCACAGAGTTCCAATCCCTCTGCCACAGGCAGGGCCACCAACCTCCAGGCCTGGAGCTACACAAGGTTGATCAGGGCCCCATCCAACCTGGCCTTGAATAGGAGCTTTGCATTTTCAGCCTCACCAGCCATGCTGATACCAAGGAGTATCACTGCCCGGTGTGTGAGTGTAACTTCACCTCGGTGACAGGAAGAGGAAGATAGAATTTTTTAATTTATTTTTTTTTAATTTTGAGGCTTTTATTTTGGGCTTAAGCCAACCGTGCCCTCAGGAAGGTCTAAAAGAAATCCCACATTTCAGGCTACTCTAAAAGTACTCAGAATTTACTGTCATTATCTTTGTTAGGTGGGGGGGACACTAAAGCTGCCAGCTTCTAGAGCACATAGGAGACTGAACGGGAAAGATATGTCAAAACAGGTTTGTGCCAAGCTGTCTTCCTACGGGGAGGCAGCGGGCAGGAGGAAGTGTGTCGCTCTGTGGCAAAGTGTTTCCAAACAAGGCACCCTTCAGCCAGGGACAGAAATGAGCTCAGTCCCCCCTGAATGTAACGGGACACTTCCTATTGGTGGCCACTGCTCCAGACACTGCTAAGGATCAACTAGGGTGAGAGGCTGGCATGACAAAGACACACATGCACTTGTAAAAGGGTAAAAAAAGGAAGCAAATGGTAGTAATTACCTTGTGTTGGGAATTTAGCAAAGGTGTGCTTAATGCCTAGGCTCCTTGCTAACAGCCCACCTCCTCCCTCACCCTGGGGGCCTCTCCTCTTGGGTGGGCTCTCTGACTTTACACTGTCACGTGAAATTCAGAGCAACTGTGCTCAGCTGGGAAGATTTCCGACTGGAAGAAGGGCTCTGGTGCCTGAAGTCTTCTCTGTCTTTTCTAGCTGTACCACTGGGATCGATGAAAAGCTGTTCCTGCTCTGCAGAGTCTTTGTCTAAGAAGGCTCCTAATTCTTCATGGTGCCAGGGAAGCAGCTAAGGATGACAGGATGCTATGCTTTCGTGCTTAAGCTGACATAGATATAAGCAGTGGCACTGAGTACTTGGAAACATCCATTTCAGCCACTTTTTACTCCCCTTAGCTAAGCATGTATTGGAAACAAACTTCTGAAATTCTACATGTCACATACTAGGTAAAAGAGTAAGCCAGACATATTTCTTCCATGTGATCATGAGGAACTGGTGTCTGCAGTCATTTAAAGGACTTGAGGCCTAGCCCTGGAGCTCAGTGGAGGTATCTGGCAGGTTTAGGATCCCCACCCTTGTTCTGTGCACCCCTGCAGAAATTCCCAGCAAAGGTTTCTTTACTAGCCTGTCCCCTAATTGCCCACTACCTACACCCCACTGAAAGCTGTGTGAGTGCTGTGGGGGTGAGGGTAGCTGCTGTGTCCTTGCCTCTGGGCGGCTGGCACAGGGTCTGTCCCTCCTGCCCCAGGAGCACACCAGCACACAGGCACTGGGCTGGGAAGTGGAGTTCCTTTATTCTATAGGAGGAAAGGGTTAAATGACGTATTGATTTACACGGCTGGTGATACTGAGCTGGGGAACTCTTTGTTAAATTTAGGGACATTATCAGTTTATCTCGGGAGGCCAGTTTGTCAGCATAACCATTGCATTATCAGCATAACTGTACAACCGTTGTTGCACTGCTAAAACTCCCGTTTTAGCTGCGATGGGGAACAGCAGTGCCCTTTTGCAGGCTAGGCCGCTCCACGCTGGACTGTCCCTGTGGCAACCTGTGAGACAGGCCAGGAGGGTGGAAGCCCCGGCAGGCTCCTCTGCGGGCAGCAGCCGGCAGCGATGATTATTAAACTGGAGATGGGGCGCAAGCTGCGGCGGGTGAAATTTCACTGCAAAAGTTTCTTGCTTCTCATTTTGCTCCTTTGATCTGTTGAAAAACGATCAAGTTTCAGGGGAATATCAGCCAGGACAAGCCACAGAGGGCTAGAATTACCGGCATGCAAAGAAGTGGGATGAGACAAGATAGGTTTCAGGCTGCAGCCAATCCTCACTCAGCCTAGGGCTGATGGAGGGCCGCATTGATTGCTTTTATTGTTAAAGATACAGATGTTTACAATTAAAAGCAATTGTTTATTAGGCATTCACAGATGGCTCTTTCATAAAGTAATCACACATCCATCTCGGAACTCGAAGCTTTTCCACTCTCAGGCCAGGTTAATTTTGTACATGAATGTTTTTAGCAAAGACAAAGAAAAGACATGTTCTCACATGTTTATTCTGCAAGGCAATCCAGAGGCTGTGCTTTAAAAATTAACAACAACAATAAGCAACCCAGAAAGTGCTCCCATGCCAAAATTTGCCAGATTAGTGGATGAAATGAATGCGGGAGGCAGCAGCAGTGGGGCTGGGCTGTGGGACTCCTGGGCTTCTACAGCCTGGGTTGGTCTTTAAGGAATTATAATCATAGAAACACAGACTGGTTTGGGTTGGAAGGGACCTCAAAGCCCATCTAGTACCACCCCTTGCTATGGGCAAGGACACCCTCCACTAGACCGGGGTGCCCAAAGCCACCTCCAGCCTGGTCTTGAACACTGCCAGGGATGCAGCGGCAGCCACAGCATCTCTGGGCAGCCTGTGCCAGGGCCTCACCACCGTCACAGGGAAGAATTTCTTCCTTATGTCTAGTCTAAATCTGCCCTCTTTCAGCTTAAAACTCTTGTCCTGTCACTCCATATCCTTGTAACCAGTCCCTTTCCACCTTTCCTGTAGTCCCTTCAGGTACTGGAAGGCTGCAATAAGGTGTCCCCAGAGCCTTCTCTTCTCCAGGCTGAACAAGCCCAACTCTCTCAGCCTATCTTCACAGGAGAAGTGCTCCAGCCCCCTATTCATCTTCATGGTCTCCTCTAGACCCTGAATATTGTTCATACAGCCAATGCCCATTACTGTTGTTGTTACTGGGCAGATACCACCTAATCATATTTTAAGTCTTTGTCCACAAGGCTAAAGCTCAGGTGAATTTGAGACTAATGTGCACTTCTAGGTGAGGGAGCTGTTGCAGATGGGATGATCAAAGTGTCTCAGCAACACTGTAGATTACACAGATTGATGATATTTTTCTGGGCAAAAGGTAGGTTCTCACACTCATATGCAAGTAGCTATGCTAACAGGATTGTTTTGCCCATTTACCCTGTTTCTGCAGGATTTACATTTTCCAGACTTTGTGACTTTTAGAACTGTTCTGCAGAATTTCCTGACGTGTCTCATAAAGCTCTTCAGCCTTTTTTATATTTTAAACAACTCAGATTAGACAACTCCTGTTGTGCTTGAAAATGATGCTATAAAAATAATGAATAGCTCTGAAGCAAAAAACCCTCAACCAACCAACCAATCAAAAAGCCCAACCGTTCTCAAGACGCCAGGAGATGTTTTCAGCAAAAATCTGTCAGTGCAAAAGGCATCATGCCAGTGCTCAGCCATGCTCTCTGGGCTGTCTGGTGGTATCTCTGGGACCGATTTACAGCAAGTTGAGTTCCTTGGATAAGAGCTGTGAATACTAGAAAGTAGCATTTCTAGTGATGCTTCTTTTTCTGAGGGGTTTGTTAACGCTTTCCTTTCCCCATAACCCAAAGATGTTTCACTGAGAAAGGTAGGTTGTGTCTCTGAAGAGCAGAGCACTAAATGGCAAAGCCCTGGGGAGAGCCAGGGCTTTTATTTTTGATGTTGTTTTTCTTTGCTGGTCATGTTGCTAACAAGCAGAGGTTTGATCAGTTAGAAGCTGCCTGTGAATTCAGAAGAAATTCATGCTGGTGTTTCACCTGAACATTAGCCCACCCTTGTACCAGGTGACCTCTTGAAGTCTTTCCAATGTAAATTGCACTGGCTCTGTACATTGAGGGTTAGCTGTCACTCACAAAGCTGGGAAGGGGTCAAACTCATCTTTCACCTATTATTCCTTGGGTAGACCAAATATGTCTCCTCCTTGAGGGACATCTTTGATGCCAAGGTGACTGTCCTACCCACCATGCTACAACTTACTTGGGTAGTCGCCAAGCCCACATGATCAAAAGTAACCTCTTTCTATCCTGCTAAAGTATTTAAAATGAGGGATCATGAGTGAGTTTCATAGGTGAAACAAGGACCAGAGAAATCAGTACTGATGTAGATAGGACATGTGATCAGTGAACCAAGGTGTTGGTGCAGAGGAGCAGACCTTTACCTAGCTTGCTTTGTCCACCAACAAGGACTTCCTCAGCTCTGGGGCTGTGCCCTGCACCAGGAGGAGGTTTCCTTACCAACCATCAGAGTTCCAGGCTGGGATTGCTGCACAGTGTGTGCTCTTATGTCCATCTCCATACAGATCTACCAGGGACCTCGTCTGCTTGCACATCACAACAGGCTGCATTTTCAGAAGTGAAGCAGGAAGGTCTATGTCTGTGACTGGAGCCTCTTCCACAGCCCAGGCAGGTGACAGTACCCTGTCATAAGACATGGACCCACTATAGTGCCCTGCCATCAGCCAGGGACCCACTGCAGTGCCCTGCCACTGGTCATGGACCCACTGCAGTGCCTTGCCATCAGCCAGGGACCCACAGAGCCGCTCAGCCCCCTTGCAGCAGGGAGCAGCGTGCTGATTTCTGGTGTAAGCAGGGCCTGGGTGACTCCCCACCACCAGTGCATAATTACAGCTTTGACTGGCGGCAGTCAGACAGGCTGCACGACGCCTTTGTCTTCCAGAAAGCAGCCAACCAACCAGTGACATCTCACTTGGTTGCTCTTTGCCACATAATGCTGTCTCCCTTGCGTGTCCCACGTGCAGGGCTGACAGCATCCTGGCTGTCGTGCATCTCCGGACAGGGATCCACATGCCCAAGCTGGGGCTCCTGCTCCCTCAGCAGGATGGGACTACATGGGATACCAGTGGCTCAGCAGACACAGGACCAGCCCATCCACACCAGTTGGTGTCTACTGTAGGCACACACAAGCCTGGCAGCTCTTTCCCATGCAGCGACATCAGACCCTGGCATCCCAGGCGCTGCCTCTTTGCAAGGACATCGAGAGCCAGCACCGGGCCTGAGCACCCTGGCCCTGGCTGCAGAACCTGGATGGATCCGGTCTGGGCTGTCTGCATGTTCCACTCCAGGGCATGCTGGTCTC
This sequence comes from Laterallus jamaicensis coturniculus, assembly GCA_022605575.1. Lineage (NCBI taxonomy): Eukaryota > Metazoa > Chordata > Aves > Gruiformes > Rallidae > Laterallus > Laterallus jamaicensis. The sequence continues at coordinate 652,114 of JAKCOX010000050.1, forward strand.
CTCTGCTTTTCCCATATCATCTAAATCCCTCTGGAAGTCAGTCAGATTTTTTTTTTCCTCCCCTGACCTCTACTTACGGCATCAGAAAGCTTCTCTGAGCATCACCTCCTTGCACTTGAAATCTGGCCTCCAGCCTGGTTGCTGCTAACAGATGCCCATCTACTAATATGTCAATATGAACGAACAAACCTTTTCCCTGGTATTGGAAAACCATATCACTAAACTACTGGACACATACATTCCCTGTCTGTACAGTCTGAGAGGAGCCGCTGGATCAAATCAGTTCTTACATGAGAAGCTTTTAAGACATGAGAAAGATGTGTTTGTTGCTGGGATTCACACCTTGCTTCAGCATGTCCCAGTCATTCCCATCTGACCCTGGCTGTGTCCCTCAGCCCGCTCTTTGTATAGGAGTCTGACATTTTTAGAAGGTAAATGTTCAGTGTCTTGGCAAGCACCCGTATTTTGATCCTTTCCTAAATGTTCACAGAACCATAGTCTGAGGGATGCTCCCACCTTTACAGGTGGAAAATTTTCAGCTGGACTTCTTCTAGGGAGATGTTTCTGTCCCTGTTTTCCTCTTGAGCATCTCCAGGGGAGATTAATCATCCCTGTGATGCAGCAGCATGTGTGCAACCCTTCCCGGTGTACGTACGAGCAAGCAAGGAATATTAATTCTGAGCGCCACCTCCAGCCTTTCTTTTGGCTTCACGTGGAACCACCTCACCTGCATCTGATGAAAGTTTTGTCACGGGGAATGGTACAGACACAAATATAGCAGACTCCCCCGCTGCCGGGGAAGGCAGCCAGGCTCAGACACGGTTTTGGGGGGCGACTGAGGTAGGTGCAGCACAGCGAGCTGCATGCTGTTGTCCTCCCCTGACCCAGGGACACCTGCAGGTGAGGACGCAGCATCGGTAAGCACTTCTGCAGGACTCCTCTGAGATCTCTCACCCTGTCAATCACTGCAGCATGGACACCCCCTCACAGGATGCACCACTCTCGAGCCCCTCCCTGCCTTGCCCCTCAACCAACTCCTCTTCCCTGCAGTGAAGCCAAACCAAGGTGAGAGGGAGCTGAGTCACAGCCGATTCTCACACTCGGCCTGTTTTTGTGGCCAAAACAGCGGATTTTGTTTTCCACAGCTGTCAGTCATGGAAAGCAGCTTTGTTTTTCTGCTCTAAACGAGGAAGGGAGAATGGCATTGAAAGCCTGCAACCGCCTATTAGTGATTAGGGCTGACGGCGCTAGACTGCGTCTGCAGAACGTTTATTCCTCCTACACCTCCAGTAACTCAGCTTCGTACTGTGAGACACCAAATTGCTCTTCCAAAGCCGTGCCACCAAGCCTGCCCCGCGTGTCCTCTCCCTGCTCAGGCTGCGCTCACTGGTGTAACAAAGTGATGCTTCCTGCATGAGTTCCTGGATTAAGTGCGTGTAGGGTTTAATCAGGTCTGGAAACAGTTTATATGAGGGCTTTTAAAAAATATTTTTAAATATTTAATTTTTCTTTGGCAGAGGAAAACACTTGGCCCCTCCAAAGCCAGCAGCATTCCCCTCGGGCTGGAGAGGATTATCAGCCAGGCACTGCTGGGCCCACAGCGAGCAGTCGGTGCAGAGAAGGTGTGGGGAGTCCTCTCCTTCTCATCAAACATGTGGCACACCTGCCAAACTCCCAAACTCCCCAATAACTGGATAATGTCACTTTTATCTGCCTGTCTGCACAGCTCTTATCTGGCCGCAGACAGGAACCGCACCGTGTTTGCCCTTCACTCGTGTCATTTTTGGATGGCTGAGGAAGCTCTCAGCTCTCCCTGTTTTCTCCTTGTAGATAAGAAGTAAAGGAGGCCGAGGAGATCCCAGGGACACCTGACTCTCCTCCTCATGTTCATTTATAGCTGACGCACAAGGATTTTTTTCCACTCTCAGTATTTCTTCTCCTCCTTTTGAAGACCAAGTGCCCATTGTTCTAGGGACCCAGAAAGTGTGAGGCAAAAGAGATACTACCAGGGCATTGAACGAGCAGCTTGAAAGGTGTAGGATTTGCATCTATCTGTCTTATACTTACATGGGGTGTTGTCCTAAATGCTCTTCTTCATTTCAGGCTCTTTAAATTGCGCCCTTGGTGTTCCTTACCATACGCAACATATACAGAGCTGCGCTTCTCCATAGTAACCCCAGCAGGCAGCTAAATATTTAACAGTCTGACAGCATTGGTTTTAGTCATAGAGCTTTTATTTCTTGGGATTACCCAAATTTGATGTTTCTAGATAATCTGTTTAATCCAGCAGCTGGTTTTGGGGTCTCTGGGGCTGTCACAGAGTCATGAGCTCTGCCACAGCAGGTCATGCTGGGCTGCTGGTGGGAAGATTTGACACACCAGAAGGGATTTTCTGGAGAAAACCTTTTTCTCAGAAGAAATAAGATGGAAATGAGATGTCCTGTCAATCTTTTCACACCTTGGGGCAGGAGAGCTAACGTTCCTTATAAAGGTTTCTCATTGCTGGCTTGGTTATCCCCAGTACCCTCAGCCACCCTGAACATCTGCTCTACATCCTCCTCTGCCAGCCCATCACACACACTTCAGGGACTAGTTTCACGTGAAGAGTGTTTGAGGCAAGGAGGTGACTTAGAAATCCCCTGAAATAGCACAATCAGTGCAGCTCAGAGTGCAGAGGTGGTCTACACCAGTTAGCTCATTTCCCTCCCGAGTGGGAGCAGCTACAAGACATGCCTCCATCACTGCTTCTGCCTTGTGGGGTTTGTATTTCTTTTGGAGTGCCAATTTTTGCATAACTCCAAAACACTCGGAGCAGTGAATGAATTGTTCACGATGTAGATAGTGTTTCCTCCTCCCCTCTGAGTCTCTTCTGCACCCCTTGGGGTTTTTTTGTTTTGTCCTGAGGGTTTATCAGGGTACAGTGGCAGCTGCTGCTCAGCTCCTGGCTCTTGATGGGGCTCAGAGGTTGCCAGCAAGGGCTGCCTTCAGGCGCAGGCACCTGGGGCAGTGGCTGCTGGGGGGGACAAGAGCTGCCTCCCCTCCCCGGGCTGCAGCCTAAGAAAGATGAGAGGGTTAAGCTGGGAAGTGAAGGATAGTCAGAACCAGCACCAGGAACACCCCAGGCTCACCCTCCCTTCCCTGCTCCCTGTAGGTTTCCCTGCAGTTCTCTCTCTTTCCCTGTTCCCCATCTTTCCCAGACCAATCCTTGACTGTTCCTAAAGGCAAGATTCAGCTGTGCCAACATCTGCCAAGATGCTCTACTGCAAGCTGCTGCCCTGAAGTTGCGTCAAAGCAACAATGACGCCTGCATGGCAAGCATCGTAGGGCAGCTAAATCCCTGCAGCTTTCCATTGTTTTTTATTTATATATATATATATATATACAAAGTTGTATATATAGATAGATATATATTTTTTAAAAATAAGCTCCTTTCAGGGAGGAAATCATGGCTTACAAGTGTGACAGGAGATAGGACACGGGGAAATGGCACAAAGCTGCACCAGGGCAGGGTCAGATTAGATGTTAGGAAAAGGTTTTTCACTGAAAGAGTTGTCAGGGCCTGGAACAGGCTGCCCAGGGAGGTGGTTGAGTCACCATCCCTGAATGTGTTTAAAAAAAGGGTAGATGAGGTACTTAGGGATATGATTTAGCATAGGACAGGAACAGTTGGATTTGATCTTAAAGGTCTTTTCCAACCTTGTAATTCTGTGATTCTGTGTTGCTGTGTGACATCAGGAGCCCTCTGGTCTGCTCCTGGGCCTGCTGCTGACACTTTTGGGCAAAACACTTAATCCCTTAAGGCCCCCTCTCCCCTTGCACAATTCTTACTGTTCCCACCAGTTCAGCCAGTACCTAAGAAAACTCATCTTTTCTAAGGGCCTTGGGCCTGATGTAAAAAGCAGTTGAAAACACTCATGAGTTAATGCACTTGAGAAATGAAGCCCTCCTTCTGAATGAGCTCACACATCCAAGTTAGCAGAAATTATCTAACTTTGTCTCATTGGTGGCTACACCACCATGGCTCCAGCAGCACTACTGCTCCTGCACGTGTCTCTGTTTCGTCTCCACCGTGGTGGAACTGTAGCAGCACACCGGCCTTACTAAGGGCATTGCAAAACCCAGCCAGGCTTGTTGCTGCTGGACAAGGAGCCACACTTTCCTGCAAGAAATGTCAGGACTCAGGAAACTTGCATGGGGATATTTATAGCGTGGCTCCTTCCTGGGAGGGAGGCAGACTTATTTCTGAATACCAGAGAGCAGAAATAGGCCAGCTCTGAAGGTGAAAAGGTATGAACTTCTATTTGGGGAATACGGCATGACTAGAGTCACATGAGAAGGAAACTAGCACTGGGTAGAGACAGTGAGTTGCTTCTGCCTCCGCTCAGAGTATCTTTGGGACCAGATTCTGCCCCCTTTCTTCAGTGCCGATATCTGGCACAAGTATAAGAGAGGCTGAATCTGGCCATTTATTGTGGATTTTGCCCCATTTTTGTACATTTAACTGGATCTGTGCTGGGCCCCAAATGAGAGGTTTCAGATGCTGATGCAAAGTGACAGATATGCAACTTGCCATCAGCACGAATATCCAGGAGTGCTAGAGCTTCACCCTGCATTTCTGACGGTGGATGAAATGATGTGTTGAGTACTCACTGCCTTTCCATCACAGCCTTTCCATGACTTGGGCCAAAGCAGCCCTTTAAGCAGGGGCTGCTAGCCATTTTCATAATTCTGGCTTTTAATCATCACCAGCTTGTATGTTCCTCCACCAGAGGCTGAACCTGCTGACAGAAGTGGTTTATAGAAGCAGCCCCTCTTTTCTCCTGGGGAATTACAACCCTATAAGTCTTCATTTTACTTGACATTCCAATTTGCAGCTTCAACGCCACAAGAAATGCCTTGGTTTTCAGTTTAGCGATGAAGCTTCTGATATGGCAAGTGTAACAGAAAAATGAAGATCTGTAAAGGCCTGGTTAAGCTTTCCTTTGCTCATGTACATAGCCAGATAGACAGGAAGAAAAAAAACTCTCTTCAGATGGGATATTTAGATATATACTTAATGTCAAACATGAAAGCCATGGAAACGTGACTGCGGTGCCTGACTGCGGTGAGCCCTGAACAGCACAGTCACAGAACCTGATGGCCGGCTCAGACCACCCACGGCTGCAGCCTGAGTGTAGAAGAGGACGGTGTCCCCTGCGTTGGCTTGTGCCCTAGACCAGGCAGCCATGGGCTGTAGGAGCTGGTGCAGCAGTGATGTCTCTGCTCCATGACGATCCAACACAGCTCAGACTCCCCAGCACTCGCTTCATTCTCTCTCAGCCCCATCCCCATATGGGCCATGTAATCTTTGCCAACCGAAGCGATTCCCTGGCAGTCTCAACAAGGACTCACAGGCTTACCATTGCTCTGGTGTGTGGCCATGCCCCTGTTAAACACACTCTGTGATGGGACGATGCTGCTGCAACATCCAGTAGCTGGCCTCTCTCCTCTGCTCTTGTGAGACCCCACCTGCAGTGCTGCATCCAGCTCTGGGGACCCCAGCACGTGAAAGACGCAGAGCTGTTGGAGTGAGTCCAGAGGAGGCCAGGAAAATTATCAGGAGCATGGAGCAAATATCCTATGAAGACATGCTCAGACTTGTTCAGCCTGTAGAAGAGAAGGGTCTGGGGAGACCTTTTTGCAGTCTTCCAGTACCTAAGAGAGGTCACAGAATCACAGAATTGTAGGGGTTGGAAGGGACCTCGAGAGATCATCAGGTCCAACCCCCCTGCCAAAGCAGCTCCCTAGCTCATACTGCACAGATAGGCATCCAGATGGGTCTTGAATATCTCCAGAGAAGGAGAATCCACCACCTCCCTGGGCAGCCTGTCCCAGGGCTCTGTCACCCTCACTGTGAAAAAGTTCCTCCACATGTTGGTGTGGAACTTCCTGTGCTCCAACTTGCAGCCATTGCCCCTTGTCCTGTCTCCACAGACCACTGAAAAGGGGCAGGCCAATTCCCCCTGCACCCCATACTTAAGATATTTATAAACATTGATTAGGTCCCCCCTCAGTTGTCTTTTCTCCAGGCTGAACACCCCCAGCTCTCTCAGCCTTTCCTCACAGGATAGATGTTCCAGGCCCTTAATCATCTTCGTAGCCCTTCTCTGGACTCAAGGAGATCCCTGTCCTTTTTGTACCAGGGAGCCCAGAACTGGACACAATACTCCAGGTGGGGCCTGACCAGGGCAGAGTAGAGGGGGAGGATCACCTCCTTCGACCTGCTGGTCACACTCCTCCTGATGCACCCCAGGATCCCAGGCTGTTTATCAGGGAGTGCAGTGATAGGACAAGGGGCAATGGCTTCAAGCTGAAAGAGGGCAGGTTTAGATTAGACAATAGGAAGAAATTCTTTACTATGAGGGTGGTGAGGCCCTAGCATTTCTCCTGCAATAGCCCTGGGCTGCTGTAAGGTGGCTGGGAGGCAGGGACATCCTGCTGTACTTCTGTATTATTTTCTTCTCAGTCACTGGCAACTCACAGCCCCACAAGGGCCAGCTTTCTAGTAAACACAGAGGTGCCCAGGAGGCAGTTGCAGCATGAATGGGGATTTAGCTTTCACCTTCTGCTCCTGTAACAGAGAGAAGTTGATGCATGGAAACATCCCCTTCCCTCACATAGTCCCTCATTTCAGACCTGCAGAAGGCTTTTTAGGGTTCCCCTGCCCTCAGCAGCGAGCCTTTGGGACTGCGTGTGGAGGTAGAACAGTTTTCTCTTGATGCTGGCTTTGCTCTTCCTCTGAAGACTGTTCAACAGAGGAACAGCACCAGTGCAGGCGGACCTTGCAAAAATGATCCTTCCTAGCAGAGGTACTTTTCCCAGCAGGCAAAGGGACCTGTAGTGCTACTCTGACTGCTAAGTTCTGTGCTGGATAAGGGAAAGTGTAGTAATGCTGTAGCTCTCCCCACTCACATGTCCCAAGCCTTTAAGTGGCAAAGATACCTGCTACCCAGCTGTGACCTTCATTTCTCAAGACCATTCTTACTTTCTGCTATGGAGAAGAGACAGCAAGAGCAGCCTTAGCAATTAAATGAGCCAAGAAAGGGCAGTCATAACGACACGTGTCCTGGGGACCTTGTCCCAAAGGCACACTTTGCATTTTCCATGCTTTCTGCCTTCAGCCTGCTGTTTCCCCCAAAGTATGGCTTGAAGTAATGAATCATTAAAACTAGGATAACATTTAAATTTTCTTTTCTCTCTGCTTCCACTGGCCAAAGAAAGAAGCTATGCTGTGAGGTGGAGCCCCAAGGCTGAAGCTTGTAGCTCAAAATTAGCTCTTTGCCTGTGCCAGTCATAGCTTCCTTTGCTTCCCTTAACAAAAGCTGCTGGTGCCTGTGCTGGTGCTCTGAGGAGGCTGGGTGAGGAGGCAGGGTGCCTGTTAAAACTCTTCAGACTCTCTGACATGGCTGATGATTTACGTGCGTGTGCTCAGGTGCTAAATGACCTTCCTCTAGCGTTTGAAGCTCGGTGAATGAGTAACCATCTCTCACCTGGGCAGGGTGACAGACTTTGCACCGTGCTGAGAAGCAATGATGGAACCTGGTCAGACTTCTCCAGCATTAAGGTGAGATGAAAGCAATCCTTCTCCCTCTGACAGCAGCCCTAAAACATGTCCTTACATTCATTCCTGCTCCTGAAAACCCACAGAGTTGATTTTCTGTGCTTTTGGTGTCTGCTGAGCTGTCAGTCCCACTGTCCTCTCAGCCCCAACATTTCTAGGCTGGAGGTGAAACCATCCTGGTGTCTGGGCTCACCCTTCATCAGACTCTAAGGAGAAGCACAGACTTGAGGCAGTGGCACAGAGCCAACTCTCTCATCCCAAAGAACAAGAGGAGGGTGCCCCCTGCCAAGGCAGTGCTGTCAGCCGTGGCAAACCCCACATTTCCACTAAAGAAGTGGGGAAATTAGGGCTTCATTTTCAAGGTGACATCTAGGTTTATGCACTCAGGGCTGAGTCCCTATCTCTGGGTGGTCAAACAGTCACTAAGTTCAATGCTAGCTTTGCCTACAGCTGTGAGGGATGAATTCGCCTGCTGCCATGGTGGACTCAGCAGGCAGATAGCTCTGTCTTCCCAGGAAAAGGCATCATTGTCACCTGGTCACAGTTACATGGGATTGGGATTTTCCCCATTTCTAGGTTTCCTGCAGGCTTTGGAGGAGTGTCTGTCCTAGCCCACTGTCCCTCTGCCAGCTGGATCTGCTGAAGCAGTGTCCTGCCTGCCAAAGCAGGGATGCCTTACGCAGCTCTTGGAGCTGTTGAATGGATGCTGATTTATTTGTACTTATGCAAGCCCTGTCTGTAAGTGCAGGTAACACCTGATGAGAGCTTTGCTTGTCCCAGGTGATGGTGATGAGAGCTTTGCTTGTCCCAGGTGATGGTGATGAGTGCTTGTCCCCGGGATGGGGACTGCTTGGTGCAGTGATGAGGGAGGGCACCTACCTTCCCAGTGCAATTACAATGAGCCACAGGTCATTGTGTGCTGCCTGGTTTGGAGATGGGGCTCTTGCCAATGAGCTAGTGCCACCAGCACCCCAGATGAGCTCTGAGGAGACTTGTCAAGGAAGGACCAGCCCTAAAGAGTCACATGCAATCTCTCTCACTGCTGAGATTAGTTGCCTTTCACTCGGTAGAGACCCAGAAAACTGCACAATCTCTGCAAACAGAAACTGCCAGTCTTGTGCATCGGCAAAACACAACCCTTAGTGACTCTGCACTCATACAGAAAAGTCTGAGTTAAAATAAAATCGACTTCCCTGCTCCTGTGGGTCAGGAGGCTGGAAGTATATTAGATCAGTCCCCTTGTTGCCATGGGAATGCTGTGAAAGGGAGCTTTGCTCAGGAAGATGGGCAGCATTTGCTCCTGGCATGGCCAAATCTGGTACCTTGCTCTTAAGAGCCCAGGTGAGCCCTATGCCATAGGACAGCCTCTCAGGCAGAGTTTAGGATTACAAAATCTCTGCTTGCCTTAATTAACAAGTTGCATAATGCTTTGTTGGGCAAAGAATACCCAAATTGTGAATTTGTACAGAAAGAAAAAGCAAGTAGGTGGGTTGAAAAAATGAAACTTCTATAATTAACGTCAATATCTATGTCATGTTATAGTTTGACATGGCAATTTGAACACATGTGCCTAATTTCACTGTGCTTTTTTCAGTCTCTCCTACTTGCCTATGCATAACGGTAAGTAACAGACATGTCCATGTTGCACAGGAGATGCCTGGGGAAGTGCCTGTGAGGAAATGCCTGTGTGTCAGACGGCTCGATGACAGGCATCACATGTGCCACAGACTGTGTGGAGCATGTTCAGTGCCAGGCTGAGGTTGTGAAAGGAGTCCTGGAGTTCAGTCACACCCACAGCACCAACCTGTTCAGTCCTCATCAGGAAACATCTTTGACTTTCTTCCTCCCGATCCACACAATTGTGCCTTTCTACTGATTCTGGGTGCAGTTGGACAGGAAATCTAGTCCAGGGGAAAAAAACCCCAACCACAGGAAGCTTCTCTGCTCTGCCCTTCCAACTGCTGCTATTTTCTAATGCGTATCTATTTCCCAATGTCACAGCTTAACCTTAAAAGCTTTTGAAGTTTAGAAGTGGTCACATAACATTTGCACTGCAGCTTTGCTTGCTGTCCCAGCTGAGACCGCCAGCCTGGCTGCCACATTCACACAAGAGGCTTTGCTCATGGCATGTCTAGCCAGGAACACATGCAGCAGTGCCAGGGGACCAGGAAAAGACCAGCTGTGGGAGGCTGCCAGTCCTCATTTGCAGAGTGAGGGTTCAGAGGGTTCACACTGATGGCCAGATCTCTTATGCTCTTCCAAACCATAATTCTAAATATTCTGGCAATTACCCATCACTAGATAAATAATCTTGCAGGCACAGTAAGCCAGCTGGGTTAGCCTCATGTTCCTTTCCAGTGAATAATCTGCATTTTCACGTGTGTTTAGGACATTTATATTCTCATCACGTTTTGAAGCACCCTGAAGTTCATACAGACACATCAACATCTTGTGTGACAAGGATGAGAGTCATGATTATCTGTCACTGAAGCTGTGCAGAAGACTCCTGCTTTGAACAGGAGCTCTCCTTTGAAGGGCAGATTGTGTTTAGACCATATAACTAACTCTCTCCAAACTTTAAAAACTCTCTAAAACCAGCTTACTTCTGTTTATGGAGCTATCTATCAGCTGCTAGGCTTCTGCCTCCTCTGTCCACATCAAGTTCCCAGTTGGCAGCTGCCACCCAGAGACATCCCCACTATTCTCTCGCCAGACTAGAGGCTTAGAGGTGGTCAAGAGCCCCATTGCCACCTTCCCAGGTACTCCTGCTGTGGGGCTTCTCTGTGACTGAGATTCTGCCAGGTAAAATGAAGAGCACAGCAGTGAGAAGACCTCTAGGATGGAGATAAGAGGATGAAAGGAAGCTCAGGTGAGGGAGAGAGAAGGAGCTCTGTGAAAGCCAGAGCAGAAGGTACCAACAGCTCCCGCAGCCATCAGCTGCTGCTTTGCCCATCCCTGCAGGCTTCTGCCTTCCTGTTTGGGGCTGCAACTTCACTGGGAGTGGCCATGGCAGAGTGATGTGGGCTGTTTGGGCATGTGTGCTGGGGAAATAGGGAAAAACGCTTGAGACCTTCTGCAAAGTCTGTTTCCCTTGGCATCCCCAGTCAGAGACAGGCCTTCCAATACCTGAAAGGTGCCTATAAGGAAGAACTGTTCATAGGGCATGTAGCAATAGGATGATGGGGAATGGTTTTAAACTAGAAAAGGGGAGATTTATGTTGGATATTAGGAAAAAGTTTGTCACTAGAACAAGTTGCCCAGAGAGGTAGTGGCGGCCCCACCCCTGGAGATATTCAGACTTGATGGGGCTCTGAGCAACCTGATCTAGTGAAGATGTCCCTGCTTACTGCAGGGGAGTCGGACTAGATGACCCTTAAAGGTCCTTTCCAACCTTACACAATCTATGGATCTATGAAAGATCTCTCTGCTGACAGCAATGCTCCAGGGGCTGCACCTGCGAATGCCCTGAGACTGCACAAGCCACGTTAGGAAGGTGCTGGAGCCAGAGCGAGCTTCTCGTTTCCATCTTCACAACCCCATGAAGTGACTCACCCTCCCTGGGAGTGGGAGCGAGGTGTCAGAAACTGAACTAAAACAAAAGTTAGGTTCAGGCCAAAGAAAATGTTCTGCTGATGCTGTGGGTGGATAATGACACAGCCTCCACAGACACAAGGCAAAGCAGCACAAAACCCAGGCAGCAGGGTGAACACAGGCAAGAGCTATTTAAAACTGAAAGGCTGTGCTTCGGATTTTTATGTGAAAGACCTAATTATGGGGACTTCAAATCCTGTCAGAGCAGCTACTTCAGATGATTTAGTGCTGGGTTACTCACAGCATGGAGGAACATTCTCAGGTCGTTTCTTGTCTGAAAGGAGTGTTTAAGGATCTGTTTCTTTATGCCTTTCCACAGAGCCAAACTTTCCTTATGCCAGCAGCTCGCAGAGATCAAGGCTGCTGTGCTAGAAATAACTACTTTGCAGAAGCTGATCACTCGATTTGGTTAAAAGGTTTCAGCCTGAGCCTTCTGCTGCTGCGTGGGACTGGGCAATGCAGGACAGAGACAACTCCCATACCAGGCTGCAGCACAGTCGAGTGCACCTGCAGCAAGTAGATGGAAGGTGTATCTGCTGCCTTTTAGGGCAGGTTTGATTCAAGCCTTTTAACTCCCTTCTGCAATAGTGAGAGTCCGTTGCAGGTATTAGCAAGCTCTTAACCTCAGCAGATTTCAAGCTCTTGGTGGGTTTTAGAAATGCAATAATTACTGCTCTGTGTCATGCTTTGGCTCTGCCAGGAGAGGATACTAGAGGAAGTAGCTATTTGCTGTAGAGAAATACCAGTGCTACTAAGATTTGTGGCTTTATTTCAAATGGTTGCTTGCATTATAAAACCAAGAGTTGCTTATATGGTGCAGTGATCTAAAGAACTTCCCCCTTTTTTAACTCACAGGAAAGGGAGAAATCCCTGATACAGGGTGAACACTATCTCCTGCATCCAGCTGTTGCTGAGGAGGTGGTCCCCAACAGCACTGCATCTCAGGTAGTTAGACCTTTCTGTGCATTGTACCACTATATACATGCCTTCCCGGTGTAAGTAGACTGGAAATGGGTGAAAAAACAATAAACAACATAAGGTACATTTTTTTCTCAACTACCTGCTGTGAACATCCTCTGAAAGGAAGTGGGAAGCCCCTGCAGCCCATGGAGAAAACCATGGTGGAGCGGGTGTCCCCACGCAGCCCATGGAAAAGGCCAAGACCCCACCTGTAGCCTGTGGAGAGGCTCCACGCTGGGTGGAGCAGGTGAAGACATACAGAGATGCTGTGACCCATGTTGGAGCAAGCTTCATGTGTTGATGTTATCACCACTTTGACTCAAGCACTCCTATAGAACAAGAGATACGTTAAGCTGGATGTACTTCTGTCATGGCTGGGATTCCAAAGAGGAAGAAGCTGAGCACCAATATCAGAAACCCCAGAAGATGTAAGTAGGAGACAGAGTCCATGAAGGTGGGCAAGAATCTCATGCTCTGGGTATTGGACATCCCTGTAACATGGCAGAGCTCTTGGTAGCTCTGGCATTACCTCTTACATGGCATTACCTCTTCATTGGTGGAGCTATGGAAGTTTTGTTTGTTCAGTTCCTGCTTTCACGGACTCCTCAAATCCTCCACAAAGAGCTGTGATTTTTTTGAGTTAAAAGGAGACTGATATCCTGAGTCCAGTTCTCTCTGAGCTGGAATTCTGTGTCTCTGATCAAGCAACTGCCATCTGAGGTCCAACACAAAAAGAAATGGAAGGGGAAATTCTAAAATAAATAATCCAAACACAGTTTTTGCATTTTTTAAAATTATTTTTTCATTTTTAAAAATAAAATAACCCAAAAGTGTGAAGTTACAAAGTCATTGTAGTATAACATATTAAACTGTGGGGAAAAAAGGAAAAAGACACTTCACAATCTTAAGATTAATATGGAAGATCATAATTTAAACATAAAAGAATATATTCTATGGATTCATCATCCCAATAAGTATGAATAAAATTAACAAAAAAACATAGGTTTTGGCAATAAATAAGTTAAATAAGCTTTTTTATATTGTGCAGTGGCAAGCAAAATTTGCTCTCCAATTTCTGAAAAGTTACACAAAATTAAAAACCCAGAAAAAAAAGTAATAAAAAGCTTGGTGTGAGTGTTCTAAGACAGGTGTAAAGTACTGGAGAGCAAAACCATTAAAGCTATGTCTACTGGAATGTTTGTTTACCTGAACCTGTGTGTGTATGTGGAATGACTTCTGTCGGTCCCAGCCCCTCTATTTATTTGTTTTAAGATGTCACATGAAGACGCAGGGGACTTTGAGCACCAAAGTCAAGTCTCTCATAGTCCATCTGGGTTTTGTTTTGGTTTTTTCTTCCTGCCAGTCGAAGTCCCACTCATGTTACCTCAGTGAAGTCAGTCTACCACCAACCTACCCCAATCCCAAGATGTGGTACCATGTAAGCCAGTCAAATCCAGTGGCCTGGGTGATTTCCTAGATCTTAGTCTATGCCATAACCAAAGGTGTTTCATCATTGTAAATATTACTCAGTGGTGAGTGCACTGAGGAATATGTGACAGCTCTTGTATGGGCCAACTGTCATGTCTTCTCTTTCTGTAACAGTTGAAATATCTTCATACTCTTACAGAAAATAAGCTGTCAGACCACTGAAGTGAGTGAAGAGACTAATCACAGTATAATTTGGGGTTGCAGGAGCCCTGTGGAGACCACTGAGAAATTTATGGCTTTGTCTTCTTTATACTATCCCGTCAGATATTGTTATATATTGCTAAGATGCCCATTGATTATCTGGAAATCATGTCTATATGCATATTTGGACTCTTAAACTGTAAAAACCACTTGCAGCCAAGGACTCAAATTTTGGGTGAAAACTCTAAAATGCACACATGAACCAGGTTATAATGCTGCAGTACACCAACTTGCATTTGGAGTACTGGTACCATCAAACAAAAAGGGGTTTTGAACGTTTCCAACCTCAACTTCACAGTTCCAGAAGGTAAGTTCTGATCTTCCCTAACTCAGCAATTCTGCTGATTCTTTCATCCCCACCACTTTTGTGTGATTGTATGTGCCAATGCATTCGTGGAATGGTTCTTATCCTGGAGCTAAGTTTGATCTTTTGGGTACAAACATCACATATATTCTCAATTCTTCCACATACATCTCCTATGCTGGACAAGAGATGGTGTAAAATTTATCAAGAATGCTTGGACTTCAAGACTTTTTGGTTTTTTTCTTTAACTTGCCATTCAATATTTCTTCTTTTCTGACCATGAATGCTTATGTCTTGCAGTCAGTTCAGAAAAAACCCACACATTTATGACTTTCTACCCAGCTTCTCTGGTGAATTTTACATTTACATTACAGAAGCTCACAGACTCCTGCACCTTGGGGTCTTTAGTACAAATTGCTTTTAATAACTCCTCTGTGACCTGATTTCAGTTATCAAAATATCTTTATAGAAAAGCCTCAGCAAACTAAACCCCAGAAAATTCCTATTTCAGGTCAATAACTTAGACCTTTATCCTTTACCTGTGCTTTCTACCCCAATGTTGAAAGTGAATGGTAGCCAAATTAACAGCTCTTTTTCTGTCATGAAGTAGTGCTGCTGCCATAGTGTTAGTTGGAGAAGCCCTTACACCACCACTATCTTTAGACAGTTTTGATCTGAGCTCCCCAAGCTTTCTTGGGTGTGCTTCTTTTGTGGTTTTTATAGACAGTTTGTCAAATATTCCCTCTTAGGAGTGGTTTTGGTGATACAGCTTGTCCTTGAAGGCATTCCCAATAGTGCCATGGAAGCTGCTCATGCTCCAGAGGATGGTTTATAGAAAACACATCATATTTGTTTGCCAAAGTGTTGCTCCTTGTCCTCATTACATATTAACATCACATATGTTACCAGTGGTTGCAAGTGCTTGTTAAGCAGTGGTTAAAAGTCAGACACATGGATTTCATGTTCACTTCCACAAACCAGTAGATATTTCTGACTTTCTTAAGAAACCTCTGGCTGTCCAGCTGAATGAGGGTATAGAGAGATTTGTGTGTAATATGTAAGCACAGAGAAGAGCCGGGAGACTCAGACTGACTGAAGAAGAAGAATGATGCCAAAGTACTATGGGTGCCCATGGTGAAGGTTCCATGCTGTGCCACGTTATGAGGGTATAAGAGATTAAATCTCTGGTAGCCTGGGGTATCTCTGCAGTATGCTTCACTGGGCAACATGAGCATCTCCAGTAAGCATCCCATCAGGGAGAGAAAACAGTTCTGTGGGCAAGTTCCAGCCCAGGGTCCCCCACCTGCTTCCAACATGTGTTTGTGAGGGTAGAGCAAAAGTGACCATTTCCTGGTGTTTCCATTCCAAAGAATGGAGGTATCAGTGAGGACAGGTAAAGGTTTTAGGCAATGAAGAGCTAAAGAACTCGGGCTGAGAAAGTTTCAGACAGGAAGGCATATAGATTAAAAAAAATTCCTAATCCCTGCTAAATGTCAATATTTTCAGGTAACCCAAATGACCAGGCTCCTAATTTAATCTCTCTTGAAGCAGTAACTTTATCTGAAATCTTTGATTTCTTAAGATGACCAACTTCACTCCATGAACAAGTATTTTATGAGACAACGAGAGAAAGCATAGAGATCCTCAAGAGACCACTAAATACTAAGCATGTAAACTGTGGCATTAATGCAAGCAGTTAATCCGAAGAGTTATTAATTAAATGTCCAAGTGATGTACAGGCTATGAGAGAAAACTCGGGCAGGATATATGAATTTTAGGGAAAAAATAAAATCAAGAAGGAGAAAATGAAGAAAGATATAAATCTTTCTTTACTCTTGGCAAAAGACCATTAAGTTGGAACAAATGTGCATGAAGGCAACAGTTCTTCCAGCAGATAAATGACTTAACATGCTATGCTCTTGCTCAGTGTTGTAGAAACAGAATCACAGAATCTTAGGGGTTGGAAGGGACCTCAAGAGATCATCGAGATAGGGAGCCTGCTTTGGCAGGGGGGTTGGACCCGAAGATCTCTTGAGGTCCCTTCCAACCCCTAAGATTCTGTGATTCTGTGATTCTGTGGGTCCAACCCCCCTGCCAAAGCAGGTTCCCTATCTCATATTACATAGATAGGCGTCCAGATGGGTCTTGAATATGTCCAGAGAAGGAGACTCCACCACCTCCCTGGGCAGCCTATTCCACTGCTCTGTCACCCTCACTGTGAAAAAGTTCTTCCGCATGTTGGTGCAGAACTTCCTGTGCTCCAGCTTACAGCCATTGCCCCTAGTCCTGTCCCCACAGACCACTGAAAAGGGCCTGGCCAATTCCCCATGCAACCCATGCCTAAGATATTTATAAACAAAGGAGAAACTTCACAAATGTATTTCAGAACCATGGGAAAGTAGAGAATTGACCTTAAACTAGCCTTCCAGGATAAATGCTGCATGATTCTTCTAGATGTAGGAAGCACATCTTCCCTCTTACACCATGGAGAAGGTGACTGGATTGTGCTAGTGTTGTTCCTCTGAAACAGCATCAGCTTGAAGGGCCTGTCAGTGAGCGTGGTAGATGGCTCTTCTTGATTTCTGTAAGAATAAAATCTTTCTGGAAGATACACTTTGTGAAGCACAAGCCAGTCATCCTTCTGTGAGAGTGGCTGAGTTAACTGTAAAAGTCTGGGATATTCCAGAGGCCAAAATGAGTGTTCAGATAGTCCTTTCTGGCATTAAATTTAGTGTATAGTCAGAGATCAATCTAGCTAATGTTATTTATGAGTTCTAGGTTAATGACTGATGTGCAGTAGTGTGTAGCAATGCAGAGCTTGTACTTGCAAAGGTCAGATCCATTTGTAGTGCCTGATGACAAACTTCATTAAGTGTTTCAGCTTTAGGCTTTCACCTTATCTGAGGGGTTATCCCTTTTTCCTTACTCCCTGTTGTACTTATTCCTACACCAGGAAGAAGATGCTTCAGCCTAACTGAAGGTTCCCTTCGAAGAACAGACTGCTTGTGGGTACCATAGTATTTTTAGAAAGAAAGGCTGAGGAATATTTAGATATGATGCTGCAACATGTAGGCAAGGGATAAACTTCCAGGCAAATAAGAGTGGATGGGATTGTGCAAATAATCGAGCAGTTGTATACAGCTCTGTCGTGGTTTAACTCCAGCTGGCAGCTAAGCCCACACAGCCGCTTGTTTGCTCCCCCCACAGTGGGATGGGGGAGAGAATCAAAGGAGTAAAAGTGGGAAAACTTGTGGGTTGAGGTAAAGACAGTTTAATAGGTAAAGCAAAAGCTGCACATGCAAGCTAAGAAATACAAGGAATTCATTCCTCACTTCCCGTGGGCAGAGAGGTGTTCACCCATCTCCAGAAAAGCAGGGCTCCATCACACCTAAAGGTGACTCGGGAAGACAAATGCCATCACTCCAAATGTCCTTCCCTTCCTTCTTCTTCCTCCTAGGTTTATATGCTGAGCATGATGTCATATGGTATGGAATATCCCTCTGGTCAGTTAGGGTCAGCTGTCTTGGCTGTGTCCCCTCTCAACTCCTTGTGCACCCCCAGCCTACTCACTGGTGGGGTGCAATGAGAAACAGAAAAGACCTTGGCTCTGTGTAAGCACTGCTCAGCAGTGACAAAAATATCCCTGTATTATCAGCACACATGCAAAACACGGCCCCATTCTAGCTACTATAAATAAAATTAACTGTTTCCCAGCCAAAATCAGCACAAGCTCTCAATTCTGGTTTGTGTTTTCACAGAATCTTTGGAATGCTGCTCATAAGGGACCTCTGAAGGTCTCTAGTCTGTCCTCAAGGTGAAGGCAGGACTATTGCCAGCATCAGACAAAGCCATGGATAGTCTGGTTCATCTCTAAGACTCCCCCTGTATGGGAGAGATGTTTGTTTCAGGACTGTATTTTTCTTCTGCTTAAGAAGTTTTCCAAGGCCCAGTCTGATCTACACGAGGTGCAGTTTCTGGTCCTTTTCAGATGTTACAACCTTCCAACATTAAATTATGCTGGACTTGAAATTCTAGCTGTTCTGCCCATGCCATAGGACATTGTATCTGCTCATGTGCATGTGGATTACAGGAATTGGGTTTCCACAGCATCCCAGCACACTCACTCAGGAGGACCCAGAAACACAACAGGGAATGAAAGCATGACTGGACTTGTAATTGGCGTCATCCACTAAACCCTGAGGTGGTATGTTCTTGAATGTGACATGCTTTTGGTGGATGTGAAAGCTGCAGTTTGTGCAACATGTGTGGTATGAGGTGCAGATGGGACTTCTCTATGCATATACTTAGGTCCCATGCTCTGCAGTTCAGACCATGGAGAGTTTGGGAGTCCTGCCTTGGAGCATTGCCTCCTGTGGCCATAGTGAAAGTTGATCTGTTGTGTGGCTGTTGAGAAGAGCAGCAGGAGGAGACAAGAAACAACTCCACCCTTTGTCAAACATGTTGTGATTTTGCCGCATTGGCTGAGGCCTTTAAAGACCTTCGTGACCTATTCTTGGCTCCATGTCCAATGACTGTGTCATACTGGCCTAGTATGAGGCTCCTTAACACCTGACTAGGATGACACAGCAAAGCTCTGCACCAAGTGTGCAGCTCATGTTAGGGCAACCAGTGTGTATTGGCATTTGTGAGGTCTGGAGTGTGGGTTCTTGGTGGTTCTATTGCCATTTATATTCCTGCAGTCTGTGATGGGGAACCAAGTTACTGAGTCTTGTAAGGCAGCACAGCGTGGGAGAACAAACAGCAAGGGGAAATGTGGGGGTACGTTTCTGAGCTACCAGTGCTAGGTGGTTAGATTCATTTTGATTTTTGCATGCAGGGGCTTGGGGTTTTTGTCTGGGGCTTCTATGCTGGTATACACTGAAAATTCTGGTTTTGAAAAGGCAGACACAGGAGCAGCATATATAAGGTGAAATGACTTGTGCTGAAGACTGTAATAACTGAAATCATTGCTAAATCTCACAGCCTGACACCGTGACTCAGGGGTAGAATTGCAGGAAGAACATTTTCTTTGACAAAAGTTATTTTAGATGTTTGAATGAATTTATTTATTTTACCACAACATACTGTTTAAGTTGAAAGTTAAAGACATTATTGTGTTGGACCGTTTTACTGGTCTGTGTGAAAGGGTGGGGGTGACATGACTGAAAAAAACCCACCTCCAGCTCTGCTTAGGAGAACTGCAGAATTTGGTGTGGAACTTTTCAGTGGTTAAGAGTTAACCTAATTTATGTAGTCCTTAGGAAGATTAAACAGCTGGACAAATATTGGGAAAAGATAAAAATAAACATGTTTGAAATTTTAAACACATTTGCCCTGACTTACACTCGTCTTTGAGCTTGTCGCCCACAAACATCTTGGCAAACAATTTCCCAGCAGGAGTGTTTGCTGAAAGAGCAGTTGCAAGCTCTGTGCTGCAGAGCAATCCAGGAATCTGGGTGTACAGTCAGGCATATTAGAAAACCTGATTCTGTTCATTAAGTCAGTGGTATCAATAGCAGCTGGTAGGCCTGAATTAGGACACCCTGCACATTTGATCAGTAGGAGAGGAACTAAGGCACATCGTGTAGCGTGCTTGGGAAGAGAGCAAGGTGCTGGGCTGAAGTGGAGAGTGTCTGGTGTGTCACAGGCAACAACTCAGATAAGAAATGCATTCATAAAGATTATAACCTGTTCATTCTAAGCAGAAAAATAGGTAGAGACCTGCTAATTATTCCCATCCAAATTGGAATGCAGATAGGTGTGCGCACATCTTGCTGAGTAATTCCCATGTGCTTATGAACTTAAATTTAATTTCAAGTCTGTACATCTTAAAAAAAAAAGCCTGGAGATTGGGCAACCACCAGCCAGGCTTTGCTGAAGAAGAGCTGTGGGGAAGAAGCCTGTTACTCAGCTCTTACCACCCTGGGCACAGGGAAGTTTCTCCTTGGCTCACTCAGCAGTGTGACTTCCTCATGCCTGGCCTGGGATCGTTTGAGGGACACATGTACAGGAGTCGTGGGCACCGCATGGAGGAAACGCTGTGAATTGGCTAATTCTGTCTCAGTGCCTGGTCTCCTCCCAGCACACATGGCACAAGCACCAGTGTAAAGCAAACTGCAGCAAGACTCCCAATAGCCTCCAGAAAAACCTTAGCAAAACACCTCTCCTCCCAAACAAGTCTGCAGGCATAAATTGCTTCTTTGTGTGGCCTCTGCCATCAGGCATGCCTGGCAACGCGGCGCGGCTGCTTCTTTGAGGACAGACAGACAGTTTGCTCCTTGGTAAAAACCTCAAGCAGACTAATGCTTATGGAGAGGGAAGTTGTGGGCAAAATGAGCTCAACTCAGGTAAATTCCACTTATTTTCAAGCAACACAATTTTCTGATGACTGATATTGACAAAAAACCAACACACAAACAACCCCCTGACCCATCTATCATCTCCCCTTCCTAGCCTCAGCTTCCCAGACTTTCACACCAAGTTACAGTTGGCTTGTCCCAGTTTCTCTAGTGGTGTAAGAGCTTGGGGTCATGTGTGGAACTGTTGGTTTTTGCTGGTTTTTGCTCACTCATTTTTCACTCATTTTGCTCACTCATTTTCTCTGCCACCATTTGCTGCTTGAGATTTTTCTCTATTGCTCTCTGCCTCTAAGTAATTTTAATGGAGCTATTTCTTAGTGTCCCCACTATTGTGTGGGTCACCTATGGCTGCAGTCCCTCAGGAGTCCCTTTGTTGGAATGTTTCTCCCATAGCTGCAGCCCCTCAGTGGTGCTCCTACATTGGCATGTAGGAACATCCCCACATTAGCAGTGCCTCAGGGGTGTCCCCACACTGGCATGCATGCCCATGGCCCCTTGGGGTACACTTACTTGTTTTGTCATGGAGACCTTCCCCCAGACATCCATCTCCAGCCCCCAGCAGCTTCCAGTTTCATTCCTCACTAGGCTGGATTGTGCAAATTGTCTTCTCACAAACCTGCCTAGCCATGGAGGTGCTCCTGGGCTGAACATGTAGGATGTGACCTTGTTTTTGATCTGTCCTGGAGGGTGCTGTGCCCCTGGGCCAAGAGTGTGCCTTCTGTGTGTCCTTGGTTGTATTCCCTATGTTGAGGTTTTGTTTGTATTTATTTATTTATTTATATTTATACAGATTTTGGCAGTGATATATGAGATTTGCAAATAAACACAAATCAGGGTCTTGCAGGAGATTTTATCCACTTCAACAAATTGCATAAAAGAATCATAGAATCATCATGGTTGGAAAAGACCTTCAAGATCGTCAACTCCAACCATCAGTGCTACACTATTGTGACATCTAAACCATGTCCTGAAGCACCTTTGTTAGAAATATCTGCATAAAGTTTTAATAAAACTGCTTATGAAAGGCCCGTGCTTTTTATTGCTGCAATAAACAGTTTAAGTAACTCTGTAGTACGTTCAGCTGGTAGTTAGAGTTGGGTGTAGGTGACGTAACATGCATGTTTTAAAATCAACACCTTATCACGCATTAGAGAAGATAGCACATGCTGACAGCAGGCATTTCTGGATGACTAAAAGGTCAGTTCAGACAGTGGTGCATCAGGTGGTTGTACACTGCTGCCTTTCCTGCTGAAAAGGCCAAAAAGGAGTATCTGACTTGCAGTCATATACATCTACAGCAGGACGTGCATACCCAGCTCACAAATGGCTAGTGAAATAGGATGATCTGGGGAAAAAATGGTGTATTTGCAACATTTTAAAAAGAGATGGGTTTCCACAATGAAGTCTCTGATATATAGCATTTCTTTTGCTCCTGTCAGGGATCTCTGGTGAGAGAGTAACAAGAAACTGCCGGTGGTTTTGTTGTGATCTTTGCATAGTGTTAAACTTCCTTCTTGCCTCTGCCTGCTGTGCACACATATACCATTTCCTAGAACTTCCATGTAAGGGCGTAAAAAGAGATGACAAAAAAAGAAATAAGTAATGTACAGGGATGTCTTTTTTTTGGAAGTCAGTGCTGCAGTGTATAGACTGGGTGTGGTGACCCTGAAAATAGATTTAGGCCAGGTTTAGTGCCTGTCCAACTGAACTGCGAGGGGAAGACTGTGGGTAGTGGGCAGGGACAAGAAGCCCCAGAGCAGGCACGGTGTGAGCGAGTTCAGTGGGGGATGGAGGCTGGGTTGCTTGAAGAGGACTCCTCAGGATAAGCTTGCTTGCTCTTGGGGAGGAGTGTCTGTTCAGGCACTGCCTGGGCTGAAGCATTTCACTCACAGCCTGAGCATCTGTTCAGCACAGAGGTGCCCATTCGATACCTGTCGCAGACACTGCTGGCTTGTTTCACAGGTAATGAGTGCTCAGAAGTTACCACAAGACCAGGCTGTAAATGTGAATCCTCAGGCCACGTTTATTATTAAATCACTCACATCTCAAGTAGAAAATGGTCCTTTTGTGCTGTATGTCTGCTGTACCCTCCTGATTTTGCTCAAAATATGAAACACTTATTTAAAATAGCCAAGGCTGGGATGTGTGCTATCTTTAATGACAGCATTTTTGCTTCAGAATAGTTTTCTTTCTGCCGTAATATTAGTGACTCCCTAGCAATCAGATAGCAAATAAGCATGGTCTAAAGTGATGGCCATGTTTCTGTAGTGTATGTTCCTGTACAACTTAGGCATAATCTCTGTTTGATGTCTTTGTATCCTTTAAAAGACCTTCTAGAGGTCTGGAAATGTGCAGAGCACTCTGTCAGTCAGAGCATAGCACTGCTTTGTGTCTGTTTGCTGTTCACCTGCGTAATGCTTGTTCCCTTTCTCTGAGGGTGCAGTGATTGCAGTGGTGTTGGGACAAATCTACACTGTGTTTCTGAGCCCCAAACTTCTCTCCCCAGCAACATGGAGCTTTATTCCCATACACCTAGTTAATATATTAAATTCCAGTGTGGTTATAGTTACAAGGGGAACTAACCGACAGCTTCTGAACTTGAGGCACATAAGAACAGAGAAAGGCATAAAGTGTTGGAACCAACTGGAGAGCAGCAGTTTCCACTTCTGAAACTTCCTGGGGTGATGGGCCAGACTCTTCTTTGGCCATGCTTCCTTCTCCATTTTAAAGGCAGCTGCTCCAAGGAGCCCCTAGAGTTTCTCTCTCTCTGTGTATATATATATCTCTAAGAGATATTTCTGCAGAAAACTTTGTCACTGAAGGAAGGCCTGGCAATGCGATGCTAAAGCCCAACCAGGTGATTTGAAAACCTTGCACTGCATTAGATCTTTAGACCATCCTCTACTAACATCAGTCTAAACACAGTACTGTATGCTATGCCCTATGAGTCAAGCAGCTGGATATGCAGTTTTCATAGTCTAATAATTGCAGAGGCTAAGAAATCTCAAAATTCAAAATTACTCTGGAATAGTTCTGTCTTCACTCTCCCAGGATGTTTTTTCCTATCTGCTGTGACCAGCACAAACCAACCCCTTCTCTATTTGTATTTTCAGTCAGTTGCTTGGAGATACTCATCTTGGTCCCTTCTGCCTGCAGGCTGCTGCTCAGCTCTGACATCATGACTAGGAAGACTTGTGGTGGGCTTCTGAGGAAGCTCTGCAAAGTATATGAAAGGAGGCTAAAGTTTTAAGATTAAGATCAATGGTTTCTCAACGTTTCAAAACATACTTATTAAAAGAATATGCATGCTGCTTGTCTTGGCTAGTTTCTGGGAATGTGATCCACTGCTTTTTCCCTTATCTGCCTGGATTTTCCTGCACAGACAGTGTGTCTGTCTTCAGTCAGAAGAAAGTGACAGGTTATTTACCATGCATCTAGAAAGTACAACACTCATTGCCCAAAGATGCTGTGGCTGCCCCTGGATCCCTGGCAGTGTTCAAGGCCAGGTTGGATGGGGCTTTGGACACCCTGAGCTAGTGGAGATGTCCCTGCCCAAGGCAGGAGGTTGGAACTAGATGGGCTTTGAAGTCCCTTCCAACACAAACCTGTCTGTGATTCTGGGATGATTCTATGATTTGTGATTCAAATTGGATAATAGACCATAAAACTCTGGGTTACAGAGAGGTCAGTGGGAGAGCTGTTGTTCAAAAAGGGGAGGTTTAATGTAAGTTTTAACCACTGTGTTCACTGAAAGACCTTGATCCTGCTATTCTACAGGACAAATGATTAAAGACCTCCCAAATTGTTGCTCTGCTGTAAAGGAGTTGAACTTTATCTGACCTTTCCACCAGGAGCTAAAATCAGTCAGATTTGCTGACTATAAGCTCCTTTTTGCAAGTCTCATTGAGAAAAAACAGAATAAAGGATGATCTCAATGTGGGTCACATGCAGAATTTGGATCTCTTACCTGCTTCAAAGCAGAATTTTATATTTCCTCTTAGAAAATCAAATTGATATTACCAAAATGGAAGAAGAAACAGAAAAAGAAAGGGTCTTCATGCTACCTAGAATATTAAAAATAAAGCCACAGGCATGTATTTAAAGCAAACCAACTTTAAGAAACCACTGGGGTTGCTAGAATATCTGCCACTGAATTATGAATCAGCTCTTCCAAGCACCTCCAGCTCACTGCATTTTTGTGTCGTTCATAGAATCATAGAATGGCAAGGGTTGGAAGGGACCCCGAGGATCATAGAGCTCCAACCTCCCTGCCACAGGCAGGGCCACCAACCTCAGGCCTGGATCTACACAAGGTTGCCCAGGGCCCCATCCAACCTGGCCTTGAACACTTCCAGGGATGGGGCATCCACCACCTCTCTGGGCAGCCTGTTCCAGGACCTCACCACTCTCTCTGTAAAAAACTTCCCCCTAATATCTAATCTAAACCTTCCTTCCTTCAGCTTTAAACCATTCCCCCTTGTCCTGCCATTATCTGCCCTTTTAAAAAGTTGATTCCCCTCCTGTTTCTCTGCTCCCTTCAGGTACTGGCAGGCTGCAATGAGGTCCCCCCGCAGCCTTCTCTTCTCCAGGCTGAACAAGCCCAGCTCCCTCAGCCTCTACTTGTAGGGCAGGTGCTCCAGCCCTCTAATCATCCTTGTGGCCCTCCTCTGTCGTTATATCCTTCTTAATTGTATTCTCTCCACATTCAAAGGAAACCTGGAAGCACACGCTCACACACACACCTATGCAAATGTGTAACATCTTCCAGCAAAATCCAGGGAAGTGGTAAAATTTACAAGGGAGGATTAATCTGGCTCAAAGTAAATACCACTGGTATGGGTGTTTATATTAGAACTAATCACCCTGGTCTCACTTCATAGTCAGTGGAGGGAAACAGGGATTGCTGGAGTGTGTGATTCATCTCCTGCTGAAGTAGGTGTCTGAAATGGGTCACACACCTATTTTCAAAGGCTGCCTTTGGTGCCTAACTCAGATCTACACTGTAGACATCTAAGGATGGGTGAGATGAGCATGAGTCAGCAGTGTGCCTTTACAGAGAGATAATGGGGGATCCTGTGACTTTCTTCAGCTGACTGTGGGAGGAAACAGAAAATATAGCCAGACTGTTCTTAGAAGTGTCCAGTGAAACAATGAGAAGTAATAGGCAAAAACTGGAACATGAGAAGTTCCAAATAGGTATAAGCACCCTGAGGGTGGACAAACATTGGCACAGGTTGCCCAGAAAGGTTGGGGACACTCAAACTGTAACTGGACAAACCACCAAGTGATGTATTCTAGGTTTTCTATGACCTACAGATATCCCTTCCAACCTGTGTTATTCTACGGGTCACACTATACAGATATATTTTGGGGATAAGGCTGGTCCTTGGTAGACTCTAGGTTACGGCTTTCTCTTCCCAACTTTTATTCTTTTCTCTCTCTTGAGTTCATGCACTTCTATTTCCTGCAATCTGCTATCATGCCATGATTCTCTCTTTTTTTGTCTTGCTTTTGAAGGATGTGTTCTCAAAGCTGCTTACATGCCTAAACACACGTACTTTAATTATCAAGTTTGCACATCCAGTGAAGCTTCCCCTCAGCTCCCTGTATATTCAAGGAAAGGCATCATGGGTGCAGATCATGGAGCTCATTTTGAGATTTTTAGATGCCAAAGTTGGTCATCCCTCCCATATTCAAAAGCCTTCCAAAAAAATGTTTAACCTGTATCATTCCGGTGTTTTGTTTATGATGGAGGCTCAATTACACTGGCATAACCAAGGAGACTGTGATGTACAGCCTGGGTGTGCAGGAAGCAGGTAAACAAGACATGCTATTCTATCACCAATGCCAATGTCTCGCGGTATTCAAGCCTCTGTTCTTGTCCTTTGGTTTGGAAACAATGATTCTTTTACCCACCATCCTTCTGTCTAAAATGAAACTACTAAAAGGAAGCAGTTGGGCACAAAGTCCCAGCCAGTTTGACCGTGTCTGAGGTTTGAAGTAGCAAAACCACCATCCTGCTGCATGTCCATGGCCTTCCCACCCCACATAACTGGCCAAGACAGTCCCCGTTTCATTTTTGGTATCTAAACATGCTTGCTTGCTGCGACATTCAAAGTTACTCAAAGTAAAAAGCATTTTAAAGCTTTTAAGAAAGGGTCCCCTTCTTTCATTTATGTGCTGTCACACATTTAGGAAAGGCAGAATGTAGTAATAAAGTCTTGAGCTTCATTGCTTGCCCCAGCTGAATCTGCCTGTGAGGTCCAGAGGCTTATGAACAGGTTGATTTTGAGGACCAGGGCAGTCTAAACATAGTTCTACACTGTGGGGTAAGGCAGCAGTTCAAGTTCCAGTTTTATCACTTGTTTTGATTATCAGTCCCATGCCTTTAGTGTTTTGCTTAAAGTCCAAATTTCTGCAGACAAGCAATGAGATGGGAGCTTTAGTTTAGTTGTTCTAGATGATAAACAAACAAACAAAAAGCTGTGCTTTTCCAGGGTTTTCAAAAGGGTAACTTAAAAGGTGATCAAAGAGCTTAATTCGCACTAACTTTTCTTTCTCAGTTTAATATTTTTGTCCTAACTTTTGAAACCTTTATGTATCATCTTGACAAATGGCATGAGCAAACTCAGAAGCCTCAAAAAACCCCAAATGTGAAAACCCAAATAACCAGAAGGTTTTAAAAAACTTAGCAATTTTCAATGCTTTATTTAGATAACAATTTTCATATTAATGAGGATATGTTGTATATGAGAAGGACTGACTTGTGTGTGCTGGTTGTTTTAGAGTTAATTCTCATATTCTGAAGCAGCAGAGCTCTGAGTAAATTGCATGTTAGTGGCACTTTCATTAGTGAATTTCACATTATGGGGCTTTTACAATCTTTCTTTCCTAAGGAGGACAGGAAAAACAAAACAAGTCCTGAAGCATCTGAAAGAAATTACCCTCTGCAAAAGTGCCGTTTCCCTGCCTTCTCAGGAACACTGAGAACAGAACATGGCATAAAGTGAAGCAATAAGGACATCAAGCTGTACATAGGGTATCTCGCTTTGTTTATGACCAACATGATGAGAGGAACATGATGAGACCTGCAGCCACCCTTCTTTTATCCTACAGGCACTCCCTGGAGCCGTGAGTCTGTCTATCTGTCTGTCTAGCAGAGTTTCTGCACTTCAGAAGACAGCACAGGGGTGCAGTGAAAAATGAGTGGCAAGCATGCATGAGCGGCATGTGAGCATGGGGACCGTGGCAGAGTAGAGAAGCAAAACCTGCAGCTAACCTCTGTATTGAATGGACATCAGAGGGGCTGTGACATCGGAGCACAAGAATTTGAGCTTGCATGTGCTGCCATCCAAAACAACCCTGTCAGGCTGGGCAGAAGGAAGGTCATTATCTGCTGTTGCTAGAATAGTTCCTGCTGGTACTTAGCCTGTTAGTCACCAATGTAGCCCTCTCTTGCTGCTCAGTCCTTTGGTGTGCTGGCGATAGCACCTTCGGCCTGCTGGTGATAGCACCTTCGGCCTGCTGGCGATAGCACCTTCGGCCTGCTGGTGATAGCACCTTCGGCCTGCTGGTGATAGCACCTTCGGCCTGCTGGCGATAGCACCTGGCACCATGTGAGAGACCTGCTGCGTATGGGCACGCTGTGCTTTGACCCCGAGCCAGCTACCTTTAGCTGTGTTACTGCAGTTTGTAACACTGTGCTTCCTCTTCTCATGGATTCTCCTCCACTCAGTGGAAGAACTGCGCTGACTGTCCCCCTTCTGCGAGGAGGCCATTAAGGAGTCATTTGAGCAAGGGCTTTGCCACTTGCTGCAAGCTGAGCATTTTTGAGAAAGGCTGGAGTAGCTGCAGTTGTGATGGGTGGCACCTTCATGGCAGTAACAGTGAAAGAACAAAGCCCTTAATACCCTCTTGGAAAATCAGTGCGTAGTAGAAAAAGGTTTTTAAAGAGATGGCTATAAGAGGAGGGATTAAAAACAGAGTTCATGCAATTCACCCACTTTGTGCCACGATCCTCCATGTTCAAGTTCCAGCCTGGACACCTGCTGAGGTAGAGAGTTCTCATAAAAGTTTCTGTCTGGCATTGAGTTGGATAAATTTTTGCGTATAGGTACTGGTTATGTAAATAACAGAAATTTTATCACTTGTTATTCAGCCCCTGCTTCTAGGAAGGAAGAGAAACAACAGGCTTTCTGGAATAGTCAGAATAGTGGGTCACATTTAATCTGATGTGACGCTGTGTCTAACTGGGATAGGACTCAAGAATCTTCCTTTTTTAAAGGCTCCAATGTTTAATGAAGTGTTAGCTTAGTCACTGTGGGAAGGGTGCAGTGGGAGTTAAAAGCTGGAGCATTTGATATGAAGCCACAAAAGAAAAGTAGAAGATAGTTCTCTGGACCAAAGAGTTTGGTCTTTTGTAATAGCTTATACCACTCACTTGCTTTGTGACTGGACAAAAAAGTCTGCAAGCCAGAAGGCATTTACCAGCACATTGCTAACTCTGAAGCTCACCTGGATTACTCAACAAGTTCACATCAAATCTTATCTTCAGAGCCAGGGCAGACGTCAAGGATATAATCAGAAGGACCTTATCCCCTGCTATCACAAGCTTTAAGCAGAGGCTAAGCTCTCCACTATGCATGCCCAGGCATAGAGCTGGCATCTAACCACACGGTTATTTTCTTCTTGAAGGAAAGAAATTACACATGGCATAATGTATGTGGCATAATTGGCTTCTGTTGCCAGTGATTCTGAAAGAGGCTACCGTGTGATTAAATGAAGAAATGTCTTACTGTCACCATGCCTCCCAGATAACGTAAAGGATGCTAACTTTATTAGTAAGCTGTCCAAGAAATTAAAAAAATATCTCTACTAAAGATATTAAAGTGCCATGATGGTTCTTTGCACTGAGGGAGAAACGCATCTGAGCCCACAGAAAGAAACCTGCTGCAACTATCCTGTTATGCTTGAGTCTCGTCTACAGATGGAGATAAGGAAACCATGCAAATACTTCGGGGGGGGGGGGGGGGGCAGCAGTCTGTCAGACTGCCCAGGTCACTGTTCACACAGAAAGCTGATTTTGTGACTTATACTACCAAAGACTGGAAATTTCTATGAGTTATTCCAATGCAGGTCTAAAACCTGATATTGGATTCCAGAGTCCTTGATGGTGACAGTCTAGTTTCTCATTTTCTGGTGAGAAGAAGCTAAAAAAGTGAGTACCACAGCAACAGCAGCAAAACTCCACACCCCTGGAGCAGACTGTGGAGGTATAACCTGACATGGAATCTGGTTTACATGGATCCTGCTGAAAGGAAAGAAAGAGGGCTCCCCATACAGCCATCCTTCAGTATTTGTCCCTCTTTCCTTGTTTCAGCCCCACGTCTCAAGCAGCATTTCATTCTGAAGAACTAAGTCACTGCCTAAGCTAAGGTCTGTCTGTAGCCTCCAGAGGTAGGTTCATGGATACTTGTGTGATTGCTTTAGAAAATTGGATGCATTTTTCTGAGCTGTTTTTAGTCAGAAACCAAGCAGCTATTTATTGCTTTGGAGAGATGTTGTACATTCCCCAGCTTTCAGGAAAAACTTTATTAGCTTTTGGTTGCCACAACTAAATGAAAAAAAAAAAGTATTCTCTCCCTCACTCTCCCTCATCAAACTGTGAACACTTCAATGGAATAGCTCTGGATTTTGCAAGGGGAATGCTTGCTGGAGGAAAAGAACAGCCCTCTGGTTTCACTTAGCAAACTATGAGCTTTGCGCAATATTGTGACCTCTGTTGAAAAGACACTTAATTATACATTCTGGAACAGTCTTTAGGGATTTGAAGCTTACTCATGTAGGTAGGTGCAGTGCTAACCAGTGTTTGAGAGCACCAGGTGGTAATGCATCACTAACTGGAGAAAGATAGCTCCTAGGGAAAAAAATCCCATGTCCCTAAGCATTGCAAATTTTACTGCCACACGAAAGCAGACTGCCTGTCCTACTGGCTAAATTCCTAGGTAAGAGCCATAGTTTTTCTGCTTGATCAGGATCCTGTTCCCATAGAATATGAATGAGAGGGGAAAGTTCAACAGCACTTGGTGGCTCCACTCCTTATTCACCTGGATGAATGGTTGCTTTGCTTTTCTCTTTCTCTCTCCAATAGCTAGCCTGAGAGAAGGGTTCATTCTAAAGCTGTACCCCTTCCAACCCCCGTGAAGGCACAGGGGAAGGGTACAGAATGGATATTTGAAGAACAGAGCCTCCCCAGCTGCTTCTCTTCTTGGTAAACACACATTGGGGTACAGAAATGATTCAGGGCTAGAGTAAAATTAATTGCTGGGCAATGAACAGCCAGACTTCAGGGTGATGAAGGCCAGTTTCTACTGCAGCTACCGATTGGTTTGTTTGGGCAAGAATCACAGAATGGTTTGGATTGGAAGGGACCTCAAAGATCATCTAGTTCCAGCCCCATACCCTGGGCAGGGGGACACCCTCCGCTAGCCCAGGGTGCCCAAAGCCCCATCCAACCAGTCCTTGAACATTGCTGGGGATCCAGGGGCAGCCACAGCTTCTCTGGGCAACCTGTGCCAGGGCCTCACCACCCTCACAGGGAAGATTTTTTTTTTAATATCTAATCTAAATCTACTCTCTTTCAGTTTAAAACCATTCCCCCCTGTCCTATCACTGCAAGGCTGAGATGACCTTCAAGTTAGTGCCTAGAACCTCTTATTGCCTAGTTCCCAGCCATCAAAGATATCTAGGCCGTAGGAAACAGCAGGCTCAGGTGCTTTGGAGTTTGGACTCATTGAACATGGCCCCTAGCTGAAGTGGAACGAGTTCTTTGCTCTGTTTGATGGTCATTCCTGATTGTGACTCCATAATAAACCAAGTTATTGGAATATCTTGATATTATGCTCTCTCTATTTTAAAAAAAGAATTATAATTGCTTTTATGTGAGCATGAACTCTTTAGAATTACACTCTTTGAAATTAGATGGCTATCAGCTACAGCTAGACTCTGTTATGCCAAGGATCTAGCACTGATGATGGTGTCAAGAGCTGCGTCAAAAGAACTTATAGCAGCTGGCATCTTTTGGAAGGGGAAACATGAATGCCTAGAAATCTTGAGAAACACCCAAGATCTCTGGAAATCCAGGGAATATGAGCAAAATACAGAAACTTTCTGCTGAAATGAAAGAAAAAAAGGCATTGTGGATGATAATTCTGTAGGACTAGCAGTCACCAAAAGCATTTCCCTTATTGATTTGCACCAGGAGTAATGATGTGAAATGTTCATTTTTCAAGACAATTAAGGCAGTATGTATGCAGGTGAATCAATGGAATTGAAACTCTGCCTTTTATTGTATCAAAGACAAAATTTCTTTGAGATCAGATGCAGATAGGATTTCTGCCTGGGTCTACAGTTTATCCTGTCAATAACCAACAGCCAAAGAAACTGTAAGAAAACTTTTACATTAGGCTGTTATCTAGATTTTTCCTGGATAACAAGGTACCTGATCTCATAATTTCATGCTATTGTTGGTGCTTTTTGTGTTGAAAAACAAGAAAATATAGCCAGATTTGGCTGTTAGTTTAGAAAAAATACAGCAAGGATTCTCTAAATAAGCCTTGAATTGGCTTTGACTGAATTACAGCCACTTAGATTTCTTCTGTAAGAATATTTGGCAGAATGAGCTAATCACAAGATTTTTTTTCCTGATTTTTAAGCAATTATTACAAATCATGCACATAAAAGGGTTTTTTTTTGAGCTCATTATCATGAATCTGGCACAGGAAGTAGGAACCTGAGAATGACTATTATCCAGAGATCACAAATATGGTTTGATGTGTGTTGCAGATGTAAGGTTGTGTTTATTGAATGCTAAAACACACCACTTACAGAGCTACAGGAAAGAGGTATTTGTGGAGAAAATATACTAAATGATGATAATGATGATAATAATGATGATGATTATTATGCCACAAGCAGTTTTCCTTTCCCCCCAAATTCCCAGAAGTCATTTGCCAAACCTGCATCATTTTCACCCTTAGACTTGTATGTTGAGCCATGATTTTCTGGATGCAAAGTCACAGTGGTTCTCAGCTCCCAAAACCAAATAATCTCAGATCTCTGCACAAACTGTTGATTTGTGTGATTTAGCGTTTGCCTTACACTGAACACTGATGCTATCAGTGAACCTTTGCAGCAGGGTTTATCTCTTTTTGCAGAGGCTGTGCATTTATCAGGCAGCTGTCAGTGCTCACAAAGGGAAATCACGGACCTACAGATAAACACAGGATCACAGGAAGCCAAAGAACATATCCATGCCAGTGCACACTCTTCTCTGCACTGCAGCACTGCTCTGCAGGCAGCTATATCCATGCCTGATAAAATACTTCCTTGTTTATATATTATGGATTTCAGTGGGATTTAACAGAGAAGTTAAATCCAGTTGCTGAATAAGGAGCATTTAAATGATTGAGTCTATACTACTAATTGCTTGGTTGGTCATCTTTCAGTGCTGATGGGCCACTAAGAGTCTTTTTGTTGTAATGTTTTCTCTTTCAGAAGTTATCATAAGATATGTATGAAAATGCACCTCTCCAACAAATTGAAGTTACTTTCTTAAAGTATTTGAACTCCTAAAAATAGTAAAGGAAATTCTCAATGTCTTTCTAGACCAAAGATACAGAATAAAACTACAGACTTAGAGTGGGTGGTTCCATATTCCTAAAGTATTTAAAGGTATGAAAAAGAATTTTGGCTTGGAAACATTCACGTTAACAGTTACCAGTTTCCCAAACTCACACGCTTATGGTGACTTGCACAGTCTCCTAGAACCTTGATTCCACTTTGGAACAGAAACAGAGAGGAGCATATAGCTTGATCAACATCACATAGACCATCCATAGCTCAGCCTACATTTGAAGCCATAGAATCATAGAATGACCTTTAAAGGTCATCTAGTCCAACCCCATTTGCAACATCACTCCCAGAAGCAGGATAATAGGAGCTGCTGAGATGTTTTATCAATCTGGAGGCTGCCCCTAGTTGATTTCTGCCTTTTCCCATGCAGTGACCATAACTGGAATAGCTTGGCAGTCCCCTCTCCTGATCGACAGAGAGCAGAACAGACAAACCTGCCATTTTCAGGCACATCAGCTGTGAGGGGCTTGCCTGTTTGGGAGGCATTTCTCAGCAGCAATGCTTGGCAGGCTGTTGACCACATTGTGGTCCTGTGGGTAAAGCAGAAGTCTGGGTAGCAAGAGACTTGCTCCTGCTGGGTGCAAGAGGGACCAAAGGAAAGCGAGAGAGGTATGAGTGGGGATTAGATGGTTGCCCTCTGCTAAACCCTTCCTGCCTGCAAGTGGCTGGTGCAGACCCTCTTTTCACCCTGAAAAAAAGGTGCAATTGAGCCAGTGCTTTCCAAAGTAGTGTAAGTTGTGCTGAGTTTAAAGAATGAAAAATACTTTTCCATTCCATCTGTTAACAGCAGTGTTTGTCCTCTAGAAACGGCTGCACTACAGATGGAGAGCATCTTCTGGGAGTGCCTGTGTGGAAGACAAGCCATTACTTAGAGACAGGCTATCCCTGTGCTCTAGCATGCTGTAACCCACTGTCGTGTCACAACATAGGGCTGTACATTTTGGCACATATGTATTTGCTTGCCAAAACAAGCCTTTATTCACACATGGTGGGTAATTTCCTTTTCCAAACATCTCATGTAACTGCACACACACTGGGTACAGGCAGAACAGGCACAGAGGGTTTGCATAAAAACAAGGCACCCCAGAAACATGCTGAATGAATTTCTACTGTACATGCTGTCCTATAATTGTACTCCCAGCAGCGTGTGTGTGGAGTTCCTGAAAAAGCTCTTGGAAGAAGGGGGGAGGAGGAATAAAACTGTATCAAAGCAGGGCTGTGTGGTGTTGATTGCCTTGGAAAGCCATCTTGCTAATTGTTTGCAGGATGATTTCAGGTTACTGCAAGCCAAGAGGCTGCAGGGTTTGTTGGGCTGAACCGAAAATGACAACCCTTTCTCCTGTCCTTGTATTACTTGACTGATGGGAGTCTCATATCCCCTCGGGCACTTGCAGGAACTGGGATCTGGTGTATACCACTGCAGGGCGTGCTGCTGGTTGGACTTTGATCAGAGATCAGCCTTTGTTGTTGAAAGGAGATATTTCATCTCATCAGATTAAAAATGGAGATGGTCTGTCTGTGCGAGGCTATTGCCACAGGACTTGTCTCCCCTCCCATTCCCCCAACAAAAGCCAAGCAAAAGCAAATGACCAGCCAAATTATGTTTTGTTTCCACCCAGTACCCTGTTAGGAGTCACTTGTATATTCATTATTCCCAAGTCTGAAAGGCATCACGCTGGGCTGATTTCAGAGCAGTTCTCTATTAGCAGTATTTTTTAATGTTTCAAAGTTGACTTTCAGTTACCACCCCTGACCTTAGAAAGATACTCAGCATTGTACATCTGAAGCTCATGCCACTAAGCCTTGTAATTGAAGCAAGCCCAGTAAATATTCACGATTGGGTAGCAAGAACCTGCCTGTCCTGTGTAAATCACCCTGTTTACACGCACTGTGCTGAACACTTTCTTCTGCCACCAGTGCTGCCTGGCTTGGTTCACAGCCTCCTACTTGCCAGCACATGCTGGGCAGATGGATGTTGCAGCATTTTGGGTTCTTTCATGGCAGGTGAACCAGGTTCAAGTGAAGGAATTTAGGCACCATGAAACCATGTTCTGCAGTGCTGGATGACGATCAGGGGCAATGGCAAGTAGCAGGCAGCAGGCCGGCTATGTCTGACTTGCTTCTTTCCATCAGTGCTGGGGATCGTGTAGCCCTGCATGTTGCAAGGTATAATTCTGAGGTAGCAAGTCTAAAGCCAAAGTGATGGTATAGGTCTGGGAAATCCCAGACATTTCATCAGGGGAGAGGAAGGGAACTTCTGGGTGTCAGTACTCATTGTGGGATCTGAACACTTTTATCTTCATCCTGAAAGCTCTTTCTCACTGCACATCTCAGTTCACTGAGGCAGTAGGGACTATTTGTGAAGTTGCTTCTTGCTGCCCCTTGAGTGGTTCCTGCCCTTTCTGCCTCCTGTTGGAGTTCACTGTCCTCAAATGAAACTGTGCACCAACATCACTGTGGGAGTGGAGGGAATTTTTGCTGCCCTAGATGCCCCTGGCATGCCATGCATGGGTGCAATTTGTCTCTCCCATTGCTGTTGTCACTGATGTTCCTGGGAACTTTCCTGACCACCTCTTCAGATTTACAGGGCAAACACTACAGTTGGGATATAATGGATTAATCATACTGAATAAATGATTTAGCTGTTGAGCTGACACATAGTGACAGACCCAAGAAATAACTCTTCATTTCATCAAGTAGCCAGACACTTTGATGGATGGGGACTACAAGGTAATTCACTGAGGTTAATGGACTGTTATGCCAGAGACTGACAAAGTGAAGAGTTCACCAGTTAAGCTGGGTCCCAGGATACTTATATGATACTTATATTTGGTGCTAAGTGGAAGCTGGAGTTATCTTTCTGGAGAGAAGTCGAAATATGTCTCTTACGTGAGTTGAGAACTGTTGTACATTACAGCAGAGCAGACTTCCCACAATGTTTGGTAGCTCCTCAGAGATGCAAGTGTGAGCAGCCCATAGGTTAACAGGTCACTGCCGATATATATGCCTTTTCTCCTATTCCCCAGGTGCTGCTGGGCAAGTTGGGGATCCCTAGCAGATAACTCAGTTGCATAACTACAAATGGGTAAAAGCTGAGAGCTCAAGACAGCCTTGACCTGTTGTTTCTGTACAACAGGCAAAGGATGTTCCAGATCCACGAGGAAAGTGTTAGCCCTAACCAGAGATTTCTCCCTAACAATATTAACAAGTGTTCAGATGTAGTGGCTGACATCAGAGATTTTTTTTTTTAAATATTTGTCAAGGCACTTAAAGTAAGGAAGCACTGGGTGTGTTTGGCTACCTGTTGCATTCAAACCATGCCTTGGAGACACTAAAAGGACCTCAGATGCCAACCAGCCTCAGTCAGCCCCAACAGAACGAGTTTCTGTTTTGCAAAGAGGTAGCAAGCTTGGCCTGACCCTCACACCCATCATTAAAATTCCTCGGGAACTCCAACCCAGCCAGGGGCAGATTCCAAGTCCTGATGGTGAGGTCATGTCTGCAATGAGCCCATGACAATAATTGCCATTATATGGCCCTATTTATTCTCTGAAGACACACTAATGTTGCTGTAGAATGAGGCCACAGGCAATAGAGGCGGCCATCTATTTGTGATTTTATGGTTTTAGTAACTTGAAGTTGTTAATGTGTTGTTTCCAATCGCCTTGGTCCAGCACAATGGTAATATGTCATGGATTTCTGAGATCTAAATTATCTGTGTCAGAAATAAAAGAAAGATGTATTTTTAAACAAATGTAAAGAAGAGCTGAAGAGACCGAGTGCTTGCATCCAGCTTGTCCTAAGAGTGTGTGTTGCATAGTTTGCAGCTGGCTTTTGCAGTGTTGCTTTCACGAGGCTTGAAAACTGTTGTCTTCAATAGCACAGTGGTTTGAAGAGTACCTGGAGTTTTCAGAGGTCAGCTGAGGTTAGGTGTGCTTGAATCTCTGTTGGAGGCAGAACAGGTTTAGGGCTTAGGCTGGGTTCCAGCATAAGCACTTTCATTGTTTTTCTACTTCTGTTCTATCTCAGGTGAATTTACTTTTCTTCGTCATTGTTTGCTGTGTTCTAGGAGAACCGTTATTCTGCCTAAATAAATCTCTGTGCTTCCACTTAACCTGAGTAATGAGAGATTAACAACAGGCCCTGTCCAGGAAACCTGCTGGGGTTTTAGCATTCGTGCACTGTCTGCTGAAGGATTTGCCTCATCACCCACAGGTGGACCTCTGAGTTGGCTTTTCCCTGTTCATTCCTTCTCTGTCCTGCAGTGGAGGAATGGAATGTTAAAGTTTACTGATTTAGAGTTTCTGTCAGTGTAACATCCTTGTTGCTTTTCTGAGTGCTGCTTTTCTGCTAGTAGGCATCACTCCTCAAAGGCAGGGGTTGAGTTTTCTGTCTATATGAGGCCACGTGACTATTATCAGTGACAAGTCTTTATTTTTTTACACTAAAATTTGCAAAGGTTTGCTTTCAGAATACCTTTTTAATACACTGCATAGGGGAAGCAATCTGGGGTAAGAGTGAGTTACTAAGAGCTTATCATTAAGTAGGAAATACAATTAAGACAGCATTATGCAGCCTAGATTCTTATCCAGTTATTTCTTCCAGTTTGTGTTCCTCAGAATTAGAAAAATAAAACACTTCTCTCAGCACCTGTAGTCACAGTGGACATTTGAAATGATGGGCCCAGTCTGATCCCTTTCATGTCAGCAGTCAGCAGAATTAGCTCCATGTAGTCTGTGCAGTGGGTCTGGTTAAAGGGAGAGCAGGGCCTCTCTCTCCCCAGATCCTCACCTCTTTCTCTTCTTGTTAGATGGCTGAGTGAGGGAGTGATTTAAAACTGTCGATGACTTAAAAATTAATATTCTTTCATGATACATAAACATCTGCCCCCCCTCCCTCTTCTGGTGGCATTATCAAGGAATGCTAATGAGGAGTTTAGAGAAGCTTTTTAACATAGATCACAGCACTCATCCTGATGTGCCCTACGCAGTTCTCGGCTGCTGCATGGATACTCAATGTCTAGCTTTTTGTACTGAAAGAGAAATTTATGGCTTTCTTGCTTTATTCATTCCCCTTTCACATAATGCTCCTTGAGCTGGCTCTGAAGATAAATCCTTCTTAAGCCTTTAAACATAAATCAGAGTTCAGGGATGATGTGCACTCAGAAGATGTCAGCTGTCTGTAGCTAGAGTTTAGAGCCTTAACAGCAGTGAACTCCTTGCTGCAAATTCAGAGAGCCTCTCTGCTTTTCACTGCAAATTCCTTCCCTGGATCATTACAGATCCATGGAAACAGTGCGTACGAGGCACTAAGAGTTAAAGTTTTTAATCTAATTTTATGTGAGTCTCTGCTTTGTTGCCATCCTTTGTCTGCCAATTACAGTGTAAGGCACGGGCAGTAATTGCAATGCCATTTGTTTCACTGAATTCATTAGCATGTGTGCGATTCTGATCTGGTAAAATACATGTCTGGTGCAAAACATTTAGAGACACGGCCCAAGCCCTGAGTAGTATGTCTGGTCTGCATTTCAGGTTCCTGCAGATTTGTTGCCATTTAGTTCTGGGCTTGGATTGACACCTACCTTTACACCAGAGGAAGAAAGGGGGCTCAGTCCCACAGCTTGGTTGCATACTTGGCAGTAGTGCCCACAGGAGTAGATGTGCCCGGGTATCTAGAAGGGAACAGAGCATCAAAGTCTGAAGGCAGAGTGGGGATGGAGCAATGGGCATTTCAGACATCTGGTCAGCTGACTGCAGCAATGGTTGTGGGACTCCATAAATGAGGTGTGACCAGACCACAGACGGCACAACCATTACGAAATGGCCTTTTAAACAGTGGGCATGTGGTGGCTCTTGCAAACAAACACACTCACACACAGCATGGGACTCAGAGCACTGTGTCTAGGGCTTGGATGCCTGTTCCTAATCATCACTACTGCCTGTGCCCACACAGCCAGAGGTCATGAGCTTGTGTGGGTGAGGCTGTTCCCCTCCATAGATTATTTGCCCCAGATTTTCACATTGGCAAGTTTCACACAAAGACACCAAAGGTGTTTGCACTTTTTGAGAACAGGGGCAAAGTTTCCTAAGAGTTCTCTGGGAATTACATCATGAAGCACTCCTCAGGCCCTGCTCTTCCAAGCAGATCTCCCCCTTCAATGTACTAAGTCCTTCTGAAGTCTGAGGGTCACTTCTCAGCTCGGGAGGTCAGTTTGCACAGACCCAGTCAGAGCTGTTCTTAGTTTATGTTTATTTAACACTTTAAGCTGCTGTAACTAATCACTGCAGCTCTCTTTTCATGAGTCACTGAGTTTAAAAATAGACATTTGGTGCGTCTGGATTTGTTCCAAGACACATACTTCTGGGTTTTCAGATAGATACAATTTCTCCATTTGTATAATATTTCAGAGGAATTGTATAATTAATTATTTCTTATCTTGATCAATACGATACCAAAGTGGAAATTGTACCCATCCTTCTGCTTAGCTTTAAGAGGTTTTTGGGTTTTTTTCCCATCTGAGAAACTACTATAAAATAATCACTTTTTCAACTAAAATAAATATTACCTACCTCAGGATCATCTTCTGAGAAGTTTTTCAAAAGTTCTCAGAAGTTTTTCAAATATAGTTCTCCAGAGAAAAAGGCCTCAGAATTTTCTGGTCAAGGGAACATGATTTAGCCAAACTAGTAGCAGTCACTGGCTCTAGTGTGGCTTTAATGAAAATAGCAAATTTACTGCTTGATTTATGCTCTCTTTTTGTAAATTGTGTTCCAACTGGCTTTAGTGATAGATGCTGGCCAAATTTCTAATGGATTAAAAGAGCTTGGCTCTGTGAAATATATAGCTGAACTGGAGAGGTGGAGGAGTGGTTGGAGGAGAGACTGGAAAGTTGGTAAAAATATTTGCAAGATAGGGAGCAGAAAAGGGATACTGGGGTCTGACCACTGTGAAATTTTTGCTGCTGTGAAAAACTGTATTTCTATTTTTACCATTTGAACTGTTGTGGCAATCCAAATTTTGCATCAGCTGTTTGGCCAGTTAACAGGGTTGTCAATTTGCAGTAAAATTGGAGATAAACTTTATGTCCTTTATTGAGGTGCAGGCTGTTATTTTGAATATTCATTGTCATAACCGTTTTGGAAATGGCATATCCACTTTGGAGACAGCCATCTGTGGCTACAGGAGGGAGAGGTATAAAACTGGCTGAAAATAAGTGGTTTTCTTGATATGAGTGCAGCTCTGGGTCATATTGGGAAGGAATGGGGCAGGAGATGCAGCAGACTAAACCCTTCTTCTTGGAAGGGGAAGTATAAAATGTTACAGAATATGGTGAGGTTAAGGGTAGGAATCTATGTGAAAAATTTACCTAACTGCCCTGGGTATATGTCAGACTGTCTGCTGGGGGCTGGGCCTTACAGAGGCTGATGTCCAGTGTCTGTGTTCTTCACTCCAAATCATAGCCTCTTTTTGTCAGCACTTTCACTTCCACTACCTGTGCAAAGCAGTTATTTGAAAAAGGAAGATGGCTTCTCTTAGTATTACTGTTCATGGGGACTCGTTGCTGCAAGATACCCTTGAGATACATCACTGGACTAAAACATTGCTCTAAACCTCTTCGTTTTAAGGCTTTCTCAGACCTCTGCTCTTTCAGCATGAGTAGAGTAAAATACTGTAGGGCAGAACTGGAAAATCTCACTGTGCAACACCATTGTTTCTTGTGGCTCTGCACTGAGGTGCAAGGGGGGGACTTTGGTGCACCATGGCAATTTGTATCCAGAGGGTGGGACCGTGAAATAATACCTACAAGACAGCAGGTACAGCTTCCTTGGTCACCTACACCAGATACATTGAAAAAAAAAAAAGAGGGAACATGGGTTCAGTGTACATCCAGGATGGACTGCATGCAGCTACACCCTGGTGAAGGTCACAGGGCACAAAGAGCTGTGTCCCCTGGGACCATCAGCAGCTCTAAGGAGATACCAGGTCAGCAGGCTGAGTGTGGGTTGGGCCTTCTTTGACTCAACCAGTGCATTTTCCATTGCCACGGAATGCATACCCTAAGGTGCCAGTCACTGTTGAAATATTTGCTAGGATTGTCCAAGTGGGTCTTCTGCAGGATCCTAGTTGAGGCTAAGAGGCTGTGATGGCAGAGCATGCCTGCCTTGGATGGTTGACAGTCTGGCCTTTTGGGTTTGCCCTTCTCTTTGTGTTGATTTTTGAATATTTTTCTTTTTTTTCTTTTTAAAGTGTGCCTTCCAGCAGCTCTTTGAACTCTGTGACTAGAAGCAATGAATGGTTGGTCAGTGAAAAGGCCTAGAAATAAACTGCTGGTTCAATTATTAATTAAATTGGCCTAGCTGGCACTATTAAAATAAATATTTTGCCTTACATTGACTGGAGAAGGGTGTGATTTTACAGCTGTGACCACAGCCAGGCTGATGTAAGAGCCCAGGGATGTTTCTGATGCAAGAGAAATCAGTTGAAGTTGAGCAAAAGCTGCTGATGAATGTGGGAACATGTTCTTAGTGATGAAACACCTTCAGTCTGAGGAAGCCCTTTTCTTTTGGGAGTTTTAATAAAGTACTGGAGCACACATCCCAGAGAAATCAGACAAAAAATTTCAGATCTCAGTCCATCACTTCCCTCTTTTCTGTTCCCTCCCTGGCCCAATTATTACATATTTCTTGTAATTACTTATTGTTTCTTTGGTGTCATTATTTTATTATTACACATCTCCTACATCTTTTTTGACTGCTATGTGTTTGTGCCTTTCAGTTTAACTCTGCAGCAAGGCTTTGTCTCCTTTGAACAGAAAATGAGGTTACTGGGGTGGCATTTGAGATACTTGACTGATCTTCAGGTGAGCACTGTGGTACAACTCAGGGTGTTTGTGTCTTTCATACAAATGCTCCAGGTTCAAAGCAGAGATGAGCGTATGCCACTGCATGGATTCTGCTTACTCTGTACCTGGAAGGAGCTCAGAGAATCAAAGAATCATAGAATCATAGAATGGCAAGGGTTGGAAGGGACCCCAAGGATCACAGAGTTCCAATCCCCCTGCCACAGGCAGGGCCACCAACCTGAGGCCTGGATCTACACAGGGTTGCCCAGGGCCCCATCCAACCTGGCCTTGAACACTTCCAGGGATGGGGCATCCACCACCCCTCTGGGCAGCCTGTTCCAGCACCTCACCACTCTTTCTGTAAGAGGCTTCAAATACGAAAGCAACACTGTGAGTTTCAGTGGAGAGGTCTGTTGGCACTGCCAGATGATGTTTTGTAGTCACCCCCTGAAAGGGAGCATATTTCATACTGGAAAGTACTGGTATGGAAGTGCCTGTCTTAAACTTGCAAGGAAACCTTGGAGGACACGCTCAGCTCAAAGCCAAGTTCTCAGTCATGTAAGTCACTGGAGTTCCAAAGTGAAGGTACCTCCAGGGAGATCAGATGGAAGTCTGAGCATGAGCTAAGGGGGGAGCACAGGCCCACGTTGCATCTCTGTGCAGCAGTTCCTGGGCAGTTAAGGGGCTGCTCCTGGTGAGGAAGGGCAGCATGCTCAGGTCCCTCATGCCAGCCTTCCCACACGTGTTGCTGGTTTGTGGGTGCTCATTGCCGCTTCCACAGGCATTAGGGCTCATAAGAGTAACTAGGAACTGTGATGAAACCCCACCTGACCATTATCCAGGTAGGTGACTTCGGTAGTAAGTCTTAAATATGTCACATTTCTAGGATGGTTAACACTTCCTCTGTTATTTTCCTGCAGGGCAAAACAGCTAGGGAGGCAATGTGTTCACACCTGCAGAGACTGAAACTGTGAGAAGTGTGTTGGCTCCCTGCTGG
Organism: Laterallus jamaicensis coturniculus; assembly: GCA_022605575.1. NCBI lineage: Eukaryota > Metazoa > Chordata > Aves > Gruiformes > Rallidae > Laterallus > Laterallus jamaicensis. The sequence continues at coordinate 695,149 of JAKCOX010000050.1, forward strand.
TACCTCAGTGGATGGAAAATGCCATTTCTCCTTTGGGAAGGAGCTATGGGAGAAAAATGTGTCCTTGTTCTTGCAGATCAACAGGAAGTACAGTAGCTGTACTGGCCTCAGGCAATCCCCAAGAATCTATAAGAGCTTCCTAGTCAAAAAATGATAATCTGAAGATAGAGTGGTCAATCTATCCTCTGTGTGCAAGCTCTTCTCAATACCTTTTTATAAGAACACCAAGAATGTCCAGCAAAGACATTGATCAAGGATAAGAAATAATCTTGAGATGCACAAATACTTGTACAAGTAGTATTTACTTTACAAGAGCTTATTCCTTTCCAAAGCACTTCCAAGACCAAGGGAAACCTGACATCTAGTAAATGTTCCTGGGCAGGGACTGCAGATTTTGACACCATCATAACAGGAACCTTTAGCCCATGGAGATGAATAAAGTGGTGGTGACTGTGTTATCTCACTATTTCTATTCAAAAGAGAAGTTTTTAGGAACTCCTGTGCAGAGCAATGCTGACTAATGCAATGCATTGCACAATGGCTGTAAGTGGAGAAGTGATATAGCTGTTAGGTGTTGAATCAGCTGTTCCCATCTGTCTGTGAGCATTTGTGTGACTGTGGGCAAAATATTTAAATAATCCATTTGTTTCCTTTCCTGTCAGGACAATCACTGATACACACCTTAGTAACACTCTAGGAGAAGTCAGAAGTGTGATGTAAGCCTTACTGAACAGCATTTTGAGGGAACCACGTCATCAGGATACATCACTTTTATGTTACAAAATGATTCTCAAAATCACACAAGCACTCAAAATGACTGTCAGGAGAACTAAACCTCATACCAAAACCTGAGGGTCGTGCTTCCTCCTTTACAATCTCCTCTGCTCTATAGCATCAGCATGCATGGAAATCCAAGGAATTAAATAATCCTTTTGTTTGGTTTTGTTGTTGGTTTATTTGAGCTCCACACAGCACTGAAGTTGAGGGAGTGTTGCAAGACTGGCCTGGTAATTCATGGTGCCCTTGGTAATTGAAAGGTAAAGGTAATTAAGTTGTCTATTTGAACAAAAGTTGGAGTGCATTTGAATGTGTGATGGGTCTTATGAAAACAGCTGCTTGTTTTCTGGGGTGTGTGTGTGTATGTATTTGGGTGCATGTGCACAGTCTATCCTCCATCTAGTGACTATGCATATGACTCTATGATGGGACTAATAGCAAGATTTTTTTCTTAAAAAAGCATAAAACAGACATAAAAAGTCATTCTTCTTTGTGCTGACTATACTCCTAGAAGTTCTTCTCTGAAAACATTAAGGAAAACTCTTGTGTCAAGATACACAATAAAATATTAATATTCAAAACTAAATAGCAAGAATTGTCTTGTAGCTGCTGTAGCTGTTCTACCTTAACTCAAACTTCTCCAGGAGCTTCTTTTCAGGGATGTTCCTTTTTTTCATCATTTGAAAATGATCCTTTTTGTTTTCTTGCTGCCTGAAGCATGGCTGGAAGAAACAGGGCAGTTAATGGAATTAAAGAGTGAGGCTCCTCAGTTCATCCCTAGAGAAATGCTTTTTTTTCCCCACTTGCATTTTTCTCTGCACTGACTATGTAGCATTACGTGATTCCCCTTTCAGGAACCCTGCTGCCTTTGGGCAGCTGAGCCAAAATGCTGGGGAGGCATAACAGGAGAATTCCTTTTATATATTTTGGTGGTTGTCAACCCATCTCACTTTATACATGTCTGCAAAATGTCCTGGACAACACTTTTTGAACAGTATGTAAGTCCAAGGCTAATGTCTGTTTGAGGATTTCAGAAATAAACCCAAGCAAGGCATTGCTCTCAGCACTTCTCCTTAATACAGAGTTTCTTGTGGTTGTCATCACTGGGCTAAACTGTGATTCTTCCATCACAGTTTGGGTCTACTACCTCAGCATGATAGTCACTGATGCAAGCTACCTCTGAAAGCTCAATACCCAAAGTCAGGCCCTCAAATAAATGCATTCACAGACTAAGCAGATGTGAGATGCAGAACATGAAGGTCAAAGATGCATCTGGCCAGCTCAGTCCTACCCAGAACATGTGGTCACGAAGAGGTCCTGCTTGCCCCAGGAGGAGGAAGTCCTGTACATAGAATCATAGAACGGCAAGGGTTGGAAGGGACCCCAAGGATCATAGAGCTCCAACCCCCCTGCCACAGGCAGGGCCACCAACCTCAGGCCTGGATCTACACAAGGTTGCCCAGGGCCCCATCCAACCTGGCCTTGAACACTTCCAGGGATGGGGCATCCACTACTTCTCTGGGCAGCCTGTTCCAGGACCTCACCACTCTCTCTGTAAAAAACTTCCCCCTAATATTCAATCTAAACCTTCCCTCCTTCAGCTTTAAACCATTCCCCCTTGTCCTGCCATTGTCTGCCCTTTTAAAAAGTTGAATCCCCTCCTGCTTATAATCTCCCTTCAGGTACTGGCAGGCTGCAATGAGGTCCCCCCGCAGCCTTCTCTTCTCCAGGCTGAACAAGCCCAGCTCCATCAGCCTCTCTTTGTAGGGCAGGTGCTCCAGCCCTCTGATCATCCTATGGCCCTCCTCTGAACCCTCTCCAACAGTTCCACATTCTACATCCAGGGTATCTTCCTCTCTGTCTGTCTTCTCTGAGATCTCTAGGATACAAATAGCTTTTGCTTTAAACAGGCTATCAAATTTAACTGGTTAATAGTGAGTTTTAAAGGAAAATGTGTTAGACACTGGAAATGGGTTAGCAATAAGCAGCCAGGACCACCATGGAGTCAAGGGAGGATCTAAAAAATCTGTGCATACAAGCACACCCTTACTTGCTGTATGTTTTAACTCATCCTAAAGTTATTCCTGGAAAACTCAGGAAGGAATTCTGGCTTCTTTAGTGAGAGACATCTAAAATCATGCACTGTTAAAATTTATTCATTAGGCTATCACCTCAAGAGTATTAATTTGCAAGTGTATCACTGGCCAGCCTGTCATCAGACCTACTTGTAGAGAGAGCTTAGAGCAGCTACAGGAAAAGATGAGAAATACTTTAACCCCTGCTGTGTGCACACCCTTTGAGGTGTCTGGACCACAAAATGTGGTATGATATAGGGGCTGAGCTCTTGTAGAGCAGGGCTGGTCCCAGTAAGTAGATTGAGTACAAGCCAACTTCCTGGCTTGAAAATTATTTTGACTTTGACAAAGGAAGTGAAAAAATAAATGTAGAAAATTTGTTCATCCAGAATTTTTCTGTTGCCTTTCTCTCCTCCTTCTGTAACAACTGAAGCTACAGTACTTCCAAGTAGGAGATTTCCACTCATATTTTTCCTCTACTGCCCCCTCATTTTGCTTGTTTAGTGGAGAAGAGAGTAAGCAGAGGAGAACAAAGAGGTATAAAAAGCAAATGCTGAAATGTAATGTTTTATTCCCTGTGAACTGGGCTCATGCTAAGTAATTTGTCTGATAATTAATTTCCTACAATATGCAGGAGATTGGGTGGGATTGTGTCCTGGCCTAACTTCCCATGACACTGGGAATGTATAAATCTTTTAAATAAGGGCAGATTTTTGAGCTGGAGAAACCTGGAGGTTTTCCCTTGGCTTAGTGAGCATCATATATATCTTGCCACCACTGACAAGGGGCACAGGCAGTGCTGGGCATAGGGGGGAGAGCCAGGGGGCTTTCTTTCTCAGGAACCCAAATTGGATAATCTCTTTTACTCCTATGAGTTCTTCCACAGCAATGGCACAGTTTCTTTGTGAAAGACAGAAAAAAGCTCTATTTTATTCCCATTTCTAGCCTGAAGGTTAGCTCTAAGCCCCTCTGAAGGCTGATATGGGTGAGGGTTAAGGCTCCTAGGCCACTGTGCAGAAACAGCAAGCCACCCACCAAAGCAAGCTGTTTTCTGAACTTCTGATGGGGGAGAGACCTGCTGCTGCACTTAGGTGACACACTGCAGCCATCACCTATTCCTGTCTGTGGGTTCTTGGTACATCACCCTTCAGAGTTGCCTGTGGTGGGCAGACAGAAGTAACGCTCAGTGTGGGCACTCCAGACAGCCTCAGAAACAGCAGATATGCCCAGGAATGCTGCCAGGAGTCTAGATGGCCAAATTTGGATGAGTTGAATCACACTTGTGATGCTTTACCCATCTAACTTGTACTCATCATGCCTAACAAGTTTGGGTGCCTAAAGCAGATGGTTTTGGCATCAGCCTCCCAAGGAGATTAATTAAGTTCAAGTCCCTGATCTGGTGAACAGTTAATTGTCCGTTCAAAACTGAAAATTTTCAACTGAACAGGCTGAAAAAGCCAGCAGCCTGAGAGTGTTTGTGCCCCTGAGAGCCCAGCAGCCCCAGTCCCCTTTGCAAATCAAAGCAAGCACTGCTAATCTGATCTCCAGTCTCTTTCATCCTAGGTGAGAGCCTTAACCACAGCCCTGTGGGCTGTCTGCCTGTCTCTCGGCTCTCTCATTTAAACGAAATCTGTAAACCAACTCTCTTTTTCTTCATATGGAAATGGCAGTAATTTCTAAAATCCCAGGAATATTTGCAAGGCAGGGAAAGCATTTCCTGGCCAGCCTGCAGCCACAGGTCACAATCACAGCCTTCTGACACTCCATATCGGCTCTCTATAATTGTGTGTTATACCAAAATTGGTTCATATTTATGCATGTATCGTGATTTTTTTTTTAAACTTCTAAAGGGTTATTTCAGTGTGAGAACAGCCCCAAACCTGATGAATGTACCTTTGTGTGCTGTTCTGTAAGTGCAGTATTTCTAGGTTAACAGTCAGACATATAAGCCAGCTGAGATCTTGGAGGAAACTTTTATTAAATAGAGCCTATCTGTCTAGAGTGAGAGCCCAGAGTTTGCAATGTAAAACAGTTGCTTATGAAAAATGCATTCTTCTTAAGTGAAACAGAGCAATCCTTCTGGTGAAAAGCCAGAAGTTGAGTTGCTTTTCCAAAAGCTGTCAAAAAGCAGACAACAAAAAAAAAAAGCCTGTCACATTGGTGATTTCACATTCTGTGTGACTTGGTGAGCAGATTCACTATGGATCAGGAAAACTTCCAGCACACTACAAGGAAGGCAGACAAAATGGGAAGTGCCCATCTCAGAAAAGGTTTTTTCCTCCCTGCTTCAGGCTCCCAAGGGCTTGGGTTGTGTCCAGGGGCCATGTGTAGGTAGTGGCATTGTCCACAGCAGTGAAGATACGTTCATGAAGGGTTGTCATTTGGAACTGGCCTAATTGTCCCTTTTGTTGCTGTTAAGAGGGTGACCTCATGAGAGGACCAGACTTCACATGCCAAAGCATCCTTCCTCTGGGGAAAGCTTCTTGCTTTGCTTCTCTGCCATGGTCCTTGAGTCAGTGTTGCACGTGTCAGTGCTGGATCAATCCTTCAACAACTCCTGCTTTCACCACCAACCATGTCACAAGTGTTGTTACATCACCACTGCTTCTAGCAGAGTGTTGGTAAGGTATTGTAATGACCTCATTAATGTCTATAAATATGTAAAGGGTGAGAGTCAGGAGGACAGAGCCAGGCTCTTCTCTGGGATGGCCAGTGATAGGACAAGGGGCAACATGTGCAAGCTGGAGCAGAGGAAGTTCCATGTGAACATAAGGAGAAACTTTCTCACTGTGAGGATGACAGAGCACCAGGACAGGCTGCCCAAAGAGGCTGTGGAGTCTCCTTCTCTGGAGACATTCAAACCCACCTGGATGCATTCCTATGTGATTTAGTCTGGGTGATCCTGCTCTGGCAGGGGGGTTGGACTAGGTGATCTTCTGAGGTCCCTTCCTACCCCTAATATTCTGTGATTGTGTGATTCTGTGTATTACTAGCAGTTTCTCACACACCTGTAGCATTTTACTAAAAGGCAGCAGGTTTTTAGTGGTGTATTAAGTTATTCCTTGAACAATAAGAGTCACTTGGTATTTTTCAGGGGAGACAAGAAGGGAAAATTTCCTTTTCACTCAGAACAGCTTTTTACTTTGGACAAAAATTTATTCTTTTTTCCCCTTTTGTTGACTTTCTGTTGAAAAAAAACAGAACTGGAAAGCTTTTCAAAGTGCTAAATTTTGCAATTTAGATGCTCCTCATCTTCCTTTTTCCTCCAGAACTAAAATAACCAAAAAACCTTGAAACCAGCTCTCTGATGTGTAGGCAACATTTCCTTTAGGCCAAGGGTTGATGTGCACTCCTGTTTCCTGTGTCCTGAGGTTGTGCATTATGGGAAAAAGATACTCTAGCAGAGGGTGGGAATGGGGCTCTCCATCCCATGGGGCTGTGCACAGTGTCCCAGTTCACCACTCTTGAGTGGGGTGAGGCTTGATGCCACCTCAGATTTCCCAGCAGCTAGATTACATGGCTCCTTGCCACTGGGCTGGCCTGTGGCTTCTGTTTTCAGGAAGCTCTGTTTGGGGAGCCCAAACACCTCACTCAGCTGTCTTGTATGAGGCAGTGTGTGCATGGGAACAGACTGTTGTGCATCTCATTGCCCTTCCCTATCCCTTCCCTTCCCTTCCCTTCCCTTCCCTTCCCTTCCGTCTCCTCTCCCCTTCCCTTCCCTTCCCTTCCCTTCCCTTCCCTTCCCTTCCCTTCCCTTCCCTTCCCTTCCCTTCCCTTCCCTTCCCTTCCCTTCCCTTCCCTTCCCTTCCCTTCCCTTCCCTTCCCTTCCCTTCCCTTCCCTTCCCTTCCCTTCCCTTCCCTTCCCTTCCCTTCCCTTCCCTTCCCTTCCCTTCCCTTCCCTTCCCTTCCCTTCCCTTCCCTTCCCTTCTGTCGTACACAACAACAGGTCTGGCTTTTAGGACATGAGCATGAACTGAGGTGAAAGCAGTAATAAAAAGGAAACAAAAGAAAGGGTTTTCTGAGAGTGGGCACGTAGTATGCCAAAAGCAATCAGTGTTATTTGGCAGCACGTTTACATATGTCCTAGGGAGCTGCTTTGGCAGGGGGGTTGGACCTGATGATCTCTCGAGGTCCCTTCCAAGCCCTACAATTCTGTGATTCTATGATTAGACCCAAGCCACGATCCCCCCAGACAGCATTTCTGTATTTCAGAAAGACCCTTCTGTAACAAGTGCCACACCATCTAATTTATTCTCCCCTAAGAAGCACTTCTGTCTTGGGTAACAACAACTACAGCAAAAAAGTAATAAGAAAACCTTAGATTAACTATATTTAGTATTTCCTAAAATCAAAGCAACGTATTAAGTGATTCACTTCCTTTTGTTTTGAAGTATAATTACATGTGCTAAATTGTGCTCAGGAAAGTGATTAAAAGACATTTGCCCTCCAGAGAAAAATGTAGAAAAGATTAAAAGGCTTGCTTTTTTTTTTTTTTGATTGTTGTTTTTTTTAATCTGTAAAGAAATGTTTTGGGTTTTTTTTTATGAGGGTGGCATCAAATTGCAGTTCTAGAGACATAAAACAAAATTAAATTGAAAACATATTCTAAAGAGAAGCTGAAACTGATTATAATAAAAGTTGGTGAGAAAAAAATACAGAAGAGGTAAGTGGAATGACACTCTGGCCTGCCTTGCTTGAAAGCTTCAAGCCCTTTCCCCTGAGATTAAAGCATGTCAGTACAGGGGGAGGTGGCCTGCGAGGCGAGGGTTAGCCTTACAATAATGAATTAAATTTCAAAAGAAGGTTTGAAATCCCTGGATGTCTGTTTGGATGTTAATTGCAAAGCAAGGTTAGCACTATTAAAGTATTGGAAACCTAGAAAATTCCCAGATTAAGGCTGTTCAGACAGTCCTGAGCTACCTATTTTTGTAGCTATTTTGCCGGGGCAGGCAGTGTGGTCTTGTTTCTCTTGAAGTAAATAACAAAAGGGACCCTAATGATATGTTACAGTTTAATTTTAACAAAGGAAGAGAGGATTAGCCAAATGATCTGACTTGCACATCCCAGTGGCAGCAGGATTTAGTTTGTCAGCCCAGTGAATCAAGTGACCATCTTCTCAAGTGTGTAGTACATGGCATCTGGAGTCCCTCTGAAGGTGAAAGCAAATCATCTTCATCTTCGGGTTTCAGGTTCTAACCATAATGATTTTAACTCAATTATTTCACAGAATCACAGATTCACAGGATTGTAGGGGTTGGAAGGGACCTCCAGAGGTCATCGAGTCCAACCTCCCTGCCAAAGCAGCTCCCTAGGACAGGTCACACAGGGAGGCGTCCAGGTGGGACTGGAATGTCCCCAGAGAAGGAGAGTCTACAACCCCCCTGGGCAGCCTGTCCCAGGGCTCTGTCACCCTCACTATGAAAAAGTTCTTCCACATGTTGGTGTGGAACTTCCTGTGCTCCAACTTGAGGCCATTGCCCCTTGTCCTGTCTCCACAGACAACTAAAAAGAGGTTTCACTTTACAAGATAGAAGCGCTGGTTTCCAGAGGCCTTTAGTGAAACCTGGTGCAATGCACAAGTGTGAGGGTTGTATTTCTGCTCAAGTGCTCAGTCCTCAACAGAGAATCCCACACAGATTTCTCACATCCTCTTGGATCTTCTATGCAGCAACTGTGAAAAGTTCCTGCTGAGCTTCCAGTGCCACTAATTATACTTGTACCTTGTCTGATAGCGTGGAGTTGCTTTGGAGAGTTTAAGAAAGTGTTCTCACCTATGGAGTACAAGTTCTCTGTGGTAATAGAGGAGTGTTGCCTCCTTTCACCAGTTTTTGCTCAAAGAGGTACTTGTTTCAGCCTCAGCAAGGATACTGGAAATGCAGCAGACCTCAATGTGATTTACAGCTCCACGCAGCGAGCGATACTAGCGTCAGCGCTGGAGAAAATGAATTCTTTTCAGAGCAAATTGAGTCATAAGATTTTGGCAAGGTGGATGCATAAAATGGAAGATTAATGTTTGGGGAGATCAACTCCTTCCACAGAAGTCAGAAATCTGCAGTGTATGTCTGGAAGTCTAAGGAGAAATAGGCACTTGAAAATCCAGATTAGAAGAGGGGTTAATTTTTTTTGGTAACAAATTTAATGCATGCTTAGTTTTCAGCTTTCACAATTTCATTCCACCAGGAGATCATGTTTCAACTTTAACCATATACAACAGAACAATATATGGATGAGAGAAGAAATACAGCTGAAACCCAGGTGTAATATGAAGCACTGTATATTTCTAGTGCAGAATCAATAGAACTATATTGGCATTACTTTTTTCCTTTGACAATATGTATCTTCTAAGAAGATCTGCTGTTTTGAATATGATGGTGTAAAGCTATCAAGATCCCTCCTCATCTTCTAAATAATAATCTCCAAGAAAAGCAGTGGAATGAAGTTAATTATGTATATATGGACAAATTAGTGCCATTCTCATGTTCAGAAAGAGCTTGTCTCCATGGAAAAAATTCCCAAAGCATATAGTGCTAAATAAGCTGTATATAGTCCATAGCACTTAGCACGCTTCCTACCCAGAGTAACATTTTTGGACTATAATCCAGTTTTATTTTGGAGCATAGTTTGCACATAAGGGGATATTCCAGGATGCTTATTGTGAAATTGTTTATTTGACAATTAGAAGATTTCTCCATGGAGACAGACCAAAGGTTTCTCTGCGATATCTTCAGGACGTCAAAAACTTAAATGGAGAGTGAATATTATTTATTTCTGCCAAGGATTGTTTTACAGAGCCAAAAAGGGCTCCTTTTCAAAAGGTAAATCATGTCTAAACATATTTAGGGTAATTATCTGAGTTTTGAAAACATGTCATGTTGGGTTTTTTTTCAGGAGCTTGGTTGATTTAGCATATAATGGAGAAGGCTGAGGGGTGGCTTGATCACAGTTTACCCAGAGAAGGCATTCGATAATTTATTATTTTTTTTCCCAGCTAATGGACAAAGCATTAACAGGAGTCATATTGCTGGAAGTTCAAGCTAGACAGACTCAGAAAGCAAAGCAAACCTTTTTAGCCATTATTAAAAACATTAACCCCCTTGAAAGATTTGTCAAGGCGTGGTAGATTTACCATCAATTACATTTAAGTATGGTATTAATAACACTGAAATGAGATGTGGAACTGCTTGCCAAAGGATGTTGAGGATGCTAAAGCCTTCCATGGGTCCAACAGGCATTTGGACAAATTAATGGAAGAAAAATTAATTGAGAACCATTAAACTCCCCAAAAGACTCCAACTCTGACTCAGGCAGCCCCTGAACCACAGGAGCGTGGCCGGATTTACATCCATCTGGCTGAATCCAGCCCTTTCCCTTTGTCCATAATCACCAGGGATGGTCCTTGTCTCAGCTGTCTCCCAAACACTGCCTCATCATTATCTGGAAGAGCTGGCCAGAGCAAAACCTGAGCAAGGGAGAGTGCTAAAATTGATCTGGGATAGCATCAGTGCCAGCACCGCTGTTCTCACCACTTCACTGGTAATTAGTAGAACCAAGGAGCTCACAGGCTGCTTCTGGTGTGGTTTGTGGAAGATATCTTAAAAAGAAGCAAGTAGCTGGTCAGGAAGCTTACATTCATTACAGAGAGTCTGCAGGTCTGGAGAACCAGCAGCTGCATGCAGGCTCAGCGAGATTGACACCACTGCTCTGGCTCAAGCCTGGGCTGTTGGGCTGGCTGTGGGAACCCCGGGGTGAATCTCACAGCCTTTGTGCCACTGCTGGCCAGGAGAATGCTCACAGGTTTCCCTTCTGTCCTTCGAAACCTCTGGCTGTGGGGACATAGCATGTTGCTGCCATTGTGGCTGCGATGGTTTTGGAGGTGCTGCATTGACTGGGGAAGAGAGCTGCTGCCATGAGGACCTCACGTAACCCAAAGCCACACAGCACAGCTATGACTTGAGAAGACCGAGAGGGTAACTGATTAGTGTTTATAAATGTGTAGGACACAGTGGGGAATAGCCAGCCCCTTTTCAGTGGTCTGTGGGGACAGGACAAGGGGCAATGGCTGCAAGTTGAAGCACAGGAAGTTCCACACCAACATGTGGAAGAACTTTTTCACAGTGAGGGTGACAGAGCCCTGGGACAGGCTGCCCAGGGGGGCTGTGGAGTCTCCATCTCTGGAGATATTCCAGACCCACCTGGACGCCTCCCTGTGTGACCTGTCCTAGGGAACCTGCTTTGGCAGGGAGGTTGGACTCAATGGTCTCTGGAGGTCCCTTTCAACCCCTTAAAATTCTGTGATTCTGTGACTGTGCATTGTTTGCAGTATGATTTTCCACATATAATGAAAAGATTACCTTAACTAACACCATGTAGACCAATTGCAGAAGTACAGAGTATGAAAACTTGTTCAACAGGTACCTTCTTTTTTATAAAACCCGTGCTACTATATATTTTTAAGAGTTTAAGTCCTTTTGTGTTTTCTGAGGTATGTGCTTCAGGAATGAATAAAAAGAAAAAGCAAAAAGAAAGCATTGATAGTAAAGAACATCAAAATGCAGTAAAATTATGCTCTTTGATAAATTTTGGTCTAAGAAATCATAATGAAAGGACAAGGGTGCATGATTACCTCACTGTTGGAGAAAGATCTAAAGAATTTATCAGTCTTCTTTGAAATGACAGTCGTAATAACCTTCATAGCAGTTTGGGGGTCTCTCCCTCATCAGCATTTTCCAACAAATAAATGCAGAAAAAATAGACTGCTTTAATGTAATCCTTTAAACAGAGAGTCTTTTGTTTTATGGCCATGCAAAGAGACTTCAAACAAGCTGTTTCAAAGAGAAATCTTGGCTACTGCTTTGAAGAAATCATTGTTCACAGATATTCTAGATTATCTGAATGCCTCTTTGGATTAAATAATACTCAAGTGATACCCTGTATTATCTGAATTTATAGGATTTCCATTTTTACACACATATTTTTTTCACATCATAGACATTTCCAGTTGTGGAAGGAATAGAAAAGTCAATGCAGAAGTTGTGGGTTTTTTTTTTTTTATTATACTGCAGGTCAGCAGTAGTAATGGCTAAAGCCCCATCTCATTTTGCTTTGAAAAAACCTTCTCTTTTAGGTCATGGCTGATATACTGCCAATTTTGTTGCAACTTCACTGATAAGGCTGCAGGATTCAGTGTGTAATAATTAGTCCTGTGAGTGCTTATCAGTATCATTTCTCATCTTGGCATTAGTAAGAATTGAAGAAAGCAAGGAGAAACGGTACGAAAATAAGAATATCTGCTGGCATTGATGCTGACCAATAGGAGTCAGATTATTTCAGAGGAATGTTTTTAAAATATCATTTCCAGCAGTTCATGGAAAGATATAGGGCTTTTTTGAATGCTTTCAATATTAGAGGCTGATAAAATTCAGTACAATTAAAAGCCCGAATTAGAAACTTTCTACTTTCAGAAACAAAGACAGCAGTCTGCCCTTTATTCCAAATTTTTACCACTTTCATCATGACACATTACAAGGCTTACTCTAATCTTTTAAGAAGAACCACCAACTGTTTAAGGTTCTCATGGGAACTACTGAAGGCTAATAATGACTAACCTAATTTCTCTGACAGTTGACTTTGATCATTCTGAAATACATTGTCATCAAATATGTCCAACGGTCACATGTTTAGTTAAAAGGATGCTTTCCTGTAGACCTGCCATAGGTGATAATCAAAAAACTAAGTGCAAGTAATTCTGCTTTGCTGACAGTAAGCATTCAAACAGCATTTTCTTCCATAAATAATAGAAAATATTATTTACAAACTATGCAGCCACTTAAATCCATCAGCTGGTGTCTGGATGCAGGCAGGTCATATCAGTGGATCCTAATACCAAACCCTAATTTTGATCATGATGTTTTGGCATTTCCTCTGGCATGATTTCTTCTTTTGTTTTTTTACTGGAAACCTTACCAAGACAATCTATCTTGCACATTTTTTGTATTTGTCCAGGGTTTCTTGATGTTCAATGGAGTTCATGTGCAATAAATATATCTGGGCATGCCATGCATCAAGAAACCTTGGTCATGCCTATGGTGTGCGTATAGGTTACGTTTGATGCTGTTGGAAAACATTGCACTTACTGAGCCAGCACAGCAGAGTTGCTGTAACCCTGAGCAAAATGTGAAGGACCTGGGGGTCCTGGTTGATGACAGTTTGGCCATGAGCCAGCAGTGTGCCCTGGTGGCTAAGAGAGCCCATGGGATCCTGGGGTGCATCAGGAGGAGTGTGGCCAGCAGGTCTAAGGTAGTGATCCTCCCCCTCTACTCTGCCCTGGTCAGGCCCCACCTGGAGTACTGTGTCCAGTTCTGGGCTCCCTGGTGTAAAAAAGACAGGGATCTCCTGGAGAGAGTTCAGTGAAGGGCTATGAAGATGATTAAAGGACTGGAGCAAAGCCAGAAAGGCCGAGTGTGCTGGGACTGTTCAGTCTAGAGAAAGGAAGACTGAGAGGGAATCTGATTAATGTTTATAAATATCTGAAGTGTGGGACATAGGGGGAATTGGCCAGCCCCTTTTCAATGGTCTGTGGGAACAGGGCAAGGGGCAATGGCCTCAAGTTGGAGCATAGGAAGTTCCACATCAATATGTTCTAGGGAGCCTGCTTTGGCTGGGGGATTGGACTTGATGAGCTCTGGAGGTCCCCTCCAACCCCTGCGATTCTGTGATTCTGTGAATCTGTGGATGTCACTCTGACTGTGTTGGGCTGTTTTACAGCACATGTGTGTATCAGCTGTACACTGCAGGTACAGTACACCTGCAGTTCTGGATTTGCATGATGTGACTGTAGCTCTTTGATGTCTACAGCCATCATGAAATGCGTTAAGACCAGCTGGCAGGAGCAGGTTGGGCATTCCCACCATGGTAGCTGCACTCTTTCTGGACACGTGGACATATATTTGATCTTGAGAAATCTCAGACATGAATATGTCAACCCAGAGTAAAGGGATAACATGAAGAATCATGAGTTTGCTTGTTGCTGCAAGCACATAACATAAGCCAAGCGATGTGTGAGTAATAATAAAAAATGTTCCTCTATAGTCCAAGGAGGAGCTGAGAAGAAATGGTATAAATTGAGCTGTAGGACTAGAGGTATGCAGTTTTAAAACTATAACATTTCAGAAAATCCTTACTTGAGATTCTAATTTTGTGGTTCAAACTTCATCACGTAGCAACAGAAATCCCTTTCCACCCACCTCCTTTCTTTGCATTCAGTATCAACCAGTGTGTGTTACTGCATTTCATTAGCTGCATTTCACAGTCTTCATGCAAACAACTTCCTTAGTTATGGCTGCAGAAATAGACTGGGGAGACAGACTGGCAAATGGAGCACAACTTTTCCTTTGAGAATGTCATCTGCAGCTCTAAAATCGTGCCAGAGCCTGCCTGTTTTGGTGAAGTTCTCTGTAATAACCAAAACACGTTGTTCAGGCTCTTCAGGTCCAAGTGGTACAATCGGTGTAGGAAGGTAGCCTGGGAAGCCTCAGTGCTGTCTTTCAAGTCTTTATGGCTTTTACCATTTGGATGCAATTTGAGAGAGATCTCTTATAAACACTTGAAATGCAAAAAGCATTATTTTTTTTAACCTGTTTACTGGTAAATTACCCCCCTCTGTTCCTTCCAGACCAAGGCTAAGATTGTGCCATTATGGTTCCCAACTACAAGTTCAAGTTGAATTTTTAGTGATGACGAATATGTTCAGGTGATGATTAAAAAAAAATTAAAATCCAGTTTTTCAGGAGGAAAAGGAGGTGTGGGACAGTACAAATACCAACTAGAAACCAGCAGAGAGAGCTGTGTTAGAGCCTGTCTGAGCAGAATCTCTGAATGCAGAAAGGGAAGCTCAGGTTTTTCTGGGGCGAGGTCCTGGCCCTCTCTCTATGAGAGGTCCTGGCTTAGCTAAGGAAGGAATAAAGTCAGGGAAGGCAACCTTTTGGGTTACTTCGTGAGTGACAATAAATGGGTGTTACATTCTGAAGGAGGAGATGGGTGTCTAGCCATCTTAATAAGCCGCAGGTGATTTTGTGTGGGCCATAAGTAGAATAATTAATTGTGTGGTGATAAACGTGGAACAAAGCTTCCACTTCCCCCCATTTGTTAGATGTGGTGACTGTAGAGTTAAAGTTTAATCCGGAAAGATCACACTTTTGGGGAGCTGCCAGGAGGGTGCCTGGAAGGCCACCTGGAGAGCCTGAGCAGGTGGGCTGGTCGTGGGTGCGCTGATGGCTTGTTCATCCTTCTCCATCTGTTTATCTGTCATTCCCCTGCCCTTTGGGGGAACAGAGTTGTCTCAGGCTTACAAGCTGCCTCCAAAAGTGTCAGTTAGGAGATGCTAGAGATGCAAAAAACCGTTGCTGTCAAATCATCCCTGAAATGACCAAGATTTTAAATGGTTCATTCGCTCATACTGAAGATGGGAGGGTCACTGCTTTTTACTGGGGAGGGTACACTTGCTACATGATGATCCTGTGTCCTATGTATATTCCAGTAATCACTAAAATCCTCCTCAGTGGCAAGGTCTAGGAAAAATTCCAATTTTCACATGCTCAGCAGAGACTCGCTTCAACTTTTCACTTTGTACCCCAGGTGAATCCCCTGCACAGAGCTGGTCCCCGTTGTGTCCCTGAATCCGGTCCATCCCAGGCAGTAGGGATGCTGCTGCCTGAACTGAATTGAAAGTGAAGGGAAAGGAAATTAGGAGAGGGAGCTGGATAGGGTGAAGGGGAGACCTGAGAGATAGAGAGGGTGGAGAAAGAAGGGAGAACTGGGCATGCATAGTAAAGAGAGTGGGTACGAGGAACTGGGATTGGCTGAGCAATGAGGTAAGGGCTGGGAAAGGAGAGGAATAGGGACATGCCTGGCAGGATGAGGATACTGGGACTTTGGTGAGCGGAGAAATAGCATTACAGGCCTGGAACAGGGCAGTTTGGAGGGGAAAGGACAGAACAGCGCAGGTGGGGAACAGATGTGAAGGAGAGTATGTGCAAGCTTAGTCACCATCTGGCTGAAGCCTCATCTCCTTCAGGCAGCTCTTCACATGGAGGATGGCAGCCTGGACCTCTGCCAGTGACTGCCACACACTGCCAGCGTGGGGTACACCACCATGGCACAGTGATTGCCTGGCTTTTCTAAAAGCAAATAAATGAATATCTCCCCTGGAATTTAAACACACATATCTCCTGTTAAAAGGCTGTAGCTCAGATTGCAGAGTTAGTCACTCAAGTCAGGGCTGGCTTGTGCAGTTTCAATTCACTTTCCTTGGAGATGGGCACATGAGTAAATCAAAGACATCTCCTTGTTTGGGCTGCCTTAACGCTGACATTTCCTAATCTCAGTGTTTCTGCTTTTGCTTTTCCTGAGAAAATGCTACAGCAACTTTCACAAATAAAGTCTTGAGTTTTGTTTCCTGTTTTTTTCTCCCCAAGGCTTCAGGTTGAAAAAAGAGGGCATTTTTAATGCAAGCTGCGTTCTTGCAGGGTGAACAGACCAGGAATTGTTAGCGCAATGCTGAAGACAATACTATTATTGCTTAACCTTAATCCTTGAAGCTGTAGCAAAATGAACAGGCAGACTTAATTCTACCATTCCCTGTTCAGTGTACTTGACTGCTGCCTTTAAAAAATATTTTTAGCATGGTTTTGTGTAGGTGACTGTGTACGAGAAAGATATGTCATCTTTTTTTATTAGCCCACTCATCCACACGCTGTGATGAAAAAAAAGACGTGTTTATATGTGTACAAGTATGCCTGTCTGCATAAATTAGAGGGCTTGCATCTGAATCAGGCGATGTGTTTCTGCAGCAGACAGAGCTGCCTTTCTTCCCCAAGGCTGTTGAGCATGTTTCTTGTTCTGAACTGTGCAGCGAGAGGCAGCAGTGGTGCTTCCACCCCTCTTCCACCATTCAACGTATTTGTTAGCACCCCAACACAGGGCTGCGGAGCCAAAGATATGGAGCCAAACCCAACTTCATCCCTGGCTACCTGGAATCTTTCCATTAACCTTAATAGGAATGTGATCAGACCCCAGCTATAAACAGTTCAAACGAGATAATGTAGATGCTTATTTTGTTTTCCTTTGGACCGTTTCATGTGTTGCACTTAGCCATGTTTTCTTAGCATCACGTTCACCCTGTCGTTGGCAGGTACCATTATTTAACTTCTACCTGCCAACTTTGCAGTCATCTTGTCTCTGTGTTGGCAAGTGTGTTGGTAGGCTGTAACAAGACTCTGGGTGTGCTGATGTTCACAGAAGAGATCTTTTCCTCTTGCTTTCAATTCTTCTCAGACCACATAGGTCTGAGCTGCCTCTGTGAGCTTGAGCTTTGCTTTGGAGCTGCAGCTTTTCACGAGTGTTGGAGCAACACTCTCTTTTGAAGGGGAAGGCACAAGGCACAGTTAAAAGTGCCTGTTTCTAGGGCTTGAAATTTGAGGAAAAAAGGCAGGAAAAGACCTCAAGGAGTCAGGATGGAGGAGTGTATTTTCAACACACAGCATTGTTGGCATCTGTGCAGCCTGAGGGACACATGCATGAGAGGAAAGGCAACAGAGAGAGAGATCTCAGCTCTGCTGGGACGCCAAACCTCAGGGGCTTTGGAAGGCTCAGATACACCGGTCTCCCCTTGCTGTGCCTGGAGGTCTGGCAGTGAGGCCAGGCAGACACAGCACTCAGCCCCTGTGCCCCACTTGCACCTTCCTACTGGTAGAGCTGCTGCTTGGTCAAGGAAAGGACAGGTTGGTCCAAGGAGGTTGAAGGCTCCTTATAAATGGGATCTTCCCTTTTTGCCACCCATTTGCAATAAGGGGCTTGGACAAGCATCGTCAGCCTGTTTTCCTGGGTTTGGCCAGGCCTTTTCCAGGTCCTGTGCTTTCCAGATGCCACCCCATCCCAGCGCTGGGCAGCCTGCCCTAAGGACAATTCTTGGACCTGCCTCTGGTGGAGTCAAATATACCCCAGAATAGATAGTGCCCCAGAAGGAAAAGCACACAAAGCACTTCTTCTCTCTTCCTGTCACTGGGAAGGCACTGAATTACTCTGAGTTTGGAAAAGTGAAACTTTAAACTTTGTGGGCTGCAGCTACTGCTGTAAATGGCCTCACTAAGCCAAGCTTCATAGCATTAGTCTGCTTGGCTGGGTATCACTCTTTATAAAATATATGTTTTCATGATTGGTCGAGCAATTCCCTTGCTTCCATAAAGAAGATGAAAGAATGGGCTTTGCTGCCCCAGGGAGCTTGCAGTGTGCAGCGTTTTAGGGGAAAGGCCCTCACTTCATGCAGTGCTTTGGATTATTGCTTTTGATGATCCTGTTTCATTTATTGCTGCAGAATTTTTGTTTTTTATTGTCTTGTTCCCAGGCAATAAAACACATTGCTGTAACAGAGACAAATCAAAAGAAAAAGGATCATTTCACTTTAGGGATGTTTTGGCTCTTCTGATGGGCTTCGTGGTGGCCCCTGGCTCTCTCAGCATGGGGCAAACTGGAAGTGCAGCCCCACACCCTGCGGAGAGCATGGCTCTGGCCCCACACACCGTGGCTTGTTCCTGCTTCTGGTTAGCCTGTCATGAACTCTCAGGCACGGGAAGGTGCACTACTGACTCCAGATCAAGACTTCAAGATAGGCATGTGTGAATTGGAGTGTAAAGAAGAGACACGATGAGTCTGGGCTTTTTTGGGTGCAGCTGTATCTACCTCAAGAGCACTTATCCTGGTCATCGCCCCTGCGCAGACAGATTTTGGCCCCATGCGCCGGCTCTTGACTTGCACAATACAAGGAAAAGTGATGCCAGAACATAAATTAAGGCACATGAATGGGTAAAACACAAAGGAGCTTATTTTGTGCTAATGGTTTAGCAAAGGCATTCAGACACTTCTAAAGTTAGCACATTGTGCTGCCAAAAGAAACAGTGCAGCAGAGGAAAAATACCTCACTGGATAGCTGTCTGCCAGCAGATACGTCCTGTTTTTCAGCCCAGACAAATACAGTGTGACTCTGCCAAGTATACATTTAGGTTTTCTTTCCCTTATGTGGGATAAATACTTCCCCCTCTTCCAAAATTAGTATAGTAATTAACGAAAAATCAAAGCTCTACCTGATAATAATGCGGTGCTTTTTCTTCTAGTAAAGACTTTCAATCACAGCGATTACCTTGTCTCATCAATTAGCTGAAGCCTCACTCAGCCTGTAATAGAGCCTGCCTAATTCACATGTGGCTTCTGCTTGCTCTTCCCAGCTCTGTGGACGGCCGTGGTTAGCGTTGTATTGGAGGCACTGCAAAGCAGAACTGAGCAAGAAGCAAAATAGATTTGGCAAACGTGCATTTTATGAACAAAGATGCTGTTCTATAAATAGATTGCCTTGCTCACACTCAGAATGGGGACGTTAGCAAAAAACACATTAGAAGTTGCTGTACAGCTGGATTTGTGGCTTCCTTGTGCTTGTTTAGTAATACAACTGTAAACACGAGGTGATGTAATTAAGGGCCTTATCAAGTATGGATGCAAAAGTAGACTCAATGAAGGACACATTATCACTCTTATTTCTGGAACTTCTCAACTTCCAAGGGCCCGACACTGCAGTTTCAATGTCCATGCATTCTAATTTTTGTGTGCAACATAGGCAGTGTTAAACGGCCCCAAGGAGCACCACCTGTCACTGACATATCAAAGGGTCTCTGCTGTGCTCTCTATGTGGTAAGTAGTGACAGTAAGTAATGAGTCTTTGTTATTTTCCTGTCACACAGGGTCTGAGGTTAGCTGCATAGTCACTCACGGGGTTACTTGTCCTCTCTGGTGAGGAGCATCTCACTGCAGGAGCCAGTAACATAGATGGGGATGTGGGGTGATGCTGGGTGTTCAGCCAGCCCATGGATGTGGGGTGCTGCTGGGGTCAGCCAGCCTTGGAGCCACTTGCTGTGAGCCTTTTTGCAAAGGGAAGAGCTGCTGCCATGAGTGGAACGGGCAGGAGGCTCGGTGAAAGAATCACAGCAGGGACAGGTTAATGGTTATTAATGATTTTATTGCTAATAATATGCACACCACCCCAGTCTGGGGTCCTGCTGGCAAGGGGGACGTGAGCAACACCTCAGCCAGCGTGCTGGGGCTGTGGCTCAGTCACGGGGCTGGGACTTGCCAGCGCTGTGGTGAAAGGCCTCTGGGACAGTCTGTCCCTGCCTGCATAAGCCCCTGGTGATTGAGAACAAGGCTGATCCTGATCGTGGATCCGGCCCAAAGGGTGTGGAGGAGCTAAACTCCTCCTTATGCCTGTCCTAGGAGTGTGGCTGGAATGGGCATCCAGCTGAGCAGCTTTTGCCTTGCTGGCTCCTTACAGGCACCAGCTGCCCTGCAGTGCATACAGGAGCACCTTGGTGTCTCAGAGGTGACAGTGGCTTAAGAAGCTCTTCCTTCCAGCAGAGAAGGGGCACGCAGAGTTAGGCACGTACAGAACCTCTGCAGCACCAGGGGCTTTGTTGGCAATGTGCCCCTTTTACCTTTAGCCCAGGGTTGCCATTTCAGTACATAAATCAGTGAAAGTTTTGGCAGTGGATTAACTTGATATAAACCACTTCGCATTCCTCCTCCACCAACACGTCCAGTCTGTAATTTATATTCTCTCTCTTTTTTTTTTTTTTTCTGATAGATTTCTTTTCTGAGAACAATTTGCATCATCATTCATTTTAAAGATAGATTGTTTTGCAGTGTTTGATAGATCAGCCCCGGCACTTGGGAAGCTGGCATCCAGATGTACAGCTCACAAAAAAAATACACTCTTGTTCAAGGGAGCAGTGGTGCTATGAGATCACCTTATATGGACCTTGCTATCTTCCCCTGCTAGCAGAGAATTGATTTCTTTTGCAATGAAAATTCCTCGAAGCAATCTTTTATCACTTGTAAAAGAAGTACAAAATGGGAAAGTACAAGTCAGTGCATTCAGAGTGAGGAATTGCTACCAGTAATGGCATGACAGCAGGGATAAATTTGGATTGTGGACTCTGGAGTTGAGGTTCAGGAAATACCAATCTTCATTTAAAATGCAACCCAGAAATTTATCCAGGTGAATGATATGATAATATCAAAACAGCAGCGTTTAGAAACTCCTGAGGGTTTGGAGGCTCTGCTGAACTGAGCACACAGCCTAAGAGACAACCCTGCTTCAGAGAGTTAAGAGACTTGTGACTTGAGGCTGATAAAGAGTGGGGTAAAGGAAGGATTAATATGCTCATGTTGCAAACAGGGAATCAAGCCACAGTGTGATTAGGATCTAAATTTATGAAAAGGGTGCAAAATTTCCAGTGTTCACGGTACATCATGGCACAGATGAGACCACTGTAAGCACGAGGGGGTGCACAGAAATCACATGTCCTGATCAGAGGAGCCTTCCCAGCCTTCCCCAGAATCTCACCTGTGCAACACAGAAGCAAATGCTTCTCAGCTTCTGTGCCAGCATCCTACCCTTTTGCATGTTCCTTCCCCAAATGCCACCTCTAATATTACAGAGGACTGCTGGGCACTGGTAATAAATAAATGCAGGGATGGGTTTAGCAGAGGAGGCTGAGATTGCCATAGCCCCCCCACCTCCTGTCCTCATCAGAAGAGATGTGGATCTGTCATGTAACAGCATATCCCTGTCAGAGCTGTGCCCACGCTGGTGTGGAAGCTGCCCCAGTGCCATGTTTCTAACATCCTCCCCTTGGGAAATGACTGGGGAGGTGCTAACACTGTTCCCAGCAGCTGATTATCAGATATCAACTGCAAGGAGAGCTGCTTGAGATGTAATGTCATATGCACGTGGTAAAATCCCAGCCTAAAGCGATCTGTGTGCAGGTGGATACAGCAGGCAGGCAGCGGCCTGCTTCAGCTTTACCCTTGCGAGCTGCTGGCACGGACTGGGGGTCTGCCTGGCACTGTGGCACAGGGGAACCCTTAGTCCCAGGTAGCACCTTGTGCAAAGCCACTGCCAGCTTTTAAATTCAGTGCTTGCTGGAGCTGATTCTATATGAAACGCATGAAAACGAGCCAGGGGAAGACAACTAAATGTCACAGGGAAGTGAAAATGGATCTCATCTTAGATGTAAAACTAACTATCCTCAGATGGGGAAGGGGATCTGGTTTTGTCCCTACTACAGGGTAATGCTCTAAAAACTGGGGTCTCAGGGAAGATGGAAGTGGTGCTGCCCAGAGTAGGGTGCAGGCTGGGTCCTCTTTCAGTGTGGTGTTCTGATGTCAGTTACATTTTTTTCTGTGGTCAAAAAAAAGGAGATTCCTCGTCCTGACAAGAGAATCCAGTAGCTGAGCTCTCTGCTCTTTGGACTCAATTACTTAAGCATATTACATTGCAAAGCCCTAAACCTTCCCAAAGCCCACATTTATACATAGGCAGTGCTTTATGTTCTGCTCTGTTGCTGTCAGACCTTCCTCAAAGTTTCTGTCTAGCTCTTCGTTTTCTTAGATGCTATCTTGCTTCATTTATGTTTATTAGGACACAAATAAAACATAGAATCTTAAGAATGTTGCAAGTTCACAGAGCTCTGCCTTCACCTTTTAATGTGCTTTTCTGCTCAAGAGAGATGACATACTTGAAAAATATAAATAGAACATATTTTGTATGTACAGAAGGAAATATATTTTCAAAATAGAGGTGCATCTCTTTCAAAACCTTTGAGGTGAGTTACTCAGCTGGAATCGAAGTGCATTCTGTCTTACCATCAGTAAATATGCCTGTTTAAATGAAAGACAGGGCTGTGTTTTCTCAAAGCTGTGTTTTTTATATCGTTTTGGGTTATAGCTGGACGTTACTTCTGAGACTGTTCAGGTTTAAAATTTGTTTGTTTCTTCAGCAGAAATTAATAATATAATTTTGGCTTTTGAGTTTGTAGAGAAAGGATATATATACAGGTTGCACATTCTCACTGATCTGGAAACAGAGTGGCTTTAATTAGGCTCTCTAGAGCAGACGCTCATGAATGAGAAAGAAAGTAAAAATGCCCTGTTGCTTTACACGTTGAGTTCTGACACCAGATATAAGAACAACAAAGCTTCTCTGTGCACCTCCCTGAAGGTTGCTTATTGCGCTCTGCTGTTCTGTTGTGTCTGTGTGCACGCATACTTCTGTGCAAGCAACTCTTTTATTTCCCTCATCATCCTTTTTTCTAGGTCGCAGTGCCAGCTGTGATGAGCAGATACACTCCTATTGTCTACCATAAGTCAGCGCCTGGGGAAGTGCAGGAGATGGGAGGATATCTGACTGCATCTCTTTCCTCTCTGATTATAGCTGCTAACCAGGCAAATGGAAGGAATACAGATGAAGAAAGTAATTGAAGCCCATGTCCTCCAAGGCATTTAAGCATCTTTTTTCAAACCTTTGAGGATATTGGCACTTGTCTGCTCATGGCAGAGGGAAGGGGAGGCATTGTGACTGTAGATACATTTAAGGATCATAGTCCCTTGTTGATGACTTCCCTTTCATCCCTGCAGATGACTGCCATTGCATTATGGTGTACCAGCAGTGCCTTAACCCACCAGAGGTGTCTGCAAGGTGTTTTAGAATATGAGACCCATTCAAGG
Source organism: Laterallus jamaicensis coturniculus (assembly GCA_022605575.1). Lineage (NCBI taxonomy): Eukaryota > Metazoa > Chordata > Aves > Gruiformes > Rallidae > Laterallus > Laterallus jamaicensis. The sequence continues at coordinate 718,608 of JAKCOX010000050.1, forward strand.
AGAGCATGCTTTGTCTGCAAAAAATACCAGTGTAGTGGCAGAACAGATCATTGGGCTGTGGGAGTTGGTATTGCCATTGAGTAGAGAGGCCAGAAGGAGAAGAACGTTTCATTCTCAGTCTCATGTCCTTAATCATCCATAATAGAAAGCACAAGAGAAACCAACTCCCTGTGCCCAGGGGACTTTGGCTACACCTGTGCCAATGAACAAGACACTGCCAGAGCTTGCTTTCTGCCCCAAGGCAGGCTGGCTTGTCTGCCCTGGTCCATGCTATGGAACAGTCCTCACCTCCAGAGCTGTGCAGCTCTGTCCAGCCTGCCTTTGGAATGGTCCCTGCCTTACACTCACTCCTGTAACATGGAGGAAAAGCAGGAGCACATCCAGGCCAAAAGGCTGTCAAGGACAACCAAACCTGAAAATTGAGTTCCCATGGCCAGCCTGATGCCCTGGTACTTCTAATTTACTAGAATGCTGCGCCTCGTATCATCTCCAGTGTTCACACTGGGTCTGTCACTTCCTTTAAAAAGAATAGGGTTGGTTTTGAATGTACATCAAGGTAATGTGCTAAGTGTGACTAGCGCCCTTTCCAAAGCACACCTTGAGGTTTAGATCTGAGGTTGTATGTTTGGTTCTTGGTGCACATTTTTTCAAGAGTTCCGGAGAATGTGCTGGCCGAAATACCCACAGTCACTACACTCAGTAGATGTGCGTGCATGTATGGAGAGTGCAGGCTGTGAGCAGTGTGTTTGCTGTGAGACAAAAGTCTTTTCTTTTACCTTGGCCCTTAATTTCCAGGAGATGGGCGCCAGGAGAACCAAGCCAGATTGATTTGTCTCAGTCTGAACTGCTCAGATTTGTCACTGCTGAGGGCACCTTGAGAACACAACAGATCTCTCACCAGTATCCTGCAGCAATCCTCACAGCCTCCATCCCTGCAGGCTGACGTTGAGAGGAGGCAGTGAAGCTCAGAGCCTCCATCCCTGCAGGCTGACATTGAGAGGAGGCAGTGAAGCTCAGAGCCTCCATCCCTGCAGGCTGACATTGAGAGGAGGCAGCAAAGCTCAGAACTTCCCAGGCTGTTGTGGCAGTGAGAGCTGCAGCCCCACGACACGGCTGTGATGCTACATGGGCAGCAGAGATATCTTACAAGGAGCTTTTCCCCTCTCTTCACACTGTACATGAACTGCTGCAGTTTGGTCGCTAATGCAAGGAACTGTGATGGCTCCCTCTGCACTCGCTGGGTGGCTGGACCATTGGGTCACATGGTGTTTGTATGTCACAGATCCATGTTGGTGTCTGTCCCTGTTCTGGAGCCTTTGCTTTCAGCATCACCCCATTTGAACTATTTTAGTGAGAGCCTTTAGTCATCTTCCTAATATCATCTCTGTGTAGTTTGCCTCTCTGACCATGCTAGGAGACCTAGCTGGAGATGTGCTCCACAAAATGCAGTGGTATTATTTTAGAAGGCTAAGAGAAGAAAAACTGATGTACCAGCTCCTCTTTAACAGGAAAAGAAAAAAAAGAAAGAAAAAAAAAAGAAAAAAAACTGATGTACCAGCTCCTCTTTAACAGGAAAAGAAAAAAAAGAAAGAAAAAAAAAAGAAGAAAAACTGATGTACCAGCTCCTCTTTAACAGGAAAAAAAAAAGCGGGGTGGGGGGGAGGGGAAGAAGAAAGGTCTAGTTGGCAAATTTCTGTTTCTATTCTGTGTGCAGATGATACTATTTAAGTATCATGATAGTATGAGCTGACTGACAATTACAGGAGTCATATTTATTTAGATGCTCACTACTGTCTAGCATACCCTTTGTGAAAGATGTCTGAGATCAGTTCCTGGTGACAGATAGTGTTTGTGCACCAAGAGGCTGATGGAGAAAATGAATGTTATCTCCTGCCAACAGGAAGGATATTTGGTCCCTGCCAGTGACTTGATGCTCTATGTAACAGTGAAAAGCTGGGTTAATCTTATAGGGTTGCTTTTCAGTTCCCACAGGTGGATAGCATTTGAGATGCAACAACACAAAGCGTTAGACAGCCTCAGACAGGATGGACCACCCAGGACATGGTGTGATGAACAGGCTGGAAAACCATGGTCTCCTAAATCATTTTGTCAGTTCTGCTTTTTTTTAGTAACAAACCAGAACAAACTGTGCTCCTTGCCCCAGAGAAAATGGGAACTTTTAAAGTGAGGCTTTTCCCTCCCATATGGCATCTGGTTGCCCGATGGAGCCAGGCAGTAGCCTTCGTAGTAATTTTATTTACTATAAATACTCCAGAAAACTGCCTCATAGTAACCAATGCTGGGCTAATGCTCTTTGACAGAACCTCAGGGATGTTGGGTTTGGGGCAGGAGCCAGCAAGGGGACATTCCCCTGGGGTTACCTCAGTTTTGGATGCCAGGAGAGCTTAATAATATTGATGAGGCCAGGCTATGCCATTTAGTTTCAGAGCACAGGTGCACCTGGGGCTCAGGGGTGTGTGTGGGCACACAGCGGCACTGGAGATGTTGGATGAAACAGAAGCGGATTAGTCAAAGCTGTGCTTGGAGTCCAGATGGTTAGGACCCTTGCACCTGCAATGTTATCCACTTGTTTATAGTGAGACCAGAACAGGAAAAGTTCCCCTGAGGAATCCTGAGCCGTGGCCTTAGCTGGCATCACTTAGCGTGTATCAGCAGAACATGGGTGGGTTCAGCCGCAGTGGTGTGGACCGAAATCCTCTGGAGAAATGGAAACCCAGTGCCACGAACCACCACGTAACCTTGTGAAATGGTGACACAGGCACAAGTCTGGCTCTGCTCCAGGAAAAGCCTTTCTCACCTTTCTAATTAGTGGGGGTCTCAGCAGGGAGTGCAGGAGATTCATGGCCATTTTATGCGATGTGCTTTCTGTAATTTACAGTTCTCATTATAGAACATGAGATGATTTTTCATAGCAAGTCTGGAGGGAACTGAAACTGCGTAAGCATTGTCCAGGCTCTTGTTGCGGAGTCTATTTAATGTCTAAGCTGATTAAACGCCTGCCTTCTTACAAATCATGTATCATAAAATGGCCTGCTAGCACTATAAAGAAGAGAGGCAAAATTTTCAGGAAGGTGCTGAATCTGAAACACAAAAGCTGAATGTTGACTTCTAAAGATTTTAAAATTCTGTGCAGAACAGGATCTGGAAAAGATCTTCAGCTTCCCCAGCTGTAAACAAGTTGCAGTATTTCTTTACACTGCCTAACCCTGACTACTAGAGATGAATAAAGATGCTTGTGAATGCATTGACATCACACAGCATTTAAGTACTGAAATGGGAAGGGGACCTCTGGGTACCGTTTTGAGTAGTATCTCAAACTAGGGCTGAGGGGTGATGGTGGTCTCTGGTCTCTCCATGTCTTTCCAAGTGCTGTCCCTTGCTCCTAGCCATGCCACAGAGCATCTCTGCCTGTCCTCCTCCTCTGGTCCACTGCAAATGGGAACTGGTTTCATGATGTCCTGCAACTACAGCTGATACCACAGGGCAGACCTTGAGAGCAGTTAGCCTCTGCAACATGCCCCCCGAAATGTCATCTTGAAAAAGAGCTCACACACTGTGCACACACATTAGAAGCCTGCGCTCCAGATTGCGATCTGGCTGTCCTCACCCTCGGGAACACGGAGGTAAGTGATGCTGCTGAAGATGGTGCCTTGAAAAAACCCCCACGTGTAAACTGTGCACCCAGTTTGAACCTCCGCCTATCCCAGATAGCAACAGAAACACACATCACAAGCTCTGTCCTTAGACCGTGGGAGACCTAAATGCTCATACTCTGAATTTCAAATGCCAGCACTTGTAAGGAATTGACCTTGCGAGACTTTCCGATGCCCTGGAACAAAAGGGTTTATACTGCTTTTAAAATCATATTCTGAGATCCGCTATTCCCATTATCCATATAAATGTCTAATCCTCTTTTGAATTGTGCTAAGCTCTTGGCACTGGTACCGTCTTGTGAAGTGGCTTCCAGCATTGTCGTATTTTTGGGGTCTTTTTTTTGGATACTATGTAATTTCTGGCTTGTAATTTCACTGAATACCCTCTTTTTGTGTATTATGAGAGGAAAAACAACTTCCCTTCCTTTTCATCACTTTACCCTTGTACTATTTTGTTTACTTCAAACTCCTCTCTACCAATAATCCTTTCCCTGAGATGTAGGGCTCCCATCTTTATGTCCTCTCTTCTCTGTCAATTGCTGTGTGCTCCTGAACACATCCCTTGCCTCCCTCCAGAGGGATCAGGGCAGGGACTGCAAGCATAAAATAATGTGAGGAGCTTATTTGATGAGTGCATTCAAGTGGGACATAAATGTGAGAATATTACAGTCTCCTTATGAATGGTAAGCAAGCAGAAAAATGGCTGAATTAATTGTGTAAATTATTCCCTATGAATAACTTGTCCAGCTTTGTCACTAGTGCTTAAACATAATGGTGACCAGCTAATTAAAAACTGTATAACCAAATTTATCTTCTTGAATAGAAAGTAACATTGTGCTCTGGCTGTTTGAAGGCTGAACATTTACCTTAAATTCTGTTGTGATGTATTTGATCACTGCTAGTCGTAATGAAGTTTCAAATGAAAACTAGTCACTGTTTAGTAACCCCACCAGCTTTGTCCCAAATGTTCTTCACTCCAGTGTTTTACGTAAGGACGAAGGAAGGATAATCCCTGAAAGCAGAGGATTATTCAGTTCCTCGCCTTAAAGAGCATTTCAAATCCCAGAATCATTTTTATAGCATTTCTGAAAATGAAAATCTTTGAATTGCTTGCAGTGGGTTAAAAGCACGCCATGAAAGGGCTGCAGGGACAGGAACTGCTACTTGTGTGGGACGAAAGCCAGCCCCGTTGATCTGATTTCATATTGTAATAGACTGGATTATTGATCCTGTGTTTTCGTGGCGGATGCTCTGTTCTGAGCATGGCTTTCTGCCAGCTTCACGCAACCTCCCTTTGGCACTGCTGACCTTTCCTGAGCTCTTTCCTTTGCAAAGAACATGCCAGGCAGTAATAGTGCCAGCGATCAGCCCAGACATCAGTTTTCACTTTGCAGTATCCGAAACCTCTTGTGTGGTGCTTGGGAAATCACTTAAGCCTTGCTGACAGCTTTCCTCCTTGCTTCCTTTCCAGGAAGGTCCTGAACAGGTTTCTTTTCCATACTGGGGGTTTCTGACATCTTAGAAAAATACCTACAGAAGTAATCTTCCATGCATAATATGGAATTTTATATTGAGAATATTTCATGGGCTGAAATTTTCTGTGTCGTCACAGAAATTTAATTTAATCATTCTTGACAGGTAGCTTAGAGCTGCCCCCCAAAAAATCAGAAAGACCCTTTCTAATGCTTCAGATATAATACTGCAACCAGTGTATGCATAAGGAGCGCAATTGGCTGGGGCTGTGTTGGCTGGTGGGTCTGTGTCCATGAGCATCAGCATCACATAAGAGGACCTGTCAAAACATTTTCCCTCTCCCCAGGCATGAGTAGATACAGCATTCTTCTCACCTCCCCAAAGACCTCATCCCAGGGATGTGGAGAGTTTGTAAAGACAGTTTGATACGGGTGGTCCCCAGGTGAACATGTGGTGGGGTCTGGGGAGTGGTGGCAATGCCACGTGGCACCCAGAAGTCTTCCTCAATCAGCTCCACACAGTTTGTACAAAATACCTAAACATTAACCAGATGTTTACATTCAGAAAATGAAACGGCAGCTTGCTGTTTCCGAGCATGAGCCAGATAACCGTGCCTGCAAGCAGCATTGTCTTCATTTATAACAGGTTTTGGCCAATTCAAAAGAAAATATCCCAGTTGTAGGGCTAGATCTATTTAGAGGACAAATTAAGGGTGTAAGAAAGGACACCGAATAGGTGGAATTTGGTCTATGCTGCCCCAAGCTGAGAACAGCAGCTTATATGTCCTAATAGAAGGAGTCAGGATTTGATTAGTAGGAAATCAACGTTTTAGACCAAGTATTACAGTGTCTGTAAATTGGAAAGCTGGTTTCTCACGATACTCAGTAATTCAATTCCTGGTTCCATCCCATAATGTCCAAGAGGAAGAGTAAGAACCCATTAAGGCAAATGGGAATGAACAAAGTTGTATTTAGGCCGGATTTGTAGCTTTGCTCCTCCACAACTCTGTCTCTTGCTATCACACAGAGCTGCGTGTAATACCCAAAAAATACAAAAACGTGAATCTGTAAATCATCTCTCAGGAAAGTCCTTAGGATGGATATTTAAAAAGCAAAATTACACCTTGTCTCCTGCGGGACAGGAATCGGCAGAAAACCTTGAAAACAGCAGAATGAAGAAATATTTGAGGTCTGGGGGTCTGGCAGGGACTGCAGGTACAGTCTGCTCCTTAAGGAGGTACGACGGAGGGCTCTTTGCAGGGAAGCAGTGGCATTGCTGGGGAGGCACGGTGCCAAAGCTGGGGTGACTGAGCAAGGCAGGATGTGAAATATGCCCTGTGAAATGCATTGCCTGCAGTGAAGAGGAATGTATACATAAACCACAGAAAATTATTAATTTGCAGGGAGTTAGAGGCACAGAGGTTGCGTCACTGACAGTCCATCCAAATCCCCTGATCTTATCCAAGTTCTTAAGTTATTTCCTAATAATCTATATAATTAAATTTTTCAAAGAGCAGTTAATTATGCCCATTTAGGTTTTAGCAAGGACATGTTTATATATTATAAAATGGCATCAGCTGTGTATGAAGCAGATAAACATTTTAACACAAGTCAAAACTCAGAAACTTTTCTCCCCCTGTTCCAGTTGGCTGCTGAGCTCCCCAGCCTGCAAGGGCTCTGCTGAGCACAGCTGCAAAGAGCTACCAGCAGAAGGTAGCTTCAGGGGAGCCTGAAGACGCTTATATTGTCCATCTGGAGAGCAAATCAAGGAATATAATTAATTTTCTGACAAATAATAGTGCTAGGACAGCTCAAGTTCTAAAATAGTTTCCTTGTACGGTTGCTTTACTTATCATAATCAATAGGAATCTAATTTTGGGGCAGAAACTGTGCAGCCAGTAAGCATAATTGTCCCGTGTCGTGCATGCGCAGTGGGGCCCGGGGCTGTCAGGCGAGCTGGATGTTGTAATAGCAGGTGTAGGCTGAAAGGGCACAGCAGCAGCCTGCATCGATGGACAGCGGCTGGCTGCACAACCTGCACTCTCCCTATGATGAGGCACACCATGCCAGGCAGGTGATGTGTGGAGACTGAGTGATGCAGTGCTGGGGCAATTTTCCTCCATCCCCCTCTATCCCCCTTCTGAAATGATGCATTGAGGTCTGCACGAAGGGCTCTGAATCACACACCGAGCCAGCCAGGCAGCTGTGGATTTTGGGAAGCTGGCTTGTCTCTTCCCCATTGCCTTCCTGTTGTTTCCTCTCTGTCAGCAATATGACTCCCATATTTTCGCAGCAGGGATGGTTTTGAGTTCAGCTATTGTGACGCACACAATCAGCATTGCATATTTCACTTTCTTGTGCTCTTTTACTGCAGTGACAGATTTTCTTTTTCAAACCCAGGCTCCTGCAAGGGCCCCCGTGTCACCCTGGATCTGTCTTTGGTGGTTTGCAGCCTGCTTTGCCCACACGCGTGCCTGTTCTTATTCTTAGAACAAACCCACTTCCTGATGGTGTCCTCAGTACTTTCTGTCACTGCCAGGCTGTCTACTCAAAGACTTCCCATAAAGATAAAATGAGGTCTGACTGAATAGCTTGACTGGACGGTTATGTAGGCAGACATTCAATAGCACTTGGCATAACCATGGTTTCTGGTGATATGCCACTTTTTTTAGCTCTACCTGTGTCTTCATGTCTTGCCTACGCCTTGGTATCAAATCACTGCCTCCCTCTAACAGCACTTAAAAGAATTCTCTGTGATCTTCCAACTGTTAATTGCATTATAATTCATACAAAAGCAGGGACTGTGTGTGTGAAAGTCGTCAGACTGATTCCTGCAGCTTCTTCTCCCACTACATATCTTCTACAGTATTATCACAGTAGCACAGAGGGGTCTCAAGCACAAGCAGAACAGCACAACTGTTTTGCTGAAGCACTGCAAAATACAGACCCTTCCATCAAGGGTTAGCAGTCTGTATGGACAAGGGGGTAAGGGATGCGTGATTGTTTCGCATTAAGAAAAGAAATATCTTACAGAGAAAATAAGTGACATACAGGTCTAACAGTGCTGAGAAGTAATTTCTGAAGCCCAGGGGCAGGAAGTGTTACCCACAGTGCTTGAGGAGGACAGCACTTGATTTCTTCATAGCAGTTGCCAAGGAAAATATCCAAACACTTTAAATTAATAGTCCTATAAGGTAGTTATCAGCTTGTACGATCAGCAAGGAATGAGATGTGCATAGTGCAATCAATTAAATGTACAACCTGCCCGTGGGAACAAGGTGGACCACAGCAGATTAACACCCTGTCAGGGAGCACGTAGGGAGCCCCACCACACCGTGCGTGGAAGATGTGCTCATCACAACGGCGGCAGAGCTGGAGCTGCTTTATCCACTGAAAACCATTTCCATGTGAAGTGTGTGAAGTCATTTATCATATTCCCTCTGGAGCTGGGGATTGTTTGCTTAACTCCTCATGCTGCCTGTGGAGGACAATTCAGCAGCAGCCACCAAACTTTTCAGGGCTGCGATGCTGCTGTGAAAATAGAAGCAGGGACCTGCTTAAAAATGGTTTGAAAGTGCTACACTGCTCGAGCCACGTTGTGCCATGGGGAGAAGCACAAAAGGGAAAGAAGTCTTTTATTATAAATCACAGTTTCTCTTCGAGTCCTGTAAGGAGGGGACGGGTCACAGGCCGGAGATCGCCTTTGACTGCTGAGGATGAAAAGGCATTTCTCTTCAGTGAGTGTTCATTGATCTGTGAGAAAAGAGTTGGTGGAGACCAAGCTGCCGCTCCCTCCCAGGGCTCATCCTTCTGGGGCTGTGTGGGTGGATGCTCTGAGCACATCTGCTCATGGGAAGCCTGTTTGTAGCCAGAGGGCTCTGGCTTCCTCCAGTGGTGGAAACACAAGTTTTTCTTATAAAAAAAAACAATTAAAAAAAGTCAGGGGCTGCTTTGGTTTGCAGGAAACATTTCTGCCTCTCGATTACAGAAGCAGTCTTTGGAGATTTGGAGGTGGGAAGTGGATGGGCTGGTGGTTGAGGAGATAGCCTGGGTCTCCAGACAGCAGTAGCCAGGCTGTGGTGTGCCAGATGGCCCTGCCATGTGGGCATCTCTTAATCCAAACTGTTGTGCTACCTGCACTTGCCATCACCAGCTTCAGCCTCCCAGGACACAAAAAACCCCAATGTTGTCACATACAACTCTTGTGTAGCTGCTTTGCTTGCTTGCAGCCCTTTGTGTTCCCCCCTCCACCCTCAGCCAGCTGCTGGGAATTGCCCGGGCTGTGAGCAAGGCAGGGATGTCCACACTGAACCCGCAATCCCCACAGGAGCCTTGTGTCCTCTAACCCATAAACACTGCTCCTCTCTCTCCCCATGCACTTCTGGGATTTAGCCACACCAGTGCAATTTATATTTAGAAATTCAAATAAGAGAGCCCGTGGGGCACCCAGCTGCTGTGGCAGTGTGGGAATGGTGGAAATAAAACGTCCCAGTTGTTTCCAGACCTTTCACTTGGATTTGCGCTTACGTTTTACACATTGCTTTGATCTCTGATTTCTAAGGCTCTGTTTGTCCCAAAAGCTGCAATGTTTCAAGCTATCCAAAGAAACACGCAGATGGTCTGAACATTTCAAAGTTTCTCCAGCTAGAATCCTGGGTTTCAAGTGTCCCAGGGCACTGAGCTGTTAATTCATTTCCAAACCCTTTGCATAACATCTCTAACTCTTCACCTCTGCACCCTCCCTCATTCTGGGGCAAAAAGTGGATTTTCTCCCTTGCTTCTGGAACTGTTATTCAACCAGGCATTTTACTATTCCAATGGCTCCGGTCCGCAGAGCTTTGCAGTGCATATTCTTTCAGATGGTTCATAGGAAACCAATTTTAGCTGTGACAAAATGTTCTGAACTTGCTACCACATTTTTATTGCTCTTTGGCTCTGGATTGATTTTCTCTTATTAGCTGGAGCTGACTGTGGCTTTTTTTATCAGACAATCCTGGAAAGCAGCAAATGGGTCTGGAGCTCAGCCGCACAAAGCGAGGTTGCTTTGCTTATTGATGCATGCTTTCAGATCACTCAAACTGAAACGGGAATTGGTTTGATTTTCAGCTTTGATTGAAATTCACAGTTTAGAACATTAGTAGAATTAATTTGCTGGAGATTCTTATCTTTTCCGTTTAATTTGAATGAAGCGAGATATGTAAATGGATGTACTTTGCAAGCTGTTATCTTTTCAATTTCAAAACAAGACTGATTCAGACAAAAAGCTTTAAGATCCAAGCTGAGGGTGACTGCTGGAGACCTTCACTGAGGACGAGGGTTGTGATTTTGCCTGGAGTTTGCAGGGATAGCTTGAGATCTCTGTTTCTGCTTTGGGTTTTTTGTTGGGTTTTTTTGGTTTGTTTGGTTGGTTTTTTCACCCCCAGCAGGAACTTTGGGGCTGGAAATAATAGCATGACACAGTTTGATTTTACAGTGGAGGCTCATGTTAGCACAATTAATTTTCAGCATTGAATAGTCCTACACTCAAGGCAAGTGCTCATAATTTTGAGATAGTTTGCCCATCTTTTAGTATTAACTAGTATTTCATTCCTCAGCATCTATGTTTGTGGAAAGAGCTTTTCTACAATACAAAGTCAGTAAAAAAAATTTCTATCAAGAAGAAGCTGTATAAATACACCCTATTTCAACTTACAGCTTCAAATCTTCCCTGCTTGGAAAGGGGGGAATCTCTGTAAACAAGCAAGGCATGGCAGTGATCCCACCAGGGAGAGGGCCACCACAAGTGGAAAAGCTCCGTTCTCTCATGCATGTGGATCTCTACCCCTGTCAGCAGCATTTGGCCTCCAGCAATGCCTGGGCTTGCTAGGCAAGTCTGCCAGCAGATGCAGGGAGATGGTTGGTTCTGTTCTACAGAGGAGATGCTGATGAAGAGCTGCAGACAGCAGTGGGGCAGAGCAAGACCCTGGCTTTCAAAGCCCTGGCAGTGCCTGTCTGATGGCTGATGCTGCATCTCCACTAGCCGTGGGGAATCCAGCACTGGTCGTCATTGCCGAGTCATAAGAACTAGCTTCTGTCTCATCTGGTAAGATTTAAGGATGAAAGCAGGCTGCCTCCCTCAGCTCACCCTTATAAGGAAAGGAAACATTGCTGAGCAGCTTTAGTGGCCTTCAGGGTCTTCCCTTAGGAGAAACAAAGAGAGCTTTGGCACCAGTTCCCGGAACAGGCTGCAACATCAGTGCCTTTAAGGGCTGCAAAATGGGAACGATAATAAAACTGTCAAAGGAAGCTTTAAAGTCCAACGTGTGGGAGTAACACAAAGGGCACCAAGTAAGACAAATAAATACAGGGCTGCAAAGACTTTTTTGTTGTACCACAAATTGCATAGAGCTCTGTGGGCATGGGGAGAAGCCTTATGGTTTAGCTCTTAGTGGTGGTTTTCTGCTGCAGGTGATAAGTATGTCACATCAATTGTCATCTGGATCTTGTTTCCTCAAAGCAGTTAAAAAATATTCCAAGTTAGATTTCCAAATTATTCCACTGAACACTTCCAAAGCCACACCAGAATAAGTGAATTAACAACAACACTTCATATTTAGATGCTCTAAGGATTACTTCTGCAGCATAAGCAAATCCTCCATTTCTGAACACTGAAATTAGTCTTTTTATCCAAAGTTGGGCACAAGAGAAAATCAGACTAATTTTTGAAGCACTGAGCACTCAACAGCTCTGATTTCTGAAAGAGCCATAGGCTTCTGAACACATTTGAAGACCAAGCCATTTATTGTAGTGCTAACATTTTGACCTAGAAGACTAATGCTAAGCACTCATTTCCAAAAACCTTGCCATAAATAATTTGCCAAGAACACTAAACACTGTATGATGGATGTAAACCAGGAGAAAGCCAAGGGATGCGATTTCTGATTTTGTTGCCAGTCACAGTGAGCTTGTCCCTGCTCTCCCAGTATTTATTGCGAGTCTTAAAAGTTCCACCACTGGTACCATGCCACCAGGCATGAATCCCAGGCTTTTTTGGAAACCCTGAGAATATATCCTAGCGACACCACATCCAGAAGGATGGTAAAGAGGATCTGTATTGGAAATTTGTGTGGAATGGTTGATTTTTTGATTGTGCTGGACAGAATAGTAGGGAGAAAAACTAATTATCAATCGACCCCAATGTGTTCGGCAGCTTTGTGGGCATTTCTTTCTGGATTGAAAGTTGTTTTGAAAGGCAGTGTTTGATTTCAGCCAAACCAGCCCACTTAGGCCTGCTATGAAATGTCTCATGTTTGGTATCTGTGGGAAAAAGAAAGAGGAGAATAGGAACATTGGTGTAAAACATGGGGCTACGTTTGCCTGCTTTTTACAGTGTAGTTTAGGTTTTTCAGGGCTCTCCCAAGGTAGAGGCAATCCAAGTTGAAAGGGCCTTTCTTCTCCTTGATAGTGTGTGAGCTTTTCTTCAGGGAAAGACTATGCCTTGAGAATTTATTTGTGGGAGTACATCAGTCCTTGCTGCTGAAGGTGCCCAGGTAAATCCCTTGGGAGGAGCAGAGGCAGGCATCCCAGAAGCCCCAGTTCCCAGCTCTGTGTAGCTCCCCTGACACCATGCCCAGAGCTACTGCCTCTTCCCATCCACCAACCTCCATGCCCTGAAGTGTGAACCCAGCACCTGGTTAGAGGTGTACTGTACCAATCCACTCCCATCATGTCATGAGAACACAGAGTTACTGCTAATATATGCTTGAACTCCAAAAATTCCATTAGCCTGCCATGTTTCTGCTTAAAAATGCTGATGGGCAGGAAATAAACAAAAAATAAAAGTGATATCCCCATGCAAAAGAGAAAAATAGTAGAAGTTATGTTGGTCCATAATCAAAGTGTACTTATTCAAGTTCTTTATTTGCTACTATTCCACTATTAGCTGATTAAAATGTAGTTAAATAACATTAAAATACAGTCAGATAAACATGAAAATGATAATTCTACCAGCCAATGTTTATCTTCTTCGGGGATCAAGCCTGGTAAGGAACCATGTCTAGTTAGTATGTATGTATTGCTGCTCTCTGTTGGGTGCTGTAAGAACTGCCAAGCTGTGAGTAATTAGAATAGGGCTAGTTAAGTGCAGGTAGGAAGGATTAAAAAATATAGGCTTATTTCTGTCCCAGTGTTAAGCCTCCAGAAGTTTTTTTTGTGTGGTGTTTAGACTAGATGCTTCTTTATTTAAACCAAACCAAAACACCACTGGAGTCTGAGCATTGTCAACATCCTTTCTGGCACATTTCCAGTAATAATTTGAAGAAATGCAATTCCATAAATGAAGATTTGGGGATCTCATGCAGAGGTAAGGAGCTGGGATAGGAAAGGCGGAGCTGGCAGCCAGGCCTCAAGAAAAGAAGAAACGAATGTCCCACGTCCCACTTGGTGTCAGAGGGACTGTGCACGGGAACCAAAGCTTTAGAGAGGACATTTTCTCTGTCTTTGAGGCACATCTTCACTGTTTTTTGAGTTTTGGACACTTAAGACACAAAACCCCTTCTCTTTGAAGAGTCTTGGTTTGGGGAGGGATGATAACCGTTAGGGAATGGCTGAAACAATTTCTCACGTGGAAGATGGCTTTAAGTGTATTTCAGATTGCTTTCTCCACAAAGCTTGTTTTGGCCCCTTGCTCCAGCTAACAGCCTGCAGTTTCAGGCTTGTGCTAAAATGATGTCTGTACATCTCAATAGAGCTACTGAGTGACCACATCTATGTGCAACTGCTGCACAGCCATGATTTGCAAAAGGTCAATAATATATTTTTATGCACTTAATAGAAAGTATAAAAGTAAAGTGCAGTCTTCCACAAATAACTTATTTTACAGAACAGCTTTTCTGAGACCTGGGCCATTACTATGTAAGTGGCTTTTTTTCCAATGAGTTTTCTAATTTGCATGCATACAGTGTCTGTTCTGGGCAGCTTACTGAGCAGTCATCCCTGGGCAACAGGCTACAACTGCCCTCCTATTCTTTCAGGCATCATCCATTCAATACCAAATCTGTACTAAGCAGATCCATCCAGATTACACATCCCTTACAGTAAAATGAGCACAACTCTGATGAATATGTTGGAGATTGCTGCAACTGGAACAAAAGATACTGGAGTTTTCTTTTCTTTGCTTTCCTCCCTCTGTAGATCACTGTCTTTTATTTTTTTTCCCCAGATATTTATTTTTAAGCCTAAAAATCTAAAATTGGATTCATATGCTGAGAAGGAGGCTTTATGAAATAACCTTGTGGGCTAAAGTGATTTCAGTTTTGTAGGCAGAGAGGCAAAGAAGGAGTAGAACGATCCTAAAATAGCAGGCATCAAAGAGGGGAGTGAGAAAGGCAATGAGCAACTTCCTCTCTGAGAACAAATTCAGGACACAGTTTTCTGGGAAAAAAACCCATAATTGTTTGTCTGATGATTATTTTAGTGTAAATACAGCAGCATATTTTACAACTGTGTGGGAGACTTGCATTAGAATGTGTATGTTTATCATATAATTTCTTCTCCTAAAGTAAAGACATTAGGCTTTCTACAAGCCAGATATATTAAGTATTAATATTTAAAATATTATTTTGGACTTCTTTTTGCCTTATTTTCTGTAATGCCCAGTTTTTGCAAATGATACTTACAGAGGGTTGAGTAATGGGGATGGGATAAGGTCCAAGGGAAAAGGGGAGAGAAAAACAGAGGAAGAAAGAAAAGCAGAAATTTGGAGTAGGTAGCAGTGTGTAGGACTGACCCACGTGTATGAACCCAGAAAAAGATCCAGATATAGAATCAAGAGGATCACTTGGACAGTGTCCACCCAGAAGGTTGTGGTAAGTTAGCAACATCCCTGTACAAGCTCACTTAACAATGATTATAGCATCTGCAGACATAGGCAAATGCTGGAGTGTGGCAAGCTGTCTCTTGAAGATTTCTTATGTAATTGTCACCTTAACTCAAACTGAAATGGTTTCTTTTAGTTTTGGTGTCCATTAGATTAGTGGGGTCCAGGCACCTTGCTCATGTAGCACAAGACCCACAAGACCATGAAGACACTGAACAATCCAGATGCCTTTGATTTCCAAGACAGTTCTGCGCAGCTGACTTGAACGGGCACATCTTTTGATGTTCATACAGAACTGAGACTGACTGTAAGTGATGGACTTGTCTGCGGGAGAAGGACCACTCCTGTATCTCTTTAATGCTGCCAGGTAACAGAAGCACCCATCAG
The DNA here is from genome assembly GCA_022605575.1 of Laterallus jamaicensis coturniculus. Taxonomy (NCBI): domain Eukaryota; kingdom Metazoa; phylum Chordata; class Aves; order Gruiformes; family Rallidae; genus Laterallus; species Laterallus jamaicensis. Next base: position 733,997 of record JAKCOX010000050.1, read on the forward strand.
TATCGGCTTTAAATCCCACATTTCCCCTAGTTTCCTCACTGAGTGGGGGCCTCTGTTGTTGCTGTGGGTGTTGTTTGGAGAGAAGTCCTTTTCCTGCTCTGTTCTCCGCTTCTCAGTGTTTGTTTCCTAATCAGCTTATGGAGGGCTGCATATTTTCCATGTGGTGCCAGCATGCAGCATTAGTACTCAAACCGTGTGCCTCCAATAGCAGATGGGGGGAAGGAAGACTCCACAGATCTGTAACTTCATGTGGAGCAGGACAGCTAACCACTGAAGAGCTTCAGAGGCCCATATGGGCTCTTTGTTACCTGAAGCAATCAAGGCAAGACTAGAGAGCTTTCTAAGACTTGTCTCTTGGCAGCCTTCCATCTACGATGGGCAGGTATTTTTGTCACACAAGGTGTGACATTGCTTATTGTTGCTCCCCTCAGAGTCTGACTTGCTGTTGTGTAGCCCAGGACCAAGGGAAATTGGGGAATCTGGTCGACTGGACGTCTGGGATATGAAAGGCCGAACTGCTGTTGCTCATTGGACTTGTGCTTGACATCAGGCCTTCAGCAGTCTGCCTTGGCCATGAAATCTAGAGATAAATAGTAAAGACAATAGAAACCAAAGGGAGTTTTGCTCTGGATTTGGCAGGAGCAAGCATTTTGACATGATGCCTTTGACATCTGCTACTCTCCCTGGCTCTCCTGTGACCTTCTGAGGAACGTGTAGACTGTGCTCCTTCTTGTTAGACAAAATCACGAGTGAGTGCCAATACCCCCGAGGCACACTGGTTCTTGTTTGGCTCAAGGCCCTTCATGCTGCGTGGACACCTTCACTGCCGTGCCAGCAAGCGCAGGGCAGGGCCAAACCCTCTCTGAGGACTGGGATGACTGGGACCAAACAGGCCCATGCTGGCTTGGCTTCTCCAATCCTGAGAGCAAAAGCACTTGCACAATGCCAGACTTTCCACAGTCAGGAAATATTTACTAGTCTTGTATCCGGCGTAATGGCAGGAGGACATATAAGTATTTTTTATTCTTCTATCCAGACATTGTCACATCCTGACCTTCCTGTTTGGTAGACTCGTTCCCTATAAGGAGAGCACAGTGGCTTTGTTTCAGCACCTGTCAAATGGGGAATTGCTTCTCGTAAGGACATGTGCTGTTGCTTTCTGTTTACAAATACAGCCCTTTCTTCTTGGAAGCTGTGCATTGCACTGCCCTGGGGCCGTGCTTCCTGGCATGCTGTCTGGATTGTCCGTTACTGGCTCGAAAGGAAATCGACTCAGCTTGAGCCTGTGTTTCTCAGAGCCAGGACACAGAGCTTGTAATGAGGCAGAGATTAAACAAAGCTTGTATTTTTTCCCTGTGCAGACTGTGACATTTGCTGTTTCCCTGTGCACTATCTTGCCCTTCCCTGGAACATGTTCAAGACACTGCGGTTATTTATTTTACTATAGAAATGTTTGTAGGATAGACAGGAGGGAAGGCTGATGGGTTAGTATTAAAGGTGCTGCAAGAGAGAGTTTGCAGGTTAGGTAGGAATGGGGTAAGCACGGTGACATAAGCTATTAATCCTAAGTAAAATGTAATTCTTGGGGAAACAAATAAAAAAGTGAAAAAAAGAAGCTGGGACACAAAGACTTGCCAAGAGCAGATGATGAAGTGTTTAGACTCCTCAGACTGATACCACTTTCTAATCAGGTCTTAATTTCTAGGTGTCCTAGTTTTCTCCTCTGAAAAGCAAGACTTATTTGGAGGTGGATCTGAAACAAAATCCTATTTTGGACAACAAAGGGATATAAAAAACCTGGAGTTCTTGTCCAGTCTAATGGCACGGCCTGGGGGCAGAGTGAGCTTTGCCTGAATAACAGGGGAAGGGAGCTTTGTATCCTGGGTATGGAGAGGCTGGCATCCCTCCCTGGCTTTTGGGAGGCAGGAGTTACCTGCAGTCCTGCTGAATCCATGTTTATAGACTGTACACATAAGAAGATAAGTAAGGCCATTTATTGTGTTATGAATGGAAATGACTACCAGTAATAAATCTTTTGTATGTGCCATTTAGAAAGCACTCAAATCGACAAATAAACATTGAGGGTTGACCCTGAAGTGAGGAGCTGTGAAGATGTACCTTGCAAGGCTATTCCCTTGTGGGAATGAGGGAGGGAGGAGGCGTAGCTTTGTGCACTAATGAGCTGATGCTTCGCTGTGCTTGCAAAGTTTGTGAGACTTCTCTGTTGAGATCAAAGATTCAGCTCATCTCAGGGTCAAGCCATGGGCCCTGGGAGCATTTTCAGCTGTGCCCCTCTCCCAGGCACAGCCTGTCCCTTCCTCTGGTTTTCCTGGCACAGCCTGTCCCTTCCTCTGGTTTTCCTGACACATTTACAGCAGTTAGGATTATCTAAGCGTCAGCTGCCCTTTCTGACTCCTCAAGCCTCATCATTTTCATGTGATTTCTGTCCCCCCCTCCCCCAGGTCCGTGCATCTTTGGGTTGAAAATTATGTTACAGCAAAAAAAACACCCCAGTACCCCAACCACTCAACCAACAACAGTCATGTATCTGCCTCAGGGACACATACTTGAGTCCTTCTGTCATGGCCCAGTCCGAGATTACATGCAACTCAGTCTAGCATGTGGCCAGCTTCATCATGTCTGGACGAAATTCCTCAGTACATGAAACAAGGAGTTCATATTACTATTTTAACTAGCAGGATATCACATGAAAATGATCCTGTGTCCCTGGTCACTGGTGTAGTAGGATACTAATGCAGCTAGATTTTTTTTTCTTCTTTTGGGATGTACATGGCATGAGGATAGCTGTTTGCTTCAACCTGTGCTACACCAAGTCTGGTCTAAGGGGAAGAAGCTCTCCTGGGCATGGGTGAAGTTTGAGTCCAATACTGCCAGGGTAAGGAAGTGCCTAATGACAATATGTGCTCACAGGGTTAGGGGTAGGGTCATTATCTGGGGGGACAAAGAGGGAGATAAAGGTCTCTCAGGCAGCTCTGGAGAGCATCCTAGATATGAGACTGTCTGATGTTGGAGGGGGATTTCTAAATCCTGTCTTTTGTGGCTCTTTCACTTTACATAAAAAATAATTCTTCTTTGGGCCAGCAACAGCCATTATTCACTAGCTATAATGAGTCTCAGGATTGGTGGATGAGGTGTCCAGTGTCTGCTTCAATAAACGTGCCCATAATACTAGAACTCCCTCAGCAGCACGCAGAAAGCAAGCCCCATCCCTTCCACATCACAGTTTGTACTCTCCAAAGCAGTGGAAGATTTGGATCTAGGGGGTATGTAAACCAGACCTACAGGGTCTGTAGTAATGAGTAAGTAAACCAGACAAAACTCTGTTTTCTCATTCTGACACCAACATCACAGCCCAGCTTACTTCCATGAGGATAATGTCGCTTCCCTTCCAAATAAGGCAACTGCTCTGTGCTGGGCCAAAACTATACTGGAGGTTGCGCCAAGAGTCATGCAGGATAGACGTCTGTGAAGTACCAGGGCTGGGGCCCAGCCTTCTCCCCGCTCACCTTACTGATACAGGCTCACCTTACTGATAACGGGCACGGTCTGGCTGAGCACTGCTCCTCTGTGCATCTTTCTTTTGCAAGAAAGAAAGGACTGACCCAAATTAGGTGTCTAATGTCAGTGAAGCAACTTTCTCTTTGCTTCTCTGCTTAGCACTTGAGGATAATTTGGGCAGTTCTCCTGTATCTTCTGTAAATCTCTTTTTAATGGTCTCTCTCACCATGAATCACAACCTGGGGCAGCGAACTGTAAAATCTGAGCCTTACCACAAAGACCACGGGCAGACCTAGATAAATCCCGGTTGTGAATCAAAGTCCCTGGTGTTTTGTATTTGCTATGAAATGCTGGGTTCTGTGCACTTTCTGTAGGAAGCAGCTGGAATATAAACACAGGGATGTCTGACTACCAGCAGCCACCCTCGTCCCCAGTCAAGGATAACAGCTTTTCCCTTGCATCTTTTCTGGCTGCTTGAAAATCGGTCCAGACATCTTTCTCTCCTGCTCACCAGTCCTGGTGGTCCGGAGCAGAGACCTCACTGCTTTCCCCTTTCATTTCACATGCCGTATGCATTTTCTCAGTGAGCTCCATCACCACACTCTTCATTGTCAAGTGACAGGTTGCTGGCAGTGGTATGTAGACTTGATGCATAACAGCACCCTGCACTCCTTCTCCCCTTCCTATCTCCTTTAAACAGATCATGTGTTAAGATTCAAGTTACGAGAGCAGTCCCAGCAGGCCAGAGCTAAGCTCTTGAGTTCATAGCCTCCATCATTTTGCATGATTTCTAGCTCCTCTGAGTGGCTTCCCACACTTGTAGCAAGTGTTTTAAGAGCATGTTGCTTTACTTATGGCATCAATCCTTATAATCTGTCCCTGAGCAGGACCACTTGGACTTCATCTAACAAGAGGCTGAAAGCCTTTCTGAGGCATGGAGCAACTGCAATTTCTACTGAGGCCTTTCTGCCTTTGGCTTCATGCCCCTTCCCTCTTTAACTGGGAGTGGGCCAGAGAACAGAATCAGAGAGTCACAGACCGGTGGAGGTTGGAGGGGACCTCTGGAGATAATCTAGTCCATCCCCTTGCCACAGCAGAATCACCCAGCACAGGTTGCACAGAGTTGGATCCAGGCAGGTTTTGAATCTCTCTAGAGAAGGAGACCCCAGAACCCCTCTGGGCAGCCTGTCTCAGTGCTCTGTCACACTCAGAGTAAAGAAGTTTTCACTCACGTTGAGACAGAACTTCCTGTGTTCCAATCTGTGCCCACTGCCACTTGTCCTGTTGCTGGGAACCACTGAAAAGAGGCCTCATTCTCTTGACATCCACAAGGGTTGATGAGATCCCCTCTCAATTTTCTCTTCTCCAGTCTCTCTTAGCCTTTCCTCATACCTTCCAGTCCACTGATGATCCTCACAGGCTTCAACTGGACTCTTTCCAGTAGTTCTTTGTCTTTCTTGAACTGGAGAGCCCAGAACTGGACACAGTACTCCAGATGTGGCCTCACTAGGGCAGGGTAGATGGGGAGGAGAACCTCCCTCAACCTGCTGGCCATGCTCTTCTTAGTTCACCCCAGGATACCTTTGGCCACAAGGGCACATTGCTGGCTCATGGAAAACTTGTTGTGCACCAGGACTCCCAGGACCTTCTCCACAGATCTGCTCCCCAACAGGCTAACGCCTAACCCTGACTTCATCTCTTTTGCTGGTGGCAAAACACCTGCTGGAGTTGGGATGTTCCATCTAACCAGACTCATGAAGGATATATAGACCCTGATGGGGCCATGTATCCTATCCAGGTTTGGGCTGCAGCCTAGCTCATCCATTCCCTTTGCACATCCCTGTGAGCACAATGGAGCAGCAGCAATCAGCGCTGGACAGACACCTCAGCAGCACTTTGGGGTAGATCTAGCCTACTCCATAAGTCTTCCAGACACAGGGAAGTGTCCTTAGCAGGGACAGGGAGGAGTGCACTGAGGCCAGAGGATAGCAGAGGCACTGTGACCACACAGCTCTTCCCCTGGGGACACCAGCTCTCTGAATGCGGTTGCTACTGTCCATCAACAAATACACAGGGATGAACTCTGCATCTCTCCTTTCCAGTATAAAGGACAAACTCCACACATGCTATCATCCCATCTCTCTATTACACAAAAACTGTGGTTAAAACAAAGCACATATTTGAATGCTTGGTTGGGCCAGGGCCCACATTCGTTGGGACAATGGTAGAGTGGGATTTAGAGCTTAAGCAAAGACAATCTGGAGGTGCAGATGGTTGGTTATTTATTTCCAGACACAGAAATAAGTAGCAATGACCATGCTGCTGACCCCAAAGGACTGTACACAGCCTTTTCCCACTGTCTGCAGACAGTTTCACCAGTACTGCCATGGTGTAGGGTCCTGCCAACTGACAGCACACCAGTGATACCATCATACATCTGTTGTTAGCTGGGGAGGTGGTCACTAACAGCATTGTGTGACCAAACTCCTTTTCAGGAACAGTAAAGTATTAATCGGGCTGCATTGTGCCTCTACAGCAAACCAACTGAAGTCTGGTGGCTGGGCCAAAGAATTTGGACCTCCTGGGATGTTCTTGATCTGAAAATGATACAGAAAGTACTTCTGCTCTGAAGGAAACCAAGCCACAAGCCTCTAAATCTCAGTGGATTTGCAGCAGGTGATTTAAGCCCCATCAGTTAAGCCCACAACTACTGCTGAGTTGCAACTTCTTGTTTGATTTGGGACAATGCCTGGGAACATCGTGTATGAATCAGAGTACTGCTGTGCTAGGTACTGTAGGAATACAGGACAAAATAGAGATCTGGGTACATCTGACTTGCAAAATGTCAGGCTGGTTAGACTCAGCAGTGAAGACACAGCCCTGTTTGCTTTAACTCTTGCATGGACACCAGTTTGGATTGTAGCATGCCCTGAAATTGCTGATGGGAGGAGCTAAGGCTAGGTAGATTATCCTACCCTGGATGGACTGGCATGCAGCAGGCATAGCAGTAGTTACTAGAGAGGTGGTCACACTCCTGCTTTTCTTTCTTGCTTTTCTACCTGTTGGAGGAGGAACAGGAATATGAGGGTGCATCTGAGACCCTCATGGGGCTGAGAAGAAGAGGAGGAGCATAATGGAAAGTCACCACTTTATGGACCTAAAAGCACCCCACCCCCACCCCCCCACAAACTTATGTGAGAGGCTAGATCAGTAAAGAATACATAAATTTATTAAGTAGAGCTGTTTCTAAAAAAGAATTGATCCCATTCAATGAGAATGCAAGCTGAAGCTTTCATTTTCTTAGACCTTTGTTAGTATTTGCAGCCCTTGAAGCTTCAGATATCCACACATTAAGTAAGCACATAGCACACCTGGGGCATGGACAGAGGGAGGGAAAGGAGGGAAGACAGTATTGTTCTACATTCCTGTTTCCCTGGTCCTAGGTCAGTGCCAGGTGGTCATTCCATGCCAGCCCTCGAGGAGGCTGCAGGTGATGCACAAACCCCTCCAACCCAAGAAGGCTCTTTGGTGGATCAGGTGCCTGGAGGATGCAGATGACTCAGACCACTCTTCTCATTGTAAAAACACCTGAACACACACAGTTGAGACCACAAGCCCATTGAATAGTTAAGCACACAGTTCATTTCAAGCAGAGACTTCAATTACTGGGGACAAGCACAGAGCAGAATGAGTGCTACCTCTGTGAGGGGGGTATCCTGCAAACTGGGAGCACATTCATGCAATAGGTACCACTCGATCATGGCCCTTGCAGGCGATGTGAGGGCAGGATGGAGAACCAGACTGACACTTGTGGTATTTTCCTCATTATTTGGGTAGCAACAGTGCCAGGGACACCAGCCAGGGAGCTTTCTGCCACCCTGACCTGCTGTTCAGGGAACCACTGCAGTTGCTAGGGCAGTGCTGTGTTTTTAGCACAGAGCATATTTACAGAAAAACAGCCGGGGCACATTGTAGATTATTTTTTTTTGAGGTGAAAACACCCCACGCTCACCACCCACCATGGGAGCAGGCCCACTGGCAGCACAGCCGGAGGCTGCCGCTATGTGCAGGCTGAGGCAACTCAGAGCACAGCAGCTTTTGGCCACCTGTCCCAGTGGGTGCCCAGGTCTGGGCTGCTGATAGTTGTGTGTGTGATTGCTGGGGCTGTACCTGTGTCCATGTGGGAGCAGCCACCTGGTTTTAGGAGAGCGCCATGAGGAGGGACTGTGTAGATCCCAGCTCTTTTCTTAGAGCTGCAGGATTTGTTCTACTTGGATTCTGAAGACTTAGTTCTGAGCAAGCACCTTTCACTGCAGATGTGCTCCTGGATCCTTCTTAAATTCATATAATCACAGAATGGTTTGGGTGGTAAGCGACCTCTGAGGAACATCTAGTCCAACACCGCTACTGTGGGCAGGGGCATCTTTCACTAAATCACGTTGTTCAAAGCCCTGTCCAATCTGAACCTGAACATTTCCAATGATCCACAACTTCTCTGGGCAACCACTTCCAGTGCATCACCACCCTCTTAAAATAAATTGAAGCTTAAGGACATGAAGACTATATTTTTAAAGTCCAGGCAAGAGTCTCTTCTCTCTCCCTTGTAGCCCTGACTGAAAAGCAAGAAGCCTTACAAGCATCCTCTCTAGGGCTGCTTCTGTAGAGTTCCTGCCTTCCTGGAATGCAAGACACCTTTTGAGGCCCAAGATTTCTTCCCTGCTGAGCCACAGCAAACAACCAGAGCCAGTGCCTGGGGACGGGACAGTCTGGCTGGCGGCAGGTCCTTCCGGGCAGGCTGGGGGCTGGTGGGGCTGGTTTTCCTTGGTGGCACTTGGGAAGCCCCCAGCAGCATGGAGGAATGACTGGAATTTGTCATGCCGTGCTGGCAGCCCCCGCAGGTCTTGAGGACAAGAAATGCCCGGGCTTTATCAGCTGGGCAGTTTTGAACAATTGTTAGGAAAGGGGCAGAATAAATAGTGCTGCTTGACCTCTGGCCTTTCCCCTTTTGTCCACAGAAGTTCAAGAAATTCCAGGGGCCTGGAGCCAAACATCTGTGTTTCCTCCTGGGAGGTGCCCAATTCTGTGTTTTGGGCAACGTATATTTAGAAAATGAGATTCAGAAACCACCGGTGAGTGGGTGAGTGCATCTGAGCTGTTGCTCTCCTGGTAGAAAGTTTGCATAAGCTTGGGTGTATATTTATATCTCCATCCACATGCGCTGGATCTTGCACACATACACACGAACTGACAGGCGCTGTGTTTTGTAAGTTTGGGCTCATTTTGTTGATGCTGATAGTTTTAAAGAAACGGGGTTGTGAAGAGTGTGGGCCTGGTTTCCAAATGAAATGTAGACACCCTGTGCCATGTGGGATGCCTTTGGGGAGCTGAAATTTCTGCCGTGGTTAGGAGACAGGCACAGAGTTTGCAGCAGTAAGGGAGCAAAAGCCAAAGGACATCTTAAAAAGTACTGGTCAGCAATTTAGTCACCAATTAGGCGACTAAATCTAACCTAATGTCACTTTTGAAGACAGCAACTGGGAGGCCAGCAGGCTGTAGGGAAAACCACTTCTTCACGCAGGGACTTCACAACCAACCAGCATCTGAGCTTCTCGGAGGTCCGAGTGATGGACTGAGACTCTCCTTTGGACTGTTCATGGATACTGGCAAATGAAAAACAGTAAAATAAAAAGAATGTGATTAACAGTGAATTGTTGTTTAGACATACTCCATTTGTCCTTCTGCCCTTTGGAGTACAGATGGAGAAACAAAGGTGTTCTGATGGCTGGAGCAGTCTGTGGTCAAGGTATTGCCAAATTCCAGCAGAATTTCTCCCAAGGAACTTCTCATGACAACCAAGATCCCAACCAGCTTGTCGTGTATCTGCTCTAGATGTGTTTTGGATCGTGATGATACATCTGGGATGACTGTAAGGTGGAACAAACTGTTCCCTGAGATGTTTCACCGTGACACTCTGGACAGGATATACAATACCATTAAAATAACTCGTTACCAAGTTGCTTATGCTGGTCCATTGCCAACTTGTTTAGCAGTACTTCCCCATGCACAATTCGCCATAAACAGGCGCTCCTGCAGCAGAGTGCATCTGGAATCTTGAGTATATTTTTGCAAGCTATAAAGAAAAGCTGTGTGTCTCCTTAGAAGATTATAATATTTTGATATTTCCCAGATCGCTTGTGCTCTCATGCTTTAATGCTGCCCAGAGTCTTTCAGAAGAACGCTCATCACACACGTGCCATAAATAATGTAAGCTCTGTGCCTGTGATATTTATAGCCATGCAAACTTGCCCATTTCTGCCTGTGTTGTTAAAAAAAATAAATTATTGAGTGATGGCATTTTTCATCTCTACTGTATTTTTCTTCAGTTCTGAACACTGATCATATTTGCTATTACTGCCATTATTGCTTCTGGTTGCCTAATATTAAGCCTACAAAGTGCACTCAGGTTTAAAGGTAGAATTGCAACGCAGGCCTGGGGAGAAAAGACAACATTTGGAGGTAGAAAGCATTTACACGAGCACCAGTGTAGATGCAGTGGCATGCTGCAGTCTCTTTCCCTTCATAGAAACAATGCTGGTTTATTTTTAAGTTCTTGTATCTGAGCATCCCTCTCTGAAGCTCAGAAAAGGATGTGTGACATCTTGTGCCGGTGTTCGTGTGGGATCACAATGGCTATTCACAGCAGGGAGTTGTTTCAGGGGTCATCCAGCTCCCCTCTAATGGCTGCAATGAATCAAACTGTGCGTAGCCATCAGATAATTTCACGTAAGAATTCAAAACAAGCTTATCTCCAAAACACAGGGAGAAAACAGGAGTATGTGAGTGCCATTGTAAGTGGCTTACTGGAGTGACAGAAGTGTGCAAACTCTTTGCGATGTTGTGTAACATTGCTGTGCACATGTTGTTCTCCTTCTGCTTCTCCAAATCAACCATTTAATGTAATTGTAGCTGCGATTGGCAAAAGGCACTGATAGCATTAGCTAGCTTCTGAAGAAAAATGCTGCTGAGAAGGGAGTGCTTTCAGCTCAGAGACATTTAGAGAGATGCAGAGGACACTTGTCTTTCAGCCTTGCACACTGCAATGGTAAATGATCTTATCGTCCCCTTGATGGTGTTTGCCTCTACATTATAAATAATGATGTAGAGTGGCCAAAAATCCATCCTCTTTCCCATCCCTTTGTAAAGAACAGAATTATCACTGTCTGGTCACATTTTGTCCACATTTGGAATCCCAGAGACTGAGTCCAGAGCATTATTTACAGGAAAACTAGACTCACATGGATGTCCATTTACGAGGAAGACCCCTTAGGACAGGTACTCGCCTGATGGGAGAACTCAGATCCAACCAGAAGTTGTGCATATATGTCTCTGCATGCATTCACTTATTATGTACATGTATCTGACTACTCTCTGTGAAGAACTTCCAGGATCTCTAGCAAAACTGTTGCTGTGATTGATTTTTGGCTGCTGCCGTGTGCCAGAGTGACAGAGCATTACTGAAAGGAATTAGGTGGCTTTCAAGGGAATTTAGCTTAGCTACTGCTTGTCTCACTGACTCCGCAGGGAGACGCAGGCTGGCAGTCCTGGGCAGCAGATGGCCTTAATTCTCTTGAATTTATTGCCTGATGCCTCTGGCTGCCTCCTGCAATAGTATCGGTGACAACACAAGTGTTGGGTTTTGGGTTTGGCACAAAACCTGAGCAAAACCTAAATCACAACAAACTCTGCGCTGCCGCAGGTGGGAGAGGTGCTCTGCACCTTTGCCTGGCAAGTGCCAAGTGAGGCCAGTTGAGATGTGCAGTAGGCTTTCCCCTCTCTTGTCCCAGAGGGTACCAGTGGCCATCCTTTTCCCATCCTCTCTGCATCTTACACTATGGGTAGGCTGGGGAGAAGTTCAGCAGAGGTATGGGGCTCAGACAGGAAGGTGTGACTCACATTAGGAACTTGCGAAGAGGGAACTGCTGTCTGGCTTGTGTGCTAGCTCTTGTTTCATAAAACCATCCTCAAAACTGAAGAGGAGTGGAAATGCATTTCTGGGTTTTGTTAAAAAAAGAAAAAAAAAAAAGAAAGGAGTATTGTTTGAATTTATCCTCCAGGGTTTGTTCTTCACTGACAAATCATGATAAAGTTAGAGAAAGTGCCATTTTCATGGTGCCATGCCCATGGCCACTCAGAGGAGGAGTTTGCTGAATGCAACACAGACTCAGTGAGACTTGGGGCTTCTTGTGCTAGGTGCTGTACTGACACAGAGCAAAGCCAGGGCTCTGCTCTAGAAACAGGCAGACAGTGGAAGGAAGACAGGATTACTCTCTTCTTTGAACACGTGAGCACCAAAAGCACAGCACAGGGATTACTGCTTAGACAATTTACCCAACACTTGGTTCAGCTCCTGCCAAAGAAAGGATGCCGTGTTAATGGGACTTTTAGTCTAAGTGCTCTGATATTTTAAGTTTCTTTTCAGCATCACCCAGAAAGTCTGGGGCAGTGCCAGCGACTGAATGGAGGTATTTTCAGTCTCAGAAGGCGGCATGCACTAGAAGACATGGTGAGCATGTATTATGATGATGGTGTGTTTCTTATCCCAACAGTTTCCAAAGAAAATTTAGAAACTTCAGGAGGTTTTTCAGCACGTTAATAGACTCAGGAATAATTCAGATTGGAGGAGACCTCAGGAAAGCCTGTAGTCCAGCCTTTCAACCTTGCCTAAAGCAGGGCTGAAAGCCTTAAGCATCACAGTCTAAGCCTGGAGAGTCCCCTCAAACCTTGTTGTTGCAGGGCCCTCCCTCACACCCATTTGCATCAGAGAGCCTTTTCCCAGGGCCTGGTAAGCACCTGGCCTTTTATTAGCACCACTTCCATCTCATCTGATCACACAGCACTTAAAAAGGCATAACCCACGCTGCTCAAGCAAAGCAGCTCCCCCAGCACTGGTCAGGAATGCCCTCTGCTTTGTGGGGTTTACACAGACAATCTGAGCTGACGTGTTGAGATCCCAACTCTGGGGACATTTCTGCCACCCCTTTGGGCTCAAGAAACAGCTAGCTCAGTTTGGATAAAGCCGGAACGAGCTTTCTTCCTCACTGTGCTGTGGTTGTGTGCCTGGGTTTGTGGGTTTCCCTGCTAAATAGCAGAGAGCTGACGAGCCCTCTTTTTACATCAGAAACCAGTCTGATGCAGACAGCACCCTGGCAAGTCCCTTCATGCCCCTTGCCCCTTTTCCAGCCCCCTCAGCCCTAACTGGGGTTGTCACCAGGGGTATAAACTCAGCTCTGTGTTTTCGTGCTTTTCCTGCTGGCTCTGCTTGAGACGTGCCAGCTGTGGTAGTTATTCCATTGTTGTGGTTACCTGGAGAAGGGCTATTTTAACACATAGCTGCTTATAATTTACTGGTTTGAAATGCTTTCTGCGAATGCCTCACACTGGGCTTGACTTTGAAAGAATTTTTATTTGAGAAACTGCATTATTCCAAGTTTTCACTCTTTGTTATGCCTCATACCCCAAATTACAGCCCCAAAATAGCAAAGAGGAGGCTCTGTGGCAGTCCTTACAGTCTCAGGCTGGATTCCAAGAAGGCAAATTGCTCCTTCCTGGCCCTGGGAGAACCCATAGTGGGACATTAAGGTCCTTCCAAAGGACTCACAGCACTACCAGCTCCCAGCCATCCCAGAGGGTAAGCCCACAGCATGGCATTAGTGAGAGCTCTACAAATCTGGCATAAACCAAAGTGCTTTGACACCCTTTCCCATTACGTACACAACCACCCTGTTCAAGCAAATCAGTGAAATCAGAGTGGCATGATGAGAGAGGTCAGTTCAGGATTCATGCACGTCATTGGCAGCAGAATCAGGATGTTAAATGCTAGAAACTAAAATAAAAAGGAATTTACAATTTTTCTGAAATATTTAAGCCTTGGATGAACAGCTGTCTCAAGATTATTCAGATGTGCTCTTGCTACAGCACCACATGCATTTAAAAATCAGATTTATTTCTCTATGTGAGCGGCTGTACTGAATGAAGGATGGACATAACTGCATGTTGGGGCAAGTACACATGAGAAGTCTGGTGGGAATCCTGTACAGGAAGCATTCAGCAGTTAAAAATGTGACTGGAAAATAATAGTAACATTGAGTAAAAGCTAATTCATTCTCACCATAGGTGTTCAGGGGCTTAATTTTTTTTAACTTCCTCCTGCTGAGAAACAAATACCAAACAAGCCACAATAATTAAGGAAATGTTTTCTTGGATGCTTGGTGGAAAAGAGGAAACGTGGTTCATTTTGTCATACTTTGCAACATGCAGTGAAACATGCTGGCTTGCACATTCCCCTGATTTTTGCATAATTGATGTAAAAGACATTTATCACTTAAGAGTGGCGTGATAACATTGGTGTCATGGATCACTTTTCAAATTAGGATAAGGTAAGAAGGACAGGTGTAAAAGAAGTGAAAATTCATGCATGCATTCACGAGTGAAGACACTGCCCTGCAGAGAGTCATATTAAAATAATAAACCTGAAGCTAACACAGTGCTTTAGGGCAAGAAAGCAGAGACACATCGAGATGAGGAGTCATGCAGAAGTTCCTGGTTCCCTAAGCAGTCATCACAGGCAGACTTCCTAGCCCAACAGTGAGTGCATCTGCCTAACACCATGTGCAGGACTGGGGCAGGCAGGAGAGAGTGGAATTTCAAATTTACACGTGATGGCAAAAAGCATCTTAAATCTCTCTACCTCAGGGCTGCCCGTGCTGGCCTTGGTGCTCTTGCAGGGAGTTGGGTCAGGGAGCTGAGCAGCCTAAAATTAATCACTGTTTTGGCCTGGCTGTGGTTGCAGGCACAGCAGCATTGACCCATCTCTCTGTGCAGTCACAGGGGAGCCAATACCAGCTCCAAGATGCCACTGGGGTATGGGAAGGACTGGCCCCGCAGTCTCGCTTCCCAGATCCTACCCTGTGTGCAGCTTTAGCTCCCAAGACATCCTTCCTCTGCCATCTTGGATTGGGCATGGACTGACACTTTGGTACCTCATGTGGCACAGAGACTGCAGCTCCTGGATAGGCTGAACAAGCTGCTGGCCACCACTCTCAGCACGCCAGTTCCCATCACACCTGTGAGGCACAAGATGCTCACATGGGGTTTCAGCATTGGATGGAAAAGCTGGTTTAGCTGGCTGTGTGTTCACTGGAGTTCAAGCTCCATTTTGGTGGTAACAATCAAAATGTGCAGTGCCTGGTGTTTCTCATGCACTATGTTACTAAAGTGACTTGCTAGAGAGCTAATTGGGGGGTCCTTTGAAAGCACATTCATGACAAGTAACTTCCTTATCATTAGCAAAAGGTCTGACAACCTGAAAACCTTTTGTCTCTTCCAAAAGTCAGATTTGAGTTATTGGGGGGAGGGAAACAAGGTGTGCAGTCTATTTGGGTTTCAGGTTTATTCTTACCTCTGCACTGGACAAATCACAGCAGTAAACTCTCCAGACCCAGGGGTGGGCAAGGGCTGGGGGCTGGTGCGAGGCACAACAGCAAGACGGGGCAGCCTTAGGGCTCAGCAGGTCTGCAATGGTGGTGATGCACAGGGAGGGCAAGGAGGGGAGGTGAATTGATCTTCCCCCAGTCCACAATGCCTCTTTAACAGCACGGCAACCCTGGCCCAGAAAACTCCTGGGGCCCATGGTGGTGAGGCGTTGAAACAGCAGTAGAAATCTGCATGCTGCAGTGCTGTGTGTGGTACGAAACCTGCTGCAGGAGAGGCATGTGGAGGGAGGCAGGGAGAGAAATGCTTAGGATTATTTCTGTTTTGTACCCAAGGGTGCCATTTGTTCATATAAGTATCCTTAGCAGATTAAAGTACTTTTTATTGAAACATATTTTTTTGCTTGCTGGCAGCAACTCTGCTCCAATTATCTCTTCCATCGTATCCCTTGAAGCCAGGCTCCAAGGTAAACAAGTAAAAACCTGACAGCTGGAATGCAAAGCCTCAGCTGAGACTGAAAGCTTTTACAAGATCACATTCTGCACATTTATATGGTCTGGGGTATCAGCAATGAAAAGGAGAAAAGAGATTTCCTAATCTTGCCAGAAAACACCTCAGTGCTCCTCCTTTGAGAGATCTCCAGTCCACAGCAAAGGCTTCATTTGTCTCAATTAGCAAAGGGCCTGAGCAGGCACTCTGGCAGCTTGCTCCTGATCTGGATTTCCCACATTCCCAAGTTTTGGGGTGTAACTTGCTGAGAAATTAATTTGCCTTAGAAGAAAGAGTCCCGTTCAATGAAAATGCAAAGCCATGTTGATTTAGTCTGAAACTTTGCTTCAGAAGAGCAGGTTCCCATCATGTTGATGTGTCTTGTTTCTGCATAATATCAGAATAAAACATAATTTTTATTATAATGAATTTGAAGTGGGATTTTTTTTTTAATAGCACTGTTCAATTTCAGAGTTTAGAATTAAAAAAAAATAAATGTAAGCAAAACAAGCATTTTGGGCTTTGTTACTTTGGTGAAGAGATAGGAAATTTTAGGATGATCTGCAACTGGTGAGAAAACAAGTGGAAATCACCGTTCAACATGAAATTTTTTGATCCTGGGTGTGTTTCTCCTTGAAGACCTGTTGTGGAGGTGGGAGGGGAGAGAAAACCATGGTTGATTTTTTGTCATGGCAAGGACAGCATCTGAACAGCAGCTCACTCCAGGGATGTGTTCATGCAGCCTTCTGCTTAAAACCACAGAGGCGTTTTGAATTTCTTCTCCTGGTTTTAGGACAGAGGGGAAAAAAAAGTCTTGGTGTGCCTGGGATAACTTTTGGAAGAAATCTAGGTTGTTTTCTCACCCTCTGCAGAGCAAATCAGATTTTACTTTTTTCCATAGAGACAAGCCAAGTCCTAGCTAAGGCTTGCCTGGAAGATGATTCTCTGAGGAAAAGTCTTCTCCTCCTTGGTTGTGAGCTTCGACTGCAACACCATGAGCATACTGACACACAGCACAAGGCACTGGGTGGAAAATGTACCTGTGCCAGGTTGTGGTGTCTGTGTAAGTGAGAACTTGCCTGCTTCTTGGCCTAGTTTGTGCAGACAAGGCAATTCTCATGTGTTTTAAATTCCATTCCTTGGGTCAGCTCAGTATATCAGATCAGGTCAGTGGCTGGGCTTGAAAATTGTCCTATCAAAAAGCCTAAAACCTGAACTAAACCTAATCAGCAAAGCCAGTCCACAAAACTTCACTCAGCGAAGATGGCGAGGTGGGAGGAGAGGACTGCAGGGATGGGCTGGTGAAAGAGCAGGACCACTCCTTTTATTGGCAGCTCAACCACTGGGGTTAGGCCGGTCATAAGCTGCATCTTTGGAAGGGCAGAGTTTGTACTGGCCAAGACTGCAGGACCCTCCACTTTGAAGTGGTGCCATCATCTGTGCTCGATGCACATCTATAAATACCATGGACATACCTAGGTATTATGAGCACATCCCAGCCGTGTTCCCCTGGGCCTGACATACACACAGAAGAAGTGTAGCCTGGGTGTGTAAAATGGCTCCCCATGCAGTCAGACGTTCCTTGCACCAGGGTCATCTTCCATGTACGTTATAAAAAGCCCCCATTTTTCATCGATGACTTTCAGATTGTAACTCATCAGGCGGTTCCCTGCTGACCTTGGCCTGGCTGGGGCTGTGCCTGGCTCCCGTGGCTGTTCCATGACACAGGGAGGATGGCTGCTATTTTGTTCCTCCCAGCCGTGCTTCCCACCAGAGGCAGAGCACAGCGCTTCTGAGAGCTGGGCTGGGTGCAACCACAAGCAGCTGTTCGAAGTCTGTGCAGAGACAAAAATCCCCAGCTGTAGCTGTCTGTTCAAATAAATGTTTGGAGGCCAAGGCAATGCAATATGAGAAACACATTCTTAGAGGGCTTGGATTCAAAGGGGGTGTTGTGTAAAGGGATTAGGAGAGACCAGCCCCACGCTGCTGACAGGGTACTGAGTGCTGAGCTATGCCCATAGAGCAGGATGCAGCAGATGACCCAAACTTGATTTTACAACTCAGATGTTAAACAAATTGCATGTAAAATGCTTGTATTAAAAATACGGTGATCTTTCTGGGTGAAAAGCTGAGGTGAAAAGCTGACCCAGCATTCATCTGGGTTTCCTCAACAACCTGGGAAGCTGGGAAATGTGAGGAGAGTGCCTCAAAGCTCTTTTCTTCATCGTCTCCATCAATCCTAAGGCTACAGAGTTCTAAAAAAGCCCTTGGAAAAATTTAGAAGGCCTTTTGACTTCTCTAAACTGGGTACTGACTCCATGTCTGAAGCCTGCCTCCCACTGAGGAATGAACCAGGGCACTGTGATCTCTGCTTGTCCCATTGTGGTGCAGGAAGCAGAAGAGATAAGGGAAAAGCTGCTGTGGAGGACATAGCACAGAGCTGAAGCCCAGTGCTAGATGCCTCCTTTCCCGAGAAGAGCTTCAGTGACCTCCTTTGGGAAGCTCTAGGCACACTGGAGGGGTGGGAAGGGATGGGGTTTTATTTCTCATTGGCAGCAGGCCCAGAGCAGGGGATCTGAATGTCTGAACATGGACATCTGTAGTGTTCTTGCCTGCACCTGAGCCAGCTGTCTGGGGCTCCCAGTAAAGTCAACAGAGAGAAACAGACTGTTTGAGGATGTGATTCATCCGTGATGCTGTGGGAGTCTGAGTCAGGGCAGAGAAGCTGCTTCTGTTGCAGTCTAGATCAATGACTCCTACACTGAGGGGGTCAGGGAGAATTCACAGACTTAACAAGGTTTGGGTTTCTTGTTCATTTTCTGCTACAGGGCAGTCCTCTGGGCTCCTGACCAGCTGCGGTGCCTTCTGTAAGGTCATTCATAAAGAGTCTTGAGGGTGTTGAGTGAAGTGCTTGATGCACACCTTCAAGTCTGACCTTGAAGCTCTTGCTGAGAAGCCTCCACTGCATGGTTCACAGTGAGAGGATGAGTTTCCTGACAAGTGTTTTGGTTTCTAGGGATATTTGAATGGTGGATGCTAGGTCATGCCAAAGGCTTGCACTTGGCACATGGGGTGTCAGCACAGGTAGAGACCACAGTCTCACAGAGGTGTCATCATAGCTCTGGCTATGGGGCTTGGCTATGCCTGGGGCTTGGCCATGCCTAGGGCATGGTGCGGAGACTTTGGAGTGCTGCAGCTTCTGGGGGACCAGAAGATCTGGGACTGCAAAGAATGGGCTAATCTGGTGCATGGAAAGGTGAAGCAGTAGGTGCTGTGGTTCTTCAGGTCTTGAATGTACTGCATAACATTTGGGGAAGCTGGGGATGCATGTGTAGCACAGCTGGGCTGTGCAATGGAGCAGCATGCAGACAGTGGATGCAGGAGCCCGGCAAGTTGGGATGTGACAAAGAGAGGCTGGGGAGGCAAGAATGACATGAGACCATGGTGTCAGCTGTGCTGGAGGCATGATGGGGAGCCTCAGAAAATGAGAAATTTCTGGACATGACTTCTGATGGCACGAATTTTGGCCATGTCCCAAAGAAGGCATGATGATTAAAATAGGTATAAGACCATGATTCTGCTGTGAGGGTCATCAGTTCAGTTTGGGCACCCATACCTCTTAGGGCAAGAGCTACAAGGTCTGTTGTACCTGTCAACATGACCTATGTTGTCCAGGCTAAAAAATGAAGACAGATGGGGTGGTTAAAAGTTTGGAAGGTTAGAGAAAGCTGAGCTGAAAGGTAATACTCAGAAGCAGGCAGGGATGATGCCAGGCACCTAATCTGCAAGAACCTCTTGAGAAAAGCTTTATTTTGCACAAAAATGTGCAAATAAACTATTTAAGAGAAACCATAAGGGGATAAGGCAGGTGTGTGTAGGCTGAAATGCAGAACCAGGGACTGGTGTGATAGATTTATGACAAGACTGGAGGAAAGGCTGAGGAGATCTACCTATTATAGTTTAAAAAATGGTCCCATCAGAAGACTGTCATGAGTGCTCTACTGTGCAAATTTATGACATGCAGTGGGAGTGTTCATGTCTTCTGTACGAGCTGGTTAGAAAAAAAAAACCCACCGTCTTTTTTTCATGAATAATATTCACAAAAGTGCAAAAGGATGGTTTTTTCCTCAAGAAAGTTGGTTGCCCACTGGGAGAGAAGAAGCTCCTACAATAAGAATAACTGAAAATTGACCCTTTTTTTGGTTGAAAATTGCAGTTCTAATGGCTTTTTTGATTTTGTTTTCCATTTCCAGATTTTAATTTTAGAGCAAGCAGATTTAAAAAAAAAATTTAAGCCTTTGAAATACCATTTTTTTCTGCTTGAAAATATTTTTCAGTGAGATATGTCAACTTCTCTTCTTAAACATTATTGCCACCTACCCACAAAAGTAGCCGTTGTATGTTGCCAGATAATATCAATAGTGTAGTATGATTTAGTCTTAATAAATAAATATGCTGCATGTAAACAATTTTAGGCACACTGTGGATGTGGAGCTTTCTGGCAGGTATTTTAAGAGTATGACCGTAGAGCATTCTGCAGATAAGTGTCCTCAGTGCCATCAGTAAGGGACCATAGCCAGAGCCCTTGCCCTGTGAGAAGGGACTAAGGGACGTGGGTTTGGGGATTTTTTTGGGTCTGGAAAAGAGATGCTTTGGGGGAACATAACGACAATCTGCCAGCATCTGCAAAAGGAGACAGCGCTAGGCTCTTTTTGGAAGAGAGTCAGTGGTCATAAAATGTTCCTGGGAGCTCCAAATATATATGGAGAAAAGGCCAGCCAAGCACTGGAGCTCATTGCCCAGAGAGGCTGTGCAGTCTGCTGGACTGGCCTGCGTGCAAGTTAGAGACAGCAAGTTCCAACTAAAGGGTTATCTACTGAGAAGCTGAGTTGTGTGTTCTGCATGAATGAGTTTTTAGAAAAGAAGCATCAAGCAGCCTGGAGAAGGCTCTGGGGAAGACCTTTGTTGGTAAACCAACACTTAAAGGGGTCCTACAGGAAAGTGGGAGAGGGGCTGGTCACCAGGGACTGCAGTGATAGGACAAGGGGCAGTGGCTTCAAGCTGAAAGAGGGCAGGGTTAGGTTAGATGTTAGGAAGAAATTCTTTACTCTGGGGGTGGTGAGGCCCTAGCACTGTCTGCCCAGAGAGGTTGTGGAAGCCCCATCCCTGGCAGGGTTCAAGGCCAGGCTGGATGGGGCTTTGGGCAACCTGGTCTAGTGAAAGGTGTCCCTACCCATGGCAAGGGGTTTGGAACTAGATGATCTTTGAGGTCCCTTCCAACCCAAAGCATTCTATGATTCTAAAAGGCAGTAGTGAAGAGTCTCCCACAAATGCCAGCAGCTTTCAGTTGGGCATTTCCCTGTAACTTATCTCCCACCAGCTGAAAAAAGGAGTTGTACATCTGCCAACAAAGGCAAATATCTCTACCACTGAAAAAGATGCCTTCAATTACTGTTTTGTGAGTGCCCATTCAGCCTAGATGTTTCTTCAGATCCCCAAGCACAAAACTGGGAAACAATGACCAGGAATTGCAGAAAAACAGGTATTTGCACGTCCATTTATTGTCTGCTGTAAGAAATAACTTCCCCTATGTTTTGAGATGCAGAATTGAAAAACCCTACAAGGTTTCCAAAGGATCTCCTTACACCAAGAAAAGGGCAGTCATAATTTGTCTTGCTTTTCTTCTACAGCCCACAAGGACGGAAGAGGTTCAAGGACCACTCTGCATAACTTTCATTGAGATTAGAAGTATTCCTTCACTTTAGAGGCACCTGGCATTTAAGGATGATGACAGGAAACAGGGTCAACTAGTGGCTGGTATAATATTATGCTCACAAAAATGTATAAATCTGCAGGTCATGCTATGGAGAATTGGCTGTCATGCTTCAGAGCATTCGCTGCTTCTCAGGAGCTGCAGGCAAGAGTTTGTCCCTTCTCCTTTCTTTTCATTACCATTACAGGGTTAGGACTTCAGGGGCTGCACTTTTGGGTGGGTTTTTTTGTTGTTGTGTCTTTCTTAGATGTAATTGATTAATGACCAGACTGGAGATACTGAGTCTTCTGATTTTCATTATAAAATGTTGTCCATTCTGTGGCCACGAGAGAGAGCTGGCTCTAGGAAATGGCCTCTGCTTGCGTGACTCTAAGAGGATTTGAGTTAAGCTGCATGAAGAATAAACAGAAGTATGTCATTTGTCAGGGTTGTCTGCACGCAAAAGTATGAATTCTGATATATTAAGGAAACTAACAGTGTCACCCAGACTGAGGAGCTCAGAGCCTGGAGAGTGGAAAAGATGGATTTCTTTAAGGCATAGCTACTAAAACTATCCAGAAGTGGTATGCCATGGAAGAAAATATACAGGAAAGGGAAATGCTGAAGTAGCATTAATGAGGTTTAGGAAATTTTAAAAAGACTGACAAATAGTCACAGCTGTGTCAGAGCTAGGGAAAGGGAAATGTAAAATGAGAACTGCTGAGCGGAGATATAAGTTAGACCTGACAGATACGAAACAGCAAAACCTTCTCTGCCCATATGAATAGAACAAGAAGCATGAAAGACATGAGGACCAAGTATAGACCAAAGATTCCCAGACTGAAAATCCTCACTCAAGCACCTAATGCAGGACTTAAACAGAATTTAAACACCCAAAGCAGCTGCCTCCTTTTCTGTAATGACTTCAGGAGTGCTCTTTTGTTTGCCAGCTCCCATGTTACCTTCTTTGCTGCTCTTACTTGCAAGTGGCTGTGCAAATCACCATTTAGGAAGGGTTACTGAGGTACAGATTATATGTGGTAGGCAGGTTTGCTCAAGATGTTGCTTGACAGCATAATAACAACAAAAAGTAACATACCTCTATCCCTGCAGTGCAAAAACATGGGGGAGTGAGCAGGGGAGGCAGTGAAAACACAGAGGAATTGATCAGATGATCCTAGTGTAGTCACACATCCTGCACATGAGGTCAAGATTGCAGAAAGGAGGAGGGTGGGGAGAGGAGAGCTGCTATTTAGACTGAAAGGAGCGGAGTTTTTAGCAAATAAAGTACAGGACTTAAAGGTCTTCTCAAAGACCTTGAGCTAGGAAAACCCTATTACTCTGGTTGGCTAAATCTGTCTTAATCACTCACTTCCAGACGTTACAATATAAACCTCACTCTGTTATAATTTTGAGAGCTTTATGATCCTCCCCCTCTACTCTGCCCTAGTCAGGCCCCACCTGGAGTATTGTGTCCAGTTCTGGGCTCCCTGGTATAAAAAAGACAGGGATCTCCTGGAGAGAGTCCAGAGAAGGGCTATGAAGATGATTAAGGGCCTGGAACATCTATCCTATGAGGAAAGGCTGAGTGAGCTGGGGCTGTTCAGCCTGGAGAAGACTAAGGGAGGACCTTATTAATATTTATAAATACCTTAAGTGTGGGATGCAGGGGGGAATGGCCTGCCCCTTCTCTTTGGTCAGTGGAGACAGAACAAGGGGCAATGGCTGCAAATTGGAGCACAGGAAGTTCCGCACCAACATGTGGAGGAACTTTTTCACAGTGAGGGTGACAGAGCCCTGGAATAGGCTGCCCAGGGAGGTGGTGGAGTCTCCTTCACTGGAGATATTCAAGACTCATCTGGACGCCTATCTGTGTAGTATGAGCTAGGGAGCTGCTTTGGCAGGGGGGCTGGACCCAATGATCTCTCGAGGTCCCTTCCAACCCATACAACTCTGTGAGTCTGTGATTCTATGATTATATAGTTTTCCTGTTGTGATACACAGATAAAATGCCCTGCTTCCATTGCCCTCACCAGTTATTTCTCCTTTTATTCCGATAGTCAGTGGTCTAGAAATGAATGTTTGGGGAGATCTGATTCCCAGTGTTTAACTTCCTAAGCAGATAGGTACAGCACAGTCAATTGAGCCAGAGACACTTGCACTGACACCACATCTGCTCTGCCGTTTCTAAGGCCGTGGGTGTAAGCAGAGCTCATGCTCTTATTGGGGTAGGTGTGCTGGAGGGAAGAGTGGTCACACAAGTAAGTCTGAATTTGGTTTGAGATGATCTGAAATCAGTTCTAAAATCAACTGAGATTTTACTTTTCCACGTCTAGATGAAAAATCCCAACCCAATCAACGTCACAAGTCCATTCATTTGTTACTTACTGCAAAGCATCCGGAGAGAGGAAATGTATAAAATATCTTGTGAACCAGCAAGACCTGCTAGGAAACCATATTATGTTCCTTTCTGTTCAACAGGCTGGAAAGTCTTAATGTTTCCTGTCATGTTAAACTTCCTCTCTGCTTTATAAATAATTTCTGGATGCAAAACATTTTCTAGTGCCTTGGCTCTGTTCTCAGGAATGCAGGCTGAGGCAAGCTCCCCCATACATAAAACACTCGCATGGCTGTCCTTTTGGGTCATTGCCAAGTCCTGTAGATTTTCAAAGCTTCCCAAGCAGGTCCTGCATATTGAAATGCAGTGATGCAGACTACCATCACCCAGAAAAAGTGAAAAATGCACTATTGGAGGGAGGGGCTGCAAAAGTGTGAAAATAATTTTCTGTGCTTCATGCTGATTTTGAAACTGCCCTAAATTGCCATTTGCTTCTGTTTAGGGCAGCAAATCCAGGAAGCAAGGAATAGTGTGCAGTTATTTTCTCTCATACCCACAGGCCTAAGGAAAGGTCACCACTGGGATCACCCAGAGAGCATCCAGGTTCCAATACTGGGGACAAGAAAGAAAGAAGGGCTCAGTTCCAGCTTCCTGCCGCTCTCTGCTTCTTGACCAAACCCAACCAAGAGGTGGGAGAAGCTGCTAACTCCTGATGGAACCTGCTCAGATCAGCAGAACTCCCTGGAGCTTTGCTTTCTCCTGGCATTCACTTGGCCACGTTGTGCCTCTCTCTACCCATTGACCATGGGCTGGGACACTGCAGCTTGTGCCCAGGAGAACACTACGGATTCCATCACAGACCAAGCCAAACACACTCACTCCAACAATCCTGCTGCTCCTTTGTCAGGTCAATGTGGAATTGTTTCTGTTGCTGGAGGGCTCCATCACCCCCTTAATTAAAATGCAAGTTTTACATTAATTAAAAATGCTGAGAGCATCTGCACAATTTATGACCAAATCTTAAGAGTCCGGCAACCCCTATGCTGGGGAGGGGCAGCAAGGGAGCTTTGAAACTGCTGAAATAAATCCTTATCTCAGAACACTGGGGGTGTTTCAGCTGATAAAGGAGGTTCTTCTTGGACTTTTAAAATTAATTCCTTCTCCCTAGATTGGAAAACAGAGAAAGCAGAAGGGGCTCAAGCACAGTTTTATTCTTACAGATAAAAGTATCATCTAAAACTGTTCTCACATGAGAGAAAGGAATAAGAAAAATCTCAGCTTATGCACTAACACAGCAACAAACCAGTGATCTCATTTCTGCTCAACTGTCCCTTCCTGACCAGAAACATTACCTATTCCCTGTATAGTCCATCTACTCTTACAGCACTAGGAACTTGGCTCCTTGGATCCCTCAGTTCTGACTGAAGTAAACCCCATCTGGCCCCAACTTGTCAGTAGCAGTAAAATTTCTCATGACCCATTGGGGTGAATAGGGAGCTGCTCCTTGGGGGCATGTGCCAGGACAGCAAGACGAGACCCTCTCAGAGCACTGTGGCTGCCTGACTTTCACACATTCAGCTAGGACCTTTCTATCTGATCTTTCCACCGAGGTGAGGAGCTGGAGAGGTGCTGGGAGAGCCTCTGCTCACTGCTGCTCTGCATCTCGCTTTCTTACTGGGACATCTGCAGTGTGGGTCCATGTCTGGCAGCTGGGAAGATGGGAATCACTCGGTGGGTGTGAGATATTCATACCATATGAAACCACCCTTTGCACCTTCTAGTACATTCTTGGGTGACTGAGGCCCATTCAGTTTGCTGAGGGGAGGAAGGTGTGTAATCTCCCTGGTGGGAAGTGCCTGGGGTAAAGGATCAGGCTGTAGGTAGTCTGTTGTTATGGCCAGAGGGTCTGCCTCCTACCCAGATTCAGCTATTCCAGTTTGAATGCCACCTTACTAAGATGTAATCTTTCCCCTTATTGTCCTCAAGCCACCAACAATTCCCAGCTGGTTTGCATCCCGATGCCTCTGGGGAAGCCTGTGGCAAACCTGGTCCTTACCTCTTCTGGGCAGAAGCAAATCACAGCGTGTCACTGGGGAGAATAAAATATCACCACAGCTGCAAAAAGAAACCCAGTTTGAAAATACATTCCCCCTCAGAAGTTAAATAAATGGCAATTGAGGGTGGTGGCTCTTTGTACTCCCTGCCTTGCAGGTGCAGGAGAAGGAGCAGTGTGACCCATGTGCATCACCTGTGCAAGCCCATCCGTGCCCAGGGTGTGCAGAGAGAGCTCAGGCTGGTGCAGTGCTCACTCCAAATCCACTTTTTCAAGCATCCTCTTTTTCAAGCACTGCCTCTCGTGCCCATGCTTGAGTTTTCTGTTTCTGTTCTTCATCTCCTGGAAAGGATAATCACATTCACCCAGTTCCTGCAATGTACGTCCAGTGCCTATTTCTGGTACATGAATAAATCAGCAGCAATTTCTACCAAGGTAAATCTTGTTACTCTTTAAAAAATTGGTATAAGTTAGGTCAGAATCAGGCCTCCTGGGGGGCAGTTATCGGGCCCCAGAGAGCCTATGTACACGCATGTATGTGCATGCATACATAAGCAAGATGAAGGGAGGCAACAACTCAAAATATAGCTATTATCCACACTGCAACACTACCATAACAAGCCCTGCCTGGGATGAGATTGGCTCCTGCAGTGCCAAGTGCTGGACAAGCCAGGAATAAAGCAAAGGTTGCTTCTGCGAAGAGCTGGCTCTCCTGTTTAGTGACAGATGTAACAGCTGATTGATATCAAAATGTGGGAGTGTGAAAGGATGGGATTATTATAGACACTTGCCTTTGACCAGTTTCACTGTGGGCACAGAGATACTGCTGGGCACAGAGATACTGCCGGACGCAGCTCACGCACTGGAGTCTAGGGCACTGCCAGGTCTGGTCTGTTACTTACACAGACTGACCGAGTGCAAGCATTGATCTCTGTGAGGCAAGGTTCTTTACGTCTCCCTGTAGACTGTTCCTTGGATACTGAATCGTTGTCCTTCTGGCTATGGATTAATTGTCTGCAGGAATTCGGCATCATTTGAGACACATTATCAGGATTGTTTCCATATTCTCAGCCCCAGTAGTTAAGCATATTAAATAAAAGAAATGAAGGATTATTTGTTTTAAGTATGGTTGAACTATTCCAAGATTTCAGGGGGGAAAAAAATGATCATCCTAATAGGTCCAGAGTTATAAATAGCAGCAGTGCATGTACCAGGGTAAACTCTGCATTCCTCTGGGTACTTGTAAGAAAAAGGATCAAGAGAATGTGAAACTCGTAAAATTTATGGTGGTCCTTGGATCGATGCGATGTGTTAGTAGACACAAGGCACATACCAAATGTGAAGTCGACTAGCCACTGAAGATTTATATCTCCCAGTATCCCTGTCCCGATGGCACCATATGTTTATATGGACTGCAGGTTTATTATTGGAACTTGAAGTTCTCCCTCATTGCTTCTTACTGGAATCTCGTAGGTTTTTTTTCCTGAAGGACACCGGGAGTAATCCACACTCCCACTTATTTCCTGGGTCTATTTTGGTTTAAAGTAAAATCCAAAATATGCATTCTTTTTTTCTTAGCATGGAATCAGATTCCTGAAACTAGAGAAGGGGAGCAGGCGGCAGCTGGCTACCTCATTTCCATATCTGTTGTTGCAAAACCTTGTCTTCATACACAAGGCTTTTACAAAAATTTACGTTTTCCTGGTACTGTACACACATCCCATCACTCAAACTGGGTGTAAAACAACTCCCCCGCCTGAAAAGCTGCCAAAAATCCTGGAGCATCCCTGGTCTGCAGCAGGAGTAGCCCTGAAAAGCTGTCAAAACAGAAGTGGGACTGGGGCAGACACGTTTCTCAAGCAGCATGGGAGCCCAGGGCACCCATGTGACACCCCAGTGACTCGTCTGATGCAGGGGTGTGCTGGTGGGGCAGAGCTGTCACCTGGCACAGCCCAGCATGACTGCACCGCGCTGGTGGGAAGGATACACATGGGAAATGCAACAGGCAAGAGAAGGTCCAAGTGTGCCGTGGGACATGACGTGCATCGGTGGCTTGGTGAGAGCCATGCAGGACAGAGGCACTGCCCAGCTCAGCGCCCTACTCTGAGCACGCAGGCAGCCAAAAGCATGCGCTGCGGTTCTGGCTACCTGTCCTTTGCAGCTGGGAGGAGGTAAGCCAGAATTTGCTGCAGGAAAATGAGCTGACTGTTTTCCCAGGCACTTGTTCCCAGGAGCCAGTGGCAGGTGGGGATGCCCTCGGGATGGCAGCCCCCGCAGACAGGGAAGGGAGGGTCCCTTGCACCCTCTGCTGAGACTTCAGACCAGCCAGTAGCAGGAAATGATATATCAGCACACCCTTGGGTCGTTGTGGTAACAAAATAATATTACATACTCCGTGGAGATAGGATTGTTGTGGTTAACCGATGTGTAAACCATGCTGTTAAGAAGTTCACATCATATTTTTTATGTCCTTTTTATTAGCTATGTTTAAGGTGATGCTTTCTTCTACTATAACCCAGGACTACATGAGCTTATCTCTTCTTCCTTGCAGGGCTGTTCTCAGGTCTCAGTTAACCCAAGAACAGAAATGCAGGCTTCTAGGGTATATCATCACCGGTGAATTTAAACATAGCCAGGGTCAGTTCCTGTGCCTCAGACAGGTGGTCTGCCCATTAGTGTCATCTCCACATCTCCATCCAGACTGGCCACATCCAAACAGTCAGGTGGGAACAGCCTCTGGCCCCTGTTAAATCCTCAGCTGTCCCCAGGGGAGCCCTGACCTGAACCATGCTACGGCTGCACTGCCAATTTACCATGTGTGATTGAGTTCCATGTCCTAAACCTGCAAACCTGGACCTTCAGGATGAGTTTAGTAGCACGGATGTAAACTCTGCTTTCTTCATGGGGACAAAGAGGAAACAGGAAAAACTTCTCACATACACAAATGGCTATGCTGCTTACCCAAAATGCTGTCTGCTACTACAGTAACCTGGCTGAAACCTGTTTAGGTTTGGATTTCACAAGTGACAAGAAGCTCTGCACATCACCACTGCAGTGACAGGACGTGCAAAAGGCAGCAGAAACCCATGGGCATCACTCTGGTGGCCCAGATCTACATGGGCTGTAGGTGCAGAGCCAGTGCTTTCAAGGAGGGCAGCACTGCCTGCAGTTTGGTCTGGGCCAAAACAGTGTCCCACCAGGTTAATGGCCCTGCTTAACGTTTTTGCCAAGATGAAGCCAGAAATACCTGATTTTTAACTTACTGGTGTAATGAAGACAGTCACACATGCTTTAAAGTTACATGTCTTATCCCAGGTACAGCTGTATCAGGAGGGCTGGGGAGGTCTCACCTGTTGGTGGGTTTGGTGGCCTTATGAAATACATCTGTGATCACACATGAAATGTTTGGAAGGAGTAGGGGTCAAGGCAGGGCCCACCTCAGGCTTGTACAAATAAATCCAGTGTCTCTCTCACCTTCCTAATTTTGTTCTCGTGCTGCAAAGACTCAAAGCAGCTTCCTTGTGCCAAATGAAAATGCACAGAGAGCAGCTCTTTGAAGTGATGTTTATTCCCTAGACAGGCAGCATTTCACCCCTTGGACCAATCTTCTAAATCAAAAATTGCCCAACTAGCTGAAGACCTCCTTCTGTTTCTGGATTAATGTGTTCAGCTCCTGTTGATTTATGGGACCTGTGACTTCATGCCCTCAATGTGTGCTCTGAAGAAAGTGAGTTTGAGCCAGAAACCAGGAGTTACCCGGTGAAAAACAAGGCAAAGGGAGATGGATTAAGTCCCTTTCTGTGCACCATGCCTGGGGCTCAGGTGCCCTGTGATGTCATGGTTGCAGGAGGTGCTGCTCCTTCCAGAGCATCCCTGTGCTGCTCAGCTGGGAGAGAAGAAGGGGAGAGAAGCCATTCCCTTTCTGAAGTGCTCGGTGCTTTCAATCCTGGAGCCCCCCAAAATCCTAAAACCCCAGCTGTGTGTCCTTAGCTGTCCCCAGCAGCCCCAGGGGGTTCCTGGGGTGACTCATTGCCTCCAAGCATCAGCTCACCAGCCAGCCCAGCCTGAAGGATGCTGCACCTCCAAGTTCAGCTCACACAAGATAAGGGGCTGTGAGAATACAGCCTGCTTGGAGTCACAGCATGGCCTGATCACGGACACCCTGTCTGATGTATTTGTCTTATCTGAGCAGAAAAAACACCACCTGCAGCTCTGCCCCAGCATAAAGGTAACCTGATTGATCCTGTGTGTCTGCAATTAGCAAGTCCTTGCAGACTTTCAACAAAGCCAGAAAGAAGAAAGAACAGTGATAAAGGAGGGACGGCTTTCTGCACACACTGAGCTGGCAAGGACACAAAGGACACACACAGAGGATTTAATTTATTTTTTTTTATAATTTCATCTGACATTCAGCAATTGTAACTTTTCATTTGAGAAATAAATGGGTTTGTCCTTTTCAGCAAAACTGCTGTGGACATATTATTCCCTTTATGGTGTGTTTTGCTGAATTCCAGATGTTGCTGTTTATTCAAGGCAAAGTTCATCCAAAGAAGGGTCAAGGGAAAAAAAAAAGGCTTTGCTGAAAGGAAAAAAAAAAAAAGAAGAAAGATTTTGGGAACAGAGAACAGTTTGTGTAGGTATCACTGTACTATGGAGCTTTACACTGTGCTGAATTATGGCAATGCAGTGAATCATTCTGGGGGAGTGAAAATGACTGTCAGTGCTTGCTTCCCCCATTAACCTTTTTTAATGTGAACTTGTAAAATAATATGTGGTCTGGGAGATGAGGAACAACTCACTGAGATAGCCTCCACAGGAGAAATAGCATCCTGATGAAAGAAGTAACCCTTTGCTTATCCAGTCTATTCCTGGGTTAAGTGCCACTCTGTACAGGCAGAGATGGAGCAACCAGGGGAAATATGTGATTAAAGATTTTGCTTATTTGGGTTATGCCCTATTTTTTTTCCTGATGAGATCCCCAGTGTGCTACGTGCTGGATGAAGCAAAACTCAATTCACACTAGAGCATGTATAGGATATATAGCTTATAACCACAGGCCTTGCTTGGAGATAAGAAGACAAAACGTTCTTAAGGCTCTTTCCTCGAGAATTACAAAAGCATTTCTTGCCTTTTAGCTATCCTTTAATCTTGGGAACAGAGGCAGAAGTGAGTCAGACAGTTGGCGCTGCACAGCCTTCCCACAGGAGGAGCAGGGGTAGAGGGAGTCAACATGGCTGTGGCACCCAGTAAATAGGGTATCTCTGCTTTTGTGTTTGCCATGCACCAGGCTGAAATGTCCAAGTGCTGCGTAACTCGGTCCCCACCAGTGATGCACACAAGATGTACCAGAAAAAAGCAATTTCCAGATGTGGCAAATGTTCAGTGCTCATAATCTGGGCTACCCAGTTCTACAGGTGCCCCTGCCCTTTGGGACAGACATCTCCATCCCCTCTCCTGACAGGGAACTAGTCCCTCTGGAACCAGCCCAGGAGGCTGTAGAGCAGTCTTGGGGTGGCTCTGAATAGCAAACGTCTGGGTATGGTCCTGTCTTGGTTTCGGGAGTGAGAAGATAAAGCCAAATTTAGTCACTTCAGCCTAACTACACTGAGCCTGCAAATTTTCTTCCAGTTTTGGCAGATTTCCTCCATAGTGGAAAGGAAAATAAGCAGAATAAAAGCAAGAGGATTGTTTATTTGCAGAGAAAATATGCACAGCAGTGGATATTGCTACCTGCTGTTGCTAGCTGAAGGCTGCTGAGATATTTAGCAGCCTCTGTGAACTAATTGCACTCCCTGGAACTGAATTTTCAGATCCTAATTTGGCTTTTCATGCCTGCCAAACCACCCCTGAGGGGTAACCAACCCCTGAAGAAGGAGATTTTGGAAGTGTGGGTACATTCTGCCTGCCCATCTACCACTGCGCTGGGCTGCTGCAATGAGGGACAGAGATGGAGAGAGAGTCTTCTCTGTGACCAAGGGGCATGGTGGAGAGGTTTCCTCCAGCCACTGGGAACTGGGAACTGCCTCTTCAGGAAGCCAAGAGGCTGATATTTTCCCAGTCCTATGAAAATAGAAATAGAAGTGTGTGGCATCATGTCTGAAGACACCTTATGCTGCGCTGGAAATGAACAGCAGTGCAAAATCAGCACAAAATACAAAAATTAGGTAGCTATCCCCTGGCCAGACTTAATGTTTGGCAAATTCCTGAGCAGCCTTCCCCTCCAGTAACCCTTGGAGCACTCCAAGAGCTTGTCAGGTGAGTTGGCTCTTACTGAGTTGAGCTCATCCTGTGCAGACAGACAGGAGGAATTAATCCCAGAGACACGTGCAGTCTGGGGGCCCTGTGTGTGTCATCAGCCCACAGCTCTCCCACCATCCTGCAGCAATCCTGGCAACCAAACACGACAGCTTTGGGGTGGCCTCAGCGTGGGTTTCTGGGAGCTGGCAGGAGACTGCCACACAGCAAGAAATGTCAATGATGCCAAGTGAAGGGCTCTTTCTAGGCTCTATTTGGCCTCATGTCTATCTCCATGTGAGACATCGCAGGAAGAAAGCGAGAGGATGTGTGGGTGCTGGGGGTGATCCCCTTGAAGCAGCACAGCTGAATTCTAAAATGTGAAGTGCTTATGCTCAGCCATAATACCTTCAAGTGCCTTTGGCCCTGCTTATGAAGAGGTTTGATTTTATTTCCCCTGGGAGTAATTTCTTCTTGCTCAGAAGAAGCTGAGGTGCTAATGGGTCGTTGTCTTTATGAGCCCTGATTCCTGCCACAAAACTGCCAAAATGGTGACTTGATGGGTCCCCAGGGCTTCTGTTTCCTTCAGGTTTTGTACCTCCTTAATTAAAAAAATAGACTTTTAAAATTTTTTTAATTATTACTATTTGGTTTGGCTGTCATCAGGGAGGGGGGAGGAGATACAACCTCTCCTCTACTTGCTAGCAGGAATATTTACCTATGGACATAGCCTAATCTGACTTTTAAGCAAACAGATCAATATTTGCTTTTCACCACATTGAAACTCGCTGTTAGCATTCCAGGTACAGAATTAATAAATATTGATGTTAGGGGCCAGAGATTTGACTGGTATATGTAGGTATATTCTGCTTCAATCTAGCAGTCAGTTTATTCCAGCAGATAAATTGTCCCTGTATTTTTCGTAGTTGTGCCAGATTTTGTTTCCAAAATGAGACTGCAATCAAGATAGAAAAGAAATGATAAATGGAAAATTACCTGCATGAGATCAAGGAATCAGCATGGGCACCTGGAGGGGTGAAGGCTAGATGCATTTTAGGGAAGGGAGTCATGGTACAGGTTGGGTTACTGCTCTTCCCTTGCCTGACTGCCTGAACCTACGTGTCTCGGGTTTCTCAAGTCACAAGATTATTTGTATTTGCTTACATTATAGTCTCTGATAGGAGCACTAATGCATCACTCCTTTTGTGCTTGCCATGAGGAAATAGAAATGGAATTAGACAACCTACAATCCACACAGAGAGGTAAGTAGAAAGTAGGAGATAACAGTATTGTTATACCTATTTATGGACTGGGAAGATTAAGGGAAGGAGATTAAGGCACATGCCTATGGCAGTCTGTGGCAGAGGGAGCAGTTAAAGACTGATGTTCTAAGACCCCATTAGTGTCCTCTGTACAATCACCTCTCCCCTGAGAACAACCTTATCTCATTGGGAGAAATTAAATTTGAGGGAACAGGTCTGATCAAAAATAGGGAGATATTTTGCAAATAGATGTCTTTTTTTTCTGTGAAAATTAGTAAAAGGGACCCAATAGATCTACCACAGGCATCAGTGTCACCCTTAATTAGCTGGTCCTGCAGGAGCTGGCGGAGCTGGACCAAGCTCCGTCCCCAATGCTGCCTGAGGAGACAAATGGTGAAATGCTCTTCCTGTATCACCAAGCAAGGAAAGTGAACACAAACCATCTCCACATCATTGGTTTGTGTTCTCTCTCCTGAGCACAAACCATCTCACCAGTTAGGACTTGCCCTGCTTCTACAATAGGGTGGTGAAAGGGGGATAAACTTCCTTCAACACACGTCCCAGCTAAGAGCACATATTTAGCTGTTGGGCAGCATTCAGCACTGTCACAACCTGCCCCATCCTGGAGTCATGCTTTCTGTGTGCAGAGCAGTCTGCAGTGGGAGAACAAAGGCTTGACAAAGCTCTGAGCAACCTGATCTAGTTAAAGATGTCCCTGCTTACTGCGGGGGGGTTGGACTAGATGGCCTTTAAAGGTCCCTTCCAACCTAATGCATTCTATGACTCTATGGTTCTGTGAAAAGCACAGCTTGCTGACATGTTCCATGCATGGTATTAGTAGGCAAATCTCAATTTTAGTTCATGGACACACATATTTGGATGACTTTCCCTCTATTTTGTACCATCCTGTACTCTAGTAATAGCTACCAACATCTACCTCTAGTAATATTAAGTAGCAGTATCACTGAGAATACCTTGAAGGCAGCTGCTGGTGAGTATTGCCACAGCCAAGACTAGGTGCTGGACTATCTTCCCTGGAGCTGTAAAGACCTTGCTGGGCAATTTGGTGGCCAAACTGGTGTCCTTGCATCATCAGACTTTATCTATAACAAGCAAACAGCATGGTGTCCCCTGCCTTCTTGCTTCCCTGCTGGATCCCACTGATGTCAGCTTGTGTTATGCTGTCGTACTGGATGGCGTCAGTGGCTGTGTGGTAACATGACTTGGGTAGATAGGGGTTGGTGATGGATGCTCCTAGAAATTGGAGTGTTGTGTACATTCCTGGTGCCAGCCAGGAGGTCAGGGTTCCTACAGCACTTCACCTTTGAAATTCAACTTGCTGCTGTTCCTGAACAACACTCACACACCACTTTTAGTTTAGCATGTCATTAAGCTTCTTAATACCATGGTGCCATCAGCTTAACTCATCAGAGAAGGGTTCCCTTCCCCTGATTCCCAAAATTCCACTTGAGTTCCCAAAATTATCCTGTCACACAAGTGAAAGACAGAGACTCTGAGCTGTACATTTTCCCTGGATGAAGTGGAGGGGGAAGCAGAGGGATTCTTCTCCACAGCCTGTCTAGGGTCACAGAGCTGGTTAGGAGTGGCGACGCGAGTTTAATCACCAAACAGAAAGGTCAGGAGCTGGAACATGTCCACTGCACAGTGCCACGATCTGAGAAGCCATTTAAGGTCTCAGCTAGAAAACAAACACAGAAGAGATAACCATGGATTACAAGGCTGTTTGGGATCCGCATACGTATACTGTTTTGACAGCAGAAATTATAAACAGATCATTTTTGCTGACCTGTACCCTACAATCTGTTTGAAAGCAATTCCTGTCTTTTATCTGAGAAACCAATGGTGGAAAACATTGCTTGCCTGGAAAATATTGTCTCGGTCGTCTCGTTTCTTGCCCAATGGTTTATTTCCTAATTCA
Organism: Laterallus jamaicensis coturniculus; assembly: GCA_022605575.1. Lineage (NCBI taxonomy): Eukaryota > Metazoa > Chordata > Aves > Gruiformes > Rallidae > Laterallus > Laterallus jamaicensis. Next base: position 769,073 of record JAKCOX010000050.1, read on the forward strand.
GATTAACCAAGCTAATACTCATACTTCCTTGGCACTGCTGGAGTGTGAGTCCCCATGGTGTTGTTGCTGAGTGTTTGGATGGGTCTGCTGATGAGTCAGAGCCAAAATGTCTGTGATGGCCTGATAAAAGGAGGATGACACTTGAGGCAACACAAATTGTGAGAGCACCATGTGTATCAGCCTATTCCACAATACTTTCACCTGAGGTGGAGGAGGAACATGGAAAAATGGAGATACAGGAAGGAAAGAGGCAATAGGGGAAAAAGCAGGGCATGGATCAGAGAAAACAGCCAGGACCCAGAAAAAAAAATTTCCAAAGCAGAGAAGAGTAGCTCCCATAGAGAAATATGCTCTGCTTTGTCCTGCTTACTAAACAGAAATGCCATGGGCTTCTCACACCTCTTTTAGCTACTGATGACAGCACAAGGAAACAAGGATGTTGCAGCATGTTGCTCCTCTCACTATCAGGCTGCACCTGCTGCTTGCTGTTCCCTTCTTGGGGAGACTGGCAAGGTGGTGGAAGAGGACTGGGGGTCCAGAGCATCCTTCCTGGCAGGCAAGGCCAGCAAGATGGTATACATCTAGGAGGTGGCAGATCAGACCGAACAGCTGAAGCTGTGTGACTGCCAGTGTCTGATGCTACAAGCAAGGCAGGAACTGTAAGCCGAGGAAGAAAAGTCACTCAGACTGCTAAAAGCTGATCCTGGTGTTTAGGCTGGTTTTGATCTCCTCCAAGGTGTGTAGGCAGTGGTCAGTGGTGCCTATATGGCAGCAATAGCATTCCTGAACCTGTGAGGGGCTGAGGATTTTGCTCGGTTAATTGAAAAGATTAGTCAAACCTGGCTGTAAAAGGACAATTGCAGCCATCCATCCAACAGCTCTTTTTACACCCTGTCATCTTGAAGTGTGGGTCTCTAGGGCTAAGGTCCAGCAGGCTCCAAGAAACCCCTCCCAGGGATGGAGCCTTTGTTAGACCTATGTCTGTGTCCTCCCAGCCATTGCACTGCCCAGTTAGCACTGAAAAACCTCCTTAAGGAATTATCATTGTAGACAATTTATTGTTCTGGATCACTGCCTGCTTCTCGCAGATGTACCTGTTCTCCCAGCACCTCCCCAGGCCCACCACTGGGCTTTCATTGTTACAGTTATAAGAGCGATTAAAGCTGCAGAGGACACACTTAGAGTCAGGCCAGGATGTTCCCCCCACCTTCATCCTGAGATGGGTTTTCATCTGCACCCTACTGTGTTAGAAATCTGAATCCATGGAAGATGTTTCTAATGTGAGAGTGACTGAGACCTTTTCTCTGGCTGTGTCTGGCCTACCCGCTGCTGACTGGACATAACTGCTCTCAGGACATGGTGGCAACTCAAATCGACTTCTCTCATTTCCAGAGCACTGATTTTGACCCCAGACCTGTGGTCTGAATTAGGGCTTTCCCATCTCTGACATAACTCAGCTGTCACTAGTACCTCCCCAGCTCCTGAGTACATGCCATCACTGCTGCTCTATGTGGTCAGCAGTTCACAAGCCCTGCTCCTCTCTCCAGCCAAATGTGCATTCAACTCTGCTGTGTAATAGGACATCATGAGACCCAGGTGGAGCCCTGGAATGTCTCATGGCTACACTCCTGTCCTATAAACAGGGTAGTTGCTTGTGAATGTTAGACGGTCTGAGGACAAAACCAATGCCAGCAATGGAGTTAATGTCCTATTGATATGGAAGGCTCCAGACCTGCACCCTGGTCCTATTTAAGTTCCTAAACCTGATGTGACCCAAATTACCTAAATTCAGTAAGCTATGTAGGAAAAACACGAGTCTAAGTCTCCCTAGAAGATGGACCCATACCCTGGGAGGACTGCAGATCCTACCTTAGGCTCCATACAAAGTCCAAGGGCTCTTGATGGTGGAGGGAAGACAGTGGGCTGAATCCCCTTCACCCGATCCAAGGGTGCTCACAGCCACCAGGCAGTGCCTGTACTGCCATCTCTGTGGTCTCTCGCTCCCTGATTTTTCTGAGACACCTGGTTCAAACCTAAGCAGTCACATTTTTACCGGGGCATCTTCTATGTCACCAGTTCTTATGGAGCAGGGTCTGGGCAGGAAACATCTGCTTCGGAGACTGGCAGCAGCCTGAGAAGTCAAGTGAGCTCTGGCAAAATGGGGAGCAAACACGTCCAGCGCATAACAAAGCAGCATCTGGTAGCAAATTCCTCCTATAGGAAAGCAAACTGAATTTTACCCTTGTATCCTCAACCCCTCTGTTTTCCAGCTAGGCCCCAATAATTTGAAGCATTCCAAGCATGCAAGGAAATACTGCTGACATCAGGCAGACAGAGACTGGGGAGAGGGGATGGAGCTCAGGAAGTCTGTGCCCCTGACAATGAAACAAATGCTGTGTGGAGAGTATATTCTGGGTCATAAAAGGGTTTCCCCAGTGCGCAATCTGTCTGAGACAATTTTCTATTTTAAGTGTCCTGCTGTAGCCTGAGGAAGGGGCAGTGGAGCACCGAGTGAATCATCCATCCTGTCGGAGAGAATCCCGAGGTGGGAGATTTCCTGCATTCGTAAAGTAAACAAGACACACAATTGTTGCTGGTGCCAGAGGGGAACCCAACAGCATCTAACAGGGACCTTGATGAGGTCATCCAGGAACCCAGATGTAATGCTTATCTGCTATTAATTCCTCACACCCAGAAAAACAAGCCACAGGCTCTCATGCTGATGAGTATGTTATGCTGGAGTATCATAGAATCATAGAATGCATTAGCTTGGAAGGGACCTGTAAAGGTCATCTAGTCCAACCGCCCTGCAGTAAGCAGGAAAACCTTTAATTAGCCATTGAGCATTTCAGTGGAATCACAATATCACAGAATCACTAGGTTAGAAAAGACCTTTGAGATCATCAAGTCAAACCATACCTGTCCTTTAGCAAACCATATCCCCAAGCATCTCATCTACCCATCTTCTATATACATGGACGGTTAGTGACTCAACCCCCTCCCTGGGCAGCCTGTTCCAACCCTTTTGGGGAAGAACTTTTTCCTAAAGTCTAGTCTGAACCTGCCCTGGTACAGCTTGAGTCCCTCATCCTATCACCTATTGCTTGGGCAAAGAGACCTACCTCTCTAAAACCTCCTTTCAGGTAGTTGTAGGGCATGATAAAGTCTCCCCTCAGCCTCCTCTTCTCCAAGATAAACATCCCCAGGTCCCTCAGCTGTTCCTTGTAAGATTTGTTCTCCAGCCCCTTCACCAGCCTGGTTGCCTTTCTCTGGACTTGCTCCAGGACCTCGATGCCTCCCTTGTAGTGAGTAAGCATCCCAGGGAGCATAGAAAAGCAGTATGTACGTCTGCAACCAGAAACACTGCAGTCAGACATGCTAAATGCTGATCTGGTAAAACTTCAGAGCACTGATTCAACTGCATACACATCATTTTGATCAATTAACTTTTTATGGGCAGGTTTTATATTAGACAGGACAGTTTTAATTTGTGTCAATCCAGCTTCATGTCAGATGGAGAAGCTGTTGGAGATCACCTAGTCTGTCAGGCAGAGAATATCCTACCAATGCAGTTTCTGAGAACTTTTTCCTAGTGAGTACCACTTGCAATCATTTTCTGTAGCAGGTTATGCTAACCACAAAACCTATTTCCATCTATTTGACTAAGCTTTGCATGATCTCTAAATCAAGCATTATATTTATCTATGCACTTTTGTTACATCCCTTGCTATAGTCTTTTTTTTTTGGTTGTTCATTAGATTAGAGAAGTACATTTCTACTTGAAATATTTGGTAAACAAATGGGGCAAAATATCTTTGCCTGCAAGTGTGCTACAGACACAGTCCTCACTAATGGTGTCTTTATGGAAGACGTTTGTAAACGGTTGACAGGAGAGATGGGATTTGTCCAACCAACTCCAGATGTTCACACTGTGAATTTCTGCATATGAGCTAAGCGTCTAGACTGATTTTATAGTCAATGGAGAAATACAGGCACTTCAGGATGCATTTTTCCTTACTCTAATCCTAACGGCTCTGATACTGCACCCTGAAAGTCCCTGCTGCTTTCCACTGCTGTAAAGGGAACCTGAAGTCACTAGCGCTGATGCAGATGTCCAGTCTATGTCTGCACTAGAAAACTAAAATGCCAGGAATCATTTTCTGGCACTGAAGATGAGAGGTAAGGAATAGCACTAAATGGTCCTGCTTTCAAAAGTAGTGAGGTTGCCCCAAAACTGACCTGAGCCCACCAGGCCTTTGGGACAGAACAAGGTGGCCTGGTCGAAATAATGCTGGGAACTGTTTGTTCTAGCAGCTGGGATGGTCTAGCAGTGTGGATTCCAAGCTACAGAAGGAGACCATGGTAGCTGGCCCAGGAACAGACATGTAATAGACATGCAGATTAAGAGAAATGAACCCTTGTGAATATCTTGGAGGTGCTCAGGTCTTCTTCTCCTGTTTTCACTGCTGTAAATGAGCATGATTTGGTTGCTGCTTGAATGGTGTTTCTTCTGCAGGTTCTATGGTTGCTGGTTAATATTTGGCTGCTCTGACCTTTCTAGTCCTTTCTGAAGCGTGAAGGTATTTTTTGTCAGCGCCCTCCAGCCCTTTTCACAAGTCATGCAGGAAAAGGATGGCTCATTTGCCTCTGTAGAGATTTCCCTAAATTGATTTCCCTCCAGTGGATTTGTGCTGATGGAAGGATTAAACTATTCACTCAGTGATTATTAAAATCACAGGGGATAGGATTGCAAGATCAAGTAATGCCTTTGCTAAACCCAAAGGGCTTCCCGAGTGAACTTTTGCTGCTCCTTTGATGTCAACACATGGCTCTTCTCATCCATACCAGAGCCAATTGCAAATTGCACCCCCCAAAGCAGCAGCATCCTTTTGCAAAACCTCAGTCTGGCTGGAACATTAGCTGTCAGTGTGATGGGAAAATCCCATCCTTTATCTAGATTTGCACAGTTTTACACCCACATTTTACATGGTAAAACTTGCTTATTTGTAAACTACTTCATTAAGTTTTCTCATTTTCTACCTTTCAGTGGTCCTCTCTTGTGCCTGCAAGACATAAGTATCATTGTCACCACAAGCTATTGCTGTGGGTATGTTCCATGTATGCTAAAATTACCAAAGGCAGGTTCTGATCACCGTTTTAGTCGTGTGACTGTAGCATGACCATGGCCAGAGTCTGTCTGCTAAGGAAATAACACCTGAAATAATTTAAAGTATTTGGGGCACCTGATTCTTTGCATTTTTTTGGCTTTAGCTCAGTCGTTTCAATGAGACTTCTCCACAGAATGGCATAAATAAGAGGGAAGTCTGACCCCAGACATTGAAAATGAACAGAAATGAAAATAAAACTTAAAGGCATGGAATGGATGTTTCAGTTAAACAGCAACATAAAAAGTAGCAAAAAAGTAGCAAAAAAGTGATGTGAGAATCTAATGGGAATCCAGAAATCCTGACATGGCATTACAACTGGCTGGTTTTGTCTCTAAAGTCTTTAATTTTGAATTACTGAGTATTTTTATATACATCTTTTAATATTTTTATATGACTTCTCTTCCATGTAAAAGTTCCGGGTTTCAATTACTTTTGTAGCGAGTGGTTAGATTTCATTCCTGAAGCTTTAAAACAGAAGAAAAGATACTGATAGGGAGAGCACTAATATATATCACTGGACAAATTCCTAAAGAGAAAGTGTTCTTTGAAATGTGTCTGCAGACCAATTTTTCCACAAATGAGAGGTGCCATGAAAAATGATAATCCCTATTAATTAAATCTTTTTGTGCTAGAGAACAAATGGAGGCACATCTGAAGGCTGAAGGGATTTGTAATGTGACTCAGTCTTTTTTGCCTCTAGGTCACCACTTCAGAGTTGGTATGGGCTAGCAGCAACTGAAAGTCATTATTCTCTGACAGCTGTCTAGAGACCCCTGGGAAATGAGTGTGTGTTATCCCGCTACCAGTGGTAGTGACTGACGCAGCATCAAGTAATCTATCCTCCCTGCAGGGGATAATTGGTATTTCCCTCCATGACAGCAAACAGAGAAACTGTAGCTAAAACAGGCATAAAGCAAAATTATCATCCTGTACCACAGCATCAGCCCAATTAGCATTTTCAGCCCTCCTCATGCTAATGGTTTGTGCACCATGGTGTGTGGACATCAAACATGGGCGGTGTCAGCAAGATGGCCTAGTACCCCAGGCCTGGCATCGCTCTCCTCATCGGTAACGCTCACATGGAAGGAAGAGCTGGGGAGAGGAAGGGACGTGAATCTATCTAACCACTCCCTAGGATCTGCCATTACTTCGTACCGTGCGTGCTGTCTGTGACAGCACAGTTTCTGCTTGTTTCTGTGTATGAAGCATGGGCAGAAAGCAGTATAAATAACCTCTCGGTCAGTTTCCACCTGCTCGCTGTCTGACTGCCCTGCATCCACTTCTGCCCTCCTGAAACTTTGGTGCTGTTTCTTCACTGGTAGCATTGGCATGGGAGCATTTGGCTCCCGTGCATCTGTGAGCAGGTGGCCATTTTACGAGGGCACAAGGCAGCTTTAGATGGGCCACTGTGGTAAGATATCCACAAGCTTTGGATGAGGGAAAGCTGTGAGAATGCATTTGGGCCTTGCTGTCACTATGCATTTTTGCAAATATTTTGCCATTTTTAAAAACAAAAATTTGCAAAGAACATGTCTCCATCACATTTTTTGGTCCAGTACTAAAACAACTGGGGTCCAACCTCTGCTGGGGTTTCCTGTTATTTCCCTGGTGGAGGCTGACTTACAGGGGAATCTGCATCCAGAGATGCTGTCAGACTTTGTTTCCCATGTTTTTCCAATCTGCTCGCTGTGCCCTGAGCTGCCTTCATGACTGATGCAGCCTTCTCCAGACACTGGCTTATTTAATTCAAAAATAAAGTTCAAGCCAGATGCATTGCCCTTCTGAGAGGCCTGTTTTCCTCCACTGCCTGGAAGCTACTTTGAATGATGTGGTCAGACTTAGATGTGTACCTTTGAGATGCCTAACAGAAGGAGACCTGCATCTTAGCATGTGCATCTCTAGACAGCATTGACAAAATTGAGCCAATATTCAGAAGAAGCAAAAAACCCAAAAAACAACAGCAAAGAAATGCCCAAATTTTGGAGACCTGGAAAAATATGTTAAGAGAGTTAAAGTGATCAGTTTGCTTTATACTGGAAAAGAAGATTTAGTCAAAATTCAGTTACAGTCAATAAAAACATAAAAAAGTTAAAGAGCTTTTTTAATCTAATGGAGAAAGACGTGACAAGCAGCAGTGGTTGGAAACTGAAGCCTGACAAATTCAAGTGCAGTCTTATAAACTGTAAGTCCCATAAAGCACTGTGCCACCAAGGGAAAATGAAGTTTAATGTTGATCCTGACTCAAAGCAGATCATTGTTGGGAGGTGACAGCTGTGTCACCAACTGCAACAAGCCTTTAAACACTGGGAGAATCTGAATGTTGTGGTCAGACTCTAAGCATGCTCAACTGGCTAATGCGTGGCTGAGCAACCACAGTCCAAATAAGGGACTCAGTTGCATATTAATAATAATAGGTCCCTGGTACCATTTGAGGAGTTCTGGGAAGTCTAAGATATCCACACAGGACTGACCTGCCCTGAGAGAAGACCTATGGTAGACCCTTTTGGAGTAGAAAGGAGAAATTAGGAATGATACATGAGGGAATCTGCAAGGGTTCCTCATCATAGACTATGATGAAGAGGTGGTTGGTTCTAGTTGCATTTGTCTAGAATCCTCTTACAGCCAGTGGAGCACTGTAAGTAGGCTGTCCAAAAATGGGGGTCTAAAATAAACCTGATGAACCATAACATGAAAACACCTATTTGTGTCCTTACATTGCAGAAGGAGAGCAGGGAAATTGGCTCAGTTATCAATATCTTGCCATAGGTATCTAACGCTAAGCAAGGTGAATCCAACATTCAATGAATAAACAAAATGCTCTGCTACCATAGCAAGATTTCTACATATTTTCCTGGAGACTAAGTTGCAAGATTTTAATTTTTCAATCTGAATTTTGGACAGCGATAAACAACAAAAGGCCAGAAATTCCATGTTTTTCCTTAGACCAAACTAAACAAATAAGCTAGGTTATGAAAGCTACTCCAGCACTCTTAGTGGAAAAAAACGCATACACCCACTGAAATCTGAAGCATTAATTTCTCTCTCAGAAATATCCCAGACCAACTTGTGAAGTTTGATGAATACATAGCCACTGATGTGTGAGCAGACTTTTTGCTACTCCCCAGAAATCTCTTTATTTGAATATGGATTCCCAGCAGTTAGACAAGCCCATGCCAACACATGTGCGGTTGAGCAATATCCAGGCTTGAGGCTCTGAAAGTTGCTAAGCAATACATAGTGAAGCAACCAGGAAAGAAAAGGCAAGGTAGAAATAAACCAACCCAAAGTAAGGAAAAGACCAGAAGATCATGTGCTCCAGTGACCTTTGATGTCTGCTGCTGTAGCTAAGGCAACATGAACCTCCCCTAACCTTGCTTGGCCTCTCCAGTCATAACAGATGATCATCCCTTTTTAATGACTGTACTTTCTACAGTCCTGCTAAAGATTAATTTCATAACCTAGGGCTGAATCATGAAGGAAAGTGCAGGGAAGTGGCGCCGAAGACAAGTGTCATGACCAAGGCTGGTAGAGGAGTGGGACACCAAAGCCAGGCAGTGCTGGGCAGGGCACTGGCACGTTGCCCCTGTGCTCACCAGGCACTGTAGGAAAAGCACGTTGAACCACACCCTGCAAATGCAGCCTCTGGAAGAGTTAGAGTTGCAACTGAGAAAGGGAACACAGAGGTCAAGATTATTTTGAGAGACCTAAAATTAACTTCCTTCTTTCCTGAGTCACTGTGAAAACATTGTTTGTTTGCAGGCCTATACCTTTAAAGGTGTGTTTACCTGCTGTACGTGCTGGTCAGACTTCAGAGGGTGGACATACTGAAAGAAAAGGCAGTATCTGAATCAGTCATGAGTGGGTCTTTTTGGACAAGCAGTTTATCACATCAAATTGACCAAATTAAATTGCTGAAACAACAGGCCAAGAGATGTCCTTATTGTCCCTAAAGGAAAGTGGGCCATGGTCTGGGTCATGCCATTTCTTCTTCTCTTCGAGTAGTGGTGAGGATGGTTTTGGGTAAAATCCTAAATTTCTTGATAGAGTTGTGGGGAAAATGTACTCAAGTCGCTGCCCGGAAATTTCAATATCAGGTCTTCAACCTGGGCAACTGCAGCAGCTGTACTATTAAATTGCTAAAAAAATGGGGTTCAGGTTTATCTCAGGTTAACTTGTTCTTTTTAAACAAATTCTGGAACCTCAAGGTCAGCATGAGCTCAGAACCCTCTCATGGTTGGAGGCCAGCAGGGCTTGGTGGTTTGGACCCAGCCAGACCATGCTGACTGCCCTCAGGAACAGAAAACAGGCCGTGGCCATTATTTTGTTTGCTCTTTAGATGAAACTGTGATGTCTGAGCACAAATGAGACTCACAAAAGTTTGTCAAAGCCCTGAGGAAATATGTGTATTTTTAAGGTGTCACTGTGCTAGCAGGTGTTGCCTGCAACTCCCTTCTCCCTCACAGGCTTCCCCTAAGATGATTAACCATTTAAAACAATACTGTCTGCATTAGGATTTTAATACTTCATCATAACTCATGGAGTGTCTCTAGAAATTGAAATAGTCCTCAATCAGCAAAAAATGTTGCCCTGGCCCCACTGGGGATGGAGGGACAGGTGGCAGTGAAAGGTAACAGGAGAGGGTGGCAAGAGCTCACCACGTTTTGGTCACCCTCCCCTGCTGCTGATACCTCACTGGTTTCACTCAAGGTGCAGAGCATGCCTTAGTCCTGATCCTTAACCACCAGCTCTCATTTTGTGCCCATTTCCCAGTGCTCAGGGCAATCTGCTGAGGAACTGCAGTGAGGAGTTGAGTCCTTGAAGCACAGACCCTGGATCTACTTTTGTAAGTGCTGTCATCTGAGCTGGCTTCAAGCTGAGCTATTCCAGATTGTCATGGAGAGAGTACAACCACACTTGGGTTTGTTTGCTGAGTGGTCAGGGTGCTTTGAGAAATCTCACAGGATTCGCGTCTTGACAGAGTCAAGCAGATGGATGTGTAACTTCTGCCTTAGCCCCAAGGTCCGTGAGCCCTTGACCTTGGGACTAAGGCAGAAGTTACACATCCATCTGCTTGACTCTGTCAAGACCAGAGCACCTTTTGGGCAAGCTCCCTTGTAGATGGTGAAGAAACTGTTCTGATGTAGATGCAGAAGCTAAACCACAAGACACTAATAGAGTTTAGACGTCCCACAGTGAGGCTGGAGTTGCAGGCTGCAGTTCTAGATCTAAAAATTCCCCACTTTTGGGGAACTTTGCATTGCATCTGCTCTTCTTAGGGTCACTGCAGTTCAGAGTGTCCCTTAGCTACGGATACAGCATCATATCATGTCAAAGTCCTCATCTGAGCCCCATGGTTGAGTTTTCATCCTTTGCCTTGTGATGATGAGAAGATTGCTGGCTGGATCCCACCCAGTTGCGGATGGAGATCCTGTCTGCGGCACATGCCCAAGGACTGGAAAGGAGAAGCATCTCTCAATGGCTGTCATCCAACTTTTCAAAGCAGAAGGACCAAGGGAGTCATGTGGAACCTAAGCAGAGTCAGCATTTAAAGGGCTTCAGAACTTAAATCATTGGCAGTCACTTTTTAAAGTAGGATAATTAATTCTCCCTGCTGATCGCTTCCATGATGCGCTCCACCAAAAATGTGTGCTGTTTTGTAGGCTATGTAAGAAGGTAACAATTTAGGAAGAAAAGGTCCATGAACAGCCTAACCCAGAAGAATGAAATGGCAATTATTGTATAGTCAGACAGCATGGAGCCTGTACTTTTAATGCAATTAATTCTGTCATGGCTTAATAAATTCATTACACTAGCGTAGTCAAGACTGAAGTTTAACAAGCACGATGATGAGGGTTCTTTTGTGTTTAAACATATTAGCATGCAGATTCTTAAAGGGAAATTTTGCCTACTCTGAGGCCTTGGCAGCTGTATAATCAAAAAAAGGTGCCTACAAAAATATTCTTTTTTCAGATGTGATACTGTTATTTTCTTGCTTTGCATATGCCTCACAAAATCGGATTTTTTTTTTTAATTATTTTTTAAATTATTTGGACCTTTAGATCTTCTAATACTCTGAAATCAAAAAGAAAATCTGCTGCTTTGCTGTGCCTTTTTGTACTGTAAGAGCAGAGCTTTTGCAGGTGTTCACCACACCTTAGAGAACCAAAGGAGACTCTTGTATCTTGTAGAAATATGGTTCCAATGCAGGGTGCAATGTCAAAGGGTTGAGAGAACACAGTAGGCATTTTGGGTGGGAATCACCCAAACCACAAAAGCTTAGCATTGAGTTGTAGTCATTATTAAAAGAGGAAGGCAGTCCTCATCTTCCCTTCCCTGGCTCCAGCCTCTCATTCTCACCAGGCTACCTGTGACATTTTAGGGCTCATGCAGTTGTACCCTCAGGGAACAGATCTGATTGAAAACTATCTCAGAAAAAGTTGTCTTCTGATGGATCAGGTCCCTGAACGGACGTACTGCACATTTTCTTGCTCTTATGTTCCCCTTGCACCAATCATCATCTGGTGAATCATGGATTTATCTTCATTAGTAAATGCTACGTGGCTTTGTCTTTGTTAGTCAATGCTAGTATGTCCAGCAAATAATTCTTCCTTTTGTTTTGGAGCAGGATGGGAGCACCAAGGCAGAGAGGCAGAGGGACATTCCAGGGTGCCTGAGAACCAGTCTGTGTTTCTCAGCCTAGGGCTGGATATGAAGGCACAGTGCATTCTTAAGGGACATGAAAAGGCTTTGCAGAAGTGAGGTGTTAAGAACCTTACTTGCCAACACAGGCTCACTCCAATGTAATACCTGCAAAAATGGTAAAAAACTCCTGACACCTGGGTTCCCATGGCTTAGTCACCATCTCAGAGGTCTCAGTGCTCATTTTAATTTGTTAAATCTGAACAGCTAATGAGCAAGGTGAGAGATGTACCAGCCACAAAAGCCAATAGATCCAAATGATGACTGTTGCAGTTTTGCTCAGCTGGTTTCTGGTGCAGGAGGGGAACTGCAGGGGTGGCTTCTGCAAGAAGCCGCCAGAAGTTCTCTGCAGGCCCCACAGAACAAACACCAGCCGGCTCAAGGCCAGAGTCATTGCTGACCAAGACTGAGCCCATCAGCGATGGTCACAGCACCTCTGGGAATCACATTTAGGAGAAAAATAACACAAGCAGCCGCTTTTTGCCCCCAGATAAGGGAGTGAGAAGATGTAAGAAACTGTGCAGACAACAAAGCTGCTGAAGGGGAGGAGGAGGTGCCCCAGGTGCCAGAGAGAAAGATGCCCCTGCAAGCCCATGGAGAAACCCATGGTGGAGCGTGTCTCCCCCCGCAGCCCATGGGAAAGGCTGAGGCCCCACCTGCAGCCCCCGTGGAGAGGCCCCACACTGGATGGAGCAGATGGAGACATACAGGAGATGCTGTGACCCATGTTGGAGCAAGCCTCTGCCAGCACTTGCAGCCCGTGGAGAGAGACAGAGACACAGAGATGAGCGAGAGAACCACACTGGAGCTGGTTTGCCGGGGGTCGGGGAATAGGGGGTGGGGGGGTGGATGGGGGCAGGGACTGGGCAGGTGTGTGACTCTGTGGTGGACCAGGCTGGAGCAGTCTGGGCCTGAAAGACATTCTATGATTTATGACTGCACCCCATAGAAGTGATCCATGCTGGGGCAGCTGGGGAAGAGCTGCAGCCCCATGGGAAAGGACTCATGTTGGAGAAGTTCACGGAGGCCTGTCTCCCGTGGGTGGGACCCCATGGTGTAGCTGGGGAAGAGCGTGAGGAATGTCCCCCCCAGGTAAGAAGGAAAACAACTTCTGAGGAACTGACCAAAACCCCTTCTTCAATACTGCTGATCCTGTCTTGGGGTGAGGGAGCTACGCTGTGACCCCTCAAATTCCCTTTCAAGCTGATTTTCTCTGTTGCTGTTATTCCATGGAAATTTGTTAGAGAAAATTGTTTTCCCCAACAAGTGATGTGCAGCCAAGCAGCATTTCTGGGGGTGCTGTAGCACCTTTGCAGTGCATGGCTGCTTGAAGCAGAAGTGCAGAGTGCACAGACACAGCACAGGAATGCAAAGCTGGAATTTGACCAAGAACCTTTAATTAACAGTGTAGCTCTAGAGAAGGGTGTCCCACAGTCCTTAAGGACAGCAAACCGTCAAGGCCTCAGTTTAAGTGTCTGATCTGACAGAATCATGCTTAGTGACTTCTGCTAGGGATCTGATTATGTGGGAGCTGTTTTTGCAAGACTCCCAAAAGACCATCAATTGTATGCCTTGATGATACATTTCCGTGCAAAGAAGACTCACTCCCTAGCAAGCCAGTGCCAACTTGTCTATATCAAATGTACCCAACCAGTTAGCAGCAATTTTGCTCAGTAATTTTGCTCAGTAAACCTTGATCCATGATGTCTGCCATAGTTTGGAACTCTAAAAACAAATGCATCATCTGCCAAATGGCTTTTCTTATATGAATGCCATGGAAATGCATATTCTTTATTGCAGTCCTGCATTTCATCTGCCATCTCTAGAGTGATAGATCCTGTCTAGGTAATTGGAGAAAAGCATGCCAAGAGTTATCTCATTGTAAACACATTAGGAGCTGAGATAAATCCTGGACCAGCCAAGCTCACAGCAAACGAAACAGCAGATAGAAAGTTTTCTAGTCCTACAGAGGTGGTGGAGCTGACTCTCCTATTCATATATGTGTGTGGATACATACATCTGTACAGGCACACAGAGAAAACTAGTTTCTCCTGGTAAATCTTTGTCCATTGTAAAACATTTACAGTAGCCTGGCACCATGTGTTGGGGCTGGGCTGAAATTGCTCCTCTTGCAGGGAGAGGTGAAATCAGAAGCAGACCCCACAGTGGGAGAATGCTCCTGAAGGAGGAGGGGTACAGACCCAAAAGAGAACATGGGAGAGGAGGAGGCTGTGCTACACCCACGCTCTCTCCTCTTGCATGAATACCAAGGAGAGGCAGAACCAGGCATGCTTCGTAGGGGAGACACTGCCTTTGGGTCATTTGCTTCAGCATCTCACAGTATTTTTGAGGCCATAAGGGGCAACAGCTGGTCTTATTTTGCTTGTGCTGGCATTTCGACACAAAAACCTTCCTGACCATATATAGACCATTTTAGTTTGGGAATAGGTGATTCCCCAGGGCAAACATGATCTGGATTTCTAGGCATGTTTTTCAAGGACAAACCTATGGCTTCGTGAGCACTGATACATCAGTCAAAAAGGGGATATAACACACCCCGAACTCTCAAAAATCACACCAGATCCTTTCCCTTTGTGCTCAGCTATGCATCGCTATTCCTCCTTCATTCTCACCTTGAGAGCTGCAGCTGGTCCTGCAGAAACAGCTCTGCTGCAGGCTCCACGTTTCAATGAGTCCCTGCTTCACAGTGCTGCTTTAAGGAGGCCCTGGGGCAATCTGGGCATTTTGGAGGGTCTTGGAGAACTGAAGACACTACAACTTCCTTTTACATCATCTGTCACACTGCTTGAGTTAATGTTAGTATTTGCTATGTGCATTTGCCACAAACAGTTCCTACAGGGTAGGAGAATTAGCCAAGCCCCAGTGGCATTATCAACAAATAATTTTCACTCATTTTTCTCTGGTTTTGAGGCAGTAAACAAAGATGTGATCTGGCAAAAAGCTTTGAGAAGAAAGACTGTATTTCTGATCCAGCCAAGACTTACATCATCATCTCCAGGAATTTCTCTTATGTGAGGAGCACAGAGCAGCTCCTCTCTGGAAGGTTAATAGGGTTATTTAAACTTGGGTCATTTTACACAGCTGGGCAAATGAAAGTGGCAAAACTGAGGAGTCAGTAACCTCTGGCAGTGAGACTGGAAGGGATGAAAGGGCAGGATGACTGGAGCTACAAACCGCTGCTGACTGCCCCTGGCTGAAATAGCTGCTCTGATTGACGCCTGCAGCTTTCTTTCCCGTCACTCGCTCAGGGGTGGAGTTATGTGCATGACCAAGAGGCTTCCCAAGCCCACTGTCTCTTCCATTTGCACCACTCATTGGGAAATAACACTGGAAAAGCCTTAGGAGTAATTTCTGGTCTTCAGCATGCCACAGGAGCTGCCCCAGGTAGCAGAGGTGACACCAGAGAGCTCATCCTGAAAAACTGTGGAATGTCAGCAGGGAATGGGTGGGAGTTGGGTCTGGTTGCACATTCCTCAGCCCTGAGTCACCCGGGGCTGCCTGCTGACCCCTAACCCTGCTTCAGCCCTGGGTATGATTTTCCTGCCTTACTTCAGTGAGAGAGGGTCTTCTCAAAGACAAGTGATGAAAAGCAACCACTGAGGTCTATAAAACACCACTCTACGGCGCTGCTGTGCAGGGAGGGCTTCATGGAAGATGGATGGGGCTTGGTAGGAGATGGTTCACAAAGGGGATTTTTGCCTTTCCTCCCCAGCCCGTGGGGCATGGAGGGTGGCTCAAATAGCATGATATTTTTGCAAGGCAGTGGTGGCAGATGTCTGCAGAGCATGCAGTGAGAGGTTTCAATCTTCATAGGTTATCAGGGGATAATCCACGACCGTTAGATGATTAGCTGGGTGCCTTGCTAGCTGCTGGTTCACAGGCAGTTCAGTATTTTGGAGGCAGCTATGAGCCTATGCAGCTGACAATTTAAGGCATCATCTGGGAACCATTTCCTAAGCAGATGACACATGCAAGCAGCCAGCACAGTCCCCAGTGGGGTGCGTGCTGCACATGCCCTCGTGTCCATCCAGCCCATGTGTTCCATCTAAGAAAACCTCATTAAAATGTTTCTAGCAACAGTTGTTAGAGAGTTGTAGAACATGAAGTACAATATTGAAGGTAGCTCCATGGCTGCTCAATCCATATGTCTGATACTGTCAGTCAGGGATGCATGACTTGTTTTGCAGAGGGAGGGTGTACATTTGCACAGGAGTTTCCAGCATTCTCAACAAGGTGCTCAAGAAAAGGCCAAGACCCATTTCTGGCTGCTGACTCCTGCGAGTGGGATAGGCCCATAAGACCATTCTGTATTTCTCCTAGCTCTTGTCTGAAGAACTTCTTAGGCTGGGTTTTTCCCTTAAAAAAAGGAAAAAGACTTTTTTTTGTTCTTGTGTAAGCAAGTATTAAGTAAAGAGAACTGAAAATTGCCAGATTCATTGTCCTGCTGCAAGTGCATCACTAATTAGTCTTGTATAACTGGAGCAGATGTTGCTTTTTTTCAATGATTCTGCCTGTGCTCAGAGTGCAAACAGAACATTTTGCAGTGATGGTGACAGGGGTTGATGCTAGTGGGGCTGTATATGTGCCTGAAAGTTAGATACCTGCTTAAACAGTCATGAAGGCTGCAATCCCAATTGACAGGTAAATTAATTGGAGTAAGAAGACAATTTAGACTGTTTTTCCAAAGAAGGGGAGCTTTAGTCTTCATCCTTCCCTTACCAGCCTGAAAGGATATAATTGTCTCGGAAGACAAGCAAGCCATATTCCAGATGTCCAAAGCATTTCAAAGAGGATGTTTATTAATGGCCTGGGGACTGAAGATAAACAGGCTGCACAAAAATGACCCCCACGACACAATGGTGAGGTTAACCTTTGCATGCCAGAGGTCTGGGTAGCCCAGGAAGGGGGCTGATAGGGGTGCACAGGCTGCAGAGCTGGTTTCGGGCATGCAGCTTAGAGCTTCTCCTTAAACCCTCTTAACAGGTAGTAACAAATTGCAGTGCTGCAGATGAGGCACGCAGGTCTGCTGGAGAAATGTCTTCTCCTATTGTTCGCTTACACAATCAATTACAACGAGAGAAAACTGTGGCCTCATCACTCATGTCAAATGGAGCAACCCATCCATCTTTGTGTAACAAACACTGTCTTGAGGACAAAGGGAGGTTTTACCAGCCCTTCCTTTCGGACACGCGTAATTTATAAATCCACAGCAATATTTTTGCTGGATCAACACCCGTGTGAAAGCAGCAACCGCAGTAAAAGAAATCTCTTTTCCTTAGCTTCACATCCCCCCAGTCAGCACATAAACCCTCCCTGCTCAAGATCAATAATATATGTACTGAGCAGGCTGAGATCCAGCTTCCTCCTTCCACACACACATATTCCCGTAGGGAGAGCCCAAATGAATCAAATTCCATGTCTGAACTATACAGCACACACTGAAACCCAAAGAGTCTGGGCTCCGTGATAGCCATGAAGGAGAGATACTTGTGTCAAGGACATGTTGCTAAATGCCCTTCCTGCCAGCCCAGTCGAAGTGGGGTCAGTCCCAATGGATTACACACATCACAGGTATGCACAGGAAAAGCACAGCTCCACCCACCTGCCCTTTGGGGTGGACTGACATCATCTGTTCGATGGCTCAGTTGGTGCCCAGTGGTAAATGGCTTATCCTTGAAAAATTGCCTCTACCTTAAAAAAGAATTTATGCAAATACATAGATGTATAAATAATTGATAAATGAAAAGTAATAAATTGTAATATTAGTAATAAAGAATTTATAAATGCATTTATGTACATACATAAAGTTTAAATAAACTCCTAACCATAAAGGAGTGGGTTTAAAACACACTGATAATCAGGTATTGCCCTTTGCTGAGAGGCTACAGCTAAGTGACTGATGGGGGTGGGGGAGATTTGCTGGGGATGATGCTCTCCTCTGGCACCCTTCACTCTGATGTGCTGGCTTTATTAAAGTCTGCCACACACTGGGCTACATCAGAGATACTCTGAGGTGTGCAGGCTTGAGACTCTTGGTTTGCATAACCATTAGTGCTTGGAGGAAGGCTCAGCTAAGACCAAGGCTCATGAAGTTTTGCTTGCCTATGTGTAGTAAGAAACCACCCAGTCTGAAAAGAGCTTTGGCCCAGGTCCTTCATTCATGTTATTTGGCAGCTCTGTTCTCCATTTGCATACCTGACAAACCTTTAAGGTCCTTCCCTGCAGCCTAAGTAGATGATGCATAGCTTGACTCAGGAGTTATGACTCAATTTTATGGTTTACCAACCGATACAAAGAAATTCCGTGACATGGGCAAGGTCAAGCAAGAAGCCTCTCAAGCCCTGATCCCGTAGAGATGTGTGCAAACATCCATCCTGCCCATCCACAAGAGGCACCTGTGGCTTCTTCCCATCTTCTCCTGGTAGAAAAGGGTTAGCATAACCTTTATGTTCAAGATATGCTGAGACTAATACCTTTCAATACCAAAAAAAAAAAAAAAAGATAAAAAGGTAAAAATAAACTGATGAAAGTGCTTGGCACAAGGCAAAGTACAATGGAATCACCCACTTGGGAACACTGCATATTCAACCTCTTCAAAACCGTATGAGAAATACTTCCCTGACTCATCAAGGTTTTGCATCACATCACTTACCTGCTGTTTGCAATCCTACCAGGAGCCAGCTGGAATTCGGCAGCGTTTGCAAAGTTGTTCCTACAGACTAACCTAACAACTCATCGTTTTTGCCGGTGCCTTTAACTCATCTGGAAGAACCAAATTCACATTTGGCTGGAGCGAGAGCCTGTTGTTTCCAAAGAGACCAGTTTATCCAGACTGCTTGTGCATGACCAGTTTAAGGGCCCCTCAGCAAACATGCCATATTGTCTGCAGTCTGTGCGGTGTTTACCCAACCTATTTCTAGGGCTCTCCCAAGAGGAAGCGCTAAGCATTATCATCAGTTGACACTAGTTAACTCTTCTGCTTAATGCATCCCCACAAGAGATATTACAAACACAAGGCATATCAGTTGGCATTAAGCAGGAAAATAATCTGGGCCTCCTCTGCAAGCCATGTCCAGCTGTATTCCTGCTTTACTGCAGTTGCTACCTTGAGGTCAAAAGTTGAAAAAAAAAGTCTTCTCAGTATTGTATTTATAATGTTCTTATTGGCAATGTGCTGAGCTGGCTGGATCATTGAACTAATCCTTGTATTCACTGAGTGGAAACTCCAAAATGTTGACAAAGTGCTGCTATTTAATCTCAGGGAATGCTTTTTGTTCTAAACCGGAGACATCTAAGACATTACAAATTATATGAAACAGCTTCCAGTTTAGCACAGTGTCCTGATGTTTGGAAGACAAAAGATCCATAACGGAGCTGCTTGAGATTTTTTCAAACCCCAGTTTTTATCTGATGCATATCAGCTTTTTGAAATAGAAGATTTTAATGGAAGCATATTAGCTTTAGTCAAATAAAGATTTGCAGCTCCACAGGAGGCTTAGTAGTTGGTCACTCCTGAACAAATACGCTGTTCACTCAGACTGGGTTCAGGGCTCTATTTCTTTTACTCAGAGCAAAGGTTACTTTGGAAATGCCATGACCCAGGGAACTGTTTCACTAACTGCTCACTCTGGATATTTTGGTCTGCTTTTCTCTTTTTGAAATCTCAAAAGAAATTTTTTTTTAAATTACCACACTAGAAATGATGCCCTTCTCCATACTCCTGCCTCTGTTTGGACACCAGACCAGCCAAAGGATTCCCCTTTCCATCCAGAATGTTGCTCAAAACCAAGTTCCCACTGACCAGGCAAACGGCTCAGCAGTCTGCTCTCACAGGGCTGTGTTTCCCTCCAGCCAGGGCTAAACCACCACAGCTGTACAGGTAGTGCTGAAGAGGAAGACTGAAGAGGAAGGTCTAATTACTGAACCAGCAAAGGAGCAGTATGGAGAGAGGCCACTTTGTATAGGGAAATAATTTGCTTGGTTCATCAGTGAGTACCACAGTCAGCCCCACATTCCAGACAAGTGATAGTTTACGTTTCCTTGTGGTCAGAACGTGGGTGAGGTACCACTGCACGAGGGAGATGCAGCAACCACCGTCCTGTGCGGCTTCAGGAGCGATGTGGTGGGATACACCATCCCGATACAGCTATAGCAAACGTTGTCCTTGGATCAGGGTAGTCCTGAACATGACCTGAAGTATCAGGAGAGAGCCCTGGTGGGACAAAGCTCTCTGTCCCATAACCCAAGGAAGCACCTGGCAGAGTACCACAGGCTCAGGAGCAAGAAGAAAGCTCCAGCTACGTATCTTAATCCTGGCTTTGCTGAAACCAGCCAGAGCAATTCATACTTGGGATTTTATGTTCCTCACAGACTTCTATTTTCTTTCTCATACTCAGTGTTGTGTGACATTGTTGCATTGTGTCATTGTTTTGAGGCGCCTGTAAAATTGCCACTGGGGACCTGGTTGTCCTTGGAAACAGACTGAAATCTCAAGATGTTGCCAAATGAGCATGAAATATTTGGAGATAGAAGTGATGAATTTGTGTGACAGAAAGGAAAGCTGCTAACCCTGTGCTGTAAAGCTGCCAGCGCAGGTTCAGCCTCATGAAGAGGTTAAGGGAAAAGCTTTTTTAGATGAAACAAAAAAAACTGGCCAAGAACATTTTCAACCTCCCCAACAGATAATGAGCCGCTGTAATTAAGTCCTTTCTGCATGCTTAAAGATGTGCAAAGTGAGAGGGTCCCTGGCACGGCAGTGGCGATGCATTTTGTTTGGCAAAGTGCTGCTTTTAGTGCATCTCTGCTTGTAAGTGATTATTTTCCCTACCGGCAGCATTGAGCCTTGATACAGCAACCTCCAGCAAACAGAAGAAGGGGCACCTCTCCTCTGAGCAGATTAGCTGCAGCTAGTTAGGAAGGAAACACAATTAGCTGGTTGAACAAATTTCTTTCAGCCCATGGCTGGTTTCTGAAACCTAAACAGTCCTTTCAAAGGGAAGCACCGGGAGGCTGGCTGTGTTTACACTCCATGTTTAAATACCCTAACATGCTGTCAGGCTTGTAGCTGTGTGTCAGGTGAAGGTCAGAGAAAACGCAAACTCCTTCTGACAGGTTATACGGTCCTTAGATAAGTTCAGATGCATTTTACAAGGAGTTAATCTGTAGCTTCCAAAAGACTAGCATGCACCATGCCATGGCTGTAGGCCGCCAGCAGCCAGCTGGTGTAAACAGTGGCCAGCATGGCCCAGGACACAGATATCTCATCAGAGTACAGGTATCTGAAATTAATACCTTTCCCAAAGGCAGAATGGCTCGTTTTAAGGAAGAATACTGGAATATTCATTATATTATTTCACTTATAAGATAGGGCCTGCAAGAGCTTTCAGGCTATGTCCAAGGGAGCCCATCTTGCTGGTGATGCCTGCAGAGGATATGGTACTCTGCTCAGCCCTTGCAGACCCATGGTCAGACCCGTTCAGCCCCCCCACCCTGTACCTGCTCCTGCTGAGCACTGAGGGGCTCTGTTTCTTCAGAGACCATGCACAAAGCTCTGGCTTCACAGCTCAGCAGTTTTCATGCTTTTAATTCAAAAAATGGAAGGACTTGATGTATCAGGCCTGGCAGTGGGCTCTTTCCGCAGCACCCAATAGGCAAGTGTTCAGTTTAGAGGTATTTATGCTTTCGACAGCAACCACCTAGACATCCCTCTCCCCCAAACATGAGCACATCAGGTTTACAAGGAACTTGTTAAATCACAGTTCTGCAGTATAGGTTTTATTCACTGAAATGACTACTCCAGTGTAGCAAATTACAAGATAATTTATTCATCCTTTCCCTCCCTCCTCCCTGCTCTTCCCTTTGAACATCTTTGTTCCTTCATCTTCTATCTCCCCCCTTGCTTCAAGATCAGCAACATGATCAGCCCCCTGTAATCCTTCACAATTACAGCTTTGCCAGCATGACCCCATGAAAATCCTTGCACTGGGAGCAAAAGGAGCCAGTACAGCAGGGCTGTGCATTAGGCAGAGAGAAAATCTTTATTTACTTGTGTCTCAGGAAAGACACCAGAAAATAGGTGCACATCAGAGCTGTTACCTTATTTTTAAGCAGAGGAATGATGAAGCAGTAAGAGTAAACTGGAGACAAACCGTGCAGGGATTGCACACCCTCTGTCGCAGGGGAAGGCAGTCAGTCGTGCCAGTGATGTTCTGCTTGCTCACTCTAATTTCTCCTCATCTATTTATCAGAATTAATTTATTCTGCCATTAATCAGGAATAATCAGCTGTTGTCCTACAGTTCCATGGCAGGATGACTGTTTCTCCTGGGAATCAAAGGCTGCCTCTGCCTGCACTGCAGGCAGGTCCCTGGTAAAAATACCAGGGAAGCTGTGTTGGTGCAAGACCCGGCGGCACCGAGCCTGCACTTCGGTTGGGACACAAGTGTCCCCATGCAGAGAGGGAGACTTGAGGTGAGGGAAGTCAGCCCACACCACTCCTGGGGCATTGCTTCCCCTTGGGAATCGTGCCCTGCTCTCATCCAAACCTCAGCACGGGCAGAGCAACTGTGGTTTCTCAAACCCACCTGCTTCTCCAGCCACTGTCAGGGCAAGTTGCAAGGAAGGCTATCTGTCTTCTGAAGACATGCCTTGGTGTGGGTGGTTGTAGTGAGGATTTTCTCCATCCTGGGGAGCTCCCACTGGGCTATGCCGTGCTAAGGCTGGGCTATGCCGTGCTAAGGCTGGGCTCTGCACGTGCTACTCAATGCTAGGAAATGAGCTGGGGAAAGGAGTGCCCAGCCTGCTGGGAAAGGTGTGACAAAATACATCTTTTTTCCTCTGACAGGCTCAGAAGAGGTCCTGAAGGTAGCTGTGGGATTGAGGAGGGGTGACTGGCAAAGGAAGAACAAGCTTTACCAGACCAGACAGACCTGGCCTTGCATGTGAGCAGTTGGGATAGCTCTGAGGCAATCAGTGCTTCAGAGGGGAAAATAGCCATCTGTTATGATGCCTGACTTGGGCACTTAAACCTGATATACATGTTTCATTGGGAAAAAGGAACCATCCCAGAGTGGTTCTAAAATTAGATCATTTTTCACATCTTGATGTTTCAGGCTAACAGAGACATAAAGCTAGGAGGGACCATCCTTTGGAGGTGAAATGTAAGGCTGACTAGCACTATCATGAGGCTTTTTTAATAACATAGCACTGTCACTTTAAGTCAGACACATTTCAGTTCATAGCACTAATAACAAATTGCATTTATGTTTAAAACCATACTACTCAGTATAATTACTCCATCATCCCTTGTGGCTAAGTCCTCTTTCTGCTTTTTTATGAGCCATCCATAAATACAAAATGATTTATCCAGGTACCACTGCGTTGTAAACTTGGTCACGTGGAAGTCTTGGTGAGGGACATTCATAAAGTTTAATTATGCCATTGATTCTTTGCTAAAATATTAACTTGAAGCTGGCTATTGAGTACTCCAGTCACTTGAAACCAAATGAAAATATAAAATGCCCTGTCCTTTCAAGACATGCAGCATGTACTTTTCAAGTGGTAATCTACAGGGAAAATCTTCCATTGCCTGCAATAAAGATAACCTCTTGCATTAGGATTCAGCGTGGAGAGTTATAAAAATCAGAGCCAGAAAGGATCTATTAATTTACCTCCTGATTCTCTGCCAACATAAGTTTCTTCCAAAAAATGTGTTACTGAGTGTTACTGGTATAGCTAAGCTTTCAAAAGGGACAGCTAATGGGGATTCCATAACTCTCTTTGGACGATGTCCCTCAGGCTAATAGACCTTGGCTTAGGAAAAAGCAGTTCTGACATTTAATCTGCAGTTTCTTTTTTATTTTTTCCCCCAGTTTCACTTCACTGCTTCCAGCTATACCTGCTTGAATCAGCTTGAATTTTGGCTCGCCAACCCCGGCGTTACACAGTCTCCAACTCGGAGCCTTTCTGCTGTTGTCTGACTAGCCTGGATGCTTGGATCAGTTTTTCAAAGCAGGCTTGGGGATTCAGCCGCAGCTGTAATGGAGAAAACTGGGAAAGGACCAGAAGCTTCAGCCATGTAACTCTCATTTGTTTTTGTGGGAGTCAAGCAGTTGCCATCCCAAATTAGCTTTGGAAACCTCAGCTGTTTGATTCTTCCTGTCATTCTAGAGAGTAAACATCCCTCACAGCCACCAATTTGATTTTCCTAAGGTGTCTCAAGTCCCCTCCAATATTCACTTAACATCACTGTTACTGCAGTGACGAGGCCAGCCTCCAAAAAGGCTTCATTTTGACTTGATATATGGTGTAGTGTGCACGAGTGCTTGTATGCACATGTATGTGTACCTGCACAAATCCATGCATGTACCAGCATGAACTCATGTGGTTTATCTTATCTGTGTCTATAGGCATGTTAAATTTCTTTGGACTGACATTTTATAGAATCTTAGAATGTGTTAGGTTGGAAGGGACCTTTAAAGACAATCCAGTCCAACCCCCCTGCAGTAAGCAGGGACATCTTCACTAAATGAGGTCACTCAGAGCCCCATCAAGCCTGACCATGAAAATCTCCAGGGATGGGGCCTTCACTACATCTCTGGGCAACCTGTGCCAGTGATTTACCACCTTCATAATGAAGAATTTTTTCCTAACATCCAACCTAAATCTCCCCTTTTTGAGTTTAAAACCATTACCCTTCATCCTACTGCTACATGCTCTCGTGAACAGTTCTTCCCCAGCTTTCTTACAGGCACCTTTCAGGTGCTGGAAGGCTGCTATAACGTCCCCCCCATAGCCTCCTCTTCTGCAAGTTGAACAAACCCAACTCTCTCAGCCTGTCTCCATAGCAGAGGTGCTCCAGCCCTTTGATCATTTTTGTGGCCCTACTCTGGAGACGCTTCAACAGGTCTATGTACTCCTTGTGTTGAGGACTTCAAAGCTGGACACAGTACTCTAGGTGAGGTCTCACCAGAGCAGAGCGTCAGAATCACCTCTCTCAACCTGCTGGCCACACTTCTTCTGATGCAGCCCAGGATGCTGATGGCCTTCTGAGCTGCAGATGCAAATTGGTGGCTCATGTCCAGCTTTTCATCCATCAATACCCCCAAGTCCTTTTCCTCAGGGCTGCTTTCAAGCATATAATCTCCTTACTTGTATGGATAACAGGGATTTTCCCAACCCAGGTGCAGGACCCTGCACTTGGTTTTGTTGAACCTCATGAGGTTCACCTGGGCCCACTTCTCCAGCCTGTCCAGGTCCCTCTGGATAGCATCCCATCCCTCTGGCACATTAACTTCACTGCTCAGCTTGGTGTCATCAGCAAATTTGCTGAAAGGGCACTCAATCCCACAGTCCAGGGCCACCCCTTCAGTTACACAAAATGACTGTTTTGGGTTTTTTTCCCCTGCAGAGTGTCGTAAACTTTTAGCAGACTATGATGAAGCATGGGGATCTGTAAGACAACAACACTGAAACAGTGCTGGCCTTTCTGCCTGTTTTGCCTCTGAGAAATCCCCACAAAGCCAGACTGGCTATTGCTCCTGGAAGCAAGATTTTCATCTTGTGTAGTTGCTCTCCTTTCATGCCAGTCTGTAGGCTGGTTTGGAAGAACCTTGTCTATCCTAATAGCAGAAGAAGTTGGTTGGTTGGAGGACACAAATGCTGACTCAGGTCTCACCTGATCCAGAGGATGAACTTTGTCCTTCAGTGCAGATGATTCATTTACTTCAGAAAGCAGCAGAATAGGCACAGAGTGCTAACAAATGTCTAACAAACAGGGAGTTTCATGACTGATGAGTTCACTTCCCTGCATGGAAATAGTAACACTTCAAGTTGCATCAGTGTTCCTCTGCCAACTATGCCAGGAGTTACTGGCTTCCAGGCAGTGGATCAGGTGGGGTGAAGTAATCTCCAGAGGTGGTTCAAAGCAGCTTGAACTCAGAGTGGAGCTTGTTCATCTGAATGCAGAATTAATCTATTGGGTAGTCATAAGCAAGGTTGTAAGTTGTCATTTCTGATTCTTCTGACATAGCACCGAGTTTGGTCTGTATGTTCACTGAGGAGCTCACCACATCACACACAGATGGACCATCCGCCGGCTGTGATGATAAGCATCTCTGATGATAAGCAACATGATCAACAGAGATAAGTACCACAGTGAGCATCAAGACACAAAATGGGAATTGGGGGCTTCTAAAGATTTATTGGGTGTGACACATATATGAAACTCAGTTATATTAACGTTGCTGTAGACTGCAACAGCACGGGAGATTGCAATACTGCAGTAAAGCATCACAGACACAATTCTGATCTGTTTAGACTAGCGTTCTGGAGTTTCACCTCAAGGCCTTGATATTGTATCTGTAGTGGTTTCTAGCAACCAGCAAAGATGCATTACAACCCTGAGATGTATGAATAAGTTCTCAGCAGCTCCTGGTTCAATGACTTATTAGTGAAAATAAATTAGCAGATGACAGGACCCCACCTCTGTAACATAAAGGTTGCTGCTTTAATTAAACTTCTTAATTGGCATGGCCATCTCCTCCCACCCAGAGCTGACACTGAATAAACATAGGATGTCACTGCATCCTTCTTATGAACAGACACGGAGCCCTTTCAGAAAATCAATGGCAGTGATTCATTCCTTGCTTCTACCTACATTTTACTTTCCACGCCAAGGGTATTGACTAAATGTCTCCTCCCAGAAGGTTATGTATACCAGCTTCCAGCAGACAGCACCAGCAGTGTTTCTTGTTAGAGGCAGGCAATGCTGCTCAAATTCCTAGCAAGCATCTTCCTTTACTGTTTGCAGTACAAGCCCTGTGGGGTCTGGGCACTTTATGAGCCTGGCAAGAGGTATTCTCTCCTCAGAAACTGTCTGGTCTCCAAGACAGGCAAAGAGTGACTGGAGAAGATGTGAATTTTTCCTGCGGGTGATAAGAGGGAGGAGACATGGCTCCTGCTTGAGGATGCACGCCCCATAGTAGGGTATCCCTTCACCATTCTGTAAGCAGAAAACTTCCTCCTCTGAGAGGTCAGGCCAGCCATGGTACCACCCCAGAGCTCAGCTGAGTTGGTGTTTGGGAGGCTGTCGCTGTGGTACCTGAGGAGCACCCACATGAAATGGACCAAAGAACATCACGCCCATCCTTAAACTCTTCAGAACTGATGAAGGCTTGCTGGCCCAGCCTCCCTCCTCTACTCCAGCTGTGCTGCACGGCCTCGGGTCTCAGTGATGCTCAGAACTGGGCTTGCATCACAGCGTGACACAAAGCAGATGGAGCGCAGTGGTGAGTCTGTCTCCCAGTACTCAACTGCTAAAGAGCAATCTTCTTGAAGAGCCTTTTTATTTTTGCTTTAAATCGCTAGTTGACCCAGATTAGGAGCTTTTACTGCTGGCAACAGGGCTTCATGCATTACTGCATGGCTACACAGGCATGTATTTTTTGTATTTTGAAAAGTTTGTTTATTCATTAGAATTTTATAGATTGTTTTTCCCATGAAGGCCTAAGGAGAAGTGTCACAAGAATTACTAGGGAAATACGCTCCAGCAAGTGGCAGAACGTCCTATATCTTGTTTTTCTAAATGGACTTGAATCTATATGACGTTAAAGTTAACCACCCCTTCACCACCTCTCCTCATTGAGAGCTGTGGTTGCATCTACTTACCCACATGGCTCAGAAATCTGCTCAGCTTATGACAACTCCACAGGTTGCTGTGTCCCAGCTGAGCCATGGCGACTGCACTGCTGCAGCACAGGCGTGCCCTTCCAGCCTGTCTCTGGAGAGAAGCAACATAACCCATTTTAAACCTCAGTCAAAGGGATTTGATCAATGTCACACATGGAGATGTATGCAGATGGGTGCATCAGCTGATGGACGGTAATTCATTAAAGCTTCTGAAACTCAGTTGTGCACCTGAGCCCTGAGGGGGGGATGTGTATATTTTGTATGTGTGTGGGTGTGTGTGTATGCATATACCACAGACTCACAGAAGGGCTGAAGGATCTCTCATCTAGCCCAAAACCTTGCTCGGAGCGGGGTCAGCTGCAGCAAGTCTCTCAAGGCTATCTCTGGTCAGGTTTTGAAAATCTCCAATGATTAAGGTTCCACAACTTCTTTGGGCACCCAGCTGTGATGGCAGAACAGCACTTGCTTTAATCCAAGGTACACGACCTCTGCAATGCTCTGCTCCCACATGAATGGCCAGGGCAATGCCTCTGCCTCTCTGCTGTCCTCCAGCGAAGGGGACTTTTGTGATCTACATACACTGCTGAAGAAATATACTCCACAATATGCAGGCTGTCATCCCCAGAGCTACTGAAGCGTTTAGGAGCCTTTATGCTTTTGGAATCAATCACGCCAAAAAACTCTTTGCAGATGTGGAGCCTGTTTGTAAGGCTCCGTCCCTGTAGCCTGCTTTTTTTCCTCACAGTGGCCCAGGATATAGGAGAAAAGGAGTTTAAAAGATTTTTCCCTCTCTGAGACACAGCTGGGACGTCAACTTGCTTTGCCTGAACATTGGTTCACTTTTCCTCTCTATTCCAGTATCCCCTGTAACAAAAGGGAAGCTTAAAAAAAGGGAGGATGTCACCTGCAAATATTAGAAATAGACTAGAAAAATTAGAAATGGGTTCAAGCTCTTGGATCCAAATAACCCTGGGCCTGAATATAAGCATGCAGCTGATTCCTAAAAAGCAGGAGGGAAAAGCTGATGATCCTGGTTGGGTTGATTTTTGGGTTGGACCCGATGATCTCTCGAGGTCCCTTCCAACCCCTACAATTCTGTGATTCTGTGATTTGTAAATTGTGTATCAGGAGACATCTCATAACTACTGACACTCCTACTGGAGGATCTGAATGGTGCTGCTGACTTTGCCTTTTGGGTCATGAGGTCATGACTAAATAATAGAAAAAAACTAAACTATGCAATGTTATGACTATTGTATAGGGGAGCTGCATGACTTGGCTAAAAGGCAAATGTCCAAAGAAGCACTGAAATAGTGCAGCTGCTTTATTGCTGCCTTTCTTCCTCCTCCTCCTCAGCAGCAGCAGTTGGGGCTTCTCAACTGCCCCCCAAATCCCTAAGAGACATTTCCCACTGTGAGAGTACCGGACGTACTGCAAGGCAAAATAATTTGGCTTTGCTGCCTTTTGACATGCAAAGACCCTTCTCTGCCTCCTCTCACATGGATATGTATTTCCTATCCAGCTGCAGGCTTTGTATGCTATATGTAAGTTTCCTATCATGGAAACAGGGAGGGAATGTCCTGCATGGGCTCTTGGATGTGTCTGTATAGACTGGAAGAGTTAGAGTTGTGCTGGGCACTGTATACATGCAGTTATGCTCACACACAGTCTGGGGACAGCTGAACTCTGCTCCAAAATAGACTTCTCTAGAGCAAATGTAGGGGTCCTTTCTTAATTACTTTCTGCACAACTGCTTACAAGTAGCCCAAACGGTTTCCAGGGTCTGTAGACCACAGGTTGAGAAGCAGTGGTTTCATAAAGAGAGCACTACTGTCAGCATGGGAAAAGCACGAAGAAGTAAGTAGAATGTGCAGGAGTTATTAGCCAGAGCAATTATCACCATTTCTTATCTTCTAAACCAGCTGCAGTTTCTTACACACTCTGTGAAAGCCCATCTTAAAAAATTACATTTGCTTTTTTCACGTTTTCATTTCTAGCAACATGCGTGATGCCAAGTCTTTCAGGAAGCAATATGCTCAAGCAGCTATTCAGAGCAAGCACATGGACTAGGTGACCTTTAAAGGTCCCTTCCAACACAAACTATCCTTTGAGTCGAAGATTTTGCACTTGTGCATAGCATAACACTGGTTTCCATTAGCAGCTCTGCCTCACCTAATGTACACAAGGGTTGTGGTCAATGGAAGAGCTCGATGGATGGTGGGAACAATTAGGCTCCACGTCACTTCTTGTGGCTGTTATTGGCAGGCTTTCCTATGAATTATTTAGGAAGAGAAGAAGGTGGACTGGGGGCCCTTGTGGATCAGTGAGGCCAGACTCTGCTGACACAAGCCACCATGTCACACATGTATTCCCAGATGTGCAGCTATCCCCCCTAACACAAGTCTCATTTCTGCTTCCAGTGCTCCTGCAGGGCTCCAGCTGCAACACTCTCCTCCATGATTAAAAGCCTCCTTTTAATTTCCTACCTGAAGTTATTTGTGGTTGAATGATACATTTGTACTTGTGCCGATAGTTGCCTTTAGCTTACATGGGGTTTTTTCCTTTCTCTGGCATTTACCTCCTTGATGTATTAATAGTGCAAGTGAATCACTTCTCAGCTTTTGTTTAGCCACATTAAGCTGGCCAAATTGATAAAATTGCCTCCCACTGAACATGTTTCCTGCTCCTTCCAACAGCTCCTCTCTGCATCCCGACCTGCTCCAGTAGGAATGATTTTTTTCTGGGCTAGGGAGGGCTGTCATTACACACTTTTTTTTTTTCCAGAAAAGGTTGTAGAGGAGCAAAAACGTGCCTTTGCTCTCTCCTGATGCACATTTTGAGTGTTTTTGTTATCCTGTGCGAGCGTGTTGCATAAGTGCTCGCAGCGATTTTGCAGTTGATCAGTTTACAGCAAAGCCATGTCTTAGGCCACATCTATGGCAGGCCAGCAAAGCAGGCCAGGGCCAAGCGGTGCGGTGTGGCTCACATCCACGCAGCTCGGCTCTCATAATCTGTAAACCAGAGTGATCTCATCCAAACAGCCAGTTGGATGCAGTCCCCGGCCGGCGCTAATCCCCACACCGTGCCTGGGCATTGTCTGGCAGGGAGCTGGTCGGCCCCGGTCAAACAGTGCCAGGAGGCACATAAACATTTATCCTCGTCAGTGCTCACAGGGCAGTTCATAAACCCACCCTGGCTCAGTTTAATTAATTAGTGTAAAGGGAGCCTTAGAGCATGAGAGGCACTTTGAACTCTTTTTCTCCAGGTCTAGGCTTCCAGGTCTCAAATGCAGCGTGTTTTTGCTTTGTGATATTCCCAATTCACTGATTCCTCCCAACTGTGCATTACCTGTAAATATCGCTAGCCCTGGCTCTTTGTTCCTGAAAAAAACTAACTAAAACCGGCTCCAAGGAATTTCACCCATTATGTCTCCCTGCTTCTATCATTTTCCTTTCAGGAGAACCTGTTGTGTTTGTTCTTGGCTATTTCCTGACAGACCTTCAGCTCGAATACCAGTCCCTTCTTCTTCCAACACAAACAATAATTTCCCATGTGGGCCTTTTATCAGAAGTGTTGCTGAAGTCCAGACAGATTAGATCTAAAGCATTTCCCATGTCTAAAAAAGCCCATGGAGTACTTTGTTTGCTCTTTTTTTTTCCCCTTTCCTTTTCTTATCACCAAAAGCTATCAAGTTAGCCTGACTCAGGTGACCTTGGTAAAGCCCTGTTATATTTTTGGCATATTTTTTCCTTTACTTTCATGTCTTCAGTCCTTCCCTTAAAAAGTAGTTTACCATGTCATACAAAATTTGTGCTGAACATATCCAGGCCTTCTTCTCTCAATTCATGTGAATTTAGACGCCAAGCAATCCATGTTATCTGCATATCTCAGGTCTGAAATTCTCCCTGCTGACTGAGCACACTCAAGAAATGGTGTTTTAGAAAGTCCAGAGTGGGCAGAAACAAAACTCAAAGAGATGGAGCTAGATCAGGCTTGTTGATCCTGGGGCTGTGTGTTACCTCTCTGGAAACT
Source organism: Laterallus jamaicensis coturniculus (assembly GCA_022605575.1). Taxonomy (NCBI): domain Eukaryota; kingdom Metazoa; phylum Chordata; class Aves; order Gruiformes; family Rallidae; genus Laterallus; species Laterallus jamaicensis. The sequence continues at coordinate 800,679 of JAKCOX010000050.1, forward strand.
CCCACCTTTTAATGGGAGCACATGAGTTGTGCAACATCCCCTCGTTCAGTGTGTTCAGGAAGAAAGCAATGGCTGCACGTGGCATTGCCGTGCATGTGCAGAATGCCAAGCACAACATGCAAGTGTTCACTGCTCATCGTGATTTTACCCTGCCAGCACTAGTCTACTGCACTCCTGTGCAGTGTGGAAACACTCAGTTTCACTTGTAATGACCTGAAGGTCCAGTCAACGCAGAAGAAAAATCAGTTGTGGACTAATCCCCTCTACAATTTAAGCAATTAGGTAAATGCCTCCTTGTTTCTCTGTGGGGTTTGGAGTCCACCCTGAGTTCTGCTGTGCCTGCCTGGACAACGTGGTTTGGCTGGACAGCAGTGGCCGCAAAGACACACGCATCCCCCCATCCTGGGCACTGGTGGGTTTGCAAAGACCAGAGTGAGGACATGCTGGGCCTGCACCGACACTGCTTAGCACAGGGCAGGAGAAAGGATGGTGCCTGGTAGTTTGATGTGAGTTTTCTGGGACCCTCATCTGGAGATTACGGATTGGTCAGGACCTGTGGTACCCTTTTGAGGGATTTGGTTGATGCCCTTGAGGGCCATGACATGTCCTGCAGACGCTCCTGCTTGTTTTATTTCAAGTCCTCTTTACTTCAGGTTTTACCTTCTTTGCTGGCAAACGTTTCCCTCAACTACCACAATTCCACAGCCTTCGCTGTATACATGTATAAAAATATAGATCCATATACATATATACATTTGTATGTATATAAAAATCAGTATATTTCAAGCAATTCCCTGTCTTCTTTCCCACTTGGCCCAATGCATGCACAACAGCAATGCAAAAGTCCCAGCAGCTGCAGACAAGCTCCGTCCCCACAGTCGCGGGCAGGCTCTGCTCCAAATGTCTGCTGGTCTTAATCTGGGACAAAGGAGCTCTTTCCCTATTTAGCTGGAGGGTAGCTATGGCAACATGGCACAAAGACATCTCAATAGCTGGCTAAGGCCAGATCAGCCCCCTATCCAGCAGACAGACACTGTTCCCTGGTACTTAAACTCTGCTTCATTTTGACAAAGGCGATGTTTATTACCTAGGACCGGGCCCCTGGCTCAAAATGTCCAGTAGCTGGGAGCGAAGGCAAGCGCTGTAACCCCCTCGACAAATGGGACATTTCAGGGGATGTCCATGAATAGGTCTTGTAATGGGTAATGAAAGAAGTGGCTGAGAGGGAGGGGAGGAAATGAATGAGTGGAGATTGCAGCAGCTAAAGGGAAGCTCATTGCGGGAGACGGCAAAAGGGCGCTCTGAGTTATGGCTTGTCTGTCTGGGAAAGTTGCACTGATAGAGCTCTCCTTTTTGTCTTGAATGAGCTGCCTTGTGGCCACACACGAATTGCCTTGCATCCTTTCAGTCTGCCTTTAAATGGATATGCTGCCTTTTTTCTCTGCAAGGGCTGTTTCCCTGCTTTGTGCTGTAAAGGCAAAGGTGCAGCCGCAGAAGAACTCTGACTGGTGCCAGCCTGCACATGTGGCCATTGCTGGCCTGGGAGCTTATCAGAGGCATGACTGGGAAAGCAGTTTAGAAAAATGGCTTGTAAATGCCTCACACATATTGCTGCACCAGGGAGGTCTGCTGGGGAGCACCAGCACTGCACATCTGCATCCCAACTTAAAGCTCTACTCCTGCCTTAATCCCCCATGATGTTTTCTCTCCTCTCATATTTTTGACTTCCTACAGCATTTTGAGGGGGGTGGGGTGTGATTCCTACAAAATTAGGCATTGCTTTCACCTCTGGGCAGTAGTAGCCAGTGGTATTCTTCTGCCATAGATCAATGATGAAGACCAAAGGTGGTAGGGATGCCTGCCTTCCCAGCCATGTGGTGTCCAATGCAGAGGCCTAAACAAGCAAGCATCTCTTTCTTTCTACACCATGCCACTGCACCTTGGACTACAAAGCTGCCAGTCCTTGTTCATGCAGGCTTGGCCATGCAGGGTGGAAACATGGCTGTGGCACAGTGTCCTGTGGCACCTTGCAGCCCTGGCCTCATCCAGCACATAAACCAAGCAATCCTGAGCATCTCTCAAGGAACATCCTCCTGCATCCACCTTGAAGTGTTTCATGGCAGAGGGAGAGCTGGCACCTGCTGCCTCTTTGACCAGCCCACCACCCTATTAAACTCACTGCAGGCAGCCACTGGTGCTGGTTGACAGCGTTAGCGGTTTGGTATCACTGCCAATACACGCAGGCACCTTCCTTGCCAATTAGTTTCCTTAAAAGCACCGTGGAGGCTGCAGAGCCACCAGCACCAGGGCCATCTGTCTGGCATTGCTGGCTACATCACCTCCCATGACTAGTACTCCAAGAGTGGCAAGCCAGCTGGTGTGCGGCAGTCACCACGCTGACAGCGGGGACGTCCTCGGGCCCTCTTCATGCTCTGTGCCTCCACCTGCTCTCCCCAGTCACACGTGTTAATCCTAAACCCTGAGGGGTGGGAGCTGGGTGAACCTCACCTCCGAACACCCCAGCACAGCAGAGGCTTAGAGCACAAGGCAGGGAGGCAGGGAGCTGCCATACGGCAGCACTGAGGTGGGCAGCACCAGCTGACAACCAGCCTTTGTCCATGACATTCATGTACTGACCCAGCATGTCGAGGCTATGCAAAGCCCTCTCTGCCCACCTGAAGGACAGCTGGAGGCATTCAGAAGATGCCCATCACCCCACTAGGCCACTAGCTCAGTTTGGCCTTGTGAGTGCATGATGGTGATATATGGCTTCCTTCAGCTTGCTGGGGAACCATGCATATTAAAAAAGCCTGAATATGATGCTAGAGAATAGCTCATGTTATATATTTGCTGCTGCAGAAGGCTGATGTAGCAGCAAGCGGTTCACAAGGCAATGGCCATTCATCACTCAAAAATATGCTAATGAATTAGACTGGATAGTTTATATTTCATCTATGCTCCTCACATTTCCATATGTAGCTTCCTGCTATTGAGCCCAACAGACTCTAGTCTGATCTGAAGCAAAACACCAAATTAACCCTCACTGACAGTGGAAAATCAGCTGCTGCAAAAAGCGTGAAACTATCTATAAACACGTTGTTTCACAGCGCTTGGCTAGAACACCAGTTTTGAGGCTGCTGCTGATGCTCATTGCACACATCCCTGTGAGAGCAGCTGGTGCCCAGGCTCCCCTTCTGGTTCCCACAGTTGTTGCAGTGTTCCTCACCCCTTTAATCATCCCTTCCGGAGGGTCTGCCCTCTGCCTTACCCCAGTAACTGACAACTGTCTTCTCCCAGAGATTCCAGCTTTCCCTGCTGCCTGCCCAAGCCATTTCAGAGTGTTAATGCTACTGCAACCTACTTGCGTCCTTTGTTGGATGTGGGTGCTGAGGGTGAAGGCAGGAAGATGTGGCAGTGGAGGAAGCAGAGCATCCACTAGACCTGCTTGGGCTGCCATGAGTCCATTTGCAGCTGTATGAGAGGCATTAAGAACAAGCACTGAGACCTCTCTCAGCTCCTCAACTTGCTGCTTTGCCTCAGGAACATTCTGGCCTGCCACATAGGCAAAGGCATTTATTCTGGGCACCAGTGACATGCCTCTTATGTTTTTTCTATTGTGGAAGCAGACCCACCTTTCCAAGATCTTTGCCCAGCAGCTTCAGCCAAATGTGATGCAGAGGCACCAAACATGCTACTTTCCAACAAACTCTAGGAGAGCAAAGCAGCAGAATAAGGGGAGAACAACTCCTGGGAGAAAAAGACCACAGGAGTTTCATCTTACATGCCCTTCCTGGCAGGCAGGACAGTTTCCATCAACCTGGCAACCCACGGCAGGGGAGCTCAAGGACAGCAGACACTCACATTTTTAGCTTTATGCATCAGATGCCTGAGTGATGACATCATTATGGCTTTGTTCAGGCAGGAAGGGGGCTCGCTCCCAGCCTCCAAACCGCAGCTGCAGAAAAAGCCCAGCACACTGAGGGAACGAAGCCGTGAGCTGTGTCTCGCTCCCTGGCTCGGGCACGTCTGGAGTGCAGACCTTTCCTTTCTGATGGCCAGAAGTGGGGAAGGCTGCTCTTATCTAAAGGTCAGTGAGGAGACAGATGACAAATATCACTGTCTCTGGTCTGTCACTGTGCACGTTGCACAGACAGTGAAATAAGGCTGACCGAGGGCTAGGGCGTGGCTGAGGGGGGTTTGGAGGGGTTATATTTTGTTCTAGAGAAAGATGTGTTGGCTGAGGTTGTTATGGCCTTTTAGCTGGTTAGATGAAAAGGGGGTAAAGGAGGCCTGGAACTTGTAGTCCTGAATAACTTAATGGTCATGATCTGTACTTTGAAGCAAGATAATAAAAGACATCTTTTTATGCTATTCATTTCAGGAGCCTTTACTCTCCAGCCAGGATTTTTCTGCCTGCTGGGAACAGCCTGATGGAAAAAGTTTTAAAAACTTTCAGAAATCCTGTCTGAGACTTTTGCTTTGTTCTTTACCTCTGAGGTTTATGTAGCATTTGTATGGTCTTATCCATCAGACGGGACAATAAACATCAAGAACCTTCAGGTCACAGAGAAACTGAGTTGCCAACACAGAGCTAAACTGATTTCTTGTGCCAGATGCTACACCAGAGCAGTTTAAACACCAGAGAGTTCTGGGAAGACATGCAGAACTTATCTCTCAGGCTTTGTCTAACTCCTGAAGGTGCCAAACCTATTAGGAATGACCAGAGTGAGCAACCAACAACAGGCCTTGTTGATCGACAACTCATCACTGCTGCCACATGCTGCAACATCTGAATACTGGATGAAATACAGAGACCTTATACATAAATGAGACAGTTGAGTCCTAAAGAGGGGTTTGAAGGGGGCTGTGTTCCCAAGAGACACTTTGTCATGGTTTTACCCCAGCCGGCAGCTAAGCACCATGCAGGCACTCACTCACTCCTCTCCCCTTCCATCCTTTTCCTTCCCTTCCCCACCCTCAATGGGATGGGGGAGAGAATTGGAAGGGCAAAAGTGAAAAAACTCCATCATTCCAAATTCGTCCCTGCTTTTTTTTTTCTTCCCCCAGCTCCATTTGCTGAGCATGACATCATATGGTATGGAATATCCTTGGTCAGTTGGGGTCAGCTGTCCTGGCTGTGTCCCCTCCCAACTCCTACCTCCTTATTGCATCTAGTCACTCAGTGGAGAAATTTTGGTCCTTCAGAAAATCCGAGGTAAAAGCCCAAGTTTCCCCTACAGTTCAGGTACCTCCAAAGAGAGGCAGCAGCTGTGGAGATATCTTCAGAGCTGCGTTACTAAATTTGACTGAATGCCCAAGTCCCAGTTGGATTCCTACACCTTTTACTGGGGTTTTGCCTTGTTTCTTTAGTCAGTTGGAGGCTAAATGCAAACCATCTTAGCTGTCTTCCAGACATATTGCTACACTGCACTGCTCAATTTTTAATGAAGCCAAGATACTGCTTTTCCAAAGAGCTTCTGAAAATCAATAGTGCTCTTTTAAAGCAATACTCCTTTACAATGGTAGGTCAATAAAGAAGAAAAACCTAATGTCTCCAGGGAAAAGGCTAACTTCTTACATGAAGTGCTGAATTTTATGTGACAAAGCTCAGTAAAATATGTGAATGTATGAATAAATTGGAGGATGCATCACCGCCATGCCATTTGAGTTATAATATTTGTTCCTAAAGGCTATTAAATTGATTGTTGGTTTAGTATTTTAGAATTTGAATGCAAGAGAATTATTGGTCTGAATTTGCTATAGCGCTTCTTATACTAATGATTTTATTATTCTACTGGCAAGCCAAAACCAAGTGGTGAATAGAAATGGTAAGGCATCCTTTAGGTAACCTGTTATTAAACCTGACTATCGATATTCAAAATTGTCATGTCAGAATAAGTAAGCATCTAAAAATAATAAGATAAACTCTCTGGAAAATTCATATAAGTAATGTATCAAATTTTTTATTAGTTCAGGAATGCTTTGATTTATTAAAAATTCATAATCTAAATTAATTTGACCCCAAACTGGGAGTCTTATTCATATAAAACCCTTACAACATGTGTCTACTTCCTTTAACTTCAGTGAGACTGAAGGAAATGCTAAGGGCTTTTCCTAAATTTTGATACTTTACCTAGCTGGAGTGATGCTTGTGAGCTGTCATTCACTCTGGCCATCCTTTTCCCTGTGCAAGAAGGAAGAGCAAAGAGGAAAAGCATATTCATGCTGCCCAAGTTTAGGTATCTCTGCTAGAAGCTGATTTCCTGGTGATTTCCCATACCTTTTATGGGGAGAGCTGGGGGCTGCTGAGCTGGGTTGCAGAAAGCCAAGATCTGCCTTTTGGCACCAAACAACCTCCTTTCTCCAGCCCTTTCCAATGTATTCCTGCAAACTTTGGGATTTTCTCCACTGCTGCCATTGAATAATTTGGCAGCTGTTGGCACCATTGAGTCATCTGTATTTACTTGGTCCATCCCCAAGAAAAAAATCTGCTGGACCTCTCCCTGTCCTTCCCCCAGCTTCTGTTTGCACCCTGGGATGGATGCTGTCTGCACTTAATGCCTTATCAATACCAAAAGGCCAAAGCCTTCACAAGCTATTTTAGGAATTATCTTACAGGCTTCCTTATTTTCCTCCTTCCCTCTCTTGAAATCTTATCACCAGTTTAGGTAAAAGCCTGTCCTTCTCAGCTTTAAAACCAGATAAACAATGGCCTAAGAACTCTGTTATCCCATTATTTTTACACAGTTACCCCAATATCATTCCTGCAAGGAAAAAGCACTTCTCTGTCAGTGACATTAATCATAAGCCTTCAGATCTTTTTGCTTCATTCTGGTGTTCTGAGAGACTTGGCCTTAATTTTCTCATTTTTCTTCTCCTGTATGTTTTGTAACTTTGTTCAAGTTTTATTCTCCTTTCACCTTTCACCAAAATTTTCAGGGAAAAATAGGTCTCACACATTTGTGGGTCACCCCATAAACTGGGGCTGGATTGGAGGGTAAAACTGGAGTCGAGTCCTTTGGATTTTACTGTTTGGATTTTTCTGGTAGTTTGGGATCAACAGCCAGGAGCAAATCACTCAAATCCATCTTGTTTTAACTGACTGTGAAAGGGGAAGAATGTTTGCCAATCTCTTATTGCAGCTCATTTCAAACATAAAACCTTGAACAGGTGAAGGGCACTGGGTAGCACTCAGATAAAAATGTAGCTGGGCACAGGTAAAACATTCTGCAGGGAACAGATAGTGAGACGGATGATGGGAAGGGCAATGTGACCTCTCTGGAGAATGCTCAGGGGAAATCTCCACTGATAACAGCTGATAACACTCGGATGTGGCAGATACACCACAAGTGTTCATAGAAGAATTAAAGAGCAAAAGTAAAGTAAATCAGAACTTTCTGGGATGTGTTAGTTTCCCCCTAAACTGATCAGGTATTTCCTTGATGACATTAATAAGGGATTTACTTACTTTAACACAAAAAGGTTTTCCATAGCAAAATTGTTTGCAGTTCAGCTAGTATCTACAACCACTTCTAGCTTCAAAAAAAGCAATGGTTCCTTTTCCAAGATTCTTGGGTTTTTTCACTGAGCTTGGGACCAGGTTCCTGGAGATAAAATGCTCACAATGGATGTGGAGCCACATCTGAGACAGGGATTAAGTGTCACAAGCCTTCCCACAGCAGTACGGCAGGGCAGAAAGGGGGAAGATAAAGGATTCTATATCCAGGAGAAATCACATTTATCTCAAAGTGACAAGCAAGTGTGGGAACAATGCTCCTTACTTTATCGAACAGCAATCCTTTCTCATCTCCTCTGCAGAATACTTTCAGTGGCCAACTGGGCTCTGTCCTGGAAAACCATATTAGCAGATTAATTAGTAATGGATTTTAACAATAGTGTAGAAGATATGCACAGGAGAGAAAGATCAGGCAGTGGAATTGAATGATTATACTTGCATAGGTTTTTAGATTGACTACTTTATGCTTTTGATTAAATTATTATAATTTATGTGCTTTTCAAGTAGCAATCTTTTCTGAGAGATTATTTTTTCTTGACCCATCTCCATATAGAATTATTTCCATGGCAACAGTTTGAGTGATTTGAGAAAGAAACAAAATTACAAACTTCCATTACCACTGGGTTAAAAAAATAGTTTGATTTTAAAGCAAACAAAGAGCAGGTCTTGGCTTTATAAAAGATAAAGAATAGCCTTTGAAGGACTCACAGCTATATAAAGAGAAAATTCAAACTTGATCTTTCATTATTTCTTTGTAGTAAAAATGTTATTTTCAAAATAAGGTTATAAACATGCTATCATCATAAGTCCTAATAAATCCAATGTTTATCTCTGTTTGAAAGTATCTTTGAAAGCAATGGGACATAAAAGATCCATTACATCTCCTGAGTCAGCAGTCTGATAAATCAATGTATAGTAACTATTACTTGGTCTTTCCCCGTAATTTCCTCAGCGTTGAAATGTTTAGATAAGTACTTTAAATGTAAGGCATAAAATAGATAAACTAGATAAGCCAGGAGGGACAGATGACATTCTCCTTAGGGTAAGTGAGGGTCCAGCTGAAGCACTCCTTGAGTCATTAGCAATTATCTTTGAGTGCCCAATGAGGGTGGAAGAGGATATCCCAGCAGGCTGGGGAAGAGCAAACAACAGAAGGACAGGGAGAGGGTTGAGGATGGAGAGAAGACAAACTGGTCAGGCTTGTGCTGGTTCCCGGAAGGGCTCTGCATGAATTATTCACAACAGTTATAAGCACCATCAGGATAAAATGCAAATATATCAAAAGCAGATTTTTCAAAAGCAAGTCACATGAGTCCAGTCTGACTCCTTTCTTTGACAAGATAACTTCCCCGTGAACGGGGAAAAGGGGGTGATATTATGCATCATGACTTCAGAAGTGCTTTTGTCACAGCCAGATAATGTTCTCATACACATCCTAAGTGATGTGAAAGAGATTCAATCCTGGCGAGGTAGGTGCAGAACTGTTTGAGAAATGGCACCCCAAGGCAAGCTGCCAATAGTTTGCTCTCAACAAATTTTTATGAATAAAATTTGCAGGGATTTTAGTCAGTTTGTTTTTCACTTCCAGTTCAGGCAGTGGAGTAGAGGATGAGCTTTAATTTGTGCAGGAATGGAGCCCCTGGAGGGAAGTTTTCAGACCTACTTGAGGGATGCAGCAGGACTCAGAGCAATCTGCAAGTCAGGGGAAGAGCACAATCAAGGCAGTCGAATGCAGTAAAGTGTTGAATTTGGGAAGGGGGGAGGATCAAACATGTAAATACAAAACAGATAGCCAAAGAGCACCTTCCCCCCCCCCCGGGAAAAAACAACCCCACACATCCCCAAGCATGAGTTTATATTACACAGAAGAGAAAAAGTTAAATAAAGGGGAGAATATGTTCTGGGTTGAATCAGTAGGAATGTCACAGGCTGTGATTTTGTTCAGATGAGTCCTGGGCTTGTGTGCTGGATCCAGTTTAAGAAAGGCTGGCTGCTGTCCAGGATGGGCAGCTGTGACAGAGGTTTAAGAAATTTGAGTCAGGAGGAATGGCAGACAAGTTACTCTGGAATAGAGAGGACCGAAGGGAGAGGAGTGGGCAGCAGCCCCTGTGAATGCAATAGGGAGGGCAGCAAGCAGCCTTTTCTGTCTGGTAGCACCAGGCAAAACACCAGTTTAATTTGAAGTTGCCACAAACAACATTTGGATGAGATAGTAGGAAAATATTTCTAACTGTAAAGCAGTGAAGCAGTGGAAGGAGTGGCCCAGGGAGTTCCTGGACCTCTTCCACCAGTGATCTTTAAGAGCAGGTTAGACAAGTCTTCAGGATGGATGGTCTAAATATGCTTGTTCCTGCCTAGAATTGGGCTGAGAGGAGGTAAGGGCTGTTACTGTTGCCTGTGTTGGATGGTGCCTGCATGGAAGGTCACCAATGTGCAGACTGTGGGAAGATGCAGATGGATGACATTCTCCTTTCTTGTTTGAAAATTTTCTTTGTACAGTGGAGGCTTTTTTCTCCATCACTCATACGTCAGCAGAAGAGATCTGAAAGCAGGAGAGGTACCAGGAGTATATTTTAACCCCCCAGGTTCACAGACTTGCTCTGGTGAAGTCCTCTTCATGCAAACTTCCTGGCTGCACTATTGAAGAGCATCTGTGCCTCTCACACCTCTTCAGAGCTCAACTCCTACACTTGCAGGATATCATCTATCCTGGGCACAAGCAAGACCTAAATCTCAGGAAAACCCAGGCACCCCTGTTCATTTTCAGAGCTATCATTACGTACGTGCTCAGCTCTGGGTATACGTTTATGTGCTTACATACTTTGCTGATCAGAGCCCAGAGGGAGAAGAGCAGTGCCAGAAGCAGTCAAATTTGCCAGAAGGCTTCCTGAGGCACTCTCAGGATTTACCTGGAGTTTCATTAGCAAAAAGCCTTCTATCACCTAGGCATGCTCTGAGCCTCTAATCTGATCCCATCAATAAACTACAGCTTCAGCTATCAAGAATTATGTATCGTGACACTGTAATTGCTTCTTATTAAGCGTTTCTGTAAGTGCATCGTGCCCCTTGGGCAGAGCGACTGCTCCAGGGGAGCAAGCTTTCCCACTGTAAGGTAATCAAGGCTTATGCAAAAGGATCTGCTGGGAACATGTATGCTGTGTAATCCCTGCCATTAAATGACTGAAAACAGAACTTCCTGCGGAGCCCATTTAATCCAGCCAGATGAAATTCATTTCAGAAGGTTTCCGTTTCTCAAATCATAATGGATAAAGAAAGAAGCATCTTATCAGGTAGTGGAGAGTATCACTCTCTTCTACAATTTTTAGAAACAGAAATTGCCATGTTGACAATGGATCTTTTCTTCTCCCTCTAACATATTTCTTCCTTTTTTGTAAGTTTTCAGGCCTGTCTAGGAACTCTTTTTAAATTCTAATCTTTTAATCGCAGGGTGATAAAGTTTCTTTTAAAAGCAAGCACTGGAAGTGCTCTTAAAAGTTGCTTGGAATGCACACAGCCATTCAGAAGAAAATCAAACTCATGTTTATGTCTCTTCTGGCTAATTTAAATCATACTGTCTATTACAAGGAGGATACAGCCAGGGTGGCTCTAAGAGAACCAGGGAAGTTTATTCTGACCGCTGTTAAACTTTTCTGTTTCATGGTAACAGCAAGCTGAGGTTTAAATATTTTCAGGGGGAAAAAATTGCCTATGTAGGAGAAACATGGACCAGACTGGCTTTCGTAAGACTTTGTGTTCATACAGTGTTTTGTACTTCTCAAGGAGCAGGAAAAACATTTATGGGTTAATTGCTATCAAAGCCACTTAAAGGTTAATTGCTATCACCAGCAGGATGCAGTTCTGGCTGCATCAGAATTTGGTATTGGCTGAGTTTGGCCAAAGCTTAATGGCTTTGAAAACACTACAGTAATCTTCTATGGGGACATTGCTGTCCTGCCTGCCAGGGATAGGAAAAAAGTGCTACCAAGCATCTTTAAAGCCCACCTTCCTTTTCTTCCCATTTTGATTTAAAAAAAAGAGCCCACTTGAGCCTGGGCTCATCTTTTGAACCTCAGCAATTACTTTACCTTCATTTGATTTATAGCAGAAAGCCCTGTGTATAGTCTCGATAGCCTGCTCTTCTTTCACCAGACAGAAGACCAAGTTCAGGGTGAATCAGCTTCTCCAGAGCCTGCAGCTGAATGACCAGCACCTGCCTCCCTGTTCTCCTCCACACTGCTTTTAAAAAGTCAGGTGACTGCTGAGGCATCAGCTACCACTGCTGTTACGTGATCCCTAACATCCACCTCTGGGATGTTACTGGACTTGCTCCTGTCCAGTGCTGCAGTGTAAAGGGAGAGGGAAGAACACGCGCAGGAGAGAGCCTGGAGCACTCCCAGTCACAGCCATTCCTCATGTCCCTGTCCCTGCAAGCACATCCAGCCTCAGCAGCCCAAATACCCCTGCCCCTCTGCTCCCACTGTGCTCGGCAGGGCTTGTCCAGCGGTTACTGCCCTTTAATTTTTCTCTCTTTTGCTACAGGCTTGAGCACTTCACAGGCTGAAAGCTTTCCAGGCCTTTCTCTGACTGAGTTGTATTTAGGCTTTAAAGTTCAGCAGTGATCCTTTCCTCCTCCTCATGTCTGAGTGGTGCCCAGCTAGGGTAAGAGGGAGAGCCTGTGCTTCTTTCAGCTTCGGTCATCACCTCCTCATTTTTGAGCATAGCAATCTCATAAACAGTATTAGGTTCTTGTGTTTCAATTTCACAGGGAAGATTAGTTGTTGTGCTGCAACAGCTGACGACTGAAGGTTGAAGGAGACCACAATCAATTCACCAGTTTGGAAGTGCCTTTACCTATCTTCCCTTTGTTTGCAATACTTAGTTAAGCACCTTAATAACAGAATAGAAATCAAACTGCTTTCAGACAAGCCAGGGCATCAGTTCAATAAGAACAAAGTATTTCATTAAGAAGAGCTCAGTAAGATGAAAAAACTTAGGCTAAAACCAGCTTATGAGAAAAAGAGCAACAACCTGTTATCCATGCCAATTTCAAGCCAGAAAACACTGGAGTTTCCAAAGATACTGGTTTAATCACTAATTGAAAGGACTATTGTTCTGCAAACCTCGAGGCAGGAATAGTGTTCCAGTCCAGTCCCCATGACAAGGGCTAATGCAGCAGCTTCCCAGCACCACGCGCTCTCTGAGCAAGGGGGGGACACAAGGGGTGTCACACCTTCTTCCTGTGCCTCGCTGAGTCCAGAAAGTAAAATGTCAGCTTTCACTGGCAGTGTAGCAGGGTGAGAGGCAGCGCTGCCAGACGCATTCATTAGCACTACGGCTGGCACACCCTGTTTTGGGGGTGAGTGAATTTCTATGCACGGGTTTTGGGAGGATGCTTTCAGTTGAGAGACCTCTTCCACAAATAGTCACTGGCAATTCAGCCCTTCCAGACCATTTCTGGTAAATGGGATGCTGGGTTTTGCATATTCTGAGGGCATAACTGGAGCACCATGTGGGAAAATGCCAGGCACCCATGTGCCTTTGTGTCACTTGGGTTGGCTTCGGCAGCGTTTGTCTGGATTTAAATAGGAGCCTTTCAAAGCCAGAGTTTAAATGGAGCATTTAAGGCTGCTTTGTCCCAGAATAGTAAATGTCAGGAACTGTAGGTTCATTGCAGCAGGCTGGCTCAGCTGACGGGCTTTCTTTGTGCCGCCCAGATTTATGTGACCTTGTGTCCTGAGATCTTCTATCCATGGCCAATGTTTGTGTGTCCCCTGGGACTGTGAAAGGCAATACCTCAGCGGCTCTGCGTGTAGGGGACGTGGCAGCTGGCTCTTTGCAGACCCTTGACAGTGGGATTTTGGTAACCAATTTAGCTTTGATGCTTTATGAAACTGCCCGCTATATGTTATATGAAGCTGCTGGTAGCATATCCCCACACAGTAATTAATTAGGTAGGCAAGGCTGTGCCCTCTTGGGACATGTTTCATTTTCACTCGAGGTAACTGAGGATGTACTGCAAATTGCTTTACTAGGAGAGACTTCCTTACTCTTGGCCACTCCGCCTTTACCCCCATGAACCACAGAGGGACAGCACAACTCATTAAGGAGTAGGGGAAAGGCTGTTACCCCCACAGGCCTGCTAAGGCAGGTGTCTTCTCATCCATCTCTCTCTAAACTCAGATGGTCAAAGGCCTCCATCATTGACAACCCCGAGCCTTGAGCCTCTTCTCCCTTCTGACCCCTGTGGGAATCATGGGGAGGCTGTTTTACCTGCAGTATGCTTATACTGTAGCAGGTTAAAGCATACCTGTGTACAGGAGCTGTGCATGTGAGTTTTGGGGAGGAGAGGTCAAAGGATGTCAAGAAAAGATATTTATCCTCCAGGTGAAAGCTCTGACCACTGAAGGTGAATAGCAGCTTTACTAGCATGTTCCTGAATGCAGGGACTGCTCTGTGCAAAACTAGTGCTGACAGCAAGGTGCCTGGTGTGTGCCAGGCATGCCCAGGTAGCTGCTGAGGCCTCGGAGGCAGGAGGACATGGTGTGTTGTCAGCAACCAGGGTATAACCTGGCACCTGGAAAAGTGGTCTGGTTCCCAAATTTGATTATTCTATGAATGTAAGCCCAGAACTCAGTATAAACTGCACTTTAGCTTCATTAATGGCGCTTTGTTTGTGCCACTTCCCAGAGTTCTCACTTTCCCAAATTGGAAAGTATATTCCCAGGTATTAACACACCTGTTGAAGTGCTTTCCCTTAGTGTAAATTATCTGTGAAACGGCATTATTTAACTGCCTGGAATAACAGGGCTGTTTGCTTACATCTCAGGAGAAGACAAGTCTGCAAGGATAATAGTGGTTTGTTCATTGGGTGTTGGCACTTCTGAAAATGGTTGGCAATGTTTGCTCATTAATTGGGAAGAGCTCTAATGATCCAGAACTTATCTAATTTGCACGGATAATTTTACCTTAAATGCCACCTTAAACAAAGCTTAAATTCTGCAGAAGTGTTTAGGACAGTAGATGAGACTGAGAAAATGGAGAAAGGAATATTTATCTTAAGGATGTTGGTTATCCTTTGGAGGCTGCTGTCTCTCCATGTGTATCATGCAGAGATCTTGGCAGTGCTCAGGTAACCAGCTACAACTGTATACTTATTTTTAGCACCCAGGGTCAGGACTTCTTCTCTCTGAGCACCTAAGTGCCAATTGCTTCTCACCCTCTTGAACCCAGAGGGTCTGACGGTGATGTGCTGAGCACAGGACTGTCTCTTAATTCTGTCGTTGTGATGTTAATAAAGACTTGGCTTAACAGGTCCTTATTTAAAGTTTACGCAGTTCAAGACATGGAAGCGAGGCCTGTTTGAAGGCAGGTAGGTGTATCTGAAAAGTCATGGCAACAGCAGGAACTTCTAGGAGGTGAAGAGGAAAACCAATCAAAATAGAGCATAAAGCGTGTTGAAGTAGAGGGTTAGGCAAGGCAGAAGCTGTCAAACTGCAGTATCCCCGCTGAAGAGAGGAGACCCTCTTAAGGAAGAAAGATTAGGGAGGAAGTGTTATTTCTGTCACTGCATTTCAAGCTGGATGCAAAGCAAGCTCTTACATGCCTTCAGGTAAGAATGAGTCTTGGCTTGACTCCTGCAGAGAAGCAGGGAGGATGGAGCAGAAGGAAGGGGGGATTGCTGAGCCTCTCAGGCCGTGAAGCAGCGGGGTGACTGCGGATGCACACCTGCTACAGGCCCTCTGCACCTTATCTTCTGATACCGCAATGTAAAGAGCTATCAAAAGTACTGGGTGATCATGAGGGACCTTCAGCTCCTCGGCCTGGCTCTGCACAGCTCAGCAAATGCTAGGGAAGACCAGCTCCCTCCCCAGCCTTGGCTCTTCCCCAAGCAGGATGGGATGCCGAGAGGAGCAGGAAGGCTGCTCCAGTCAGACCTGCTGTCTGTAATGACAGGTAGATCATTGAGATACCTTTGACACCCCTCCAAAGCTAGTGTTATTGGGATCCATATACTACCTATCTACCTACTTTATTGTGGGGAGGGAGGAAACAAGGAGGGGTTCAGTATCATTAGAGTCACACAGCATCAGACCTCTTGGCTGTCAGACACTTTTTTTTGTCTGGGGTCTCTCCAGTAACCAGTTGAATCAAACCTTTCCCCTTCACTGTATGATGCCTGGCTTCAAGATTCAAGAAGCTGAATTCAAGAAGCTGAATTCTCCTCCCTGAAAAGGAGGGAGGAGCAAAAGCAAAGGAGTATGAGGAGAAAACCAGAAAGAACTGTACAAGAGCAAAAGTTGGAGCAAACTGCTGCTGGCACCACTCTGGGACCCTACAAAGCTGGAAAACTGTTCTGGAGACACAGGTTTTGCATGGATAGAAGCTAAATAAATTGCAAATATTTTTACACTGGTGCTGTCCCTTCAGGGCTGGAGGAGGAAAACAGCAGGCAAAGGACCAACATGAGCAATAATGTCAGGTATCTTACAGGGACTGTGTCCTAATAGCTGTTCCTCTAGCCTGATGGCCAACAGCAGTTTTTACTGATGCTATGTGTGAAGGCACCCTTGGTAGATCTCTTGGTAAGCTTCCTCTTATTCTCCTTTCAGTTTCTGCCTCTTTCCCCAATCCACCTCTAATTCTCCTCTGCCAGAACAAGTGGAACAAGGGCTGCCTTCTTGCCATAGACCAGACACATGAGAAGTACAAGTCGCCTTACCTCTGTTGATCCAGTTTTGATCTTTCCTGTTAGAGGACATCATGGTCTGAGGGACATGCAGTTGCAACAGAGAAGGGATGGACCCACTGGGTAAGTGGGGGCTGCTCTCAAGGACACAGCTTAAATGGAGGGGGGAAGCCTGCACTACCATTAAAGTTTGACTCCACTGGCATTTGCAAGAGGGTCAGGACAGCTCATGTACCTACAGAGCAACACCTGCCTCTACCAGAGCCTCTTCTCAAGAGGCCTGAAGGGAGAAGCAACTGAACAGGGTGATGGAGATTTCTAATTCAGAAGACACAACAGTTGCACTGATAACAGCTCTTCCCCTAGACGGTCCTCCCCTTCCTCTTCTTGTCTATAGATTGACCACATCTGAAGGAGTCACAGCAGATAGTGGGGTTTGTCCTCAGAGGTTTGGATGGCCAAAGTGGAAATAAGTCTATAGTGTTATAAAGGTAACCTAACAAAATGCGGCCTGTAAGCCCCAGCTGCCCCTGTGTGTCCTCCAGGAAGGACCTCATGGTCATTATATCTTCCAAGATTGACTGCATCATGTTGGTGCAAGAACAGGTAGGAAAATGAGTGGCAGCTTGGGCCACAACAGCACAGCCACCCCATCCCAGTTGCAAGCATGGATGAACACAGACCAGTGCTCCCAGGTGGCCTGGGTTCATGCTTTCCCCATCCAGACAGCACCAAATGTCCCCTGTAGCTCATGGCTGAGTCTGGGCTGGTGTTCATGTAATGTGGGCATAATGGGAGGAGCTGGAGAGGGCTTCTGGGTTTATTCAAACTATAGTGTGGACTCTGCTGCTGACAAACAGCATTTAAACTGTTGTCTGAGTATTTCAGAAAAGGTCAATTTTGGTGCTTCTTCCTTATTTATATGGCTGAAGGGTGTTGAAGATTGGTGCCCCTGCAGCTCACCAGCTCCAGCCCACCCAGCATCCTCAGCTTTTGAGCTTCAGGCACTGGCATGGGTGCAAGATGTATCAATCACCACTGTGCTACAGAAAACAAAGAAGATCTCAGCACAGCAGGAGCCAAAGAAAAAACAGTTGCTCTCGGTTCAAATATGCAGGCTGCATCCATGCAAGGAGTCAAGCCAGCCAAGTACAAAGTCTTGAGAAAGGGAAAGGTTCTGCATTAATCTTCATCTGTTAGCAAGACAGCCTGCTTTCTTACAAGCTGAAAATCAGCATTAATTAAATTGCTCACCTCCCTCCAGAGAAAATAAGTACACTGATAAACAGCATGGGATCTGAGTGCAAGTTGGCAGGCAAAACACAGCAGCTTCAGTGAAGAGGCCTGTGACAACAGGCAGCCTCTCCACGTGGAACGAAGCTGCGGATTAACTTAAGCTGCAGGGATCCACAGTGGCCAAAATGACATGGAAGCTGCAGCACCCATCCTGCCCTCAGTCCGCTTTGACTTACAGAGAAATACTTTGTGGGAACTGGCAGGGTGCTGTCACAGCAATGGCGAGGGGACAGCAGGCGAAGCAGACAAGGCCAGGGAGGTTTGGCCGCAGGGCCCTGATAGGCCACTCAGGGCTTTTCTGCTGCTTACATATGTTATCACAGAGGCACTACCACTGCTGCTGACAGGCTCTGCCTTGGTCAGCGTTGGGTCTGTCCTTGAGCCCAGCTGATACTGGTTCTTTCAGACCCAGGGGGAGCTTCTAGCAGGTTCTTGCAGAAGCCACCTCCCACCACTACCAAAACCTTGCCACTCAAACCCAAAACAATGAGGATCCAATATGAGGAAGTGTCGAAAGCCTTACAAAAGTCTAGATAGACACTACCTCCACAGCTCTCCCCTCATCTACCAGACCAGTCATTTTTTCATACAAGTTTATCGAGTTGGCCAAACATGCCTTCCCCTTAGTCAAGCCACACTGTCTACTCCTGATGACTTCTCATTCATTTACCTGGAAATAGATTCCAGAGATGCAGTTGAGGCTGACCAGCCTGTACTTCCCTCATCCTCCTTCTTCTTGAAGGAGTGACATTTGCTTTTCTGTAGGCTTCAGGCACTAAATCCTCCTATTTTCTGAGAAAATATGCCAGTCTTTAAAAGATGTGGTAAAGCAGTATCATTGCTGAAGAGACTCCATGTGACAGAGGATTCTTCTGGCTTGGCCTTGCTGGCACAGAACAGGCTTTAATATTTGCAAACACTTGAGAGATAAAGGGTACCTCAGAAACCAGAAGGATTATTTTGACTCCAGCCTTCTGTGTTTTGACACCATCCATGGATTCACAAGGAACATCTGGCACACCTCTGCTCAGGGCATCTCACAGGCTATAAAATGTGTGTGCAAAGAGAGGAAAAAAGAAGTGGAAATCTCTGTGAGCATCTCTCCCCAAGGGTTCACTTCCGGCATGACATGAAGCTTGGAGCACTCTCCATGAATGCTCTGTGCTCAAGGGTTCCACCTCTGCAGTGAACAGTTCAGCCATTCCCCCAATTTGGAGAGGAAATGCCTTGATACTCATCCACACAGTAAACTAAGTAACAACAACAACAAAGATAATTAGGGAAAGATATCCAATAGAGATGCAAATTAATCTCCCTGGACGAAACCCTTTATAGATCCTGGGATTTTGTGTAATTATTGCTTCTATTAAATGTGACATATTGAAAGCTTCCTTTTGCCAAAAATGCTCTTTCATTCCTTCTGACCTCGCTTAACTAGTTCATGAACAAAAGGGCAGATTAAAGGAGAGATAAATGATTAAAGGAGAGATAAATACAACTTTTTAAACACTTGGGACTGTTGGGAAAAAAAGGTCTTGTATCAAATCTTCATGAAACATATGATATGTTAAAATGTTTTAGTTTCTGAAAGGTTTTGAACTATTAGTTTTCCAGTAACATTCAAAAGTTCAGTGTTTCTCTTTCTCTCCCAAACATTCCCTTGCTTGCAAGGAGTTTAACCACTCCTTCTACACCATCCTTGCTGCTTCTCCTGCTTCCTCTTTGCATCCAATCTTCCAGCACCCACTGCCTGGCCTCGGTGAAAAAAAAGCACTAAGGATACCTTTGCTATAGGTTACAGCTCAACAAAGAAGGGCTGTTTCTTGAAGCAGGATGCGATGCTTGCCTAATGTGGAAGGTCCCTGGCAGGACAGCACACAGCCAGTGCAGCTTTATGGTCTGCAACCCCAACATGCACGGTGAGGTGTTGGGTGGAGGTCGTTAGGGACTGGGCCAGTTAGTGGGAAGCAGGTTTTACAGAGTCCCAGGCTGACACCTCACTGACTTTGAACAGGCAGGCACAAGTGCTTCCCTCCTCCTGCCCAATCACGGCTTTGGTCTCATCTAAAATTGTCATTTGCTGCTGCAGGGCATCCTAGGTTTCAGCAGGGGCACCTCATTTGAAACTGGGGTTGGATGAAGCTTATGGTGTTAGAGATCTTTGAGGAGGCAGTGCCACCAAACGGTGTACCTCCAAAAGGTGCAAAGCAATCCCATGTGCCACCCCATGTGCCACCCCACATGCCAACTACCTCCTCCCAGCTGCAATGGTTGGAGACCAGCAATCCTTGGCAGGCATGGATTCACTGATAAAGCCAAACAATCATGACATCCTGGTGAGCACCAGCCAGTGTAAGGTCCCAGCGTATGGTGTGTCTGTGGCAGGACAAGTAGCAAGGCTGGATGCAAGTGGAGACAACATCCTAAAATAGCCTGAGGTAATGGCATGAACATGGAGAACATCCCAAGGGAATGGGAGGCAAGTTCTGCCCTGCAGAAGGTCAGACACCTTTGCTCCCATGCCTAGTGGGAATTGTGATGACTGTCTGGGCCAACATTTCAGCCCACAGGAGATATGAGGCAATTTAGGGAGCTGTTTCCTCTCTCCCTGCAAGCTAAATGATGTCAAACCTAGCCTCTGCTGCCAGAGGTTCAGATCACACTTGGGCACTTGCTGCTGAGGAGGTGCTGTGTGATAACTTGTCAATCTGCAGTCATGTTTCAGAGCCTCTTAATGAGTGCAAATCAGGGACAACTCCATAAAAGTCAATTACACCAGTGCAAAGCATCGGCATTGAGGCCGCTCTGCACTTAGCAGCGAGGCTAGGACCGTTACTCATGTGTTACACAAATTCTGCAGAAAAAACTAAAAGCCTGGCTGACACTCATTGAGGTAACTGCTTTAAGCTAAGATTTATGAGAAATGGGCTGTGTAATGGAAAACAGATCCTTCCTTCCGAGCTTACATGCCATTAAATAGTTTTACTACCTTCCACGTGTCTTTGCCAGTCATCTTTCGTCATGGTAAGGGCATTTTTTAAAAATTAACATCCTTTGGGAAGTCATGGTTAGCTTGGGAATTATTTTTATTTAGCAAACATCTTGAAAACAATGCCGTGAAAAGCCGTGAAAACAATGAAAAACCTTGTGTGATGAGAAAAAAGGCAGATATGAGGATGGCTGCACCCTTGTCTTGCATTATGACTTCCAGCAAATGTCCCAGAAAAGATGCAGTCCCAGCCTTGGAAAGGCAAAGGCACTAGCCCTGGTGCCAGGCACCCAAAGGACTTGGTCTATGATACTGAGGTAGTTGGTGGTCCCTGGCACACATCTGGCCCTGATGGGCTTCCCAGGTCTGGGAGCCAGCTCACACCATAGACCACTCCTACAATGGCATGGTGCCCCTGTGCAAACTGGTCTCAGATCTGGAGGTCCTGCACAGGTTCATCTACCAGTAGGGTTGTACAGGTGCTTTTTAATAAACACCTGAATACTCTCATGCCTACCTCTTGGTCAGGAATGATACCTTCTACCCAAAGAGGTAGACTCAGAAGCTGCTCGTTAGCAGGTATGGGCTCCTCCTATAAATATTAATGGAATGATCAGGTCATCTGCCAGCCCATCTACTCTCAGGGGTTTTTTCCTCCCCAAGAACTTTGTAGTCTGGAAAACTGATCTTCTCCATGTCCTGGGTTTCAGTGCTGAAGGTTTTCTTACCAAAACCCAGGTGCTTCAGTGTCCAGGTGCAGGCATCAGAGAGAAAGGCCCTGGCACAGCAGATGTGCTTGCCGTGTTGCAAAGGGAAAGCCCTTGTCTCTCAGCCAAACGCTTTCTCTGCAGCAATGGTGCAGTCTGTCCTTGAAAGACTCAAACTAAAGAAAGTCAGTCCTCAAGAGGAGAGCACAGCCTGATTTGTATGGCAGCTGCAGGATGACTGAAATTGCTCAAGTGCCACAGCGTGATTTCTTCAAACACTGGAGGGGGAAGAGGACTAGTAGCAGCTCTGCTTTGTTCTGTGCCTGACCAGACACTGGCAGAGGAGCACAGGACCACCTCTGCTGTGTGAGCCCTGCGTTGGCTGCACACAAAGCTGCTGTGTTCATGTGGCTGGGGTGCCCCAGAGCAGGACAAGGAACCCCAGAGCTAAAGTACCTGTGTTTATAGCAGAAACTCATCAATGGCTTTGGAGAGGGACTCTCCAGTCAGCCACACAGTAGCCCTTGGGCTCATCCAGGCAGGACCTTGATTAGCCTATGATGAATTAAAAATCTGTCCCAGCTCAGGTAGGGACACAGGTGTGCTCAGACGTGTGGGGGTGATGCTGCCAAGCAGAGAGGCCTGTTCACACTGGAGACTCAGTGGCATCCTCTATTCTTTCAGACGTGGTGTTCTACTGTCAAGTGTTTGCTGAGGTTATGTACAACTGAACCCAAGGATCAGGCCTGCGAGACGCCCTTCCTGAAGGGTCAGACATCTTCACCCTTAATAAAGTGTACCATGACTCCAGGTGTCCTCCTGCAGCTGGGAGGAACAAAAGGCAACAGAGGGGAAAAGACACTTTGCTATAGCCACTAGCAACAGCAAAGAGTTTTGTAGGAAAAGACAACTGAGGTTTGAAGTCCTTCCATGTACCACTGCCATCCACAGCAGTCCTGGCCCTGAAGCTGGGCCATGAGGGTGCCCCTGCCCTCATGCTGCAGGGATTGGGAGCTGGACGGTGCTGCCACAGCCGCTCACCTACAACCTCAAGCCAGAATAAACCCCTGAGCCATTCCAACAAATACTAAGTCCCGTGTTTGTGCATTGAAGCAAAGCAATAATGTCTTTATCCTTCTGGAGTGCTAATAGACCAAAAAAATGTTCTCATCAGGATGGCAGGGAAGGTCTGCTTTTACCTAAGGTGTTTACAGACCAGGGGGGAGTGGAGGCTGGGGACATGTAGCTTTAGGAACAAACAATTCCTTCTGGATGGATGAAGCACATCTGAAGCACAACTCTACACAAAACTGCACACACCCCACCGGGGCAGTGGGGAGCGTGGGTCAGAAAGCAGCAGGCTCAGGAAGGATGCTGAAGGAGAACACTCTTCAGCAGTGGCTTCTCCAACACATCCTGTGATGAGGAGATGCCACCCTCAGTGCCAGCACCTCTGCTGGGACACCCAAACTTATGGTCCCCAGGACATGGCAGCAGTGGCATTTGCTCCCCAGCTCCAGTTCAGTGCACGGACTCAGACCAGACATGGAGCAGAGGGTTTTGTTAGCTCTGGGAGAGACCATGTTCATCTCAGCCTGACCTTTTTCTTTTAAGGTCTGGTGGCAGAGGAGTTACTCAGATTAGGAACAGAACCATTAGAATGCAGCAAAGGTTTCTGAAAGGTTTTTGGTATCAACAGAAATTTCAGCTTCTTGAAGCAATTTCCTGCCTCTTTTAATCTCACTGCTAAGCCCAGGGGGTTTATCCCAAAGGGCAGGGAAACATTTGGAAACCTATTAGATCCTCTGCCATTAGCTGTTTCTGTGGGGAAATGGGAGTTGGCCACAGGAGCAAATGAACAACAGCAATCCCCAGCAAGTCATTCCTTGCCAGTTTAATTGCATAATGCTACAAATCCCACAAGTGTTGTTGTGCCTGTCTGCTTGGAGGTTGGGAGCTGAGCTCTGGCTTTCCCCAGCCCCTGTAAAGGAGAAATACCTCAGCAGTGGGGAGAGCATGGGAACAAAGATACAGATCTGTCCCTTTGTTTTTAACTTTTTAACCACGAAACACTTCAATTCAGTGCCAGTTCCTTCCTTTATGACTTAGCGAAAGCGATGCCAAATATTTGCATGGTAATCCAATAGAGCAGCTTTGGTGGGCGTCTGGCCTCCAGCCAGGGCCAAGCCACCACAGTCCTTTAAGATCAAAATATCTATGGCTATTTTCTTGAAAAGCAACTGCAGGTTTTAGGTTCTCCTGATGCTTTGGCTCCCGTTCACTGTCTTTTTTTCTTGTGTTGAGGTGTCAGGCTGGTGTCAAAAAGGCAGCAGCCAAGTCTCAGTGCAGCAGCTTGTGTTCACACGTGTTGGACTCGAAAAGATGAGAAGGCAGGTCCTGCTGCATCGCCTGCACTGTGTCTGCCCCACAGACCATGTCAGCAGCTGCTTGACACCGGTCCCTAGCTGGCAGGCTCCAGCATCCTGTGCTGGTCAAGGCTCACTGCTAGCAATCCCAGCATTCTGAGAGCAGAGCAGGGAGCACTGGTTGCTTCTGGCTCCTGTAAGTGCTTCCTTTGGGCTGTCATTATGTTCACACTCTTACAGGAGGAATTAGGTGACTGACTGTTATTAGAGACCACATCAAAGGCAGCGATGTTAAAGGGAACAGGGCCCACCCTTTGTACTCAATTTATGGAGGAGCTATTGGATGGAGAGACCTCCTGAGCAGCTCAGACCACAGGCAGAACAGCCTTTAAAAGGATGGAGCACTTTACATACTGAAGAGTGACACACCCCCCACCCCCCCACACACCCCCCTAATCAGATAAGAAACAACCTAATTTAATGTGTGCACTGTCCCTGGGCATGAAAATCTGCTGCACAATCCCAAAGGCACATCCCTACGCAGACAGATGTTGCTTCAAGGGAAATGAAGACCATGCAGCTTTTTGGATGTTTATGAACACGTGGATTTCTCTCACATTTTTCAGCCTCACACCCAGTTTGCAGGTTGCATCACAGCACCACCTTCTTAAAGATGTAATGGGAATGAGATGAGAAAGTGTCAGCAAGGTGTAAACCACCTTCCCTTTTCCCCAGCATCATCTGTTCTCAGTCCCAGGGGCACTGTCACACTGTCCTCATTAAAGACAGAAGCCAGTGGGAGCTGGGTTTCCTTGTTTCTCTGAGCCCAGCCAGCTAGATGTCAAAACTGTGTCAGATTATCTTAGAAATCCCTGCCCCAAAACATGAAAAAAAAATATTTGAGACTCTTTTGAGTTGACCATGAAGCACAAAAATACTCAGGTGCCTCCCAGGCTTCCCAAATGCCATTTGAAGGATGTAGCTAGAGAGTCTGACCTCTGAAAACTCATCAGCTGCCCAGTCCCAGTTCATCTAGTGCCTGCAAACACCTTAGACACTGACATTTAGGTCCCCCGGGTCAGTGATTTTCCACCCATGGTTCACAGCCTCTTTGAGTTGATGTCTACCTCTCCAGATTTCAGAGCAGCTGCTGAAAACCAGGTCTGCTGTCAGATGAGGTGGACATCTACCCTGAGGTCTGCAAACTGGAAAAACTGAATGTCACAGGTCTAAGCACATTTCTGCACACACCCAGAAATGCCTCAGCCTTTTCCCTTGCAGAGTAGGATCAAACTGTGTTTAAAGCACATCTCGGGAGGATGTGGCAACACCCACATTTTGTGTTTTATGTCCTACATCAGTGGATGGGCAGGCACCTGCCAGGGGAAACATGCACAGCCACGTGTCCCTCAGGGAGGCTAAACCTGTGCTGCCTTCCTCATGGGTAGATGCTTTAAGTGTCCTGACTCAGGACAGGGATACAGTAAGTTTTTCTTGGGAAAGGTGTTCAATTTTGTTTTCATTGGGGAAAATAAAGGCGTGAATGCTGGGTACTGCTTGGGAGTAGGGAGAACTTCTGTCAACCCCCACATCAGGGGATAACCAGTGTGGAAATACACATCTTTCCACTCATCTTTGGAGGGGACAGAAATCACATACGTACATACCCTCGTGTCTATATTATGGAGATGTGCTTATTTACCTGCACTTGATGGTCTAAAGAACATTTACTTCTCCTATGCATACAACCATGACATTATGTTTAGGGAAAGCTCAAGCTCCAAATACTTTTTACCTTAGTGAATTAGGATAAAATCAATTCAGAGAGAGGGGGGAGAAACGAAGTGCAGTCTCCCAAGCCTGGAGACATCTCATTGGCCAAGCAGTAAATGACAGTGCCTCTTCCAGCACTGCTGTGGGTGTGGAAGGGGAGAGAAGGGAAGGGGAGGAGGAGAGGGAAGGAGCTCAAATTGCACGTTCAAAAGCAGGTTTGGTTTCTTTTTTACTTTTCTCCACCAGTTTTGTCAATGAGATTATTGGAAAATAGAGCCCTTCTCTGCAAAGCACACCTTGCCTGCACCTCTGGACCACTGCGCTGCAGTATCTGCACAACCCCGGCCTGTCAATGTGCACACCAGAGCTGGGACAGGCACCTACAAGGGAGGGGTCTCAGTGCCAGGCAGTGATTCTTGTAGCAGCTCCAGCCCTCTACCCCACACTGGCACACCCTGCTTTGCCCCCTCCAGTGCTTTGCCTGGGTTAGCTTCACGTTTTAGCTGCTCTGTGGCTTTCCCAAGGGCTCATCTCTGCTTTCACAAGCTGGCCGCAGAGTCCCCATGCTGCAAATTTGCTCCCCTGTCCCCCTATTCACGAGCAGGCTGTCCCCAAGTGGGTAGCAACAGTGGAGGTCATTAAAAACAAACAAACAATTAAGGAACTACTGACTGCAGCAGCAGATGAGCAAACTGCCCAAGCAGCACCCACAGCTTCCTTGTCCTCAAAGCCGTGGGGAGAAGCAGGGGCACCCCAATCATGAGGGGAGTGTTTGGGTTTTGCTAATGGTGTTCCAGCCCTTTTACAGCAGAACTGAGCACTGCTGGTTTCCATCCTTGTCTCTCCTCTGGTGACACTGTCCTAACAGCAACAGGTACTGCCAGTCATCCAAAAGTGATGTATCTCATCCCGGTGTACAAAGACAGCATCCAGCCCTGCTGCCTGTCGCCACAGGAGCCTGCCCACCCAAACCAACAAAGGAGACCTGGTGCATCCACCTGAGTGTTTTGCCTGGGATCAGGGGTGAACTTTTGAAGAGACTCTCACTCTTCTCCCAACCTACTACTTCAGCTCACATCAAGGAAAGGTTCAGGAGCAAGTGAGTCTTTTGGATGTAATGACTGGGTGTTGCAGCCCTGGAGGGCACTCCTGAAGATCCCTTCTGTGTGGGAGCTGAGAGAGAGACCCCAAGGCAATCCCCCAACCAGAGGTAGCCCAAGGCAGTCCCCTAACCATGCAGAGTGAATGATGGAATGGATTAAAACTAAAGGAAGGAAAGTTTAGATTAGATATTAGGGGGAAGTTTTTTACAGAAAGAGTGGTGAGGTGCTGGAACAGGCTGCCCAGAGAGGGGGTGGGTGCCCCATTCCTGGAAGTGTTCAAGGCCAGGTTGGATGGGGCCCTGGGCACCCTTGTGTAGCTCCAGGCCTGGAGACTGGTGTCCCTGCCTGTGGCAGGGGGGTTGGAGCTCTGTGATCCTTGGGGTCCCTTCCAACCCTCGCCATTCTATGATTCTATGATTCTATGGAGCATCAGCGCTCGATCTCACCTGCTCACCCTGCTCCCCTCACTCCACACTGCCTCCACCTTCTCCCACTGACCCACATTTCCCCTTCCCCATCAGACGATGCAGACTTGCAGAACTGTATTTCCAAGCACCTCTCCCAGCCGGTCAGTGGCAGCAGCAGACAGTGTGGCCACGGGACTGGGTGCACTGCTCACAGAGACACCGGAGCAGGTCGGGGAGGGAGCTGGTGAGAGAGGAGGGCTCCTCGTTAGTGGCTGTCGGAACAAACCCCAGTAACTGATTTCCAGCGTCCCGTGACTGTTTGCTAAGGCAAGCCCCCTGCGTCGGGTGCCAAGAGCGTGTTGTATTTATTTGACTGGTTTGCTCAAGGGAGTGTCTTGGCATGGAGTTGGGTTGGGTTTCTTTGCACGTACATGAAAAATTAATAACAGGCCAAGGGCTCCCTCTGTGTCCACTCCCGAGTATAACTTCTGCTGTCCCAGCTTGGGAGCAGGAGCAGCACAGCCTGGGTTTGGGTGGTTTCAGCCCTTCAGCCCAGCAGTGATACTGAGAGATCATCTCCAGGTATTACAGAATCACAAGGTTGGAAAAGACCTTTAAGACCATCAAGTCCAATCAATCTTGTCCTAAGCCAAACCACATCCCTAAGTACCTCATCGATCCTTTTTTTAAACACATCCAGGAAATTTTGGAGACCATCTGTGAAGTGCCCAAAGCAGGCCAGAGCACCCCAGAGCTCTCTCTAGTGTCCCTGCATTTCTCTTAAGAGGCCTTAGAAGTTTTTATAAAGAAGCATCTGCCCACATCAGGTCCTCAGGGAGGCAGGTCTTCACAGGATCGACCAGTCCCGGGGACACAATGCCCAGCTCCCTCCCTTTTGCCCAAGTGGGGTTACCAGTCACATCCCTTTGGGGATGCAGTGGCACAGCCCAGGTCTGCAGCAGGGCAGGAACCTGCTTCAGTGTTAGCACCCAAGCCTGAAACTTCATTGACACTGAACAGAAGCAGCACAGTGTCTTTCTGAATGAACCAGCCTTCAGAATTACTTTTTTTTTGTTTTGCAAAGGAGCTGTCACAGTTGTTCACATACCTCATTCCTGGCTTTTGGCTCAGATTTAAAATTGAATTATGATTTTACAGTTTTAGGGGAAAAGTGATACTCCAAATTAAAACCCACTTCTGTTGTTTCTGGCTGGTGCTTTCTTACAAGGTTTTGGTTAGAAGCTTTCATTTGTCTGAGATTTTGCCTTTCTGTGGCAATTTGAAACTGAGATGCTTTTGAAACCTTCAGATCCACCATCCCAGCATTTCCATCTACGGCCTTCCCAGGATTAACACGTATGAATGGATTTATTTTTAAGACTCCCTGTGAAAACACACTTTTGCCATGTGGCGAGCAGATGGCAGAGAGGGACAGACCCCAGTTACCCACAGGAGATAGCCTGTCAAGGCTTCAGAAGAGACAAGTCCCACCTGGGACAAGCCACCATCACTCAATTTTCCTTGCATTGGCTGCCATGAACCTCCTTGTGTACCCACTGCCAGTCCATTTCTTAGCTGCCTTGGCTGCTAATGACCCAAAGTGGATGTACAGAAACAGACCCAAACTAATGCTCATGGAACAGCTCCAGCTGGCGGGTCCCAGCCTGGAGTAGCCACCCAAGGAACTGGGGTTGAGGGGGGGGCAGTGGCCCCCTCCTCTGTGTACATACCAGGGGAATCACAGCATGGCTTTTGGGGAAAAGCCTCCTCTACAAGATCCACTTCACCTAAATTAAGATGCCTCCAGTCTGCAGCTGAGTGAGTTGGCCAGGATCCCTGTTAGAAGAAAACAGGCACTTCCAGAGGGCATTTCAACTCACCCCACTTAGATGAAGGTCAGATGAAGCATCCTGGAAGTGCCAGTTGTCTCCATCAATGAAAAAACAGTTACCAGCTGCCAACTCAGAGGAAACACCACTCTTGAGGTTTGGTTCCTTTGCCTAAACACAGATGTCTAACAACTGCTTAGCCTGGTCTTGCTGGCCCCCAAAAGCCTTTCTTGTAGGTCCCCTCAGCTCCAAGGTGATCACTTGCTAGGCACCAAAGCCCCTTTGGAGTTGGACAATGGTGACCAAGAGATGTGCTTGCAGAGAGAGTCTTGCTCAATCTCACCCTGTGCTGGGTTTATGGAGGAGATGCTTTGTCAATGAGCTGGCTGCAGATGGGCACAGTCAGGGGCCACTGCATTCACAGGAAAACCCACAGCATCACCCACAATATTTTAATATCAGCTGAAGTATTGTACCAACAATTAAATTATTTTCACTTTAGGTTGTTTGTTTTTTTTTTTAATCCTTTTACCACACAGACTCCTATGGGAAGGTTTAGGCTTTATTTGTTTGCTTCTAATTCATAAAGAAAAAGGCACAACGGTGAAACCCAAGTGATCCCTATACCAATTCCCAAACCCTTATTTCAAGACGTGGGCCTATAAAGCCTTCTCATCCACCCAGTTTCACAAAAAGAATTAGATGGTCTAAAAGAACTTCCTACGACTTCAGCTTCTGCAGCTGGTTGAACTGTTGGCGCTGAAGCTTTGTTAGCATCTCAGCTGGAGCCAAATAACCCAGCATGTTATCCTGAACAATTAAAACCTGGCAAAGTTTAAGGAACTGAAAAGAGTGGCCTGTGAAGGAAATGGCTAAACATATTTATCTGCAGCAGGACTAACTTGCCACTTAATACTAACAACGATCATGCTCCTATTGCTTTAACCAGGTGCCAAATGGGATTATTGTCTCATGTGTGATGTGTAATCAATAAGGAAAGAGTAACAGGAAGCCTCCAATGATTAGAAACTGCTCAGACCCCAGCAAACTGTGCTTTTGCTCACACTCTAAAATCTCACTTCTAAGTTCCCTGTCCTACATGCCCATGTCATGAGGTGCAGCAACGGCAGGAAGCCCATTGCCCCAGCCCGCCGTGCTTCAGTGACCCAAAAGCCTGTGTTAAATCACCGACGTTACTTTCTGTGCTTGTGAAGTGCACAGTCATGCTCCTGCGTAACTGCTCGTTAGTCAGCATTTCATCACTGAGTATTTTCATAGCTGTGTTTCTAACAACCAGCACTGCCTCGGGACGTGGCTTTCAGGCTGCAGCTAGAGGACATTCAGCTCTGTCCTCGTGGCGGCTGACGCCGTTTCCATTTCAGGCGTGGTTACACCCGTGCCTGTGCTGAAGGGGCATCTCTGTTCTGCTCAGAGGGCAGCCCTGGGTCTGGGGAGCTGTGCGAAGCCTCAAATCAAAGGGCCCTATCCCTTTTTTGTAGCCAGTATGTTTTTTACAGTTGTAGAATCATTAAGGTGGGAAAAGGCCTCCAGGGTCACCTAGTCCAACCGTCCCCCCACCACCTATATTACTAACTAAACCATGTCCCTAAGTACCTCATCCAACCTTTCCTTGAACACCCCGAGGGACAGTGACTCCACCACCTCCCTGGGCAACCTGTTCCAATGCCCAACTGGCCTTTCTGAGAAGAAATTTCTCCTCATTTCTAACCTGAACCTCCCCTGACAGAACTTGCAGCCACTCCCTCTTGTCCTATTGCTAGTTATCTGTGAGCAGATGCTGACCCCCAGCTCACCACAACCTCCTTTCAGGTAGTTGTAGGGAGCAAGAAGGTCTCCCCTGAGCCTCCTCCAAACTGAACAGTCCCAGTTCCCTCAGCCGCTTCTCATAAGACTTGTGTTCCAGCCCCTTCACCAGCCTCATTGCTCTTCTCTGGACACACTCCAGGGCCTCGATGTCGTTCTTGTAGTGAGGGGCCCAGAACTGAACCCACTATTCGAGATCCGGCCTCACTAGAGCTCAGTACAGGGGGATGGTCACCTCCCTGCTCCTGCTGGCTATTCCTGTGCAACCCAGGATGCTGTTGGCCTTTTTGGCCACCTGGGCACATGGCTGGCTCATGTTCAGGGGAGTGTCAACCAACACCCCCGGGTCCTTCTCCTCTGTACTGCTCTCCAGCCACCCTACCCAGAGCCTGTAGTGCTGCCTGGGATTGTTATGCCCAAAGTGTAGGGCTCAGCACTTTGCCATGTTGAACTTCATCCCATTGGCCTCTGCCTATCGATCCAGCCTGTCCAGGTCCCTCTGGAGAGCCTTCCTACCCTCTGGCAGGTCAACCCTTCCCCCCAGCTTGGAGCTGTCTGCATTAGGAATCCACAAAGGCCGCAGTTCTAGTACTTAATCGTGGGGAAAGCCACACAGCCAGCTTTGTGGTTCATACGCCACTGAAGGTACTTGTGTGTTTTGGGGACATGCTGATACTGATTTTTTAAAAAGGTTTCCCTTAAAAAAGTTCTGTCTTACAGTGCTCTAACATAAATCCAGTATATGCTTTATTTGCACCAATTCTGAGCAGTCCATAGTGACTGAACTGGGACCAGTTCAGGGATGGGAGGCTGGATGGGGAATAGAAAGGTGGCTTTTAAAGGAATTTTCAGTTTGGGCCTGTTTTGCTGACATAATAAAGAAAACAGCCAAGCCCTTATTTTTTATTTTTAAAGGTCATTCATTTCCTTCTTATATTTTATTGGAAAAAATAGGAGGAAACCCAGATTCTCACACCCTTATTACTGAGAAAACACATTAGCAATCCTAACAAATACTGTTTTTCTCATGCATATTGTTAGAAATTTTAAAATGGAATAGGAATTCCACTGGAAAAGAAAACTTGAAATACCAAAATATCCTGTCCTATTGATAGTTTTCCCGCTCTTCCATCTTTTGCAGTGTCACAAGTTTGCCAAGTTGGGCAGGAGTGTTGATCTGCTGAAGGGTAGGAAGGCTCTACAGAGGGACCTGGACAGGCTGAATTGATGGGTTGAGGCCCAACTGTATGAGGTTCAACAGGGCTCAGTGCCGGGTCCTGCACTTTGGTCACAGCAACCCCAAGCAGTGCTACAGGCTTGGGGAAGAGTGGGTAGAAAGCTGCCTGGCTGAAAAGGACCCTGGGGTGCTGGTTGATAGGCAGGTGAACATGGGCAAGAAGTGTGTCCAGGAAGGCCAACAGCATCCTGGCTTGTATGACCAGCAGGTCCAGGGAAGTGATCATACCCCCTGTACTGAGCTCTGGTGAGGCCACATCTCAAGTGCTGTGTTCGGTTTTGGGCTCCTCACTACAAGAAGGACATTGAGGTGCTGGAGCACATCCAGAGGAGGACAATGAAGCTGGTGAAGGGTCTGGAGAACAAGTCTTAGGAGGAACAGTTGAGGGAACTGGGGTTGTTTAGTCTGGAGGAGGCTGAGGGAAGACCTTATCACTCTCTACAGCTACCTGAAAGGAGGGTGTAATGAGGCGGGGCTTGGTTTCTTCTCCTAGGTAACTACCAATAGGATGAGAGGAAGTGGCCTCAAGTTGCACCAGGGGAGGTTCAGATTGGATATTCAGTGAAAGAGCGGTCAGGCACTGGAACAGGCTGCCCAGATTGATGGTGGAGTCACCATCCCTGGGGTTGTTCAAAAGCCCTGTGGACATGGTGCTTAGGGACATGGTTTAATGGGCATGGTGGTTGATGGTTGGACGTGATGATCTTAGAAATCTTTTCCAACCTTAATGATTCTACAGTTCTTTAAGTTCAGAGGCTGTTCAGGAGTCTAAACATCTTTCTGCATTTCTAACAGAACAGAAAATGCAGGCAGAAAATCTTCAAAGGGAAAATATTTCAGGGCATCCTTATGCACATCATGAAAAAACGAAAACAAATCAGAAAATCCCTTAACCCAAAAGATAGTTGTGCTTGTAATTTTAGTTTAGCCTTGAGGTTCATGGCCAAACTAGACAAATCTTTTGCTGGCTCTGCTACAGACTCCCTGTTTAACTGAGAAGATTAATGAGCCTATCTGGTTTTTCCATGTTCTCACAAGTTCGATATACTTACATATTAACAGACAGAGAGAAACACTGAGCTTATAAATGACTCCAAAGTCTCAAATCCCCGTCTCTGCTGAAGTGTCTAAAATAACTGAATGCTTGTTTCAGGAGGCGGCTGTTCCTGTAAGAGTTACAGGAGAAGGAAAAGGCAACAACCTGTCTCCAACAGCCGCACGCAAGTGAATACCCCCCACCCCTGTGTTCATTCTGTCACCTTGTCCAGCAGAGTTTCAAGTGTCCCCAGTGAAGAGCACAGACTTCATAGCAAGGCGACAATGCTATCTGTTCTCCTGGGATCTCTTACTGGTTTCTAATGTTTGCTGGTCTAATTCCCTGTGCGGATCTCTGGTACAATTAAATGGGATTCATTAAGCATGGCTCTAGGGAATCAGTTTTATTATTATTTTCACTAACCTCCCCATTTTTCTTTCTCTTAGCATATAGCTAAGCCAACCCCCCCTCCCCCCCCATGATTTTCTTTCACAAAGCTGGTAAATCTGTAGGTCAAGTGGGAAAAAGAAAAAAAGAAAAAGGAAAAAAAAATTAAAAATACCCAACCAACCAGCAACAGAAGTGGATCAAAAAAGCTGTGATAAATGCAGACATTACAGATTTCATCCCCAGTAATTACTGCACGAGCCACTGCAGGTCAGTTTCTTGAAGGGGAAGGCAGTTGATCTGGTAATTACTTCATCAGAAGGAAATGGGTCAGCTCCTGACTCCTCTGCAAAACAGAGTCGTCATGCACAGACTTGCAAATATGGGAAAGCTGGAGCTAGTGAACAGAGCAGCACCGTTTGGAACAGCCTTGCTGCTTGTCAGCCTCAGCCAACATCGCTCTCCTGGGCACAGCATGGGAGCACGAGGCACAGCCAGACCCACTGTCAGTATTTTTTGAGCCAGGCTTGGGACACAGATTCCTGTCCTGTTGCTTAAGGGAGTGTTTATTTCTTCCAGCTTTATGCTGCTACACTGCCTAACGTGCTTGCTCACAAGGGGAGAGATGTGGGCCTTTTGCCTTTCTCAGCCTCAGGGACCTTTGAACCCTAGCCTGTGATTTCTCCAGCAAACAGGAAGCAAGGCAGTGCCTGATTCATGCTTTACCCTCCCTGCTAATACCGGACAGAAATTGGATTCCTGGAAGAAGAAACAGATTTTACAGCCGGTAATAAAGACATCTCCCTGCGGCAGGAGATATGGGGCATTGTCTCCCCTTGCCACTCCCACACAGCACGACATTGCTCCTTTAGTTTAGTCTGCGTTTGCTTCCTGCAAAACTGGTTAATGGCCAGAACAGCAGAGACAGACGAGCGGAGACTAAGCTGTTACGTTAAGGGTACCTGACCAGGTATTCCGAAATCCACTGCAGCATCTGCAGACCAGAGGACACCTGAACCCTGCTGTGGTTTTGCCCGTTCCTCCCTTTGCTCCCTCAGCACAACCCCTTCCTGCAAAGGTGGAAGGAAACAAGCTGAGGTCAGCTGGAGTGTGGGCTCAATTTACCACCAGATATGCACTGATGACATCAGCAAGTGCAGCAGCACAACAGAAGAGGATTTATGAAGACAAACAGCTTGTGGTGGGTACCCACTGCCCATGTAAACACATCTGGGAGAAGTTATTTCTACATCTAGTTGGGTTCTCTGGACCCAAGCGTCCCATTTGCTCCACAGCAGCTCTGTGATGGAAACCAGTAAGTGGTGCCAATGAAGAGATTTGAACTAAACTAAACCACTGATGGAGACAGCCCCAGATTTCTTTTTCATTCCTCATGAAAAAGATTGATTTTCCACATCCTTCCATCCAGAATTAGGTTCTCTTTTTAAGAAAGGCATTGCAGCTATAATCATCCAGCAGCTCTGGACATAAAAAAATTCCTTTCGAGGCCTGTACATAAGATTAAATACTGAAGTTGTTAAAGGTCAAGACACAGGAAGGCATAAGCAGGAAAACAAATCACAGTAGCCTGCAGTTTTGATTGCATAAAGGGGGAAAGCACTGGGTGGCTTTGATTCTCAGCATTCAGTGTAATGGTTATTTTTGTTCACAATAAGAACTTGCTAACATAATCGGACATTATCAAACCAAACCATTTCTGTAAGCTCCTGAGGTGAAATCACTGGCCTGAAATTATTATTACCAACAGAATCATCTGAGAAGTTTGTTATCATTAGCACAAATTCCCTGGACAAACTTAAAAAGCAGAGAAATTAGGGAAGAAGTAAGAAAAGTGCTCAGCAAACACCCCAGGAATTTTGTAATTTTATTTTGTTTGCTTTTTTGTTCATTTGAAAATCTATGGTGCTCATCTCACCAAGGAACCACTAACTGAAATGTTTGTTTCAGCCTTAGAGCTCCAGCCTTGCAAAGGAAGTGAGAGACTCTGGAGCTCTGGGCATAGATCAGGCAGATGCCTTTCACTGTCCCATCTGTCCCTTTCTCAGTGGTGCTCTCCAAGTCGATCAGGCTTGAACAGTGTTGTCACCTCCTATTCCTTTACCTCCTCTCCCAAGCATCAGCATCACCAGGCTTCCAATGATCCGCGTAGGACTTTGACAGGTTAGATTGACTGTACGACTGCGGGGGGACCTCATTGCAGCCTTCCAGTACCTGAAGGGACCATACAAACAGGAGGGGAATCAACTTTTTAAAAGGGCAGATAATGGCAGGACAAGGGGGAATGGATTAAAGCTGAAGGAGGGAAGGTTTAGATTGAATATTAGGGGGAAGTTTTTTACAGAAAGAGTGGTGAGGTGCTGGAACAGGCTGCCCAGAGAGGGGGTGGATGCCCCATCCCTGGAGGTGTTCAAGGCCAGGTTGGATGGGACCCTGGGCAACCTTGTGTAGATCCAGGCCTGAGGTTGGTGGCCCTGCCTATGGCAGGGGGGTTGGAGCTTTATGATCCTTGGGGTCCCTTCCAACCCTTGCCACTCTATGATTCTATGATTCTATACGACTGGCCCAGCAGTCGCAGGAAGCAATCCTGCGGTGACATAAATGGCATGGAAACATTGTCCTGGAGAGAAAATGGCTAAATCGCACTCAGAGAGTATTTAATGTGTTCAAGGAGAGACTGGCTCATGTTTTTGAACTAAAACCTGACAAAATAATGGTTTTCATACATCATCCTGGTTTGGATGGATGACTGAAATTCCCACACTGAGATGGCACACTGGCCACAATGCTTCCCCATGGCTTTAACAGCTCCAAACCTCCAAATCAGATACTATGATTCCTAGGTACATGACAGTAAAAATGACAGCATGCCTGAGGGTAGCAAACCACGGTGGCTGTTAATGCACCAGGGACCAGGCAGCTGTTAGGTCTCTTTTTGTGTGGTGATGACTTCAAACTCTGAGGTTCCTGAGCACCACGCTGCAAAAGAGCAGAGCGTAATAGCATCAGACAATCTATTCAGGGGTTATTCCACTGAAATTTGCTGGGGGCTTTGATGATGCCATTTGTTGCCTAGTTACCGTTGGCAAATCTTTTACATTTGACTTCCTAGGTGCATCACAGTGTTTACTTATCTTACTATTAAAAGTTGGTTGTGGAGGAGCACACCATCTTCCTCTGGTATCAGTAAGACTTTTACTGCTTGCTGCAGGTACAACACATGCATGTCAAAAGTGGCTTTTGAAAAAGTGTGTATTGAAAATCAAAATTTCCAGTGATTTCAGGCATCTCTCCCAAGTAAATTGAAGAAATGGCTTTGTTGTTACAAGGCCAGTGGACAGACCCTATTGAGGGTGCCAGGAAGGGACCATGAAGCACTGAGGATGTTCTGTTCTTTCAGTCACCAAATCCCTACTAATGACTCATTCAGTGTGAGTTTGGGGTTAGCTCAGTATAGTACTCTTCACAACAGCCAAAAGCAGACAACTGCAGGGAAATACAAAAATATTTGCTTGTTGAATATTCTCTTCATTCCCAGCAATTTTTAGCTCAAGGACTTTGAGTGGCATCTTTAATAACCCTTGATAGATTTCTCTTCCGTGAGTCTAACCAGTATCTCCTTATAAATATCAATTTTTAGCATAAATAACATAACGATATGAATAAAACTTAGTGCCTAAATCTAGGGCTAATCAATCTTTTAAGCAGCTTCATTGATTCCTGAACTCTCACGGCAGCACTTATTCTGACTATTTATTTAGTTTACTATCATCACCTTCCACTGCTAGTATTTTTACTCAAAGTGATGTACCCTACAGATGGTTCTCTAGAAGCACAAGCACGTGATTTCCCTTCACTTGTATTCCTCATTAGGTTCAATGTGCAACATTAAATACCAGTAATGTGCAGAAGGCTAGACAGGAACTTCAGTGATATGGTGAGGGTTGAAAAATTTGGATCAGAAGGGTTTAAAGGAAGGAATGGGTACAGTACAGAAAGCAACTGAGCAACTTTATTCAGTCCTGTTGTTGCTGTTGAGATGAAAAGTAAGAATATAGATAAAATGTCACAGTAAAATCTCTCTTCTTCACTTGCAGAGGTCTGAACAGTCACATATGTGTGACCACCTGGATCAGTGAGAAAT
The DNA here is from genome assembly GCA_022605575.1 of Laterallus jamaicensis coturniculus. Lineage (NCBI taxonomy): Eukaryota > Metazoa > Chordata > Aves > Gruiformes > Rallidae > Laterallus > Laterallus jamaicensis. The sequence goes on from JAKCOX010000050.1 coordinate 837,997, forward strand.
GTGGTTGTTGCACACACAGATTCAAGAATCCTTGGTGACGTGAGTGACAGTCACATTTTAAGTAAAATGCCAGTGCTTTCTTATACTCTGTGTTAAATCTAATGACCACAGGGATTGGTCATTTAGAGTCTCCTTTCATTAGTTAATGGCTCAGTGCCCCATGAGCATGCTGGATTTTCATGACCTTAAATCACAGGCTGATGTGTGTATTCTGCTGTAGCAAGCTCAGCTTCTTTGCAGAAGCTAACACCTGGGCACAGATTAGCAGAAATACCAGTTTCAACTAATATGTATATATTTTTAGAACAATCCAGAATTTTCACTGACAGAACTAGGGCTTAATTGCTATGTGGGAATTCGCTTTACAACAACAGAACAGACCTGAGCAGATGACCCCCAAGTCAGCTTGGTGAAGTCAGTATTTTAACTGACCCAAATAATAAAGTATAGAGTGTTCTTTGGCAATTAGTGCTGTGTCACCTAACAAGCAGAAGGCTATGCAAATCAAGCAGCAGCTTCTAAAGCAATAGAGATATCTGGTATGAGTTCTAATCACTAAAGAATAAATCTTTTGTAAGGGTTTAAATATAACCCTTGCATTTCAAATCATCTGATGAGCTAGCAATTACTAATGTTGAAAGGTGATGTCTGTCAGTCAAGGACTACATTACAGTCCATAATTGAATTTCAATCATTGTCAAGATCAGGCTAATAAAATAGCTGCTACTAGAAGTGATGTATGAAAAGAAAAGTTCTGGTCTGTCAGGATGCAAAGTATGTTGTGTGGTTTCCCTGTGTCAGTTCAAGTAATATGCTCGATTTTTCTGGGCTACATCTATCTGACATTCTTCTCTTGTATAACAATGATTCATTATATATAATTTATTCAAGGACTGTAACTCACCTCTAAGTGCCTATAAATATTACTGCAGCTAGACATTTGCATTGTAAAACAAATGTGCAACACTGGGATTTATCAAGGATCCTTTTATGTTAGCTCCTTGATGGGAAAGATAGACTTTTTCTGAAGTAAAACATTGACCTTAAAATTATCTGAAAAATCTAACATAGGAAATAATTAACAGCTCTTCCTTCCCTGTGCTGGTCAGGTAATTCGACAATTTTAGGGAGGGCTGGGGGGGCAAAGTATTCCTTGGCCATTCAAAATGGGTACAGCTATACTGTTCAATCAGCATTACTGGGAATGCTCCCATGGTTTTGGTAGCAATATGTAGTATCTGCCCTCCCACTGCTTTGCAAAAGCATGAGCCATTTCTGAGCGGAGCTGTTAGAGGTGGTGGAAGGCAGGCAGGTGACAGTGCTGTGAGGAATGGTGAAAGAAAAACGTAGTCCCAGCTGGAACAAAGGCTGCACGTTGTGTCACTGCACTGTTAATTAAAGGGTGGGGGGTGCTGGTAAATTGGTATGTGGATCTGTAGCAATTCTTCTAAAAAAGGGGGAGAAATACAATGCAAGATGACAGCATTCCTCTAGGGCACACCACATGGTGAGGAGTTGGTACTGTAGCAATGTCCTGACCTGTCTTGCTGCCACCCTCTCTGGCTGAGTTGTTCAATTTAGAACAGAGACTGAAAGGATTGTACTTTGTTCTCTTTCTGTGCTGATGGGAATTAGATGTAATGAGCTTAAGCTGCAGGAAGGATCAGTTATGTCAAACAGTCAGAAAACATTTCTAATAGGACAGCAAGAGTTGTAATGGCACACCCAGGGAGGCTGTGACATCTCCAGGGCTGCACTTTTACAGACAGGAAAGAAAAATGTCTAGGAGAGATAACACAGGCACTGCAAGAAAAATTCAGTGCCCGTGCTCAGGCATCTCTCCAGCCTACCTGCGCTCAGCCACCACATCCTCCTCTGACATCTGCCTACTCTTCCCATTGCAGCCTCGCATCATTAACAGCTTGTCTGGGCGAGTAAGAACTGCCAGCAGCAGGACACAGGCGGGTTGTTCCTGCTTAGGGCAGGAGGGTGGACTAACTGGTCTTTCCAGGCCACTGCCAGCTCTGCTTTTCTATGATATCTCTAATTTACTTCAAGAAATCATCCTTTTGCTTTGCTGATCCCCCACTGAGGGGAAGATCTGCATGCAGTCTACTGATCCATGGCCCTCAATAGGGTAGTCTGAGCAGTGTTCAGGCTACGTGATGGGCTGAAGGCCAAAACCAGAGAAAGGCAAGCAGTGTCCCCAAATAGTGCTGGATAAAGTGGGGATCAAGATTCCTCGACCCTCAGTTAAATATACAACGGTTGTTCATGACAGCAGGTAGTGCAACAGGAATATTGCCCTGATTAATTTCTCCTGCCTGCTATTCTCTGCCTGCTCTCTGGCAAGCCATTTATTTTCTCCTCAGTTCCCCTTTTGCAGGATGGGATGACCAAGCTTCCTAATTGCACCAGGACACTGTGCAATGAGGATCTGGTATTATCTTTGCCCATACATAGTTTTACCTTAAGCTGCTCTCAAAGGAAAGGTGAGCACACCTACGTTCTCAGTTTCATACTGATTTACACTGGGCTTTAGCAGAACATGCACTTAAACACCACGTACTGCTCCTCATGTCTTAAATGGAACCTGTCCTTTAACTCCAATGTGCTGCTACTACACAACCTAGAGAACAACAATAAAAATTAACACCTGAAGGTTAGCAAAACATTTTATTATACTGAAATATACTGGATGAGAACCAATGGTTACGTTTTATCTGTCTCATCAAACCAAACCAGTGGCTTAAAAAGGAAATACTAACAGAGATAAATTCATTATTAAATATATATGTATATAATGCTTTATATTTATGTTGCTTTATATTAAAAAAAATTGGTGATAGTGATATGGCTTAAATATATTATCATTTCCCCTCTAGGGAGCCTGTCTTCACATCCAGATAGATCACACATGAAACAAATTCAGGAATCTCTTTCTACATTACAGCAGGTATCACCCACACTAGGTGTAAATTCAGCATGTTCAATCATAGTGCCTGAGCCAGGGAAGAGAGGTAATCTGGGATGCATCTTCTACTGTGTTTCTCTTTTCCTGCATAGTAAAATTTCCCCAGTGCATTTTCTTCCTATTTTTTCCCTCTGGATAATGCCAAGGTTGTCCTCCCTTGTTTTAACCACTGTCATAGTAGTGAATGGACAACTGTTTTATCAAAAAAACCCTCATTTTAGCTTGGTGGATTAATCACCATGGCTTCTTCCTTAAGATCTGGGAGAAAGGAAGGAGAGAGAGCACCAGTGACTCCAGAGACCAATTCAGAGTTCCTCCATTAGGACACCTGCACTGAATCACCTCCTACAGAAATCTCTTTCTCTCCCTCTCCACTAACTACAGGAAAACTTGGCTGGAAAAAAAATTAGCCCTTGTGAATTGTGAGTTGCTTTACAAGAGTCCTACAGCATCCAAACTTCCTACACACTGTAGGCTCCTCATATGTCTGGAGCTGCACTCTTAGCCATCTTCAGTCATTTGCCGTCTCCCCAGGGGCTAGAGATGTATAGTGTCTAGTGACTGCACTCCTACCAGCTGTCCTACAAGTTGTCATTTGCACAACAGCAGATTGCCAGGCTTAGCTGAGATGTCAGTGTTTCTCTGAACTACAGAGGAACAGTACCTATACTTAACAGTTCCTGGTTAGAAATTACTGAAATACCAGTGAGGGAAGAAAGGGGTTCTAGAAAAAATGCATAGGATAAAAGGAAAACCACCTTTCCAGTAAGCTGGAATGCACTGTTTAATATTAAAGCAACAGCATCGTGTCCTCAGATCCTTTGTTGGGCGCTATTCACAAGTGCCATGTATGCAACACACCATATTCAATCAGGACTAAACTGGCTGAAAATCTGCCATGTTGATACTACAATATCAGTGGACAATCTGTAGAGCTATGTCCTTGACCACATTCCCTGTAAATCCCTGAAATCTAAGGCAACATGATACCATTATGAACTATTTTGAAAACATTGTTAAGCCTGTGCTAGTCAGAAGTGCTGCTCTAACGAGCACCGTGACAGCAAAGACATCTGCTCAACTCTTGCTACCATTATTTGAAATCACTGGGAGTTTGGGGTAAGAAGGCATCATTGCATTTTAAAAACACTTATGTTCAAAAAAGACTTATATCTTGATTGCTGATAGATTCATTTTCCTGGATATACTGGAGAATGTCCACTTCATTCATCGTCTGAATCCTGTTTTCCTCTGGCTTTGCCAGTGGAGATGATTTAGTGCTTCTGGGGGCAACTGCTGGCTTCTGGGGCAGTGGTGGTTTTGGTGGTACCTTAGGTTTTGGTTTGGAGGTCACTTTCAAGAGATTCTCTAAATCATCTTCAACTCTGGAATGACAAGAAAACATCAGTAATATCTTGGGAATTTCTAAAGTGCTTGTTGTTTTGTAAGAATGCAACCTTGCACAATAAAACTTTCTGAAAGAAAGGATCAACTTTGATGAATTTCTCTTTCAGGAAGAACTTTCCATAAGTTTCAATGCTACCAAAGTAAGAACTGTCGTTTTACAATGTGTTTTTTCAGTTCACTGTACAAGTTAATGAATTTTACAGCATGTTTTCAAATGCCTAAATTAATAGCAATTTGCAATTATCAAAAGAAAAATACTTGATTTTTAGTTTGGGAAAAAAAAAAAGCTTCTTATTTGTGGCAGGATGATTTGCCTCCCAGAAACTTTCATGAGATGCTACAATTTTTCACATTCAGCTCTGCTTCCTCTTCATCTCCACCCCCCAAGACTGAGACTGAGCATCCCCCAAGATCAGTCATGAGACACTGGAAAAACTAGCAGTTTTACAAAGATTGCATTCACATTTGCTTCCAAAAAAAAGGAAGGAGTGTGTAATCTGTGACTGTGTAAACTAATTCTTTTTGGTGACCATTTCCCCTTGTTCCCTAGGGAAAGAATCCAAACCATCTGAAACAGTTAAGGATGTTTTCTACCTGCATTGTTTGACCTTACTAAGAGGCACAGCATGCTGTGTATGCACAACTCTGTTCCCATAGCAGCTGTAAAAGATTTTGAGAGCACCCTTACAACAGGTCTCGTGACTCTGAGAGGTGTCTGCCTTTGGAAAGTGAGTATGTGGAGGAAAGGGAAAGAAGGTTGTGACACATCTCATATCTAAAAGATATAGCAGAGACAGCAAAGTAAAAATGAGCATAGCTAGAGATGTCTTTACAGGCCACAGTAATTTCTGCTGTAAATCAAAACAGCCTCTTGTTTTGGTCCTCTGAGGACAGCAGACAAACAAAATACCACAAGGAGTAAACACAGTTGTTGAAGGATCAATAGATAAATAATTGTTAAAGCAGTCAAAACCCAACCAACAATCCGTGCAGACAATCAGCTGTGTAATGACCAGCTACAGAAGCCCCTGATAAAATGCATACCTCACACATGCTTACCAAACAGAAGACTTGCACAAGGCTCCACCCCCAACTGCAGCCTACAAAATCACAAAAGCTAAAGTGCACAAACACTTTTTTGTGCAAAATCAAGAAAGCTAAGGCCTAAGAAGTGCAAGCAAAACCTTTCCCATGGGGAAACAGGAGCCAAAAACCTTTCCCATGGGGAAACAGGAACCAAAGATCAAGAGGAACAATAGGTTTGTAGTATGTGGGTGTCTCCTTGCCAGACCCCAGCTCTAGTGTGATACACTTGCTTTACAACTGTAGCGTTTCAGGCAGTGAAATGTTTAAACTGTTTAGTTGTTTACAAGCATTCTTATAAGAATTGTTTTTACCAAACTTCAGTATCAACTGAATCAGCTCATTAGGTTGTACTAGAGCCAGTGGTAAAACTCCCCCTGCCTCAGCCAAAGGGCAGAGGGAAGCTACAGAAGAACTACAGGGTGAAGTTAAGGTGCAGGAGTTACTCCACAGGCACTGGAATTTTCTTTGGTACTAAAGCTTCCTTCAAATAGTTTTACTTAGTTCACTCTTGGAAGACTTGTCAAGATAAGAAAGTTTGGCCAAGTGATTCTTAAACAAGAAAGGAGCTGGTGGCACCTGTGCAGCCCATCCTCTCCCTCTGTCTCTGCTACAGCACTGTCAAGAGGTGGCACAGTCCGCCTAGCCAGGAGGATGGGGTGGATGCTCTCTCACAGTACCTGTAACCATCTCATGGCAAATGGCAAGAGGGAAATGGAGACTAAGGGAACAGTGGCTGCTCCTCTCTGTGATGATTCTCTGAAGCTCCTCCTTTGAGTCCCTGGTGACTGGAAGGGTTTTGCTGGAGCAGGGCTCCAGCAGTTCCACTCACTGGGGCAGAGTCTAAGGAAGGTGCCTTCCTAGTTTCTTCTGCAAGTCTCCTAAGTAGACAGTCCCTGGAGCTAAAATGAGGCTCAAATAATTTCATGTGAGGTGTTTTTTGGTCCTTCCACTCATTTGTCTTTTGTAACTCATACCTTTACTGCCAGGTGATGAAGCCACCTTGGGGGAGAAGGGAGGAGGGGCGGATTGGGGGGGATGTCCAGGCCGCTGCACAGCCACTGGAATAGCTTCTGTTGACCAAAAGGGGCTGTGGTTTCTCCCTTTCTCTCTCTGTTCACCAGTAGCCTTGGGAAAGATACTGTAAATGCCTCTACCACAGGAAGAACAATTGGTGGGGCCTTCTGCAGACAGTTAAAGAAGGCAGTTAGAGCAAATCTGAGCTCTTCCATAATTTGGGAAGCAACTGATTAAGGTAACTGGCCAGGACCACAATCAACAGAAGAATGTATGTGACATACTTTATTACTCCATTCTGAGTGCACATGGTTTGAATGTGAAAAACACAGGGAATTAAAGAACTCCAGCACACTCAGCTAAGGATTGCACTATTAATAAGAAAAATTGTATATTTCAAGGGTTTCTTTTCTATGTTCTAAAAGCTGTAAGGAACTTGACTGCACGGTCCAGGCTGAAACAAACTACACTGCGTATAAATAGTCCACCAAGTGACCCAGGATTAGCCTGAATGTTCTACCATACAGACGGTCAGAACCCTTTAAAAAAACCATTCTTGGAAGTCAGACCTTTTTGTGACTCCCAAAGGGAATTCAAAAAAGATTAGTTTTAACCAAGGTTAATCTTGTAAAGCAACTGCCTCAACACTGATAGCTAAAACTAGTAAATACCTAAACAGACCAACTGATGGACAGAGCAGGGCTACTGTCCCAGAGCTCTGCATCTTGAACTCTACTTTGTGAACTTTGTATTCCAGCAGGCAGTTCCTGCTGTTACCTCAAATTTCATGCCCCAAGTCATTCTGGACATTATATTCTCTTTTAATTAGATAATAAGATGTCTTAGTTTCCATGATTCCCTGTGGGTAACATATCCCACCTAACTTACAAAGCACCTTGTTGGTGTATTCCTTCCTTAATTCCTCATCTACATAAAAGAAATTAATTTAATTTAAGGCCAGGGATTTTTGTTTGCTGCACACTCTGATATCCATGAGATATCACACCTGTGATCACATTGCCAAGCCATGTTCTTGTTCCCTGTGCTGTGTAATAAACAAAACATGTCGGGGCTGGTACTTCTGAAGCCTAGCTTTCTTTACCTGATCTGATGGCTCTATTCTTGGCAGAAACAAATACTGAATGAATCAGTGTCCATGTTGTAAAGTTTTAGTCATAAGTAACAGAAACCATAATAACCAGATGAACCATATAGTGAAGTAGGTGCACTACCTGGGAATTAGGTACACTGCCCAGAAGGGGCAGCAGTAAATACAGCTCATTAACCTGATCAGATGATACAGCCTCCTGAATTCTCTGCTCCTCTGTGGTTCTGTATTCATTTCTGTGCTAAGCACAGCAGCAAAAACACTCAGCACAATCATAAAGTAGCCACAAAAGATGCAGTCCTGTAGACTGTGGGGTTATTTTTGGCGGGTGTATATGGGGTTGTAGTGTGATTTTAGGCCAAAACTCTGCAGGAGATGATTTTTCAAAGTCTGGAAGCTGATAATGTAAATCTCCTTTTTTATCCTGGATATTTTCAAGACCTTGGTTTGACAGAAGTCTTTTACAGAGAACACAGCAGATGATATGTGGACTTTGTCTCAAAACCAGCTTTTCAGTGCTGCAGTGCTAGGCAGACTGTTTGATCCACTGCCGTTTGATCATGTGAGACACCACTGTTTAAAAAAACTAAAGAGGTAAAATGCAAACTGCCTCAGGCAGAGATAGAAACAAGGACTTCTATTTCTTGAGAAGCAAATGAATTGTTACAGTGCATAACTACCACCATATTTAACTTCAGGCCAGGAGGAGGAAGAAAAAAGTCAAGCAACTATTCTGGAATAACGAGATTAAAGGAAGAACTTTCCTGTCCCCATCCCCCACCTTTTTATAGAAAAGCAGACACAGAATCCATGTAATTAATCATTCTCTAATTAGTCTCTTTCTTTTTCTGTAATGGAAAAGCAGTGCCACATTGTTTAAAATTCCTGCCATACTGTTGTGCTGATTCAGAGGCTCTATTGGTGGAAAATCTCTTTGTTTCCAGAAACAGAAAGCAATCAAAACCCTTACTGAAGAAAGGCTGTCACAAAGCCCTGTGACACAACTGCTAGCATGTGGGCTTCACGAGAGTAAACCAGTTCTGACTTGGAGACAGACACAGCTGCCATCAGAACATAACATTTTAGGCACCACTTCTCTGTACTCTGTTCTTGTCTATCTGGACAAGATCTCTGACGCAGGATGAGTGTGTGAGTGTACAGCATCTAGCATGATGGGGACAGTGACTTCTGCTTGCTGGGACTGCTCTAACGAGGACAATCAGCAATGAAAGCCAGAGACAAAGGCTCACATAATTCACTAAAGTATCCAATGGATCACGCTGAAGCTAGGTTATGCAACTCACAGCAGCTCTTGCAGAAGAGACTTTTATCTTATTTTGTCTGGTGTTAATTCCAACTATGAGAGATACTTTTGTGAAGCCTTGGGGAGAGGTGTAGTATCATATATGCGTCTCAGGAAAAGACTTGTGTCTGAAAATAGGCAGGAAGCTTTGAAGTATCTGTTGACCATCACTTCTGTTATGGTCAGCAGAGACAGTGTGATGTCTAACAAGTCCCATGGAAATTGTACAGGCTGTAAAAAAGCAAAGCACAGGGTTCTGTGTAGAGGTATCTCTCCTCTTGCTCCTGCTTTGCCCTGCTATCCATTACAGGTAAATTCATATTGCTACTTCAACAAGTGCCAGGAGACGTGTCTGGACACTGGAACAGAAGAGTCTGTACTATTAAAATGCCAGAAGAACCACTGGTGCAGTACTGGTCTGGGACAAATGAGCCTCCCTTCAAAAACCTGCCAGGCACAACTTGGAGCAGGGACAGTGTGTACAGTCACCTTGATCTGGAGCTGGAGAGAGTCTGATAGGATGGATGCAGCCTGGTGCTGTCTGGCTGAGGTCCAGAGAATAAGCTTGTTAGTACAAATACTGCACACAGAAGCCCACAAGAAGCCCTCTGAGGGAAGTGGTCTACTGGTTAGATCACTCACCTGGGAAATGAGACAATTCAGTTTTTACAACATGAACTAGAGAACTGGTACATTTTTTCCCCAGCCTGAAGAAGTTCAATCCTCCGTCTCCTTTTTCTCTAAACAGTTTCCCAATGACCAGGCAAAGGCATAATTTGGGCAGGGGAGAGCAGGTAGATTTTACCCCCCAGCTGAAGATGGTTTACAGAACTGCAACTAACCTGGGGCAAAACAGTTGAAACCTAGTGATTCTCAAGCCCAGCAAAAGCATGTCTTACTACCTTAGGAGACACTGTCTCTAGGTTACCCCTCTGCATTAATCTATATGTTGTATATTATTCTCTACAACCTATACATGTTCCTAGGGGTGGGCCAACAATTAATGTTTCCTTCCTAGCAAAAGCCTTCTATTCTGTTGGCCAAGTTTACTTTCTAGGCCTTCCACTATTTGTAAACAGCATGCCTATACATCACAGGAAAAATGAAATGAACAAAATAAATGCTTGCTCTTGGGCAGCAAAGAAAACCCACCCGAAACCGGTAGGAAAAGAATTTGGCTATTGCAGCCAAATCAAGGTTCTTTCCCCACATGCAGGTCACAGCAAGCAAGAGAAACTGCCCTGAAGTGGTCAGGAAATTTCTGACTCAGTTATTGCAACCTCCTCTACACCTGCCCTTCACCCAAACAACTCTCTGGCCCAAATGATCTAGTTTTAAACACTCTGGAGTTTCTCAAAGCTCTTCTCCCAGCTATGGTGCTGCCCTCATATCCCCAGGACAGCAAGAAAGCATTTCTCAACTTGTGGTGTTGGAGTGATGTCCCTCCTGGCTAGGATGAACTGTTGCTCTCTGAATTCAGCATCTGCTAATGGCCAGCTGAATGAAGAATCTAGAAACTTTTTTTGTGGCTACAGTTCCTTGGGAAACCTCAAGCTAACAAACCTGCTCCAGAAGCTGTATAGACTGAGCAGGGCTCAGAAATGGCCATTGTTAGGATGTGGTTTCACAAGCAGCTTCAGCCTCTAACAATATAATGCTCCTGGAAGGGTCATCACTCACATCCCCGATGGCACAGCGCACAGCTATAAATCCAGATCCACCTGTAAATACCGAAAAAAAATCATCTTTTAAGGGCATGGCAGCATGATGTGGCTGCAGACCAAAAGGAAGAGTTGGACTGTCTCTTTACACATCAGCAGTCTTAGATCACTGTAATTCTAGGAAAAAATATACCAGGCCTATACTAGCATCACAGGGCAGCAGAGCTGCAGTCCTGCTGCTGGCACTGTTCTCAGCCCCGGAAAAAGACAAATCCTATACTGACCGCTGCTTCTTTCCTTTTCAACTCCCTATTCATTATCAAAGGTGAAGTTAATTAAATCTCTCCTAAAAAGCTGCTCAGACAACTGCAATAATTATTTCAGGCTAGGATGTGTGATTATTCATGTAATTCTGTCAGCCCACAACGCTGCTACAGCATTCACAGGATCAATTCTAGCCTTGGTTTTCCACAAAAACCTGATCCATCACACCAGGCAGGCAAAATTTAGATTAACGAGACAGAAGAGGTTGACCGCAGTCTTGCTGCATGAAAACTTCATTTGTACATCTGTGACCACTGGTTGTATGGAAAATAAAGATGGCATGAGAATCCCCAATGGGAGAGATTGCAGGGGACTGATTTCTGCAGGTGACAGCTGGCCCTAGCTTAAATGGAAATCAGACTTGAAGAGAAGCTTTGGAAGTGAGGGTAAATGGCTGAATGCAGCCAGAATAATATTTATATGGTATGATGTTACCCAGGAAAATGACAGAAGAAAGGAGAAGCCTGGTCCTAAATCCATTCCCAGGGGTAATTCTTGTAACACCTGGGAAAGGTTTGTTCAGCTACACTTTCATCTCACCACAGCTGATCACCTTGCACTTGGAAGAGTCAAAAGCAATGGGACCCAAGACTTCTCAGAAAAGTCTGGGTTCTTCCATAGCCTGGTGAAGAGAGAAGCCAAAAAGATTTGGTTACCTATCCCTCCCTTTCTCAAAGCACATCCCATCAAAGAAGAGCATGCCAAACTCCCTTCTTGAATGAATGGGCATGACCTTGTTGGTTCCTACCACAGCAATTGATTTCTTTTCCACAAGTTCTGAAGGACATGCAAGTATTGGGCTCTACAGGCACCTCACTGATGTATTATGGCAGACCTAGTAGTAGTAAAGAGTGTTTACATCTACAATGCCAGTGGTTAGAGTAAGGTAGCTCACCTAGCTGCTCTTATCACCATCACTCAATATTTGATGGGAGACTATGAAATTAGTAACCAGTAAAAGGCTGGTCAATGGACAGGAAGAGGGAAGATTCTTGTTTGAATGGACACAGGTATTTTGCCATAAAACCCCCTTTCATTACACTTACAAAGCAATTGGTTCTTCTTAAAGCTCCACACTTCTTAATGTAAAGTAGGTGATTCTATTTAAATAGTAATTATAATTTCCTTTGAGCAGGTATCCAGAGAGAGCACAATCTTTAGTTTGCAATGAGAACATTTATCATAGTCTCTTCTCCCTCATGTTGTGACAAGCACAGCCCACACACATTTTGCAGACTCATTTGTCTCTGTAACAGTCTCTTCTCCAAGAGTTAGAAGTCACTGTTGGGGATTCACAGCTGTGCTGACAGTGCTGACAGCTGTGCTACTGCTTCTACAACCACTCAGGCAACATAAAGATCACGAAGGGCTTGGTTACTCCTGTGTTCTGCTCATCATCTTTTTCCTATCTCCCCTTTGGAAGAAGAAGGTTCTGCCTTCCTCTGTCATAGGTAGCGTTCTCCTATCTCTGCCCAGGTTTTACTGGAAAGTACATTTTCCAAAGTCAGACCCTTCTCAGATCTACCACATGCACGTGAGCAGACCGCATGGTACATGCACGTGTACGCTCCATAAGAACTACCATATCTGCATCATTGAACTAACCCATCTGAGTGCAGTGAACATGTCTAGGCTTATGGACCTACCACAGACCTGCTGGTGTATCACAGCTCAGGCCAGTCTTGACAAAATATGTCCAGGAAAATTTTCTGTATGGTATAACAGAGCAGGTCTAACAGATCAAGACATTTGCCAGCTTTCTTCTAGCTGGGGATAGGTTTCTTCAGTCCCCTTTGGGAAAGGAGAGGGATTGTCAATGTCTAGAGGGCAAAGGCAAGATATATTTGTAAGTCTCCAAGTACGCTTAAACCCCCAAGCCAGAGAGATTTCATTTCTCTTGTGGCAAGACCCCCTGATTTCAGGTCACTGATGCTGAATTCCAATTTGTTTCTGGGCTGTTTTGCATTTTTGTAATGGAGGTCGGTTTTCCAGTGGATCACTTGCAGGAAGCAGAATGTTAGACTAGATGCCTTGGGCTTTCAAGACCCTTCCTTCAGAGCCACTGTATCCTCCTGTATCTTGTATCCTCCCTTCCTCAGACGGTCTTCCTAATTTTCTTTCTAATGTGTTTGATTTCCAAGCTTCATGACGTGTCTTACCTTTTACCTGTAAGTTTAGTACTCAAAGCATTTCAGCTTGGCTCTTTGTGGTGTATTGAGGCACGGACTCAGAGCAGGATGGATGCTGAGGCAATTTTATTACATTCTGCCAGTGTGTATATATATGTGTACACACAAGTTCCCACCCCCCCCAGTCCCCTTGCAGGGGGATTCTATCTTGTTTGTATATATATACCTGCAGAATGTAAAAAATCTGTCTTGGCATCCATCCTGCTCTGAGTCCATGTCTCAATATGCCACAGCCCTTAAATTAATCTCTTTTGAAGTCTAAATGACTCCTCTGATCACCTTCATCCCACATGCAGATTTGAGCTGTGTACCTCAAGAGTTCCTCGGTGTCCTCCTCAGGACTGGTGTTTAGCACATACTCCTTGTTTGTACAGGCAGCTGGCAGCAGTAGTGAGTCTCCCAGTCTTACCACCCCACCGAGATCTGGATCTTCAAATAATTTCAGATCTAGAAAAGAGGACCAGAAAACTCTGTAGTTTAATCATGTAACATAACGCAATACCTGCCTTAACACTAGTAAGCAAGTCTGGCTACTGGGCTGGAATAAAAAGATCACATAGACAATCCTTTTTTTACAAAGACTTGCAGTCCACAAGTGCAGTGATACCTTGTACTCTGGAGTTGGTAAATCTGCTTTCTTCTTGTCCTCAAAAGTATCACAGAATCACAGAATCATAGGGGCTGGAAAGGACCTCAAGAGATCATCGGGTCCAACCCCCCTGCCAAAGCAGGTTCCTTAGGACAGGTTGCACAGGGAGGCGGCCAGACACGTCTTGAATATCTCCAGAAAAGGAGACTCCACAACCTGGGAAGACTCCTCAACCCCTGGGAATCCTGTCCCAGGGCTCTGTCACCCTCACTGTGAAGAAGTTATTGGTGCAGAACTTCCTGTGCTCCAACTTGAAGCCATTGCCCTTTGTCCTGTCTCCACAGATCATTGAAAAGAGCTTGGCTATTTCCCCCATGTCCCACACCTGAGATATTTATAAACATTAGTAAGATCCCCTCTTAGCCTTCTTTTCTCAAGGCTGAACAGCCCCAGTTCTTTCAGCCTAACCTCGTAGCTCATGTTACTCTTGGTACTGTGGGACAGCCAGCTCCCACATACCTATAATATCCCAGTCCAAAATGTCAACATCGAACAGCTATGGGAACTACAGGTCTTGTTTATTCTGCCTGAATGATTCTAGATGATTCTACCCCAAGAGAAGATATACTCGGTATCACTGCATTTAAAAGCTCAGTCATACACATACTTTAGATAAAAGAATCTGTGTAGATGCAAATATAGAACAGATTTACTCTCTTTTATTGTCTTCCTGGGACCAACTGATGAGAAATCTTTTTCTGGGCCAAAAAGTCCTTCATCTGGATCTACCACCTCTTCAAAAATGGTGAGTTTGGGCTTCCCTTCCTTGGCCAGAGGAGCAGATGCCTTCTTTGTTTTTTTAGTTCTAAAACATAAGAGACAAGAAAGTCAGCTGGTATTCTTCATTTAACAAGAAAGATTTATGGCTAGAAAGTCAGATACACTGAAAATAGATGGAGGCTGGGAAAGGATTAGTGAAGGGTACACAGGCATCTGTTAGCTGCTGGCAGGACAAGGATAGTGAGCAGGAGGGATTGTTGAGCAGGACGGCTTGAAAAAACAAAGTGCAGGTTAGACCATTGCACTGATCCCTTTGGACAGGTTTTGAAAAACTTCTTTGGCTGCATTTCCTTCCTGGTGCCTGGTGCTGGTCTTGACTGCTGCACAGACCTTTCATTAAGTTACGACACTCCCCACACGCTCCCCAGAGGCGACATGATAGGAAGAATACATCACCTTTAGGTCGAAGCAAGCCGAGACTCAGTTGGACAGACTGCTATTCACAGAATTTACAAATGTCAGTCAGTACTTTCTTCAATCAAGGACAAGATTAACTTGCTCTAAATTTAGTCTTATAAAAATTTGACAGTGAAGCAAAGTTAATTTTTAGGCTGCTTCTATACTCAGTGGAAAGAGACATACATTTCCATAGGCCAATGAATCCCATCTATTTTTACCACTGATATTTGGATGCAATAAATCTGTGAAGACCTCCTCCTCTCCCTAGCACAGAAGGAAGCTAAAAAACTAGTTTGGATTAGCGGCCGTATTTGCACATGGCTTAAACAAGGTGAGCTGAATCCTGTTCCTAGAACTGTGTGCCTCTTCCTGTCATACCTAGGAGTCCAGTTCCTCTAGCTGAAGCTACAAGGCAACTTTCACAGTAGGACAGCTTAAGTTATGAGGTAAACCAGATGGAATAAAAAAGAAAACCTAGCTATCCAGACAAAAAGTTTTGGGTGAAAAGTCTGATTCAAACTAAGCTGAAAGAGAAGCATTCCCTAGGACAGCATGTCCCTCGCAAGAAACTGCCATATTTCAGGGAACCTTACTCTTAAAGTCATGCAATAGCAATTTCTCAGGTACCTCCTTTAAGTGTCTTTTACAATAGATGATCTGATCTCCTTTGCAGTGAGCAGGTCAGGTTTCAGCCAAGAGCAAACCCAATCATCAGCACTGAACATACCACAGTGATCAATACCCAAGAATAAGGACAAATGATTACACATAAAATCCAATGACATTAAAGTACCTTGTAAAATACTCTACCCATTACAGCTGCACACAAAAGAGTAGAGTCCAGTTACTTCCAGTTATTTCACAAGTTTATTGTCACCAAAATACAACTCCTGGATGACATTACCTTGCTACCATACCTTGTTTCTTAGGAATGGGAAATGCTGCACTTGGGAGGCCTAAGAGCAGGAACTTAAATGCAGCCTTATGTATTTCCGTTGGGCAGTGCCTGCCTGTGGCTCACTGGGATCCTTAGGCCCAAATCCCATCACACACAGTGTAGCTGAGCTTGGTGTCCTCGGGGTGGGAGCAGTGGGCTTCAAAATGCACGTGCACAGGGCCTCCCCAGCTCTGCCTCAGCCTTCATCTGTTGCCAGGCAGGTGGGCAAAGGCTTTGTGTCATCACAGAGCCTTGCACGGTATCAGCTCGGGGCTTGTCACGTTGTCAGCCCTTGGAAGCACAGACACAAGTGGCTACTCACTTGTGGAGGTCGCTGCCTGAGCTCTGCTCAGCAGGCCAGCCCAAAGGAGCTTGTCTTTGAAGAGCGCTTTACTCAGAGAGACCGTGATGAGGTTCATGCCAATTCTGACCCTCGTTGTGGCTCTCCGCATAGTACCTTCACCCCGCCCTGTCCACGACGATTACATCCGTCCTGACTTGGAAGAAATCAAGGTGCAAGATGATCCTGAAGGCCAGAATCAACCACCTGCTCTGGCCAAGACCAACACCACCAAATGGAAAGGCATTATCCACCTTGCCAACATCCAGAGATATCTGACAGGCAGGACAGCTGTGGATCCAGAGAGCGAGCAGCAGCAGCCCCTTGCTGCAGAGACCGTGGCCAGTGACCCATCTGACCCTCTGGAGCAGCATGGTGGCTGCAACAACAACAAGGACGCGTTCTGGCTGCTTTACACTGCCTGCCAAATCCTGGAGATAGGCCGCCTCATTTATCTCACATTTAAATTCCTGGGATCTGTGAAGAGACGCCTGGGATAGGTGAGCAGTGGAGATCAGTCCACAGCAAGGGACCGGGTTGTGGGGAACGGGGAACCACAACAGCCTTGGCGAAGAAGGCCCCAAGTTCCACCAGGGCAGGTTTGGATTGGACATTAGGAAAAATTACTTCACCGAGAGAGGGTTATCAATCATTGGAACAGGGTGCCCTGGGAAACAATCGTTTGAGTCACCACCACCCCAGGAGGCGTTTGACAGACGCGTTGCTGTGGTGCTTAGAGACATGGTAAAGTGTTTGGACTTGGCAGTGCTAGGTTAGCAGTTGGACTTGATGGTCATGTAGGTCTTTTCCAGACAAAATGATTCTAATATGATTCTCTGGCACATCTCAGACCCCCAAGCCCCCACCTGCTTCATTGTGCCCTCGTCATTTCCAGGAAAGGGGATGACAGCCTCGTCTTCCATGGGGACAGACTGCTAGCAAAAGGACACCTTTGTGGCACTGGAGGAGGAGATGGTGTCAGCCTGCCGCCCCTGCCAAGACCTTGGGGAAGCTGCGGAGCTGGAGGAGCAGCTGATACCAACCAAGTCCAGGAAGAGTTGTGGAAATCCTTGAGGGGACTGAGGTGGTTTGGGGGTGTGGGGGGAATCTTGTTTGTATATATATGTATATATATATATATCTGCAGAACGTAATAAATTTGTTTTAGCATCCATCCTGCTCTGACTCTGTGCCTCAATACGCCACAGCCCTTAAATTCATCTCTTTGGACGTCTGTTCATTCTGTTTGAATGATTCTAGACGATTCTACCCCAGCATGTCCCTCGTAAGAAACTGCCATATTTCAGGGAACCTTACTCTTAAAGTCATGCAATAGCAATTTCTCAGGTACCTCCTTTAAGTGTCTTTTACAATAGATGATCTGATCTCCTTTGCAGTGAGCAGGTCAGGTTTCAGCCAAGAGCAAACCCAATTATCAGCACTGAACATACCACAGTGATCAATACTCAAGAATAAGGACAAATGATTACACATAAAATCCAATGACATTAAAGTACCTTGTAAAATACTCTACCCATTACAGCTGCACACAAAAGAGTAGAGTCCAGTTACTTCCAGTTATTTCACAAGTTTATTGTCACCAAAATACAACTCCTGGATGGCATTACCTTGCTACCATACCTTGTTTCTTAGGAATGGGAAATGCTGCACTTGGGAGGCCTAAGAGCAGGAACTTAAATGCAGCCTTAAGTATTTCCGTTGGGCAGTGCCTGCCTGTGGCTCACTGGGATCCTTAGGCCCAAATCCCATCACACACAGTGTAGCTGAGCTTGGTGTCCTCGGGGTGGGAGCAGTGGGCTTCAAAATGCACGTGCACAGGGCCTCCCCAGCTCTGCCTCAGCCTTCATCTGTTGCCAGGCAGGTGGGCAAAGGCTTTGTGTCATCACAGAGCCTTGCACGGTATCAGCTCGGGGCTTGTCACGTTGTCAGCCCTTGGAAGCACAGACACAAGTGGCTACTCACTTGTGGAGGTCGCTGCCTGAGCTCTGCTCAGCAGGCCAGCCCAAAGGAGCTTGTCTTTGAAGAGCGCTTTACTCAGAGAGACCGTGATGAGGTTCATGCCAATTCTGACCCTCGTTGTGGCTCTCCGCATAGTACCTTCACCCCCCCCTGTCCACGACGATTACATCCGTCCTGACTTGGAAGAAATCAAGGTGCAAGATGATCCTGAAGGCCAGAATCAACCACCTGCTCTGGCCAAGACCAACACCACCAAATGGAAAGGCATTATCCACCTTGCCAACATCCAGAGATATCTGACAGGCAGGACAGCTGTGGATCCAGAGAGCGAGCAGCAGCAGCCCCTTGCTGCAGAGACCGTGGCCAGTGACCCATCTGACCCTCTGGAGCAGCATGGTGGCTACAACAACAACAAGGACGCGTTCTGGCTGCTTTACACTGCCTGCCAAATCCTGGAGATAGGCCGCCTCATTTATCTCACATTTAAATTCCTGGGATCTGTGAAGAGACGCCTGGGATAGGTGAGCAGTGGAGATCAGTCCACAGCAAGGGACCGGGTTGTGGGGAACGGGGAACCACAACAGCCTTGGCGAAGAAGGCCCCAAGTTCCACCAGGGCAGGTTTGGATTGGACATTAGGAAAAATTACTTCACCGAGAGAGGGTTATCAATCATTGGAACAGGGTGCCCTGGGAAACAATCGTTTGAGTCACCACCACCCCAGGAGGCGTTTGACAGACGCGTTGCTGTGGTGCTTAGAGACATGGTAAAGTGTTTGGACTTGGCAGTGCTAGGTTAGCAGTTGGACTTGATGGTCATGTAGGTCTTTTCCAGACAAAATGATTCTAATATGATTCTCTGGCACATCTCAGACCCCCAAGCCCCCACCTGCTTCATTGTGCCCTCGTCATTTCCAGGAAAGGGGATGACAGCCTCGTCTTCCATGGGGACAGACTGCTAGCAAAAGGACACCTTTGTGGCACTGGAGGAGGAGATGGTGTCAGCCTGCCGCCCCTGCCAAGACCTTGGGGAAGCTGCGGAGCTGGAGGAGCAGCTGATACCAACCAAGTCCAGGAAGAGTTGTGGAAATCCTTGAGGGGACTGAGGTGGTTTGGGGGTGTGGGGGGAATCTTGTTTGTATATATATGTATATATATATATATCTGCAGAACGTAATAAATTTGTTTTAGCATCCATCCTGCTCTGACTCTGTGCCTCAATACGCCACAGCCCTTAAATTCATCTCTTTGGACGTCTGTTCATTCTGTTTGAATGATTCTAGACGATTCTACCCCAGCATGTCCCTCGTAAGAAACTGCCATATTTCAGGGAACCTTACTCTTAAAGTCATGCAATAGCAATTTCTCAGGTACCTCCTTTAAGTGTCTTTTACAATAGATGATCTGATCTCCTTTGCAGTGAGCAGGTCAGGTTTCAGCCAAGAGCAAACCCAATTATCAGCACTGAACATACCACAGTGATCAATACTCAAGAATAAGGACAAATGATTACACATAAAATCCAATGACATTAAAGTACCTTGTAAAATACTCTACCCATTACAGCTGCACACAAAAGAGTAGAGTCCAGTTACTTCCAGTTATTTCACAAGTTTATTGTCACCAAAATACAACTCCTGGATGGCATTACCTTGCTACCATACCTTGTTTCTTAGGAATGGGAAATGCTGCACTTGGGAGGCCTAAGAGCAGGAACTTAAATGCAGCCTTAAGTATTTCCGTTGGGCAGTGCCTGCCTGTGGCTCACTGGGATCCTTAGGCCCAAATCCCATCACACACAGTGTAGCTGAGCTTGGTGTCCTCGGGGTGGGAGCAGTGGGCTTCAAAATGCACGTGCACAGGGCCTCCCCAGCTCTGCCTCAGCCTTCATCTGTTGCCAGGCAGGTGGGCAAAGGCTTTGTGTCATCACAGAGCCTTGCACGGTATCAGCTCGGGGCTTGTCACGTTGTCAGCCCTTGGAAGCACAGACACAAGTGGCTACTCACTTGTGGAGGTCGCTGCCTGAGCTCTGCTCAGCAGGCCAGCCCAAAGGAGCTTGTCTTTGAAGAGCGCTTTACTCAGAGAGACCGTGATGAGGTTCATGCCAATTCTGACCCTCGTTGTGGCTCTCCGCATAGTACCTTCACCCCGCCCTGTCCACGACGATTACATCCGTCCTGACTTGGAAGAAATCAAGGTGCAAGATGATCCTGAAGGCCAGAATCAACCACCTGCTCTGGCCAAGACCAACACCACCAAATGGAAAGGCATTATCCACCTTGCCAACATCCAGAGATATCTGACAGGCAGGACAGCTGTGGATCCAGAGAGCGAGCAGCAGCAGCCCCTTGCTGCAGAGACCGTGGCCAGTGACCCATCTGACCCTCTGGAGCAGCATGGTGGCTACAACAACAACAAGGACGCGTTCTGGCTGCTTTACACTGCCTGCCAAATCCTGGAGATAGGCCGCCTCATTTATCTCACATTTAAATTCCTGGGATCTGTGAAGAGACGCCTGGGATAGGTGAGCAGTGGAGATCAGTCCACAGCAAGGGACCGGGTTGTGGGGAACG
The DNA here is from genome assembly GCA_022605575.1 of Laterallus jamaicensis coturniculus. Taxonomy (NCBI): domain Eukaryota; kingdom Metazoa; phylum Chordata; class Aves; order Gruiformes; family Rallidae; genus Laterallus; species Laterallus jamaicensis. The sequence goes on from JAKCOX010000050.1 coordinate 858,719, forward strand.
GGGAACCACAACAGCCTTGGCGAAGAAGGCCCCAAGTTCCACCAGGGCAGGTTTGGATTGGACATTAGGAAAAATTACTTCACCGAGAGAGGGTTATCAATCATTGGAACAGGGTGCCCTGGGAAACAATCGTTTGAGTCACCACCACCCCAGGAGGCGTTTGACAGACGCGTTGCTGTGGTGCTTAGAGACATGGTAAAGTGTTTGGACTTGGCAGTGCTAGGTTAGCAGTTGGACTTGATGGTCATGTAGGTCTTTTCCAGACAAAATGATTCTAATATGATTCTCTGGCACATCTCAGACCCCCAAGCCCCCACCTGCTTCATTGTGCCCTCGTCATTTCCAGGAAAGGGGATGACAGCCTCGTCTTCCATGGGGACAGACTGCTAGCAAAAGGACACCTTTGTGGCACTGGAGGAGGAGATGGTGTCAGCCTGCCGCCCCTGCCAAGACCTTGGGGAAGCTGCGGAGCTGGAGGAGCAGCTGATACCAACCAAGTCCAGGAAGAGTTGTGGAAATCCTTGAGGGGACTGAGGTGGTTTGGGGGTGTGGGGGGAATCTTGTTTGTATATATATGTATATATATATATATCTGCAGAACGTAATAAATTTGTTTTAGCATCCATCCTGCTCTGACTCTGTGCCTCAATACGCCACAGCCCTTAAATTCATCTCTTTGGACGTCTGTTCATTCTGTTTGAATGATTCTAGACGATTCTACCCCAGCATGTCCCTCGTAAGAAACTGCCATATTTCAGGGAACCTTACTCTTAAAGTCATGCAATAGCAATTTCTCAGGTACCTCCTTTAAGTGTCTTTTACAATAGATGATCTGATCTCCTTTGCAGTGAGCAGGTCAGGTTTCAGCCAAGAGCAAACCCAATTATCAGCACTGAACATACCACAGTGATCAATACTCAAGAATAAGGACAAATGATTACACATAAAATCCAATGACATTAAAGTACCTTGTAAAATACTCTACCCATTACAGCTGCACACAAAAGAGTAGAGTCCAGTTACTTCCAGTTATTTCACAAGTTTATTGTCACCAAAATACAACTCCTGGATGGCATTACCTTGCTACCATACCTTGTTTCTTAGGAATGGGAAATGCTGCACTTGGGAGGCCTAAGAGCAGGAACTTAAATGCAGCCTTAAGTATTTCCGTTGGGCAGTGCCTGCCTGTGGCTCACTGGGATCCTTAGGCCCAAATCCCATCACACACAGTGTAGCTGAGCTTGGTGTCCTCGGGGTGGGAGCAGTGGGCTTCAAAATGCACGTGCACAGGGCCTCCCCAGCTCTGCCTCAGCCTTCATCTGTTGCCAGGCAGGTGGGCAAAGGCTTTGTGTCATCACAGAGCCTTGCACGGTATCAGCTCGGGGCTTGTCACGTTGTCAGCCCTTGGAAGCACAGACACAAGTGGCTACTCACTTGTGGAGGTCGCTGCCTGAGCTCTGCTCAGCAGGCCAGCCCAAAGGAGCTTGTCTTTGAAGAGCGCTTTACTCAGAGAGACCGTGATGAGGTTCATGCCAATTCTGACCCTCGTTGTGGCTCTCCGCATAGTACCTTCACCCCCCCCTGTCCACGACGATTACATCCGTCCTGACTTGGAAGAAATCAAGGTGCAAGATGATCCTGAAGGCCAGAATCAACCACCTGCTCTGGCCAAGACCAACACCACCAAATGGAAAGGCATTATCCACCTTGCCAACATCCAGAGATATCTGACAGGCAGGACAGCTGTGGATCCAGAGAGCGAGCAGCAGCAGCCCCTTGCTGCAGAGACCGTGGCCAGTGACCCATCTGACCCTCTGGAGCAGCATGGTGGCTGCAACAACAACAAGGACGCGTTCTGGCTGCTTTACACTGCCTGCCAAATCCTGGAGATAGGCCGCCTCATTTATCTCACATTTAAATTCCTGGGATCTGTGAAGAGACGCCTGGGATAGGTGAGCAGTGGAGATCAGTCCACAGCAAGGGACCGGGTTGTGGGGAACGGGGAACCACAACAGCCTTGGCGAAGAAGGCCCCAAGTTCCACCAGGGCAGGTTTGGATTGGACATTAGGAAAAATTACTTCACCGAGAGAGGGTTATCAATCATTGGAACAGGGTGCCCTGGGAAACAATCGTTTGAGTCACCACCACCCCAGGAGGCGTTTGACAGACGCGTTGCTGTGGTGCTTAGAGACATGGTAAAGTGTTTGGACTTGGCAGTGCTAGGTTAGCAGTTGGACTTGATGGTCATGTAGGTCTTTTCCAGACAAAATGATTCTAATATGATTCTCTGGCACATCTCAGACCCCCAAGCCCCCACCTGCTTCATTGTGCCCTCGTCATTTCCAGGAAAGGGGGTGACAGCCTCGTCTTCCATGGGGACAGACTGCTAGCAAAAGGACATCTTTGTGGCACTGGAGGAGGAGATGGTGTCAGCCTGCCGCCCCTGCCAAGACCTTGGGGAAGCTGCGGAGCTGGAGGAGCAGCTGATACCAACCAAGTCCAGGAAGAGTTGTGGAAATCCTTGAGGGGACTGAGGTGGTTTGGGGGTGAGGGGGGAATCTTGTTTGTATATATATATATATCTGCAGAACGTAATAAATTTGTTTTAGCATCCATCCTGCTCTGACTCTGTGCCTCAATACGCCACAGCCCTTAAATTCATCTCTTTGGACGTCTGTTCATTCTGTTTGAATGATTCTAGACGATTCTACCCCAGCATGTCCCTCGTAAGAAACTGCCATATTTCAGGGAACCTTACTCTTAAAGTCATGCAATAGCAATTTCTCAGGTACCTCCTTTAAGTGTCTTTTACAATAGATGATCTGATCTCCTTTGCAGTGAGCAGGTCAGGTTTCAGCCAAGAGCAAACCCAATTATCAGCACTGAACATACCACAGTGATCAATACTCAAGAATAAGGACAAATGATTACACATAAAATCCAATGACATTAAAGTACCTTGTAAAATACTCTACCCATTACAGCTGCACACAAAAGAGTAGAGTCCAGTTACTTCCAGTTATTTCACAAGTTTATTGTCACCAAAATACAACTCCTGGATGGCATTACCTTGCTACCATACCTTGTTTCTTAGGAATGGGAAATGCTGCACTTGGGAGGCCTAAGAGCAGGAACTTAAATGCAGCCTTAAGTATTTCCGTTGGGCAGTGCCTGCCTGTGGCTCACTGGGATCCTTAGGCCCAAATCCCATCACACACAGTGTAGCTGAGCTTGGTGTCCTCGGGGTGGGAGCAGTGGGCTTCAAAATGCACGTGCACAGGGCCTCCCCAGCTCTGCCTCAGCCTTCATCTGTTGCCAGGCAGGTGGGCAAAGGCTTTGTGTCATCACAGAGCCTTGCACGGTATCAGCTCGGGGCTTGTCACGTTGTCAGCCCTTGGAAGCACAGACACAAGTGGCTACTCACTTGTGGAGGTCGCTGCCTGAGCTCTGCTCAGCAGGCCAGCCCAAAGGAGCTTGTCTTTGAAGAGCGCTTTACTCAGAGAGACCGTGATGAGGTTCATGCCAATTCTGACCCTCGTTGTGGCTCTCCGCATAGTACCTTCACCCCGCCCTGTCCACGACGATTACATCCGTCCTGACTTGGAAGAAATCAAGGTGCAAGATGATCCTGAAGGCCAGAATCAACCACCTGCTCTGGCCAAGACCAACACCACCAAATGGAAAGGCATTATCCACCTTGCCAACATCCAGAGATATCTGACAGGCAGGACAGCTGTGGATCCAGAGAGCGAGCAGCAGCAGCCCCTTGCTGCAGAGACCGTGGCCAGTGACCCATCTGACCCTCTGGAGCAGCATGGTGGCTGCAACAACAACAAGGACGCGTTCTGGCTGCTTTACACTGCCTGCCAAATCCTGGAGATAGGCCGCCTCATTTATCTCACATTTAAATTCCTGGGATCTGTGAAGAGACGCCTGGGATAGGTGAGCAGTGGAGATCAGTCCACAGCAAGGGACCGGGTTGTGGGGAACGGGGAACCACAACAGCCTTGGCGAAGAAGGCCCCAAGTTCCACCAGGGCAGGTTTGGATTGGACATTAGGAAAAATTACTTCACCGAGAGAGGGTTATCAATCATTGGAACAGGGTGCCCTGGGAAACAATCGTTTGAGTCACCACCACCCCAGGAGGCGTTTGACAGACGCGTTGCTGTGGTGCTTAGAGACATGGTAAAGAGTTTGGACTTGGCAGTGCTAGGTTAGCAGTTGGACTTGATGGTCATGTAGGTCTTTTCCAGACAAAATGATTCTAATATGATTCTCTGGCACATCTCAGACCCCCAAGCCCCCACCTGCTTCATTGTGCCCTCGTCATTTCCAGGAAAGGGGGTGACAGCCTCGTCTTCCATGGGGACAGACTGCTAGCAAAAGGACACCTTTGTGGCACTGGAGGAGGAGATGGTGTCAGCCTGCCGCCCCTGCCAAGACCTTGGGGAAGCTGCGGAGCTGGAGGAGCAGCTGATACCAACCAAGTCCAGGAAGAGTTGTGGAAATCCTTGAGGGGACTGAGGTGGTTTGGGGGTGAGGGGGGAATCTTGTTTGTATATATATATATATCTGCAGAACGTAATAAATTTGTTTTAGCATCCATCCTGCTCTGACTCTGTGCCTCAATACGCCACAGCCCTTAAATTCATCTCTTTGGACGTCTGTTCATTCTGTTTGAATGATTCTCGACAATTCTACCCCAGCATGTCCCTCGTAAGAAACTGCCATATTTCAGAGAGCCTTAAACAGTCTTGCTACCACCACTTTGTTTCTTAGGAATGGGAAATGCTGCACTTGGGAGGCAGGAATTTAAATACAGTCTTTTGTGGGAATATACCCCATTCAATATACTACGGATACCTGCGGTTGTCAGCTATTTCTTAATTATTTAAGATACAAATTTTATTTTTGAAGCAGGATAAACTTTCATAGCTTTATTTTTTTTTGCATTTGTATTCACTTTGTATATGGCTTGAGTGACTTCTGGATGTGAGCTACTTTGGAAAGCTCAGCTCCAAGGAACTGTCTCAAATTGAAGCTTTTGTAAAAAAGCCCTCTTCTAAAAGATGACAACATCTGAAGTTATAAGTACAAGTTATACGTACAGATTATTAAGTGCCTCCCCACAGAATAACAGTATGTTAGGAGTTGGAAGGGATCTTGAAAGATCATCTAGTCCACAGACCTGCCAGAGCAGGATCACCTAGACTAAATCACACACTAATGCATCCAGCTGGGTTTTTAATGTCTCCAGAGAAGGAGACTCCACAGCCTCTCTGGGCAGCCTGTCCCCATGCTCCATCACCCTCACAGTGAAAATGTGTCTGACATAGAAGTGAATATACACCCTCAGCAAGTGTGCGGATGACCCCAAGCTGTGTGGTGAGGTTGACGCAGTGGTGGGATGGGATGCTATCCAGAGGGACCTTGACAGGCTGGACAAATGGGCCCATGCAAACTGATGGGCCCATGGAAGGTCCTGCACATGGGTCAAGGCAATCCCAAGCACAATTACAGGTTGGGTGGGGAATGGATTGAGAGCAGCTCTGAGGAGAAGGACCTGGGGGTGTTGATTGATGTAGAGCTCAACATGTGCAATGTGCACTTGCAGCCCAGAAAGCCAATTGTGTGCTGGGCTGCATCAAAACCAGAGTGGCCAGTAGGTCAAGGGAGGTGATTCTGCCTCTCTACTCTGCTCTCATGAGACCCCACCTGGAGTAATGCATCCAGCTTTGGGGCCCCAATATAAGAAGGACATGGTCCTGATGGAGTGAATCCAGAGGAGGCTACAAAGGGACAAGGATTCTGGAGCCCTTCTCGTATGAAGACAGGCTGAGAGATTTGGGCTCATTCAGCCTGAAGAAGTGAAGGCTCCAAGGAGACCTTATTGCAGCTTTCCAGTACCTAAAGGGGCTACAAGAAAGCTGGAGTGGGACTGTTTATCTGGGAGTGCAGTGATGGGACAAGGGGTAATGGGTTTAAACTAAAAGAGGGTAGATTTAGATGAGACATTAGGAAGAAATTCTTCCCTGGGAGGGTGGTGAGGCTTTGGCACAGGTTGCCCAGAGAAGCTGTGGCTGCCCCTGGATCCCTGGCAGGGTTCAAGGCCAGGCTGGATGGGGCTTTGGGCACCCTGGGTTAGTGGAGGGTGTCCCTGCCCATGGCAGTAGGTGGGGACTACATGGGCCTTCAGGTCTCTTCCAGCCCAGACCATCCTGTGATTCTACGCTCCTAAGCCAGATTGCTTGCATCCACAATGTCTACACAAACTTGAATTCACTGCTTTATTAACTGTAGTGGGAAATTTATTGCTCAAATGAACCTAAGTATTAAAACCAAAAGTAAAAAATTACAGCAATTATATTTAACAAGAGAACCAGAAGAACAGTAAGATTGTCTTTCAGAGCTGACAAATTGATTACAAATGGAATTAGTAGACACAAATCCAATCTACTGGGGAAGGAACAACCTTTATTTGCATAATTCATGCCCTGCAAAATATTCTCTGAGAAGCAAATGACAATATAAATGAGGATTTGCCATCCTACAGAATGCCAAAAAGTCTCTGACAATATCCCCTGTCCATTCAGAGTTACAACAGCTCTCCTGATCCCTAAGAACCTGTTATGCCACAGGTACTTATATACGAGCCAATACATTTCCAAGCAAAAGGTCTTCACCCCAGTGAAGTTAACAAGGAGTTTACTGAAAGTTAGCTCAAGGATTTGCAGCAAAGAGTACTAGAATGGTGGGAAATATCAAAGAAAGGGAAGAGAACCATAAAGAGTATCATAAAGCACAGTACATAAAATTAATTGAACTACACGGTCCTGGTAACAACCCTCTGTTTAGTCTAGCCATCAAACCAGCCCACTTATACTGGCTCGCACTCTGTTTTGCCAGGGGACTCCACTGGCAGTTACAGGGCATGGGGCCAGACCCACAGGGCTTGACTGCTACCAGTAGAAACATGAAGTTGTTTTTCTGCCTTCAAGTTGTTTCCCCTTGCTACCCTTCTAAGGAAGCCACAGCTGGACTGCCAAGTAATTCCAGCATATCCATACAGGGACTCTGTCAAGGTCAGTCTCTTACTGGGAAACAGAATTCCCACGGTTCTGTATTTAGCTGTGCCAGTCCAGGCTGTGCACTGAGCAGAGGTTAATGGATGAGAAAGGGTGTGTAAGAAGTTTCAGAGCCTGTCTGAGGTTCTGTTTTCACAATGTGCTTCAGATAGCCTGATTGCATGTCTGCCTGCCCACTCATCCCCTCTCCTTATATACCTGCTGCCTCCCTATGAGCAGGGGACTGGGGACCTAGCTGGAACTGTGAAGCTCCATGCTGGTAGGCATGCAGAGGAGGAGCTGCAAGGATAGTTAATTTGATGATCATGATGTGCAGTAAACTTGTGCAGGGATGCAGAGGCTTTTGGGAAGAGAAAAATGAAGGAATATTTAGTCTCCCAAAGTATTACTGTGCTCAAAGCCTGCACTTGGAATCACAGAATCATTTTGTTTTGAATAGACCATAAAGATCATGAAGTCCAACCATTAACCCAACACTGCCAAGTCCAGCCACTAAGCCACGTCCCTAAGCACGGCATCTAGACATCTTCTAAATACCTCCAGGGACGGTGACTCAACGTCTTCCCTGGGCAGCCTGTTCCAGTGATTGACAACCCTTTAAGTGGAGAAATATTTCCCAATATCCAATCTAAACCTCCCCTGGCGTAACTTGAGTTCATCTCCTCTTGTCCTGTCACTTATTATTTGGGAGAAGAGACCAACACCCACCTCACTAAAACCTCCTTTCAGGTAGTTGTAGAAAGCCATAAGGTCTTCCCTGAAGACAGCTTCATTAGCACCATCATACATCACACTCACTCAGAGATTTTGAAACCACCTGCACCCATTTAGTGTCATTGAGCAACCTGGTCTAGTTGGGAGTGTAACTCAGTGGTCCTTCCAGGTCACTTCCAACCCAAACCATTTTATGATTGCTGCTTCTTTGTTGCTGAAACAAGTGAACCTTGGAACACTGGTTTAGTGAATTAAAAAAATCTCAACAAAAAATAAACAAGCCCTGTTGCTAGCTAGGGCCCGGCGGTTGGAAGATCATGTGATATGCGGGTAGATAAGGCCCCTCCCCTAATAGCCAATAGCAAGCAGGCGGAAGGGATGTTCTGAACCTCAGTTATATAAGGTCGTTTTACTTGTTAATAAATGCCATTTGCCATCTATCAAATTGATATCTGTGAGCAGGTGGTCCGTGCGACCTGGGTCTGGTCAATGTGCCGTTCCTGAAACAGGCCGCCACGCCTTTGCGAAGGCAACAAAGCCCTAAAGATGAAGTATCCTTTGTTCAGCTGAATTTATTTACCCAGTTGAGCTCACTGATCATAGGATCATAGAATATGTTGGGTTGGAAGGGACCTTAAAGATCAGCAAGTTCCAATCCTCCTGCCATGGGCATAGACACCTCTCATTAGACCAGGCTGTTCAAGGTCCCACCCAACCTGGCCTTGAACATTTCCTGAGAGAGGGCAGCCACCATGTCTCTGGGCAACCTGTGCCAGTGTCTCACCACCCTCATAGTGAAGAATTTCTTCCTAATATCCAGTCTAAATCTACCTCCTTCCAGTTTAAAACCATTTGCCCTCGTCCTATCACTACATGCCTGCTAAAAAGCCCCTTCCCAGCTTCCCTATAGACCCTTTCAGGTACTGGAAAGCCACTATAAAGTCTTCCCTGAGCCTTCTCCAGGTTGAACAAACCCAACTCTCTCAGCCTGTCTGCATAAGGAGAGGTGCTCCAGACCTCTGATTATCCATATGGCCCTCCTCTGGACCTTTTCCAACAGTTCAATGTCCTTCTTATGTTGGGGACTCCGGAACTGGACACAGCACTCCAGGTGGGGTCTCATGAGAGAAGAGGGGCAGAATCACCTCCCTTGACCTGCTGGTCACTCTGGTTTTGATGCAGCCCAGGACACGATTAACATTCTGGGCTGTGGCACCCAGCAGGGAGCAACAAGCAATTCAATATATGAATTTTAGGTGAAGCCATGAAGCCAGCCAGCCATTTTATTAGGTGAAATCACACAGATTATATACCTTTCTTACTGCAAACGTGGCAAGCTAAAAAACTGCTAATTGGTTACACACACTGTTCACACCATATTGATTGGTTAGTAACTATAACAAGTTCTGATAAACCTATCTTATAGCTGAACATCCTTAGTTTAATACCTAAAAGCATCCGCACACCTGCTGGTTTTGACTATCTTGTTATGGCTGGTTCTCAGCATGTTTTGTTACTCCCAAATACCTTCCCATAACTGCTTCTTGGTTTAGGGTGGCCTGTACCCCTATCAGCAAGGCCGCTGTGTTTTGAGAATGTGATTATTAGGATCCTCTCAGCATGAGTAACTTTTCTCATGGGAATAGGAGAATATTGTCAGGGCCTATGTCTTGGGTGAAGAGAGCTGGGCCGCCGGCAGGCCTGCTCCCTTCCCCGACACTGGGCTGCAAGCGTGCATTTGTTGGCTCATGCTGAGCTTCTCATTCACCATTACCCCCAAGTCCTTCTCTGCAGGGCTGCTCTCTATCACATCATCTCCCTGCCTGTACTGATGAAGAGGATTGCCCCGACCCAGGTGCAGGACCTTGCGCTTGTCCTTGTTGAACCTCATGAGGTTCATGTGGGCCCACTTCTCCAGCTTGTCTAGGTCCCTCTGGATGGCATCCCGCCTTTCACGTGTGTCAGCTGCACCACTCAGCTTGGTGTCACCTGCAGACTCGCTGAGGGTGTGCTCAACCTCATGGTCGATGTCATTCATGAAGATACTAAATAATGCCGGGCCCAGTACAGACCCCTGAGGGACACCACTTGTCACATCTCTCCATCTGGACTTCAAGCCATTGACGACTACTCTCTGGGTGTGACCATCCAGCCAATTCATTATCCACCCACTGGTCCAGTCATTAAATCTGTATGTCTCCAGTTTAAAGAGAAAGATATTGTGGGGGGCTGTGTCAAAGGCTTTACAGAAGTCCAGGTAGATCTGATCTCCACTGTGAGAATGTCTCAACACTATTGTCTTCTTAATCTAAAAGGAGCCAAACTGAATGTAAATGACTAACTGGCATAGACCAGTACTGGATAATTCAAAATTTAGGGCATATGAATCCATCTAGTCAGGCTACCGGCACACTTGAAAATTCAGCTGAGACTCCTGCCTCCCAAATCATTTTCAATTCACCCACGAAAATGTCAACAAAACCCTGCATGCAGAAGACACTCACTTTCAATCCTAACCCATCTTGTGAGTGCAGTTCTCATGCTATTGTTTTCTGCCATGAGTAGGTCGCTGGTTTGGCAGTCTCCATGTCTCACTGGCACATCAATAACACAGAAGAGCTTTCTGTTCAGCTGTAGAAAACAACAACAAGGATGACTAAGACCTGTACGTGTGACAGCTGCATTTTGAAACACTGGATCTCCAGGCTTAACACTTGGTGAGACATAGCTCAAATCAAGGGGCATGTCTGTTGTGCTTAAGACACAGGAGTGCCTAACCCATGCTCACTACTGGCTTAAAATAGTGAGCGTTACTATTCAGAGTAAGCGTGTGTCATTATCCAGAGTAAGTGTAGTCTCAGCAAACAAAAATTTAGAGAACTTATTATTTTGAAAATACGACTCCTTCGTATTATGGCCCAGGAAAGGAGTGTTACAGTAATATAAAAAAAAGCCATACTCAGAATATACATATTTTAGGTATCCATATACATGTTTTAGATTGGATATTAGGGGGAAGTTTTTTACAGAAAGAGTAGTGAGGTCCTGGAACAGGCTGCCCAGAGAGGTGGTGGATGCCCCATCCCTGGGAAGTGTTCAAGGCCAGGTTGGATGGGACCCTGGGCAATCTTGTGTAGATCAGGCCTGAGGTTGGTGGCCCTGCCTGTGGCAGGGGGGTTGGAGCTTTATGATCCTTGGGGTCCCTTCCAACCCTTGCCATTCTATGATTCTATGATTCTATGTTTTAAGGTATCCATGGGATTTCACAAGGAAAGAGCTCACTAATACACACGGACACCCCAGCTCCCCCAAATCTACGTTCAGGCTTGAACAAAAGAGCTACTGCTAAAAGAGCAGCAATATTAGCACATCTTCTTGAAAACCATGTCTGAAAAACAAAGAACCAATACACTTGTTCATGCAGAAAACAAACTGTCATCTGCTGCTTTTTTTTCATTCACCAGTGCTCATTTTCCAAAGCTGCTTGATAATAACAGACAGGACAAAAGGGGTCATTCTCATCTGCTTTGGGCAAGGGATACTGAATCGAAATTCTAAGCCCGTCAGCTCAACGCAGCCTGACTGCTAAGCATTCAGCCACCGTGATAAGTGCTGGCCACAGGGGTATTTTACCTCACACAGTAATTCTTCTTGTGGGCACCAGAGTAATTTACAGTGTTTTCAATGGCCCCGGCATGTCCCAAAATAAGATAATGCATAATATCTCCTATAAGAAATCATTTGGAAGAAAAGCATTCAATGGCAGGCAGGGTTTTTCCTGCTGCAGCCCCCAGATTAGGTCAGCCTTGGACTATTTTTCCAGCAGAGCAACAGATGGAAATAAAATCTGAAGGAATAGATTTTTCTAAGAGTTCTGCTCCCATCTAGGGACCTGCTTTTGTGGAGAGACTTTTCTGAAGGGCTCAGCACTCAGGAATACTTGCTTATCCTAAAATAAGCCAAGCTGCTTTTATAATCTGTCCTTAAACTTTCTAATTATATCCTTTTTCAATATAATTTGAAAACAGATGACAAGACCACAGACAGACAACTTTTGTTTAGTATACAGTTCATTAGCGATAATCATAGTATAGAAACATTTCCCAAAAAGTTTTCAACTAATGAATTAATAAAGTACACAGATACTCATATGCCTTGCAAGGGAACAAAGATTACAGAGTAGATTGCAAATAAAGCAAAACTGACATAAGGGAAAAGTCTTTATCATTTTTCTTTCCTATTCTAGACTAAACTGGAATGTGAGACTTACTGAAACAAGTTAAGGACAACCAAAGACAAGTTTCAAAATATAATCATGACTAAATTAAACTACAGCAAAGATACTGCTCCAGAACAAGACAGGCATAATTAAGCTTGCCAATAATGATGTGAAAAAGCCAAAAATACTAGTGAGTAGAGTATGCAGAATGCAGAATTTCAGGGTTTCTGACAAGAGTGAAATACTTCTTATCCTAGTACTCATGTTAACAATGGACATTTAAAATATGCAATACCAGATAACACACACTGATGTGTTTTGATAAAAACTGGCCAGGCATCTTTCTGCACCCTGGATGTAACTACTCAATACATTTTAGAACTTCAGGGAGGTTACAGAGGACTAGAAATAAAGCTATTTTAGAAATTAGAAAAGTGCAATACAAAGAAGCACAGGCTGGTGAGCATTTCCTCGATGCTTGGGAAAGTTAAAGAAAGGCAGATAATCAGATACAATCCGTGAGTAACTTGAAAGGCATTCGTGACTCAAGTCTTGCCAGAATCATGCTGCTGTTTTCTTCTTATGAACCTACAGGCTTGATTAAAAATGCATCTTATCCAAGAATCCATACAGCAGTCCTGAGATTTCCCACTGTTTTCTTCCAAAGCAAGACCAGGACAGTGGAAGCTCCTATCCTCCAGCTCCTGTGGACAGGGATCTCAGAATCACAGAATCACCAGGTTGGAAAAGACCTTTGAGATCATCGAGTCCAACCGTAAACCTCACTGCAGCACTGCAGGTATCTGCTTTGCAATAGAGTGAGCCTGAACTATCCTGCAATTAACTTATGCACTCAGATGTCTTGAACAAGGGGGAACTAGAACACTCTCTTTTCGGTTCTCCATGGCTTTGGTGGGATGAGGACAGAATATTATGTCTTGCTGATTAGTCTGTGAATTAGTAAAAGAGCTACAAGGCAAGCATGATGATGGCAGCATTGGGGCTTGGTATATGCCAGTTTTCTGTAATGCCTCTAATTCTTTTTCTCTGTGTGTATGTCTGGTAGGACTTGATGTCAAACTGATAAAACGAGGGAAACATTGGGGTTTGCTTTACTTGCTTCTTCTGGACCACCCTGTGCCCAGTCTTTGCAATTTCAGCTTTCTATCACCCTATTTCCTTCTTCATCCCTTCTCAATCTATTTCTACAACTTTACAGCCAGTGTTACATACTTCCTTGCTTCAACTCCAGAATCTGCCATATTGCCTTACTTTCTAGAGAGACAATTAGGCCTCCTTGTCATCTTCAGCTCTCTCCTCCCCCATCCACATCGTGTACCTCTTACCCTCCAGACCTCTATTCTGGACTCTTCTTTTTTCTGCTTTGACTCTAAAATGACTATTGTTGGTCAGATTATGCTTGTGGTCTCTTAATTGAAAGAGAAACATAAAGCTGCAATGGGAAAGTGAGACAATGCAGAAGGGAGGGTGAAAGGATGAAATTCAGCAGATACAAGGGTAGGCAAGTTAGCAAAGTGAGAGAAAAGGAGGAGGTTGAAGCTGATAGTAAATAACCAGCTACAACTGTTGACCACAGAAAACAGACATGGATGTTTACCAGTCAGTTTTCAATAAAAGCTAAAATTCATGTTAAATCTTAAACATAAAATCTTTTTGGAGAAAGGAAGCTTTATCAGGAAAAAACAGGACAGACTGGACTTAACAAACTCTGCCAGACCTTAAAGTGGAGTTACTATCAAGAATAGGCCCTAGCTCTATGTTTTGACCCTATAAAAATTGCAGTCTAAGAAAAAAATCCACCCTCTTACATTATTGAACAGTCATTACAGGTCTGTAGCTCCAAAGATAACAAATTCTTGGGCAAGTACTGTGTTGCGTGCCTGTAAAGTGATATCTACATGCAGTATAACTCAGCAATAAAATGTGTGATGTGACAAGAATATAACCATGACAACCTTAATGAAATCAACCTGCCAACATCATCCCTTTATGAGACATTCTTCACAAACTATACTGAGCAGCTTCACAATCAAAGTCAACCAAGCTGAAGCAACCAGGGTGTGAAAAAAAAAACAAACTAGTGGGCATGTCATCTGCCACAGGCTCAACAGATTCAAGAACAAACACCAAAAAAAAGAAGACCTCACAGAGAATTGATGCTACTGGAAGTATCCAATGTTGTGGTAAGAATTCTTACAACTAGTAAATAAAAGTGCAGATGCAAACAGTAACCTTTTTGGAGAAGCAATTGTTTTTCTGAACACTGAAATGGTGACGTCACACACAAGAGTGTACCCCTGTAGCTTCTTGTTAGATGTACTTGAAGAAGATGTCCTTCTATTGAATTAGATGTGTCTGAAAAAGCCCTGACCACATTAATAGTCAATGCCTCATTTCCAGAAGTGTTGGGCACTCAGACCTCTAAACCACAGAACCACAGAGTCAAATACTGGTTTGGGTTGGAAGGGACTTTTGAGGATCATCTAGCCCCCACCCACTGCCATGGGCAGAGACACCCTCTCACTAGCCCAGGGTGCCCAAAGCCCCACCCAGCCTGGCCTTGAACACTGCCAGGGACAGGGCAGTCACAGCTTCTCTGGGCAACCAGTGCCAGGGTCTCACCAACCTTACAATTTTTTTCCTCTTTATGCCCCATCTAAACCCACCCTCTTTCAATATAAAACTGACAATTTTTATGAAAACACTTTAAAAAAAGTTATCCTGTCACTACAGGGCTTGGTGAAGTCAAATCAGCAGGACATGCAACTGCTTGGTGTGCCTCCTCCCACAGACAGGCAGCCTGGCTCTTTCACATCTACTTTATAAAGGTTTCATTTTGTGTTACCTAATCTTTACCTCCTCACAAACAGGATGATATCATATCTAGAAGCATCTCCTGCCACATGTTTGACAGCCTCCCAGCCTCACATTTTGCTCCTCAGGAGGAGACCCTTTCCCCTGTGCTGCTGCCTCATGTGAATTCCCTCCTCACTGCATCCAGAATGGGTACAGGAACCCAGACAGCACAACTCTAATTTTCATCTGCCTGTGAACAGAGAAGCTTGAAATAGCTAATGTAACTAAAGAGGATGTTTGAATCAATCCCCCTCCGGCCTCTCTAATCCCAGAGGCTCTGTGTGAAACTCTTTCTGAAGGGCGCCCTCTTTGTCACCCGGTACCTGCACAAACCCACCTCCAACCTACAGAAAACCTCCAGCAAACAACAAATGATGCTCCAGTCTACGATTTTGCCTGACATGCTTGTCACACCATATCTAGAGAGCTTATGAAAAGCCAGAGAAGGGCTGGTTACCAAGGCAGTGAGCAGATTCCAGCAGTAGCCAAGCAGGATTTGCACTCAAAGAGACTGTTTCAAAAAATGCTCCATGACACCGCCCTGGGGCTGAGCCTGGCTCCCCACTGACTTCTCTCCCCCCCCACCCCATCCTGCCGTTCACAGAGGTCACTTTTTTCTCTTGACTGTCCCGTGGGTAAAACAAACCTCTCACTGCAACACAGAGGTGGCTGCACTGGAAATAAAATAAGAGAAGGACATTGTCAGAGCTAAATGATACCACTGTCGCAGCCACAGCCCTACGCTCTGGCTGCTGCCTCTCCTGCTGATCATGAGATCAAAACCTCTTCCAGAAGAAAATGTGGCTTTCCTGCCTATAGGTTTCTTGAATTGGTTTTTGGTTTGTTTGGGCTATTTTTTGTAACAGAGGTAAGATAAAATTGCTCTGGGTGAAATATTCCCCAGGCCACGGATATGCCTACTGCATGAAGCAATTCCACTTGCGATGTGGCAGATGTTGCTGGAGGTCAGACTGTAGGAACAGTCACACCAGGGAGCACTGGAGACACAAAACTCTCCCTCTTCAGCGAGGCACTGAGGCTCTGCAGCAGCAGCTGCAAGGGGCTCCTTTCTGCTGCACGCAGAAAAACAAATGACACAGTTCTGCATTTTTAAAATTGGATTCCTATTTATGTTTTTTATCACTAACTGGCCTGACTTCTCAGCACACAAGCTTTTGCAACATAAGTAATTTCAGGGGCTGGGCACAGAGCTCTGCACACACAACAGGCTGGCTGTCACACTGAATGTCTTCAGCTCAGGGAGGAAGCACTGTGAGCCCTTTGCAGAGCATGGCAAGCCGGGCACTGAATCACAGAAACCTGATAAATGCAAGTAATTGGCAAACATGTTGCTAAAAGAAGAAGAAATAAATAACCTTTGCAAGTTTTCTGGCTCATGCATGAGATCCAGCTCAGTGCTCGTGTTATTTAACAGCCGTGGTAATATTTTAACCAAAATTATTCCCCTCCTATTGGCAAAAAGTCTCTCAGAGCTCAGCTCACCCACAGCAGCGTTTGCTATTCCCACAGCGCTCTTCAGAGATGGCAGATGGATGATCTCAGCGAGGCCTCCAACTAGCATCTCATATCCCCAGAGAATTACGACTTGACACAAGCGGCGCGAGGCTGCAGATCCACCCAAGTGATTCATTGCAGACCCTGCTCCTTGCTCCTACTTAGCTACCTGATGATCTGCTACTGCCAGCCACCCCCCTTGGGGCTGATTGGATTAGAAACACTGAAGATTCATGTGCTGCGAGGGATTCAGCAGGGAAAATGGATCAGAGAACACAGGCTGTAGGTAAAAATACCAGTAAACATCACAGGCTCTCAAATCCCAAACAACATGAGATCTCAGGCCTTTGTAGAAACAAAAAATGGCAAGTGGGTAGTGCTCTGAGCCCAAGGAGAGCTCTTTTCAGGGTTAGCTGCTGTTGAGTCATGGTGTGAGCTCAGGCAAGTAACTCAATCCTTTGGGCCAGTCTGCTGACTCACAAATCCTAAATGGACTTAACGTATATTAAAGTTACAGCATTTTACATCAGTGGAGCATCTGGTGAAATTCAGCCATCGAGTAAGTTGGAGAGATGTGAGAAATTAACAGAGGTTTGGTAAGGGGGATTTTTTGTTGAATATATTGGGGAGCCCAAATTGATCTGTGTCAGTGGGAGGGACCACTGGAAAAATGACAAAATGGTGCTGATGACAGGAAGAGAGTAGCAACTGTGAATAACTGCAAATTTTAAGCTTCAGCTCCCTGGTGTTACAGTGTTTGTGGTGATGTTGGAGGAAAGAATGATGATTTCAGACAGAAAACTCAGATGCACGACATTTCAGGATCTGGGTCCGCAAGGAGAAGTGCTACAGCAGACCTTTCCTCAGCCACATGGCTACAACAGAGAACCAACACCACAGCATCAGTGTGGCTGTAAACATACAGCACACCAAGCACAGCCAAAATGCCAGGTTCAGATTCACAAAGCTGCCTTGTGCTCCACACCAAGCCCTCCCATGCTGCCTGCCCAGCAACTATCTGCAGCTCCTGGCCTCACTCCTGTCTCTGTTCATCTTCTTTCACACCCCAGGGGAGGACAGGGGTGGACCCCTGCCTGCAGTTTGTCCAAGGAAAGGAAGTGTTTTGAGGCTGCCCACCTTCCCACAGCTGGCAGAATTCCACAGCAGTGCCATGAGTGCAGGAGGCCTCACATCCTCCCCTGCTGAACCAGGAGGCTGGGGCAGGACTGTATCCATAGGATACACCACTCGGCCTTGGTCCTGCCTTGCTCTGTGTGGTGTCCTGGAATTATTATTTATTCTGCATATGATTTTCAGTTGAAAGTGCTTGAAATAATGTGAGTGTGGTCTAGAGGTCTGCAAAGTCATAGCCTGAAACAGAGGGTGTTTACGACATGCCTTGAGCACAGAACAAAGGCACGTTTTGATATGCAAAGGAGCAAAGTTTGATGAGATACTTCCAGAGGACTGTGTATGGATACAAACTTGATGCAGTCTTCTCCAAGTCACCTTTTGGAAATGGTCCCTGTGGGGGGGTCCTGGGTATCAGGCCCTCTCAGGAAGGAAAAACAAGCAGGGAGCAGAAAGGATACCTTGGCTTCCTTCATAATTCCCATCAGGAGCATCCATCTTGGAGTGCACAGTAACAACACAATGGCTCCCCTCCCGTGGGCAACGGTGCTGTGCTGCCAGCAGCTGGCAACCCACTGGCAGAACAAGAGTTAAGGGATGTGTCATGCTGGGTGACATCTCCCACCACCTCCCACTGCTGACTGACAACAGACTGCAATGTCTCGATAGCCCCAAACACCTCACAACCCTTCAGAATTCACTCTCTCTGCAGCTCTATACAGCAAGGCATGTCAGCACTCTTCTTTTACAGAGAGGGAACAAAACGTGGTCCTGAAAGCCAGAAGCAAGCTCTCTGCAGCCTAAACAGGATGTGTTGGAAATGAATTGAAATGAATTCCCTTGAAACCTTGGCCAGCAGCTCCAGACCACACACTTCTTCCCGTTTGAGCATCCTGCATTGTGTGGCACTGCCCTTGTCTCTTGGCAGCACCACTGAACAAATAGAAACAGCTCCAGGGAGGTCAGCGTTTGGTGCCACAGCCCCTGAGGGAGGAAGTGAGGGTTAGCCCTCAGGAACCTCTTAAGAGCACATTTGGGTTTTTTTATATTACAGGAACAGTTGGGACCATGGCTCTGTCATGCTGTCACTCATAGCCAAGATGAGAAAGACAGATGACTCAGAAACAAGTTTCCAGGACAAGACTGCTATAAACAGCAGTCTATGCTGGCAAATAACCCATGACACAGATGAAAAATGAGACATCTTTAGCAAATGGGTCTAGATAATGTTGTAAGGAGGTTTTGAGGGCATGACACCATGTTTTGTGTTTAATGATGTCTTCAAGAATGCCTCAGATGCTATTACAGACAAAAAGCAATAAAGCAAGGCAAAGAGAAGCTTGGGAACCTTCTATCCAAGCCACTCTGACCAGTTTGAGCATCATGCCAAATAAGTAGCAGTTATTACATAAAATCATGGTTCAGAGAGCAGGCCTCAGAAAACAGCCAATACAAGCAAAACCCTAGCTTTCCTAGCCAAGTAACACACCATGTCTCACACCCACACAGATGAACTCCACTGCACTCCAAAACAGGCTGGCTGCAGCCATCCAGTCTCGGGCTAGTTCCTGAGCAGTGCCCACCTTTCCCCCAAAAGAACTGATAGGAGCCACAGCAACCAGCTACAAGGTCGCTGCAGAATGCCGTTGGTGTTTCATGTTCACAGATCACCCTTAAGTGCCAGACAAGCACCCAGCACTACCTGCACCAAGCAGAGCTTTGTCACACGGGTCCAGCCCTCCCTCCCAAACCTGTGCCTTCTTCAGGCTGTCCTGCTCACAATGAAAATCAAAGAATTAAAACTCAACATCTAAACAAGCAAGTGAATTTGGTCGGGGCTTGGTCTGAGATAATGGCACACAATGTCCTTCTTGAGAGTTCTCAAAATGCTCCCTGGCATGAATTTGGCCTAGGCTAATTATGTCTTTCCCAAAAGATGCCTGGATGTAGTTTAGGGATCAGCACAAGCTCAGGGCCCTTCCTGTTTTGGATGTGTCCGGCTTGCTCTGGGGAGTGAGAGGATTCAGTTGTTGGACAGGATGTACTTCATCCTAGTTGGCACAGAGCAAGATTACAGTTCCTGTCTGCTTTTATTTACGAGTTTAAACACGGTCAAATCACCTACCACAGCTGAGTATTTCACTGTGATGATAAATCTCATTACTCCTTATGATCAGAACTGGGCAGCCCAGGGCATCATATGGAAATAAAGGTTTTGAGTTTTATCCAAAATTTCTGGAAGGTAATAGAAAGCATTTCTCTCACTTTAAGGACAATTGCTATTTACAACAATCCAAATGCCACATTTCTATGCAAAGGGGAACCTTTGCCCAGGCAGACCCATGAAATCAGTGTTATTCCTTTTACCAAAGGGATAATGGCAAGATCTAACTTTTAAGTGCTGCACCCAAGAGGAGACCTGAGAAAGGCAAGCACAGGATGAAGAGCTGCTGGGTCCCAGATGTGTGTTGGTTCTTAAGGACCCTCTCCTTTCACTGGCACTTCAGATGATTCCAAATCCAGCCAACTGCTACAAGAGGTAGCAGCAAGATGATGTGATCCCCAGGTGTGTTAATTGGTACCAGCCCATAGTTACAACAGCTAATTAATGCATTTTTAGCAAAGTTTTACAGATTGCTTCCAAAAATGGGCTTCCAAAAGCCAGTTCTTTGATCCTTTGAAACCAAGACAGAAACTTCTGCAGCAGATCCATGGGGAAAAGGGAACAATGGCTTTATTAAGTCTGCTGAATTAGGAACTTGACAGCATCAGTTGAAAGGAAAAGCAAGTCTCCCATTTTGATTTAAACTGAGCACACAGTCACCCCACAGACAGCTTCTTCCAGAGCAAACAATTCCGTTATACTTGGCGAGCAGAAAAGCAACAGGGCAGCTCTGAATCCATCCCTCATTAGCAGTCTGTCTCATCTACAAGCAGTTCCCTGCATCTGTTGATTTAAGATTTCCCTTGCCTTCATGAAAGGAGCAGGCAATTCGATGAGGTAATGCTTTTTTATTCTAATTAAGGACTTGAGTCATCCTATTATTGTAAAGTCCATGAAACAAAACATGCTTAAATCTGCCCAATTACATCATGTTCAATCCTCTTCCAAAGCAGAAGTAAAAAAATAAAGACATTTGATATTGTGTAGTTGTACATTTATCCTGTACCTCATCTAAAGGATGTCCTGCCTCCTACCAACCTGTCTGACTTAAGTAAGGGCTTGTTTACTACGCCTGCAGAATGGCTCACAGCAGCTTCTGCACCCCTTCATCGCCGGTTAGTTCTGCACTGCTACACATGATTGCATGTTGCTGTTAAACAGGATGGAAAAATCAGGAGCTGAGACTTCACACAGAGGGCTATGGGAAGTATTTGAAAGCTGGTGCCAGCTAGTGGCAATGGTATTTCATTCCAATTCCCTGACATTACTTGGCTCTACAATTCTTCTATACAGAGAAATTTTATTGATTTAACACACTGCAAACAATTAAACAGGTCTATTAAAAATCCTGTGACATCTTTCTAAAAAGCAGACATGTCTACTTCAGCAAGCTGGTCAAATTCCAAGCTGGGTATTTACATTTATATTGGTGCAATTCCCCTTCATTCCCAGTTGAATTACGTGTTCTCCACTTACTGACTGATGCTGCAAGCCAGTATTGCACTAAGCTATTGAGTCCTTGCTGCATTTTACCTCAGGTGTAGTTACATCTGTGTTCTGCTTGAAAGCACTGCTGCATGGCATACACAGCTGTAATACTGCACAGACTGTTATTTGCAGTCCTTTGGGTTTAGGATGATGATATAAACACGAATTTACTATTTATAAAGCCCATTAAAGTATATTCAGTGTTCTAATCAGAAAGAAAATGAAGCATATTAAAATAATTACTTGAATTCCTTCCCAAAGGATCTTCATGTTCCAGCTGTGCACGTACTGGAATCACTCAAGCCAGCCATGACAAACTCACCAGTGAAGTTTAACCAACACAATTGCTTCAACATGCAGCATAAAACCTGGGGAAATGATGACTGCATAATCTTAGAGGGCCAAAAATCCAACACGAAGCCAGGAAACATGAATGCAGATAAGGACAATGATGGCATGGGAGAGGACTCTCACAAATTTTCCTTAGGTGAGGGAAGTGACTATTTCCAGAGTAAAAGAAAATTCAGAGCAGCCAGCTTTAGATCTTTAGCCAGCACAGATCTTTAAGATCATCAAGTCCAACTGTTCCTGTCCTATGCTAAACCATATCTCTAAGTACCTGATCTACCCTTTTTTAAACACATCCAGAGGCAGTGACTCAACCCAGTCCCTGGGCAGCCTGTTCCAGGCCCTGACAACTCTTTCAGTAACAATTTTTTTCCTAACAGCTAGAAGAAGCCACTCCTCTCCAAATCCCTCTGACTGTCAAGAGTTCGCAGCTCTGATCTAAGGTACAGTTCTTTTGGGTTGCCAGAAGTGGACATAGCAGGAGGGGTTTTGCAGCCACCTCTGTAAAATACGCTGTGTCCTCTAGAAGCGCTTACAGATGCAACGTGTGGCAATGGTACCAGGGAATTTCTGAGCGCACTTACATTCAGCTAGCACTACCACAGAACAGCAATGAGAGAAGAGGGACGAGTCCTCCACGTGTCCAACTCAAAACATCTATTGGAAAGTACAGTTAGAAAAGGTTCTCAGTTCCACCACTTGCAGCCACAAAGGCCTTGGTGAAGCTCCCCAAGGAAAACATATTCCAAGAGAATGTTTATTCCACTCAGAAGACCCAACACAATGAACATGGATGATTCTGTGAGATTAAATATCTAAACATGGTTTCCTTTTCCATTATTTCCTTGCAAACACCTTCAATCTGCCATCTGTGAGGGAGACAGCAAGATATGCAGTACAGAAACGTGGAAAAACTGTGCACACGAGATGGGATTGAAGGCAGAAGGAAAAGGAAAGCCCAATGCACAGGAAAGCCACACTCAACTCACAAAGCACCTATAAAGGAAGTTCAGGAGAGACAAACTGGAGGTACCAGATTTCTGCAAGGAGAGCACCCTTGCCATGCTGCCTTACTCCCTAGCCACTCAGTTAAAATATCTCCAAAGAGAGCCTATGAGGTTTCCCCTAAAAAGTATTGAGAGCAGACAATTTATGAAAAGTGGAGCTTTTCCTTTGACTGGACGGTAATACAAAATCACAAGGTTGGAAAAGGCCTTTAAGATCATCAAATCCAACCATTCCTGTCCTATGCTAAACCATATCCCTAAAGGTACCTCCTCTACCCTTTTTTTAAACACATCCAGGGATGGTGACTCAACCCTCTCCTTGGGCAGCCTGTTCCAGGCCCTGAAAACTCTTTCAGTGAAGAAGTTTTTCCTAACATCTAATCTGACCCTGCCCTGGCCCAGCTTTGTGCCATTTCCCCTTGTCCTATCTCCTGTCACCTGGCTGAAAAGACCATCACCCACCTCTCTACAACCTCATTTCAAGTAGTTGTAGGCAGTGATAAGGTCTCCCCACAGTCCCCTCTTCTCCAGGCTAAACATCCCCAGCTCCCTGAGCTGCTCCTCATATGATCTGCCCTCCAGCCCCTTCACCAGCCTGGTTGCCCTTCTCTGGACTCACTCAAGGACCTCAATGTCCTTCTTATGGTGAGGAGCCCACAACTGGACACAGTACTCCAGGTGTGGCCTCACCAGTGCACAATCCAGGGGCACAATCACCTCCCTAGACCTACTGGCCACACTGACTTGTATTCTGTACGCAGTCAGCCAACACCCCCAGGTCCTCCTCTGCCTGACAGCTCTCCAGCCAGTCTCCCTCAGGCCTGTAGCGCTGCATGGCGTTGTTATGTCCCATGTGCAGGACGATGAAAGGGAGTAACTCTGTTGTATATTTGCATTTACACCGATTGGTTTTATCTGCAGTGTGTGTATAACTGAGCTTTTAAAATGCAGTGATACTGAGTATATCTTCTGCTGGGGTAGAATTGTCGAGAATCATTCAAACAGAATGAACAGACGTCCAAAGAGATGAATTTAAGGGCTGTGGCGTATTGAGGCACAGAGTCAGAGCAGGATGGATGCTAAAACAAATTTATTACGTTCTGCAGATATATATATATATACATATATATACAAACAAGATTCCCCCCACACCCCCAAACCACCTCAGTCCCCTCAAGGATTTCCACAACTCTTCCTGGACTTGGTTGGTATCAGCTGCTCCTCCAGCTCCGCAGCTTCCCCAAGGTCTTGGCAGGGGCGGCAGGCTGACACCATCTCCTCCTCCAGTGCCACAAAGATGTCCTTTTGCTAGCAGTCTGTCCCCATGGAAGACGAGGCTGTCACCCCCTTTCCTGGAAATGACGAGGGCACAATGAAGCAGGTGGGGGCTTGGGGGTCTGAGATGTGCCAGAGAATCATATTAGAATCATTTTGTCTGGAAAAGACCTACATGACCATCAAGTCCAACTGCTAACCTAGCACTGCCAAGTCCAAACACTTTACCATGTCTCTAAGCACCACAGCAACGCGTCCCAGGGCACCCTGTTCCAATGATTGATAACCCTCTCTCGGTGAAGTAATTTTTCCTAATGTCCAATCCAAACCTGCCCTGGTGGAACTTGGGGCCTTCTTCGCCAAGGCTGTTGTGGTTCCCCGTTCCCCACAACCCGGTCCCTTGCTGTGGACTGATCTCCACTGCTCACCTATCCCAGGCGTCTCTTCACAGATCCCAGGAATTTAAATGTGAGATAAATGAGGCGGCCTATCTCCAGGATTTGGCAGGCAGTGTAAAGCAGCCAGAACGCGTCCTCGTTGTTGTTGTAGCCACCATGCTGCTCCAGAGGGTCAGATGGGTCACTGGCCACGGTCTCTGCAGCAAGGGGCTGCTGCTGCTCGCTCTCTGGATCCACAGCTGTCCTGCCTGTCAGATATCTCTGGATGTTGGCAAGGTGGATAATGCCTTTCCATTTGGTGGTGTTGGTCTTGGCCAGAGCAGGTGGTTGATTCTGGCCTTCAGGATCATCTTGCACCTTGATTTCTTCCAAGTCAGGACGGATGTAATCGTCATGGACAGGGGGGGGTGAAGGTAATATGTGGAGAGCCACAACGAGGGTCAGAATTGGCATGAACCTCATCACGGTCTCTCTGAGTAAAGCGCTCTTCAAAGACAAGCTCCTTTGGGCTGGCCTGCTGAGCAGAGCTCAGGCAGCGACCTCCACAAGGGAGTAGCCACTTGTGTCTGTGCTTCCAAGGGCTGACAACGTGACAAGCCCCGAGCTGATACCGTGCAAGGCTCTGTGATGACACAAAGCCTTTGCCCACCTGCCTGGCAACAGATGAAGGCTGAGGCAGAGCTGGGGAGGCCCTGTGCACGTGCATTTTGAAGCCCACTGCTCCCACCCCTTGAGCTGATACCGTGCAAGGCTCTGTGATGACACAAAGCCTTTGCCCACCTGCCTGGCAACAGATGAAGGCTGAGGCAGAGCTGGGGAGGCTCTGTGCATGTGCATTTTGAAGCCCACTGCTCCCACCCCGAGGACACCAAGCCCAGCTACACTGTGTGTGATGGGATTTGGGCCTAAGGATCCCAGTGAGCCATAGGCAGGCACTGCCCAGTGCTACCTTACAGGGACATGGGCAGCAAACACCACACTACCAACCTCCTGGGGCACGGTCTCCTGTGATTTCCATTTAAGCTAGTGCCAGCTGTCACCTTCTGCAGAAATCAGTCCCCTGCAATCTCTCCCATTGGGGATTCTCATGCCATCTTTATTTTCCATACAACCAGTGGTCACAGATGTACAAATGAAGTTTTCATGCAGCAAGACTGTGGTCAACCTCTTCTGTCTCGTTAATCTAAATTTTGCCTGCCTGGTGTGATGGATCAGGTTTTTGTGGAAAACCAAGGCAAGAATTGATCCTGTGAATGCTGTAGCAGCGTTGTGGGCTGATAGAATTACATGAATAATCACACATCCTAGCCTAAATAATTATTGCAGTTGTCTGAGCAGCTCTTTTGGAAATATTTAATTAAGTTCACCTCAATACAGCCTGTAAGTAAGGTAATATAGTTAGCTATTAGGGACTTATTTATGCCTTTTTGTCTTCTTTCTCTATTTGCTGGGGAAGAACACTGTAACAGACTATGTCCTTGCTTTTCAGAAAAATTTAAACTGCCAGAAATGTTGCAGAAAAAGACCAACAGGGTTGTTTACTGGGATTTTGTAAATCACCAATCTGACAGCAGCTGGATTGGAATGGTGACAAATACTTTTGTCACTTGGCAAGGCAACAGTGGAGCATGCCTTGCAACCTAAGCTTGTGACTCAAGAGCTGATGGAAAATAAAGATCTGCCTGTTTAAATCTCTGATGGCTTCACAGCTGTGAGCACAGATATACACACTACAAGGAAAACAAGGCTCAGTGTTTCTTTTGTTGTTCATTGTTTTAACTGTTGGAATTTCATTAAAGAAAAGATAACCTGAATCTTGTCTCACCTTCAATTTCCTGACACCTTCAGTCTCCCTCAGCTGATTGGGACAGACAAATGTTTCTACTGCTGTGTATGAATCCTACTGGATTCAGAGGGGAAGACATGCATGTCCCTGGCTAGACCAAAAGGCAGAATTTATGAGTGGCTGAGGGGCAGGAGGATGCCTGAGAAGTGGCATCCTGAGGAGTGGCAGGAATACAGCCCTGCCAACCAAGGACCAGAAGGCGCAGTAGTTGAACACACATTTTGACAAGTTTCCTCCAGACCATCTGTCCAGCAGACAGCAGCTGCGCCACAGCACCACTCCAGTCTGCAAAAATTCTCTTCCTTGGAGGTGAAAAATCCACCAGCAAGCACTGTGCCCTCACCTATCACAGCTCTGGACACTCCATGAATAAAACCACTTGGAAGATGCTAAATGCAGGACTCCGCTTAAGTTGATTTCTGCCTCTTCATCAGCCCTTCTCAGCAGTCCAAGGTTTCTTGCAGAGGAAACAAAATCAAACATTGCCACTCATTTCTACCCCAAAGACAAAAGGCTGAGGCCACCCTGGTCCCCTTGGCCACAACAGGGAAGAAAAGGAAAGAGAGCATTGGGATGAACAGCTCAGGAGTCAAACTCTAGCCTGGTTGCTATTAGGGGTCTAGGAGACACAAAGGTGGAGGACACAACCCAAAAAGAACTGCTGGCTTGCATGCCAACCTACCTCCTCCTGCAGCCAGCCTGACTCCACGGGGCTCTGGCAAGGCCAGGGCTGGCTGCCTGGCTGCTCCTTCCCTGCCAATCTGTTGCTCAAAGCCATCGCCCATTTAATCTGCAGCCAGAAAAGCCCCTGAGTCCTTCAATAATCTGCTTACCAACTAAACCCAGCAACCACAAACCTCTGGCACCAGGAGCGGTTGAGCTTGACCCTGGCAACAACTAGCTACAAGGATTTAAAAACACTTTTGGCAGCAGGCCCCCAGGAGGTCAACCCTCCCCAGCCCCATCCCTTCCTACCTATTGTTGGGAAGGCACAACTTTGGATGAAGCGAAGGCACAAGGGGAAATCCTCTGAAACAATAGCAAAGGTAGAGAGCGGAGACAGAAACTCTGCAGGACACACGAGGAGACAGAAGAGCTGTTGCCTGGGGAGTACCCATCTCTGAGCTCTGTGAAGCTTGCCAGGAAAAACCTAGGGATGAGGGAAGACACACTGTCACTAAGAGATTTAGGGAAGCAAAAGAAAAAGGGCGGAAGGGAGGGAACCGCATGTGGAGGAGAGGATCCTGTGAGGGCTGCAGAGAGCTGATGACAGGAAAGGAAAGCACAGGAAAAGGTGGGTTCTCACAACACGGTAAACAAATACTACCAGAGAAATCAACTGCAGCTGAAGAAATGCATGCACTGAAAGAGCTGCTGCATGCTTTAACCCATGAAGCACTCATGCTCCTTTTGTTGCTTTGCTCAGAGGAGCTGGTTCTGAGGCATTTTAATCAACTGCTGTCTCAGGTTTATTGGAGTAAACTGAATACAAGTATTAAACTCAGTTGTTCTAACTACAAAGGAGAGGAGAGAGATGCTAAAGCTCTTGGCTTCAACCTACAAACAATAAAACTGCACAGTTCAGCCACAGAAGAAGACAAAACCCAATGCAGTTACTGTGATGTGTTTTTAAAGTTGTTTTAAGATTCAGAGCTAGAAATGCCTAACTTGATCCTTGTATCAAGTGAAAAAAATCCACCACCCAGTGCCTGAGTTCCCTACAGAAAGCAAAACCATAGGAACCCTCAGGGCAGACTGAGAGCAAACACAGCAGTAGGCAGAACACTAACCCCCATGGACAGAGGAGCTTAGATCCATACTTCTCCTTTTGGTAATTCCTTCACACCCTGGGCCTGAGCACAGTTCAACTGTTAGGACAGCCCCTAGTTCTACCCTGGCATGGGACAATCTGCCTGCTCCTAAACCATCCCAATCACTGCCCAGGAGGCAGTAGAGGCCAACAGCCAATCCCAGCGGGCATTCCAATGTAGCAAACCTACTTCAGGGGCAGGAGAATGTAGTGGTATAGACATGGCCAGGATGATCCTGCCCAGTCAGCCTCAGCCAACATACCCTGGCATGGCTTAGATCACTTATCACCAAGGCTGCTTGGGATTCCTGCTTCACAGAGCTTTCTTCATATCCTCTCTCAAAACACTGGCAAATTGCACCCTTTTCCACTGCAGGATTTTCAGAAGTATCATCAAGAATATAAAACTGGAAGAGGGCAGATTTAGATTAGATATATGGAAGAAGTTCTTCCCTGTGAGGGTGGTGAGGCCCTGGCACAGGCTGCCCAGATAAGCTGTGGCTGCCCCTGGGATCCCTGGCAGTGTTCAAGGCCAGGTTGGATGAGGCTTTGGGTACCCTGGTCTAGTGGAAGGTGTCCTTGCCCATGGCAAGGGGTGGAACTAGATGGACTTTGAGGTCCCTTCCTACCCAAACTATTCTGTGATTCTGTGAATATCCTAGCTGCAGGTGAAGAACTCCTCCATCCTGTGGTTGCCTTCCTTGCCTTTCCCTTCACAGGATTAGCCTCTTTCAGAACCAGTATTCTTGCTTCTTTCAGTCCTGAAGGCATTCCAGTTGGAAACACCCTGCAATTGTGACTATCCGCAGAGTAGTATTTTGTAATTCACCAGGAAAATCCTTTAAAAGACAACAGTGTTAAAAGATACTGTACTTCTAAAAATCCAGGTATATTGTCAAAATGTCATGGTAGCCTACTGGGTACTTAAATATATGTTTCTGCAAACATTGAGATAGATAGTTTTAAGGAAGAGTGATAAAAACCAGTATTGCGCTAACTTTAAGGAGAGCAGCAGAGACAAAGGTAAGTCAAGGTACCTAATACTGTTTCTACAGTGTGGAGTAAAATACATATCTGATTTTCTGCTTGTAAAGGAATTAAAACATTTTAACAAAGGGATATTGTAATGATTGTGTCTTACTGGGGGAAAAAAGGAGATACTAACTTTAAACAAAATAAATAGTTTGGCTATGAAAAACCTTGTGATTTACAAGTCACTGTACACTTACACTTCCAAAAGAAATGAAAGGGAGCTAAAAATGTGCCACTGCTACAAAAGTGAGTTCACTACACTCATTCCCTGCTGCACAGCGGATGTCAAAGGACCATATTACTCAGTATCAGGAGTGCTTGTTCTTACAGGACCTGTACATTCTGTCCAAAGCTGAAAAGATTTCTACAAATGTCCAGTAAAACTTGCAGAGTAAACTGGTAACAATACACTGGAATAGCAATACGCAAACTATCAAGAGCAGCAGTGGCAGAAGAGAAGATACACCCCTCAAAAGCCTATTTCAAATTAATTTCAACATGCACCCCACAAATGTATCACGGTTTTGAGCACCTCTTTTTCTAGATAGAACTAGGGAGGGTGAGGGAGGGAAGAGGAGTGGTGCTGAAAACTTCAGCAGAAATATGTATTACAGTTTTTGAAATGTCCCTGGTTTGGACAAGAAAAAAGCCCAACAGTCTTTCTGTCATTAAAGATCCCAGACATGGCCCAAGATCACACTGCTAGAAAAAACCTTTTTGGCATGAGTATCATGTAACAGAGAAACACAAAGTTTGCAGACCACTATTACAGCCACAAAAGCTGAAGAGCAGAACTGGCAAGTGAGTTGCCCACCAAACATGAAAGGGCAACTCAGACGCAGCTTTGAATGCAAGGAAAAGAATCAGCACAACTGAGATGTCTCCTCCAGGCAAAAGGAACCAGACTGTTATGAGCTTCCACCTGGGTGATCATTAGCAATACCAAACCAGAAAAAAGACCCTAGCTTAGCATTTTACCCCGAGGCCAGTACATTTAACTGGATATCTGATGGTTCGGTAACACAGCAGCAGTGTTGGGCCAAATCCAAGTCACAGCCTTCTGGCCCAGGAGGAAAAGTTGTTACCAAATGAAGCGTGCTGACAACATATGGAGGCCTGTGCTACTGGAGCAGTTTCATCCTCATCCAGAAAGAAAAAACCTGTACGGTTATGCCAAACACGTGATTGAACTTAGGTCAGATCTCTGCTGCTCAAAGCACCTTTGGCCACTGATACTGCCTGGAATGGATGGGTTTGTTTCACTGCTGACGTTGCATCTTTTCAATGTTTTTTTTCACAGGGGAAAGGATTATGGATTTTTATTTTTTTAAAACCTGAATTTACTAGGCATTGGGGAGCAATTTTCCATTAAACATATCTATCCAGTCTGCATCAACTCCTTTTTTATTCATCCCCATCCCAGAGCAGCTGTGAAGCTCTAAAGCTGTGAGGCAGGCCTGCAAGCTCCATCTTTAAAGCCTGTAAGCACCTAACATTTTAATGGGTACAGAAACATCCTCGAAGTGGTCACCCAAGAAATGCCCACCTACTGACAGCTAAGCTGCTGTCTTTAGCCTCTTACCTAGGCACCCATTTCCTAGATGGCATAAAGCTGGGATAACAATGCCTACCCTAGGTCTGATCGGATCTCATGTCATTGCCGCTGACATGAGGTGAAAGTATCTCCCATGGAAGCAGGGTGAGTTACAGGAGAACAGAGACAACGTACAGCTAGAATCAGGGTTCTCATTTCATGTTTCTGTACATGTGAGACTTAGAAAAATAATAATGCATACTTAAAGGGGTATGTTTTCTTTATAGATAGCCAACCACCAGTTTATATTGAAAAACATCTGAGCGTGTGACACGTCGTGCTGCAGACCTGTACCAGGGGAGACCACGCTTCTTATATAAATGACATTATTCAGATTCAGTACGGACTCTGTTTTCAAAAGGAATGAAAGCAGTAAACTAAAAGAGGATTAAATACCAGATCTTGTCATCCTTCACTGCATTAAAAGACCAAAAAAATCACGAGTTTCAAACGCTGTGTCAAACTGTGTGGAACTGAAAAGCAAACTTCTTGCTTGTTCTTGGCACAGCAAGTTCTTTACAGCTCCTACTTGTTTTAAGTCGGAAAATACAACATTGCATTTGCTAACCCAATAGATCATTTTCCTATCCAAAAAAGGACAGCTTCTTCTGTCAACTTACCAACTAAGGATCATTCTGTGGGAAGTACTGTTTTATCAAACTTTGCATTGTAAATAGTTATGTAACTTTTTAAAACTGTTCTTCAACAAAAGAGTAATTCCGATGCTGAGTAATTAAGCACATGCTTTGTCAAAACAACAATATTTACAAAATTTTCTGGTGATATGTAAAGGATTAAGTACTTCAAGTAAAAAGGAAGATATCTGGACATCAACAACTACATATGATTACAATGGCAGGCGCAAAGTCCAAATGGTGCTTCCAGCATTAGTCATTGCAGCTGCACCAACTTAGTGTGGGAGACACCAGCTTAGAGCCCGAAGTGAAATCCCCTCAGAAATAATTCAAGGTAATTGGGAAACATGAAGAGAGGACTCTGGCTTGTTACTACCAGTTACTGCCTACTGCTGTGAAGAAGCACTTGGAAAGCACTGTCTGGGTCCAAGACAAAGAACATTCAGTAGTGGCTGACGACTGTGGGTGGCTGAAACAATCCAGTTGACTCAGTCACATCAAGAAAAGCTACGTCTTTTCTACTTGGGCATCTAAAGCCTGAGACACCCTAAAAATGTAGTTAGTACTCATGATTCCAGCCATTGAGAAACTAAATTTGCTTCCAGGCTTCAGTAGTTAGGAATGTTTGGGGAAATAAGTTGGAAATTCCATCTTGAAGTGAAGAAAATAACTCTGAAAGTTACTGGACAGGTAAGCAAACTCAGATACTAACTCCAGCAAGCTTTGATTTGATTATTCTGCTTCTCAAGTTGTTATTACTTATGCCGTAGCAGCATTTACATGAGACACCTTTAGATAAGGGAAGAAGAAAGGAAATGCCCATTTGTGAACAATATGATTGAAATACTGACTCTTTTGCAGTTTCTGCTGCTGTAACTTTACCTCCCTGTAGACACACGTCAGCTCAGAAAGCAGTACCTGACACTGTAACACCAGTGCGCTCCAGAGCTGCACATCCAATGGAGCCCGGTGGCTGTATGTTTTATGGTGGGACACTACAGTGTCCAGTAAAGTACCTGTTGTAGCTGACATTGTTATCAAGGAATTCACAACGTCCCTGAACACTCCAAAGAGTGTCCATAAAGTCTTCCCTCTACTGAGGTACCTCTATCACGAATTGGATAGGAACATGGTATCAGAGGCCTCTCCTCTGTGAATTTCAACTGAAAGTAGTTGATGGTACAAAACGTTGGGATGAGGGGACAGTGGCCAAATTCAACAGCCTTATTTGTTTAAAAACAAGGCTATAAACTAAATAGCAAAGGTACTACCAGCCATACCTGATTAGACCAAGAGGGTCTAAATGTTCCTCCTCCTCTTCCTCTTCCTCTTCATTTTTCTCCCCTTTTTTGGCATCTTCCACTGATGAAAGCTGTGAGATTAAGTCAGGTGTCTTTTCCTCTTTGAAAAAATCCAGTGCCTCACTTTCTTCATCTTTTCTCTCCTTGTCATCAGGAATGTTTTTACCTTTGAAGTCAATGGCACTGGAAGATTTTGTTCCTGCAAAATGCAATAAAGGTGCAAATCTGAGTACACAGGCTAACAACCATTTTATTTAATACCTCTACCTGTTCCTGATGGTTTTGTTTGGGGAATGAAGGGTATGATAGCTTTTGTGAAACTCTTGCAACATTCCTGACTATCCCTTTTATCAACTGATGTGTTGTCATGTATCTGATCTGTTCACTGATTTAAAGTGGTTAAGTAGAGGACAGAGGAACTTTATCTGAGACATAGCAGTGCATGTCTAATCTGCTTATTTATGTTCTTTCTGTAGTCAGTAGAAACAATGGAATTTCTACACTGTGATTCATCCCATCCAAAGTTCCTCCTGAAGTGCCTGTTTCTCTCCACTGGCTAAAGAGAGGCTGTAAATACTCTGCTTAGATATAGGTAGCTAACTTTCATATAGCTAGTCAACCTGAAGTCCACATTTTGTTACTGACTGAATTCATTTAGGGTAAAATTAGAACATTGGAAGCATGAAGGAGCTTCCACAGCAGCTTTTCAATTCACACTCAAAACCAAAGCCTGCGGTTCTAACTTCCTTCAGTATGCAAATGCAGCAAACTGAACCATGTGCTTTGACCAAGTCTTTTCACCATACCTGTTATACACAAAGCCCAGAAGAATGAGAACTATTCTTTGCTGGGGGGTTTCTGGATGTTCAGGAAAACAATTTAAAGTAATGAGACTTGCTAAAATAGGCTAATAGACCACAATAGATAAAATGCATGGTTTTATGCTTTTGACTGTTGAAGTGACATTGCTTGGGAGACTCATCTCACACAGTTTTTCATGCTTGCATCAGCCAAACTACCTAGGACAGTTGGTTGACTAAATGTGGGTGTGGTGAGCGAATGGTCTTAGGCAGTCCTTGTAGGAAAGAGAGTGCTTGTCAGGGTAGGCAGTGGGTGTTAGGATGCCATTGTATTATCCCCGGAGACATCTGTGTTCTACCATGTTGATTTTCCCTCAACACCCCTGAATATATTGACTATGCCTCCAAAATCTGTAAGGGAAGGGTACATAAGCTTGAGGATCAGCAGTGTATGTACTGAATTCCACCTGGTTTGGTAGGGTGATACTTATATTATTCTAAGGAAGATATTGATGAACAGGTCACATGCACCAAATCTGTCCACAATACAAAGACAGTCCAGACTAATTCATCTGTAGACACATGCACTGTGGGTAGGTTAATCAGCATGCAAAGGTTAATCAACAGGGATTCTGAATTCTCTATGCAAGGGACCTACACTGCCAGAGAAAAAAACTAAAACAAAACCCAAACAAACAAACAAACAAAAAAACCAAAAAAGCAAGAGTTTTGCCAAATATTATGCAATTTCCCCCCCTTTACTTTAGAAAGCTGCCAGTCTCACAGAACTTCTAATCTGGCCACATGTGACACTTTGCAAAATCAGCTGTTCTCACATGGTGACATGCTAGCACCTTGCAGGTTCACTTCCTTAAAGCTAACGCTACACTGAGAATCTTGCTTTACACTGAGTATTCCCTGCTCAGTAGCTCCCAGCTGAATTAAGAGCAGAAAGCCCATCTGTTTCATTCATTTGATGACTCCCTACTATGCCCAAGTATTATACTATGTAAGAAAGGGACTATATGAATCACTGAGAGTGGCAGCAAGAGCTGGACATAAGGTTAATTTAAAAACAAAATCCAAAAAACATGGCCAGAGAATGGATTAACTAACATGGTACCTGTCTTTTATTCAGATCTTTCCCAGGGTAAGTCATTTTCTGTAGGACCCTCTTCAGCAAGGCCCAGCAGTTTTATTAGGAATGAAAAACAGACAAAACATACAACAGTTGTTCACTAAGGGAGACCCTGCCCTGTGACTTTAGGGCCCATCTCCTCGCTGACAATAAATGACTATTCCGCATTTTAACTTAAACACTCTGAATCACAGCTGTGGTATATGCCTAAGGGAAATCAGAGACAGAGGGATAGTACCTTCAGAGTGGTATCAACCCTTCTGAATGAGGCATGTGTCCACTGAGAAGAGGGGAAAACACAGGCCCATGACTGTGCAGCACTATAGATGCACGGAAGATATTTTCAGTGACAGCTTTTAATCTGGCCTTCTCTAGGTTTGACTCCTTGAATCAAGAACTTTGTAAAACTTTTATCAAGCACATTCATGGGAGAGGGGACCCTCACATCTTTTAGTTACCTAAAAATTCCAGTAGCTCAGGACTCGTTGCTAGATCTTCATTCTTTGAGATGGATTTCATGATGTCATTGAACATCGCTCTTCGTTCACAGATGTCAGATTCCCCCACAAAAAGAACTTTTCTAGGCAAGAGTGGAAGAGAAGCCTTTGGATACCGTGCTGCCAGTCTCTGGTAGAGCCCCTCTATCTCACTGTACTTCTTGGAAACCTGCAATGAAACATGCTGCCTGAATTAAGCTTCTTTACAGGGGAGACACGTACAGCAAGCAGCAGTTTAGGTGCTGTGAAACATTAACTCTGGAAACTGAAGTGGAAAAACATGTATTACCAAGGAGCTTTGCATATAGCCTAGTAAAAGCCTGTTACCTACACAGTGAATCCCCAAGCATTGTTACTGGTCTTCTAATTCTGCTATTAAAATCCGCTCCCTAATGGAACTGAAGTTCATTGCCAGATACCCAGCATCCATTTGTCTGACTCATCAACTAATGAAATACTGGGAAGGTGACTACACCAGATACTTTTCTCTGACAGCAGAAATCCTTGTCTACTAAAACTGAGCTATATGATGACACCCACCCCTGAGACAGGAAGGAAGAGAAGCCCAGCCAGGTAGGTATCAGATGGAGAAAGCAGCCTGAATCTTTCCACCATTAAGCCAGAACACCAGTTTTTCAGCCCTGGTGGGTTTCGCTGCCCTTCTGCCTGTTAAGGCTTAAAAAACGGGCACATTTGCTGCCCTGCAGACTACCTAATGCAGGAATCAAAGGGCAAAGCCCTCAGCTGACCCCTGGCTATTCAGTTTATCCATGAGAAAACAAAACCCAACAACTTGGCCATGGTCTAGAAGTTCTTATACCGGGAGAAGATGCCAACAGTGAATGGAGTAACTCCTTCTGCAGACAAAGACAGGAAGCCTGAGAAGAAAAAAGGCCCAAGATATTACAAGAGAAGCAATAACCATGGGAACACTGGTGAGAACTGGGGTGGCTTCTATGCCACATTAAGTTTTGAATTTAGTACCTTAAAAAAAAAATCAACAGACAAACCACACACACAAACAAAACATGACATTTCTGGTGTAATGGAGGGGGACTGTCATACTCTGTGACTGTGGTATTATATAGACAATGTATTCATTATGGCCCTTCACAACCCCCTAATCTATTAGTGGGCTTCAATGAATACAGAGTTAGATTAAAAACAACCACCCCAAAAACTACAATCAGAGGAGTGCACATGGAACAAATCCTCTACCAGGGCTCAGCTGTTACACTCCTGTGACACGTTGTCGTTTGACCTGGAAGGCAGCTAAAATAACCAGCCAGCCACTTGTTCACTGCCCCCAGCCAGTGAGATGGGGGAAGTACTGAAAAAGAGAGTAAAACTTGTGGGTTGAGATGAAAAGCAGTTTAAAGTGACAGAAAAGGAAGATGACGATGATGATGATTATGGTAAAAGACTATACAGAACAAGTGACACACAGCACAGTTGCTCACTACCAGATTCCTAGAGAGTTCCTAAGCTGCGGCCCTCCCTGGCCAGCTCACCCCAGCTTATATACAAAGCATGATGCTACATGGTATGGAATATCTCTTTGGCCAGTTTTGGTCAGCTGCTGTGGCTGTGCCCCTTCTGTCCCCTCCCAGCTTCTTGTGCACCTCCTGCAGAAGGCTCATGCCTCTTCGTTGGCAGGGCCTGGGAAGTGGAAAAGTCTGTCACTGTAAACACTGCTTAGCAACAACTAAACATCAGTGTGTTATCAACAATATTTTCCTCCCAAATCCAAAACACAGCACTGTACCAGCTACTAGGATGAGAATTAACTCTATCCCAGCTGAAACCAGGGCACTTATGTTGGTGAACTCTAGTGGAGTGAATTCCACTTGAGTGCTTCAAGCACTACGTCTTGGTATGGAAGAAAGCCAAGTTCACCCACCAACACAGTAATAAAAGAAAGTCAACCTAACAAAAAGCACAGAGTAGAAGGGGAATGAGTTATAGATTAATCCAGAGTCCATGAATTGCATCTATACTAGCAAATTAAACAGCATCAGGACATATTCCCAGGCCCTGGAACCTAAGACTGTCTATTAGGAACCTCATGGTGTCTACTGCAACCTGACATTGTCCAGCACATTTTTGACCCTGGGCAGCCAGCACTCTTCCAGGTAACTTTTCAGTTCAAGACTTAGCCTGGTGCAGAGACCACTCAGTAGCCAGTTTGGGTATCAATGCCCATTGCAGATGGTAAGGAAGTTTCATACCACAGATGCAGCCAGACTGTGCTAGCTGCCCTCCAGGCCAGAGAACAGGTCCTGACATTAATAGACACACCTTGACTAGTTTATTAAATTAGTGTAGGCATAAAGAGCAATAACCTCCTTAGCTTTCAAGCTTCCCTGCCTTCTGCAGGAATTATCAACGCCCGTTGATATGAAAAATATTTGCATTTCAGCTGTGCTGTATTCACTATGG
Source organism: Laterallus jamaicensis coturniculus (assembly GCA_022605575.1). NCBI lineage: Eukaryota > Metazoa > Chordata > Aves > Gruiformes > Rallidae > Laterallus > Laterallus jamaicensis. Next base: position 896,034 of record JAKCOX010000050.1, read on the forward strand.
GTTCAGCATCCAGTCACAAAAGGCAATCAGCTCCACAGGAAAGATCTGAAGCACAAAACCCAAACCTAAGTCAACAGAAAAACAGGAATTCTAGACTTGTCTCCTCCTAGCAACAGAAGTCAGTGAGAGCAACAGTACACCCTGCATGCAGCATCTGATACACAGTTCAGCAGTCAAGCACTCAAATGTTAACAATACAGAGATGTTCCCAGAATAAGACAATCTCCCCTTTGAAAGACATCCCAAGAAGAGAGAGGAAAGCAATTCTGGAGTTTCTGATTTGTTGTTTGTTTCTAGTTTGCTAGGTCCCAGTAGCACTGCAAACAGGGTAAAAAAACAGACCCCCTCCCAAAAATACTGTGTAAGCACAAATGTAAAGGCAGCCAGGAATTCACTGGTACTTTTTCAAAATAGTAAAGTATTTCCTTTCACTCAGGAAAAAAAAAATCAAGTCTGATTTGTGATAAAAGTCTAACATCTAATTAATTTCAATCTTAACAAATTAATGTCTGGAAGCATTACAAGACAGCAGCCAATCAACAAGACTATGCCAAAACCAGCTTGAAAATACTAAAAAAGCAACACTGAACTGACACATGCAAACTTACTTCTTTCCTCACTTAATTTTCATTCCTCTGCTATCAAACTCTGTAAATTATTCATAAATCTCAATTTCTGTCTAATTACACCACTGAACCTAAAGCAAATGCACACCCCCACACCCTATCGCTAATTGAGCCTTGGTGACTCTGCGTGGGCTCTGAACAACACCACCGACCGTAACACGCCACACGGCATACAAAGTGTGATAGCGCTGTATCCGGAGCATGCTCATCCACTCCCAGAAGCCTGCAGCACACCACGCAAGCCAGTATCCAGCAGTGTGGGGATGCCCTCTGCTGGGATAACCTGTCACACAGGCAAGATGTTATTCCTCCAGCCTACACCATTCCTTCCTTACCTACACCAAGCGCTGGCCCTTGCAAGCCCCCGCCAGCTCTCCCTCTGCCTCAAACCCTGGCTGCTACTGGTTCCATTACATCTTTGCTCAACGCTACTGCCATCTAAACCTTGGCTTTGGTGCTGGAAATGCAGGAATAAGACTGGCTGAATCCAACAACCTCAAACTGACACATTTAGAATCACAAAATGGTTTGGGTTGGATGGAACCTTTAAACAACATCAAGTTCTCACCCCCTGCCATGGGCAGGGACACCCCCCACTAGCCCAAGGTGCCCAAGGCCCCATCCAGCCTGGCCTTGAACCCTGCCAGGGATCCAGGGGCAGCCACAGTTACTCTGGGCAGCCTGTGCCAGGGCCTCACCACCTTCACAGGGAAGGAATTCTTCCTTACATCTCATCTAAATCTGCTCTCTCTCAGTTTAAAGCCATTGCCCCATGTCCTATCAAAGTCATTTCATGCAGGAGATGAGGTTTGCTCTCAGATCTTTTACAACAAGCATTTTATGTCAGATGCTCTGGCTCCTATTTAGAAGGTGCCTGGCAGTCAGGCTCTGGGTTTCACCAGGCTTCACATCAGCTTCTGAAATCTGTGGGATCTGATGATGATGCCATCAGGTGCATCTTAAAGCTGTAATAAAGCAGCACCAGCTTTCCAATCCAGTTACACACAGTGAGATTATTCTTGCTTGAAATTAGACTCTGACCTGCTCAGCATCTTCCTCTGTGCTGATCTGGCAGGCTTTCTTTGGAATCAGTGAAGAACAGGGTGTTTCTGGGACCCATTTCTGGGAGCACTGGGATCTGTTTCAGGTGCTCACTTCAAGGCATGACGATTACCCCTTGTCCTATCCCTGTTAAACAGCCTCTCTCCAGTTTTCCTGTAGCCCCTTCAGGTACTGGAAGGCTACAATAAGGTCTTCTCAGAGCCTTCTCTTCTCCAGGCTGAACAAGCCAAGCTCTCTCAGCCTATCTTCACAGGAGAGGTGCTCCAGTCCTCTGATTATCTTTGTGGCCTCCTCTAGACTTGGTCTAGCAACTCAATACCTTTCTTGTGCTGGGGACCCAGCAGCACTCCAGGTGGGGTCTCACCAGAGCAGAGCAGAGGGGCAGAATCACCACCCTTGACCTGCTGACCACACTTCTGGCGATGTGGCTCAGAGTACAGTTTGGGTGTCCCTGGGTCAAAGCAGCAGTGCAGGGGCCTCAGACAGTGCTGGACAAGTCTCACAAGGTATTTTCTCAGGCTGAGTCCCACATGTCACCCAGGGCATTCTCTCACACCTTTCTAGTCAGGGATCACTGCTCTACCATGGTGATTTTGGACCCTTTCAATTTGCCATCCTCTGACAGTTTTCCAGGAGAGAGGCAGATCAGCATGTAACAAAATTAAATGTGGCCTAAAATGTCAGGGCAAAAAAAAGCTCCCCCAAAAGCCATTTTATAATTCCTATTAAGAAATTAATACTCGACCTATTTTTCTTCTGCTGCCTGCTTCCTCCAGGTCTTGATCCTCCAATTATCCTCTCCCCCTCCATGCCTCTAACTGAACTCTGTGAATACTGTGGAGCTAAACCCCCACCACCTGTAAGTCAGCCTGAGTGCACGCACTTCAAGGAGTTCTGTCAAGTCCCAGTATCAAAGGCTCAATCTACTTCACTTCAAAGGAGTTAATCATGCAAATACGATAAAGCATGTGCATATTTGCCAGGTCAAGATCCTATTTGCCTGTAACAATTAACAACCAACATAGAACAGAAAGAGACTGGGATGGGTTTGAATATTTTTTGCAACAGGAACAAATAAGGAAGTTGAATATGATCAAATATAGCTAGAAGGTTAAGAAAACCACTGGGAAGTTCAAAGGGAAAACCTGAAGTTTGCTGTTAATCCCTCAAATCTCATACATGTGCCTTGCCCCCTTCTTCAGGAGAACCTCATGCATGAAAATACTCACACCAGAATGCCTGTAGGATACAAGCCCGGGACTCTCAGATGTGTGGAGAAGAATTTGATCCCACTCGGTATTAATGGGATTTCATGCCTCCTTTCCTTAGGCTGCTTTTAATGCCCCATTTCTGACCTCAAACATGTCTTCATATGCTTTCTATTTACTGGAAGGATTTCAGAGAAATTAAGATCTCAGAGCTAACTCAAGCCCTTTGGCCAGCCAATGCAAACAAGTGAAGAGTACTCTTGATTTTATAGTATTTCACGAAATACTGATGGCTACTGTGACTTTCTGGTTACAAAGCCCACTTCTTAACACTGTCACAAAATGGAGGTACAGCAGCATTGTCCTTTATACAACCATCTGGGAATCAAAAGCATCCCTTCTCACAGAGCACAAGCCACACTTTCACTTGCAGGCTCCCAGTTCAAGCTATACCAGAATTAATGTTGCTTGGTGACCTCGTGGGCATGCATTATGGTGCATTTTAATTACATGACACATGCTGTTCTCCCCAACCTGTTTTGCCCAGCAAATAGCAGGCACTCTGCTATTTCTTTTTAACCAACATGAACTCGTAACAGCTCCTGAACCTACTGCTACACTGAGGAGGGTTCTCCCCTCCCCACTCCTTGCAACACAGAGGTTGTAATGAGGAGTTTATCTTCACAACACACATGTATGGTTGTGAAATAGTGTGTCCAACAGAGAGATTCTGAGGCCCACAGAAAGAAGGATAACATGCAAACAGGCAGTGATGAAAACACAGACGAATACACACCCACTGTGCTCCCTCTTTTTATGAGAAGGCAACAGTTCTGTAGTAAATTCTTCCCAAGAATGTGCTGTGCCCACCAAGCACTGGTAGCTATTTGCCCAGCTTTGAAAAAGAAAGAACCTGACTAACAAATATAACTTGTAAAAAAGAAGCAGATTGGGCACAAGTAGAAAGAGAAGGCACTACAGACTGCGTGGATTTGTAACAGGGCTAGGAAGAGAGCAGTTAATTGATAAAAAAGGCAAGATGTGTCTAGAAGAAATGCATTTAAGATAAGTAAAACCTTTTCTTCTTCTCACAGAAAATGGCAGGTCTACAGGCAATAATTATATCCTCCCTTTGCAGGAGTACTTCTGATGCAGTACCAAAGACAAAAACAATTTTACTGTTTCAACAGGGCAAGAGGATTCTGACTTTTGAAAGAACTGCAGCTGAATTTTCCCTCAATTATCAAATATAACCTCAAGGTTAAGCAGTTCTACAACTAATTTGTGTTATCAACAGCATTTAAAAAAATAAACAAAATCTTTCCAGTGTTAAAGAATTTAGATCTGAAATTTATCACAGAAATTAATGTATTTTTCTGTTACTGTAATACTGATTTTGCACAGTCTCCCTAAGGCTGGGAAGCAGGAAGTTCTGGATTTCAGACCCACAGTAAAGGCTAGTAACTCCACAGGTCAGATCTGAAATCGCTTTTTGATGTTCATCTAGTTTTGGTCACAGTCCCATAACATCTCGGTCCAGCATGGTCTAAATCGCAGCCCAGAGATCATAGCTAGCTTAGAGAACACTTCTGTCCTGCTCACCATCTTTTTTCAGGAGATACTGAGACGAGCAATAAATGCTGCTCCATCTCACCGCTGCATGCGGTTGCTCAAAGCCAGTTTCGCTGCTGCCACCTAGGGCGCGAGAGTGTGGAAAGCAGGAGGAACAGCTAAACAAGGAAAATCAATGTTGCTAATATTCATGGACATAAGAAGGGAAGGAGGAGAAGTAAGTCAAAGGGTCTCAAAACACAAACCTGGCTCCTGAGGTAGACAAAAATTGGATTAATGTATCCAGAGCAATAAAAACCCTACCACACCTATTTGTCTTCTCTAACCTACCTGTCATCTCATGTGACATTGGCTCCTTTATCCAGCCTCTCAAATTTATCATTTTGGCAAGATGTGACTGAAAGCTCATCTGAACACAGGCAACTAGTAGTACCTTGGATGGTGTACAGTGTCTCACTTCACTCTGTTCCAGAACAGTGTCAATGCCTTTATGTCCTGTGTCACATCTTCCAGACTCATGCAGACACAGAGGATAACTTAGGGTTTCTCAAACGGTACCAGCTACAGGTGTTAAGCAAAGTGGATTCCCCCACACTGCAGATGCTCAGCTCCATTCTTCTCAACAGTACTTCACTGGCTGGGATGGGAGCTTAGAAATTCACAGCAAATGTAGGCATCTAATCATAAAGAGCGGACTGCTCTGCCTAAAGGCAGGCATCTCATGCCATCTGAGATGCTTGTGCGAGGCAGGAAAATATCACACAGGACTTATGGAAGACCCACAACCTTTTCTGAAGTGGAAAATCCAAGGGTACCTCTGGTGGTACAGGCAGTGAATTGTGTCTCATTTGAGCCCTAAGCATTTAGGCTGGACTTGAAGCCCTCCACCCCAGCTGTCTAAAATGTAGAATGCTTTCCCTTTATGGTCAAAGAAGAGAGGCAACTCCAGAGGATTAATCTCCTCATTGCCTTTTCCACACCGACCGTAAGAGCAGGGACAGACTCAGATTAAAATATCCAATTTACAGAGTTAGGAGAGGTGAATCTGTCTGCTTCTTCTCATAAGACATATAGAAAAGACTCACTGGAATGAAATCAATGCAAAACATCCAACCTCTAAACTCCCAGATCATGGTTTTAAATGACTCTCAGACACAAAAATATATATATCAGACTTAGCTGAAAAAAAAGTATCTGATGAGATAAATCCTGTCAGGCTACACCAGTTTTCTTCTTCATGAAGAATGAAATGTCAGGAATTCTGACCAGAGAAGAAATCAGAAAGGTTCACTTCACTTGAGAAGAACAACTAATTGCTAAAAAGCCTCCCAGTGAGAGCAGAGACGTGAATAAGCAATCTCAGCAAGCAGCAGAAAGTCTGTTTCTTCTCTTTGTAGACAAGATGACAGTCTATTTTTCTGAAGTGAAACAAAATGTTTGATGACAACAGCCCAGTTTAACACCTCAGTTCTTTCTTGCACAAAGCTGCATGGAAATTTTACATAATGTGAGCAGGCACTGCTGCAGAAAAAAAAAAAAGCAACTCCACATCCCCTTCTCTTATGTGCCCTTGTCCTGTCCTAAAATAAACTTTAGTGGGACTGTGCAACTTACAGGCTGAAAAAACTGGTATAAATTAGTGCTAAATAATAAACCCCCAGATACCCATTTTTAGCCAGACCAGTTCCTCAGCTGACATTGCAGAACAGCCACGTGACAGTGGCACACAGGAAGGAAGCACTGCAGGAGCAAAAACAAGCAGCCAGGGACAAGGAGGGAGAACAGAACAGACGCTTGTATCAGCACTGCTACTTTTACCATGAAGTTATACATAGCAAAAGGAGCACAATAAATGTATGAGATCTCCTCACCATGCACCTCTTCACAACATTGACAGATGTGGCTTTATCTGCAAAACAGACCATGTAAATACCCAGTTATCAGCTATCTCCTACAGAGTGCTACACTTGGGCCAATGGTTTATCAGATAACCGTGCAGCCATACTGCTCTGACACTACAGATATCCCCAAAACATCAGAAAAAAGGAAATGTTCACAGCATGCAACAGGGTGTATCCCCTTAGAATCCCCTTGGATCAAATGGACAGAGAAAAGCACTTTGTTCAGCAGACAGCTAAAACAGATCAAATGAAATGCATGCACCCTAAATGCACCTTTTCCCACCAACTTCATCAAGGCAAACCTACTGCAAGATTAATTCCTCTTACTGCCCCACAAGATTCTCCCTCCATGGAAGTAAACTATTACATATTTAAGTACCAAGTCCCAGTACTGAAACATATATCAGAGAAACTACTTCTGTAACAGGACTTATAAAAAGCTTGACTGTTTTTTATTTGTTGACCTATAATGCAAAGTGTCTTAAAGGCAACAACAAAGAGGCAATGTTGCTTGCTCTGAGCTCCTGAAATAAAAATCTCAATTAATACATTAAAATATTCCTACTGCAGGAAAGGCACAGACTGCATTGTCCTACCAAGGACCTTGACCCAAGGAGGATGTGATGACAAAGGATCTGCTACATCAGAACCAAATCATCAAAGCTGATTAAGAAAGAAAACAAGGTTGATCACTCGCGCAGCGCTGATTAAACATTTACCATGAACTGAACTACGTCTTCAGGCTTGTGCTTCGCTGATTTGAAGGCAGCCAGTCGGGTAACAACCACAATGTGGTACTCTACATGGCCAGACATCATCTTCCCTCGGATTTCCTGGTATTCCGGCACTGACAAATCCAGCCCCGTGTGTGTATTCTGAATTTGCCTGGGGAGAAAACACATGCAGAGTTCAGGCACTGCCATGGAGACTTTTAACTGGCCCTTTCCAAGGATCCAGTTCAAGGCTCAAGAAAGTCAGTGCAGACTCCCATTCCAGCAAGACACCAGACAGATCCTACCCCAACGCTGCTCCTACTCTGCAACAATGCCAAGTTGGACATGGCCTGCTTCCTACACTCTATCCCAAAGCATCTGCCACTGGCCACTGCAGACAAAATGCCAGAAAGATGTAATTTCTGGGAAGAGAAGATGGGGATTCATTCAGAACAGGACTACACTCACAGGACTTGAAGGTGCTGTCCTACCCAGCAGGGCAGATGAGAAGTTCCTGGCAATCTCTCATCACCGCCTGTTTTGAAGCAAAAGTCTGTTCACTACAATCCACACCAATCCCTACTCACCTCTCCTTTGTCTTGGGACATCCTCAGGAACTGCAGAGACAATGGCTGAAAGAGGCCATGAAAGGATGAAGGAGCTTGCTTGGAGTGCAGGGATAATGTGAGATTTGTTAAGAGCCAAAGATTAAAGTCTGATATAGAAAGAGAAGATGATGAAGCAGACTGTCAAGCCAACCACACTTTCTGTCTGTGGAGGTCCTTGAGGAAAATTAGACAAACACCTATGAGGACTGAGCAAGTCAAAGGAATACATGATCTCTTTGAGCTGTCTTCTGGTCTGACTGACAGTCTTGTTGCCAAATAGCAGAAAGGGTACATTAGCTAAAGTACTGCCGCCTTCCACATCAAGTCCTTCTGGAAACAAAGCTACCTGTCCTTTCATACCCAGTTACAGTAGCCAGCATTAATCTCGAAGAGCTACCTACAGTCAGAACCAATGCAACCAGGGTGCTGCTGCAGCAGCATACTCAGCACTTTATTTTTCTCTTGCTAGCTTCAGATCCACTGAACTGAGGTGCTTCCTTCCCACTGGAATTGTTTATGACACTTCTGCAAAAAGAATGCAAAGATCATATTATAGTGCTCAAACATCAAGAGTAAGACTGAGCAGCTGCTGTTGTGGCACAAAAGGTCAGTATGTTTAATGAAACAGTCTGCCTCAGTAGACTGGAGACCAGAACTGATCAGTAATGCTTTTCCCAAACTTACCCCTGTACCAAGCCACAGCACCCTCACTACTACTGTCACCAGAACCCAATACTCGGCCAGAACCAGGAAGTTTCTCATCCAGAGCAATGAATATTCTCTGAACATATCGACTGCATCCTTCCCATGTGAGAATGTTTTTAAATGAAATCAGAAGCTACTTTTTAAAAAACCCTAATTTTCTTTTAATCAAACATTTTTCTGCTTTTTTTTCAACCATAGCTCTATGGGGAATGTCAAGTCCCATCTTCCACGGACTTCTTGTGGATTACAGAGGTGTCTGACAGAATTCTTGCCTCTTTCTTTATGAAGTTTAGATTCATTAACACATGTGCCCTTTGCCTAAGGATACATCAGGCACACAAATTGAAAATACACTTTAAAGAAATTTAAACCATAATCTTTCAAACAAAGTTTCTAAAGACTCTTCTCATCATGCTAAAACGTGACCAGTTCTTTTGAAACTTGAGTTTTCCCAAGAAGGCAATCCCTGACTCTTCAATGCAAAACTGAATAAGAAGTTTTTTAAAGAGAGTATCTTGAGAGCTCTCTATAAATCTGATAGTATGAAACAAGGGCACAGGCCCAATTTTGCACCCAGTCCTCCCCACAAGCCATATTTAGCACATTAGGACTTCAACAACAGCTCTACTATCACCAAGATTTTATACTAGTTACCTAAACCCCATTCTGTTTGCTCTGATTTTGTTATCAATTTATGCCAGCTAAGGACTTGAACTTAAGACAAAATTTTGTTCTGCTACATGTTGTTGGGCTGTAAACAGAATCAATAGTGCTTATGTATAAACACATAGGTGCCTGTCCTTCATGCAGCAGTCTGTCAAACCCATAAGTTATAGTCATCATCTGGAGTGCTGCCTCCTGCAGTGACAGCCAAAGTGCTGGCTCAAAGAACACCCAGCAGTAAAATCAGCTGGATGTGACGTTTTTAGAACATACCTGCAACAGAGGAGATGCTCTCTAGATGTCACTGAAAAGTCGTGACTGCAGCTATGACAGCAAACATGTCTATCAACTGGTATTCAGAAGTGACTAATTTCTGTTAACAACCAGAGTATAAATGACAAATTAATGTGCTTTTTGCCTCTGATGCAAATAAAAGAAACACCAGTAAACCATCCTTCCTGAATGGCCCTATTTAACTTAAAATACCAACTACACATATACATACTGAGATGGTACAGTAACTTCACTGTAAGAGCTGCTGCATCAAAGAGTTCTAAAAATGTCATAAAATTAGTAAGCACCTTCCCTACGCACAGGTTAAAGTTGTTAAAAGTTTCTGCCAAAATGACTGCAATAGAAAGCAATTAGAGGGAGGGGGAAGAACTATTTTTTGTTTGTTTGCTTTACACCTTGTGATCACTTTCATTACCATCTCTTTCACGTAACCAAACCACTATTTCCACTGTTGTCTCTTCCATAGCAACAGGATTCTGTGGGTTTTTTTGACATAAAAATTATTCTAAATGAACAGGCATCAGCAGGGAGGCTGAGACAGATGCAGTGTAATATCCAAAGCCCACACTAGTTCCTGTAATGCCTTAGTTTCAAAACAAGCAGCCCTCAGGTTTTAATTCCTTTGATACTGTGGTCCTTATTCAAACTGAAGCAGCGCCTACAAATCCCAGGACAGAATAGGGTTTCATTGCATTTTTCACCTCAAACACAGTTATTTTTACACTAGTAGCTTTAAAAAAGAAGCAAAAGGAGAGAGCTGTTTAAATTAGACACGGAGGTTTATTGCTTCTAATCCATATTTAAATCTGTCTTGTGCATCTTTAAATTACACTTTTGTACACAGTGCAGAAGGATTGGGGAAGAACTGGGCACATGGTAAACTCTCCTAAAATACAATGACACCATTCATACCAGTATCACTATGCTGGCACAATCAGGTCATGCAGGAGCGGCACAGGAGGGAGGAAGGGTAGACTATATAGAGGTCAGCTGAGCAGAGCAGCTTACATAGTTTCAGTCCTGTCTTTTGATTTGTGATAATGTAGACTCTTTGTGTTTTAATTAATCTGCTTTCTGTGCTGAAAGGCCAAGATGGCAGAGTGGGAAAGCAGCCACTGCTAAGCAAGAAAGCAAAGTAAGGGATGCAGGCACTATGACCCGAGAAACTTTATTCTCATGCCTATGTGGTTAGAAAAGAGGACTCTGCACTTTTTGCCGTGGTAAAGTCAGCCTGAACTGCAGCTCCAACAACTCTCTTCCTTCTATGGGTGACTCCAAAATGGGCCAAATTCTAATGACCCGGGTCATACTAACAGAAGAAAAAACTTGCACTAGTTTACTCATTAAAAGAAGTAAAAAATACCAGACACAAATTAGCCAGCAAATGTTTTTATTTCTCTGTATAGTTTAACTAGGAGTATGCAGATTATTATTTACTTACATTACCATAACTCATAACTATTCAGCTATCATCTCACAAAACAGTAAATACATTCACTTGCAAAAGCATTAATCCCACACCTTCATTGATATGTCCTAGGGAGCCTGCTTTGGCAGGGGGGTTGGACCCGATGATCTCTAGAGGTCCCTTCCAACCCCTACAATTCTATGATTCTATGATATGTATCCAATATTATCACTGAAAACATTCCAGTATCAGTGGGACAATTTGCAAGTGCTAAAGTCTAGTGACTATAAAATAAATGCAGGTGTTGAGATTTCCACTTCCAAGGCTGAACCTAATATAAAAACAGTTTTACAAAACATATATGTGACTGAACTCAGGCACTTTTGAAGGTTCAAGGCCACCACTCCAAAGTAAGTCAAGTCCCCATACAGCCAAATATTTAAGGATTAAAATAGCGGCTTTGAAGTTAATGTATTTCAAATAGTTGCTACTTTTGTCCTAGGTTGATGAGTGATGCAAAACCTTGCTAAATCAACAGTTCCGTTTCTCGTGTCATGTCTAACAGGGAGCTGCCTTCATGTGGTCTCAAATCACAGAATCATAGAAACATAGAATGGCAAGGGTTGGAAGGGACCCCAAGGATCATAAAGCTCCAACCCCCCTGCCACAGGCAGGGCCACCAACCTCACGCCTGGAGCTATACAAGGTTGCCCGGGGCCCCATCCAACCTGGCCTTGAACACTTCCAGGGATGGGGCATCCACCACCTCTCTGGGCAGCCTGTTCCAGGACCTCACCACTCTTTCCGTAAAAAACTTCCCCCTAATATTCAGTCTAAACCTTCCCTCCTTCAGCTTTAAACCATTCCCCCTTGTCCTGCCATTATCTGCCCTTTTAAAAAGTTGATTCCCCTCCTGTTTGTATGCTCCCTTCAGGTACTGGAAGGCTTCAATGAGGTCCCCCCGCAGCCTTCTCTTCTCTAGGCTGAACAAGCCCAGCTCCCTCAGCCTCTCCTTGTAAGGCAGGTGCTCCAGCCCTCTAATCATCCTTGTGGCTCCTCTGAACCCTCTCCAACAGTTCTACATCCTTCTTGTATTGGGGGCCCCAGATCTGGTCACAGTACTCCAGGTGGGGCCTCACGAGGGCAGAGTAGAGAGGGACAATCACCTCCCTGTCCCTGCTGGCCACCCCTCTTCTGATGGAGCCCAGGATACCGTTGGCCTTGCGAGCTGCAAGAGCACACTGCTGGCTCATGTTAAGTTTCTCATCCACGGTGACACCCAGGTCCTTCTCAGCAGGGCTACTCTCAAGGAGCTCTTCTCCCAGTCTGTATCTATGTCTGGGATTCTTCCAGCCCAAGTGCAACACCTTACACTTGGCAGTGTTGAACCTCATTAGGTTCCCCCGGGCCCATTTTTCCAGCCTGTCAAGATCCCTCTGGATGGCTTCCTTTCCTTCTAAGGTGTCAACCACACCACTCAGCTTGGTGTCATCCGCAAACTTGCTGAGGGTGCACTCAATCCCATCATCCATGTTATTGATAAAGATGTTAAAGAGAACCGGTCCCAAGACAGACCCCGGGGGACACCGCTTGTCACCGGCCTCCCCCTGGACATAGACCCAAATATCCCAAAGAGATAGAGACCCAAGAGATGTCTATCGTTTCTCTGTAAGATAGCCACACGCAAATTCATCTTGACGAATTGCTCTTGAAGGAATTAAGGAGCCAAGAAAATACAGGCTTTAAAAATTCAGTGTGAGGGGAAACAGCAGCGCTGCACCCACCGAGGGTGGGTTCCCAGAGGCGGGAAGGCAGAGGACACTCACTGCCCAGCCCTGGCCTGACTTCCAGTCAGGTGGCCAGATGCAGGTGAGCGGGGTACAGGTCGGCTGGAGGCACCGCCGACACCACGCCTCAAAGACGTCAATTTACACTTTGGGCAGAATTTTAATTCCTTCTCACCTGCCTTGAAGTATGACCCAAGAAAATGTTTCCGGAGGGCGGGCGCACATTGCGTCCCCAGCTGTGCCAGCGGGGAAGGGAAAGTGCCCCGAGGCACCACAGGAGGAAGGGGCTCCGTGGCCGCTGCCGCACGGGACGGGCGAGGCAGGAGCTGCCGTCTCTCCCGGCCATGAAATGCCGCTCAACTCCAAGAGCCCCACAGACCCGAAGCGTCCCGGGGCCACAGCCACACACCAGCCACCCGCCGCGGAAATCGGCCGCGTCTCAGCTCCGCCACCGCCCTCGGCCTCCTGCCCCGGGATCCCCGCGAGGCGCCGCTGCCCGCGCTCCTTCCCGTCCCCGGACGGTCGTGCGGCCAGCGAAGGGAAGGCCGCGGCGGGCGGCTCCCAGGCGGCAGAGCCCTTACGCGCTGGCGGAACTGAGACGAGCGGCAGAGCCCCTTTTCGTTGCCCCTTCCCGGTACCTGGTGGTGACCAGCACGACGGGCGCCGGGCTGTGCTGCATGGCGCAGGCTGTGAGTCGTTCCGGATCGGCCCCAGCCCGGGCGGGGAGGACGCGTCCGGTTGCACGGGGTCCCGCCTCCTTTCCCTCGGGTTGGCAGCGGCTGCCCTGCCGGATGTTTACCGGCGGACGGCCTTGGTGCAAACCGATCGCTGGGAAGGGCGCGGGGGTGGGGGAGAGGAAAAACGCCCTTCGCTGAGGAGGAAAAGAAAGAAGTTAAATCGTAGTCGGCAGGATTCGAACCTGCGCGGGGAGACCCCAATGGATTTCTAGTCCATCGCCTTAACCACTCGGCCACGACTACACCGACGGGCGGGTGCTTTGGAGCCGCAGCTCCACTACCTCACCGTCCGCTCTCCTCCTCAAGGGAGCCGAGCATTCCCTGTCGACATCCGTGTGCCCCCCTCCTAAGCTGAAAGAGCCCGCAAACCTCTATCTGCCTTGAAAGAACCGTCACGATGCTGTTCGATAGTGCTGGCTTTAATAAAACCAGCCCGGCGGCTCTGTGCCTCCTCCGCAGCAGCCCTTTGCCCTCCTCCGAGGCAGAGGGCAGCAGGGCACTGCAGGCCCCAGCTGCCTGGGCCACAGGGCTGCTCGGAGGTGCTGTTTGCTACAACCTTTTATTTTGGAAAGAAAACAGCAAAGCAGCTGCTCGCTCTGGTGCCCCTCACCGACACCCACAGCTGGCCTGGGGAGTCCAGCTCTGTTTTCACGCTTCTGTGTGCGCCTGAGTGGTGTTCGATGGGTTTTTCCCTTGGTGCTTCCCTGCACAGATGCACAGGTTCTGCAGGAAAGCACCTAGAGGAAAGGAAAACTGCCCCGAACACAGCTTTCTGCTGCCTGCTGCTCACACTTCAATATCACAGCAGGAAACTAGGGAGCTGATGGGCAATATTAGAAAATAATGGAATCATAGACTTGCCTGGGTTGGAAGAGACCCTTTGGATCATCAACTCCAGATGAGTTAGGCCACAGCCTAACTCTGCCCAGCCCACCTCAGCATCATGTCCTTAAGGACTTAATCTACAAGCCTTTTAAATACCTCCAGGGATGGTGACTCCAGGCCTGTTCCAATGCCTGACAACCCTTTCAGGAAAGAAATTATTCCTGATATCAAACCTAAATCTCCCCTGGAGCAATTTTAAGCCATTTCCTTTTGTCCCATTGCTTGTCACCCAAGAGAAGAGACCAACCCCAGCACCTCTGCAACCGCCTTGCAGGTGGTTGTAGAGAGTGATAAGGTCCCCCCTCAGCCTCCTTTTCTCAAGATTAAAAAGCCCCAGCTCCCTCAGCCGCTCCTCACGGGATTTGTGCTCCAGACCCTTCACCAGAGGTGGAGGTGCGCCCTCCTCTGGACACGCTCCAGCATCTCAACATCCTTCCTGTAGTTAGAAGCCGAAAATCGAACACTTAAGGTGCAGCCTCACCAGAGCTGAGTTCAGGTGAACAGTCACTGCCCTACTGCTGCTGGTCACACTGTTCCTGATACAGGCCAGGATGCCATTGGCCTTCTTGGCCACCTGGGCACGCTGCCGGCTCATGTTCATCTGGCTGTCCACTAACACCCCCAGGTCCTTCTCCTCCAGGGAACTCTCCAGCCACTCTTCCCCAAGCCTGTAGCACTGCCTGGGTTTTGTGACCCAAGTGCAGGAGTTGGCACTTGGCCTTGTAGAACCCCATAAAACTGTCCTCTGGCCATCAATCCAGCTTGTCCAGGTCCCTCTGCAGATCCATCCTGCCTTCCAACAGATCAACACTCTCACAAATTTGGTGTCACCTGCAAACTTACCGAGGGTGCACCAAATCCCCTCACCCAGATCATGAATGAAGATGTTAAACAGGACCAGCCCTAGCACTGAGCCCTGGGGAACACGACTTGTGACCTGCCACCAGCTGGATTTAGCTCCATTCACCACAAACAACTGCATCAGTGCAGCTGCCCAAGAAATAAACTCTGCACCGCAAGTGAGTATGCAGGGAGGTCTAGGGGTGCCCCAGAGAAGAAAATCCCCTAAAAGAGGACATAATTTGTGAATTAGGGCTTTGCATCCCAGAAACAAACAGCTTGAGGAGCCGGGGATGTAGTAGAAGTCTGTAAAAACCAAAAGATCCAAAGGTGGCAGATACAGAACGGTCTTCTGCTGCTTTTGGTGAAGTGAGAAGCCTGGAGCATGAAACTCAAAACAAACAAAAAGAGGAGACTTCTTAAGGAGAGTTTCTTCCTACACCCTGGTTGTTTTTTTCTCCCTGGATATTGCCACTGGAAACCTTTTGTTAAGCTGAGTGTAAGTACCACCACATGGCTGCAGCCTTCCTGGCACAGGAATTGTGGTAGCCAGAACTGCTGTGAACCTCTGGAAATTGCTTTTGAAACACGATTTTTTTTCCTCCTGTGGCTGCTGAAGGGTTAACAAGCTCTAGTCTGGAGTTTCTGAAAGCATAAGTATATCCTAAATAGTTATGTGTCTAAATGAATTACTTGTTTAGTGGCATTTTTATCCGTGGTTGGCTTCCTGGATAATCCAATTTATTCAGATAGTGACATGGAGTAAGCAGCTGGCAGCTTGCTGCCTGAGACAGGAAAAATAGAGCAGTACCTGAGCCACAGGCCTTGTGCAGCGCTTGTCACACTCGTTGAGCAGTGTCCATCCCAACATCACCAAGTGGTGTGAACGACACGTGAGGATACTTAAAAAAACTGGGGCTTTTCTACCCTAAGAGAAAGGTCTGCTAGGGCCTGGTTTGCTGCTGGGCTCCATTTTTGACTTGGAGCGGTTATGTGTGCTATCTTGGTATATGTGTGAAGAGGTCCAAGCACTGCCTATTTTTCTGATTTCTTAGCAAATCTCACCATCTATGGTATTTTTATAACTCCACAGCCCATATCATCAAAAGCATCATGTGTATGGAATATGAACCAAGTGCCTAGGTGTCGCTAACTTCTGAAGTTGTGGAAAGAATCAACTGACTTACCCATGTGGGTAGGGTAGGGGCTTTAATCGGATGGTGACTGTGCAGAGTGCATTTCTCAGTGAAACGTAAACATAAAAGGTGGACAAAATCAAACCTGACAGAAGAAAACTGTAATATGCTGCTGGAGCTGTTTGCTGGAGCCAAGCAAAAATCTTGCCTTTTTCAGAAGCAACCTCCTAGAATATTTGGAGTTTGATTCCCATGTTGCTTTGGATGCTACATAGAAGCTACATAGATGCTACATACATGGATGCCCATAGTCTTCTATTGGGCACATGCTCCCCACCCCTTATTTATTTATTTATTTACTTTCTGACAGGAGAGACCATGTTGATGAGCATGAGCCAGACCCTGCACCCAGGCCATCATGCACAGCTATGCCGATCATCAGTTGGAGACACACAGAGGAAGTCTTATGGGATGTGCAGCAAATCTGGGAACCAACACCAGTAACAGTCATCACTAATAAAGTTATAATTTCCTACTGATATTTGGGGTACCCTCAGCAGCTCCTCTCACCCTCATGAGTCTTCCTTGCCTCAGTTCAGTTGTGTATGAGCAACGGGAAGAGAAAGAAGCTATCTGAAGTTTCAGGACGTATCTTTCAGACTGATGGCTTTTTGTCCTGCCTCAACTCTACAGCACTGACCAGTTTAGTAGGTTGCTTGGTTTATTTTTATCCTTTTTTTTCCCCCTTCATTTCTATTTCTGTACCCTCAAAAAGCTGAATCAACATATCCATGTAGTCAGTATCCTACGTTATGCATAGCTGCAGCATCTCTGTAACAAAACTATTAATGAATTTATATAGAATAACTGCTCACATACAGTCTCCTGTTTTTTTACTGCAGGTATGTGTAGTACTTTGTTAGACCCTCAGTGGTTTCTGACTACGTGGGGCAAGGTCAGAAATGACTACTCCAAGTGGAAGATGCTCAAAGGAGAGGAAATCAGTCTGATTTCAGTCAAAGGCCTCTAGAAAGTGAAGAATGAATGGCAGATAAGTAATTAAGCTCAGTAGGTGGTTGAAGGATCTTCATTTGTGTTCAAGATGTCTGAGCACTGGGTGGCGTCTGTGTAAGAGGTGCTCATGCTGACAAATGGTGTCATCCTGAAAACCTAAAATAGCAGCCCCCCAAACATAGGGGTAATGGAGAAACCAGGTGTAGCCATTCCATGAGTTAAATAGCTGTTTCAGTTTTCACCATCATCAAAAATCTTTTAGTTGTCATTTTTTCACAGAAATAAAAGGAAAATGAGATGAGTTATTCTCAGAACTAAAAACTCAGATGCCTAATGCAGGTAAATTCCAACTGCAATACATTATCCTTATAAATCTCATGATTTCAGGACACCTTTTGAACATTTGGGCTCAGTAATACACCTCAGCTGAGCTAGGAGCACCCACTATGTAATCACCTGATGCCTGTCAGCCTGTGCCCTGAGCTGACTTCCAAGAGATAAAACCCTTCTTGTCACACTGAAGTAGTTCTGTTCCCTCTGTGTCTAATGGGTTATCACTTTGTGTTATCAAACAAGCGCTGTCTTGCCTCAGAGCAAGTGTGCCCAGCACTGGCAGGGCTCCCTCAGAGCAGAGGGCTCCTGGCGTGGCTGGTGAGTTGATAACATAATTTTTCTACACCTTTTCACTAAATGACAGAATCACAAGGTTGGAACAGACCTTTAAGATCATCAGGTCTAACTGTTCCTGTCCTATGCTAAACCATATCCCTAAGTACCTCATCTACCCTTTCTTTAAACACATCCAGGGATGGTGACTCAACCCCCTCCCTGGGCAGCCTGTTCCAGGCCCTGACAACTCTTTCAGGGAAAAATTTTTTTCTAACATCTAATCTGAACCTGAAACACCACTTAGGGACCAAAAATGGTTTCTACTCTCCTTCCACAGTGCCAATGTGCTCTTCTACCTGCTGACTGCACATGCAGATGTTTCCTTCAACACAAGGAGAAGCGCTGAAAGATGGTGTCATGCGGAAGGGGTTGGGAAATCACCCTGAGCTCTGTGCCTGACCTCCTATTGCAGATGTCAGACGAGGCATGCATCCCCCATCACCCTGCACCGTTCCTGCATCAAACCTCTGCCCTTCAGGGTCACAGGTCAAGAAGACCCTGCTTTGAACCACCCTCCAAACCCCTGCTCCCAGCCACTCAGCACAGCCCCACAGTGTCTGGGTACTGCGGACACCCCGGCGAGCTCTGGCCTGGTGAGCATCAGCCGTGTTTGCTTCTGAACTCGCTTGTCTGTCCACTAGAGGGCACTCAAACACAACCTATAGACTGAGGACAGGCTGCTGCTGCTAACTACAACCTCCAGCTGTGAGCCAACTCCCCAGCTCCTGTTCAGGCGATCCCACTGACACCAGTCGAACCCTCAGCTTAAAACCTGACTCTGGGACCAGTTACACTGGGATTTTCTACAGCGCTGAAGCCAGTCAGTGGTATTACTGTGTTTGCAGCTAGTGCTGATGTTTTTATCTACAGTTTTACTCTCAGTAGGTAAACTGTAAGAGCCTTACACTGACACATAACCCAGAGGCGTTTTCTTAGCCACCTGCCTCAACATGAATGAAGTTGTAGGGAACGAAGTGGGAGTGGGTGAAAAAAGGGGAGAAGAAATGCAAAAGTTTAGCAATAAGCAGCCTACAGCTCCTGTTCTTCATGACCTCTCCCTGTATGTGACAGAGGGCACTTTTCTGCCAGAGAATAGATCATTCTCCATCCACTGGCCCAGGGCAGAATAGGCAAACAAATACAAGGAGAAATGATGGGGAAGCAGTAACATCCCACTCCCCAACACTCAGAAAAGGGCATGTTTGTTCTCCTTTGCCAGACATGACACAAAAGCTCTTGGCTCTCCCTGTGGCAAGCTAAAAAACACATGGATAAGATGTTTTTGCAAAGACTTGGGCCAGATCAGATGGCTCAGGAGCTGGCAAGTGGCTGCAGAGCTTATGATCTGACACCTGTGAGATAGCCAGGAGCTCTGCAGAGCTTATGGTCCCATGCCTGTGACATAACTGACAACAGGTCCTGGCCTCCTTGGGAAACAGCATGGTGACAGACTGGGGATCTGTTTGGCAAGCTGTCATTGGTGTGTGTTGGAGGACAGCTGCAGCAGAGACCCCAGTCCTGAGAGGGGAAGGGGATGGTCCTCTTTGTCCCTTCAGCTCTGGCTAGGGCCTGGAAAAAGTAGGTTTACACCAGGTAGCCTTTGCCAAGAGTGCTGGAGGACTGCCTACCAGCCAGCTTCTGCAGGCCCTAAGTTCCCACAAAGGGTTAAAGCAAGGATGGACATCTCCCAAAGCCTGTTAAATTATGGCTGGGGTCTGTTCATTCTGTTCATTCAGTTTGATGCCAACAGACTGCAGCCCCACAGTTTAATCCCCTTCTGTTCCCCATGAGGGCACAGGGGGACGGGGGCTACATCAGGGCCAAGTTCAGTGACCTCATGAACTTGTCCGAGGGTCGTCTGTCTCCTGGCCGCTAAGCAGGGACCAGCTCCTGCAGCACTGCACTTGGGTGTGATTCTTGGCAGCTCATGGATTTGCTTTTCATCCCCCCCAAGACAGCAGGCCAGCAGCCGTGAGTTTATAAGCCACAGGGGAATTGTCCACCAAGTGTTGAATCCCTGGCAGAGGACTCTG
Source organism: Laterallus jamaicensis coturniculus (assembly GCA_022605575.1). Lineage (NCBI taxonomy): Eukaryota > Metazoa > Chordata > Aves > Gruiformes > Rallidae > Laterallus > Laterallus jamaicensis. The sequence continues at coordinate 915,895 of JAKCOX010000050.1, forward strand.
CCTGTAATCATGGCAGAATGAGGAGAAATCAGAGCCCTGCTTAGGGTATAGTAAAAAACAGTGTGAAAAAAAGCAAGGGCAGAGGAACATATTTAAAACCCAAATAAATTGGCTATGAAAATACTGTTTTAAAGCTGAACATGAGACCTTTTTTCAGCCTTGATTCATATCAGGAGAAATACAATATTATTTAATTACTGCAAAAAGCTGCACTAGGGTAATAGGATTCCAGTGAGCTGACCAGTCACTTTATCATTCCTACCACTCTTTGTTTTCAGATGACAATTACAAAACCCATATGTGAACCACTAGGAGATTTTATATTAGGACTGGGCTTCTCTGTGAATTTCAAAGGTAGCCAAACTGGTAGATTTAAAGTTTGCTCTTGTTATGTGATGTGGTAAGGCTGTTGATAGCTTGTCAAGGCAGTCTTTTAATCTACACGCCTCCTAAACTCAGGATAGATTTATTATGGGGAGAAGGGAGGAGTGTTATATTGCTGTTCTTCATTATGCCTCTTGCTTCCCTCCCCCCTTAAACAGTTAACCTGTAATATGATGTGCCACTTGTCAGGAATGATCTAGTAGAAACCATAAATAATCCCTGCTGAAAGATAAACCTGGCTCTTGACCTGTTGCAGCCCCAGAATTAAAATTCTACCTTTCTTAAGTTTGGAGGTTCTAGGTAAATCATGGATAAATTTCATGGTAGCCAGTGAGGAAGAAAAGATGAGATTTCCTGGTTTGCCCCAGTTAATAAAACCAAGCAATACAGAAAATTGTTCATATTTCTCAAACCTGCATGTAAAGTAGACAGATATAATGTCTGTATAGTTTCCAAAGACAAGGGATTGTTTTGGGGTAGCTGACTCTTTACATAGGCACGATGAAAAAAGGACTTCCACAGGTCAAGGAGGCTTGAAGGAACAGTCAATAAATGCACAGGTATCCAGGCCAACTCACAAATATGTTTCCAAGTTATACAAGTACATCTTCCCCACACACCTGACCAAAGCTGATGCCCAAGGGCCTTACCTTGGTTTCCCTCCTCCCATCAAATAAGCTCTGGAGGTGCTTATATCCATGCTAATTTATTTGTTTGGAGATAAACAAGAGCCCAAGGTCTGTTTGGCTTTGGTGCTGACTCCTGGTTCTCCATTACCTGTGTGAAATGTGGACATGGCTCTCCTATATGAAGACCCTGTCTACAGGAGTAAGAAAAGACTGAGGTTCCTGGAGACCCAGGCTCTTCTGCTGAACTACCTGTCATAGCATGGTTCAAGCCACTTGTTCTAGAACTGTCCAGATTTTGTTCCTGGATTTCTTTTTACAGTTAGGAAACGTTTCAGAGACATTGTTGGAACAATTTCTCCATTTTATTAGTGATTCTGGACCTGTCTGAAATTCTCCCAAATGGAAAAATTTAAACCTTTTGAATTAGCATGAAAAAGAGAAGGGGGTGGGGGGGGGAAAAGGGTGTTAGTATGCTATTCTTCAGCATCTCTACAGCATCTCTTCCTAAAAAACTGAAATTGCTCACTCTGTTGCTCCATGGGTTTGCCAGTCTGGTTGTCTGTTCCCCACCTAATAACATTATAATAACCTGATGGCCAATTTTAACCACATACAGCAGAAGAGGAGATGGCTGGACAACTTTCAGCTCCTCCAACTATTGTAAAAACCTGGCAGCTCATTAGGCGAGAGGCCAGCATTTGCCTCCCTCTAAGGGAAAGACTGGAGCATAAACTCAGCAGGTAGTTGTTTGGTTTGGCTTGCCAGTAGGCCAGTCACTCCTTGTGTACCTCCAGTGTGTGACAGGTGTCTGTGGGAAGTGCAATACAGATATTTTGGTAAACTGAGTGACATTAGTTCTGCTTTGCTTTAAATTCAAGATAACTATTTTGACAGATGGTAGGAGAGAGAGATTACAGTGATAAAAACAGTTCTTGGTGACAGCAAGCCAGGATGGAGCTACTCAGTTGTCCAAGGAAATCTGTAAGCATGACTCTGTCTCATAGTGTGACCAGTACAACCTGTCTTGTCAACCAGTTGTTCATACACAGGATTAGTAGGCCTCAGCACCCTCACAGGGAAGGAATTCTTCCTTACATCTCATCTAAATCTGCTCTCTCTCAGTTTAAAGCCATTGCCCCATGTCCTATCAAAGTCATTTCATCCAGGAGATGAGGTTTGCTTTCAGATCTTTTACAACAAGCATTTTATGTCAGTTGCTCTGGCTCCTATTTAGAAGGTGCCTGGCAGTCAGGCTCTGGGTTTCACCAGGCTTCACATCAGCTTCTGAAATCTGTGGGATTTGATGACGTTGCCATCAGGTGCATCCTAAAGCTGTAATAAAGCAGCACCAGCTTTCCAATCCAGTTACACACAGTGAGATTATTCTTGCTTGAAATTAGACTCGGACCTGCTCAGCATCTTCCTCTGTGCTGATCTGGCAGGCTTTCTTTGGAATCAGTGAAGAACAGGGTGTTTCTGGGACCCATTTCTGGGAGCACTGGGATCTGTTTCAGGTACTTACTTCAAGGCATGATGATTTGTGCACTAAAACTACCAACCTTTCTCCAGGAACTATAGGGGAATGTAGCAACTAGTTTCTCTTCAACAGACTGCAGGGCTTCAGGGTTGTTTTGCCTTCCACATACACTGAGCAATTGCATTTGTGCGTCACTCACTTTTATATTATTATATAGTTTAATACTATTATTATTTCTTAATAATGAACCATAATAAATAATAATAATGTGTTACTAGTAGCTGTTGTTATTTAACACCTCCTTGTTCCAAATGGGAAGTGCTTATTAGCAAGTGGGCAGCTGCCACATAAATAATCATTTTGTCCAGTCACATCACATCATTTTAACCTGCACTTGCCTTCTGGACACAGAGGGAGTAGCACAGAATGCCTTATTTTGACTTGCTATCCTGGTGGCATCAATGTGTGAACCACAGAAACAGACAGAGCTCCCATACACTGCTGAAAGGACCCACATACAGTGGTGTGCTCTTCAAGGATTTCTTTAATATCAGAACTTCTCATCTTACATTATTTTCTTTTACTAAATTCTGATGATCTTCTCATAAGGGAATGTGCTGTACTCAGGTGCTAAAATAGGCATCTGGGGTCTCTATGCAGGTTGCAAGGCACCCAAGAAATCCACGTGGTGCTGGTAAATGAGGCAGAAGGTGTTAGAACAGCTCCCTCTCTTTTGTGAGGCAGCAACTGGAGGTCCAAATGTCTCAGGTGGCACGAGATGCTCATCTTTAAGCATCTGAGGTGGTCTTGGGTATCTAAAACTGCACGAGTGTTTAAGTGGGTAGGAACAGGTAGATGGGCAAGGCAAAGCCAGGGTATTTCCTGCATCAAATATTAAAGGCAGAAATGTATGTTAACTAAATAGAGAAGCTCACACAGCCCACACCAACTTGTAGCCTCTGCAAGGAGCTGTAGATAGGCAGTGATAATACATTAGGAAAGCAAGGCTACTGCTAAAAGGGCATTTGACATCCCACCCAGTAAGGTGTATCAAATCACAGAATCACAGAATTGTAGGGGTTGGAAGGGACTTCAAGAGATCGAGTCCAACCCCCTTCATCCATGCAGCTGTCACTGCCCAGAAGCCTTTAACTTTACTGGGAGCACAAAATAAATGCACAGGGAGGACAGGATTCAATACATTGCATCTCTCTCCTCTTATTGCATCTGCCTAGGCAAAAATGTGTGGGCAAAAATCTTGATCTGTGTAGCCAAACTGTGCAAAGGACCCTTAAGCCAGATGTGATTTTTCTCATTCTCATAGAATCACAGAATGGCAAGGGTTGGAAGGGACCCCAAGGATCACAGAGCTCCAACCCCCCTGCCACAGGCAGGGCCACCAACCTCAGGCCTGGATCTACACAAGGTTACCCAGGGCCCCATCCAACCTGGCCTTGAACACTTCCAGGGATGGAGCATCCACCACCTCTCTGGGCAGCCTGTTCCTGCCCCTCAGCACTCGCTCTGCGAACTTTCCCCCTTGGTGCTATAAATCCTTCCGCCGGGAGATGGTGCTCCTGCCCTGGGAGTGATCTCTCCCTGCACGCCCGGGAACTCCCCGGTCCTCGGCTTTCTGCTGGTGCTCGGTCTCACTGCGCGCACCCAGCCCCTCTGATGAGGTGGGTCGGGATGGCCCTGTGGGATGGTTTCTTCTCCTCTGAGCTTCTCATGCTACTCAACAGCTGACGGAGAAAGAGGCACGGGGTATGAAGTGCCTACCAAAAAGGATGCATCCACCTGTTAGTTCCTGCTCGTGGTGATGTCCCCAAAAGAGAGGAAAATCAGTTCTTGGGGAAAGGATTTTGCTAGACCCCTGTCACTGTGGAGAACCATTGGGCTGACCTTAAGGACTACAGAGTTTACCTACGTTTGGCTAGTCTACAGCAGAATATAAAAGCATGGAATTAAGAGCACTGGGGTAAATGAGGAGGAAAAGTAGATGTCTGACAAGGGATAAACAATACCAAAGGATGGGAAGGGGAAAAAAGCCAACACACCTTTCCACATTCATAGCAGTGAATACTTGCACCCAGGTAGTAAGGAGTGAGCCAGAACTAGAGTTGTTGCTCAGACCTGGCATTGGGATAGAAAGCAAAGTCCTTGGGTTTGGTGCAGAGAAATTTGGTCTCAAGAAGCAAAGAACTGAGAATGACATGGCAGCTGTGAGCAGTCCTGGCTTGGAGGGATGGAGACAGGGCAGACAAGGGAACTTCTGGGAATAGCTGGGAACTGGAAAGATCAGGGTAAAGTTACTTTGTGTGTTGGTCCCTTTTCAATGGTCCCTTGGGTGCCCCTTGTCAGACATTCTCCTAGCCAGGTCACACCTTCCGAACTGGCCGATACCCCCCCACCTCCCACATCAGAGGTGCCTTTGCAGAGGGGCTGGAGCTGTAGGACAAGAAATTGGGGATAAATGCAGTTATCTGGGAGACAGGTGAGACAAAAAGGGACAGAGTGAAGGTCAAAGGGTGAAATATGTAAAAATAAGGAATCGTGGAGCAGAACTTGAGAAGAACTGTAGTAGAGCATTTCTGGTGACGGCTCCCATGGACATCCAGGGGTGGAGAAGCAGACGATGTCTTTCTGCACAGGAAGACCAAACCTCTGTAACAGCTATCTCAGCTGGGCTCCTTGGTTAATGCTATAGGAATCCCCCTCTGGAGGTACAACTCTCTGTCTAGTAACTGTTAATGGGAGGAAGGTGATTAGTTAGGCTGAGAAAGAAGCGAAAACAAAGCAATGTGAATCCCACGACTTTCCAACCAGATGCTAGCCTGGACTACCACACTTGGGTGGTCATGGACTAGACACTTGGGGTGAGTCATGAGCCCAGCTCTGCATCTGTGACTTACTGCATGGACAAATGACCTGCTGACTCTGCACTTCCCAAAACACGGACCAACTTTTGACTGAGCACTCAACTGTGTTTTGACTTGCTCTCTTCAGGTGGCTTATGCCAGCCCCTGCCGACCGGATGCTGAACAGGACAATTTCCCCTGTGGGAATGGAAAGTCTAATCCAAGAAGCTTTTATGTTTCCAGAAGGATTGAATTCTCAGCAAAGCATTTCCACAAGTCTCCTGTCCCCTAGCTGGAGTGTTCAAATAGACTGTGGTGTGAGACAATCATAGTTTCAGACATCCAGATTGCGGTGGTGTCGGGTCTCTGGGCCTGAAGGAAAGCAGCCCTATGGGGTCTTTGAATCCAGCTGATGTTTCATGCATGGACTTTGGACCTTGATTTTCCTTATCTTCCCTGGCTATCCCGGTGCAGACATTCAGTAAGAATTCAGCTTGGCTTCATTTTAAGTAAGTTTTGGAAGGAGTTGCTGGAAGATTTGGAAAGAAAATGATGTTGTTGCTTGGTTACTTGCTGAGCTGGCCTTGCCGTCACTTGTAGCCATCTCACTAGAAGACATTTGTTAAGTGAAGCCACAAGAGGCTTCTTGTGTGGTCACTACATGAAAACATGTTCTTCCAAATAACCACTAGCATCAATATTCTGACCACTCTGAACTTGCTCAAGATGTGCAAATTTGGTTGAGCCCCACTGGCTTAGCTAATGGAAACAGCCACAAACACCTCCAGCTTTAAGCGTGGAGGGGGTTTGTTGTCGCAGTTTATTGCACCAAAAAGTGCTGATGACAGGAAAGGTGGACATCTGTGGAGGTACAGGGCTGTGGGAATGGGGCTGTGACACCACATACATGGTTATTGCTTGAGGATTTCCTTTCCAACCACTGCAGACTATGCAGGAGGGCAAGCAGGACAGTACGGGGGACTAAGAGAAGGATTGAAGGGAGAGGGACTGCAACAGAGGGGACAAGCCCAAGTGTCAGCCAGGCAGGGATGATGCCTCCTTCATCCTGAAGGAATCAGCATTCCAAAAATGTTACAAGTAAAACAACAGGCTGAGAGGCGTAACTGCCCCATTCTTTCAGTCTGCCCAGAAAGGCCTGTTGGTGAAGGAATGCAGCTCTGTGGTGGGACACGGTGTGAGCTGTTCAGGTACGGGAATTGGGATCCCTCCCTGGGATACAGTCATGGCCTTCATATTATTTGGGAGAGGATCTCAGGGGCAAATGTGGGCTTTATCTTCATCTTAGGTTCTGGCAGACTTCTGGTTCATTTAATACTTAGTGGATAGGGTGACAGTACAATCTCAGAACCATGTTTTTCAGTCCATGCTGGAGGTACCCAAAGGATTTATAAATGTAAGAGCAAAGAAAGATGGAGCCAGTGAGCAGAGCGAGAGCCAGAATCACCGCATTGACTGAGGGCCACCATGGTCAGAAGGGCATCACTGTACCCGCAGCAGTGGGGAGTGCCCTCAGGAAGAACAAGTCCATTTGCCGATGAAGCCAAATGGACATAAAATCTCCCTTGGTTATGTGGGTGTTTTTTCTGTATAAACTTGCTAATTGAGTTGTAAAATAAAACTACAGCCTTTCCTCTCCAATTTCTGCTGCTGCAGCAGCGTGCTAATTTGGTTTTGGAAGGGGGCTGGTAGAAGGTGGCTTTTTGCCAGCGTGAAATTATGAGCAAAAGGTTTGTGCTGGGAGAGAAGGGAGCCCATCCTCGGAGCAGGGAAGGGCTGGGGGCAGGAGCTGCAGTGCCGCTGCACAGGGCTGGGGCGGCTTGGGAAGGTCCTGCAGCTGGACTGGGCTGGGCTGGGCTGATGGAAATTCAAGAAAGCCCAAAAGGGTTTAGATGAGGCTGCAATGGAGAACAGATGGGAAACTCTGCACTCATGCACCTCAATAGACGCTGTGTGGCTGAGAGGGTGGGCTGCAGGATTTCATGTCTCCCCTCCAGCACAGCCAGGCTGTATTGGTTTCTTAGGCCTGTGTACCCACACATGCCTGGTGCATGCAGACATGTGTGTACGTCTCATTTGGGGTTGTGTGGGTCTGTGCGTGTCTGTGTTTATGTGTCTCTACAGATGGTAAGGACAGGGGTCTGGCTCCCATCGCCCAGCAGCACGCAGCTCTGCCATGGGGACAAGGGTGGTGTGATATGAGCTGCTGCAGGGCAACCTATTGGTCAGGTCTGCCAGCTTGCACCAAGCAGGGATTTGGCCCTGCTGCCCACCATGCTGGGGGCTGAGGACTGGTCCCAGGGTGAAAAAGTTGAGGGGAAGGAAAAAACCCCAGAAGCCACAACCCATCTGTCTGTGGCATCAATATAGTTTTAATTTTTAAAAGATACATGCAGAAAAAATGCAGTGACAGTTCTAATTCCCAGCAGTTTGGAGAAGCTTGGGGTTCCTTGCAGGTGGCACATATGCGCACCCCAGTCTGTGGGAGGATGCACAGACCCTGGTGGCCTGGGGCAGGGACCACACTCACCTTTTTTGTACCTTTCACTGTTGCCCCTTAAAGTGGCTGTGCAAGAGGAATCCAGGCAGGAGACTCCAGGAACCCTGGAGAACCCTGGATGTTTAGCATCTGGATGTAGCTCAGCAGTCCTTCCCGCCACCCAACCCATCCTTCTAATCTTCCAATGCTTTGCTCCCTTCCTTAAGCAGCACGGGGAAGGGACCACTGCTGTACCCCGCAGCAGTGGCACAAGGGAGAGGGGAGTCCCAGTCCAGGGCATTGATTCAGAGATGGAATTAAGAGGTGCAGGTCAGAACTGGGATTTTCAGCCTTCCCATTTTTGGGAAAGGTTTCGCTGAGCACTCAGCCATTCTGCTGCCTGTTCCAGGGCTGTGGGGGCACCTAGCTGGGGTCCCAGCACCCTGCCTGGGGGGAACGGGGATGCCTGGGGAGCGGAAGGTCTTGTTGGATGCATTTATTTTTAGTGACCTTTAGCATCTGAACGGCATCAGGCTGACAGAAGAAAAACAGTGAACGAAGCTGCCTTCTGCCTGCCCTTCCTCTGCCTCCTGCCCTAGTCGGGTGAGGGCTCCCGGTAGCCACAAACTGCTGGTCGGGTGGTGCCAGTGGCACCGTGCAAGGCCCTGTGCACACCGTGGAAAGGCCGTGCGACCCCCGTCACACAAGGTGCAGACGGCTTGGGGCCCGGCCACCCCAAGCCGCATGGGACGGGGATGTCTCGGGACTGTCAGAGGAGCTGCTGCCTTCATGGCTCGGCGCTGTGTGAGCGTACGGAGCGAACCCGCTGGCTGGCATCAGAAACCCGCTGGCCATACGGTGACAAAGCACCTGTACAGTTACAGCAGAGAGAAATCCGAGCGGCTGCAGCGACCAATGCTCGTGAGAAGCGATTGTTTGGGGAGGGGCGGGGGGAGAGGAAAAAACCGCCGTGCTTGTTTTGGCGAAACACCTACATTCCTTCAAATAAATCATCGCAGCGCTTGTTTTTGTATTTGCGGAGAAATCGCAACAGACAGAACCAGGGACTTAAGAGACCTGAAATAACATCCTAGTAAATACCCCGCGTTGTTATTTTAATCGAGACCCAAGGAAACATCTGAATTTTACCAAGGAAACCCTCCGGGAAAGGCAAAACATTAGCCTGCAGCCCGGCCGGGGCTTTGTTTTGCTCCGGTGTCGGCTCCCGAGGCAGAATTACCGGGGCCGAAGGAGGCGCGGAGCCCCGCGGAGCCGCGCGGAGCCGCGCGGAGCCGCGCGGAGCCCGATTCCCCCCGGGGCTGCCCCGCAGCGGGTCGCTCCACACTGCCCAGGTCCCGCCGCTCCCTACCACCCCCGCGGGGACAGCGGGGTCCTCCTGCACCGGGGCGGGGGTCACCCCCTCCTAAATAGCGGTGAGGTGTCCCCCTCCGGTATGGGGCGGTGGGTCCCGTCCACACTGCGGGGTGGCCGTTCCTCCCGCCGAAGCGGAGCCGGTGCTGACCCGTTTCCAATGCGGGACCGGGGGCCCCTGTCAAAATAAGGGGTGGCGGGCGCTCCCCCCCGCACAGGGTGACGGTTCTCCCTTCAATACCAGGGTGAGGGGTTCCGCTCCAGGAAACATGATCCCCCCGCGAGCAGAGGTGACCGTGCCCTCCCCCTCTCCAATTCGGGGCAGAGGGCTGCGCTCCAAAATAAGGGTCAGACTCTCCCCCCGTCCAAACGAACGGCGGCGCGGGCTCTGCGGGACGGGGCTCTCCCCTCCCTCCAAACCAGGGGTGAGGTGCCCCCGCCGGGGCCGCCCCTGCGCGGCGGGGCCGGAGTCCAGCGGGGCGCGGCGGGGGCTCGGCCCCGGGGGGGGTCTCACCTGCCGGCGGAGGCGGGCCGCGGGCCGGGGCGCGGGCGGCGCTTCGTTGGGGAGGGCCGGCCAGCCGGCAGGGGGCGCTTCGGCGGCGGCGGGCGGCGGCGGCGGCGGCGGCAGCGGCGGCGGCGGCGGGCGAAGACGATGTTCAAAAGCAGGCGGGGAGCGGCGGCGGCAGCAGCACAGCGCCGAGCACCGGCCCGCCGCCATGCGCCTCCGCGCCGCCGCCGCCGCCCTCTGCCTCTGCCTGCTGGGCGCCTGCCGCCTCCGCCGCGGGCTGGAGGCCGCCGCCGTGCGCGGCCCGTCGGCGGCCGCTCCCCAGCGACCCTCGGCAGCCGCGCCTTCCTCCGCCTCCTCCTCCTCCTCCTCCGCCGCCGCCTCCCCCTTCTCCTCCCCGCCGCGGAGGGACGGGGCTCTCCGCAACGGCACCGTGGTGCCGCACCACTACATGGTGGCCCTTTACCAGCGCCTGGCCGCCCGCCGCGCCCCCGGCCGCCGCGCCGACACGGTGACGGGCTTCGCGGAGCGGGCGCGCAGCGGTGAGTGCGAGGCGCGCATCCCTTCGCGCAGCGCAGCGCCGCACCGCGCAACGCTCGCGGCGGGGCTGGGGAGCCGGGACGGGCTGCCCCGCCGGGACCCCGCCGTCGGGCGAGAGGGTTGGGGATGGGCATGGGTTTGGGGATGGGGCTTCTGCGTGACTTTGGGGCTTTGGGGATGGGGCTTCTTTGGGGATGGGGCTTCTTTGGGGATGGGGCTTCTTTGGGGATGGGGCTTCTTTGGGGATGGGGCTTCTGCGTGGCTTTGGCGGTAGGGGTTCTGCATGGCTTTGGGGATGGAGACGGGGTTGTGCGTTACTCTGAGTGTGTACGGACGTGGTTGAACTCGGGGATGGAGCTTACTCGTTGTTATGAGCCCGGGGTTGTGCCTGGACTGGATTTGGGGAAGGGGTTGTGCATGAGGCTTGTACGTTCGGTGAGGAGTGGGGTTGTACATTGGTTTGATCAGGGGAGTGGTGTTCCGGGGATGGGGCAGCGGTTGGGGGATGGAGGCGCAGCTTGTGCGGTAGTTTAATGGGTGTGAGGCTGTGCTTGAGCGTGGGAATGGGGCTGAGGACAGCGGTGGGAATGGGGCTGAGGACAGCGGTGGGAATGGGGCTGAGGACAGCGGTGGGAATGGGGCTGAGGACAGCGATGGGAATGGGGCTGTGCGTGGGCATGGGGTTGGGGTTGCGATGGGGATTTCAAAGGGGTCGTGCCTGGCGCTCGGGGAAAGGGTTGCCGATGGAGATAAGTGAGCGGGGTCGGGGATGGCGGTGGGGTTTGCACAAGCGGACGGGGTAGAGGATGGCTTTGGGGCTGGAGATGCTCTTGGGAACGGGGTGCGAGGCGCAGCCCAGCCGACGCAGCGTGAGCAAGGGTGCGGGCAGCTCTCCGCGCCTGACTGGAACAACCCCGCCAGAGCCTTTGCGCCCGAAAAGCTCCGTGGGGCACCGCGACGGGCCGGGCCGGGCAGGGAGCGCGGCCGCCCTCTCCCCGCCGTGGTGCCGCGTCGGGGGCTGCTCAGCCGTGTGCTGTCGCGGCTGCCCGGAGCCGGCTGAGCTGGGCATCGTGGTCCCCTTCTCCCTCTTCCCCCTCTTTTGGCGCCTCCAAACCCAGGCATCTAATGGCAATAATAAATTAACCACACACAGACGCTTACCGATGTGTTTTCCGTGTATCTCTAGATGGATCCAGTGCGACCTGCTGATGAACCCCGTTCGGCTGGGGAAAAAATAATAGTAAATAAATCTCCATCGAATAAAATAAAAAGACAAATTGAAAAGCAGCCCCTGCCTCCCCCCGTGCTTGTCGCCGGCTGTCTGGGGGTGAGAGAGCGGCGGCAAGCAGTGCGGACCCCCCTCCTCCGCAGCCCCCCAAACCTCATCCCCAGCAGGAGCCATATCCTGCCGGCAGAGAGATTATATGAATTCTTTTGATTTAAAAAAAAAAATTTCCCCCTGAAAACTGGTGGGGAAACGTCGGGGGAGGGAGCCGGGACGCGGCGGGGCGAGGGAGGGGGATGCTCCGACGGTGGGCAGTGCGCGGCTGTGGGCGAGCCGGCGGAAAACTGCGCGCAGGTCCTGGGAAGTGTCGGCGCAAAACGAAACCAGGCGAATTGTTCAAAGGGAGCTGCTTATCTGCTCCTCGCAGCTCTGCTTCTGACAGAATAATAGTAGCAAGAATAGTAATAATAATAGTAACAACAACAACAGTAATTGCGGCAGTAAATGATGGGGAGAAAAATCTTCCCTGCCCGGCGGGAGGTGCAGGCTGCAGCCCGTGGGAGAGGGCTGTGGGGTGTTTTTGGGGGTGGGTAGGGGTCTGCCAGCAGCAGGTCAGGGGACTCTGGCAAAGCAGCGGCGTTTGCAGCATGCCCAGCTCAGGTTTCTAGTTAGAGAACAGAAAAATAAAAGCCCAACCCTCCCAGAACTCATTCATTTCTTCTCTCCAACCCCACCTCCCTTTTTTTTTTTTATATTAAAATTCACGTGGAGTGTATTTAATGAGTGCCAGAAACTGCACGAGTCTGTGTTTGTGCTTGGGATCCACCAAAACTAGTGACAAATTCAATCTGGGCTCGCTTTCAGCTTCTGGGAGTGACTCTATCAGACACCCTGAGGCACAGCATCTGTATCCCCAACGTCTGTGCCTGCGAGTCGAAATCACTGGTCACAGCAGTTTAGGGGGAGGTGAGGTAGCAAAGAAATCGGTGCTGACCGGCTGGCCGGGGATGGGATTGCCATGCAGGTGCAGACGGGGGTTTCTGTGCCAAAACAACGATGGAGGGTAGAGACACTACTGAAATCCCGGGGAGGAGGCAGAGAAGCTACCTCAGGACTTGCTGATGAGAATCCACTTGCTTGGAGTGATTCCTTGCTCTCTCCTCTCCTTCTCCTCCCCATTTTTTTTTGGTGCCTCCAGCCTGGGTGACTCTCCTGGCCGCAGGGCACGTAAGTTGTGTCCTCACTGGGATGCTCAATGTGCCTTGCTGCAGGGTGACGATCTCCCCTGTTAGAGCTGTGTCCCTTGTGCCTCTGTAACGAGAGCTTGGCTTCAGCTTGCTGGTTTGTGTTTGGTTTTTGGTTTTTTTTTGCTTTTCAACTTTTCCTTTTATTTTTTATCTCTTCCAGATGCCTCCCCATCTGCCCCTGAGCTGCGGTACCTCTTCGACATCTCCAGCCTGTCTGAGACGGAGGAGGTGACTGGTGCTGAGCTGAGGGTCCTGCGTGCCCTCCCTGAAAACCAGAGCTTGGCCCTGTCCCCCGAAGGCACCTTCCACCACCTCCTCCTCTCCACCTGCCCGAGCCGGGACGGGGAGGAGCCCCGGCTGCTGGATTCCAGGGCTGCAGATATTTTGGACACGGGCTCCTCCAGATGGGAGGTGTTTGATGTCTGGGAAGCCCTGCGGGATCGGAGGGAGAGATCTCCCCCGGGCAAGCTGCTGTGCTTCCTCCTGAGGATCGTCTCAGATCAGTCAGGGCGGCTCCTGCCCCCCCGGCAGCTGGGGTTCAGCAAGCCCCGGCCGCAGCCCCACGAGCAAGCCCTGCTCGTGGCCTTCTCCCGCACCCAGAGGAAAGAGAACCTTTTCAAGGAGATCCGGGATAAGATCAAGGCCCTGGGCAGCCCCCCCTTCCTGGAGCCCCCCGATCCTGGCCAGGAGGTATACCCCAAGCGGAGGAAGAGACGGACCACCATCGCTGCCCGGTCTGGGGGCAGAGGCCATGGGAAGAAGGCAAAGACCCGCTGCAGCAGGAAGCCCCTACACGTGAACTTCAAGGAGCTGGGTTGGGACGACTGGATAATCGCCCCCCTGGATTACGAGGCGTATCACTGCGAGGGGGTCTGTGACTTCCCCCTGCGCTCCCACCTGGAGCCCACCAACCATGCCATCATCCAGACCCTGATGAACTCCATGGATCCGGAGTCTACCCCTCCCAGCTGCTGTGTGCCCTCCAAGCTCAGCCCCATCAGCATCCTCTACATAGACTCCGGGAACAACGTGGTTTACAAACAGTACGAGGACATGGTCGTGGAGACGTGTGGCTGCAGGTAGCAATTTCTGCAGCTCTCCCCCTCCTGCATCCCACTCTGCCCCACCCAGCAGCCCTGTCCCATTTTATATATATAAATATATATATATATATATATATATAAAATATATATATATACATACACATTTTGATGTGTGCCTTTCCAAAAGCCAAGCTCAGAGCAGGTGCCCCCTGCCTTCCCAGGGCCACGCTGGGCATGAGCCCAGGAGGGATGGGCAATGCCTCTTCCTTAACAATGGGGCTGTAAATTTGCCCCCCACAGACCCTCTCTAAGATAGAGCAACACCCACCACCCGTGCCGGGCTTCCCAGGGCTCAGCCAGGGGTGATGTGCTGTGTTGGGAGGTTGGGCTCTGCCCTGTCTCCATGCCTTGCCTGTTCTCCCTCCGGGAAAGGGGGCCACACAGCCTGGCAGAGCCTCCTCCAACCTCTGCCTGACATGCTTGGCTTGCCTAGGCTGAGCTGCCAACTTCTTCCCAAAGGTTTTGGAAAATGTCTGGCCGAAATTGTCTTGGTGGGGAGGAATGACCTGGGGGCAAGGAGTGGTGGCTGCCGCACAGGGCTCAGGCCAGCATCACTCCTCCGACGGCAGTGGTGGGGCAGAGGGGAGGTGGGTACGTTTTCTTTGAGTTAAAGTAGTTTTTCTGGCTTCCTTCAAATCGATGCCCTGGGTGGTGGTGAGAAATGTGGGATCCTGAGGGAAGGCGAGGGTGGAGGACCTGTGGCTACGGGGGTTGAAATAATTTGGTTCAGGTCTGTTTGCAGTGGGGAGAGATTTGGGAGTCTGCTGTTGGGGACAGGAAGGAAGATCCCTGTAACTGGAGGCTAAAGCAAGAGTCGGGTCTGAAGGAGAGCTCGTGCTCTCAATCGAGGTGGGAACAGCCCTGGTAGGCATTACCTGGGGATGCCCTGGCTCTGGGTGGTGCAAAACACAGGCCTGTGGCCAATGACCTGCAGGAGGTACCAGCTGGAGACCCCCCTCCCTTTCCTGCACAAAACGCCGCTTCCAAGGCACAGTGAACACCTGGCATCAGGCCCACAAGTCACACAGCTGTCCTCCCTGTGTCTGGAGACAGGCAAAGGTCCAAGTCTCCCAGGGAAGAGCCATATTGCTCAGGTGCTTCTTTCTCCACACAATCTCTATGAAAGCACTAAGCTCCACCCTACCTTCCCTTGGCGCTGATTTCCCAGCCAGCTCCATCGCTCACTGGAGCTCCTGCCTCTCCCCACTCCATTCAGGGAGCCCAGATCCATGGGGAACAGATGATTCCCATGCCAATGGCTGAACACCACCCTCAGGCACTGCTACATAAAGCAGGGTGCTTTGGCCCATGCTGAAAGGGCTTCAGTAAGTCAGGAGCTGAGTATAAATTATGCCTTCAGATCAGAGAAGCCTTACATCCCATGCTGGGGTACATTCGGGGTGCTAGGAAGTGCTTCTGCTGCACCTTGGTGGCTTTTGGTGCTGAGCTTCAGCTTCATGGCTGGGGTGGCTGTGACCAGAGATGTATTTGCACAGATTCAGTTTTCAATGGTTTGTGTTTCACTGCTGGTCAAGGTGTTGGTGTACAGATGCCAGTGATCATTAGCAACAGTGATTTGCATTCTGGGGAGATAAATCCCTACTGGGAAACGTGTATTCTTTTCTCTATAAAGCCAGTTGTTCTCCATCACAGGGGTGTTTTGCTAGGGAGGGCTGAGCCGAGCCGTGACTGAGGAGCTCGACTGAGATCCAAATGATTGCAGAGGTTAGAAAAGCCTTGGTAAGGGTCCAACAGCCCTCTCCCCCCAAGAAAACAGTGCATCAGCAGGGAGTAGACTGCACATCAATAATATCTGCTGAGCTGAACCCCCTCCCCCAGACTCCTTCCATCCTCACTCCTCTGAAGTCTGCTCTCCATCCTCAGGCTGTGGCCAGTGGCAACTCAGGGGAGCGAGCGTGCTACCCTTAAGTCTCACGTAACCCCTTTGACACCCACAGAGCTCCTCTGGCTTTACATCTGCATATCTGAGAGCAAAACCCTGCTCCCTACCTCAGTGTGAGTGTTAATACATGTTAAGTGTGATGAACCTGGGCCCAGGGGGCTGTGCAGAGATGGAGGCTGGAAGGGGAGAGGAAGAATCACATCCATGCCAGTGGCTTTTTCTCACTGTCAGAATTTGGGGGCAGGGAGAGGGCTGAGGTGCAGCCAGTGGGTGAGGAGGGGTCAGCAGGACGGGTCATGGTTTTCCTCTGACCTTTGGCTGTTGCACAGGGGTTAGGGGAGGGAGGTTGGCGTGAGCAGCACTGGAGCAGCTTGCTCTGGAAATACAATGTCATTTATAAAGTTACCAAGCTTTCAAAGGGCCTAATTTGTCAATCACTTTTGGTAGCTCGATAGTTCTTCTCACTACTGAGAAAGGCTTTTTAGTGTTTTATTTTCTTTTTATACCTTCTCCTTCCTCCAAATATCTGCAGTGGAGGTTTGTGGGCAGTTAAAATCCAGGCAAGATACATATATCCTGGCAGCCCTGCTGGCTGGTAGCTCATACAAACCTCAGCTAAACGGGTGGTCTGACATCTGCTCCTGTGGGACCATGTCTGAGGTGGTGGTGATACCAGCGACTGCTGGTTCTTGTGGCTTGTGTTCAGCCACAGCTGCAGGGAACAGACAGACAGACTGATGTCACCCATCTCAGATTTGGAGGTGGTCAGTGGAGAGCAGGGTGACAGGTTGGGTCCTGTGATGCTTTACCCCAGCCTGGTAAAGTGGTGCTGCTGGGGTGCTGTGCACTGCTGGTGCCTTGCCCCAGGTCCCACAATGGCTTCACTGGCCCTGGTGAGAAGAGCTGTGCTTTGTTGCTGCAGTTCCATAGCCTGGATCCCTGCTGTAAACAAGGACGGGAGAGTGGGGAGCCTGCTGCTGGCAGTGATGCTATCCATGGTTTTGCCCATGTGGGAATCAGCCCTGGAAGGTGCCTCTCCCTGAACAGGTGTGTTTGGTGGGACAGCACACTTCATCCCTCCCAGAGTGAGGCCAGCCCTGGCATGGTCCTTTGCATTCACACCCACAGTGACACTGCCTTGCCAGCCGCTCTTCTAAGAGACTATCTGTCCCTTTCCTGGGCAAAACCCTCTGGAAGATGACAGGAGGCTGGAGGATGACATGGTACCCTTTTTCCCCTTGCCTAAGGGGACAGGGGAGGGCAACTCCCTGCCTGGGGCTGCTCTGGGGAGGTGTGTGTTACAGGGCAGGGCTGGACATCAGTGGGGAGGGGGGGTCTCCGTGGGTGCCTGTGCCTTTTCGTGTCACTGTGTGTAATGGTGTCACTGCTGCGCTGAGCAAGTTACCGGCCTCAGCACTCCCTGGTCACATTGCTCACTGCTCCCTGAGCACTGTTTCAAGAGCAAAAGCCACCAGTCCTCCCTTGTGAGGGTGGGCTCGCATCCCTGTGTGCCGTCCCTCTGCAGATTCAGAGGTTATACCCAAATGGCGGGATTAGGCTCGGGATGCAGTCATCAGAGGTGCTGCAAACAGAGGTGCTGAGCCCCTAGGGGCATGTGAAAAGCCTTTCCTGGGCAGGGAGGTTCCTGCGGCCCTGACATGTTGGGAAGCAGCGTGGGAATGTGTCTGCAGAGGGCACAGGCAGGTAAGCAGGGCATCCGCTGCAGGACTTCATTAGCACAGCCCAGCCCAGCGCCTCAGCCCTGGGGCTGGTCCTCCCTGTACAGAGCATCATGCCCTTACCACACAGAAACAGTCTAGGAAAAATGTATCTCTGATCAGTTGCCTCTTGCCTGAGCTGATATTTGGGCATGTGTAAACATTATAAATAGGTGGCTAGAAGTTGAACATGGGCAAATGTGAATTCAGTAGACTCAGAGTGATTTTTAATGGATAATTATAGGTTCTCAATTGCAGTATTTATACAACTTTTCCAGTTAAAAAAAAACCCCAAACAAACCCCAAACCCAACAGTTTCCATACAGAGTATGTTCTTCCAGAGGCTTTGTTTGACCTTCAGCACCATTTTTATCTGCAGGACATAATGACAACGAAGCTATGGATATTAAGCACTTGAAAAGGACGATGTAACTACACTTAGCCAGCTCCCTCCCCGCCACATGGGAACATAACCATGTGGGAACAGGGATCTCCCTGTTGACTTGGGAGCACTGAGGCTACGATTCTGGGAAGCCCACCCAGCTGGGACAGGACTGGTGTGTGTGCCTTGCCTTGGGGCTCCTAAAACTTGTGGTTAAGCCACTGCCTGGGCTGTCCCCTGAAGCCCCTGTCCAGTGAAGTCTCATGGTAGGGGGAAGCAAAGCAGCTTTATGCCCAGTCTCACTGCTTCATGAGGGAGGCTTCTGGTCTAGAAATAACTCAAAGGAAACACAGTTTTTTATCCTTTTTCATTTTTTAAAGGAATTTTAATACTTTTTCAAAACAAGTGGGTTCTCTAACGTCCTCTTTCTTTTTTTTTTTTTTTTTTTTTCTTCCATCATATTTCAAATCCAGTGGTAGAAGGGAAATGAGTATCTGCTGGTGGGGAGGTTTATGTGCTTTGCCCTGGCATAGCTGCGTTGATCCCAGTGGCCTTACTTCTGGTCAGCACTGGCAGATGGAGCTATGGCCTCTCTGGCTGTACCCGTAAGGAAAAGCCTGGAAAGGCACCGCTTCTGATTCAGAGCAAACCCCAAGCCTTGAGCCTTCTGCTTAAGCCTCAGTGCCAGTGACTTCTGTGTCCATTCGTGCCATGTGGATTTTAACTCACATCTTGATTACACAGCCCTTGCTGCTGGAGAAAATTGGGGAGGTCTGAGATGATTTACCCATGGCACGCCTGCTGCAAAACAAACAGCCCCTTTTACTGCTGGCAGTTTTAAGCCCCTATCCCACAAACCCTAAAGCATGTGTTTAGGGACAGTCATCTGCGCTGGCTCCACCTAACAGCAGACACATACACCCTGCTTCTCACAGGGGAGGGATGAGAGAGGCTGGGACACCCTGGGGATGTGGGTCTGATGAGGCTACAGCCAGGCAAACACAACAGAGCACCGTGGGGCACCGAAGGGGTGCCTGTGGCTTTGCTCTCTGGAATTAACAGGAGTTTTGCCATGAGCTTCTGCTTGATGTGCTGTCTGCAATAGCAGCATCTAGTTATTCATATTAAAAGAAAACAACCCAGGATGTATGTTGATGTGACAAATATGTAACAAATGCCAATCCACCCACCAGCTCACAGTCATGGTGCAGCTGACCTGGTGGGAAAAAGCCCTGGTTTCCTGCTGAGCATGTGGTGAGTCCAGAAACACAAGTGCCTTGTCTTTTGCTTGTGGTGGGGCAGCATGGCCAGGTGTCAGGGAGTAACAAACCCTGTGTGGGGCACCGAGAGTCTGGTACTCCACCAGGGCTGTCCCCCAGCACAGGGCTGTGTGTTGGACTTGAAAGATGGTCAGAGGCCAAAGGGCTGTCACCTGGACATTGGCTGGGCAGTCCTACCAAATTGCTTGCTGTCCCCCCTGTCCTGGGTGAAAGCAGAGTTGTGGCATGAATTTTTCATGCTTCATGTCACTGTCTGGGGAGGTGTGTGTCCCTCTGGCATCAGAGATCCCTTCAGGGCTCTGGAGGGTCTGGATGGGAATGATGGGTGGCAGAAGCAGAGTGTGGGCTGTGTGCTCACCGCTGTGTCCTCTGCAAAAATATGCTGGGGAGAAGAATTGGGTAGTAACTGTTCCTTGGATGGGGTGTTCCTGATGGTCAGGACCCTGTGACATTGCATGGTAGGGAGAAGAGTTTTTCTGCCCTTCCTGTCTTGGAATGAATGGCTGGTAAGAGAGCATGATGTTCTACCAGGCTGGTCTTTGTGACACTTTGAATTTTGTCACTGGCTTATGTCTTCTACGGCAAATCCAGCTGCACTCAGGCTCTTTATTCCCTGGGCAGCATGGTGTGAGGTACAGAGAGTAATGCCCTCTTAGCAACTGTTCTGGGCCCTTGAAAAACGATTGGAATTTGGAATTCCTGCTCCCTTAACCTGCTGACCAAAGCCCCAACCTGCATTTTGAAGGATGCTTTGCCACATGACATCTCAAGGCACATGTAGCCCCTGCCACTGCCGTTTCCTTCTACTGGCACTAGGACTCAGGCAGCCCAGTGTTGGAGAGGAGCCTGATTTACATGGGGACAGGGGAGGAAGGAGCACAGGCTGGCTGATGCCTGTGTTTAACTTTTGGCTGAGCGGAGCAGGGTAGGGAGTGTTGGGCAGCAAAGGGTTCTCATGTGGACCAGTATTGACAAATTTTAAACCAAAGCTTGATCTATTCCCAGAAATGGCTGAAAACAAAACCCAGCCATTTTTCAGTGGTTTTCCAGAAGGTTTTGCTCTTCATTTTTCTGTCATCACCCTTTATGAGTCCATTTGTATGGCTTCTGAGCTCTCTTTTCTGTTTTGATGCTTGTGCTCATACTTTGGGTCTTTGGGATGTAGAGTGTGGAGCCTCGCCGTGGTGTTTGGGGGGTGGGAGGAGAGTGAGGAAGGAAAGGGTGAGTCTGCAGCAGGAGGCTGGGGCGCAGTCTGTGCCCTCAAGGAGGGGACAGTGAGGGGACAGGTCTGGCTGGATTGAAGCTGGTGGAAGGAGAGGATCTGCTCATGATGGGTCACACACTCGAGTGCTTTTCCAATGGAGGGTGGGACTGTCTGGATCTGCCTCTCCCTCCACTTTGCTGCAGTGTCAACCTGTGCTGGTGCTACCCAGGTCTCTGCCAGCAAAGATGAGACTGAGAGGCTGGGTCAAACCTGTCACCTCTGGGAGTTGTGGCTTTGGCTTTGGTCCTGGTCTTTAGGGACACGGCAGCATTCCCCACAGCGTTTTGTTCCTTTCCTCTGTCCTGCCTTGACAAAGGCAGAGGAGTGGAACAGGAGGGGAAAAAGGGTTTCTGGAGTGCTGGACACCCAGTGCTCCCACACAGTTCAGCTGAAGCCACATTTGTGCAGTGCCTTTCCAAATCCAGCTCTTACAGCCTTACTCACCTGGCGTCACCAGTCCTGATTAGTGCTGCAGCTCTTTGCTGGACAAGCTGGTGGAGATACCGCTCACAAGGCCTGAACACATGTCAGTGCAGGGAAGGCCTGCTCTGCTGTTGGTGCACCCTGCTGTAGATGCAGGTGGAAGCCTCTCTGTTTATCCAGTTAAATCACTAACTAAATCACGTGTCCCATCACGACGTATCCCATCACTAACCAAATCACTGCGTATCCCATCACCGCGTGCTCTTTTCCTGAAGCCAAGTCAACACTATCTGGAGCTCCTTTGACAAAACAAGCCTCTCTGCTGGTCAGTCGTGGGTTTATTTATATGTTCCTCTCTTTGATTAGAAAGGAAAATATAAAAAAAAAAAAAAAAGGAGAAAGGACTCATGTTTCCAATAACTGTATCTCTAGTAGTTATAATTTTTGAAGCAATACTCATATCCCTGTGTGTGCCTCTAAACTCTCCATGTATTTGTTCAGCTTTTTCAGGTCTGAGTGTGTGAAATATCTCTAAGGAGGATAGCTCTGTAAGTGATGGTGTAAATGCGTTGTTTGTATGTATTCTAATGTTTAAATAGATTGTACATATGGGATTGTAAATGAACTGTAAACAGCTATCTATATTTTCTTGAATATATTATATAGCAGTATATATTTGTTAAATAAGTATTCTTGTATACCCTTCAATAACCTTTTTAATATTTTGTACAGATAAGTTTATTAAATATTTTATTGATAAATAGATCTCTGTGAGATTTTTTTTCTTTTGAATACTTATGTCTGTGTCCCAAAATCAGATGAGTCACTTCACAGCAACTTTCACAAGTCATCTTTAATTCCTGGGCTACCTGAGATGCTAAAACCAATAATGAAGGAGATGCTCATTTCACACTGCCTTCCTTGGAAACCTCAGGAATTTTCCAAGAAGAAGAAGAAGAAAAAGACAGAGCAGTGAGTGTTTGTGATGGAATTACCACCAAAATATACATTCCTTTTCTTCCTAGTGTTTCTGAATACAGTTCACTGTCCGTGGCTAGTAGCTACCCAGCTCCTAGGTAAGGAGAACAGGATTCTCTCCGTTCACTTGAATAGAAAGTATTAGAAGGTCAGAAATGTTGTTTTTAGGGGTGGGTATGAGAAATGGGTGAACATCCCCTGCTCACATCGTACTCGCTACCACAACAAGCTGGCCTGGTGGGTTTGACCCAAGCACAGGACTCTGCCCCTGAGGATGCCCAGCTCCATGTGGGCCTTGGAGTGGGACCCCAAAGCAACAGCCTTCTGGAATGGTGGGGGAGGAACCCAATCTGGTTAGGTCTGGTGAAAACATCTCCCTTGGAAATGAGGAAGAAATGAGGAATTTCGATATTTGGGATATGAAAAAGTACCTGGAAAAATGTAGTTGGGGGCTATTTTCCCCTAAATCTGTGTTAGGTACCACTGGTATACGTGATATATTGCCTAGTAGTGGGGAGATTAGCCTATTACTACTGAAGCAAATTTTTTGCCAAAGATCACTTTTAATTAAATGTCAGGTTTTACTCTTCCATTCCTCCCTCCTTCAACATTTTAGTGGGTTTTTGGTGTTTTTAATAGCTAAACAAAGCACCCTAGGACACTAAACTCTTTTGCAGTCCTAGTAGGTGAACTTTAAATGTTATGGGACATCCAGAAAGCAAGAAATGTGAAAAACTAGCTTAATCCATCACGTTAGATTAATGTGATGCACATTCTGGGATGGGCTGTCAAACAGCTATTTAACTTCTTTTCCTCTGCCTCCACTAGGATATTATAGTAGCAGAATCAGAGGTTTTAGGGAGAGTGAGTTGCTTTGCATGTGTTCCTGCAAAGGAGGCAGCGAGTGAAGGCAATATGACTGCCCCTGTCCCTACTGCATTCAATACTGGGAAGGTGCAGGGGTGGAGCAGGGCACGTTTGGAAGTACAGAAGTCCTCAAGGCAGCAGTTATGTGTTTCAGTCACAGCAGAGCAACTTTAGATTTCAAGACACAGGAGATCAAGACCCAGGAGAAATTAATGGAGAACTGATGAAGGAAGTTTGCCCAAAGGACTTAAAAATTAATTCTTACAATGTTGGTATTTTTTAGGCTGTCCCCTTATCTTGAGCACACCCAAACACATGGCTCAGCTGGAGTGAGGCACGGTGATGTCTATCCCATGTGGCACATGGAGTGGCATACTAAGCACAAGCCACCTTTTGGGCAGTGTCCTGCATCCCCACACTCTCATTTACAGTCAGAGAGGGTGTCTTCTGGCACATGTTCCCTGGCTGGGTATGTGGAGGGAGGCAGGATGGCATTTATCACCATCTACATCCACTCTACGTGCAGCTTTACAGCAAAGTATTATCTCCAGTTATTTTCAACAAATGGTTATTCAGAGGAATCCCATCATGTCTTCAATGAAATCAGTGGGAGTGGGAGGTTTGTGTTCAGTGGAGGCAAGTACTAACACAGCACTTCAGACTATTTGTGTGGTTTACAACATAAAATACCGAATCCTCACATACACTCAAAAACCCAAGTATTGTCCTGCCTAGTTTGTATGCCAGAGAAGTCAGAGGTGTGGCAAAGACAAGTGAGATATCCAAGGTGACACGTCGACACAGCAGAAGGAAATGCAGAGCATTGCTAAAACACGGCTCAGTCTCACTTGGAAACCTGGTGACAAGACAGATGTGTACAACTCATAAGCAGCAAAAACATCAGCTGGTGCCTGCCAGGACCTCCAGAGGGAGATCTGGTACCCCTACGCTTAGATACCAAAGTTAGGCCAGATAGGGAACATAGACATCTAGTTTGGGAGCTCTGCTTTATGAACTGGGGGCAAGTGAGGTGAGCCAGGTCGAGTTGGCTTGGAGCACCAGTTTCCTCTTAGTGCCTGATGCAAAGTCCAGTGAGGTCAGTTTTAACGCACACTTTAACCTCAGCAGGCTTGGAAGCAGGCTCTATCTTCTGCTCAAGACTTACCTGGAGCCTCTCAGGAAGGTCTCTGTAATGCTGCCCAGTTCAGAAGATACTTGGGGAGATCGCTGTGACCTGTGTTTGCTTCGAGGCAGAACTGCAGTCCCAAAGTAGTATAGGATGAGAATTCCTTCTTGGTAACCGATCCTAGGGAGGCATGTCTTCATTGCAAAATGCAAATCCTCATTATCACAAAGTGCAAATTCCATAGGAATCCTGCTTTCCTGGGCCATCCTATTTTGGTGCAAACTGGTAGGGATATGAGGAGAAAAGGATACTCCTGTCTTGCAGGCAATAGTTTTGTACTGAAGCTCTTTGTTCTAACACATCACCTCTGCTGTCCTAGCTTGGGTCTCCCTAAGCCTGGGTACAATTCTACTGACTTTTGAGGCCATACTGGGGCTGGAGTTGGCCTGACACACTCCATTTCACTCTGGATGCTTAAAACACCAGGAGGGGTTGTGGGGGTGAAAGCACAGGTTCCCTCCTAATAAATACAGATGAGTTGTGGTACCCCTGCATAACAGAAGTGGGAGATGCTAACACTTCAAAACATGTACATCCTGTAAATGCTATTGCTGTTAGTAAGTCAGACTGAACAGGTGGATCCTCATGGTTATTTCAGGGAAGCAAGTTAGGGAAAAGGAGTAGCCAAGTCCTGACACCGGGACAGCCTGTTTTTTTTCCAATTCCAAGCCATCCCATCATCATACATAAGGATTTCTCTTAATTTATAATACACAGTGCATTTTAGAGCTTGGAGGCTTTAAAGTGAGGTTGTTGAAGATGTCCGTAAACTGGGAAACTGGGGGCACCCTCCACTGCCTCTTCATTGTGCACTGCTTCAAACAGGATGGCCAAACATCTCCTCGGAGTGACTGGCAAACCCACAGCCAGATACTGAGCGAGTCAGGGGTTTTGGCAGTTTATAAGCCATCCCAAACTACTTCCCACAACACAACTCCTTTCGTGCAAGCACCTGCAACAGGTGGAATGGAAAAACCTCCCCCATTTACTCTCAGCTGAAGCGCTGGGAAGCGGTCTGTAAACCTCTGCCTGCCTGTCCCATCCGAGCATGTGCCTCAGCGCCTGTTTCATAACCTCTGCATGATGGTACTGAGAGGAATGACTGCTTCTAGCAGCTGGCTTGTACTGTTCCTGCTCTGCCTGCTGCTCGCACTCAACCCCCTCCAGCTGTTCCAGAAATATATGCTGTTTTAATAGTTCCTGGTTGCTCACAAACCCTCTCTGGATTCTCATCTTGTAAATGTGCCAGGAAAGAGATCACTCGCCTGCAAGTGGAGAGCCTCAGAAACTGACTGTGGTTGGGAGCCTGTGACCTGTGATACAGAGTGAAACAAGTCTCTTGGGTCTAGTAAGTTTGTCCAAACCCAGTAATCATTTGAGCGACTTTATTAATGAGAACATTGAACGTCTTGTTTAAGGTCTGTGCTGGCAGTTAGCTGGACTGAAGAAAGGGATGGGCAGTGGATGCATGCACAAACCCATTTTCTGTAAAATTAATTGGTAAATGACCTCATCAGCAGAGGAGAAGTAACTGTTGTGGCTCATGTATGCGATCTGTCTCTTGTGTGTCAAGAAACTGGTGTTTATTTTGGGCTCCAACTCCCCATTCTTCACCATAAACACCAGACAAGTACTCATCAAGCTTCCTGAAGGGACAAACCTCACTGATCCACATGCTTCACCACTTCATTCGAAGCAGCAAACGCAGAGCTGGAGGGAGCAAAAGGAAACATTTATTATTTTGGAGTGGCTCTGGATAAAAAGGTTCAAGTGAGTCAGTGCCTACTAGCCACATAGTGAATGTCCACATCGTGCCTGAAATTTGGGGTTTGGCAAGTGCTTTTGTGAATTCTGTAGGCCTGAAGTAATGAGGAAGGAGAACGAAAACTGAGTTACCCAAATAAAGAATCGAGTTACATCTTACCATAAACGTCTTTATTTTTGTTATTGGAGTCGTGTACTTTTTCATAAAAGGTATTGATCTAGCAAAACACTTGAACATGAGTTGAAGTCATTGAAGCCAGCAGGATTACTCACATGGTGATACTCAAGCACTAATGTGAAGGACAGAGATTAGGTGCTACTGCATACAGTCAGTTCATTTGCAATAGGTTTCACAAAAAAAAATCTAGAATAGTCTAAAATAGGCAAGACCACACTGTGTTTTCATGGTAAGTTGGCACATTTGGACCATAAGCACTGGTAACACTCTTTACCTGGGGTTATGGTGAACACCAGGGACTTGGGAAGAGCCAGATTCTCATTGTGGGAGATCTGCTCCTCTTAGGAAAAACAGCTGTGAAAACCAGACCCGTGCTCCTCTGCAATGAGTAGAGTAGGAAACTTTCAGATCTGAGCCTTACAGTAACAGCTTCTAGGTGGAAGGGAACAATTAAATCACTACGGTTCGATAGCCTTAGAGAAAATTCACTTAAGAAAATCGTAAGGCATTCTCCTGCAGTAGATTTGGTCATCACTGACCTAATCTAGTCTCAGTTTAGGTCTTAATGCAGTCAGTAGGATTTACTGTAACGGATTAACATTTGTAGAAAAGGAATACACAAGTCAAGTACAAGTATTGCTAAATTAATTCCTCATACAAAGTATATGAATAATGCACTGTAAACAACTGCTTCTCATAAGTGCTTCAGTTTCCAGGCTTTAAGGGTTGCTCGTCATCTTTGGTTAATGCAAGATTTTTTTTTTTCTGTCCTCAGGAGATCCACTGCAACAGCTGAACTTCTGCAAACCGCTGCCTTGCTCAATGTCCTGAATCCAGGCACTGAGAAGAACAGAAGCTCTGTTCAACCAGATCTTCACGTAAACCAAAACATCCAAGCGAGCTGTGTTTTTTCTGTGGCTAACATACAAATGTGTGCATATGTAAACCTCTATGTTTACATATATAAATATCTCTCCATGTAGGTGAACACCTCCCCACCACACACCCTGCCACAGGGAGCATCTTGGCCACTGGATTAATTGACCATCTGCCATAAGGCCAACTGACAGCAACGCGTGCCGGCACCTGGGGGCTGCTCAAACACACACACAGGCACCACCACTATGGATTTCTGAATTGTTTTGATGGTGACTGAATAAGGCCCTCTAGAAAGAAGGGAAGTCCCGTGGCTCTCCAAGAAACAGAATCAGGTAGTTGCACAGTTGCAGTCCCTTCACTTCAAACATACCTGGCTCCTCCCCACGCTGCTGCAACTCAACAGTTGTGCCTCAAGCATCAGCATCTGCTTCATGACACGGCAGTGTAATCTGAAAAGCCACTGGCTAGTCTCAGAAGGTAAACCAGTTTCTAATGCAAAGAAGGTCACTTAACTCCACTGGCTGGCTGCAGGTCTGAAATCTAGTCCAAACACTCCAGAAATTGAATTCTATTAAACTGCTCTAAGTAACAGTGAAATATTGAAAGGTGGATTTAGAGGGAAGTGGAAGGTGTGTAACAATCGTGCAAGAAGAGTAAGTCTTTCTGCATGACAGAGTATGTTCTCCAGTACCATCCCCACTGGCACCACACTAAAACCATTAAGAAATCATGTCAGTTAGATACCCGACACATCACCTAAATTCATCTCTTCGTGAAGGCAGGACTTCCCTGACTATACTGTGTAGTGCTTTATTGGTAAATGACTTTCTGAACTCCACAGGGTTTCTGAACTTCACAGGTTCATGGCTGGAAAGCTTCTCCTGATTAGACCTGGCTGTTCCCTTTCTGATGTTATTTTCATTTCTAGATGCAACTTCTCGTGTTATCACAACTGGTGGGATGTTTCTATTTTCCTTGGTTTTATTTTTTTTCCTCTCTGTAAAGGATAGGGATGGGCAAATGTGAGGACCAGTGTGCTTGTCAGCAATGTGCTGTAGCAAGGATCTGGTTCTCAACAGTAACATTTCATGAGTTTTCATGGGCATCACTATGGCACGGTAATAGCCATCTTCTCGTGGTGGGCTTACCTCATCTGTGGCTTGGCAGAAAATGTCATACTTCATTCCTCAGAGCAAGGAACTGAACTTTAGGCATGTATCAAAACTGGTTTAATTCCATAACGCTGCTGAGCAAGTGAGTTCTCCCTGTTCATTTGAAGAGCTAAGCCACCAGTAAGTAGTTATATATGGATTCTGCAACACATTTTAACTTTTTAATAGTGCCACTTCTGACCAGCATCCTTAACCTTCTCTACAGTCAATGGGAAAACGAAGCACTTGGCCATGTTCCAGACAAGAGCTCCATATGTATTCCCTTGCTGAGCAGCCAGAGTTACCTTATGGTATTTTTAATACCCTGTGGAGTCCTGGCAGTGCCCTAAACCCCTTCTGAAACTGCACACCTTATCTACACATCTTCCTTATGCTCATCCCGAACTCATCCCATCAACCTCATCTGGTCTGGAGGAGACAATGTTAGGGTTGTCCTGGAGCCTTTAGGCTCTTCTGGCAGTCATGCACTGGGGTTACATGGATGGATGAGACCCGTGGAGAGCGCCAGGCCTTTCACACCATAACAGGATCCATTGCTACAATCCATCCTTGGGGGAATTTTAATTCATTCAGAGTAGCCTAGTATTTCTGTCCAAAGCTGGGCTGCCCCAAACTCATCCCTGGCATCACCTCCAGCAGATGAGGTGATAGTAACTTAGGTACACTTGTAGCTAGTGAATCTAGTATCAGTGTTGTCTAGAGCACTAGAAGACCATAAATATTCCACCTTTTGCCAAGTCCTTCAGAGTCCTGAAGACACGGGATGAAGGTACATCACTCCTGAATCAGTAAAATTATACTTTGGACCAGCCAGTCTCTCTTTAACTTTCTTTAAAACATCTCAGTAGAAAACAAGTCATAATAATCTATATTAAACGGAAAAAAATAGGACAGACTCTCTCACAAAAAAATTACACGTTCACAAAATAATTACATCATTTTCTTGTTAATCACTGAAGCTGTGTTTATAATTTGGTCAGATCATCCCGTAACCAGTCTGTAATCATGGCAGCCATCTCCTTGCTGGCATCGAGCACAAAGGCATGGCGGAGCCCTTTCTCACAGAGCCGAATGTCCCCGTCTGGAAAATCCATTTTGATCTCATCGTAGTAGTGCTGCGGACACCAGCTGTCTCCAGTTCCATAGTAAAAAATCAGCTAGAAAGCAAAGCATATCAAATCATTAATTTGAAGTTATTGATGAAGCAACCAATATCCAAAGAGCACTGAATTTCTGGAAACAAGCAATGCTTCATGACCAAAGATATACTGTGAGGAATTGCAACTTGGCAGTTCTTGGTTATTTCCAAGTCTGCAATTATGATGAAAACAATTAAATGCTCTGTGACTCAGTTTCCTCGTGTGTAAAACTAGAACAATACAGGCTTCATCCTGAAAATGGAGATGAAAGTCTGCCTGTCTTAAGATATGTGTTATTATGGAAAAAGACATTTAGTAGTTCATGAATCACAGAGCGTCAGGAGTTGGAAAGGACCCCTAAAGATCATCTAGTCCAACCCCCCTGCCAGAGCAGGATCATCCAGATTAGATCACACAGGAACCTATCCAGGTGGGTTTGAATGTCTCCAGAGGAGACTCCACAACCTCTCTGGGCAGCCTGTCCTGGTGCTCTGTCACCCTCACAGTGAGAAAGTTCCTCCTTATATTCACATGGAACTTCCTCTGCTCCAGTTTGAAGCTTTTGCCCCTTGTTCTATCGCTGCCATCACTGAGAAGAGCCTGGCTCCATCCTCCCAAATCTCACCATCTCTCCTGACTGACACTAATAAGGTCACATTAATTTATAAACATTAATAAAATTACTCCTCTGGACAAAACTAAGAGAAAGCAGGAGGTTACTCCACATTTGTGAGTAGGTCAGTCTTTCTGGCAGGTGTTAGGTGTGATCTCAAACCACTTGCCCAGTTGGGGCCTTAGGTGGAGGGGCCCCTATTTTTCTTAACCGTGGTGTCAGACGTTAACTATAGTTGATTCTTTCAGCCATGTTAGAATAACAGTAATTATGGTCATTCTCAGAAGCAAAATGTTTTTTGCTTGGACAACTGTAGAATCATAGAATCACAGAACAGATTGGGTGGGAAGGGACCTTTAAAGGTCATCTAGGTCAACTCCCTTGCAAAGAGCACAGACATTGTCAACTACATCAGGTTGCTCAGAGATCTGTCCAACCTGACCTTGAACATTTCCAGGGATGGGGCTTTTGCCATCTCTCTGGGCAACCTGGTCCAGTGTTTTACCATCTTCATTGTAAAAAATGTCTTCCTTACACTCTCTTTTACTTTAAAACCACAACCCAATCACCACAGGCCCCACTGAAACATTTGCCCCACCATCTTTCTTGTAAGTCCCTTTTAGACAGGTCAGAATAAGGCCTGCCAGAGGCTTCTTTTTTCCAGGCTGAACCCAACTCTCTCTCTCATCTCTGTGAAGTGCTGCCCATGAGGCACAGACATCTCCCAGCGATCAATGAGCCAATTTTCTTCTGGGTTGTAACGTGGAACTAAAATTCTACCAAAGTCCATTTTGTTCTGATCTTGCTCTAATAACCTTGTTCAATCACATACACAAAGTAGGTGCAGCAGGACCCACCTAAACACAGAAGTCATGAATTCCAGGCAAATATTCAATGAAATGTCTTTTCCCTCAAGTTAGAAACACTGAATGTCACTCCCAAGTCATCATTTCCCCTCATTTTTGTCTCACCTTCTCATGCTGTAGCTATGTTTTTCAGTTTCTAGGAGGTATTTGAAAGAGGGTGGCTGTCTAGGAGAGGGTAAAAGCCTAAAACCTATACAGGAACGAGATTAATGACGAGGACTCTTCATACTGTAACGTCTGAATGCAGGTACCAGAAGGGTGTTGATTGCTCAAAGTATCACACACAGAGCCTGGCCCAATTCCATTACTCTCATTTGTTTCATATTTCATTTCTGTACTTCAGTGAGTAA
The DNA here is from genome assembly GCA_022605575.1 of Laterallus jamaicensis coturniculus. Taxonomy (NCBI): domain Eukaryota; kingdom Metazoa; phylum Chordata; class Aves; order Gruiformes; family Rallidae; genus Laterallus; species Laterallus jamaicensis. The sequence continues at coordinate 946,693 of JAKCOX010000050.1, forward strand.
TTAAGCAATGCTAACATAAATTAGGGGACAAGAAGTTTTCCTTTCATCACAAAACTCTTCAATCCCATCATTTTTGTAGCCACGTGGAATAGAAATAAACACACCCACTGGGGCAGGGGTGGGCTAAAAGCCCAGGCTGCGTTTCACAAAATGTTACAAGTTCTTGTCTAACTTGCTTTTCTCTTGTTGAAGTGTACCCAAATCTTGGATATTTCTGACTATTGGCTGTATCCAAATTTGAGTATCTCAGTTGCACAGACACCAACTGATGTTATACTTCTATGGAGACGTAAAACATAGAAAATACACCACACCATGTTAACAAATATTTATTGGTTTCCTTTGTCACTCACTAACTGCTGGAAACACGGTGTGTCATTTGCTTTAGCAGGAAATTTCTTTTGATCTTGCTTTTGGTTCATACATCATGGGATTATCACACCAGCAAAAATCCTTCAAAAAAGCCAAAGTGAAATGTCCAGCTGCATTCAGGCCTTCTGAAAGCCAAACATCTGACTGAATTGGGTTTAACCCTGGGCTCTGTTACCAACAGATACAAAAATAAAGATTATGAAACTGAGAAAAAAAGAAATGGAGCAATTCCCATCGAATGGGAAACGATCAGATATTTTGGTCAGCCTGTCACAAAGTCTCATCACATGATCATTTAGAAGAAGATGAGAAGTCACACTTACAAAGGTGGATATGGTACTTTGCTTAGTCTGCATGAACTGTTAAATGGGCCCTTTTCCAGGTAGGGCTGTAAACTTGAGAACTCACAGATTTGGAAATGCCTAAACAAAAGATTTATGTGCATTCTTAGCTTGCCTCTGCTATATTTGCAATACGGTTTAATCTTTCATTGCCTGATCCAAAGGATCCTTGACTCATTCAATCCACTGACAGGATGGCTTCCAGCTGATGAGCTGCTATTTGATAGTATTTTTCGTTTTAAATTCTGTGTGTGGTCTGAGGATTTATTTACTACATATTTCATGGCTTAGAATTTATTTGCTTACAAGCATTCCTCTGGCATGCATTACTACAGGATTTACATGACCACTTTTATTAATTTAGGTTTGCAACACCTTAGTGGCCGTTTTTATCTCTATTTTGCAGATGGGGAGCACAGAAATTAATGTTAAACTGCATGTAGTCATTTCAAAGTATGTAGTGGTGGCTGAAACACCTAGAGCTGGTTTCCCAGTGTGCATAGCATTACACCATACTGACAGTACTCAAAGGACAGCACTCCTGGACTTCATTTGTGGGTGCTCTGAAACACTGTCTGTCTGTAAAACACATTTCAAGATCTTAAATGACATACTCAGAAAAGTGAAGACAAACTATGACCATCTACAAAAAATATTAATGATTTCACCAACAGCCCATTCTTGGATATGAAGCTTAGGTGTTTTACCATGAAACCATCTATTTTTACTTCACAGAATCACAATGTTGGAAAAGGCCTTTAAGATCATTGAGTCCAACTGTTCCTGTCCTATGCTAAACCATATCCCTAAGTACCTCATCTACCCTTTTTTTAAACACATCCAGGGATGGTGACTCAACCCCCTCCCTGGGCAGCCTGTTCCAGGCCCTGACAACTCTTCCAGTGAAAATTTTTTCCTAACATCTAATCTGACCCTGCCCTGGCACAACTTTGTGCCATTTCCCCTTGTCCTATCTCCTGTCACCTGGCTGAAGAGACCATCGCCCACCTCTTTACAACCTCCCTTCAGGTAGTTGTAGGCAGTGATAAGGTCTCCCCTCAGCCTCCTTTTCTCCAGGATAAACATCCTCATCTCCCTCAGCCTCTCCTCATATGATTTGCCCTCCAGCCCCTTCCCCAGCCTGGCTACCCTTCTCTGGACTCACTCAAGGACCTCAATGTCCTTCTTATGGTGAGGAGCCCAGAACTGGACACAGCACTCGAGGTGCAGCCTCACCAATGCCGAGTACAGGAGCACAATCACCTCCCTAGACCTACTGGCCACACTGTTTTTGATACAAGCCATGTAGTCCCCTGTTTCTTTCAGTAGGCATTTTACCACTTCTGCCACAAATAAGGCAGGAGTTCTGCATCCTGCTGTCTACCTGATTACACAGTTTTTCTGATTAAAGAAAAAGTGAAGTTTTAATGAATGAGCACTTCTTCATGCATGTGTAACAGGTGTCTGAATTAAGACTGGTGCTCTCTAACTCTGAAATGGTTGGTCATATAATATCAACTGGTTTTATTAGAGCTTGTGTACACAGTCTGCTAGACTTTAAGGAGGTCAGAAATATCCAAGAATTGGGTACACTTCAACAAGAGAAAAGCTTCCTTCTCCAAACCAAGAATTTTTACCATGAGAAAACAAAGCTTTCCCCCCTCAGCCTTATTTGTAGACAGTGCAGAAACCTTTGGACTGAAATAAAAGATAAACAGTCAGGCTAGGATAGACAGTGTGTCATATATCGAACTAAAGTTCGGGTTCATTATAACCAACTAACTAAGAGCAGTTTTGATACAGGAAGATTTGAGGAACTTTCTTTGATGCTGTAGGTACTCTCTCCGCTTGTTACATGTGCAGATCACAGAATCACAGAATTGTAGGGGTTGGAAGGGAACTCAAGACACCACTGAGTCCAACCTCCAAATGTCAGTGTGTGCATTCAGTGTGCCTGTGAGTGTCCATCTGCAAGTGCAAAACTTTAACATACTTGTTTCTGAAGTAGAACCTGTCAACACAATTCAGAATTGTTTTCAAGATGCTTCCCAATTTAAGGGTTAATTAATGAAATCTAAATGCTGCATAGTAATTAAGGTGTCAATTTTCTGTGATCCAGCTGGTGGTAGAGGGCTTATGGAACCTGACAGATCCTGGACTGCCATCTGTGGTGGTGAGAGTCTCAACATCTGTGCTCTCTGCCTATGCTACAGGCAGCCACAAAACATACAGCTGTTAGGATGTCACCTCTTTTCCTAATATATTAAGACAGATTCATTTTAGATGTATTTAAACAAAAGTTTCCAGAATCCTAATGTTCTCATCTTCACTTTAGCATCGTGAGCTTTGCTACTGCAGCATGCAGGCAGGTGTGATTAATGAACCACGTGTGACTGGAGGCCCACGGGATCTTCATGAACGGTGGGAAGCAGGGGTGTGCACTATATGATTTGCATGGATCTGGAAAGTACCTGTTTTCCTGTGGGCTGTGCATGGCTGTAAAGACATCCCGAGTCAGCACAACCACTGTTATCATCAAGGGAAAACTGCTGCCAACGTCAGCATTCAAAAATGGTGAGTCAGGCCCCCAAAATAATGAGTCTAGCTTAAAAATAAACAGATTTACAAAACAATAAATAGAAGGTTCTTTGTCTTTTTCTTCTGGGCATGAACTTTTCAGTATTTGAATTTTTTAACTGTCCTGCCACGAGGGTGAGAGGATTATTTTGTATTCTTTTGCAATACTGAATGCTGAGACTTCCAGGTATTCTGGGCTCAGAAGGGAAATGGCAGATACCCCCGGACACGTCAAAGACTTGATACCACTCCTGATTCAATACCCTGCTCATTTTGAGTGACTAAAACGTATCTTCTTTCAGGACCTGACAATGAGAGCAGAGTAAAGGGGATGTGGGTCATCTTTGCAAGCCATTTCAACACTGCGTTGGAAATAGCTATGTAATTTTTCAGTTTCAAATAGTTTTGAAATGACAGCGATGTTCTCATAACCTGCTTTACCATTAAAGTGCTTAGAAGTATATAAAACCACAAGTCAGAATAGGGCTCTGGCAGCCCAGTACCCTGTAATATGGTATGTCTACTCCGACACGGCACAACGATGGCAGCTGCTAAGTAAACACCAGAAGAATCTGAGATTCATATCAACAGGATGTTTACATTTTAAAGAGTTTCTAAGAAAATAATAAAGATTTCCTGCAGTTGACTCCATTGGCACTTGTTTTAGTATGTATGACAGCTCACAGAAGTATAAATTACAGACATATTTCTTTTATGCTTCTTCTGTGGCTGTCACAGGTCAACACTGAAAAAAAAACCCCTTAAAAAAATAGAGTAAAAAAAGACCAAGTTTCCTCTATCTCTCTGGAATTTGGTACATGCTTTAACAACTTCAGGGTCTTATTACACTGGCAGGCACCGCTCCAGCTGATGGCAAAGAGCAAAGGGCAGATCTCTGTGGTTATACACTGGCAGTGGCAGGCAAGACTGCCCCAGTGTCCTTGCAGAAATCCTTGTCTCTGCTACATTAAATGTTTTATCAGTAGAACTCCCACGTGCATTCACTGCCTGAGACAGCGGCTTCTCTCCGGGTGACATATCTCAACAGTAACCAGCAAAAAGTTTCATTTGCTCTTGGATGAAAACTAGTTTAAAAGGCATTAGCCCAGAATTAATTTTAGTTGCAATCAGGGTTTATAGAAAGTGACTTAGCTTCTCTGGAATTATGAAAGCGTCTCCACCTTATCCTGCCAAAAGAATAGTGTAAACGACAGGGGAACAGGCTGGTTTGGGACACGCGTTTCTGTTTTGGACTTGCTTCAGTTGTACTTTGGCTTTACTAATCAGTTTCTGGGAAGAATTCAAAGAGTTTGGCGTTGCCCTAGGAAGGCCTAAATGCTTTGGGATCTGATTCTCTGAGACATCATCTCTCTGCCCTTGTGATCTTGCTGTGGTTGAGATCAACCAGTTTGATGGCAAGGTCTTTGGAACTTGCTTCTCAGCTTTCTTTACCAGAATTGGGATTTCTCAACTTTCCAAGGGTAGTGGGAAGTTAAACTGTTCCCGTTGGACATTTGAGAGGAAGCAGTTGACAATCTGGGGTATGCAATGCCATTTTAAACTAACCTGTAAGGGTTGTGGTAAGAGCGAAATGGGCAGTTTGTGGAAAAAAAAGTAAAAAATGAAAAATAATTGAAAAGTAATTGAGAAGAGGGCAACAAGGATGGGGAAGGATCTGGAGGGGAAGTCTTATGAGGAGAGGCTGAAGTCCCTTGGTTTGTTCAGCCTGGAGGAAAGGAGGCTGAGGGGAGACCTCATCATGTTCTATGGCTTCCTGATGAGGGGGAGCAAAGGGGCAGACATCGATCTCCTCTCATTGGTGACCAGTGACAGAACCCAAGGGAATGGTATGAAGTTGTCACAGGGGAGGTTTATGTTGGACCTTATGAAAAGGTTCTGTACTGAGAGGGGGGTCAGGCACTGGAACAGGCTCCCCAGGGAAGTGGTCACAACACTGAGCTGGGCTGAGGTCAAGAAGCACCTGGACGATGCGCTCAGTCCCATGCTCTGACTTGGCTGGCCCTGTGAGGAGCCAGGGGTTGGACTCGATGATCCTTATGGGTCCCTTCCAACTCAGGATAGTCTGTGATTCTATGATTTGAAGTGATTTTGTTCATCATAAGGAACGTGGCCAGTTTTGTTAAACCAACATAAATAATAAACAGAACCAACTTCCCTATCTGGAAAGGGAATGGAGAAACATTTTACTTTCAGAAAAATTAAGATAAAAAATAAAGATAAAAACCTGTGGTGCAGCCAGGCAAAGTGGCGACTGCACTTGTTTCAAGATGTGTTACTCCTCTCCCCAGTGTCAGTTATCATGTTGTACCAAACGAGCAGGGTACACACTCCCTGTTTTCATTGAGGAAGGGGAAAGGGCTTCTCCCTAATTTGCTGCAGTTTGTTAGCAGTGCTACCCACAGCTCTGCACACAGACCCAAGAGATTAAGTGAGGCCACTTCCATTTCCACTTTCTCATAGATAGCAGAGGATCAAACTCAACCCAGCGCAAAGATCTGCCTTAAGAAAGGATTCACCAACAAAGCAGGGCGATTAACTTAGTTATACTATGCTGCTTTTAAAGACTTAAAAGCATTTTGAGGGTATATATTTAGAAGTGTCAGGAACACAACTATTTCAGAAGTCTGTATAAATACCAAAATAAAACCAAACAGACATGAAAACACTATTTCAGCAATAATATAACAGACTCTTCCAACCATATTTACTGCAAACAGTATTTCCCTCTGAATTTTAGCTTGACAGTGTCCCCACTCAGTGGGACTTTGTATCTGAGGTGAATCAGTCAGATCTGTCTTGCAGGATCCATATCTGCCTGTGAATGGGAATTTTGTCCACCACCACACACTGAGCTCCGTGGCAGAGGGAGGGAAAGTAAGTGTTGTCCTCAGCAATTGAGATGTAAGTAAGGGTTGGATGGTAACTTCTTCTGCAGTATTCTTCAGAAGGCTGGGGAAATACTGCTGGTGTGGCTTGTGTGTAGCACACACCTTATACCTGCCCCAAAATCCTGGAAATCCATCTCAACACTTCTCTATGGGAATACCATACAGCATGAACAATGGTAACAGGAGCTCGGTTCCAGAGAAAGTGAAATATTGTAGAATCACATATTTTTTAAGGTTGGAAGAGACCTCTAAGATCATCAAGTCCAACCATCTGTCCGATACCACCGTGTCAACTAAACTATGTTGTGGACTGCCAAGTCTACGCTTTTTTTGAACACCTGCAGGAATGGTGACTCTTGGCAGCCTGTTCCAATGCCTGACCACTCTTTCAGTGAAGAAATTCTTCCTAATTTAAACCTCCCTTGATGCAACTTGAGGCCATTTAATCTTGTCCTATTGCGAGTTTCTTGGTAGAAGAGACCAACCTCCGTCTCACTACAGCCTCCTTTCAGGCAGTTAGAGTGGTAAGGTCTCCCTTCCGCCTCATCTTAACATTCATAAGACTCACATTCCAAATCCTTTACCAGTTTTGCTGCCCTTCTGTGTGGACTCACATCAGCACCTCAATGTCTTTCTTGTAGTCAAGGGCCCACAACTGAACACAGCACTCAAGGTGCAGCCTCACCAGTGCTGAGAATGGGGGTACAATCACTTCCCTAGTCCTGCTGGCCACACCATTCCTGATACAGGCCAGGATGCTGTTGGCCTTCCTGGCCACCTGGGCACACTGCCGGCTCATGTTCAGCTGGCTGTCAACCAACTGTTCCTTTTCTGCCAGGCAGCTTTCCAGCCACTCTTCCCCAAGCTATATCACAAGTAAGCATATTGTGATCATACAATCATAGAATCATTAAGGTTGGAAACGACCTCCAACATCATCTAGTCCAACCATCCCCTTACCATCTATATTACTAACTAAACCATGTCCCTAAGTACCTCATCCAACACCCCAAGGGATGGTGACTCCGCTGCCTCCCTGGGCAACCCATTCCAATGCCCAACTACTCTTTCTGTGAAGAAAATTCTTCTAATTTCTAACCTGAACCTTCCTTGGTGCAACTTGCAGCCATTCCCTCTTGTCCTACTGCTACTTATCTGCGAGAAGAGGCTGACCCCCAGCTCACCACAATCTCCTTTCAGGTAGTGATCCACTGAACGTTTTGAATGTTCACCGGGATCTTCTTCCAGCAAGGAGAGAAACTGCTGATCCCTGATTAAGCACTCTGGGTGCTTCAAAGAGAAGGTTGTTTTTGTGGTTAAATGACACAGGCACCAAAATCCCCAAGCACATGTGCAACTTCCCTAACTTCAACTCTGCACCTCCAGGGAGCACAGGCCAAAAAGGATGTGAGACCAGCCAAAAAAGAGGTGTTCTTGGCTGAAGAGAACGCTTTGCACCTATTCAGGAGTGTTTGGAAGGTTTTTCACAAATGTAGGCAAGCAACTTGCTCAGGCTGTGGGTAGGTGAAGTATTTGTAATAGTCTTTTAACCACTTCTCTTCATACTGGGCTGACTGGGAATAATTACTGTGTAAGTCTACAGAGACTCAAACAAAAAATGTTGGTCACATCCAAACAGCTGCCTCAGGTGTCAAAACAGGTCTTGGTCGCTCAGTTTTAAAAATTTTCTCTAACAAAGACAACTTTCCAAAAGGAAAACCCAGTGCTCTTGTGTGGAAAGGAAATACTTCATTTTTGCAATTTTTAGTCTAAATGGCTACATAGCACTGTTGAGTTCATACTCCAGGATAATGCATTTTCTATGGTATTGCTGTGAGATATGAACCTGTATTACTTTAAATTTTAAAAGATGCCGTTGAAATAAGCAGGAAGAGTTAGACATGTATTTCATTCATTTGATTTTTTTCAAGACAGTTTCTTCCCCACCAGCTAAGGGCTGTGGTAAGCCATCTCCAATACCAGCTTCTTCAGTCTGAGTGAAGACAGGTTCCTATGCCCACCACCTCCCAGTATACACTTTTCCCTAAAGGGATTAAAACTTCTTCTTCTCAGACAACACATTTTTTTCATCTCTCTATCTCCACTTCAGATGTTTCCTGTCTCTTTCCTTACGCAATCACTGATCTGCTACACCAAACCACTGGCAAAACTGAAGAAGCACATTAACTGTTTTGTTTAACATCTTAACAAAAAGAATCATGATTTTGGGTTGCTGGAGGAGATGATTTACAGTTTCAAGAAATTACAAACCACTACAGAAAGTTCACTGCCAAACTGATTCAAGACTTCCTGAAGTCTATGGGAGCTCTTCTACTGATTTAGATGGGTTTTGGAGCAGATCCTACACTTCAAAGTACGACCATTAGTATTACACATGAAGTAATGAACAAAATATATCTCAATAAATATAAAATCCGAGGGCTGAGATTTTTAAGCAAAATATCCACTGTAAGCACCCCAGTTTTACCCGTTAATGCAGTATCTTGGTTACAATAGAGTTATAAGTCTACTTGACAGGGAAAAAAGTTACAAGGCTACATCTTAAAATAAAGCCATGAATGTGGCATTAGTTAAGTAGAGAGCTTCTATATGGAAATATCATTGTCTGCCACAGGCTCACTCAACATAAACATTTTCCCTTTCCTTTTATTATTTGTATTCTACTTGTAAAAGCTCTGTGATGCTCAGTGCTGATCCATCTTTTAAGAATACAGAATTACACCCACTTCCTTTTGTGCAAGAATTACAATAAACTTCCTTATGGACAGGAGGATATTTGCCTCCAGTTTCTGTTAGGAAAGGGAACTGGTGTGATTGCAGTGAGAGAGCACAGTCCAGCCATCTCAGACACAATCAGCTAATGAGCATTAACCACCAGAGCTGAGCACATCTTGTATCTGTATCCCCTATTTTATATGTTTGGATTTTGTGATTTATCACAGCTCCGTGTGTCGTCGCAATAAGGAGCTGCAGTCGTGTGCTGCTTGATCCAGACAAGCAGCTTGACAGTAAACATTTTAAATGGTCTATCATATATCACTTTGTTGGAAGACAAGTCTCTATCCTCCTTATACAGTTCCACTGCTACTTAATATTTCACAGAATTCTACAGGATTGTAGGGGTTGGAAGGGCCCTCCAGAGACCATCGGGTCCAACCTCCCTGCCAAAGCAGGTTCCCTAGGACAGGTCGCACAGATAGGCTTTCAAAAGGGGCTCGAATATCTCCAGAGAAGGAGAGTCCACAGCCCCCCTGGGCAGCCTGTCCCAGTGCTCTGTCACCCTCACTGTGAGGGTGTCACCCTCACTGTTCTTCTGCATATTGGTGTGGAACTTCCTATGCACAATTTCTGTCTTTAGAAGACTCTAAGTACAATACCTCACTTAATTATCCAAACTATTCCAGCTCTAATTCTTTCAACATAAATCTGAACAATTAGTATCATCAGACTAAGAGTATGGGGTCTAGAGATAAAATTTATCCTGGTTTCTAACTAACAATAATTATAGTTAAACCTGGGCATGGAAAGCCTGGAATAATTTAGTGTCTCTTCTTCTTTCTTCTTCAGATCACAGAATGCAAATAAGATCCAGAAATAACTTTTCTATTCCACAGCAGCTGGCAAAGTCAGGTGTTAAGATTGGCTTTTAGCATAAGATCACAGCGACTACTAAACAGTATAAATTTTTTGAAGCGACAGCTTGCCAGTTCTATAGCAACTTGGACTATAGTTCCTGTTTTTATAAACTTCCAACCTTTATAAGTTAAGCCCATTTTTATTGTCAATACACTTCAAATTTAACATAACGCCAACTCAAAAATTTTTCCTTAATTCTTACATTCCCAGAAATTACTAGAGGATGAAAAAAGAGAAGCATTTAGCTTCATTTTTAGAGCTGCTTTTACTTCAGTTTGCCAACCTCTCATAAGCTTGCTTTAGCTTTTTGTTTTCTTGGGTATTTTTGCCACTTTTAAAGTATGAGGACATAGAAGAATCAATAAAAGAAAGTTAACACAGGTTTAAAAAAGGTCCTGCCTGCCAAGGCCATGCTTAGATCAACAGAGTCAACAAAAGCATGGATGAAGTAGACTAAGACACCTGCAAACTCTTACTGTTGGCTATGGGCCTTCATTCAGTACAAGAAATAAGTATTTTTGTAATGTGAAGCATCTGAGTAGACCACCTGAAGTCAGTCACTGAAGCTGCAACTGATAGTGACCACCACTGTCCTCATCCAGCCAAGCTTTTACCCTTAACTTCCAGTATGTGTGTTTGTGAGTAACATTTCCAACAGCACCTAAGTCCCCACACTGCAAACTTCACTTCTGTGCCCTCACACAGTACCCTGCAGAGCCCTACCCTCAGTTTCAGGACATGACTAGGACTTGCCAGCCTTGCCTGAGGCTCTGACTCGCAGTCCCTGCCCATGGTCTAGGGTGTCCCTCTCTGTCCTTTGCCTTTAGTCTCTGCCTCTCAAGCCTCGTTGTAGGAGTATCTGTCCCCAGTCCTGTCCTTATCCCTGTGTCCTAGATTGACATTGATTGACATGCACTGTACATCACCTGTCACTTGGATGGATCCCACCTTGCAGCTTGCATTCTGGCGTGTCTCCTGGATGAACTTTGGATCCACGTTGTAGCTTTGTCTCTGGTCCTGTCTCTACCCCTGTCTCCTGACTGGATTCTCTTTGGATCAACCCATGGAAAGTTTTATTTAAGACAATGGGAATATTTGCAGTCTGCAAGATCAGCCCTTCAGTTTCTTCACTGAGATTCTCTCCCAAGTGCAGGAGAACTTTGAATGCTCTGCAATAAAACTGTGAAAGAAACCTAGGCTTGCCTAGTGCTGTGCAGTGTGCCTTGTTCATGTGGGCTATTTCATCTTCAAAAGAGACAGAACTGAAACATCTGAACACACCTTAGAAAGTGCAGAGAAGGCAAATGACCTCAACAAAAAATAAATCCATTTTCAGGCAAAAAAAGAAAGCCTGACTTATGGAGTGAACTGTATGTATTTACATGCACAAAGTAATCTTCCAGAGGTCTAGGACCTCTGTCATAGAAAATTCCAGTCTCCAAGGGAAACCTCTGCCAGTGCAAAGTGCTGCAATCATTTTTCCAGCAGAAAGACAGGAGTGACATAAAAAATGGAGGGAAGGAAGGCGATACAGTAGAATAATATACTGATTATCTACTCATACAGAAGCTACACCAATGGTAGTTTATTAACTGTGACAGTTTTCTGGCTCATAAGCCATCTGGAACTGTCTGACCACGGCCACACTACTCCATTTTCCCAGCTTCCAAAACGGGGAGACCACATCCAAACCCCAATGAGCAACAGTTACTGACCTGTGCCAACCCCTGAACCATGACTGGGAATTCACTGGGAGAATGCTATCCATCCAGACCAAAACTGTACCAGGGTCTCTTTCAACAACAAATCCCTACAGACAAGACAGTTCGGTGCAGGAGAAAGGTCCTTGAAACTACTTCATTTACTTGTATAGCAGTAGCTCACATCTCCAAGGAATACACTTTCTGTATCTTCCTCTTGCACTACAGTGGAATGGCTGAAACCAGGGAGATGTAATATTTTTGCTGACTCCTCCCTACTGTGTTTTGATGCTGTGGCACAACCTAGCCTGCAGAATCCCATGATCTTAACTGACACCACACAACACATGTTACAACTTCTGCTTCATCTGTCAATCAGCAAAGTCAGAGTATTTAGTCAATCAATCTGCACTCATGTTCTGGCTGGCCATCACACAGTCACAGAATGTTAGGGGCTGGAAAGGACCTTGAAAGATCACCTAGTCCAACCCCCCCGCCAGAGTGGGATCACCTGGAGTAGGTCACATCCTACTCTAGGAACACATCCAGGTGGGTTTGAATGTCTCAGGAGAAAGAGACTCCACAAGCTCTCTGGGCAGCCTGTCCTGGTGCTCTGTCACCCTCACAGTGAGAAAGTTCCTCCTTATATTCACATGGAACTTCCTATTCTCCAGCTTGTACTGAGAAGAGCCTGGCTCTGTCCTCCTGACTCTCACCCTTTACATACTTATAAACATCTGCCTGTCTGATCTGACCCCAGGTAACTACTGGCCTCACTGGGAACCACATGTCCATCCATATTAGCCAGAACATAAGACTGCTTCTCCTCCACCAAGGAAAACATCCCAGATGTGGTACAACATCTGATAGTGGCTACATCTGCAAAGGTGTAGATCAATGACACTTTAACAATCAGTGACTCTAATGGCTTCTCCAAACTCAGTGGAATGACACTAACATAAAAGCAGAATCAAGCCTCCTGAAATTGTGGTTTTGCACAAATATTAACTGTATGTTATGTTTCCTCATGCATGTGGGGTTCCCATGAAAACTCTGAGGATTAAATAGTTACCTTCTTCAAATTTTGCTTTATGGTTGTACTGTCTCTCTCCACGACCTTCATCATCTCTTGGCTTGCCATATACAAGATGTTGGCTGCAGAAAAAGAAAAATTCAATAATGTAATTATGCAGCAATTGTTTTACAAAAAGTAACAGGGGCCCTGCAAAGGTAAGGAACCTAGAGCAGATGTCATCTTAACAATCTCACTGAAAATGAATCCCACTGATAGAAATGGCAGAATTTATGTCAACTGAATCATCAAGAAGGCATAGATTAGTCACTCCCCATTGATTAAAGGAAAGGGTAAGACACCTTTGGAACAGAACTCTGTCCATCTGTCTTACTGACTTCTGAATCAGCCCATGGTGATAACTTTCTATCCAGTGAACAGTGAAGGAATTGTGATGACTACCTTTCACTATGTACTTTTAGAAAGGTAAAGGTAAGCATGATAAATTACCCATGAAGTGTTTGCAAGAGTGGGCTTTTAAATACAAAGCATTCATAAAAAGGCAACAGACAGTTAAATTGCTGGCATTTCAATATGCAAATCATTCAAATGTTCAACGGAACAAATAATAAAAATAATAGCAAGTACCAGTATCATTGAATGCTGCAGTCCTGCATAGGTACTTACCCAGACAGGACTGGACTGGACACTGAATGCCTAAACCTTACCTTTCTGGAATGTGAAATATTAAAAATGGCTTGGTGCAATTTATTGTGAGTTGGCCTGCAAGGTACTGTCTCAAGGACATAAATGGTAGAGTCTGTTTAGACACTTAGTTAAAACCACTCGAATTTTATGAGGTGTTGAGTTCTAGCAGGTCCCACGTGTGCTAGACAGCAGTGGGAACCAAGCACTTCTGAAAAATGGGTCAATTTACCTGGCTGCCTAAATATTCATAGATTTAAACATTCTGACACAGAAGGATCATGCTGTGTTCACCTAGCCTGGCTTCTGTTACAGAACTTACAGAGCCTTGGCAAGACATTTCAGTGCACAGACCAAAACCAGGCTTTGAACAAGCATGTACCTGCTAGATCACATGTTCTGCTGCTAGAATAAGCCTCACATGTTCAACTGAAGAATCAAGACTTGCTACATGTCCATCAGTCTTGCACTATGCCTAAAGACAGTGAGAAGACCTCCAAAGGGTGTTCAGACCCAGTGTTCATAGAGGCTATCCATTTCTGACATCAGTGCTGTACTGAGGAAATGTGTAGGCATCACCATCTGAACAATCAGCACTTCTTTCACCTGTTATTCTACTGGGTTAATAGGATGACAAAGCCTCTCCTGTCCTCACAGTCTGAAGCCTCTATGTTTGCTGGATGATAGAGACATTCATAACCTATATGTGGGAATGAAGGGCAATATTCTCCTCCTTTCTCACCAGTTTGCAAAAACAATTGATGAACCTGAATGGTAATACTACCTTAAAGCATTTCATATTCCAGGTCCTACATTACCTGAGAGTAATCTAAAATACTAAATCATTTCCTGAAGAACATAAGAAAATGGAAAGACTGACCATTTTTGAATTGGAACCAGTCATGTTTTATGCCCAAGTAGCTAATGACAGTGTTGGACTGGACAACTGCTTTGTGACAGGAGTAATACATTCTCACAATGTGTGATAGGGGAGGAAATGGTAATCACATAGTGATTTGGTGCTGGCCAAAACATGAAGTTGGCTGAATTCCAGCAGTGCTCTTAGGAAACAGAATGCCACCAGAGATGAGTGATGGCACCAGAGATCAAATGTTAGAAGACAAAGCCAGTGCTCTCAAGTGAAAAAAACCCAAGTCCCTAGGAAGTAGAATCTACTTCTGAGCCAGCCAAAGAAGATGCAATTCAGTTATATGCCTGTGGAACTCTTCTTCAATGAAATGTTGAACTCAGCTAGTGCAAGTTCTTCCTTTCCCAGACACAAGGGTTGCAGATGTGACAACATACAGACAATCCAACAAATTTGCTGGTCGCATCCTACTGTATTGGACAAAGCAGCCTCCTTGCAAGTTTTGTCTAGCAACCCAGTCATCTAATCTGGTGGGGCAGCTAGCAGAAGTCTGTCCATCTACAGTGCTGTTATGTTCATGCCCTGACATCAGTTGCCTTTTTCTCAGTTCAGCTCCAAATAGTGATGCAGTTAACACCTTCGCTTTTAGAAGGACACTCATCCTAGAATGCACCTTTAAAAATCATCTGGGAAAACCTTAAATGAAAGGCATGAAAGACAGTGAGGAACTGCAAGACCTTTCCTTAATTTCAGCTTGATTCCAGTTTCTGATGTGACAAATATGACTTTAATGCTCAAAAGTCCTACCTCTGTATGGAGCTTTCCATCTGTCAAAAGCCCTGCTCTGTCTCAGAGGGTGAAACATGGAGAGCAGCCCTTGCTACCCCAGCTGCTGGTTCTTCAGGTGATGGATGTGGCTAACTATGGATTTACAAGATTTCACAAAGCACTAAGTGCCAGAGCCTGGATGTGGCAGGGTGTCTGTGGAGACAGCACTTGTGCCTTACCCATTATATGAGGATTTAAGCATGCCAAGCCTCTGACTTTTCAGTTCACTGGTTAAGCAATAGTTTTGAAGGGAAAAAGTCCCGGGCATATCGTGAGTCACAAAGTGCTGTAGGTTATCGTGTCACGTTGCAGAGTGACAGATGTGATTTTGTTACGTCTGAAGAGACGCATGGGCTGAAGAGCTACACCTCCACTGGGGAAGGCAGAGGCACTTCCCAGCACAAGCTGAAATACTGTGTCAGTGTCATTCAAGAGGGATACAAGCCACTGGAAGTATGCAGAGGGAAACCAAGAAAGAATAACAGCAGACCTAGAGAACGGAGGAGAGGTTGTTGGAAGTGTAAGTTGTCTGGCCTTCATAGATACTTGCCCTAAGATTAATTGTATTAACTCTATTTACAATTGGAGGAGCTCAGGGCAAGAAGCTTAGATGTGAATGTGGCAAATACGTGTGCTTATCAGTTTCCTGTGGCAGTAAGGTTCACAGTTAATTGCGTATGGCATTTAAAAAGTACTTCCTCTTATTGTTTTGCATTTTAATGCATTATGCTGTAAGAGAGGGAAAAACAGTGTATCATGAAGTATAACGAACGTGACGGCAACAGCACATGTTTAACCTTACTTTGTTTTTTGCACCATTCTCAGTGTTGCTGTGTCCCACAGAGGCTGTGACTGTCAGCATATATGGTTGTTCAGGTGTGGTCATGTTATGGGATTTATCTAACAGCATTGAAGAATTCTGGTCATCACCCACCTCTCATTTATGAAACATAATATGTTATTTTATTGGAATTTTGAGTAAAGGTGCACAATGAACAACAGTCATCTTAGGGGCCTGTGGGTTTCTGGTTCCATTCCTTGCATTAATCTAGGAGTTTGTAAGGCAAAAGAAAGAACATTTGGGTTTTTTTCTGCATATATGTTGCTTACTGTTTCTTCCATTTGAATTTCATTTGCGAGCACAGGGAGTTTTTTTCTCTCTGCTTTTTAGGTGGTTCTCACATTTCACACTGCCCAGTCCTCCCAAACTGATTAGCATTGTGCAAATGATATCAATAAACTACTTCTCCATTGAACAGATAACAAAAAAGTAAGTTACCCATGATTTTAATATGAAGCTGCACTAGAATCTTAGGCCAGGTTATTCCACCTCAGTTCAGGCACGAAATTCAAGTTAAGGTCTAAAAGATTTATCACTGAGAAGAGAGTCATTTTGAGAGGTGATTTAACCCACCCCAGAAATGATCAAATCATGAGGTGTCTTCAGTGTTTATTTACATATTTTAGTAATAATCACTACTTTTTTTGTTTGTGGTAGAACCTTATTCCTTGCTGAGATTAAAACAATCTAATTTAGTCTAATCTAATCTAGTAATAATCTTTTTTCTTTGCTCCTGGACTGTTTGTTAACACATTACAACTTTTAATTTTACAGCTGCCTAGTTTCAGCCAAAGTTTATTGTGTGAAATGTAACAGAGGGCTTTTAGAAGACCACTAATTTTTGCCATCTGGTTGTGTTTATTGAAATGTTTAAGAAATTATAGATCAGTAAAATGCCATTTTCCTTTGTAAAATCAGTAGCGAATACACACTATTTTTAACTCCCCAAAACACTGGGCTGGGTGATTATTATGTAGCAAGATTGTTATTAGCTCAGCAATTCTGTATTTAAGGTTCTTCAGAATTCTTAAATGTACCTTTTAGCCCTGATATATTCTGTACTCTCCACTGTTTCCTCTTCTAGATACTTCAAAACCCAAAGAGAAACCATTGTTACCACCAGATAAAGATTACAGAGAGCAGAAACCTCCTGAATGTTTTGAGCAGGAAAGGTGCAGGCAAAAAAAAGGAAAACAATTTTGCTTCCAAACAGTGTAATTATCTTCTTTAGCTGCTCCCTTAGCCTGTGCAAATTCTGTGGTAGGCCTTTTGTTTCTGATATACCTAAGGAATATTTTATTGTTTATTTTTAAATCTTTTAATGTTTGTTCTTGGAAACCTACTTTTGGTCTTTGCAATTTCCTCTTACTTAACGCCTGCTGAAGTTTAAGTTCCTGTTTATTGGCTTCCCAAGGATCATGTTTCCAAAATTTGAAGGATTTCTGTTTGGTTGAAATAGACTCTTGAACCTTGCCATTCATCCGGTTTAGCTTAATCCTGCTTTCCTGGTTCCCTTTCTTGCACCATACACAAGCCTTCAGAGACTGTTCCTCTTAAAGGAGTGTCCTTATGGCCTTTGCTGTCTTACAGTTTCACTTTTAGGTCTTTCTTGACTAATTAAGTTCATTAAGTGTGTGAATTCACAGAATCACAAGGTTGGAAAAGACCTTTAAGATCACCAAGTCCAACTGTTCCCATCCTTTGCTAAACCATATCCCTAAGTACCTCATCTACCCTTTTTTTAAACACATCCAGGGATGGTGATTCAACCCCCTCCCTGGGCAGCCTGTTCCAGGCCCTGATAATTCTTTCAGTGAAAATTTTTTCCTAACATCTAATCTGACCCTGCCCTGGCACAACTTTGTGCCATTTCCCCTTGTCCTATCTCCTGTCACCTGGCTGAAGAGACCATCGCCCACCCCTCTACAACCTCCCTTCAGGTAGTTGTTGGCAGTGATAAGGTCTCCCCTCAGCCTCCTTTTCTCCAGGATAAACATCCTCATCTCCCTCAGCCGCTCCTCATATGATTTGCCCTCCAGCTCCTTCCCCAGCCTGGTTGCCCTTCTCTGGACTTGCTCAAGGACCTCGATGTCCTTCTTGTAGTGAGAATTTTGATTTTGATCCCATCCTCCTCCACCGTATCTGCAGCATGTTCTAGCATGGCACTACCTGCAAACTCAGCAAACACACACTGTATTCCATCAGTCACATCCCCAACACAGCTACTGAATAGTAAAGGGATGAAGTGTTGCAAAACTCTACTAGCTACATCTTTCCAGGTTGAAAAATACTCCTGAAGCTCAGTTTCCAGTTATACATCTGACTAGTAGCTGTTTTCAAGTATGTCCCATTTTCCGAACATTTAACATAACAGGATACATTGCAAAAATCTTTATTAAAGTAAAAATATCCTACATCTACTGTTTTCTTCTAATCCCCATTACACTGTAGGATGTTTACTGTCTATGGAAAGCTATACTGAAAGAGATGCCAACAGAGAGTGGGAACAGTAACCTTCTCTCTCGCTGATGTGGAATGTTGAACTGGCCTTCTTTAGAAAAGGTATTTTTTTCAAAAGCCAAGTCACAAGTTCAAGGAGAAATTCTCTGCCATTTCCTAACACTATGCTCTGCTAACCTTTGCATTTTTTGAATATTTAGTTCTTTCCTTTAAAAAAAAAAAAGCCCTGTTTCCTTATTTGATGAATACTGAACTGCCTTCTCAAAGGAAATAACTCAGAAGAATTCACTCGCTCTCTGTGTGCGATTAGAAAGCCATCTCAAAAGGCTCCCAGCAACTGGCACTATGAACTTTCCAGCAGCTCTGAAAATCAGGCTGTGAACTGGGCACGACAAGAAACTGAGACACACAAAACGAACGGAGCCTGAAATCTTTCCTGAGGCTGTGCAGAGGAAGGTCGCCTTCTGAGATCACCTCATCAGTGCTTGCTGCTGGTGTTACTGTCACCAGAGAGACTCCCAGCCTGTGCTAGTGCTTGCTTTAGCTGAAAATTATTAAAGATTCCCAGAATCATTACCAAAAATCCTGGAAAAATGTTTATTGGTAATGACTGTCATGACTTCAAGTACAATTTAAAATGCAACCTAGAGCCCACATGCTGAACTTCCTGAGTGATGAGGCTGTCTCACTGAAATCTGCAGAGTGAGTCACTGCACAAAATGAAGCACGTCCAGGAGTCTGCAGGACCCTGGCTCAGCACGCAAGCATGGAGAGCTCCCATAATGAGCTGCGTGGGAGTTGTATTGGAGTTGTGACCTTGGCATCCATGCTGAAGTTACGGTCACCCTGTAGCTTCATTCACCACTGTATCTCACTACTCACTGAAGAGACAAATACCTGGGGTTTAGTAAAGAGAAAATACTGAACCTAGCATTCTGAAAAATCATTACATGTGAAAGATAAGAGTGAGTGTGGGATGAAAGGTCAGGAGGCCTGGAAATTTTTTGAACTATCACTGAAGTCCTCCGAGACCCTGTGCAAATTACAAAATCTGTATGTCTCAGTTTCTTCATTTTAAAAACACACTTCAGGCTGCTATGGTAATTATTTTTTTGATAGAGTGTCTTAAAATACTTGAAGAATTGTGTAAACATGATGGCTATTAATTAGTTCTTCAAAAATACCTTTAACAGTGATTAAATTTACAAATTGATCATGTCCCTTTAGACCTGCCCACTGCTATGGTGAACACTGCAATGAACAGTGAGAAAATAGTAAAACCTTCAAAGAAGAGGAAGAATACATCAAAAACATAACTATGGGCTAGAGTGCAAGTACTCAAAGTCAAGACGTGTGTCTGTGACAAAACT
The DNA here is from genome assembly GCA_022605575.1 of Laterallus jamaicensis coturniculus. Lineage (NCBI taxonomy): Eukaryota > Metazoa > Chordata > Aves > Gruiformes > Rallidae > Laterallus > Laterallus jamaicensis. Next base: position 966,333 of record JAKCOX010000050.1, read on the forward strand.
GTGCCTGTGGAAAGTCAAATCTTTGACTAAACTGGCTCAGCGAAGCCAACACAAAAGGCCTGGAGGACCCAATACTGTGCACACATAGACTTCTGCTTATGTTCTGCTGCCTCTTTGCTTTTAACAGGAAGTGGTAGTGTTAAATATTTAAAGGAAAAGAACAGTCCTTTAGTTTGAGCTAGGTATGTCTTCCATCATCCCCTGACAAGTCAGCTGAAATGAGCTGATCCTGTCACAAACCAAGGTGTATGCAGCATTTATATGAGCTCTATGAGAAGTTGTGCAGCTGATATGGTTTTCTACTGAAAGCAAGGCAGCTCTACCTGCTTGCTGAATAAGGAACTTAACCAGTGATAAATCACAAAAACATGATCTTCAGTGTCTGAAGACCCCCACAACAGCACAGCTATGATGAGATGCATGAAGGAGATGAACACCAAATACACGTATTTGTTTGGTAAGTTGGATTCTCAGACCCTGAAATGAGACAGGAGTTCTCATGGACATTCTATTTCATCTCAAGTTGCTGATGTACCATTGTAATTCATAAAGGTCACCAGAGTTTAATAATGAAAAAATCTATTTTTCATGATGTAATTATAATAAATGTTAAGGTCTTAGAGCTGAAAAGTGAAACAAAAGTTTTAACAAATACCATGTTTACAATGCTTTTAATACATAAATACCTTCTTAAACACCCTAACTTTTTACATGCAGGTCTTTTATATACAGGGATTACCCTGAAAACAGAAGCCCTTCATTTATTCCCAGGTCAGGCTTATGAAATTAACTGCCAACTTAGTTTCTCCCCATGATCCTGCCAATGACCTTTCTCCTGCCCTGGTAGGATCATTCCCCCTCCATGGTTTAAATGTGATTAAGGATCAGTGTCAGTTTAGTCTCATACATTTGCTAAACAGAGACGACAAACTGTGCCAAAATGTGTTTGATTTATTCGTGGTGGTTTTGTGATAGAGGAACCCTGATTAGGCTCAAATCAAGGATCCAGAAAAGAAAAGAGAGCTTTATATCATTGGTGTCAGTAAGGACTTTATATCCTTCAGCTAAATTATTAGTTTTCACAAACAATAATGACTGAAATCAATCAAGCTTTTCAGTGCTTAGGGTTATTTAACCGCCAATTCAATTAGCCAGTTGTTAGATGAATACCTGTATCTACTGAGCTGAACTTTAAACACATTGATATAGCCACGATGCAGTCAAGCAAATAACATACAAAATAGAGGACTTTATGGTTTTGAAGGAACACGTCTAGCAGCTTACTTTTTAAAGATTTTAGAGCTAGATCCTAAACCAGTGTGTTGTCAGTTGACTCTGGATATCAACAGATCTATGCTGGAACTTGGAAAACTGTGCTAATTTCAGGGAAGCAAACATGATTCCAACTCAGGATAAATTTCATTTTAACACTTGACTCTTGAAGCAATACAGGTATTTCCTGTACTTGGAATGAAATAAATAGTTTTCCTCAAGTTTTTAAACTTCTTGATTATTGATTAACCAAAGCTCATTTGCTTAGGTATTTTCAAGAAAGAAGACTGCATTAAGGTTAGATTAACCCTAAACTCACACTGGGAACTGAGGGGTCATATTATGTTGTCTGAGGAAATTCAGGATGACCTGCAACTATCTTGGTATGGAAACAAGTCTTAAATAAAAAAATAAAAAAAGGTTGGACATGGCACATATATCTGTAAAATATAAAAGGGGGTTAAGTATTTCTAAATTAACCTTGATAAGCTTTGAGAGGTACACGTGTCCTTGATTAATTTAAAAGTCAACTCTGTGTTGTGGGGTCATGGCTAGATCTTGTTCTGTGTGGTTTTGCTCTGAAATCAGTATCTTAACTAGGTAAAAACAATACTCTGCTCTTTGCCAGGCTAAGGAGAAGAATTTACTGTGACAGAATAGACAGAGGCACCATACTAACGGAATGATAGAGACAATAACAAATTAAAAACAAACTCTTTTCAACTTCATCAGGTAATGAATTTCAGGAAATAATCAGAATAGCTCCTTTTCCAACAAAAATGAGTGGTTGTGAAGATAGCCCCAATCCGGACACTGTAATGGATGCACACACACATTCTTTAATAGCTTGTTCATCAGACTAAAATAAACTTTAAGACTACAAAGAGTTATCTGAGCTCACTTCATTTCCTTACTGCTGTTGGCTCTGAATTATGTTGACTCTGTCAACAAGTTTGTGGCTGTAGGTGTAAACTTATTAAGTCCCACACATCAAAATATTGCTCTATTTTCTAAGTTAGTAGGAGCTATGCTCTGGAATGGGTACAGGGAGAAACATGAAGCCAAATTTTTACTTCAAGGTTCAGACAGAACAATTTCAACAGCATTAATCTTGGATGAACATACTACATGATTTTCCAGAGCGGACAAATTCAGAGGAAAATGAGACCGCAGCCCTACCTCTATAACCCTTCCCAAACACAAATCTGGTGTGCCTACTCTTACCATATTCTGACCAAACAACCTCTGAGCAGATGAATACAGAACATTAAGATACTTCGTATGTTGTCTTACTAAGGCACAATACACTAAGGTATTGTCTTCTTCCACCAAGAAATGAATAAATTTGCCACAGACTGCAATTATGGAGTTTGTAACAGGCCAGAGATCCTGTCATGACTGTGGTGTAGTGTCTGTACTATAGGTATCACTCCTCCTTCATCCATCTGCTACTTCTGGCTCCCTTGATTCTGTTCCCCACCTACAAAGAGCCTGTTCTCAGTACTTTTTTTTTCTTTGTGTGTACTCTATTAGCTTCATTTTTCTAGGTTGAATGTCATTTAGTTAATTAATGTATTTTTCAGTCAAATGACACTGTCCAGCTGGTCTCTGTCCTCCCTTGAGTTTGTGGCATTTAATAAATTTAATAAAAACCAGCTCATTATGACTGAAGAACACAAATCTGAAATGCAACCGGCCCAGAAGAGATCCCTTCAGTTCTTCAATAATCTTTTGCAACTCATTTGTAATACAAGGGAATATTAACAGATATAAATATCAGAACCTTTAAAAGGAAATCTTTTACAGCAAATAGGATACAGCACACGGGATACAGCCCCTTGCAGCAAGAACCTTTCAAGGACAAGAAATTAGCAAGGGACAAAAAAGACACTGGAAGTCAACAAATATTTAGAACTCTCATAATGAACTACAATCAAAATTTAGAGCTCTGTACTACTACAAAAGCCTCTGGTCTTTAAGCCTCTACCTCCAAGAATGATGCCTTTATTACTTGGCAGACTTTTTGACCGTAGAGTTTCTGCTCTTTCGTGGAAGCATTTTGTTCTGACTATTGTTGGAAATGAGAGGCAGGACAGGATGGACTTTGGATCTCATTTCCAGACGTTAGTTCTTAAGTAACTCAATAGTATATTTCAGTGGGTATAATAATGCTTACATTCATCCAATTTTGAATTAATTTTTGAGCAATATTTGTCACACTCTCTGAAAATACCCCGCTATGTTAGTACTGTACTACCAGGGTCACATTTCTACTAGATTCAGGTAAAAAACTGAAGAGTGGCTGCACCTTTAGTTAATCCACATTTATTACACAGAAGCCTAAGCAAAGCACTTTTATTATTTTGCCTACCCTAATATTAGAGACTTACAGGTTTACTCTTAAACCCAGGTATAGTATAGTTTTTCCAGACGTGGCTTGGTGGTTTGGAGAAGGAGGGTTTGCTGCCTTTAGCTGTATCATCATCAGGTACTCATTTGTTACAGAACAATCTGTTCTGTTGTTCCACAAACGGCACTCTGCAAAGAAGGTATTTTCCACACTGGCTCACTTTTGATAGCCTTTCTTCTTTTCTCTCATCAGCACTTTTGTAAAACGCTGTCCCTAGTCTGTTTAACCCCCTGCAAACATTAAATGAAATGTCCTTTTGACTTACCAATTTCCCAGCTTCTGCTTTGACAATTGGGAAGTCAAATTTCCACGGCCTCTTTTCTCACAGCAGCTTTCCAACAATCAAGCTGTTGCTGTTTTTTCAGGTATAAATACGGCTGTATGTGCACCACTGTACTCAATGGACCCAGGAACTACTCTGCTGCCCTGAGGCCAACTGGAATACAATGGCTTGCTTTCACAGAATTAAGTTTTTCCAACACACAAACCACTTACTGGGAAGGGTAGGCGGCAGTACTAACTCCCAAACCGTGCCTGAATACTAGTAGAATGATGGTTGGAGAAGGCTACATCCACACCAGAAAATTAAGTAAAAAATAAAGCTTAGGGATGATCATATTCCAGTGCTACCAGAAATCCTGTATTCATTCAGCTGATTTCTAGAGGCAACCCACCTACCTTTGCCAGGCCCCACTGTAACATTTCTGTATCCTGCATTGAACCTGCAGAACACAGATCCATTCAGATGTTTTCTGAACTTCAGCTCTGCTTTTAACCAGTGCCTGACAATTTTTGCCTATACTTTGGTTTCTTCAAATGTTCTGCGTTGCATATGTTATCTGTTTTGCTTGGTATTTACTATGGTAGATTGTCCCTCATTAGAGTTCTGAAATTCTGGATCCTACTCTTGCAAGCTTAATTATCATTTATGAAACTGTAGGCCTGGAAGAGTCTTTTTGTCTTAAGGAGAATCAATGATATTGTGTCATTTTCAGCAGATGCTTATCTATCCTGTCCTTGCAATACACACATAAGTTTCATTATCTTTCTAAGAAACTCAGCATAGAGTTCCACTCTTATCATTAACTAAAATCTGATCTGAATCATCTTTGTTGCAATGTGCTCCACTGCATATCACCTTTTCTACCATGGACACATGGATTAAATTATTCTTCACTTGAAAACTCTTACCATTTCCTTCAGTTGTCCCTTGTTCAGTCTAAGCATGTCTAACATTTTTTATCCTTGAAGGTCATAATTTCTTGATATTTGTCATAGGATTCACCTGATTAAATGTGGATATGTAAATCTTAATTTTTGTTCCTAGCAAGTGGAAAGAACACAAGTCAAATCATCCTAAAGCAGCCACCTACATCTCTCCACTGACAATGACAGGATTTTAAGGGGATTAGTGGCTGAATAAAGCTGCGTTGTAGACACTGTGTTTCTGTCCTAGCACAGATGTTACCCATTTGTGAATATATTCAGCCAATCCGCCTCTCACCTTCAAATTCTCTGTATCAAACTGCCATATATTCCCTGCCAATTGAGAGTAGCTCAAGCTATTCTCAAGCTCCTTCAGAGCTTGCTGAGAAGGTTCTGATGGACAAGAAACTTAACATGAGCCAGCAGTGTGCTCCTGTAGCTCGTAAGCCCAATGGTATCTTGGCCTCCACCAGAAGAGGGGTGGCCAGCAGGGACAGGGAGGTGATTGTCCCTCTCTACTCTGCCCTCCTGAGGCCCCATCTGCAGTACTGTGTCCAGATCTGGGGCCCCCAATACAAGAAAGATGTGGAACTGTTGGAGAGGGTTCAGAGGAACCACGAAGATGATTAGAGGGCTGGAGCACCTCCCCTATGAAGAGAGGCTGAGGGAGCTGGGCTTGTTCAGCCTGGAGAAGAGAAGGCTGCGAGGGGACCACATTGCAGCCCTCCAGTACCTGAAGGGAGCAGAGAAACAGGAGGGGAATCAACTTTTTAAAAGGGTAGACAATGGCAGGACAAGGGGGAATGGACTGAAGCTAAAGGAGAGATGGTTTAGATTACATATTAGGGGGAAGTTCTTTGCCGAGAGAGTGGTGAGGTGCTGGAACAGGCTGCCCAGAGAGGTGGTGGATGCCCCATCCCTGGAAGTGTTCAAGGCCAGGTTGGATGGGGCCCTGGGCAACCTTGTGTAGATCCAGGACTGGAGGTTGGTGGCCCTGCCTGTGGCAGGGGGGTTGGAACTCTGTGATCCTTGGGGTCCCTTCCAACCTAGACCATTCTATGATTCCATGATAAATGCTTTCACTACTTTATTATATATATATAATATATAAAAGGCAACACATTATGAGAACTAGCTGAATAGTCTGTTGCTGGACTCCTTCCTTTAGAGACAGCAAGTACACTACATACTGCACTTTGTAATGGCTCGGAGGTTTCTCAGAAAAAGTCACTTGAATCCACCTGTCATGGTTTGATGGACAAAATATTCAACAAGTCTCCATGTCTTAAATATCTGGATGTAAGGACAAGTCCACTGATCCTCCTCCTTTCTCCCAGTTCCTCTTTCCCAAGCAAGTTATGCCCCTTCATATGGATATTCTAGTTCTGTCAGTTATCTTACCTATGTTTGTTAAGCCAATTAATGAGTAATTTTGGAGATTTTTAAAGGCAAACACTTGAAACACTATTTTCCATACTTTTGGACTTTACATTACCTGAAAAGCAGCTAGCTTACTAACCATTTTCCTACCAGTTTTACTTTGAACTCTTATGAATTTCTCTGTCTACCATAATTTTAGATCCTTCCTAAGCACACTTTTGCTCAGAATGATACAGAAGTTTTTTTTTAATCTTTCCCCTTAATTTCATTGTCAAGCCTTCTTTACTCAGTATTTGGATGTTAATCACCTATTAATGGTTAAGGAAGCCAAAGGTCCCTTGACATTGGTCTGTCTGAAAGTGCTCCAACCTCTGTACACCCATGCATACTTGCAAATATTCTTTTGAGGAAGTACAGCAGTTTTAACAGCCATGTCTTATGCCCTGTGAAAAACAATCAACCTCATTACACAACCATTAATCTCTCACTAACTGTAGTTTGTTTCCATACATCTTTCTTTCCCATGTTGACCCTGCAGCTTCCCAGGACAGTTCTGATGCTCTGCCTTACAAAACGATCATTTACTGTCAATTTTTTTCACAGAATGCATCTCCTATTTCACCAATTGCCATTTAATTGCTAGTACTGGAATTATTTTAGACTCTTGTTTGTGTTGGCTAAGGACGACAGTAGAGGCTGGGGACACATTTTGTCAGGTACCAGCAGCACCACACATAGAGAAGCCTGAAATGACGTTTTCTACTGTCACACAAGGGACTCCCACAGAACCTCCACAAGTGCTTAGACTCCTGCTCCCAGCAGGCTTCACTGATGCCTCCCTCAGTACATCTGCCTGGCAGCAGGAGAATTTCACAATACTCCAGTACTGCAAAATGCTGGAGAAATATTATAAATATGCGAAAATGGGCAAGTTTTAAATTCTCATTCCTGGCCTATGTAAAGGTAAACTTGACAATAATTTAATTGATAATTTGCTGGTAATTGTAGCAAGAGGGAAGAGGCCAAACTGACTGCCTGACCGGCCATTTTTTGTAACGAGGAATTAGTTATACGGTGCTAGAGGGAGTGCTAAAGGTACCAGTTGAGAGTTGGCTCCAGAGTGTCAGAGGCTTCTCAGACTATCAGGAAAAACATCACTGCTGCTCTGCAGATTTTGCAGTCTATTTCTAAATCCATGTCTGTTAACCATGCAGTTGCAGATATGAATGCAGAGTTTTGCTCATCATTCTGAGTGACTACAAGCAGAGGGTAGAAGAAGAAAATAATCTGACTTCCATGGGATGACTGCTGCTGAAGACAGCAACTGTCTTTGGCAATTGCAAATATTTATGTGCAGCTGAGCTCACCTGTACTTTGCCATGCTGTAATATGACTTTCAAAAGTCCTCTAAATTCTAGAGCAAAATTGTTTAAACGGCAAAGTGATGAATCAATCCTAGGCTGGATTCCCATGCTAAATCAAAATGCCCTGCAGGAAGTCAATTGAACTTTTGAACGTAAGTTTTCCTTGCAGAATGTACTATCTGGTCACATTTTTTTCCTGGTAAATTGCCCATTTTATTGTAAGGTTCTTCAGAGGAGTGTAACACTAGTTTCCTTTCCAGTTATCCTTTGCTCTCGAGGAAGCAATCTCTGTCATGCCTCAGAAAGAGTCAGAAAACAGTGGCAAGAACTAATAACACCAAACACCAGTGTAATTTCCTATGGGGAAAAAATATTTTTTACCAGTAATTACTGCCAACAGCAGTCTTGGAAATACTGTATAACTTATTGTTTAAAACATCAAACAGAAGGAACTGGTTAGTATCAAGGATTACTAACAGAGGAACATGTGTTTCCACACATGCACACACACATTAGATAAAATGTTGATGTTTAGAGGTTTACAAGATATAAACATTGACTTTGGGTTCTGAGTAAGTTTACACTTGAATTTAGAATGAAAACATACCAGTTAATGTATAACCATGATTGACATAAATAGGCAGAAATAGCTGCAATTGTCATGATGGACTTCTCCACTCTGCTTCACACTAAAGTTGCAGGAAGATCAGAACCATACAGGAAAATCAGTCAGCTGTGCTTAAGAAAGCATAGTAGAGGCTGAAGGCAAAAATAGAATTATTCCACAAGCTGTACCCAGGTGCTTTATGATCAGTGGGTGCTTTGCTGAGGAGTGTGAAAAACACTCATTTACTTTCTGTGATGAAGCATGTGCAGGTTAAGTGGGGTATGTGATGGAAACTGAAATGTCTATGGACTTAATCCTGCCCTAAATTACTTTGGAACAACTCCCATCATCTTCAAATGTCAGAACTATCCTTTAACTGGAGAAATGCATCTCCAGTTTAAGCTCTCACAAAGCCTGGCAGATGGCTGTGACAATGGGATTTTCTCTAGGGTCCAGATCTTTGGTTGTGGAAAGTGTCTGTTCTCTTACTCTGCAAGAGGGGAAGAGCAGGGTCTAATGTAAGTGGTGCTCAGTCCCACACGGAGTATCCAGGATGGACGCTGCAGCAATTTAGCACCAACCCACTATGGGTCCTGCCTGAACTCTACTGATATGAATACGCTCTACTAAGCAAAGGTTTATGCATGTGAGCAGCTACATGGTCAGTTTAAATGCTCTTCTGGACCTGATGCTGACTCTTTTTTCCAGGAACCCTAATGAAATTCAGCAAATAGACCACCTGTACTTTGAAGGAGATGAACTTCCTTTACAGTGGAGTGGCTTTGAATGGTATGGAAAGTGAACTTTACACCACCCTTCACTAAGCATAAACTACTATTTTAAAATCTCATTTTAAATACACCTGACCACTGCACTAACCAGCAAGCAATCTCCTGCACTGCTGGATTTGCTCAAGATACACCAGCTTTTCACACACAGAATCACAAGGTTGGAAAAGACTTTTAAGATCATCAAGTCCAACTGTTCCCATCCTATGCTAAACCATATCCCTAAAGGGCCATGAAGACTCTAGGCACTTTCTCCTTGTCAACACTGTCATGTTAAAGAATTGAGCAAGGGCGATGGTGAGCACTGGTGGACAAGAAGCAGCAGCAAAATAGCCTGCAATATTGTTTTAGCTGACACCAGGAACTACGTCCAGAGCAGTGTCCTCCTCAGGCACATGGAATGACAGGTATTGTGTTAGTTAGCAGCTTTGTAAACGTAGTTTTCAAAACAACCCCACTTCATTCCAAGACACAGATGCCCACAGTTTACCCATGGGCATGGACTTCGTGTGTGTTTGTTGGTACTGCATGGTGACAGAGATGAGTGCATCCAGCTGAATTCCCAACCAGGAAATGCAAGACATGACAGAGCCATGAGCTCTGCTTCGGCTCTTCCCTGGGGGATCTGAGACAGACACCTCTGAGACAAAAGGCATGAGCCTACTGCAGAAGGGAACCCTTCCCCTGAATTCAAGGGGCTTTGAATTGGGCTCAGGGAAAATAAAATGCTGATTTTCAGATGACTGCATGGCAGTGGCTAACACAGAGCAACGGTAGCTGCTGGCACTTCACTGGCATATACTTATTTTCAACATCCTTTCTGCTTTGTTGACGTTCCCCCTTCTTTTTTCACGCCGTTTGCAATGCATCATTAGACTTGCTGCAGGTTTGTGGGAATAGATTGTATCCCCGAGGATGAAACCCCACCAGGGGTGAATAAACAATCTCCCCTTCCCCAACCAAATCCCAACTGTGCCTCACATTTCATGGAAACTATCAGCAGTTCCACTATCAAAACATTCACGCCTTATGAGTAATATTTACGATGGGAGTTTTTTACGTTGGGTTTTCCCCCCTCAAGAAGAAAAAGAGGAATAATTAACAGAAATAAACCCAATGAGAAATTTCCACATTATTAGTATTATTTTCACAAGGCTTTTACAGGAAAGTAAAAGCTTTTGCAAGTAATAAAAATCCTTGTTAAACATCTTTCTTTCTTTCTTTTGGAAATGGGGTAAATTATGAAGCAGGTTGACTTTAAAAATAAATAGGCCTATAAATACATAAAAGTTGTTGCCTTCCTCCTGTAATTTAATATGAGCATCCAACTCTGAAATAAGGAAAAGTTTAGTTCACCCACAGAAAGAATAAAGCAGATGTGAGGTTTTTCCGTCAGCTTAAGTGCTGCCTTGGTAAGGTAAGTTGTCCGACTACATTAAACAAACATTTTAGTCAGGCATCACACAGGAAAATAAACAGTAGCAGAGGAAACATGAAAATATTAAAGACTGTTATTCTTTGGGCCCTTTTCCTGCGAAGCAGGTGATAAAATATTACTGTGTTTCCACAGGTAAGGAAACACGCTCTTAAACACTTTGCAGAAATACATATTACGATCATCACTTAAAATGTCAGAAGTGGATCGGACTCAGCTGTGACAGCACACAGGAGCCTGCTGAGAAACACTGCAGATGCAGAGGATTTAGCACTGCTGGGCTTCCTAAAGCCTTCTGACCCTTGGCAATATCTGGTGGTAGAAATTCAGGTACAGGCAGAAAACATCTCGTAAGAGACATCTGTAGACTTACCCAATTTCAGGAAAGACTTCTCCTCTTGAATGCTAATTAGTCAGATGCTAGCGAGAGGGAGGGAGGGAGATAATCTGCTGTATCATTCTGAGCTCTTTCTGCCCCACTGAGTATCAAAGAATGCACACAGGAAGAAGAGAGGAGACCTGCTGAGCTTCATCCTCTTTGCCCACCTGTGATATACTACACCTCGCTGTCCAGATTTACGGTTCTTTAGTTTAAGAGGTAATTCACACACTGTGTCAGTAACTTCCGTTCTTAGTGAAATTTTGTCTAGCTGCATACATCATGTCTGAGATTCTATACATATTTAATTCTAAAAGTAGAAAGATATCCTTGAAATTACTTCTGCATTATAGCCAGAAGTTATCTAAAACTTACATTCATCAGAAGAAGCAAAGTGATCACATTCTACTGCTGGCGCTTTGATTTCAGTCAGCCTGGAAAAGCAACTTGAAAATTTACTGGTCCACATTCAAAGAGCTCCACAGTTGCCCAGTGGTGAGGGGGAAGGAAGAGCTTTTATTCTCCTGCCCACTATGAAAAATGTAGGTGTGAGATTGCAAGGTGCTAGCTGAAGTCCTCTGTGGTATCAGTTTCTCCCACAGAATCACAGACTGGTTAGGTTGGAAGGAACCTTAAAAGTCATCTAGTTCCAACACCTCTAAAATAAGCAGGGACACCTTCAACTACATCAGGCTGCTCAGAGCTCCACTCAATCTGATCTTGAGTTTTTCCAGGGATGGGGCGTCTACCACGTCCCTGGGCAAACTGGTTCAGTGTTTCACCACCCTTGTTGTAAAAAATTTCTTCCTTATATTAATCTGCATCTATCCTCTTTTAGTTTAAAACCACTGCCCCTTGTCATATTGCAACAGGCCCTACTGAAATCTGCCCTCTATTTTAAAATGCACTCCATGCACATCAGCCTGTGTAGCCGACGTGGCTTCTGGAAGCTGCTCATGACTAACATACATACATATATTCACAAGGTTAAACTAATGGTAAACTGTAGGTTAAGGTCCAGTAGATCAACTGTTGCCCTTGGAGGTCCATGTACAGTTCTGCTGCTGACCAGCTACGTGATGCTAGGCAACAGCTCACTGCTTGTCTTGAAAAAATTCAAGTGTGCTACTACAGTGTTTTAAATAGTCAGACCTAAATGAGAATATCATGGGCCATGCCCCCTTGGCCTTACATGCCTCGAAGGGGAGTTTTAGTTCCATACAACAAAATCAAGAGACCAGCCTTCCATGCTGAATTTAGAGATGCTCATCGTATCTTCTGTTACTTTTAGGAATTAAATTTTAGTATAAGTGCAAGAAAAGGGACATTTTAATTTAAAAACAAAGAAAGAAAAGTAAGCTAAATTTTAGCTATGTGGTTATATGGCTTTTCAAAATACTCTTTAGGGGGGCAAAGAGCTCTTATTTCACCATTTCAGGTGAATTTGTTTACCAAGTGCTTACCTAATACTTTAAAAAACTGTTTTTTAACTTTGAAAAATAAAAGCAGAATAGAGAAAAGGGGGGCTATTGAGCACCATGAAACCATCACACACTGTCCCAAGAATTTCAGTTGGATGGGTATTACTGCAGCATTATAGTCCCCAGAAAAGAACTCAGGAAATTTCCCATCTCTACTCAGATGTAAAATGGATTTTCAAGGAGAGTAGGAACCAAACGACAGGACTGTCACTAGAAACCAGCCATAAATTCAATGCAGCCAAAGTGTGGGATTTGTGACTGTCCTCCTGGCAGTGAGGTTAAAGGTTGTATGGACAATTGAGACCCCACTGCTCTCTGGTATTTGCAGCAAAATCAATAGCCAGTAGATATAGAGTGAGATTTATCTCCTCTAACTTATGTATCTAGGAGAGAGAGGGATCCTTTGCAATCGGTAAAGAGAAAGAGCGACCCACAGAGTGTTGTTCACCTGACCTGTTTTAGTGATGTCCACAGCGGTCAGATGAAGAACACCCATAAAGCCATATTTAGATCTCTCTGATTACGAAGGGAGAATTGGAATAGAAACAGATCTCAAGACATGACAACTCCCAAGGTTGGGATAATTCAAACCCAGAATGAAATTTTCCAGTTGGCTCCCTGGAGATAAAATTTTAAAATACCTTAGTTAATGTAAAAGCTTATGTTCCCTTTCCATTGCTATTGCATTTATCTCACAGTTCTGCAAATTTCATCCTATGAGAAAGCTTCTTACTCTAAGGCAGGCACTTCAGGGGTGTAATTCTGCCATCCTATACAGTCAACAGAGAGAACTACAGCTGGGACACAAGCCACGGTGCCCCAGTCAGGATGCTCTCTTCCTATGCAGTCCTGTGGGCCTAAGAGGAGAGTGCCTGAAACTGCCTTAGTCCTTATTTTTCCTCTGCAAAATGAAGGAAATTTAAACACTCCACATCAAATGTGAATGTTTCCACACTTGGAACAAGATAAAATTTGAAACTAAACTCTAAAGTTTAATCTTAGTTCCTTCTCTTCTTACAACATCTCTTGGATGCTTAAAATAAATGGGAAAACTACTGTCTCCAGCCTTCACTTGTGTGACAGTCCAAACCCATCTGAAACCCCCGTTTCAGGTTTCTGGTCCCCTCCTTTCCAACCTACCAAAAGCAGCCCTCCCCTGCCCCAGACCGCCCCACTCCCCAAATAGGTTAAACAAACAGGGAGATTCCTCCAGGGAAGTCACAGGTTCAAGATCACAAAGGACGCACCCCATTTGGGCCAGTTGGAGGTTTTTCTTGCTATTGTGCTTATCTGTCTCTTCGCTGTCATCCAGACGTTAACCTCTGACCTGCGAGCCCGCCTCTCGAAACAGCCTCACGGTGTTTACCCATTATGTAATGTCTGTGCTCTTGTGGAAATTTCACAGAAACAAATGGAGGAAGTTTGCCAGTCAAACGGCTGGACAATAAATCCTGGCCCGTGTAGATAGAACGGTTTACTGTCACTGTAAGTCTGCTACTGGCATCTGTCACCGAAGAAGTGTTTACAAATTTCAATGTGCTGGAGTGCCAAAATATTCCAGCTTCTCTCTACAAATCTACATGATTTGTAGAACAACCACCACCGTGCTAGACATGGGCAGCCTTGTTTTGCCAGCCTGAATAAACAGAGCGACAATGCTTCAGATAACTCAAGGTCACTAATGTCCAATTTTTCTGTCTGTTCACCTCCTAGATTCATGAATACAAGTACCCAAATGCTACTTTGTTCACAGTAAGGCTTCTTCTACCCTGAGATGTCTTTGCTACAATTTTAATCCAGGTAGGCAAACAGCTTTCAGACCCCTTTGCTTATTTCTAATACGGCCTTTATTATTTATACACTACATTGTCCCATCCTTCCATTAAAATCCATTTTCTTTACAGTCCTCCTGCCTCTCCTCTTTCTGTACTATCTGTCCTTTGGGACGCTGTATTGTGTTACCCTCCTGCACAGTGTCATCGCAATGCCTTCTGCTGTGTGACTGCATGACTGCTACGTAACATCAGCTCTAAAGTCAGGAGCATGGGAAGATGAGTTTGGGTAAGAGGTGGGAAAAAACATAATTTGAAACAGTGGGAGAGGGAGGTAATATAACCCTTCACTGACTCTTTCAACCAAGGGCCTGATTCTGCTGCCACTGAATGGAGCTTTTCACTCTTGATGTCAACAGGAGCGGCGCTCGGACTTAGAGTTCCGCTGTAATTAAGTTTTCAAATCTCATTTCCTTTCAGAGGAGGGAAAACATTGTTGTGACTAAGCTTTGGATGTGGTAACAAATCCCTGGCAGGTTGGTTTGTTTTAACGGACGTATTAGTTTTAAGGAAACTTTTACCATCTTTTCTGCCCTTAATCACAGCTTTTATTACAATTACAGTAATGCGACAGATGTACATGCCAAAGGCAATATGTGTATTTTTAATGAGTTGACATGCAACCTTCCTGGAGAGGAGACACAACTTCATTTGCTGAACGCCTCTGAACCATATCTAGCAGTTTATTAAGGGACAAGGAATCAATGAGAAAAAAGATTCACCACAAACTCATGGGCTTCAGTAACTCAGAGATGAACAGCCCCGCTAGGACAAGCTCAGTTGCTGTGCCAGGCTTAGCAAAATTTTGCTGAATGGCAACATTTCCTATTGTCCGCAAACAATACGAGAGAAGGTTAACAGGCAGTATCTGGGAAGGCTGCAATTATTAATCCTCACATATGGTCCTGAGTCACTGGGCTGTAAAACATCACTAGCTTCCAAAGATGAAACCAAAAGGGAATTCTGCTTGAGTGAGAGGATATCACAAGGCTGAAGGAACTAGCTGCATCAGTAGGGCATATTTATGTAAGCTTTACAAGACATTGGCTTAGGTGGGTGTTCATTCTAGTTTAACAAATTGAGTCAATAATTTGAACACAAATCACATCCTATGAGTAAAGAGCCTTTAGCCTAGTTCCTTGCCTCAATTTACTTTACAGCTTGGACACCGATCAGACATCGGTGCACACTAAGCCTTACAACAGGCTGACATGCACAAATTAACTGGGCTCACTCAGTCAGGGACTAGCGAGCTTGGAGAGTCAGGCTCTGACAGCAGCCGGCACAATCCGCTCTGTTACCTTATTGCTGCCACTGCTGTGGTCTGGGCCAAACAGCCCTTGCAGACAATGGCTGGGCACGCTTTTCTGGAGGTCAATGCATGCCAAGGACCACTTCCAATACAACCCTGGATGCGGATAACCTGTTTTGAGAGGTAAAAGTTTATCTGCGGGGACCAGGGAAGGCTTCCTGGCTTGTGGAGATGTGACCCCCGCAGACCTTCGCATACCTTTCTCTGAGACCAAATTATGAAAGGAAGAAGCCTGAAAGCCTATTGTACATACGACTGTGTGCTTGCTTTCTCCTCAGTCATCTTAAAACTGCCATAAATTAACAGGAACTCAAGCAACAAATCACAGGACTACATCAGAAATTTACTAATGCTGTCAGGCTTGGGGTAACTGCGATGGAGCAACTGTTGGCTCTGCTGGGTTTGCACAATGCCTACGGGACTGCCTTGGTTTGGCAGCACAAACCCCACTGCCTGTCCTGCTTTCAGTCTCTGTACAGTCCCACAGCGAGCCTCCAACAGAGACCAACACATCCAGAGATACACGTGAAAGGCACAGGGCCTCGCTGCAACCACACTTACTCTGGCACATCTGTTCGGACAATTAGGAGGTAGAAGTTAACTGATAGAAGACAGAGCACAACTGGAAATGTAGGAATGTGTTTTTACTACTATTAATGCAATCAAAACTTCCTTCTTGCTATTATTACTGTGTTAGCACGTCAATTCTATTCCAAATTGTTTTCAACTGCTAACTTTCCAAAATACCTGGAGTATAGCACAATCCATGTTCTGGTTTTCATTCTAAATATAATTTAGCTGAAATTATTCCCTTTCTTAGAGCTCTTTCTCTTGCTAGAATGTGCAAAGTATGCGTACAATATGCACCGGAGGAACGTTAATCTTCTTTCTCCATATGCCAACAAAAGTGCTGAAATTCTTCTGCGCATAAAAGTAACTTCTATGTGTCTTTGTACACTCAAAGTCCACCTCTGAATCTACCAATATTCTGATTCAGATGACAAAATCTATACAGCTGGTTAAATTACAGCTTTAAAAAAAAAAAAGAAGAAATGGAATTGCTGATTTATTTTCACTATCTGGTATGAACGAAATGCAAAACGCAAGCAGATATAAGTAAAATAGACTGTAAACCAGTGTTTTAATCATGTGAGATACTGTTAGTAGTGTAGGTCAGCATTTTCTTAAGAAATATATCTTCCTGGGGCAAATACTTTGTTATTTTCCCCTTATGACATTTTTTTCAAAATTGACTCATTTGAGATTTTCCTGTACCTATGGTCTTAGTCTGAGAAAGCATTAGATCCGTCCTTCAAAACTTACTCATGCTTTAATATTAAGCTTTTGCCCACAAAACTATGTCAAGATCTACTAAATAAAAACAATACAAAAGTTGGTGTGACAAAAAAACCCCAAAACATGCTCACCAATGCAGTCCACGCTGAAGAGATTTACGGAGGTTGTTATAGAAGATTCATCACAGGTCTTCATTCCTCGCAGAGCAAACCGCACCAGGGAGGCTTTGACCCCCTCTGGTAGGAAGGACAGCAGGTAGACAGGCATGTACAGAACATAGCGAAGTTTGCACAGCAAAGGGGTCATGAGCTTTCCTTGAGGGGACTGGGCCATACGCTCGATCGTTGGAAACAGCAGCACAGAGCGAAGAACCTGTGAGACCATGAGAAAATGTCAGTCAGCGAGGTCTTACAGCACCACATCCTCCCCTATGGAAGCCACAAAAATGATCAAAGGGCTGGAGCACCTCTCCTGTGAAGACAGGTTGAGAGAGTTGGGCTTGTTCAGCTTGGAGAAGAGAAGGCTCTGGGTGGACCTTAGAGCAGCCTCCCAGTACCTGAAATGTGCCTGTAAGAAAGCTGGCGAAGAACAGTTCATGAAGGCATGTAGCAGTAGGATGAGGGGTAAGGGTTTTAAACTCAAAAAGGGTAGATTTGGGTTGGGTATTAGGGAAAAGTTCTTCAGTATGAGGGTGGCGGATCACTGGCACAGGTTTCCCAGAGAGGCAGTGGAGGCCCCATCCCTGGAGACATTAAGATTAGGCTTGATGGGGTTCTGAGCTACCTGATCTAGTGAAGGTGTCCCTGCTTGCTGCAAGGGGGTTCGACTAGATGACCTCTAAAGGTCCCTTCCAACCTTTCACATTCTATGATTCTACGATTCTATGAATTTGTAAACGAGTCTCTGTTTAAATGAAGCTGGGTTTCCAGGTGTGCTGCACCTCAGACCCTAAGCAGGCTTTGCATGGTGCCCAGGTTGAATGTTTTAAAAGATGAAACGAACAAGAAGGTGGTTGTGAACAGCTCAGCTCTATTGGGTTTGGAACAAGTGCCCAGGAGTGGGAGCATGTCCACTTGCTCCAGGACGGTGACCCCACCAGAGGGCAGCAGGCAGGAACCATCATTTCATGCACACTTTTCATGTCAGCAAAAGTACACTGTGTTTTATTTCACCTGGTGAACTGTTTTCTTTAGGTCAACCAACCAAACAAATTAAGAAACATCACCTGCTGTGATGGTTTGACAACACAGGGGGGTTTTGACTTGCAGTTTAATACAGGTAACTTGGTGAGAATGAGTCAAAGCACACAGCCCCTTCACTAAGATGTGCATAGAGATCCACAATACTTCTTTACAATGAAATATTCTAATGCTGGTAGCTATTTTATGTTATGATAAGAGGATAAACTGTAGCCTTAAAACGGGATGAAATTAATTAAAACCCCCACCCACATGAACCAAAAGTGATTTAATATCCCTCTCAATTACATTTTAATGTTAAGATCAAACAAATATTCTAAAAGGATACCTGCCACTTTTTCCAGAAAAGTAGAACCATGTTACAAGAATTCATGTAGGAAACCCCCTCAAAGCCACACGACAACAATCCATAACAGAAGTACCAAGAAAACCACTTAAGAGAGATTCTGGATATTACATTTGCAGATAATTAGGTATAAATCACTATGGTGATTTATTTATTGCTGGCAACTCAACATAAACAAACCAGATGCAGTTATATACGTCTGCTCACTGCACATTCGACGCATCGCACAGATCAGATCACTATTTTGGCAAAAAAGATTTTCAGGTAATTGCTTTTCCTGTCAAATGAGGCTCTGCTGGTGTATGCCAACACGTCTGTGCAGCACCACTTGTTGCAGCAGCCATGCAGGGGAAGGCAGGGCACGCCACTGGGAGATGCATACAAGATTTGGGCACTGTAATGCAACCAACTGCCGAAATTCAGGAAATATCAGCAACTTGCCATACTTCTATAGTACTTTGAAATCAGGCGTCGAAAGTGCTATTTATAACTAATACAGAACTATTTTAAGAAATCCTTCCACTCTCCAGCTGATACTACTTTGGTTTTAGACAAAGAAAAATACATTCTCAGGGAAATCAATCCTGGGCCTCTTTTTATTAAAGGCAACCGGCAGCTGAAGTACAGGAATGTGAGACTTGTACTAAATTATATGGTAGTTCTGCGATATTCCAGCTAGGAGCTGAACTCAAACTGTTGTGATCTAAAGCAGATTTGACCTGCGTTCCCAGGCACACATTAATCCTTTGACATTACAGTTTATAGAATTGGGATTAGTTGCTCGGAGTGCTGTACTAACCACTGGGGAAGTTGCTAAACTGTGGAGGAAAAAGGACAAACCAGGAAAGCTGTTACAAGGACACAGGCATTCCTGCATTTTTTAACGGCAGGCAAATTGAAAAGCTAGTGGGGAGATGGAGGATAATTTTATGGAATTTCTTTTGTAAATCTTTCGCAGATAAGAATAGAGGAATGCAAAGTTTGTATTCTTCAAACATTATTGACTGTTTCTTAGTTCACTGCTAGACTCCTGAGCCATGGAGGATTCAGAAATGTGCATTTTTGCCTGCAGAATTGCTTGAAGATGCACTTCGATTTCTTTGCAATCCCACTGTGGACATAACAGATTTAACATATTTTATTAGAATGATACATGTTTGTAAAATCAGAATGTCATACCTGTGCTGGGAAGTTAGTGGATTAGAGATACAGAGGCAAAATAAAGGAAATTAATGAGATTCTAATGCCCGACATCAGTTAATGATTTTTTGTCTTGCCAAATGCCTGGATCTCAATTACATGCAATTGATACTAGTCAATATCAAGTAGATGGCAGAGAATTATCCTGGTGTTACAACCTCCAGAATTATTATAAAACCAGTCATTCTGAAGATGGAGGACACTGCCCATCATAAAACACCAGGTAGTCTCGCCTATGAATGCCATCAAGTAATGTGTAAAGGTTAATGACATCTTTGTTTATAAAAACTCTTCTCATACTTAATGATAGAAGTTTCCTGTGACAACAATCAGTCAAAATACAAAAATATTATAAATGAGAGAGAAAACCAGATTCACCTCTCCAGTTGCAAATCCAATGACTTTTACTGGTTATGCACATGGGGATGCAGAGAGCTGGCCAAGTAGAGACACTAGTCACAGAGACTAGAGCGGATCTTTGGACTTCTGAAAGCTGGCCAGTGAATCTGCTGAAGGCAAACACACCCTGTGTCCCTGGGAGCTGTGGGTCGGATCACCCACCCTTGCTGTGCTTTGGTCAGCCTGATACAAACAGTAATGTATTCTGACATTATACTGGAATTGTCACCAGTGATCTTATTGACAATAAACAGAGTTTGCAAAAGTTTCACTCGCTATTTATTTGACTTGCTATTAAATTGCAAGACTTCAGCACTCAGGATGATGCATACATAAAGTTGAGTGTGTAAGGCATAGCCGCTCCTTGGGTTAGTCACCCAGCAGATGCTTCTATTTTCATCATTAATTTTTAACTCTAAACTACATATGGCTCAAGACCAGAACGGTTCAAGGGACTGTAATATGATGCACAGTCAGAAGTCTTAGATCTTGGTAACAACCAAGAGCTAATATTATCTGCGAGCTCTTCAATGCATAGTTCAATGCATTCAATTCAGCACATAATTCAATGTGGGTGCCAAGGCAGCTCCTAGTCGCTAGTCAAGCAGTATTCATCCATCCATCCATCCATCCATCCATCCATCCATCCATCCATCCATCCATCCATCCATCCATCCATCCAACCAATCACTGACAGTATGAGCAGGACATGGCTTGAGCTTGTGTTCAGAGAATAAACCAACTTAACCCCCCCAGTATGTTCTGCTCTTTATTCCTTTGACACACCCCCCAGTAGGAAGGTATGGGGAATTGTGGAGTTTTACTTCTGTCATTGCCTATATACTCTGGTGTCTGGATCTATCAGTGGAACAACTTTAGGGGTGCGCGTCTTACTGTAATTGTACAACACAGAGGGAAGACAAGCTACTTATTTCACAGGACAAACAAGCCTCAAGGGAAGTAATATTAACTATCTGTTCCCTGAGAGCATAGCACTGACCAAGGAGCTTTGTTTAGGCACGATCCCTAAATGAGAATGATTCACTTTGTGTGATCACTGCTTCATATAAATATTAAAGAATAAACAAAGGCATCCTCCAAACTTTCTACATAAAGAACACATATGCTCCTGCACATCTGGGCTTTCTATCCAATTTTTAATCTAAAACAAGGTGGTAAGTGAGTTCCTTCAAGTCGTCACTGGGTAATGGCTGTCAACATGTTTTTGGATTTGCAGAATCAGTTGGATGGTTTTTTTGTTTTGATTAAAATGAGAAAAGAGTCCAAAGAGCCAAACAATAAAATATACAACAAACTGCTGTTTATAACTGCACGGTTTAATAGTCTCAACCATTCCAGCAAAGGGTTTTTTAACATCTTTAAATGGTTTCTTTATAAAAACACTAAAAGTATGCTAATCAAGCCAAAAAACCCCTCACAGTAATATTTTTCACTAATGCCTTCTACTGAAAGAGCTGAAGTTTGTATTTACCAGCTACAGTTTGAAGTTTGAGCTTTTAAGGCTACTTGCTACAGGCACTGGTAAGGGACAGTGCTGAGGCTGTACCAGCACGTTTGAAAACTGGATGCCTCTTTCAACCAGTATTCAGTAGAGTGACATGATTTTCAAAGCTGTTACCTCCTGTGATGCCCATGAGAGAAGCTCAATACTTCTGAAATCGGGCAGTTTTGATGCTGCACAGGAAATGTCAGTGACAAACTGAGGCACTTCAGACAGGTACCTTCCTGAGACCAGCTTTCCTCTCACCAGAGAGGCATTTTCTGGACTTGCCCATTTGATTAGCTCTGGCATTAATTATATATATAATATAGTGCAGCACAGTATACTATATTATAATACAATATTGTGTAATACAGATTTGTGTTTTAAAATCCTGCATATTTTCTCCTTCAGCTGTTCAAGATGTGATTTGGTTTGTTGCATCAACAAGCAACCCCAGCTCAGTACCACCAAACCCATAGGATTTCAGGAACTAAAGAATGAACACAAATGACTGAAAAATCCCAAGATTTCATTCCTGTTGTGAAGTAAGAACATAGTGTGTACATTTTCTTCTATCTTATCTTACAGATCTCCTGTGATCCTAAACCCATGTCAGGGCAAGAGAACAAATCTCTCAAACAGTTTATAGAAGATCTTGTCACCAAACATTTTGAAGTGTATGCCTTCTGTAAACAGAAAGAGGTGAAACAAGCAGGATATTTTTTATTACTTGTGCTTGTGGCTTCCAGTTTGTATTGTAGCCTCCACAGTGGTAAACTAAACTGAGCTAGGAACTTGGATCCAGGACCAAAACGTTTTAGTATGTCCTCTTGCATGATATTGACCAAAACCAAACATCATATTCCCAGACAACATCTGTACACAGGTTAGGAAACAGGTGGAAAGGAGGAGGCTTCACTATTGGAACATAAGCTCTATTTTGCCACTTGCTATCAAGAGCCCTGATGGCTCTTGATGTGTTTTCTAAAAAAGAAATACTAGTTTTGGTGTATCTACCTCACTCAATCAGAAATACCTCAAGCTGTTCAGAGGGATTTAATAATTCATTTTGTCTATGGGATTTTCTGCATGCCACCCCAGGCAGCTGTACCCAGATACTCCCTTCTGCTATCAAGAGATCATTCATCAGATGCTCAGAAAGGAAAGAACAACAAGTCACTAACTCCATATGTCTTTACATACACACATGTTAATTAAATCTGCTGAAACAGCACCATGAAACAGTGAGGAAAGGAATGAGAACAAACCTTTGCCCTTTTCAGAGTTCATTTTGGCTCAGTTTCTTCAAGTTCACTGCTGGCCTTGAACTGAGGTGTCTATGTTGGGACTTAAATTACCCACTTGAAGTCAGTCATGGGCAGATTCATAGAATTCATAGAATTGTAGGGGTTGGAAGGGACCTCGAGAGATCATCGGGCCCACCCCCCCTGCCAAAGCAGCTCCCTAGGACATATCACTCAGATAGTTGTCCAGATGGGTCTTGAATATCTCCAGAGAAGGAGACTCCACCACCTCCCTGGGCAGCCTATTCCAGGGCTCTGTCACCCTCACTGTGAAAAAGTTCCTCCGCATGTTGGTGTGGAACTTCCTGTGCTCCAGCTTACAGCCATTGCCCCTTGTCCTATCCCCACAGACCACTGAAAAGGGGCTGGCTGATTCCCCCTGCATCCCTGCTTCAGATAATTATAGACTTTAATTAGGTCCCCCCTTAGTCTTCTCAAGGCTGAAGAGTCCCAACTTACTCAGCCTATCCTCATAGGGGAGATGCTCCAGGCCCCTAATCATCTTTGTAGCCCTTTGGACTCTCTCCAGGAGATCCCTGTCCTTTTTAAACCAAGGAGCCCAGAACTGGACACAATACTCCAGGTGGAGCCTGACCAGGGCAGAGTAGAGGGGGAGGATCACCTCCTTTGATCTACTGGCCACACTCTTGATGCACCCCAGGATCCCATTGGCTCTCTTAGCCACCAGGGCACACTGCTGGCTCATAGCCAACCTGTCGTCAACCAGGACCCCCAGGTCCTTCTCCACTGAGCTCTTCTCCAGCAGGTCAGCCCCCAGCCTGTACTGATACAGTCGGTTGTTCCTCCCCAGGTGCAAGACTTTACACTTGCTTTTGTTGAACTGCATCCGGTTTCTAACTGCCCAGCTCTCCAGCCTGTCCAGGTCTCGCTGAATGGCAGACGCTCAGAAGATACCACATAAACTGAAAATGCTTCCTACTAGAGTCTTCTGCCTCTCAGTAACCACACAGAAGACCTAAGACTTTCAATTAGGAGCTTCATCACATCGAACAAAATGAGACCCTTCCACAGGAGAAGCAGCAGAGCAGATTTTTCAGTAAGTACTTTTCAGGAGCGCAAATGCTACTTTAAAGCAATATTTGAGCAAGTGTTCTCTAAAAAGGCTGCAAAATAGTATTTTGGGAGGGACAAGTGACATAAGTAGGTGTGATGGAAAGAAATGGAAAAAAAACCCCAAATCAAATGCTAAAGCAGGTATCAGAAGCCTGTGCTGACACCAACTTCTGTATCACACCAAGCACCAGGTGCCAAGTGTGGAACCAACAGGAACAGTGGAAAAGAGAGAAATAGCACCTTCCAGGGATATGAGAGACATGCTCAATTTCCAAAACCTGAATGTTATTATCAGGAAGCTGTAAAAAAATTCACATAAGGCTTGATAATGTTTTTTATATATTCACTGCTCTCACATGACTACATTGCCCCCCAACAGCAGCATATTGCATACACTGACTAAATGAGAAGCCAGGAAGAATGGCAATTAAATGAATTGACTTAAAATGTTTGAGGGCTTTTTTCCCCCTTATTTCTTTCTGTGTAAATGGTTACCACATTTAAAAAAAAAAATAAAATTGAAGGGTTTTTCAGTAATACAGCAGGAAGGCAGAATCTTTACAGCATGGCTATGCCCAGGAAAGAAATACACCCCTTCAGGAGGGAAAAAATAATCAAAGACTATTTGCAAAGTTTTTACCTCTTCTCCAAAAACATCAGAGAGAAACATGAAGCTGAGAACAGTACTGAAAATATATTTCACTGTAATTCCAAGACTGCTGGAATAAAAAAACTGGACTTGTTAACACTCTAGCACAAGACTGATCACTAAATCCAGTCTACCACCACTCTGTATTTCTTTGTCCTCAAATTGCAATGCATCCAATGACATACTTTACAATGCTTTGGAAGAAGACCCAACTCGGATGATCCAGCATGGGATGAGAAGGTGGCAGGCTCACAGCACCACCACTGGCATTAGTCCCCTTTTCTAATATGGAACTCATTAAATTAATATATTTTTTAAAATCCCAAGAGCATATTTTTTTCAGCCAACAGAAAATGCTACCAAAACAAAACACAGAGATGAATGCTGATGGAGAATTCCTTTGTGATTTTGGATCTTCAATGAATTTTATTGTGAGCATGTAAACAAGAAACACCAGTTGCCATCTACAAGGCTTTCAGCATTACTACTGTCTACCTGTGTCCAACCTTTACTGCTTTCAAGGAAGGCAACTGAGGATACAGAAGCTCCACCTTAAGTCAGGGCAAGAAATATTTCTTGGACAATTATGGGAAAGTCCACAAACATGAGTTTAGGTACTGAAATCTAAGGCATACTTTCTACTAATAAGTAAATTCCATATATATCATGACATTTACAATACTTAACTTCAATTTATGAACTTACAGAATGACAGATAGTGCAGAAATACAGCAACCATAGCAAACAGACTCTCTTACCTTTTTTTTTTACGAACTTTTCCATTAACTGTTTAGATTCACTGAAACAGTTTTCTTGATGCTGCTTTTTTATGATTCATATTTTCATGTAAAGAAATGAGGTTCAAATTTCTGAATTTATTTATACCCATCCAATCCTATACAAGCATTGAATTCTAATAGAATAGAATAGAAAATTTCATAACAATCCTACTTTTTCTCTATATTTACTCACTCTGACGTTTACAGAAGGCATTCATATACGCATTCTCTGTTTAGTGAGGATAAATTAGCCAAATTTTCCTGAGCTCCTCTGAAACTTTAGGTTATTATCTTTCTAAGCTTTCCTTCTACTTATTTCAGTCTTAATTCCTCTTTCTTGAAGACTGCAGGTAGAATTCACCTTGTATGATAGTACTTTTCTGCCCTAAAAATCATCTTATGCCAAACTAAAATGCGTGTGAGTTTTCTCCATGGTGACACATCACAATGTTCACAAGATCACTGGTGGAGACCCTTAGCTCTTTACTGTATACTTTCACTCCACACATGCAGTGAGAAAAGCAGGTTTTTCTTTAACCCTATCTGTGCAAATATGACTCATGATATGTGTAAGAAACAGTAAGTAGAATATGAAGATAACATTTTTAAGCCCCTCTCCTGTATACCCAGGCTTTTAATTCTTACAATATGTGTACAACAGACAAGGCTGCCTCCCTAAAGTGCTCTGCTGACATGGTTGTCTTCTCAACCTTCTCACTCTTGTTCCTTGGCCAGACTGTCACTCAAAGGTCAAACTAGAGCACAGTCAGCAAGAGCTGAGGCAGGGGAGAAGTGGTAGCCAAGCTCCAATCAATGACTCCTCTAGAGATCTGCAAAGCAAAGTAACTAGAAATTCATAACATACTTTTAGCAAAACAATATTGCCTTAATATTGTGTTGCATCACATTCTAAGCTCAGGCTGGCTGTGTGACAAGGGCTGTTTCCTGTTCGAGTGCTGTTTTCCATTTATCTTTGTCTGATGTCAGGGATGTCTCTGCCTCTTGGCATCTGATGCATTCGCCTTTGTTCATACTTAACTTCATGTTTTTATAGCTAAAATTACTTACAGCATAGTCTAATAGGTTGGGGTATTCAATTCAATTTCTACTCTGGATTTGAAGGAAGGAGGCAAAACAAGAATTATCGAGTATGAGAGAGAGAGAGAGAGACCACTCTCGCTTCCCTGTGACCATGGGTACAACCCACAGACTCTTCTCACCTCTATATAACTTTGGGACTTTCAGTGGCCATAAGGGAGCTGGTCAATTTAGACATATCTCCATCATTTGGAATTAGAAATGAGAGAACTTTGGATACTCAGGCTGGATTCAGGGTAATGTAAATTCAAACCATGATATATATAGTATCTTTGGCTATTTCTCTCTGGACATACCCAGAATGTATCAGCTACATAGGAAACAGTGTACATCCATAAATACTTCCTTATACATTCCACAGAAGATTTCTCTAAGACACAACATACATACCAATCTTCCTGAAAACCCCAGAAATGCATTGCTTCCAAACATTTCAACAGTATTAACTTCCTTCAAATTATGGGTTAATAAAACTCTAAAGGGCACATTGATGCTCAGCTTGTGAAGCTGTGCATAATCTTCACAACGTCTGAGTATTTTTCTATGTCATTACCTGTTGCAAAATACAAGGTCATTATCAAGGCTTACTCTTTTTGAGGTGAAGATTCAACAGTTGTATGGCCAATGCTGTCCTCAGTGATATCAGACAAAGTCACTATGTGCAAATGGCACATAAATATATGGGAGCCATTCAACAGTTAATAAAAAATAAGGGGAAACTTCAGTTTTATGCATGCTGGTTCAGAATTTCCCATCCATCAATTTTCTTGTACTCTCCTTCTGAAGTAGTCAAATGGGTTACAACAAACTGAATATATCTTTTTTCTCACTCTATAAACAATAACAAATATTTTCCTCACTTTTCTTAACTTAATCAGAGAAATATTATTTAACACCCCCCCTGGACCATGTCCATATCCTGCTTCCATATTCTGTCCCTCGTATATTCTTTGCCTGAGGTATGACACCATTTCTAGTGCCTGAGGTATGACACCATTACTGGGCTCCATCAAAAGAGGGGTGGCCAGCAGGGACAGGGAGGTGATTGTCCCTCTCTACTCTGCCCTCCTGAGGCCCCATCTGCAGTACTGTGTCCAGATCTGGGGCCCCCAATACAAGAAAGATGTGGAACTGTTGGAGAGGGTTGAGAGGAGGGCCACAAGGATGATCAGAGGGCTGGAGCACCTGCCCTACAAAGAGAGGTTGAGGGAGCTGGGCTTGTTCAGCCTGGAGAAGAGAAGGTTGCGGGGGGACCTCATTGCAGCCTTCCAGTCCCTGAAGGGACCATACAAACAGGAGGGAAATCAACTTTTTAAAAGGGTAGACAATGGCAGGACAAGGGGGAATGGTTTAAAGCTGAAGGAGGAAAGGTTTAGATTGGATATTAGGGGGAAGTTTTTTACAGAAAGAGTGGTGAGGTGCTGGAACAGGCTGCCCAGAGAAGTAGTGGATGCCCCATCCCTTGTTCAAGGCCAGGTTGGATGGGGCCCTGGGCAACCTTGTGTAGATCCAGGCCTGAGGTTGGTGGCCCTGCCTGTGGCAGGGGGGTGGAGCTCTATGATCCTTGGGGTCCCTTCCAACCCTTGCCATTCTATGATTCTATGATTCTATGATTCTGGGACAACTCAATTGAAGGCATTCATTTAGCTGTAGCACATAAACTAGCAACAATTGGCCATCATCTATTACTACTGAAATACAGAATCAAAATTAGTATGCTGAAGCACATTGTAGACAGCTAACCTGAGCTGTACTTTTCTAGACAAATGTAGTTTTAGGTCTAATATATGTCAGTTTTTAGTTGATGCTTTTCAGTGACAGGAAAACAGCAAAACTCAACCTCCCAGCTGATGGGAAATGTCAGGACTCCCTTGTGTGAACTAACAGAACTTTGACCAATTTTTGTCAGCACCAAAGATTCTCCTAAATTCAGCTTTGCTTGTACTCTATGTGGTAAAATGAAGAGAATGGCAGAAAGAGCAATTAGTAGGACGCCTTGAAAATGCAACTTATTGTACCTGTTCCACACCACTAAAAAGATTATACTTTCTCTTGTCTGTCCATTTATCACGCATACTAACTTACAGTTTCTTACATTTGACATATCCAATATTATCTTACAAATTACACCTCCTTCAACATCTGAGTTTCCCACTCTATGTTCAAATATATATAGAACATGCGTTTTTCAAATGAATGAAAACCTGCTTTGATTTTTTTTACTATTTTCTTTCAGCTTCTTGCTGATGATATAAATAGCAGACAATATTCTCATCTGTTTAAAACACTCTATAGTCATCGCAAGGTTTTTCCATGTCGTGGCACCTTCTTTATTTAATATACATTATCCAATTTTATTTGAAGTACATCTTTAATGCCCTGAGCCTACAGTGCTTCCTGGCAGTTCCACTTGAATGGAAACAAAATTCAAGGACCAGCATTTTTTTAAAATGTATTTGTATTTCAAACTTTAGTCTTTGGTGTAACAATGAATACAGTGCTGGGCACAATGATTAGATCCTTAGGTATGCAGGCCTCAGTGTCATATGCACCAAGGTGAGGTGTGACTAAATTTATGTCTACTTTAAGAGCACTTTCCACCAACTTAGCACAAATATGATTCTGAGCCTTCTGCATTGGAATCCTGCATCCAAACTCACTGGACCAGCCACATGAAGAATCCCAATCAGACTTCCACAGTATTAACATTGCATAATGTTATTTGGAGTATATTGAAACTCGCTCTGCAGAGTTTAATTGCAGAGTAACTAAAATGGGGTGAAAATAACTCTGGATATATATTACGGCAGCAAAAAAGTGAGGAAAAGGCATGGAAATCTTGATAGTATCCAAGTTCAGCTGCTAAGAATAAGAAATTCCCTTTGCCAACAGTGGTCACAGGCAGAGTAAGGGAGAAGGAAGAGCTCTAAATGAGACTGCAATGTGTCCGATATCCTACTGAATGCTTCTGGTCCTCTGTGATTCCACCTACCGTATGGCTTCTGGTGAAACTACTGGCAAATTTTCCATCAATGTAATGAGCCTTATTTCTGTCCCATGAATAAATTCCCATTAAAGAATTGATTTTTCAGTTTTTAAATGTGACATCACCAAAGACTCAGTATTGCCAGCTACAGAGACCAAGATTCTCTTAATCTGCTCTTGGACAGACATCTGAAGACCATGGCTGCTGTAAAACACTTATCACAGTAGTTACAGAATAATCTCTTGGATTGAGAAGTGAGACCTCTGACAATTCCTTTTAAAACCAATATGCTTTCAATCTCACCTTATAAAAGGCTGACAGTATCTTCCATAATACCTGACTTCCAATGCTGGAAACTGATTAATGGCAACAGGAAAGGGACCATCCATACCTTGGAAGCAGGTCATAGCACAGGAAAACGTTATTTGTTGTTTCACTTTACTTAAAATATTTTCCAGTATAAGAAGCACTCCTAGAATTTTTCCAGATGAAGCCCAGAATTCTGCTAAATGTACAAAAGACTAGAACTCAGAAGTGTTCTCTACAGACACTGCAAAATATTTCTCAACAAGTCAGCCCTACATACTGAACTACTTGTGAATTATTAAAAATGTAAAAAATATTAAAAAACACAGACTGTTCATTACGTTTACAAGTCTCACAGGGCTGAAATGCAAATTACTCTCTATTACAAATATTTGGGTAATTGAAGACTTGCCCAAAGTGTTTGGAAAAAAAAAAGAAGAAAAAAAGAAAAAAGAAAAAAAGAAAAAACGCCTTTTTATGGGTTAAGGTAATAATGAGAAAACTGTTCTCCCAAAAATCTGTGTCTTATTGTTGGACTGAAAATAGTTTAATAGAGAAAATATGCATTGACAGAGCAGTATTTTACATAGAGAATTAAGCCCCATCAAAGTGGGCAATATCATTCCATCTACAAGGGAAGTGCCAAAGGAGACAGCCAAAATTTGCAACGGTGTGATAATACAGGCAGGGATGGATTTGTTGCTATTATGATTAAAGCATATAAACAGAAGAAGATTAGGAGGGGTGAGAGTGAAAAGAGAGGAAGAATAGTTTATTGGTTGGAAGAAGGGCAGGGAGAAGCTTATGTTGGAATGCAGTGTCACAGTTACACACCATAAAGCTTTCAGTTGCTCCCATTACATGAATGTCAGAATGCAGCTGCCACTTTCCAGGAGAAATTCTTTCCGTTTTCATTTTGGAAGTACAGGGTGGGATTTTTAAAAAAAAAATTATTTATTTTTCCCAGTGTAGTGCTCCCAGGAGATCACTGCATTGCATCTGCAGGTACCCTTAGGGTACACAGCCTGGTAAACGTGATTGAAGCTTGTAGATGTGATCTGGGACACTCACCACTTACGATGAACTAGTAATATGACCTTACAGTGGAACAAATGCCTCAGCAAAAATTAAGTATTAAGAATCAGATTTTCTGTTGTCTCGACCCATCTGCTTTCCCAGTCATCAATGTACAGCCATACTTGCCAATAAATCTTAATAACAATCCATTCAGCTTAAGGATAAGTGGTTGAACAAGGTGAATGAGAAACCAGCCATATAATTATAATCCCATTTTGCTGATGAAAAGGGAAGGCAGTGATTTTCCATCAATGCCTGAAGATCCTTGGATTTCTACTTTTACGTGCTCCACTTAAGACATCTGGAAGGGCTACATTTCACCAGCCACTGAAGTCAGCCCTCAAAAAGGTATCCAGCCAACCCAAGCCCATGGCCCTGCTTTAATGGGGGGATTCTCTATCTACTAAAGAAAGCTGAGCTGACACCTAATGTGGGATGGAGTTCCATCCATTACCATTTTAACCATTTTAAGTAGCTTATTTTATGATGGAGTCTGGACAAAGAAGAGCAGAACAAGTCCTGACTTGTGATATCAGTGAAGAACAGAAGGATGAGTGAGTCAGGAAGTATATACACTGAGAAGAAATGGAACCAAAGCCCAACTGTGTATTTTTGTCAAAGGAAGAAAAGAAACAAGGAATATTGAGGTTCAAGATAGAACTTATACCCCAAAGTCCTGTCAGGATGTCAGAAGAAGAGAAAAAGACAGAGAAAAAGACTGAAAAAGAAGAGAAAAAGACTGAGATCTCATTTTTCCATCATTACATTGACTTTCCCCAAACTGTAAATATTTTAAATAATAAGAGAAAAATAAAAATTAAAAAATCCTTCCTTCACGATACTACAGACTGCTTCCAGCCTTAATTACCATGACATATGGAATAGAGGGAGGAATCCATTAAAAAAGTAAAATTATCATGTCTAATTTATCATGCAAATAAAAGTGGGCATCGGGTAGGAAGGGTTTCAGTACAACTCAGAATGAGAATTTGAAGGATACCTTTCAGTTGCCAATGCCAGATATAAAAGGTCTGAACTCTGTCAGCTGCCATTAAAGGTCACAATTACAATTATATTTACTGAGATCTGGGCTTTATACCTTTCATTTCAGTAAAATGCACTTAGACTAGGCACAGTGTTGTTTTAAAACAGAGGAGCAGAAATTTAATGTTTTCGAGAGCAATTAGGGTTCAGTGAATTCTACTCCTTATACAGAATTATCCTTCTGTTTTGGAATTTGAAATAGAGTGGAATGTTCTCACAATTTTCCAGTGACTAGAAATGTTATAATAAAGTTACTAGAAACATATTTTCGTTAACATTAATTGAACTTTCTTACAGGACTCCAAAGGTAACAAGTTTATTAAATACATTTGTGGTTCCTGGACTTCCACTTAAATGTATACTTAACACTGAATTCCACTTGAAAGGGCAAACTCCAATGATTTTCTTTCCAAGATGTCCCAGTTAAGTAGACTTATATCCAAACAATAGGAATTAAGCATTTCAAATATTTATACAATGAAATAAATTGAAAAGGAAGTGGAATTCTATTACATTTAATTTTGAAGTTAACCTCAGTCATAAGAGCACAGAAGGTGATTCTTAAGATGAAATCTACGGCTTGATTTAGTTCTCTAAACATAGGTTTACAATCACTCAACACATCCTCAGGTATCTGAAATGATCCATTGTTGCATTGGCAAAATATCTTCTAAAATAATCAGTAATCAAAGAAATACTACAAGAAATTATTCACTATTAACCTGAACTTTTTCAACACTGCATTAGAAATGCCCCAAATACAGTGAATGTGCAATCTAAGCCCAGAGGTTTTATACTAGTTTAGAGTAAAGCTTGTATCTTTTCCCAATTCCTTTTGCTCCTGCGGTGAGCTCTTCCAACAGGACACACCGCTCTCAGAATAGATGCTAATGCAGAGGAATACGTTTTTCCACTCTAGCCTCCAAAGTAAGCATCCCTAGACTTCACTGTTATCCATGGGGAACTAACAAATTAACAATATGGCAGAGTAGTATTTTAAACTACAATGTCCACCCTAAGTAACCCATTCTAACTAGAAGATCCAAGCCAAGACCCTCCTCACTGCTTGGGCAACTGTATCACATACAATGAGAGGTGAGAGCTGAACAGTGCAATTTCTTTGGTGAGGGCTCAGGATTGCCAGCAAAACTACATTTTATTATAGAGCTTCTAGGAACAGGTTATTGGTTATGAAAGTTACAGCTGTGATAAAAGTTTAACTATGTTTGCAAAGTCTACATTCAAAACCTCCACAACAGGCCTTCCTTTTATCCCTTGCTCCTTCCGTGAAAATTCTTTACCTAATTGTTTACCTTAGAATCACAGAATAGATTAGAATGGTTGGGGTTAAAAGGGACCCTAAGGATCACAGAGTTCCAATCCCCTGGCACAGGCATGGCCACCAACCTCCAGGCCTGGATCTACACAAGGTTGCCCAGGGCCCCATCCAACCTGGCCTTGAACACCTCCAGGGATGGGGCATCCACCATCTCTCTGGGCAGCCTTGTTCCAGCACCTCACCACTCTCTCTTGCAAACAACTTCCCCCTAATATCTAATCTAAACCTTCCATCCTTTAGCTTTAATCCATTCCCCCTTGTCCTGCCATTGTCTACCCTTTTAAAAAGTTGATTCCCCTCCTGTTTACATGCTTATATCCTATCTAATATATTTATATTACTCAACTTCAAGTAAGCATGGAAACTGCTAATTTCTTGCTCTCTTATTGTCTGTAAAGGTTATTAATTGTAGCCAGAAAACCAAAATAAATCCAAGCTGTGTGCACTGTATATGATACTGAATCCTGATTGTGTGGTCCAACTCTCCAAAGAGACGAGTCACCGATTTTCAAGTGCTACTCACACACATCTGCACACAGAATTTCAAGGGATCACACCACCCAGCGTAGGAACTTCTTTGGGAAATCTGGCTTTCAAAAGGGTGTTGAGCTCTTCTGAAAACATATGCTATAAACCCTAATTGTTTTTGAAATTAACTTCTTGTTATATGTTTATGATTCCCTCATTTTTATAGAATCATTTCACTTAGTTATTACAACATGAATCCAAATTTTTGGAGATTCACAATAACAAGATTTTATGAACAAATCTGTAAAAAGCCACAGTACTTAATAAATCCTGTTATTCTGCCATTTACCATTTTATCCATCTTTTTATTTTTCCTCATTTCCTCTTCATTCTCATGTTTTACTTTGGATTCTTGATGAATGATCACGGATTCCGCTTTTCAGTTTATTTTTCTTTCTTTTCTGTTTGTACATTTGGCTACTTTAATGTCTTCTAACTTCCTAGAAAAAATAATTTTATAGGTTCATTTAAATTCTGACTACATACCTCTGAAAAGAAATTAGATGTTTCATTAGCAGATGTTTCATTAGTTTTTTAATTAGACAATGATATTAAAAAAATGCAAGAATCTTGAAATTAAAATTATTGTTCTTCTATTTTCCTACTTTGAATCATCTCAGGGCAAAACCTTGATTTTCACACTGTTTCTGAATGCAACGATTCAAGTTTTAGTGAACATTATGAACAAAATAGGATTTTCTTCAGAAAATCTTGGGAATCAGTTTTTCCTCAGCCCTTATCACAGAATTACGATCTAAATAAGATAATATTAGGGCAATGTTATTACTGACTCTGAATCCTCACTCATAAAAATGGAATGAGTGTTAAACGCAGAAGCTTGCATTCATATGCTTGGTAATTATGTTCTGATGGATATACTGCTGCTGATCTTGTTAAGCCTGTCTTTTAATAGCACCAGACATCAATTTTAATTAAATTTGCACTTGTGCTGCTAATTACCACTCTACTATTTACCAGTCCCAGCTGTTCTTCGACATCTCTGGGCTGCCATTTTTGCTGACTCAGAAAAGTACTGAATTATATGTAATCTAGTATTTCCCAGAAAGTTCTAGGACTGAGCAGGTGATATCTACTTGCTTCACCCACCTCCAAAACCACACAAGGTATGCTATGCATAGCCATGGCAGCACTATTCAGAAATGCATTATTTGTTTTCAAAATAGATAGAAAGGCAGTATTAAGAATTAATTACATTTCAAAAGTCCTTCCTAGGAGGCAGAACAGGGCTTTAATGCTTACTGTACCTTTTCGGTATCTCTTTCTGTTTTTAGAAGAGAAATTTAGGAATCAAATTATAAGAGAAAGTGACAGTGTACAGCCTTTAGTCTATATTGGATAGATACATTTAAAATGAGGTTTTTTCAATTTAATCTCTCTCTCTATTCTTAACACTGTCTTATTGAAAACTTTAAGCTTTTTGTTTTCTAAATTGAGTTTCTAGATTGACACTTTCTGTTCAGATACTGAACTGAGACAGGCAAATACACCACTCAGCTACTCCCTTTCAGGTGTTGACAATATGATGAACTACAGCTTCCATGTGGCTAACATGAGCTGAGCGGCAGTGTATTAACACAATATACGGAAACATGGTATAAAACACTAGTGAGGAGAATAAATAAAGCAATTTAAGTCAAGGTTAATTTAGCACCAAACAGCCAGGCATGAATTTCAGTCAAGGAGGCCAAAAAGCACCATAAACTTCACCCAAACCTTCCCTGGTAAACTCTAGTTTTTGAGTTAGAAGGTTAAGATCTCAACAGACATGAGGGAAAGATTTTTCAAGGGGTATAGTTCAACAGGCAATCCTGGCCAACATGAAACTTTGAAAATTTTAGATGTTCCTAATGTACAAAAAAATCCAGAATTTTATCATCTTATGTTGATAACTTGAGTCTCACTATTGTTTCTTGCTTTTTATTTCTACAGATACAAGCAAGAACAAGTCTGGATTGCAGACAGGGTAGATATATAAAGGAGACCCCTCTATAAATACTCACATCACCCTCCCTCCCCCCCCTCCCCACCCCTTTCCAGGGGGAAACAACTTTAAAGCATAAACCCTTTAATTTCATTTTAGAGGAAATTTGCTTGATAACTAGCAGGCAGTTACACGCATCTGATCACAACACATTTGGTCAACACAAGAGTCAAATGATGGCACCACGTTTAACAGACTACACGATGTGAAGTTAGAAGCTAATTTATATGCTTAAGACCAGAACACAGAAAACAGAAAACCTGACAGACACAAAGCAATACTGGTCAGGTATCTTCACACAATGACTGAAGCCAGTTCTCGAGTTGTTGATCACATTTCAGTTCCTGACAGGTTTAGTTATTTGCTGATAACTGACAGCTCATGTCACTTTGGCTTCAAGTTAATTTTCCATGATTAAAAAATTATATCCTTAATGTGGAGAAAGACACATCCCTGGTGAAAGCAAAAGACAAAACATTTTACTCATTTAATTTGTCCTTATGCATTGTACATCTGTATCACCTTCAATGGCTTCATTCTCATTGTGCTTTAAGTCTATTTTTTTTTTTAATACCCTTGAGATATTTCCCATTATTCTGTCCTCTATATTACGAGGTAGGGTGTTGGTGAATAGAAAAGTAATTTCAGGGAGAACTATGCAGCAGACAGCAACCTGGACAGTGCCTGTTCCCGTTCAGAAAGGCAGCATCCAGTTAAGGTTACACAAAACCCCACATGCCTGTTGATTCCTGTATTTTCTTACAGTTTACACTTTTTAAAGCTTTTTCTTTTTGGCGGGGAGAGGTAGAAAAGAATATAACTGGGAGTGTTAGGATTACAGTCTGTCATCAAGCCAGTGAAAATAATGGCTGCTAGTGGTCTCTTGGGTGAGCCCCATTCCAAAGCCAGCAGGCTTTCACGAATGGTGTTCTGAAGTTTTGTAGAGCTTCTAAAATTTGGGCTGGTGGCCTTTTATGAGTGTCTCAGTCCAAAGTCAGTATCTCTCTAACAAATCTTTGTTTGCCATGAACTCATCCACTGTTGCTCTTTCCTTTGAAGCCTCCCACCCTAAAGAGAGAAGGTTTTATGTTCGTCTTTGGTTTTCATATGAAGGTTGTTTTCATTTTATCCTTTAAAAAAATAAAAATATCTCGACAAATCTGTGTAGAAACTTCCTTGATGCTTCAAAGATACAGCATCTTATTTATTTCATTTGGCCAGGTTTAACAAATCATCTGCATTACTTCTTGCTTTTTCCAAATAAGAGAGCTGCATACTGTTTGCACATGCACCGAGTTTGCAGTGCTTGCTTTCCTGGCTATTCCATGAGATTTAATGATATTGCCTAAGGCATCGCTGAGAGAACATACTCATCAGAACTTTGTCATCCGTTGCAAGGTGGATTATGCAGGCTCTGCAATGTGCATAGCATTAACTAAAGGAAATTTTTGTGCAACTGCTAGCTCAGACCACCTGTGTTCCCTTGAACATGCTCCCAAAGATTTGCTATCTTGCTGATAGAGAACTGCCAAAACCAAAAATCTATTATAGAAATAAGTCCAATTCAGTGACCAACTTCAAACATCCATAAAGTTAAATTAACACACATGTCTCACTGAAGGCAGCTGAGCTGAAACTCATGATTCAACCCGTGCAAAACTGTTGGTCTTTCTTTTTCTCCTCCCTCAGCTCTTAAATGGGGATGAAGGTAGGTTCTATCAGCCCAACACTGTCTGCTTGGTTTTTTTATTATGTAGCTTGTTTATCCAGACAGATGGACTGAAAGAGAAGAAAAATACATCAGACTCAGTTTAGTTTTATATCATGGCCTAGAAATTCACAGCTCTTTTCACAAGATATGCATTTATTTGAAATGTGAACCAATCCCCTTGTGAGGTCTGCTAAGTATAGCCATCTATTCTTTTCCTGCATAATAATTTTGCAAATGTTGTCATTGGGTTTGTGTTACTGTAAGTAACCCATTTTAATTTTTATGGGGATTTTTTGCACTTTATCATTTAAACCTGCAAGTAACATGAAATTAATATAAAAATAGCAATTCTCCACTCTATTTCTCCAGGTCACAATCCCTACTGCAAGACACAAGCACATATCCATATTCCACCCATCAGTGCAATCTGCTAAGGAACTGGGAGCAAACAGTTCTCAGCAAGGACAAATGAAAACAAGGCTGCACAAACCAAGGATACTTATTCAGGCTTCTACTGAGTTGCTACCCTGCACCCTTCTCCTCTACATGAGAGGACACATTCTGTCTTGACAGAAATCTTCTGCTTTATGTAGTTTTATTGTACCCTTCAAAAGATGTGAGCTAAGCTTGCTTTTGTAAGGCAGCATACAAGTTTGTAAAAATGTAAGTGTTCACTAAGCATTATTTTAAACTTTATAATTGTCAGTGAGATCATCAGAAGTGAATTCACCCAGACAACAGCTATGTAAACTGACTTTTGTTTAAAGTACTGTGACATCTAGTTTAGGAACTCAACATTAAATTCAGATGTTATTATGTTAAATAAAGTTTCAAAAATGGAAGAAAAATTTATATTCCTGTTTATATAGGTGTGTTTATATTTTCATTTTCTTTCTACTTCCAAAGTGCACTAGAGCTTTTGAGGACGTCAGATCCCACTAAATTAGTGTTTTTGGAAGATGTTTTCTGCAATCCTGACACCCGCCTTGGATCACACATACAGGTTCTAATCTCAGCAAAAGACAAACTGAGCAAATGTCATTGCCTTCGTAATCTTTCCCTCATCCAACCATGCTGCTAAAAGGATCTTAGAGGTCAGACATGCTGAGCAGTTCCTTTACTATTAAAAAAAATATCTCCCTCTTTTAATCTCACTGTCTCATCGTCTGGGTGGATTTCCAGGAATTCTATAGTTTTCTTGTAGAAATACCTGTATTTAAAATTATGGTGACTCTTCTCTTTGCTAATATTATGAAAGCACTTCCCAAATTCACAGTCAAGCTTTCAACACAACTGAAACTAAATTATTAATGTAAACAGTCACCACACTGAATTTTGTATCACAACAAATCACTTAGCAGAGGAATTCTCTCTTATGGCTTGCCCTACTTCCACTAAATTAGGGGGAGATTTCCAAGTAGTTCAACAGAGAGGAACTAAGTGTTAACCAGAGACAAAAGAAACAATTTTTCTCAAGGCAGAAATGCTTGAGAGAACCTAAAATTTGTCCAAGTGAGATTTTTTTAAACCACTACAAAACAATTCACATACCTCCTTCCCTCTTCCCCATAAATAACTAATTTCATCACCCCAAAAGATGTGAAAAACAAGTCATTTAGCAGGTGGGATCTCTTCACTTCGGTGGCCAATTATGTATTTGCCAATACTGGCAAAATAAAATTCAACCCTTGTGCAATTCAGCTCTTGAGTGAACCAAGAGCTTAAAAAACCAACAACACCCTCCCCCCCATAAAAAACCCCAAACAACCAGTTACTTGGAGCTTCTGTCTTTGGGAAACCATATTTCAAAAAGATTACCTTTGCCAGTAAATTTTGGAAAAGTTTTGATAACTTTCAGAACTGATGCTGACTAAAAGACTTGGTAAAGTTGAAGAGTGAGTAAAGAATATCTAAACATGGTAGTATTTCTGAAAGCTGAGTGTGAATACTGTCTGGATTCCAGAATGAATCTAGAATATACTCAAACCGATTAGCTTACTATATTTTGAAAATAAATTAAGCTGTATCAGAGAAAGACATCTGTTTTAGAATCAGTATATTTTTACATGATTTATTCAGGAATAGTGAATTTGCTTTACATTCCGTGTTACAGAGAGAGGGAGGCCATGAGGATCATTTCTGATAAGTAGTCTGTGTATTTCCTTTCTTCTGTAAGTGAATAATTATTTATTGCATTTTATATAGTATACAAAGGCACTGCAATGCAAATGATCTTTTCTTATTGCCAGTTCAGCTTCTTTTAAGCCAAACACACACTGAAAAAAAGAAATCCCTGGCCAAGAGATGGCAAAGAGAAGAGTGTACTGAAATTTCGTACCCCAATCAATGTCTTTGTGAGAAGGGCCATGTGCTGAGATGTCTTTGCCTACTAAGATGTGTTGCAAGGGGTTGCAGGTAATCAGGATGAAGCAGATGTCTGGGGAAAAGGGAAAAAAAGCAAAGAGAACCATGACATCTGCCATTCTGTTGTGTACCTGTAGGCCATCAGCGTTTCTAGGCAAGCTGTTCACAACAGATGGAACGTGGCCTTTTGGTTCAGGCATGAAACCACAAAATAGGACTATGTATGTCATGCTACAGGTGCAATTTAGAGGGAATCACCAAGGGTAATAAAAGACCCTTTTACTAAAAATGCCATGAGAGGAACCTTGGAATGATGGAAGACTAATCCATTATTAACTAAATTTATAAAAGGAATTATAAAATACAGCTCTTTTTCTAACATCAGAAGTAACAGCAATATTGAATGAATGATGAAAGCTCCTTCAGACTTTTAACGAGGTATTTTGAAAGTTTAAAAAAAGAAGAAAGAAATAAAGGTGCCATCCACATATAAGGGAATAATATAAAATGCCCACATACAAAAAGCTCCAACAAAATGTTTCCTATAGAGGTCATTCAATCCCCATGATCCCTAATAATACTAATAATGGGTGAAACATTTCTATATCCCAATTAGAAACTGGCTAAACAGACAGAAAACCAACAGCAGGGATATATTGCCAATTTCAGTAGTTCAAAAGGTTAACAAAAAATGCATGGTACCTCCTGGTAGGCATGTTTAATTTATAAAAGGGAATGAATAGCACCAACGTTTTATTCATCATATAGTAATTTAGGACAGTCAGCAATAAAGAAATGTCTGCTGAACTCAAGTAATCTTGGTTAGTGGACAGCCTCCCTATGGCTGAAACCCAGCACTGATTTCTGAAGAATAAGACAAATTGCAGGACCCTTCTAAGCCATGCACATTACCAGATCCTGAACAAGTTGTAGCTCCTGAAGTGAAAGACCTGAATGCAATTTGTGTACAAACAAAAGAAAAAAACCACGAAAATATGTTTACATTACTGTATAAATTTCAATCATTAAATGTAAACTGTTATTTTGTTACACTCATCAGATTTCTCAAAAAAAAAAAAAAAAAAAGAGTACAGAATAACAGATTTCTGCTTGGAAGAGAACAGAGTGAAGGAAAGACAAGGCAGACGCACACAAATGCTGTCACAACGTTTCCAAGGTATGAACTTGTTCCATACACAACTATTCTAACTTAGGTTTTGTTAGGTATTACTTATAAAATAAACCATGTTCTCCAGTCCTAGCAATACACAATATTCTTTGGCACCACTAAGACACGGTAGCAATGTCTGGTTTTAAATTAAGTATTACATAAATTTTATTTGCTCAAAATGACACATACTCAGAGGACACATACTCTTCCTTCTCAGTTACAGATGGCAGGAAGAACAATGCCTACATTCTATGATGGTTTCATTCATTAATAAGTATTAATTTATTACCACAAAGGTACTGGCATTTCATTGCAAATGAAAGACTAATTCTGTAACAGACTGAATTTCATTAGCAAGTACATGTGTCAATCTTTTGGTTAAATTAATGATCAGACTGAGCATTTTAGGAAAGACTCAGTAGCGTCACCAACAAAGTACTAGGAAATCCTCCAAGTGAGGATTTGTATTTCAGAAGAGAATGCCTGGAGGATGTACCATATTTATGAGTTAGGTTCAAGCTCCAACAGCAGAGAAAATGATTTTGTCACCCAGCTTCATTTTTAGTTCTGCTGAATGAAGAACGAAGAAGGTTATGAGGTATAGACCAAATATCAAGTAAGCCATGCACTATTGCATTTTCCTGTCACCACAGAGTGAAGCTGATTAATATTTTTGCTTCTCAGTATCAAAGTTTCAGAGCAGTCTGACACACTGTATGCTCCACTTCCCACGAAGAGGTGGCCTGGATCCACATGGCTGCGTGAATTTCCTGCTGCCTAAACCCAGGATGTCTGCACCTCAACTAGCTATTGGGAATGGTCCTGGGCTTCTGCCAAGCCTAGAACCATGCCAGGGGGTTCCTGGGAGCTGCTGGCTGCTTTGAGCCAAATGGTCTCTTATGGACTAGTCCAAAACCATCACTGCATAGCTGGCCCAGTACTCAAATCCATGCAGTAGCCCCTCTTAGTTACAAGTACGGATGTAACCTGCGAGGCCCTTCTCTATTAATTAGGCTTAGCTGAAGGCATCAAGCTAAAATTAAGTTTGTGTAAAGGAGTCTTCTGAAGAAACCATTAACAGAAGCCTCACTGAGAGACCACAGGAAAATAGGGATGTAGTCCAAAACTGCATGTATCCTGGGGTAAACTGGCAATATAAGAAAGCATTACTCCATGGAAGTTTAAGGACAAACCCCCACAGTACCCCATTAACCTCCAGAGCACACGGGCCCAAGAAATGAGCAGCATTCAAAACCGACAGCTGAAGAGCAATCAAGAAGGAGAGACAAAGAGGTAGTCCTTCCTCCGTTATGTGCATGCCAGTTTAAGTGCATCAGGTGCCCTCAGTGATGTCTGAGAGAGGGACAATCGTCTCTATGTTTGGTAAGATCATGAAAGTTTTTGAGATTGGGTAAAAAAAAAAATCTGCTAAAGATACACTCCAAATATAAACAATTACTGAATTTTTTGAAGAATAAATACAACACGTTAACCTCTAGCTCAGAAGAATGAACTGTAAGCAATCAAAGGCTCTAAAAGCAGAGAATTTAAGACCAAAATCCAAACTCATTTAATAAAGGAGTATCACATAAGAACTACACAAAAATAAAATCAAATTATCTAGCTACTAGAATACACATATGTGCTCAAAATCTTGTGGGAATCAGATATTCCAGTAAAAATAAAGGGAGAGATGGAAACACAAGTTTCTTATTATCACACTTCATATGTTATAAAAGCTAACAGTTAACTTATTTTTGGCAAAGGGACAAAGGTTGCACAACACTCTGGCTTACACAAATATTTTCTATTGTTAAATGCATCTTAAATGTAGCTTGTGATATATTAACTTCAGGCACACAGCGCACCGTGCGGACTAAGAATGTCCCATAGATACCTACATTTGAAAACACTGATGAATAGCATGTTGCCAGCAACCAGGGGGAAGGTGTAAAAGAATTATTCAACAATTCACAGTTTAATGGAAACCAGAAAAAATCATTCGCGTACT
Source organism: Laterallus jamaicensis coturniculus (assembly GCA_022605575.1). Taxonomy (NCBI): domain Eukaryota; kingdom Metazoa; phylum Chordata; class Aves; order Gruiformes; family Rallidae; genus Laterallus; species Laterallus jamaicensis. The sequence continues at coordinate 1,009,186 of JAKCOX010000050.1, forward strand.
AATGACTGTACAGATGCTGAGCAAAGAGAAGTTGATATTTTTGGACAAATCACTGCATATGATATTTTCTAGAACACTCCCTCTTGAAAAGATAAAACAGTAACAAAAGTTCTCTCGACAAAAATGCCCTTGTTTATAACCACAAAGTGAAATATGCCTGTGGATGTGTATCAGGTTAACCTCATGCTTCACACTTTTACTTGCTATTTCCTTTAAAGGAAAAAAAAAAAGAGTTAAGACGTGCAGTGGAAATGGTTGTGAGAAGTGGAAGAACCTACTCAGGCATATATTAAGGACAGACTTTATGCTGACACTGCACTTCCTTCCACTGAAGATTTTATAATGTAAAGGAAGTGGCAATGATTTACCAAGAGTGAATGTTTAATAATAAAAATTCAGTATTCTTCATTCATCACCTGCTAGCAGAGTGAGTTATGACTAAGCGCTAACAGTTTGCCATTTCCAGAGTTGCAAGGATGGAGTCCTGCCTCGGCGTTCTTACTGCCTCACAGTGATGAAGAAAAATGTTCAGACACGCAAGAGCATGCAGTGACACCTGTCACTCTCATAAACCAAGCTGCAGAAGGAATAGTATACACATACGTATTAAATTTTAAAAACAATGTTTTTCATAGTAATACTCATCACAATTTATATTACCATTCTTTTCCATACATTTTCCCATGAATAGTCAGCAATCTGCTTGCCTTGAGATAAGAAGCTGCTATTCAAATAACAACCAGTCTTAATTTTTGGTGCAGTAATGGCCAAATATCTAGCAATCTGTTTATAAATTATTTAAAGATAGGAAGACAAGAAGAAAGTCTTAAATATATTGGGACTATATATATTACCCATACTTAATATTACAAGGGCATTTAAAGGTCTAAATTCAGAGTAAGATCTTTATTTCACATCAAACCACTTTATTATATGTTATTAGAATTAGTCATTAATGCTTTTTTTTTTAATTAGGATTGAAAGTTTGTATATAGCAGAATATGATTTCCACAGGAAAGACAGGACACTACCCATGGCCTAAGCACTGGCTTTGCCAGCAATGTAAATCCCATTCTATAACATTAATGTACCTGAAGTTCTGATGCTCGTTTCATCATCTCCAGTGTGATGTAGCAGCCAATAGAATGAGCAATCAGTACCAGCTTTATATCTTTTGAGACATTCTTTTTGAGGAAGTTCAGCTTATGCTCTACTTGTCCGTTAAGTCCAAAAACATCTTCTAGCTCCTTAATATCTGTGTCTGAAACATAGAAGAAAAGAAATCCTTTGTTTTAATGATGGAAATTTCAAGTATCTCAGTTTTTTTCCCCGCTTCTTTGGAAAAATAAACAAACTTATTAATAAAAAAATAAACTAACCCCATACTTTAAAATGTAATTTTAGGTTACCATCACTGGTGAATATAGACTGATGAATCATGTACAAGCCTTATGTGTAGCTGGGGAGCCATAGAAGGATACAGAAACACATGGAGCTTCATCAACACATGGAGCACATCATCTAGCATTCATTGTGTTCCACTTCATTCAGAATGAGCCCAAACTCAAGGCATTGGATCAGCCTGAATCAATCCAACATTGAGAAGCCAGGACCTATAATAGCAATACTGCCCGAGAACAAGATTTCCTTCACACAAGGCATGATATATGCTATCATGCACTAGGAACTTTCAGATACCCAAAATCTTGTGTCTTAAAGATGCAAAGAGAAGTCCCATGAAATTAGGAAGCATATGAAAATTTTATGTCTCAACATGGATTAGCACTTATATAAACTATCCCTATATAGTCAGGCTCTTATAATTGTCAATCCAGTGAGGAAGATCAAGTTAGAGCTTCATGGATCTAGGTTATGGTGCAATGTAATTCATGTTTTGCCAGGGACCTCTTGGAGGAGGTTAGGCAGTCATGTAGGATGAGATGTCATTTCTCACTTTCTGGCCAGTCAACAAGATATGGATGATCTGGTGCCTGTAACAATTTGCAGCAATTCGGGCATTTTTAACTCTTGCTCATAAGGTGGGTGATATGGCTTTCAGGTTCCCCAGTGTAAGGGGGTTCATAGCTCTTTCATCTGCTAGAAAAGTTCTCTATCCACTAAACTAAAAGCTATATTAAGGACACACCACTCCAATTTAAGCTGGACTACTTGATGGAAAAGACTGCAAGAAGAAATAATGAAAAAAGGAATGGAAGAGGCAGAAAGCATGAAGGAATAAACACTATAGCTTATCTGAAAGCTATGTACTGGTACTAATATCACCTAATCCCTTAAATCCATGCCATTATCTCAGGTCATATTCCATATTTCATATTCCAGTTTAAACACCTACTCCTTTAACAGTCCTTACATGTTGACCTGCAGTGCAGCTTCAGTTTGAAATCAACTGCATCTCCTTGCAGCAAGGTTCAGACCTATGATGGGGAGTGGCTCATTACCACAAGGTGGTCCTCAGACAGCATATAGATTCCTGGCAAAAGCCACCCACCTCTAACAACTCCTGTACGAATAACAACCTTCTGAAGCAAAGTAACTGCTAAAGAACAAGTTGTAATGCTTTTTTCCAGAGCTTAAACTATTACCACAGAGAGGTCACAACAAAGAAGTTCTTCACCTGAACTGGTATCTCTGCTATAACTACTAATGATCATATCCCAGCATAATTTATAGTACTCACTCTAAATGAAGAAGGGGTTTACTAAAACACACTCCAGGAATGCAAAGTTAGATGAGAAGTAGTATTTTGCCTGCATACAAGTAATGGAAAACAAAGAATTTACTCTGTTTTCCGACACCCTAAATAAAAACCTAAGGCCAAAACATTGTTTTTAAAACATGGTTTCTCTTTTTAGCAAAAACTGTTTTTCATACTTTTTACTTATTTACACAGCAGCTTAACCACAAGCAGGAGTGGGCTGTCTACATCACAAGTCTAATTAAGGAGATATATGTATATAAAAATGCACATAAAACACAGAATAGTAGGAGTATGACAGCCCACTGGATACAGCAGCAAGTGAAAGAGGACGTTATGTTGAATATATGTAAAGTGCTGTGTGTTGGGTTGGGCAGATCAATTTTCCCTTGTAAACATTTGCTATAATTTCCATAGCATTTTTCTCAGGCCCTGCCATGTTCAGTGATTTATCAGCACATCTTTTAGTGTTTGACATTCTATTCATAGTTTTAATTCTTGAAAAGAATTTTTAAAGATTTTACAAGAAATTAAATTTATTTTTAAATTGAGAGTAAGAGTAAAGGAAGTCTATAAATCTTCTGGAGAACCTCTCATGGTTCACAAGAAAACAAACCATAACATTTTATTTCTATTGTCCATACAATCTCATGATTTTTAACTAATTCCATTATCAATCTAGCTTATAGGAAATCAGACTTGCCCAGGTTAACGGCTGCTTTTCACTACATGAATTCAATATCTGCTCCAAGAGATGCTGAAAATTGCTGCAGCACAATTGTTAAATACAGCAAATATAGCCCAGCCCAGTCTCAACATTTTCCAAGTTAAGTTAGATAACTATGTTAACAAATGCAGGTAATTAATTATTTCAGTTACTTAAGACATTAGATCCCTAAATTAATATTTAGCTACCTAATAAATAGTAGTGTAGACTCAGGGCAGCAGTTACAGCCTGTACTGATTTCTGCAGAGGTGTTCCTATTCGGAACCAGTTTAATTTCCAAAGCAAGCACCCTGAGGAAGGATATGAATCATATAGGCGGGAATTAAGAGTAGAGTAAAAATAAGTGTTTTTTCTCCTCACATTTGCCCAGACTCGAGTTTAGGTCTTTACCATACTCAACAGAAGCCTGTCCACTGGTGTTTCCCTAAGTGAGCTGGGAAGACCAGATGTTGCAGAAGCGATTTTTAATCAGATAGGCTATAGTTATGACTGATGATGATCACAGAGACTGTTTCTACTGTACTTGGCCAAAGTATCCTCTGCACAGCCCTGCTCAGAGCGAGGATGCTCAGATTCCCACATCTCCTGGCACACACACAATCTCTCTTAGACTGAAAGCGAGCCCTGACAACCAATGCTGACCCCAGAGAATTGTTTCAGCTGATATAATACATCTTTTCCTCTTCTGAAATACTGGTTTGTTGCCAAATCAAATCACATTGACACTACTGCTAGAGAAGTCAGACTGGAGGATGAGAGTGTGGTCTGGGTTGTGGCATTCTAGAGGCAAAACTCTCCTCATCGCAAACTCACCCTGTGCTCTTGTCAGGTATAACTTCAACATCACATAACCCTATATTGAAATACACATCCTATACTACTTCTGGACAAACATATAATTGCTCATGCCTTGTGTCAGTTCATGTGTCTCCAACACAAATGCTACAGAGTACTAATAGTCCAAAATATGTGAGAGCTGGGCTGTGTCACAGGTTTGGAAGATCTATTTGTTTATTTTGCAAAATAAAATTGCCCAGGGATTATCCAAAGCCAACATGAATTTCTTGGGTGGATAAGCTTAAATGGGTTCTTTATGTAAGCAAATAGACTTGCACAAACACACTGGCAGTCAGCACACCGATGGCTCTACATCAGAGAAGGGACCAGAGTTACTTCACCTCAGGTGTGGAATAAATGGCAAGGCTGAAGGAGAGCTCACTTGAGCCATTTTCAGATAGTAGAAATTATACGATTTGTACCTTATGCTGCAAACACTCTATCTGGGCCAAGCCATGTGATTTTAAAACTTTATTTAGCTGAAGTGTATTAAAAGAAATACTGTATTTCTTTATTTTCTTTGGCAAAGCATTAATCTTCTGATGTGCCGTCGGAAAAACAAACGCACAATCACTTTAATGAGTCTCTTTTTCTGACCTCTGCTAAACCCACAGTCAGAAAACAATGATAGATTAAAATAAAGTGTTTGCTCTGCGATTAGTTGACAAGTTAATCTTGCTAGGAAAGAGAACTTTGGTTTTCAGGGAAATAACAGAGAATTGTGTGTGTTTGTTCTTCTGCTGTGTATGCACGGGAAATTCTTAGGCAGAAAAAAGAAGCATATCAGTGATACAAGCAGGCTTTAGGCAGATTCATAAAATTTATCCTTTCATTAAAAAGTCTCCAAGAATCATATGACTCTTTTTTACTGAATGATTCAAAAAGATACTGTAGGCCACTTTTTCCAACACTGCCCTCAAGTCTCAGCACATAATCCCTGCGTGCCTTCGCACTTCCCTAATTTCACAGGGGAATCCATGTGCATCCAAACTTCCAGCTACCCCTGGTGACAACAGGTGACTGAACATTTGAGCTGAGTACATATGGACACTTGCCTATTTGTCATGGAGAGACTGCAACATCTGTCCCAAGATCTGCTCATGCACAAGGCCTCCAAATTACTCATGAGCAAGTTAAGAACAGTATGAACTGGTGACTTGTCATCACGTGCCATGAAGGAAAGGGAGGCAAAACCCACCGCCCTACCTGCACTGCATCTTCTTCCCTGGGTCATTTACTCTAGGGTTTCTAAGGTAGCTAAGGACAAACTCTAATGAATCTGTCATGTGAATTCTTCTGGTCAGGAATTTTCAAAACCAGGCCTTTTACACAATAAGGACAAGTAAGGATCTGGAGACTGAACCCTGGAAAAAGATGCACCTTGAGATGCTGTACATTTCAGCTGCATGACACATCTTAATTCTAAAAGTCAGGAGAAAAAACAAGTTTAAACATGAAAATGGAGTAACATCACAAGAAAGTATCAAGAAGAAGAAAAGCAAGAAGATACTGAATGGTCAGTGATGACATCAAAGCACATTAAAAGGGAAGGCACAAAGCGTCAAGTATGGCCAACCAAGTTGTTCAAGAAAGCTAGCACAGGGTTAAATCCACTGTACTTCCACCAAATACCATAAGGGCAACCAACATATAGGACCAAGTGTTTTACTTTATGGCCCGCCTCCTTTTCCTACTACAAATACATACAAACACTGGTGGGAGCAGCAGCAGTTGTGCCTGAGTGAGTAGCTACTGGTTAGATCGAGCAACCCATAGAAAGCTTTATCTTTGCTTTCATGCACTGACAGACAGGAAGCAACCCCACAACAAAATTACTTAGAAGTAAGTTAAACTGGTGTGTGTAGTCAGACGCTTGATTCTGGAAATTAAATAAGCTATTTGATTTTTTCCTATAGCAAAACACAGTAATTCCTTACCATTGAATAATGCCATCTGAAAATATTTAAACAGAACTGTAAGCTTAAAAACTAAGCTTTCGGGTCTGTGGGTCTAGTATGGCCAAATGTGTTAGAAAATGCATCCCCTAAAGATATATTGCTTAGAGCCCAACTGCTTCCCTCAGTCTTTCATTTGATTACTGAACCCTGGATAATTTGTATCGGCAAGTGATAAAATGTCAATGAAATGGGATGGAAACCGTGAAAGAATGTTCAATAAATAGTGAAGAACTCCTCCTGACACCGGGAACTAGGTCTTAAAGCACTGTGTTTTAGATTAACCCTTAGACCTTAATCTGGCCCTAGTACCCTCAGGAACTGTCCATGCGACTTTTAAGATAAACACACCACTCATTAGTGTTATTGGAGTAATTACTTTTTTGTAAAGGTATCCTCCACAAATAAATTACCATTTACTCAAGACACTGAAGTGGTCATATACATTATTTTCTTTATGAAAAAAATAATGAGACCTTAATTTACAAATTGAACTACTGATTTCCTTTGCTAGCTACATACCTATTGCTGGGACACTTGTTTAACACCTAAACTGTTTTTCAAAGGAAGCTGTATTAGAATTAAATTAGTACAAGCATAGTATGACAGAATGAACTAATAAACATGACAAATACTAACCCCCAATTTTTTATTAAAAGCATTCAGGAACACACTGAACTTACTAAATTAAGATATTCATAAGAGAATTCTTATTTTGCATCCCAGGTCTCACTTCCCACTAACTTATGAACTATTACCAGGGTATGATGACATAACAGTACAAACTTCTAAGTAGCATTTCGCTGGTTGTCTCAAATTTTGGGAAGGCTAACACCATTAAAGAGTGTCTCATCATGCAGATCTACACCAATTTATGTGTCTGGAATCACTTTAACATACTTACAGCAAATCTAATATGGGTGTTTCACATAGAATCACAGACCGGTTTGGGTTGGAAGGGACCTCAATGCCCATCTGGTCCCAACCCCTGAGGCAGTGACACCTCCACTAGCCCAAAGCCCCATCCAACCTGGCCTTGAATCCTGCCAGGGATCCATGGGCAACTACAGCTTCTCTGGACAGCCTGTGCCAGGGCCTCACCACCCTCACATGGAAGAATTTATTCCTTACATCTAATCTAAATCTGCCCTCTTTCAGCTAACATGGATGATTTTTTTTTCCTTTATTTGAATAACTGCATTTTAAAGTCAGTAAGCTGAATAACTACAGAAAGTATAAGGATTTTCAATACCATATTATCAAAAACAGTAAAGCAAAATAAAAAAACACAACTTGGCAGAGCAGAGGTTAGAAAACCATCACTAACTATATAGGAGTAGATTTAAATTTACATTGTTAAGTGACCTAAAGAAGCAAAAGTCCAGAGGTCTGAGCCTATGGGAAGCTGATAGTTCATGCTATGTTTATTATTTTTGGGACATGCTAAAACCAAGTGAAAGGCTCTGTGAATTCTCTTCTTCATTTGCCCACACAAACACAACTGGAAGGACTTCCTTGCTGAGGCTGAGTGCTATGGAAGGTGTACCTTGATACAGGAACATGCATCTTCAGTCTTGTACTTTTTAACTACTAGGCTACACTTTCAATGGCAGCACATTACTTGGACTATTAAGGACTGTAGATCTAATTATTTTGAAGATAAAGACCTGTAACACCATGCTCATGCAGTTGAGCTCATCATTCCAACACACCAGGTATGCAAAGCAACATATCATTTTACTTTCCAGAATATCCTCTATGAGACAAGTAACTACAGAGGACAAGAAATAACTGTATGCCCTGACTTTACCAGAAAGTAAGCTTTTACCCAGGTTTTACCCATTTTTTTTCCCATCTTATGTCTAGGTGTGCATGTCTATAGTTGCAAAATAGTTTCAGTACTGGAAGCCCTTCAAAATATTCCAGCAATTCTCTCCTCTTCCAGTAATTCCCAAATGAATCAGCTATACCACAGCTTTTTAAGAAAGAATAACTGAATATAGCCTGAGATAGTTTGGACTACATACAAGCAAACAGGTACCAAACAAAACCAGTAACATCAGCATAGCGGGAACCCCTGCACATGTTATTCTTCCTGAGGTGTTGAGGTCTCTGGGCATTACAGAGTAACTACAGCAAAGACAGGCTACCACAGCAGTTGTCAACATAACTGGGCTCAGCATTCCCAGGTGAAGTATACCTCTCCGGCATCACAGGAGAGATTAAGATAAACAGAAGGACAAGGAACAAAACAGTAAAGTAGCCCTGCACTGACAGAGACTTAATAAATAATGAGAGGAAGCAAAGCTTGCATACTCTACAACTACCTGAAAGGAGGTTTTAGTGAGTGTCGGTCTTTTCTCCCAAGTAACAAATGATGGCACAAGAAAAAAACAGCCTCAAGTAGCAGCAAGGGAAGTTTAGATTGGGTATTAGGAAAAAGTTCTTTACTGAAAGGGTTGTCAAGCACTGAAACAGAATGCCCAGGGAAGTGGTTGAGTCACCATCCCTGGAGATATTTAAAAGACCTGTAGACAAGGTGCTTAGTGACATGGTTTAGTGGTTGGACTTGGCAGTGCTAGGTTAATGGTTGGACTTGATGATCTTAAAGGCTTTTCCAACCAAAACTTTCTGCAGTGCTCAATGTTTCTACTGAATCCAAGCTAAACCGTTTAATTTGCTAGGCCAGTCCTGATTTCTGAAAAACCAACTCCAATTTTTTTTTTAGAACTGAGATATAGACCAAGATGGAACTGTTCATATAAGTAAAACTCTTCAGAATAATGCTAAAATGACAGTATTTCTATCTTTACAGTAACAGTAAAATATGACTGGTACATTTCCAACTTTATTAGCAATTATAATGGTATTAGGATGGTCTTTTTTCTCTACTCTTGTGTGTATTTATTTAGTAGACATTTATCTAGACTATTTTAATAGAAGTATAAAGGGAAGTGTAGGTTTCTATCTTCATTTTTCCAGGGAAAGTTAAATTTCATATCTAGAATAACTACCTGCAGCAAACATATCCAAACTATTGAACAATACTGTCTGGCATCTTTATACTTTAAGGAGTAAACGACCCATGTAGGCAAACATAATTTTTTCCCATCTTTCTTCCAAATCCTTCAAAATTGATGGATTAGAAGAAATTTTCAAGATTATTATCTTAGATTCCCTAGTGCTGTAAGCCAGAGTCACACTGCTGACTGCAATGACCTATGTCAGTTTATTCCAGGAGAAAATGTGACCTTGGGACACCAGCGCTGTGGGCAGTAGTATAAACCTTACACAAAACATTTCGTGATGCAGTTCTACCTCCCAGCACTCAATCACTGCTTCTAATGACTACCTGTCTTGCCAAGGCTTCTAGGTGTCTGATTTGGCTCTTCTTTGCACAAGGACTGCAAGCTGATAGCTAAGGGAACCAGCTGTGGCTCAGCTACTCCCAGCACTGATCCCCACAGGACGTCAAAGTGATCTGCGGATGGCTGGCATGGCATGGAGGGAATCCAGCAGCCAGAAGAATCCAGCTTTCTGGTCTGACACTCTGCACTGCGTTCCACTTTCTGCCATTACTGGGAAAGACCAGGATTTTGATTAAGGAACACTCCATGCACTGTTTTTCACTGCTTTGCACAGGTAAGGCAAAAGAGAATTGGACAAAACAGCGCATGTAAAAACCTGAACGTATTAACATCAGTGGCAAAACTGAGGAAATAGAATTTCCCCTCACACTTTTGTTAAATATAGGAGGTTTCTTCATCAATCACTGATGCTTTAAATAACTGCCTGCGAGTATTGTATAGTGCAAAGTTTGGGGATGAAACCTATTTTTGTCAAATTGACCACTTTAAATTATGATTTATATCTTCTCTTCTCCAGTGTTCTGTTACACTATTTAAAAATTAATCAGCAGATTTATTCCCTATTACCAAGATAGCAGTTTCCTCTTCAGCCTTCCTGGAGAAGGCTCGGTAGGTTTCATTCTCAGTCACCTAGCTGAACTGCCTAGCACAGCGAGCGTGGCAATGTGCCAAAGATACTCTGATGGCTCTATTTTTCTTGGAGCTTTACCTCATAGCTGAAATAGAGACTGTGGTGCCATCGCTACGAAACTGCTTCGTTATTATATCATTAGCTATATATCATTATATTTCTTAGAAGGGATTTTCTGGGTCTTTGTTTTGCGCAGGTGAGATGTGTTACATAGAAAGCAAAGTAATTAATCTGTGACTTGAGGGTCACAACCAGCAAAGGCTGAGTTTCTCGTTCATTTACACTAGCTGACATGGAAGCCACAGCTCATTACAAACTCTGAAACTGTCTGCAGCTTTACAGTATCACTTTTGTATAAAAAGACAGCAAATTAATTTGACCTACGCTCTACACAAAGACAGATCCGAATACGATCATGTCAATAATAAGAGTATTCAGAAATACTGAAATTGGCTCTTCATGATTAATTGCAGGGTAAAACTTCTCCCTCCAAATCATGTAAGCACCAGTACAGAAGTCAGGGGAGTCTCTGATAGCAAACACTCAGTGGTAGTATGCTAGAAACCACTGATCTGTTTCGAAAAAAATGGCACTATCATGGCAATCCCTGAGAATTTTAGTAGTCTGCTACAGTATTTAACCCAGCAAGGACTCATTTGGCCACTAAGTAGTCACCTGGCAACACCAGTAGTTTGATAGATGAAGTAAGTTATGCTATTTTAATAAATGCATTAAATGCACAAAACATAAAATTCTAACTGTATAAAGAGTATTTCTAGCTTAAAGAAAATGGATAGTCCCATATAAAATCAAAACTAGGATAAAAGAAAAACTCCTTCACCCAGCAAGCAGCAGTGAGACCGCTTCATTCAGCCAGAGTCCACAGCACTGTATCATTTTGCCTATTACTTCTTGAAGCACACAGCTCCTACTTGGAACATGCTGAAAGATTTAGGTAGATACACTAAAAGTAATTCACTATTGCAGTTATCTATGAATGAGAGCATTCACAGTTACTTCATCCTGCATAGTCTGCCTTCCAGGAAACATCTACATTGTTCCTTAAAACTCCTAAACGCAAAGCAAACAGAAAGACTCCATGTTCCAAACATGATTATTTTTAGAAGCTGGAATTATGTTATGCATTGCTGATGGTTCATCAGGCTTACAACTGTAGACCGCTGTGAATTAAAAATAAAATTGCCATCAAAAACTGGATTGATCCCATCAAGATCTGCACCATTTGTTGCAAGCTTTGTGGGTACCAAAATTAAATCAAAAGTTGATATTGCAAAGTAAAAATTGTTATGAATAAATAAAAGTATGGTCAGCTTTCTTCCTACAGCTAACCTATGTAGTCAATAAACTTTTTCATTCAACTATCAAAAAAGATCCGGACCTGTTACACCTTCAGACAGAAGGGATTTTTCTCTGCTACAGGGATCACCCATTTCCATTCTGTTAGAAAATGTAAATTTATCTTTTAAACTGACTTGGATTAATAAGATTCCTGAGCATTCTCCCCAGGGAAAAATAATCCGAGTTGTCTCAATATTTTGTTTATTAAATTATTTTACTTTTTACTTCCCCTACAATAGTATGGTAAACATTTAAATGAGGTACTCTGAAATATCACAGCACTGCTCATCCAGTGAACTGTGACATGCCTTCTAAGTCAAGACAGCGAAAGACAGAAATGTTACCTTTTCATAGGGTTCACATTCTTGAACACTTTTTTTCCCCCCACTAACAGCCATCTGCATCTAATTAGAAGTGATGGTATCAGCTGGAGAACATACCTATGTCATAGGGTGAAAGGTGGAAAATGATCCATAAACAATCTCAAAACCTACATCCAAAGTTTTCTGGAATGCAGTAAAGACATTATACTCTCCAATGGGTCAATGTAATTTTTTGTTTTGTTTTGTTTTAAACTGTCTTTAAAAATAGAATTAGATTACCCTTATTTGTGATACGGATGAAAGAATCTGGCTTTTTAACCAGGGATTAGTTGAATAAAGTACTAGAATGGATTAGAAAGCTATTCATGGACATTTTGTAATAACAATCACACAGATAGGTATTATGTTGACAGACACAGTGGAAAACCTTGAAAGAAACAGAGACTACAGAGAACCTATTTCTCATATGGCTATAAGAAATGTAAAGACAAAGTCCTCTTCTCAGTAACACCAACAAAAATTGGTCACTACTCCATCAAAATCAATGGAACAGAGTTATGCATTGAGTGGTACCCGAATCAGCTTAACAGTGTTTAAGTGATCATTATAAATAAATACATGGCTGTTAAGGCATGATGCTATGAGCAGTTAAAATTGTTTTCATTTTAGTTGGCCAGAAAAGAAAACAACAGAGCAACTGCGAAATACTTCACATATGGCAACATTTTATTTTCTTAGTTTTGATTTTGAATGAAATAAGATTTTTAAACACATGCTTAAAATTAAGCAGAACTGATAAAGTCAACGTCAAATGCCAAGACTTCACTCAAAAGATCTATTTGCATAATTATGGGCACGATTATGGGACCTGTATGAATAATTAACTGAATGTGGCTCAAAGGAAAGAAGTAAATGGAGTACTGCAGCATCCCTTGGGCTGCTTACTTTTCACACATTTAGATTTAAAACATTCCAGTGGGTTCATAATATGAAATGATCATTTGTTTCCTTAAAATAGACACGTAGCACTAAAACCCTATGGTAAAATGCAGATCTGACCAGGCAAAGACAAAAAGCTCAGGATTTAAATGCCTCATAATAACTTTTACATACGTGGACACACTTCCTTCCTTAAGCTGCCTTTCCCAAGGACAAGGAAGGAATAAGGTTTCTGGGCAGCAGGAATTGCTGTATTCAGGACGGTCTAAAGTACTGCGCTGCACCGAGCTGACAGCTACTGGCCCCTCCTGTGCAAGTAAGCGGCTCCTCTGTGCACACCCCAATTTAGGATCCTTTGCTGCTGGTGAATACCTTGGGAAGAGCTTATTATCGTGAAATCATTGCCAAGGCCAGCTTTGCAAATAAGAAGCTTCTCCTCTCCATACATTAAAAAAACAGGCACTTTGACACAAAACAAGCTTAACTCTACCTGGATGATATGCTTACAACTGGGTTCTTTCCAATGTATCTACATAGTGATACCATGGGATTGGGAGACACCTTGCCATGTCATTTTACAGTAAAATCAAGCAGTGTTAAGTGTTCTGGGACACAAACATGACTACAGAATTTTCTGGGTCTATTATGTTTAAACATAGCTGACTAAAGTGGTGAAGAAGTTAAAGACAATCGATCTTTAAATGACTCTCAGATATATTAATTGATAAGCCTAGAAAGCAGAAAATATTGTTGAAATACAAATTAATGTGAATTAAATACCTGTATAGATAGCATGCATGTGAGATGCTAGCACAGCTGCCCTTCTCCTGCTGTTCTCCCTTTACTTGTAGCCAACACGACGTAAATGTCTTTCAAACATGGCTATCACTGTGTACCTGAACAGGGACAGATACCTGCTGCTGTTCGGTACGTAACCAAAGAGCGCTGAAGCACAGGCAAGGATTTCCTGGCCGAAAACCTTATATGCACGTCACACACTAATTCTGAGGTGGTTTTGTACTGAATGAACAGAGCTCTGGTAGTTCTTATTCACTTGATTCAGCAGTGTAGGTATCCTCCAACATCATCAATCTTTAAAACATCCGCACTACTTAAAATAAATGACAGTCACAAGCTAGCTAAAATCACCAAATGCATTCTGACTCCCCGTGCCTTTGTGTAACTTCTCTCCTTTGGGGTTATACACAAAAACAAGGACAAAGGCTCTTAGCTAAGTGTAAGTCCCTATTTTTAGGAGCCTAGTTCCTGGAACACCTATCTCTGATGTTCTCCTCCTGTCCTGTTTGCAGCAGCACAGACCACAATCCCATTCCCTGCAATTGCCACACATTCATGGTGGTACAGCATCCCTCAGGCCACCACAGCAAATGGGTACACAAGAAGAGTGTTATTGGAAAAGTATTCTTAGCTACCATTAATTCTGCTTAGCGAGTGGAAACTGGTTGAGAGCGCCAACTCCATCTGATCAGCCAGCTCTTCTTTGACCACAAGCAAGTGTCTTGGCAACCAAGAGTGGCCCACAGACCACAGTTTGGGAATTGCTGTCCTAAATAACTCACAACCCTCTTATTATAGCACACCAGGCTCTTTGTCTTGCTCAGGATACTATTTTCTTTTTTTTTTGGTTTTTCTCCCTCCTGTCAGGACAGCACATCACGATGATATAAACTTATAGCTCATATCTGCTAACCATACCCACACTTCTATCTGTCCTTTTGTGGAATACTATCTAGCAATCAAGGAGATGGATAACTTGTTGAGGTTTTTACCCACACTGATTTCAGTCACCTTTGGGGTAGATTTATATCACTTTAGCTAGAGGGGAATCTCACTCATAGTCACTTCCGCAGTTTCATTAGAAGTCAGAGGGTTGGAAAAGCACAGTGCATTCAGATGACTTGCAAGAAACAATATATCAAATGATTTCAAGCTGCACATTGCCTTCAAATTTTCCTGTAGTACTAGAATTATGTGGGTTTTTTTAACAAAACTTCATTTCACTTCAAAACTCCATGCTGATGGCACATTAAGATATTGGGTTCCCATAATCAATGTCGTCATAGATAATTTATTTCCCCTCCACCAAGTTCTGTGCTTTTCCTTAGACACATCCTTAAGGATATAATTCATTTGCAAAATGGTCTGAAGGCCCTGCTCTCCCCATATAAAGAAAAAGAAATTGAAGGATTCTTTTTTGATGGACTATAAATCAATCCTTACGTACTTCTTTTCACCATGGAAAGTGAACTAAGGATAGTTTAATAGTGTGCCCTTAAAAACTATTATCTTCTACAGTCCATGGAACATAAAAGATCAAACTGGAATTTCATTCTGTAACTTGGCTATTAATACTAATAGGCATTTAATACTGACTCAGAAACAAAACAGAAACTTCAGGATACAATCTGTTCCAAGGGATAAACACGCCTTGCTAAACCAATTAAAAATATTTCTATTATGATTGTGTACAGCCCAATACTCATCTGTACAGTTTAGAAAGTTCTAGAGATTTATCTTTATCATGTGACCAAATATTGTATCAAGACATGATCAATGACTAGCCATTTATTAGGTATATGATATTTTAATGCATAAATTGTGTCTCTTTAAGACACATTAAGATATGAATCACACTATTTCATATTTCTATAGCATTTGGCATACATAGAATATTACCAAAATTCAATAAAGCATTTAATTCTGATTTTATTTTTCTTTACTTCTAATCTTCCTTTGATATAAAGAAAAGTATCTTGGCAGTCCTGTGGAGAGACGAACCCAAACCTGCGTTCTTCTATTCTTGTTTTATGTCTAAGACATTGTAGTTCTTATTTCTTATCAAATCACAGCAGATACCCCCAGATTCAGACCATTTTAAGACATGACTATGTATGTATACCTGCCTTCTATACAGTTGTTACTGGCAAAAGACAACCAGGGTGCTAAAGAAGGGGAGCAAGGCATGTGTTAGAGGGACTGAGTGTCAGGGGTTTTCTATCTAACCTCCCAGTTTCTACAGCTTTTAAACAAAATCTGGGTGAGACTGAGTCATCCAGCCCTTAATTTTAAATTGGAATATTCATATCACAGCACTTGAATTAGCAACACGTATAAATTTATCACAGAGTAATTTCAGGATTTGTTTGCTGATACGTGTTACTTTCAACTAGCAGTTTGTTTCCTGGCAAAAGAAGTTGAAAGGCTGTTGAAAAGCTTCCAACTGGCTACTATTCATTGCCTCCAGAGGATCTACTCCTAACCATGGGTCTTTACTCCTTTTGCAGTACTCAAGGATTTGAGTACTCACCTGGATTTTGTAATACTAAGTACAGAGCTTCAGTCTACACAAGCTGAACAGCTATACCAGCATTTTGGTGAATAATCTGATTATCTGAATGGGAATAAATACGGACTATTTTTTATTCTAATTTTATTTTTCAGTTTTAGCCTAGTTTTTTTTTTAAATCAAGAAGTTTACAAAGTATTTAAGAGTAACATTGTTTAACAATTTTATTTCTTTAAAAAGCACCTAAGTACTTTTTCATTCTTTCCTTAAGTGGTTTTCTGTTCCTGTTTAAGGGAAATTGTATGCTTAGAAGAGAGCAATGCAACAGAACTTCTGATTTCACTACATATAAAATAAAACATTCAAGAGATGTCTATATACCGTGCAAACATGACCTGCCTTTAGTCTTGCAACTAAGTCAACAGACCATCCATTTAATCCCTAGGAAGGTAGTAACTTAGAGATAACAGTGTTCAGGCAGTAGCCTCTGTTTTGACAGCAAGGGCACTGAGATGTAGTGCACTTCTAACTTATTCGTATAGGAAACCATAACTTGCACTTTAAATAAACCCTCACAACATACAAGTTACTTGGTTAGATGTATAAGAGTATCTCATCAGATCAGAAATCTTGAAAGAAGCATAATGCAAATTATTCAAGGTAGTAGCACATTAAAGAAGCTCTAGAACTTAAAAAAATAGATCAACTGTGGGTATACCTGCCTATTATTTTCACTTGTAAGGGAAAACTCGCTGTATCTTAACCCTGGTCTATTTGTATACATTTTTCCTTTCTTATGAATGTGTCTTTATACGGTAGAAATTAACCAAATGATGTGCAAATACCTGCACCTTAAAAAGACCTACAGCAATACAATCACAATGTATTTAGCATGGTAAACAGTCAGTAAGTTGGCAGGGGTTTTAGTGTTACAGAAGAACCTGTTCCTACGTAGCATCTGTTCATAAGGCATGAACATCTTAATGGTTAGGAAAACTATGAGTCAAAGCCTTTGTATCAAGCACTGAAAAGAAGAAAAGCAAGACTTTTAAGATTATATGAACATGCATAAAACATATACAGATTATGGGGGTTTTAAACAAAATTACTAACAGAGAGCAAGAAAGCTGCTCTCCTTTTCACAATTTTGCCTGCACCCACGGGTTGATGTTTGACTGTTTTACAGCCACAGGACTGTTTTTAACAACTGCCTTTGTAAAAGCTGAGGAGAAAGAGAAGGAAATTGAAATTGGGACACGGGCTTTTTTATTGCATTCACTGTACAACACGTTACAAATCTTTTTGCACAGTGGATTGGTCGCTAGGAGCAGAATTATAGCAATTAAGTGTTCAGTTAATGTCGCATGTCTCTATGGAGCATATCTTGCAAGAGCTCTCTGAATAGAAGGTTATCATACAGAAGTAAAAGCGAGGGCTGTAGCTTTGTGTGGTTTCCAAATCATTATGTGATATGCTTCCAAAAATTCAGGAAGTAGTCTGTGATTGATAGCTTGTTAGAAAACTTGCGTTAGACATTCTGAGACTTTCAAAGTCTACCTGATCAAAACATAGCAAGGCATATTATTCCAACACAGTTTGTTTCATTTCAAACCCTTTATTACTTTACAGGCAGTATCATTTATATGTTAAGTGTACTATTTAAATGGTTGAACATGCTAGATCAGTGGTTGCCAAAGTGAAATGCAGGAAGAAATCAGAAATCCAGTAGTACATGTATGTACGTTATATTTAAAAAAAAATAAAAATACAATGGGTATGAGAGTGCTCAAAAAACGTTTTACCCTTAGTACTGAATGATCCAAAAAATTTGCAGAAGATTGTTCTAAATACATAAGTATGAATTCTTCTTTTCTAGTAGCTTCCCTCACCCCTTTTTTTCCCCCAATTTTTTTTTTATTTGCTAGGCTCCAATCTGAAAAGCCTCAGAAAATGATAGCATCACAAATTCCAACATTATCTTCATCATTTCATGCCATCACCTTTCCTATCAAGAAATACTGAACTTCCTCAGAGGATTTGCATGAAGCTATTTCAAATGAAGCATTATGGAATGCACATCAGGAGTATGAAGGAACATGTGGAATTTTCACGGTATCAGTTTCATGCCGAAACATCCCCTTCTGGTTTTGTTCAGTGTTAGCAATAACTGACAACGTTTTCACAATCCCATATAGTGGTCCTTGACACAGGAGCTTTGCCTGAGAAATACAGAACTTAGAAGGCAACAAAGAGCTGCAGGGAAGAGTATTAAGTTTCCCAGTTGCTGCAGTTTTGTGTAGCTGTGCTGCTTCGGTGGCTTTTGTAAGCTGCAGTTACAGCTTTCTGCAAGCCCCATATTTTAAATACATTGGTCAGTTCAAGGCCAAATTCGAGACTGGGCCTATCAGAGCTGGTCACAGCGCCTCTGTGAATCACATATAGGAGAAAAAAACCTGCTGGCAGGCACACTTTGTCACCGGAGCGGGAGTGAGAAGATGTAACAAGCTCACAGACACCAAAGGAGAACCCGAAGGAGCGGGGTGGAGGCAGGGAAGAATGCGAAAAGAGTTTCCCCTGCAGCTCGTGGTGAGACCATGGTGAAACGGGTGTCCCCTTGAAGCCCATGGATGAGGACGGGGAGCAGAGACACCTATACCCTGTGAAGAGATTGATCCAGCCTCAGCAGGTTTGCCGGGAGACTTGTGATTTTGCGGGAGACCAGACCAGGGGGTCTGGACCCAAATGTCAGCACCCTATGGATGGGAGTCTTGCTGAGAAGCCTGTGGTGAGGAGATGGCTCCCCGATAGAGAGGACTCATGCTGCAGAAGTTGTGGATACGACTCTCGCGTGGGTGGGACCCAATGGTGCCGCAGGGTAAGTATGTGTGTGTGTGTGGAATGTCCGTCCCTCCCCCCAGCTGAGACAGAAGACAACTCGGGAAGAATGGACTGAAACCCCCACTCCCCATTCCCTGCCCCTCCCTGTGCTGCAAGGGGAGGGATGAAGAGAGCAGATCTGTGATTAAAGTCAAGACTGCGAAGAGGCGAGGGGTGGGGGGAAGTAGAAGTGTTGAGATCTGGGGAGGAAAAGCAGCTTGTGAGGAATCACTGGAACCTCACTGCCCATTCCCTGCCCCTCCCCACGCCATGTTGGGGGGGGAAGAAGGGAGTAAAATCGTGATGAGTTTTAAGTGTGCTAAGAAAGGAGGGGTGCGGATAAAGTGCTTTAAGACCTGGCCACTTTTTATCTCATTCTGGTTCACTGGGTGTATTAGTTGTAGTAGTAATAAATCACTTTCCTTTATTCTGTGCTGAGTCTGCTTTGCCCGTTGCACTAATCGGAGAGCAGTTTCTCCGTCCTTATCTCAGGTCCTAAGCCCCCTAATATCTATTTTCTCCCCTTTTCGTCTGAAGGGGGGAGTGAGCGAGCGGCTTGGTGGGCATTTGGCCTCCAGTCAGGGCCAAACCACCACACCTGTGCATCTGCTTCTGTTGGTCCTGGGGTTCTAGTGTTTTTTACTATAATGCCTCAAAATATCAGTTAAGAACTCCTCCTCTAGTACCTTCTCAGTAATTAAATACTATGAATACCATTCATAAACTGAGAAATATCACTGTTTTCTCTCAATCTGTAGGTTATGGGTGAATATGTTGAATAAAACCTGACACAGCACCAACACTTACGGTACTTCACTTCTGACCTGTCCATCCCAATAAGCGATCACACCACTCAAAATCCCCTCTCTCACAGGATTGTCAGCGCAAAAAGTCAGCTAGAGGTTTGGTTTCAACTTAGGTATCAGTTCCCTCTTTCCTAACTTGATGTTCTCCCCTCAAATCTATACTCTCCTTAGCAGCACAGGGGCTGTCAAAGTGGAAGTGTACTAATTTATTACAACTATTTTTACATTCAGAGGTAATGTAGTCTCTCCTTGACCACTCGAACTCTGAATTGGACATTTCATTAGAAAAACATACTTCTCTAATCTACTCTTCTCAACATAAATGCATTCTAGACCTTCTCCATAATTTGTCTCTAAAGACCACCATCAGCAAACTCTTGTTCTCTTATTTGACTAGCAAATCTAATTTACCTAAAAACATTCTTTTCTTCAGTAATCTCTCTTCTCAAACACCTGTTCTACAGGAAATGTAATGAGATATTTTAAAAACCATATCATGCTGGTTTTCATAGGTACAAGCTCTGCTAGTGAAATCAGAGTGGGTACAGATATTTGTATGTACAGGTTGCAGTACTGTACCTTCTATCATCTCCATACCGCTAGGAGGTTTACAATGTCCAGCGTGGCTCACAACCCAAACGGGATATTGCTGATTTAGTCCACAATATAAGGCCTGTATAAAGGTCCTGTAATAACCTGCCAGTCCAGGGTTACCTGCCAAAAGACAAAACATACAAGCACAGTCAATGTTAACCTTTCAACAGCAAACAATCTTCTTCAAAGCACCAGCATTACACAGGAACGTGTTAATTTATTTTCCCTAGTACTTTTTGCATCTTTTATTTTCCCAGTTTCAGGAGCTACGCTATTAACTGGGTTAACTCTGCTGATCAATAGCACCCATGAGGAGCATTTTACAAAATTACTTTGAAACTGCAGAAACTGAAATTAAAGCCCTATGCAAGAGAAAAATCTCCTCCATTAAAGATCAAACAGGTTCCTAATATATTGCATCAGTTTGCGGGGGGACCTCATTGCAGCCTTCCAGTACCTGAAGGGAGATTATAAACAGGAGGGGAATCAACTTTTTAAAAGGGCAGATAATGGCAGGACAAGGGGGAATGGTTTAAAGCTAAAGGAGGGAAAGGTTAGATTGGATATTAGGGGGAAGTTTTTTACAGAAGGAGTGGTGAGGTCCTGGAATAGGCTGCCCAGAGAGGTGGTGGATGCCCCATCCCTGGAGGTGTTCAAGGCCAGGTTGGATGGGGCCCTGGGCAACCTTGTGTAGATCCAGGCCTGAGGTTGGTGGCCCTGCCTGTGGCAGGGGGGTTGGAGTTCTATGATCCTTGGGGTCCCTTCCAACCCTTGCCATTCTATGATTCTATGATATATGAAAATTAGGGCAATACTAATAAACATCCAGATCTTACAGAAATACCACAAAGACAACAGCTGTGTCACTTATTCCCTATGTCTGCCCTCCAGGGTGTCTCAGATTTGCCACTTCAAAATAGGTATGTGGCATCCTGACAATGCAAAGGTCTTTACTGCCCCTAAAAGAAGGTGATTTTATATTAAATTGCTTAGAGTAATTTTTTTCTGCTTGCAACTTCATGTTGTCTTTTTCCATGCCTCTTAAGATGACAGAGTCAGAGCTGTAATCAAGCTAGTGCTTGTAGAAATGCTGTAAGAGAGGAGGTTTACTCCACTTCTGCCCTTTCTATAGCGGGCATTTTCACTTTTATCTTCTTTTACTTCAACCCTTTTGCTTTTCAGGTACCACACAGTAAGTTCACTGCTCTCCCAAGAGGCATTCCTACACAGCCTGCTCGCTGCAGAGAAGCAGTGCACTGGGCACCTGAAGCCTTCTCCAGCACGGATACATGTAGGAGCTGATGCCATTGCTCACACCAGTGATGATACATGGACAGAGTACAGAAGCCTTCCACTCCAAGTACTGTACTGCCTATGGTTCATTCCTCAGTGTCTTTGATGGTTTTTAAAGCTTAATAAAATTCCTGATCTTAAAACAGTAAAAGAGAACCACAGCAGTTACTTTGTGTCTCTAAGCTTCTCTTTTAAAGCTTGGCAATAAAGAATTTAAAAAAAAAGCAAAAAAAAAAGCAAAAAAAGGTGTTGTACATACAAACTCAAATGTTTTCAAACTGATTTCCAGAAAACCAACTTCAAATTCACAGGGGTCACACACACCCATACATCTGTATGTTTCAACTTCTCCAACATACCAATCTAATTTTCTTTTTTTTTTTTTTTTCATTTTCATTAATCAAAAATATATCTTATACAGGGCCCCAGAGACATTAAAATTAAATCTAGGCATCATCTGTTACGTAGAGGAAACCTATCTTTCAGCAAGGTTGAAGATGAAAGTAGCAGCAAACCACGATAAAGTGTATCATTTGTAGTACAAATGGTCATCCTGAGATCAAGGAATCACAAAGTTAATCTCAAACCCAGCATTTTTTTCTTTAAATTTTTAATTATATGATTTAATAATGCAAAACAAGGTAAGGGGGATAAATGGGAACAGCTGTCTTCCACAATTTGCTCTTTCCCATCATCAGCCCAATGAAACAGGATTCAGTCATCAGCTAAAGAGCAGTGAAGGAAGAACTGCTTACCAACAGTGAGTCTTTTTATTAAATACTATGCAAAGCTCAAGGCACCCTAAGACTTTATTCTTTTCTCCTAAGAGGATTTTTATCATGTGTATTTTAGGCATGTAGGAGAGAAGATTCCTAAATGAGAAGGAGCCCCTCTTTTCCCCACTCCTCACAAGCATCTGCTCATGGTAAAGCACTGAGGGGTCAGCTGTCAGAAGCGCTACTGGTACCTCCAAATGCCTTGAAGAGGTATGGATGGGAACCACTGGCCCAAGTGGAAAGGAAAATCAACAAAGATTTTAATAGCAAGGATTTCTATAGACCAATCACCACATATAAAGCAGGTATACATTTATTCATTATCGAACTTGCAATTCCAATGGAGTTATTCCCGATTTGCAGGGATTTACATAAATGCAGATTAGTAGTCGCTGCGCCTGAAAGCTCCAGTCTACAGTATTTGTAAGTGGAGAATTTTTATTGCCCAATATAGCACAAACTGCCATCACTGCAAATCCAGTCATGTTAGATGTTTTTTCCTTTAGCTGCTGTCAAAGTACTTTAAGGGGAGTAAACAAAAAACCTGAACAGATAAATGTTTTTTCCATACAACAGAGTTACAGTAACAGGTCAGGGCAGTAACTGGGGCTAAATATGCACAGCAGTCTGTAATGAACAATATTCTGGGCTCATGTACTCTGACTGAAATGCTGTTCAATTAAACTATTTTATTTTATAGATAAAGGGCTACCAGGTTGGTTACAAAGGCACCCAGTGCTCACATGTGCATTTTAAGGATTTCCCAGTACATCAAACCCAAACCGTCTGTTCTTTCACCCTGCAACTGTGTCCAAAAAATGGAAACCATAAGTAAATGCAATGTCAGCCTCCAGGAATTGAAATTTACTCCACTTATTTGAGTGCCACATCAATCCCCAGACACCTCAGGGCACCTGAATCACTCATGCATGCCAGCAAATCCCAAGTTGCCGTCATCCAAACCGAGAAGCACATCTTAAAGCAGTTACTCTCAACTGTGCTTAATTTTCAACAGTGTTTATGTTGATTCAGAAATCTTTTAAACGACAGATGTAAATGGTGAGCATAAAAGATACAAAACTACACTACATCGAATATTAGCTGTATTTGCAAAACATTTCTAAGCATTTCAGGGGAAGAATCTGTTGAATGGACAATGTGCACTGAGAATCAGAACACCGTGCAGCCACTCTAAGTGCTGTGTACACATAAGTTTTGGTAATCCAAGGACTCTGCCACCTTCTCTGCTCTTCTCCATAATACACAGCTTTTCATCATCTTTCTATTTTTAATTTGAAGACAGGAACCTACTTTTTCCGATCTGTTCCACCCACAGCTAAAGCAAAACAGTTCAGAACAACTGACTGTGCAGAGGTATAACCATGAGCTGCATTAGGAGGTAAATATTCGCCACTTACAACCACTGCAGATACAGGATTTCAAGAACATGAACTAGGACTCTTTAATCATCCACATAGCTAAAGACATGAAAATTACTGCTAAACAGACATTTGCCTGCCTTTCAATTTCAAACACTTCCTTGTTAATGCTTTTTCCATTAAATCAAGATTTTAAATACCCACAACTTCCTTCTTACAAAGGCAGCTAGCAGTGGAATGAGAACAATTTGTAGCAACTAAATATCTGCCCTGGGATATCAATGATAAAGAACAACTTCTATCCTGATTTTACAGAATCACAGAGCACTAGGTTCGAAAAGACCTTTGAGATCATCATGTCCAACCATACCTGTCCTCTACTAAACCACTCCTAAGCACCTCATCTGCCCGTCTTTTAAATACAACCAGGGTCTGTGACTCAGCCACCCCCCTGGGCAGCCTGTTCCAATACCTGATAACCCTTTTGGGGAAGAGCTTTTTCCTAATGTCTAATCTGGACCAGCCCTGGTGCAATCAATGTGAATCCATTCTCCCTCATCCTATCACCTGTTGCTTAGGCAAAGAGACCAACATCCACCTCTCTACAATCTCCTTTCAGGTAGTTGTAGGCAGTGATAAGGCCTTAGCCTCCTCTTCTCCAAGCTAAACAACCCGAGTTCCCTCAGTTGCTCCACATAAGGTTTGCTCTCCAGCCCCTTCACCAGGCCTGGTTGCCCTTCTCTGAACACACTCCAGGGCTGAGTACAGGAGCACAATCACTTCCCTGGAACTGCTGGTCACACTCTTTCTGATAGAAGCCAGGATACCATTGGCCTTCCTGGCCACCTGGGCACACTGCTGACTCATATTCAGCCTGCAGTCACCCAACACCCCCAGGTCCTTCTCTTCCTGACAGCTCTCCAGCCAGTCTCCCCCAAGCCTGTAGCGCTGCATGGGGTTGTTTCACCAGTTGTGACCGGCCTTCAGCTGGATTTAGCTCCACTTACCACAACTCTTTGGGCCTGTCCATTCAGCCAGTTTTTTACCCATCAGAGGCTGCGCTTCTCCATGCCATTGGCAGCCAGTTTCTCAAGCAGAATGCTGTGAGAAATGTTATTAAAGGCTTTGCTCAAGTCCAAATACACTACATCCACTGCCTTTCCTTCATCCACTAATTGACAGAAGGTGTTCAGGTTAGTTTGGCAGGACCTGCCTTTTGTAAACCCATGTTGACTGGGCCTGATCACTCGGTTGTTGTGCATGTACTGTGTGATAGAACTCAAGCAGTGAGGTCAGACTGACAGGCCAGTAGTTTACTAGATCCTCCCTCCAACCCGTCTTGTAAATGGATGTGACATCTGCCAGCCTCCAGTCGAGTGGAACTTCCCCAGTCAGCCAGGATTGCTGGTAGATTTCCTACATAAGCTGTCGTGAAGTTAAACTTGGTGTGTTCTAAAATAAAACACATATTTGAGATGCTACACATCCAAAAAGGAAGTTTCCCGGAGTCTGGGGGTTTAAGATCAGATATAGGATGCCACTGATGCCGCTCAAAGTGCTTAATTCTGAATGCAAAACAACAAACATGCTCATTTAAAAAGTCATAGACCATAGCTACTCCCCACAAGTAATGACAGCTTTTGTGGCTTACAAACTGTCAAAGACTTTGAATTCTTCTGCAGCAGAATATTAATATGAAACATAAGTTATAATTAAGAAAGCACAAGCATTAGATAACCCTCTGCAAAAGTAATTCCCAGACTTACCGAGGAATGTACAATGCAAACCAGAGCAGCAAAATGTTTCAGGTTAGAAACAACAATATACACCAAAACATATAGGAGAGTGGTAGGTCAAAAATATAAACAGCTTACTCAAATAGGATGTAGACTACAACACAAAATTAAAACACTTCTTAGCAGTTTTGGAAGAGATATTTCAATTGAAAAGGATTTATTTAAATGCCAAGAGTGGTGGGGATTGAAGGAGAAGAAATTTATGTGTCACTAAATCATCCCAAGGTTGTGGTTTCTAGCACCTTTCTTTGAAAGGTTTTGGGTTCTGTGCACTGTTCCATGGGATGTTCCCCAGTGTTTTCAGTCGTGTCTGCAGCAGCCTGACCATCTGCGGGAGCAGTAGCTGGCATACAGCTGTGGTGCTTCATCTACTTCTCTAGCAGTTGCTTTCTGTCTGCTTTGGGACCTCAACAGAACCATAAAGAATAAAGACAGCTACATGAATAGCAAAAGGGAAATACACAGCCAACAGTGGGTTTATAGAGAACTTTGAGGAACTGGAAAATATGCCAGCAATTACCATGAGTTTAATTTTAGAAATAATCCACATTTTCAGAATTAAGTGTGTATGTCGCAGTATTTACATGATAATCTCCTGCAACAAAACTAAATGCAGACTTTTTTTTTTTTTAATGAGCAACCATAAATCAAATCTGAAATCCAGGGGTGCACAGCAGGACCACACAAAAATCATTTCTGTGGCAATGATTCTCACTGCCTCTTCACAGACTTGCCAAAGCTCCCAGCTCCAGCTTGAGGAGCCTAAATGACAAGTTCCTCACTCAAGGAAATTTAATCTGCCTTTGGCGTCTGACCAGCCACCATGGAAGAAGATGCAACTCCCCTACGTTAATGAATGGAAAGCAGCCCACGCAGATGTCAGAAGGATTTAAATGGAGCGTGTAAAAAACACAATGATGTTCTCACACTTGGGAGAAAGCTGCAGAAACTGACACCGTGGCTGATGCTCAGTCCTTAAAAGGAAATACACAGGTTTCTCTAACATGCAGGGTCAAGGGATTTCAAATAAAACGTGTCAAATAACATTTGAATGATCATTTTAAAGTCACGTCAGTTAAGCTTTCACCTGTTTGCACATCTAAGGGATTGGTATTCTTCGTGCTGTATTGCGTTTACAGTCCCTACGCCAGGGGAGCAGCATCAGCCAAAGAGCAAACAATTACAAGGATGTTACGGAGAAACACATGTGAAAACTCCGTTTGATCCTCTCTAACTCTGGAAACATGAATTTGGCTGGAAAGCACCTAAATATATTTGCTTGGGTTGTGAAAATAGGGACTCTCAGAAGGATTCAGCCAGGTGCGTGTAACAGAGCTTATGAGAGAGGGTTTTCAAGAACATTTCACAGTTTTTCTCTCTATATATTTATATACACACATGCATAGGCGTGCACAGAGTTTTTAGCCTGATACAGCTATAAAAATTACATATAGGATTTTATAACATACATTCTTTATACACATTTTGCAGAGCTGATAAGCTTGCCTGCCGTCCTCTAACAGTGCTCCACCTTTAGGAGAAAGGTAGGTTCATTTCCTTCTAAAGAAATCCCAATGACAGCCTGATAAACCTTAATATACCTGATTAACTGCTTTTGTTTTGCCCAGGTGACAATTGTGCCTGAAGCCTGTGAATAAAAATTCCCAGCCTGAAACTCTGGCAGGACAGCACATACCACTCTGCTCATGGGAAGATTAACAGCATCTCTCCGGGCACACAAGACACGAAGTCTGAAACCCTGACTTTGCTCACTGCAAACCTACAGGCCTTTGGCATTAAGTGATATTGCAAGGGTTATAACATCCACAAATGTACTTCAGTAGTTAACTCTAAAGGTAAGATGTAAAGGTACATAAACACAAAAAAGCCTAGGTTTTTTTATATGGCTGTAAAATAATGGCTATTGGAAGGGAGCTAAGATTGAAGTGTACTATTTATAATAATTGAGCAGTGATTTTTTCACTGCATTTTTAAAGGTAGAAGCCAGGATCTTCTAACACTTATAATTAAATTTTTGTTTCATTTTCTCCACAGCAAATGAAAAACTAACAAATTTAATTTGGTCTCTTGGTACACACCTACACATACAGAGTCTCCTAGGCATATCCTTATGCAGATGAAAGTACACATTTAAGTACTTTTAACACCTCAGATATGGTTGGTCTGTCTGATCCAATCCAATGCTGGCAGAGAGGTTGCAGTGAGCCCTGCGCTGGGTCTGCAATTCCCAGTGGGAATTTTTCAGTCGGCTTCAGGGGCTGAAGCAAGAACTGGACCAGCAGAAAACAAACCTCCTTCAGAAAGAACGGGGGAAACAAAGGAAGTGTGCAGAAGAGGAACATGAGACATAGTGTCAAATGGGTTCAGAAGAAAGGCTATGAAACACATCTGAATAACAACCACCCTGATGAGACAAGATCTTGTGTTTCAGACAAGAAAAATAAACAATTTAAAACCAAGACAACCACAAATTATTTGTTTTGTACAGATAAACAGCTCTGCGGATTTGATCACTTGTGAATAATATACAAGGAGGAAGCAAACAACACATTCAAAAGGCACCAGAAAGGACATTTCAAATCTGTGTCAGAGATTTCTCTACCATTGGTCACAGTTGGTTTGGGTTTTTTTAAAGAGAAGTTTTTAGAATAAAACATTTTACAGAAGCTAAACAAATAGCAACAGAGACCATGAAAACATGTCTGTCAAAAAAATAAAGACTGCAAACACATTTCTACCATTTTTATGAGTCAAGATTGTCAAGGGAACATGATACCTGAAACAAACATTTTAAGGTGATTTTACAAATGAATTTTGTATTTGTTATGATTTTTCAGAAACTCAAGACAAAATGACAAACTGTTCCACCTATGACAAACCAAGATTTACCAATCTACAACCTCATGAAAAAATTCTTCATGTAATCCCTTCTACTGTACCCCTGACTGAGGAAAAAGAACTTGCAAGGATATTATTGCTAGTCCCGAGTAGATTCCCAGTAAAGACTTCTTCAACCCAAGCAGTTCATTCTGGCAAACATCTTCCTCATTCATAAACACCAGTCACTGTTCACAAGCACAAATGCTGAGGCATTTCAGACCTATCGTGACAAGCTCCTGCCTCCTTAAGAAAAGGCTGTGGTAACATATAAAAAGATCTAAAACTGAAAGGCAGTACTTAAGTATGTGTTACTACATATTTACTTATTCCTATGGGAGTTTTTAAATCCATTCAGATTTAAAACCAATGACAGTTTTCAAAAATGGAAATCAGGACAATGATCAAAACCTTTCATTATGCCCATAATAGGAAATAAGGAGCAAGTTATGACTTACTGTATTTTTTGCTTTACTGTTTTCTAGATGTTCATAGAATGGTTTGGGTTGGAAGGGACCTTAAAGATCATCTAGTTCCAACCCCCTGCCAAGGACAAGGACACCCTCCACTAGACCAGGGTATTCAAAGCACCATCCAGCCCAGCCCTCAACACTGCCAGGGATCCAGGGGCAGCCACAGCTTCAGAGGCAACCTGTGTCAGGGCCTCACCACCCTCACAGGGAAGAATTTCTCCATTATAGCTAATCTAAATATGCCCTCTTCTAGATTAAAGCCATTATTGAACATAATGGGTTAAAGTAATTTCTACTACAGCTTCAATGATCCACAGGAATTGCTATTGGAACAGAAATGAGGCCATGTGTTAACTAGAATTTAAAATATATTTTAAAAAAATTATTATTATTATTTCAGAGATAAGTAGGTAAAAATATTTAATATCAAGGCAAATGCATCTTAGCTCTGGGACACCTGGCAGTAGCTACCAGAAAGGAAAAAGTACCTCATACACTATGGCTGCAGCTTTAGACACTTTAACTGCATTACTTGTACATGATGCACATGGAAACAGTGCATTGCTTTCATAGGTAGGCTCTTCAGTAGGTAACTTCTTCGTCTCTTCCTCCTCAAACATCATATGAAAAGAAACAGATACTGTTTAAAATGGTAAAATCAGGCAAAATACCGTAGAACGCAACTTTTCCATAACTCCAGCCAATTCAAGCCTCTGCATGCTGCAAGAGAGGGATCACTTCCCCTCCTGATTACACTGCTCGCAGCCAGGCAGGAAGGATTCATGCTGAAAATGATGCCTTATTAGCAGGGAGAGGACAACGAGAGAAGACTGTGGATTGGGAAATTTCAGTAAGTCACTTCAGTAAGTCACATCTGCCACCCAGATTTAGTGGAGGGAAACACTGTCAAGCACAGTTGGATGTTCAACCATCCTGTCACTACTCTGACTCCTCAAACTTAACAAGCTCAAATGTGCCAAGCCTCCATCAGAGGTACTTCTGGAGCACTGGGAAATTCAACAAAAGTGGCATATTTCAAGCCTAGATCAGACAGACTTTGCATGAGGACATTTTTATTTTTAATGATTTTTTTTTTCTTTTCGAAACACAATGGAAGCTGTGGGCTGACCCAGTAAACAAATCTCAACAACTGTCATCATATTATAAAATATTAGACACAAACAAGAAGTCCATAAGCAGGAAAAATAATGAAAACCAGTGTCTTAAGATTTGAGTCTTCTAATATGGGATAGAAGACACTTACACCTTTCCTTCAGGGAGTACTCTACCAGCATGTATGCCTTCTATTCAAACTCTCTTCTCTTTTATTTTTGGGTATCATTTCAAGTCCCCTGCTTCTCAGAAATATCTGGGCAAAACTGACTAACGTATTCCAAGCTTTATTTGGGCTAAAAGTAAAAATCAGACAGGGACTTACAAATCAGTCTAATCCCCCAAGAATAATTTTCAGAAATCATCAAACTGTTTAGCTCAGTGAAATAAAGGGGAGAGCCCTCAAAGAAACTCAGTATGAGTCAAGACAGCACATCCCATTGACAAGTACTCAAGCACTTGACTCAGATTTCATTAGCCCCCACTTTATGAGAAATAATAGACAAATAATCTGTGTATGAAAATTAAAGCATTACTAACCACTAAGATCTCTATGAGTTAACAATACCTTAAGTGCATTGCCATCTGAGAAAATACATCGTTGGCTGAAAATAAGACTGATCTTATAATTAATCCATTAAAATTCATGCTAGAGATAATGAAGTAGCTAGAAAAGTTGGAAATAGTGGCTTTGGAAGCATCAGGAATATAGGGCTGGAGTTTTCTTTACATGATTTTACTCCTGTTCAACTGGGAATTTAAAACCCATGGTCATGTATAATACATATCCCATGCCAGCACGCGAGTCAAATGTGCTGTGCTGCGTTTGTGTCTCACTGAAATAGAAAGCTGTGCTCTTACTACCTCATCTGTTGATAAGGCCACCTGTCACAGGGGAAGGGGGAAATGTGTTACCTCATTCTGTGTAGACCCTTCTACCTGGATTGCTATGCTACACAAATTGCTCTCAATGATTGCTGTGCATCATCTATACCAGCTACTGGACAGTAAAAAAGCTCCTTTCCCACTAACGATTATTTTATTCAGGGGGGAAAAAAAATAATCAAAGCAATATAAAAAAGCTCCACGTCTAAATCTAAGAATTCAGGGTCAAATGCAAAGAGGTGGCAGCTTCATCTGGAACTACAGTGTAAACAAAAGCAAAAGCCCGAGGGAGAGGCATTCTCAGTGAATGACTACCACCTGGTGTGACTGGTGAGGTACCACCTCCTTCCAGAGACATCTCAAGACTGAGTGTGTGAACACACATGCATGTGCTGAGTGCTGTGTACTGACACCATAATTTAACCACAGAACGTTCTGCAGCGAGTCCAGCTGAAGGAACTCTCACCTCCCTTGACTGTCATTCCCACCCCCCTACCATGGCTCACCAGCCCCTGAATTATACTGGGGCCAGGCTGTGAGCCCTACCAGGAACTGCTCCAGCTTTAAAAAGATCTTAGAAATAAATGTGTATGTTTACTTATTTCACAGCATGATCTCTCAAACTATTGTTCTGGCATAACCGAGGGGTGCAGTAGCACAGTGTGGTGGGAATAAGAATACCTTATGCCAATATTGTTGACAAACATTTTGGATTGTGAAATAATGGCTTAAAGAAGTTCTCTAAGTGCTCCAAGCACTAAGCTCCTAGACTTCCAGTGCCTGATGAGTGTACAGTTTCTAACTTCCATACCACTTTATACTTTGCAACATCTGCTTTACACCGTATTTGATGGTTCTAAAAGCTACCTGAAGGCAAGAGGTCTATGAATAGCAGGATCCTTACAGCCTGCTCAAAACCAAACAGATGTTCAATTACTAATACGGTAATTGAATAAAACAAGGATGGTTGAGGCTTTCCAGGAAGACTCCGAATACGTGATGCTGATCACGTAAGGTCATAACACAGCCAGGTGGAATACAGGGAAATATGCTCCTGAAGATTTTAGGAACACCAGCTCTCTTTCCCTGAGCCAGTCTGGACCAGACCACCATATAAGTAATGCTTTCAAAGCATCATGTGGTTGCTTTAGGTCATCTGCTGTGATTGTGCAGGAGAGGCCATGGAATAAGAGCATTCTCTTCCTCTCTCTGTGAAAGGGCTGTGGATTCACTGCATCCTCTCCTGGCTAATTCACAGCTGGGCGGGTGTTGAATGTAAGTACTCTGCTCAACAATCTTCTGAACTAGGTTTAATTTCAGGCACTGTGAACACCACAGGGCAGGTAATCCTGCTTCTAAACTAGTAAGAGGAATCTTTTAAAACAAATAAACCTTTTAAAATAAATAGAGTACCTGTCTACACACCGAGAGGGGATCCTACTCTACTGTTCGGATACAAACATCTACCTCCATAGGACAGAATTTTAGATGCAAAACTAAGACTTTTTGCCTCAGCCAGATGTGACTCAACAGTGCCAGTTGGACTAGATGCCATCCTGAGCTGCGCAATCCTCTACATGCCTTGTTCAGGGAGCCAGAACTCCAACCAAACAGGATTCTTAAGTTCCTTGCTGGGATCAGGTGTGTTAAATAGCACCACCTTCATTTTTGAGTACCTAAATTTCCCCCCTTCTTTGCTCCACTGATTCAGCTGAAGATGGACAGTAGCAGCACTGCTCTATTTGAGAAGGTATGATCAAAATAAGCAAAGGTAATAAAACCCACACAAGTTCTTCTGTCTTACTTGTGGAGATAATTAAAGATAAATACATAAAGCATAGTGTTAATATGCTGGAAAGAGTATGTCCACACAGAAACCAACTTTTCAGTCTCAGCTTCACGTCATCAAAACTATGTGGTATAGGATTAAACAAAATAAAGGGCAAGTTAGTGTGTAAGCACGAGTCTATGTAGCTTATTTCAACATTACAGTCTATGACTTGCTCATTAATTCAAGCCACCAAAAGCTGAAGTTAAATGAATGATTCTTTTAATAAAGACCTGAAGTACTTAAATGTGATTAGCAATTTTCCTTAATGTCCTTTGGGTATTTACTGCTGTACGATATATGTCCTGGTGCAAGAATTTCACACTGTCAGTAAGAGCAGAGCTGCCCACAGAGTTGGTCAATGATTTAAACATTCCAGGAGGAGAAGTATTTGTGGTCTCACTCTGTGCAGCTGAGTTTTTACTGTTAATTTATTTACTTAGTGTTAGTTGATTGTAACTGAATGCTGGCTTAAAGACTTGGATGATAGATTATATAAATTTTGCAAATGTGAATGAAGATTTGTGGTTTGGTATACAATTTGTGAGGAAGAGTTGGTATCTACTGAAAAGCAACTCAGTGGAAAGGCTGGGAACAAAAGCCCGAGCACTTCACTCCTTATATTCCCTGCTCTAACTGGACTTCCTTTATTTTACTCCTCCCAATCCAAGCAAAAGGCATTTTTATGATCCTCAACAACCAAAATAACAAATTAATCACTGTCACAAGAATGGTCTTAAACAACTACTATTTTTTGTGGTAAGAATACTGAGAGAAACAGTGCTTACCTATGCATTCAGATGTTAGCACATGGTATAGCTGGCTCTGATAGCATTAAGCTTTCCAAAAAACACTATATATTTTTCTAATCTTTTAAACAGCTCCCTCTTCTGGTATATTCTTTCCATACTATGTTTTAGTACCATACTTCATTCTTTACCAAGTCTTAATTATTTTTTTCTGTTCCTAACACTAAAAAAACCTAGTTTCAGTGCTAAGGCCCTTACTGTGCATTATGCCTGTGAAGGCAAGGAGAAGGTACCTTAAACGGTAGTCCTTGAAAGAACGGCTAATTAGAACCAAACATTTATCTAAGATTCTTCATATACATATCTTTACTACCTTTTCAGTCTGCCCCAAAAATCAATCCAGATCAGAATCCACTCCTGGAAAAGGAGCCTGTCCCTTGGTCACATTTGCAGGACCACTGAAGTTGGAAGAGATCACTTGAGAACACCTAGCTCACGCCCTGCTCACGCAGGTTCAGTGAGAGCAGGTTGCCCAGATCTGCAACCACTCAAGTTTTGCTTATCTCCCCAGCTGGAGACTTCATAACAATTCAGGGCAGCCCAACCTCTCTGTAGGCAGAAGTGCTCATGGCAGAGCCCATCCCTAGCTACTCATTATGCAAAGTACTTAGGAATTTATGCTTCTTACTTCACTATCTTAGTTGAGTGTTTAATACTAGGCTGGATAAAATTGACTTTTAGAGTTCCTTTCTGGACTAGGTAATATGGACCCAGATTGACCCCAAAAACACAACAACAAATCAAAAACACAGGACAGCTCTCATAACCAGGCTGATAACGACAAAACCACAGAGATAAATATGTCTTGAGGCTGGACTACTGCTGATGCTTTGGCACTGTTCAGTCAAAAATTCTCAACCCAAACCAACCAAAATCCACAAAACCAGAAAGGGGAAAAAAAGCAGCTTTTACAGCCAAATACATTCAGGTAGAACAAGTTCTTTGCTTTGCAACTGTTGTTGCTGGAGCTAATTCAGTGACTGTAAGCACAAAGCATATGGAGCAGAACATGACCTAGACCCCAGCAGTGCCCTTGTCCAGGAGATAAAAAGATGTCTTTCCTCTTAAGCTGTCTGTTTGTTGCCAGCAGCGTTCCCCTGTCCTCTAGCTGTATTTCAAATACAAATGGTGAACTGTGCCTGGCGGGAGTGACACAGGCTGTTGACTGAAAAAGCAGTGCCTGAGAGGATGGAAGTATGTTCCTTGAGTAATTCAGCAGTCTTGGTTCCAAAACCAGGTTTTGCTTCACAAACAGTTCTTTTTTTTTTTTTTTTTTTTTTTTTTTAAATCAGCTGTATCACACATTCCATAGCAAGATTCACACACAGGACTCTGGATTACATTCTGGCTAAGGCTGCCAGAAGCTACATACTGCAACCTAATCCACTGATACTGTGAGTCCTTACTAGATGCCGTGCAGTTCTTGTAGACAAATGGTTACAGCACACAGATTACGTACCAACAAGCACA
Source organism: Laterallus jamaicensis coturniculus (assembly GCA_022605575.1). Classification (NCBI taxonomy): domain Eukaryota; kingdom Metazoa; phylum Chordata; class Aves; order Gruiformes; family Rallidae; genus Laterallus; species Laterallus jamaicensis. Next base: position 1,044,345 of record JAKCOX010000050.1, read on the forward strand.
CAATCACATACATTTTGTATAAATCAAAGCACATTCTGAAACCAACTGAAAGAGAATCAGAATAAATAAGCTTTTTAGAGTTCATAAAATGAGAAAATAAATTATTTTGTTATTAAGCAACCCCCTTGGTCTTGGTGATGACAGTAGACCTCTGAAGAACTATTCATTCCAGTGATTGCTGAGCAGAGGGAATTATTAACAACTTCAAAAACCCAAAACTGTTTTAGTGGGAGCCAAAGAAATAAAATACAAAGGAACTAAGCTTGAGGGCAATGCAATTAATTTTAGTGCAAAGAATGATTATATAGTGATTCTTAATACAATTTTTATGCAAATGTTGAGGTTGATGATGTTAAATATCAAAACAGCAGGGGAAGACAAAGCCAGATAATGTACTGAAAGCTTTTCAGAGTCATTACACTACAGTCAAAAATAGAACTTCAGAGACTTTAAAGCTAACAAGTCTCTCTTCAAGGGAGAACACATTAAAGACTTGTCATAATCCAGGCAAACTGTTTGCACTACGTTCACTGCAGAATAATAGTTGAGTCTTCAAGTGACAACAGTCTTCTTGATGTAAGTTCATGTAATTACTCATATGAAAAGATCTTGACTAACCTGATCTCCTTCTACGACAAGATAGCCCACATAGTGGATGAGGAAAAGGATATGGATATTGTCTGCCTGGACTTTACTAAAACCTTTGACACCACTTCCTACAGTATTGTCCTGGAGAAACTGGTTGTTCATGGTTTTGACAGGTGAATGCTTCACTGAGTAAAAAACTGGCTGGAAAGCCTGGCCCAAAGAGTTGCGTTGAATGGACTTAAATTGATGTGGTTGCCAGTCACAAGCAGTGTTCCCCAGGGCTCAGTACTGGGCCCAGTTCTCTTTAATATCTTTATCAATGATCTGGATGAGAGAATCAAATGCACTTTTAGTACCTTTGCAGACAACACCAAGTTGGGCAGGAGTGTTGATCTGCTGAAGGGTAGGAAGGCTCTGCAGAGGAATCCGGACAGGCTGGATTGATGGGTTGAGGCCCAACTATATGAGGTTCAACAAAGCTGAGTGTCAGGTCCTGCACTTGGGTCACTGCAACCCCAAGCAATGCTACAGGTTTGGGGCAGAGTGGCTGGAAAGCTGCCTGGCTGAAAAGGACCTGGGGGTATTGAACATGAGCCAGCAGTGTGTCCAGGTGGTCCGGAAGGCCAACTGCATCCTGGCCTGTATCAGGAATAGTGTGGCCAGTTGGACCAAGTAAGTGATTGTCCCCCTGTACTCAGCTCTGGTGTGGTTGCACCTCAAGTGTTGTATTCAGTTTTGGGCCCCTCACTAGAAGGAGGACAGTGAGGTGCCAGAGCACATCTAAAGCAGAGCAAGGAAGCTGGAGAAAGGACAAAAGGCCTTGAGTTGTGCCAGAAGAAGTTTAGATTATTAGGAAACGTTTCTTCATTGAAAGGGTTGTCAATCATTGGAACAGGCTGCCCAGGGAAGTGGTGGAATACCATCCCTGGAGGTATTTAAAAGAGGTGTAGATATGGTGCTTATGGGCATGGTTTAGTGGTTGGACTCGGCAATGCTAGGTTAATGGGTGGACTTGATGATCTTAAAGGTCTTTTCCAGGCAAAACAATTTTATGATTCTAGGACCAGAATTGAGACCCAACTTTCTGAGGATTAGCTCAGGAGTTTAAAAGTGTCTGGTTAAGTCCTCATAGACTTTAAATATCACCAAGTCACTGCAAGAGTGGATAAAACAGTAAGAGGATCCAATAACCCAGCAGCAATCCAACTGCAAGCAGGCAGCTCAAGAAATTTGGCAAGTGTAAGGAGTACTCTGCAGGCATGCCAAACAAACAAATTCTGACATGATTTCTGTATATTAACAAATGAAACCAGCGTAGCATGCTTTACCACAAAAAAATGTTACTTACATTATCAATTGTAAAAGAGTTAAAGACTAAAAAGAACAAACCCCCCTAGTTTACAGCAAAGGCAACAAAAATGATGAGGCCTGAAACAGAGGTACTGCAACGCACTCCTGCGATGAAATGCAAGAAACACCTGAGCAGCATAACTACATGAACTAAACAACACGGGGTTTTGAAGTTTGCATGGTATTTATTTACAAAGCTAAATGCTTCATAAATACACAGACACAAATAGATACTCTTAAAACAGTAAAAAAATATTCCATTACACTTTGTGGATCCTGGTTTCCAACAAACCCAAGCAATGTTAAATATTGCTGTAGTAGATTTTATACTTCACTTCTAATTTTCCACTAAACAAACACTGCAATAGAGAAAATAGACCTTCATGACACAAGAGGAAAAAAAGTAATTCCTGTCCTTTCCCTAATGCCTACATTTCCAGAAAACCATGGACCTGATCCTTCAGCTGTTTTCATTTAATTTTACTCTGAGTAAATTTCATTTGATTTTAATAGAAAATAATTCATATTAAGCAAACAAGTAAACACATATATTCTGGACTGAGGAAAAAAATTGGGCCTTCTGCACAGTAATTACTTCAGTAAACACATTATTACTCCTATACAGAGGTTTTACTTATGCAAGGATGAAGTGTTACAGAACAAAAAAGTGTACATTGAACACTTCAGCTAATAAGGTAAAACCATATTCAAATGACAAGTTTACACAGACTGTCTATCAAAACATTATGTTAGTTAAGTGAGACTGAACTCTGCTGCACATTCTGTATTCCAACTACTTCAAGCTATTAGCCACTCTCAGGAATCCTGCCTCATTTAAAGTCAATGGGAATTCTGCCATTGTTTTCAGAGTAGAAGAATGTATTGAAGTCAGCTCCCTCCCCTTTCCCCCTTTTTCTTAAGAAATAAATAAAAGCAGAGAAAATTATGAAGAACTTTGACCAAAAAAGAAACCCCAAACAAAAACAAAAAAGCATGCATACAAGATTTATTCTCAAATCTCTTACAAGAACTAGATTCCAGCAGTAGATGAGAATTTTATCGTCTTTCTTTCCTATAATGACCCCTCCAACCCCATTTTGTTTGATTCCATATAAACAAAAATCACATGCATGAATTCCATTAAGACTGGAAGACTGTTTAATATATAGAACCATTGCATCCCATGTGATAGGAGTAGCCATGCTTAGGTCACATGGAACACTTGGCTGTGCAAACTCTCCTTTTTGAGTGAGAGTTGCCCTTGTCTGCATATTTCTTTCCTTGACCTGTACCAAGCTATCCTTTTGCCTCTCTATTTTGTTCCATAAAGAATCTTAGCTAGGGATACATGCCTTTCAAGTGTGAAAATTGCTGGACTCAAAAGGCCTCCACATTTCATACTTGGGAAGTTACAAAAGCACGAGGAGAATGCTATCTAATCCTAACTGTTTAGGTACATGAACACGTTGCCAGATGACCCAAATGTCCGTATCTCTCCTAAGGCTGTTTTTTTGTGTTGGCAGACAGAATTTCCCTTGAAGGCTAAAAGCAAGGCATATACCAGTGGGAAAAAAAACATTTATGAGAAGCAAAACTGCCTTATGTTATTATGCCAGGTCCTAAGCAGCTTCCTGCCAGCCACCACAAGAGGCTTGGGTAACTTGATTCACTACTGCATCTGGGTATCTAAAGTGAAGATAGCATTATTGTGGCTGCTGTGTTTTCTAATTGCTTTCTCAGTGAGAGAACTTCCAGTTTGTTACCGACATAATTCCAAAATAAGAGCAAAACCACAAATCAGCTGCTTGCAAAAGCTGGTAGGCCGTAACAGAAGCACTCTGAATATTTCACTGATGTCTATTTCTAGATACCTGTCTAGTTAATATAAGATGTTATTAAGGAGTCTCCACAGAGCTGTTCTGAAGGAAATAAGCTCCATGTAGCCCTGCCACTATATTTTCTTGCATGAAAAGTTTCCTGTGATCATTACAGAGCCCATAAAGTCTGTGTGATTCAGTGTATTTTGAGCAGAGTAACACACACACCTTGCAGAAACACCTTTGCCTCAGATGCTAGTGTTTGACTTTTTTTTCTTCCCCTAGAAATCTTTCTCTCCATATGTTAGCTTTACAGATTTATGCTAGTTACAGGCTCTAATACCAACCCAAATACAAGAATATCAACCTGAAGACAGATGAAAACTTCAGAATTTGCAGGAAAAAGAAAACACTTAGCTGTTCATGTAAGCCTTCCCGAAATTCCTTAACTGCAAGAAAGTCGCAACTGAAGAACATCAAATCAGCTTTGTACCTCTGGAAAACTGGTTGATTATTTGGATCCATACAGAGAGTCTTTTAGTAAAAAGTTACACTATACACTACCTGAATGAAAAAAGTTATTCCCATGAAACAGTAGCAAGATGTGATCATGGGATGATTATTTCTTGGGCTTAGTTAAAGGAAGAATTTAAACTTCACTGTCACTGGGTTAGAAGTCACACTAGTATTCAACTCCAAGAGGCAAGGACACAAAATGATTGTGCCCAAAGAAACTGACACAAAATATTACACAAAAAATCCCCTGAAAAATGGAACCTTTCACCTCTAAGGGCGGACCACATCACACGTTGTCTCACAGACAGTAAGAGTATACTTTAACAGACACAGTAAGCCAAAAATCTCGATTATCAGAAGAATCATTATTCACACCATTGACCTTGGGGAAGTGACAGTGCTATACAAAATATTCAAATAAACTATAGGATGTCTGCAAACTCTAAGGAAGTAAGAGAGTCACAGTATCTGTAGTGAGCTCAGGCTCTAGTTTTGTTAATGGCAGAACTCCCACAGTTCACTGGCAGACTTCATTGAGTTTAGGACTTCTCCACTGATTTGAGCATATGCTAAATGAAAAATAACAACTTTCATTTTAAGACAATCAGCTTTATAGCTAACGCAGTACTATAAGATGCTCAGTTCAAGAACCTTATAAAAAAAATCATCTGCAAAAATTTATGTTACAAAACATTTACTTTAAAAAGCCCACTTTAAAAACTACTGTATCCAGAATTTTCCCTCAAAATTGTAACTTTCATCTTCTATTTGGTACACAGCTGACACTGCACTACCACTTTAATATGCAAAAAATAAACTGCAAGAGGGCAACGGGAAAAAAAAACAACCAACAACCTGCAATGCTCTCAGTAAGCTACTACCATGAAGTAAATGAGTAACACATGCTGAATCCTCAGTTTTACCTTATGGCACTGTTACAAATACTGGTAACAAATTTCACCACTACAATGCTATTGATTTTTTTGGTCACATGCATGAGCCAAATTCTACCATTTACCTAGTGAGATTTTTGAAATTGAACATACCCTTTTCAACCATCACATTTCTAGTCTTAAACAAAGACAGACCCTTACCAGGAATAATCATGAATAAGAGCCTGGGTAGGTTTTTACTTTCATCTTTTGAGAGGTCTTTCCAAGGACCGCACTTTAAGACATGGGTAGCTGCTCCACAACAGTAGATAAATTCTTCATGTAATGGGACTGGCTCTTCTGACGTTGACCTCATGTTTGCTGTTAGACAGAATAACATACTGTTAGAATAGATCAGTAAATATTTACGTTTTCAGCTCTTCGCTAGTATACCTACCCATATGGAATAACTGCAAAAAAAGCCAAAACCTACCCTCCCCAAACAGCTACCTCCAGTAAACAGAAATCCCAGTAAGTATTTGTTTTGTTAGAATAGTTTGTAAAAGTTGATACATGTCACTACTTTCAGTTCTTGTCACAGAAAGATGTGGTGATAAATTGAACAACTAATGAATTCAACCTTAAAGGCAAATAGTTTTATATATTTTTATTCACACCATCCCCTGAAAAGATTCAGCTGACACCTATTTGAAGACAAAAATACCAAACAGAACTACTGCACAAATGTCTTTGCAAGCTCTGCATGCCTAAATTATGGGTGCGCAGCATCACTTAAGAAAAGCCTCCATAGAAAACAACCAGAATAAAACCCAAAAGAAAATACCAGGGGTCCCAAGGAACATGCTAATGACTAGACTGTCTTCCAGCACCAGATGGGCTCCTCATTTTAAGTGTAGCATAACTTACTTCTCTAGAATCTTTGTCAGTTAAAGCTAATCAAGGTTTGATCGGCCAAGGCAAGTATTTATGTTCACCTTTATAAGTTTTTCTTATATTATTTCATCATCTGAATGCATTAATGGAAAGCATAATTAATATGCCACCAAATAAACAACATATGTTCATCAGTTCATGCATTTATCATTCAAGAAGTCATGTCCAGATTTGCCTGGTAGATGAAGCTCCCATATCTTTCCTTCAATAAAAATGCCACTCCATCAAGTGACTACTCATGAATTAAAATGTCATCAAGATGAACTACAGCATACACAAGCATTGCCAAAATAAACATTTACCATTTGCAACTACAGATGCAGTTACCAAATGAAGTCTTGGCTTGAGCATGAGCCTACACGTGCATCACCAATAAGATTCAGAAAAAAAACAACAAACCCAACAAAAACCCCCCAGTAAAATTGGTTATTGTTGCACACCACCATCTTTAAAACATCAAAAGCATCTAGTTAAGGATAACATTAGGCCTTTTTGGTTTTGCTTAACGAAAGAGAGCCATCCATTTCTGAGTACAAGGATACAAATTATATTTCCTAACATTTGTGAAGTTTTAGGATGTAAACTAAAGCCTTAGATCTACAAAGTTTGCAGGACCACGATGAGGTGGGGGGCACCACCTTCATGGTCACTGGAAAATTCTCAGTGTGGCACAACTTGAGAAAAACAAATCCGAATGAAGCTGTCACATGAAGTTAAAACAACGTGCAAAGGAGAAGAGACAGATAATGCTTTATTCTGAACTAACAAGACATGCCTTGGAAAAAAAAAGTCTAGTATAATACAAACAGAAAATGCTTCTGGAAGGAAAGAAGTGTTTCAATTACAACACAGTTTTCCAGATTAAGAGGTTTTTCCCCACCTCCCTACTTTGCCCCCAAAATCCAGATCATTTCACGCCAATGGAGACATCTTTATCACCTCATTAGGTGCTATGTTATCACCTTTCATTTACAGTGACTGGAACATCAGTAACCTGAGTGAATATTGCCAAACTATAAGGTATATTTTGCAAAGCATTATCCCTGTCTTCAGTTCTTCATTATTCAAAACTGAAAGAAATAAAGAGCAGCTCAGACAGAGAAACCCAGATACATCAGTAACTAAGTTATACATTTAGCTTCTCATCCTTTTTCTGAGGTGTTTACAATTCAAAAAACAAGTGACTAGTCCTTACCTAAGAAAGGTTTATAAAAAGTTTCCTATCATGAACAAATGAAATTAGTTGTAAAGTTGCATTTTGAATAGATATCACTGAACAAAATGGAAATTCCACTGACAGCTCTTCACTCACAAGTAGCATTTGTAAAAGAAGATCATAAATTAAACAATGAAGAAAGCAAGCTCAGCAACACATTTTGGATTGAAGTGACAAGCTCTTGGGCTGCAGTGGTAGACTTCTCCGTTCACACAGACTCTGGCAGTGGCTTTAGTCCCTTTTAACTTCTCTTACCTTTGAATTTGTAATACATAAAATTTTGCGGTATCTGAAAGCAAGGCTACACTCTAAAGAAGAAAAGGTTTTCTGAAAGCTGTCCCTCTGAGACAATATCAAAATGTTTCCTAGTACTGTTGTTGGGGTTTTAATTTGTAACTTTACGGCCCTTGGTAATAGAAATGGACTGAAAATTAAAACCAGAAAAGACAGTGGATATACTCCCAAGATACTACTCTGACCTGGTTTAGGATGAAATCAATAATACCCAGATATATCTCTGGATCTCCTTCCCTCTTCATAAATGAAACTTTGAAAAACACTATTTCCATTGTGAGCATCCACCTTCAGCATGAATTGCCTGCATTTCCCTTAGAAATACCTTAAGATGGCCTAACAATTTCTAAACAAATGGGCAGAGATCTCAAGAGATGAGACTCCTGCCAGCTCAGTCAGGCAGTGGAGAGGGCACAGTTTGTGCTGCAGCTCTACGACAGACACCTCTTCTTTCTTAAGAAAATAACCATAGTTAAAGTTAGTACCATAACCCTGACCAGCGGGACTTCCATGTGTGTCATCAGAGGAGAGCAACGAAGTGAAAGACATGCAACCATATAGAAAATCAGGACTTTACTACTTCCCATGCCATATTCTGTTCCTTTGCTCCAACTCCTGCTCATAAACTCTCAACACAGATAGGGAAAAATATTACAAGAAAGGCAGCCTCTGTTCAACAGTACTTAAACTGGAAAGAAAACTTAATCTATAATACATAAATATGGACTTTGTCTTACAGAGTAGGACTTTAGCACTAGATTAACACACCTGTAATGTAGGTGTCTACATGAAAGGAAACTCCTGTTACAGGATACAAGGATCTAGGAATCAATAGATGGACTGATTAGAATACAGCCATGGGACCAGCAACTAGGTTTCTACCTCAGGATGAGACAAATCATCCCGTAGTTAGCCAAGCCTATAATGAGAACACAGACATACACTTCCACTTACAAACCAACATATGTATTTAGGTGTCTTACTGCTGATCTGGAATCCACTTATTGCTTCTGTCATATAACTAAGTCTTTTCATATTCATCTTTCATTCAAATGACTACAAAATAAAATCCTGACAGTAAACCTAAGTTTCCTTTGCATACACTGTGCTTAATTATTTATGCAACTGTCTTGATAGCATATTAACTGCTTCATCCTACCCTAGTACTTGGACATGACATTTTATTTGAACAATAATTTGGGAATAAAAAATTTGTGATCCGCATCCAAAACAAGTGTTTAATCAAAGAGTAGTTACAAACTCAATCTACTATCACATAATGTAACTAGAGTAAGCTGATTGATATTTAGCCTACAAACTGTCCAATCACAAGACAGGATAAACAAGTTGGTGTACTTGATCTGAAGAATGACAATGAAGCAAGAGATGCAGTAGTACACAAGAGCAATGGTAAGTTGCATAAAACAGTGGTGGAACCAAAGTAGAGGAGAAAGAACCACTGAAACAGATTTGTTGTATGAGATCCCACAAAACCATAAGAAATACACTCCAGGATACTCATGGCCAGGGTTACCACAAGGCTACTCTCTATCCTTTTTGACATGTCAGAATGACTGAGGGAAATGCCTGTAAACTGCAAAAAGGCAATCACCAGGCACATGTTCAAGGCAGAATGTGCAGGGAGCTATAAGCCAGTCAGCCTCATCTCAGTTCACAGAAGCTACCAAAGAAAATCCCTCTCCAAAGCTGTACCCAAGCACATGAAAGCAACTGGGAACACACTCTGCATGGACTTGGCACATCATGTTCAAATAACCTCATAGCTTCTACAGTGAGATGAATGGCTCAATTGATGAGGGTAGAACACTAGATGTTTAGTTTAACTTGAGCAAGGCTTTCTACACTGTCTCACATAGTACTCTAATAGCTAAACTGGTGAGATATGAAGAGGACTGTAAGATGCTCCTGAAGAAAAAATAAGGAAAAAAAGAAAAAATGCTAACAAAATCCAAAACACAACATAACCCCCCCATCAATTTACAACTGTTGTTCTTCAAGGACCAATACTGTTCAAAGCCTTCATTAAATACCTGGACAATGGGACAGTATGCACTCAGCAAGTTTGTGTATAATACCAGATCGCAAGGGGGAAGAAGACACACCAACTGAAATGCAGGAGAGCAGGGATGTTATCCAAGTAGACCTTGACAGGCTGGAAAAACAGGAACCACATGAAATCTCGGGCAAATGGAAAGCCCTGCACCTAAAGTTCAGTAACCCAATTCAACAATGCAGGTTGTGGGCTCAAAAGGTAGGAAGTAGCTTTGCAAAAAAGACACTATTGGATAACAAGTTTAAAATGAGTCATTAGAGTGCCCTTACTTCTGTGAAGGCCAAGATTATACAAGGCTGTATTAGCAGTAGCCAGCAAGTTGAGGGATGTGATTATCTTCTTTCCTTGGCATTGGGGAGACTGCATCTGGAAAAAGGTGCCCAGTTTTGGACTCCTCAGCACAAGCAAGGCATCAACACACTGAAGAAAGTCAATTAGATGACAAAGAAGTTAAAACATGTGATGTATGTCCAAAGGACAAGAACCAGTAGTCACAAGTTGCCATGCAGGAAATTCCAATAATAAAAACGTTTACACACACACAAGGAGGATTATTAAATAATGGAAGAAGCTCCCCAGAGAGGCTGTGGAATCTCCAACCTTGGCAATATTCAATGCTTGACTGGACAGTGCTTTCAGAAACCTGATCTAATTTGCCCTGTTTGAGAAAGGGGCTGGACTGTGGTTTATGAATGGCCTACAGATGCTGGATGCATGTAAATTTTTGTGACTGAACTAGATACACCTGAAAGTGCCAAAAAAAAGTTGGTTGATGCTATTGCAAGGCTGCTACTTATCAAAGAACCATGGTAAATCAGGGAAGCTCTTGATGGCTGGAGAGGGGGGACAGGGTGAATATCAAGAAAAAAATTATCTAAAATCATATCAATTTTCAATGAAGAAAGGCAAGGAGGAACACTCAAAGCACAGGCTGACCTTGCTCAGTTAAGTACTCAGAAAAAATACGGGAGCTTGTATTTGTCTAATCACATAAAGCAAAAGATGTTAATCCAGAATAGGAAATCAATTTCCTAATGGCAAAACATGCTCAAAGAATGTGTTTGTCTTCAATGATAAAATACCTGGCTACAAGAGAAAAAGAAAAGACATAGACGTAATGCACAATGCCTTATTAAGACTTCTGGCACCATCTCCCACTGCATTCTCCTTTCCAGGCTAAGGAAACACAGGCTGAATAAACTGACTCACATAGTTTGAAAACTAACTGAACAAGCTTAAAAGATAGTCAACTACTGGCTGTCAGCTGATTGTCAAACAAGTTAAATAATCCTGTGACAGTACTGGGGCCTAAAAAACTCAACATTTTCATCAGAAACCTGGATGATGAGACAAAATATACAAACAGTTCTAAAGCATCTGGGATGGTAGATACAGCCAAAACAGAGCTTCGATTCAGAGGATTTTTTCCTTAAGAACTGGTCCAACAAATCCTTTATGATGCTCGACACTGTAAAGCACAACATTACACTTTGGAAGTGGCTCAGCAGTAATTGGCTGAGTAGCAGCCCTGATGGAGAAGAGATGCTTGTCATGATGGATGCCAACAATGCATTCTGTACACAGGAAGGCAAACTATCTATCAGACAAATTCAAGAAGCATGGCCCAGCAGTTTGAGGGAAGTTTCTCTTGCCTACTATGCAACAGCAGCGAGGGTACTCAATACCTGTGATGCTGAGCTTAGTTCACCCCATCAAGCCAAGAAGGGCATAGGAAAACAAGAGTCAAGCAGATGACTGTCCACAGAGTGAACAGCCTAGAGCACATCACCTCTGAGGAAGAGCTGCAGGCTCTGTGCTTTTTCAGTCTGCCAAGAAGAGGATAAGCTGTAATCAAATAGCAACTTAGAGCTATTTGAGAGAGGCCTGAAAAGATAGCACAGACAAAATTGCTTCTTGTTTTACCATCTCTCATTGCAAATGAAAGTGCCACAAGTTATGTCTTGTCAGTTTTAAGGAAATAAAAAAAAAAATTTTCTAGGAAGGCAACAAATTTGCTGGGAAGGCAGTGGAATTTCTTTTGTTGAAGGTTTTTAAGTCAGCTAGACAAAACAGTAACTCTGGTCTGAACTCGATGGACTTAATTTTCTCCAGTCTTCTATAAATCAACAATTTACAATTCTTAGGGCTTAAAACACCAGAAAAAAGTTAAGGAGTGAGGTGCAACAAGGGTCTCAGCCAACTTTTCTAGTACCTTAGCAAATGCAGAGTACTGAATACAGTAGATGACAATAACTAAGTATATAGGTCAGAGAAATGGAATCTAAACTAAACCAGTCCCCTGAAAACACAGGACACTGAAGTAGATATATTCCATGGACTAGCTGTATGAGCTTAAATAAAGAAGAAACACTGATGTAATTGGTGAGCTTATGTGATTGAATTCAATGTCACAATGTAAGAGAGTAACTAGAAAAACAGAAAGCAAGATTCCTTCAGTTAGTGCCTGCTACACTCAGGCTCTAACAATTTCTATAGAGAATCACCCAGACCTGACGTAAGCTCCTTGATTTGCAGACTGGAACTAACATGCTCATAGCTAAGACCTAGAAACAGACAGACTGACTGACCTAGAAGAAAACCTGCAAAGATGAACAAGAGGAGGAGGAGAAGAACACAGGATGCCTAGAACTCATCAAGGATTTCTTTGGACAAACTACAGACAAACAGTGGATGCCAGATTTTCTACAGAGAAACAGCAAACATAGGCCAAAGACTTTGGACGTTGTTGGGACATCGGTCACAAATCTTGACCAATTCTGCATATAAAAAGCAGCAGCATCAGCCAGTAGTGCATAAACTAAAACATTTCTTCATTGCATTTTACAGTGCAATTCTCTGTCAAAATTATATGATGGCAAAGACCTGCTTATCCCTTTCACGCTAGTTCTGAAGTGGTAAATAAAACCTGTTATTCATAGCAAAGAGCAAAGCTAAAAAGTTAACACTACAGACACATCAAACAAACCAGTGCAGTTACATGAAATAACCCAATAAACCCAAAACTCCTACACCTAAGGCAGTTCAGAGAAGCAGGCTGGTTCTGTCTAAAACAATCAAAGTAACTAGGAGACCTTATTTTCTGGTATCACTCAGTGACCTAGCACTCTGATGTCTTCCATTTGTTTTGATCTTGTGTCATCCCTCCGTGTCTCTCCCTTAAGCAGTAAATCAGCTAGGAGAAGTTTCCTGATGACTGCAAAAAAAAATCTGTGAAATGCATGGAAATGTGGTGCAGCTTTCTCATGCTTAGAACTGTAATGATAAAAAGCTAAAGTGTAGAATTAAAGCTTGAATCAGTTTTAATTTTCTCGTACACAGATACCATAGAGGGGACTGTATACAGACCTAAATAGGAAGAAACTTGAAGATTGGACCTACAGTATTACCACCTTTTAGCAATCACTAAGAAGATGTGCACTGTTCTGGTGGAAGGAAAGCAGGAAAAAGAACTTCTGGGTATCAATTTCATACTGGACAAGTAACCCTTTGTCACTATCAAATATTATAAAACCCATTAATGAGACAGCTTTTCAGTAAAGCAGCATAGGACTCAGAAATTAAGAAAGTCTTAGCTTAGAAATGTCCAGATTTTGTGAATTCAAATGAGAAATAGATGAAACACCCATCAACCTTGCTCCAACAAGGTACTCTGCTCTAGTATGAACAATATGAAAGAGTTTTGGGGGTAAGAAATAGGAAAACATTTTCAGATACCACAATGAACTATATCTACATTGGTCTGGTACAAGATTATTCAACAGAGAGGGTGGTCAAAACCCTGGGGAAATGGATTAGGAAGACCCACCATAACTTTTAACCAGTATTTACATCTCACAGACTTTTGGCTTTAAAAAGTTCAGCATGTAGTAATGATTACCAAAAACACGGAACTCTTGTTAATTATCACAATGGAACTATTACAGCACTCTTGGTCTTGATTTCTACACAACTCTCAAGAAGATGAAGCAGCAAATGAAAGACTTCCAAGGAAATCAGGTACAACAGCAGCCCTTATGAAAGCAGTCACAAGCTTGAAAGCATCAATTTTTGGTCTACAGCACTGAACATAGCAAGTGGATCGGACGTTTCATTGCAGTTCTGGCAATGAAACACTAAGTTTTATGTCTGGTCTCTTTCCTTTTGGCAGCCACAGGCAGCATTTTTTGTTTGTGCTAACAAAGGTCTCAAAAACCCAGTTATGCTTGTACACTGCTCAGATATCAGAGTTCATGCCCCTTGTTACCAGGCAGATGTAGCACTGGGGTAATGGCAAGCCTAACCCTGAAAAGTTACCCTGGTGAGGCTGAGGGTTCCCTCAGGCTCCATACAATTTATTAAACCATACCCAAGAGGTGACTTTCACTTTTTCAAAAGAGCTAAAGCTTCACAAACTGCCTGTGAGCTGTTCAGAGCTACCAACATGAGAATGACCCCAAAAAAGCAGGAGTTTGCTTTGCTTTGTTTTTTCTTAAGGGAGCAAACATGATGATAAAGCAGGCAATGCTGATGATCTAAAAAGAAATGAGCAGGACATCTGCTGCTTAAAGGAACAAGCACACTTAAGGACATAATGATGGTTTAATTTGGTGTAATATAGGATATTTTCCAGAACAACAAGTGGGGTTTTTTGAAACATTTTAGTTCTAAAGAAAGAAAAAGTTGTTCATTTGCACATGGTACTGAGATCTACTGGAAAAAATGAAGTAATGTTCAACGACAACTTTCCCTCCAAATACTGCACTAAAGTATTGACACAGAGGAAAATCTTGGGAAGATTTAAACTGAAATCTCATGGAGGAATAAACAGAAGGTGGTGGGCATGAGTAACAGGTGGGTACAGTAAATATACTTTAAATATATGTTCTGAGATTAGACTGCAATTTTTTCCAAAACCTCAGCTGAGTGAAGGAAGGATTTCCATGTGAGAGAATATAAAAAACTGCTGAAGTACAATGCCTTCATGGTAAAGGTTTCCAGGGAGAAAACCATGCCAGGTCTCCCCTGACCAGCAAATTTCACAGAAAGTGAAGTCTCATGTCAAGAGAATCTGGTAGATGAACTTTCCAAGCTGCCTGCAAGAAAACCAAGCAAAAAGCAAAAATACAACATTAGAAAATCAAAAGAAAATAAATCACAGTTTGGAATAGATAGCATGAGAAAATTGTCACAAATACAGTAAAGTCTGTAAAGTATGAAATTCATTCATTTATCTGAATGTGGATTATGTTGAACATCGATATTTTGGGAACCACTGGGCAAAACACTCCGATTACAGATTAGGTTAAAATCTTTCTGAAGTTACAGATGGGAATGTTACAATACATGAACAAGAGCCCATCATGCTTATGTTTGGATACAGAGAATAGAAACATTAGTGGCCTTCAAACTTCAGCATGCATCACCACCCAAAAATAGGGCATGTTCAAAATTGAACAGATAGGTGAATTTTGTGGGAGAAGAGCTAACATAGCCTATCCCAAAATATTGTTTCAACAGGAGACAGAGAAATAAACTGAAAAAAGTGAAAGAACAAATAATCAAGGACGTGCAGAAGAAAACACTTAAAATGGTATTGAGAGAGAAGATATGCACGTGCCAGTATGTTTGCTTGTGGTCTATGGGTTTGGAAAAAAATTCTTCACTAGAAGTTGATGCTTCTTTGCCATTTGATTCCTACAATCTCCAGGAAAACCAAAAACTTTGACTTTTTTCTTTTGAAAATGTGCAAAGAACTGTTTAGCTCTGCAACCATATATTCTATACTCTTATTTTTTTCTCCTACATGAAAAAAACTAGAAGCCCCACATTTCTGCTGGACAGCTCTTCAAAGTTATGCAAGTACTCCAGACAACAGTCAGTGAAAGACAAAAACTGAAGAATTTAACATGATGGTAACCTACCTATACATTTAAACCACAACACTCAGAAGTTAAGCATTTGACAAAATTTCCATCTTTCAGCAGCAGTAATGACAGGCAAAACCAGTAAAAAGCAAATGTGATTTTGTTTTATGTTAAATAACTCCTTTTCCACCTCTTATCAGAAGATTCACTTACTCAGTAAAGAGTACCATTCTTTATTCTTGTTAAGGAAGGCAAAGCTCAAAGAGCATAATGAATACTAGCAAGAAGCAGATATCAAAGCAAAAATCCTGCACACCAATCCAATTAGCATCACACTGTCCTTGATTTGGCTTCCCTCATCGCTTGCTGCGCTGTTCAGCATGAATTTCCCTGTGGAACTATGTTTCTTCTGTATTTCCACATCAGTTGTTCTCCCTTAGCCTAACATATGCTCTGAATTCAAAACACTTTTTTTTTTTCTTCTTTTCTTCCTGGTTTATTATTTCAACTTGCATGCATTCTTACATCAACTCTTCTTTCCACCTTCCACTTATCTCTTTAGTAAATGACAGTTTTCTTCCTTTCTAGAAAAGACATAATTCTTTTTTCGACTTACAG
This sequence comes from Laterallus jamaicensis coturniculus, assembly GCA_022605575.1. Classification (NCBI taxonomy): domain Eukaryota; kingdom Metazoa; phylum Chordata; class Aves; order Gruiformes; family Rallidae; genus Laterallus; species Laterallus jamaicensis. The sequence continues at coordinate 1,060,508 of JAKCOX010000050.1, forward strand.
TGGACAAACAGCATCCTCCAGTAAAAGCTCAACCTGTGTTTGCCGCTTATCACCGCCTTCTTATGTTTACAGCAGCAGCTTTACATTCTGATAGTCATTTGCTAACCTCAACAGGCTAGGAAGGCACTGTGGGCAGACATGGAAACAAATTGGCTGCATGCAGCTCTGTGCAAAGGACAAGGGAAATCAAACAGGGGAATCGATGAACAAGAGACATAAACAAGAGACTTCAAAGAATAATACAGCATTAGATCCTTTTCTGAGTCACTGCAGTAATGAAATTGCCTATGTGATTAATATGAGGCCTGGAGTCCAAGCAATGGTGATTGATGTGCATCATTCTGCTGATCAGGCGGATGGGACAGGGTTGAACAGGGAGTTGAACAGGCAGGCTGGAGGAAGGTGCAGCAGCCAAAAAGTTTCTTGGAGAAGCAGGGCTTCAGGAAGGCCTGTGCACACCAGCGCTCTGACACACAGGCCTACAGTTCTAATAACAGGAGGATCTAACCCTGTTCACCATGCTGGAAACGCTGCTAGCTTCTTCCTCAAAGCACCACTGTTTTTGCAGTGACCCAGCTCCTCCCATAACTATGTACAAACACATGTATCAACAAAGCCTGTACTCATCCCATGTACAAAAAATAATCCAGCTGTCATGCAATATTTTCAGTTACTGCTACCATTTCTTGAGACAGAAAACCTGGGGGGTTGGACTTCCACAAAATGTACGAGTTACTGTTGGGGTATTCTTAAACAAGAAATTAAAATAAAGAACCTGCTTACAAAAAGGACAACAGTAACAGGATCTATACAGAAGCAGAAGATGAAACAGCGACAGAACCAAAAGAACAGCACCATTACTGACAGCAGAAGGAGGAAGCGAGGATACTGAGGAAAAAAATCCCGACATGCTTGCGAGCTGTAGCATCTCTGGTTAGACATTGTTCTGGCACCTCAGGATTACTTAACACAGGACAACAAGCCACAGTTGCGTTAGGTGGTTACATCAGGTGGTTGTGCAATCCCACCTAGGCAAACAAACAGTTCTCTCATCCATTTTTCTAGCCAACTATGTACTCAAGCTAGTATTTGGTGTTATTATTTGTTTCAAGATTAAGACTCCGTTCTTTCATATTACACATTTGTTTCCTATTATGAATATTCTTTTATCAAAATTACTTCCTCCAGCGTAATCTGCTTACAATCTTTATTGGATATCCAAATATCATAATTCAAAGTGTAGACTGGAATCAAATTTAGTCAAAAAAATTCATAGTATTACACAGTGATTTGTCAAGACCCATAAAAAATGCATACCACTACTAAGAATATGCCCTATTTAAATAGGCAAAGCCTACCCGTCCTTCATATCCTACATGCATGCTGCCTGTACAAACACATGAACAACACCACCAAAGCTTAAACACTGACATTCTGCTCCTAGTATTTGGTAAATATTGCCTAGACATTATTCAAAATGGGAACCATCCTTTTTTCCAGACAAGGTGTCTGCATGAAAATAAATCACAGTAATGGAAAAAGAGAAATTTTAAGGGAAATCAAAGCTATCAATATACCTACCCCATGGGAAGATCAGTGCTATTGGGAAGCTTTAGAGTAAATCTTGTAAAATTCTTTGGTTTGGCAGTCATATTGGAAATTTTGTTTTACCATTACCCCTACACAATTTATTAATTGCCTCTGTGAATCTCATTAGGTAGAGAAAAAGGTAATAATCCATCACTGTCTCTTCTAATTTAAGAAGTAGAAAATACCAAATAGAAGTAGTAAAAAGTGTGTTCAAAACCAACAGAGGCAACTCCTGAGGTAGTGGGTATTTCACCCACAGAACTTGAAGCTGGATGTCGTGAACACTAGAGCTCCACAGGGCCCAAGGCAAGGATGAGGTGATGGAGAAGAACACTGTGGAACATTAAATCTTCAACATATCTGTTACAGAAAGTTCCTGGGCTGCACTTTGTTGCAAATTCAGTGGGTACTTATAGAGTGGGACTAGGTAAAGAAGAATCATGTGCTTGCCTCTTCTGCAAGCATCTGCTTAGGGTCCTGTCATAGAGCCTTGAAAGATCACTTACTTCAACTGCTTTTATACAATCCTTGTAGTAATTTAATGATGGAAAATATTAAATGTTGGTGCTTGTCACTTGCCTGGTTCTGTAAATGTAACCACTTCCCTCAGTGACACCATGCGCAAGTGTCACAAGAAAACAGGCAACTGCAATAATCCTAACCGGTAACTGAAGGCTTCGAGTTTCCAAGCCACACAAAATACAAATTCATATCCAGACTGTACAACAGGTCCATGCAGATGGACTCACAGGCCTTAACTGCATATCCTCAAGTCCCAGGAGTATAACACACCTTAAAAAAAGAAGGATCTGCACCATTCAAGCCATTCAATTCTTCCGATAATGAGCCTTTAATACTTAAGTGTCAAGAAAAGAAACTGTTTCATCATTTTTGCAAACACAACAAAAAAGTTACCAGTAAGAAAAGCCCCTGACAACTGTCATGCCTTGACAATGTTTCATTATCATAATTTCTTTTACTGTATCGCTGTTTACCCTGCTTCCTGAAGCTGCTGCTCACCTCCTGTCTAGCGCAGGCATTTCTCCTCCTTTGTGACAGCTACCTTCAAGCCTGTATTTTCTAATACGATGATGCTCCCAGACCAGTACCAAGAACAAACCTGACAGACAAGGGGTGCTGAAGGAGGATGTGTACACCTGACAGACTGTGTTTCCAAACCAATGAGTTCATCTTTAAGAGGTATTTCTTTCCACTTTCAAATCTCACCTTGCTTTTTAACTTTCAAGCATTCAAAAAACCTTCTTTTCCTCATTTATAGGCCCCTCAGGCCACGGTCTTTTTCTTTCTACCTGTTTTATAACTTGCTGCTTAGATAACGAGCATCAGTCAGCTCCAAGAGATGTTTCACGGGAACAAGCACTGACATATAAAAAAATCACTACAAGCAGCATCACCACAGTTGTTTTCTGTAAAAGGACACACTGCTCAGGACTTGCTTCTTGAAGTCTCCTCCCAGTCTAAGGAAAAACAAGTCAAGGGAGCACGACCGAAGCACGGGATGAGCCATTCAATCCTTAACCCTGCGCCTGGAAATGGCCAGAGTTACTTAGTGGAAGACGAGCGCACAAACCTGCCCCTTCACAGCCGTTACATAAGGGCGAGGGGGCACTTCCCTGCTCAGCGAGGCACCGGGTCAGCCCCGCCGCGGGTCACCGCCCGCCACTGCACCCGGAGCGGCAGCAGGTACCCAGCGCCCGGCTCAGCGAGGCCACAGGCGCACGACCTCTCGCTTCGCCCCTCTCACCGCCCGCCGGGCAGGGGAAAGGAAGGGAGGGGAGGGCCCGGCCAGCAGCCCGCGAAGTGCCCGGCCAGTACCACGTCCCCGGCCCACCGCCCGCCCCCGGCGGGGCGCAGCCCCTCCACAGTGCCCCCGCCCCACGCGGCGCCCCAAGGCAGCGTGAAGCGCAGAGACCACCGCGCCGCCGAGGCACGTACCTTCCCCCTTCGCGGGCTCCTCGACACCCAGCATAGCGGCGAGGTAACGGCCAGCGCCAGCAACGTCTCCCGAAGCCGGGCGGAAGCAACGAGCGAGGCCGCGCAGGGCGGCGGCAGGAGGAGGCGGGTGCGGCAGGACCGCTCCTTCCGCCTGAGCCGCGCGGGGTGGGCTGAGGGCAGCCCCGCCTCCCGCCTCCGCCGCCCCGGCACCGTGAGGGCGGTGGCCGTGCGAGCCCCCTGAGGCAAGGGGAGGGCTTTGCCGAGGCGGTCGCCCAGAGCAGCACCTCCCCGGCGTAGTCCCTTGGGCGGTCGGGCGGTAATGCCCGCCGTACCAGTGGGGCCACCTCAGGCTAGGTGCCGAGCAGGGGCTGGTGTCCGTTGCCCTTCAGGAACCGGCGGGAGCAGGAGCTAAACTGCCCCTGAGACCTTCGTTTGGGGGCTTTCCTTGCCTTAATGTCACCATGCTTACCCAGACCTCACGGTTTCTTCGGGAATTCTGGCAAAGAAAAAACAAAAAAGTGGTTTTGAAAGATCAAAATAAGCGCAGGTGGTTAAAAAAAAGCTAAATAAAAGGGTAGCAGAAGCACAGCCTTGTCCTTCAAAGCGTTTGAAGCGTCAACTGAATGAGAAAACTGGACCCAGCAGCTAGAGTCCAACAGAACGGTTAAACAGGCCCAAAAAATCCAGTAAATTTTGAGGATGGACTTGAAACATCCTGCAAGTTCCTGTCAGGGAGTCTGCATGTCCACTAAACAAGGTGTGAAAGGAGCCCTGGGGAGGTAAGGTTGTGGCCAGAAACTTAAGCCATGTAAGGAGGACTTTAGGGAGGTTTTCATGCTGAAATGCAGCTTTTTTGAGAAATGTGTCGGAGGAGCTGTTTCCAGTCGAAGTTGTGATAGAAGGTAGAAAGAAAATAATAGGAAATTTGCACAATGAGATAGTGTTTATCCAGGAATTACAGAAGGGTTCGGGTATGAAACAGCTGGACTGCTGAGGATGCCGTGTAGCCACGATAGAGATGGTGTTGGAGGGCAGAAACCCGAACAATTAAAAGAGGATCCCCTAAGGTCAATGCACTCATTGATCAAATCGGGAAGAATAGCCAAGGAAGACAGGAATAAATACACTGCACCGGAGAAACATCAGTACCTCTTCTTATTGAGTGACATTGTGCTTCAGACATCTGGGAGAGTCTTTGGAGGACCCAAGTGACTGCACCTGGCTAAGGCAAGCCAGGTCAATGAACTTGGATTTCCAAAAGGTGTTTGGGCAAGTGCTTTCATCAGAGGTTCTTAGAACTTGGCTGTCATAGTTATGACCTTCAGATAGATGGATACTCAGTGAAAAGATAGCAAAGAAAAGGTAGGGATAAATTGCCATCTTTTTTCAACAGATTGGTAGGGTTGTACGGGAGTTTGTGGAAGGTTCATTACTGTACAATGTAGTCCTAAACAATCTGGAAAAGGGTGTGGATAGTGGCACAGTAAAAATTTGTTGGTCAGTCTGAGTTATTCAGATTAGTAAAAATAATTATCAGGGTGCAGAAGGACCTCTGAATTCTTACTTGAGAGAGCAGTAAAATTATAGACACTTGCTGACACTTGAAATAAAACTGAGTGTTTAGGTGGAATAAAAGGCTCTTAAATGATTGCTGTTCATGAGTGAAACTTCAGAGTCACAATAGATGCTCTATGAAATCTCAGTGCTTTGAGCTCGGCAGTGGTCCAAAGCAAGTGAGATTTGGTAGCCGTTTGGAAATGGACACCATCATTTTCTCTCTGACTGTTACTGCTTGGGTAGGTCTGCAGCTCTAGCAGTTCCTACCTGTACAGTAAAACTGCAGTAGGAATAGAAAAATGTGACAAAGTTTTTCTCAAGTCTGAAATTCTTTCTCATAGAGAGCACTAAATAAAGTGGAAGTCTGAAGACAAGCTGATGGGAGAAGGAGGTTGGGGAAATAATGACAAAAGCCTATACAGTAGTGGGTGAAACTGAGTTGAATGGACAGTAATTCCTCATTGTCTTTTCCAATGCAAAAGTTGTAGAAAGCAAATTAAGCTAATAAGCAGCAGTTTCAAAATAAAATATATTTTAATGTAGTCTTAAACTTCTTTGGAAGTGTCATAGTTTCCTAAAAGTTTACAGGGGATTGGAAAAAGAGAAGGCAGATACATGGAAGGGAAATCCATCAGTGGCCATTAATCATGAAGATGACATCATTCTTCTGGAGGTTGTACCAGGGAAACATCTCAAAATATTTGCCCTTTCCTTGGCTGTCACGCTATCAAAGACAGAGTAACTATTGGCCTGATCTGATCGAGTTTTCAGTTTCTTTTTTGCAGCTAATGTTGCTTTTTCTGAAATTCATGTGCATATGTGCATATAAAATATCAAAGGGCCACCTAGTTGCTTCAGGTACTGTTGATCAGAGTACACCATTTTATTACACTGTTTGTAAAACTTGTTTGTCAGCTGCAGGTAAGTTCATGGTTTAGTATTAAAGTAATGACCATATGTATTACATCTTACATGAGCTGGAGTTGCTAAATTCCTGCAGTGAAGTCATAACAAACTATTTTCACTCTTCTACAGAAGAATGAGACCAAGTTTGCCCAACTGTGCTCTGAATGGAGCAGAGGAATCAGAACTCCTTAGCTCTTTCCTGGGTTTTACACATAGATTTCTGTTCTTGAAGAATTTCAGTGTTTAGACATTTGGGTTCATCACTTAAAAATATTAATAAAAATAGCCTGAATTGCAAGGGTTAGATACAAAGTCCAAGGTTGCTGGCTTTGTCCTTCGGCTTGATGATCAACATTAGGATTTTGCTCAGCAATTGGTGATCTGATTGCAAGTCATGATGAGGGCAGATGAGCGAAAGTGAGGAAAAGATTTGAATGGTCAGTGGCAGTATGATCATGCCAGTACTCTTTATCAGTGGCCATGTTGTAAATTGGCTATGCTTAATTTCTTAAATTTATTTCAGTAGCTGAGAAAATTGGTGACTCTTTTCCTGACAGCAGAAGTATAAACCACAGTTATGTGTGGTTTGGTATATGTTTTTTAGAGGGCAGGTTCTCAGTGACTTTTAATTTCTTAAGTGAGAGCATAACATTTCTGATTAGCATGTATTTTCATAGTGGTTTCCCTTGGGGAAGGGACGGCATGAACAACTCTTTCACTTGGCATGAATTGCAGAGTTTTATTCAAATGGTTCCGTGATGTATTTGCATTGCTCAAGACATTGCTTATATGCACCATTATCTTTAGTAATTATAACAACAAAAAACTGCCAACAACAACAATAATAACAATGATAATATAATTATTCAGCAAAATACTTGTTTGTTGATTTCCATCTTGATATTTGTAATATGCGCTTTGGATAGGTGTTCTTTGTGAATTAACAACTCTGAATAATAAACTAACTAAAGATCTAATAAACTAATAAAGATCTGTAGTTGATCTGGGTGTGGTGAAAATAGAGGTTAATCAAACTAGTGTCTATGCTAAAGAACCAATAATCTAGGGGTGGGATGTAAGAAGTAAATAAACCAGTGATACGGGTATTTGAAGTGCAACATATGTTTTGCTTGAAAGCCCATCATCTTAACTCATCACTTGCTTAGACACTATGTACTCAACCATGACATTAGACACTCTTAATCACCATAAGTGATTCTTAGATACATATTCTTACCACTTTTATCCTCACATAAGGGAAAAAAAATCTCCTTACCCTCTGAAACCATCAGTTCTCCAATTTATGAACTGAATTCTTAAGCCAAATCTCTATATATGACGTAGGAGTCAAAGATTTTCAGTCTGCAGTGTTCAAGCGTTATTATTCAATCCAGAGAATGTATTCTCAGATCTCAAATTTTTCCCAACTTTTCCCAACTTTCCTGTGTGATTTAGTCTGGGTGATCCTGCTTTGGCAAGGAGGTTGGACTAGATAATCTTTCGAGGTCCCTTCCAATTCTAACTTTCTGTGATTCTGTTCATGTAATTTATAAGTTTACTAGAAAAGTGAGGCAGTATATTTGAATGCATACATACATATTAATGAGGCATGCCCAATGATTTCCCATTTTCAATACATTATCTGTAAATACAAAACCCAGTCATCTTTAATATTCACCAAACCATATAAATGCCTTTATACTCCATCTCTTTGTTTCTTCTGTTTTCTGGTGCTTTGAATGCAATGGAAAGGTGGTTCTGGTCTGGGTAGCTCCTCACAGAAATTAAAATAATAAAGGTGATAGAAAGGTGCTGTAAGCGCAGCCTACATTAGCCTTCATGTTGGTACAGTATAGTATTTTTGGAGACAGTTTACAAAGGTAGAGTTACAATGAAGGTAAATAGGACCTCCCACAGGACACTGATAGAATTCTGTTTGAAGAAGTCCATGTGTCTGCAGTGCTGCTCATACTTTAAATTGCCTGTTTAATCAATGGGAGAAAAAAGGGTTTCTCTGCATCTTTACGTCCAGCTTCCATGACAATTTTTATTTATAAAAAATCCTGTTTCCTTTTCATTATTACTATTATATTTCCTATTCTTTGAGCACAAACTGCACTAACTAAATGGGGAAATTTGACTACAAACAATAGATTGCAACATTTGGATCCTGAATTTCTTTTTTGGTTGAACCGTTTCCTCCCTTAGAATTAAGTATCTCAAACCTGTATAACCAAGATCTTAAAATTTAGATTTTATAAATATACATGGATTTTGAATATTTTGAATGTTAATGGATGTAGATTTCACACTGAGCAGTAAGCTATTGTGTGCATGCTCATTTTGTCTAAAAAAATGTTTTCAGAAGTATGTAAAATAAATTCTTTCTGGTTTTCAAATGACTTTTTTTTTTCAATTACAGAGGACTTGGAACTGCATGTATTTTAAAATGATGAGTTAGAAGTGATGTCCTAGAGACAGCAAAATGTTTCACAAAGTAGTTGCATCATCAGTTCCCGAAACAGATTGCAGATGAATAAAGACTAAACTGGCTTTACATGTAGATAATGTAAGAGAGGGAAACATTAAGTAGGAAGAGGTTATTATTCCACACATCTGTGGAAAAAATAGGACTTGACAGTGTTGGTTGACTCACTGAGCCCTTACATGTGGGCACATGTGGACCTTGTGGTATGCATTTGCGTAGGCTCATGTCATAAATGGAAGAAATAATATTTTGGTATATTTTCCTGTACTTTAAGGCTAGAAAAGCTAACTGCAAGCATTTGGAAATGGAAGTTAATTGGAGATTATATATTTTACATATTGTACGTATAGTATTGCTCTCATGTGATTCTTTTTTTTAAGTGTGTAAAGTCAGAGTACAGCAGACACAAAACTTAGGATATGTGAATGGTCTCACATAAAGCAATGGTCCCAGAACTTCTGAGCATACGTCGACTGTGGTTATACAAACAGCCCCTTTGAAAACAGCTCAAATTGGCTCACATGTATAAATGTTTTGTTAGATCACAATTTAATAAAGTAGGGCCAATTTAACTCTGGGATGGGGTGGGGGGGGAAGGAATTTATGTTATGAAAACATGGAGTTGTGCTTTACAAGATCAGATCTTCCTAAATATTTTGCATGACTTCCCTGGCTATGTTTTTACTGCTAAATAAAACAGGACCAGTGAGTATCCTTCAGCACTAGACCACTGATTGTTAACCTGTAATGTGTTTCCTGGCATGGTTTGGGCCAGTGAACTCTCTTGTGAACATTCCTGGGCACAATTCAGGGTATGAGCTTGAACCAGGAGCTCAGTAAGCCAGATGGATAAAGGCAGCGCAAAACTTGGCCTTCTCCACCTCACATGGTCCTCCAAAGCTGTCCTAGCAGACTTTGCACTCTTAACCATCACATACTTTTGGGCAGCTTGCAAGCTTGTTTTTGTGAAATAGAGAAGTCATAGTGGAGGGCTGCAATACAGTCTTTTTGTTTTTCAGGCACTTATAAATGAAAAAACCCCTCCAACCCTACACAATGTAATAATTATTCCTAATAGCCATAGTGGTACCATCCGGAAACTTGGGCCAAGTACTAAGAAGTGTAGAAGAGGCCAAACTGTGGCCCATTGTTGCCTCAGTAAGGGTCCCTGGTGCTGTTTCTTTTAACTGCAGGGGCACAGTCTCTCTGACGAGGCCCAAGTATGAATGTTGAATATAACAGGTACCAGGAACCCCTTGAGAAATGCTGGTGTTGAAACAAACAAGCCTGGAATATTTTTGCTGGCAGCAAACGAGGGGCACAATGGCATTAAAATGAGCTTGAGAAGTTAGTTGGTAGTATCTCCAAGCACCAAATAAATCTACAGGAGATAGGTTCTTCTGGCCAGGGCCCTGGAGGCCATCTGTTGCATACTTGTTTAGTAATGTAAATAGCACAATAATTGCTATGACCTATATATTTAAGGCTATTTTCATAGTTCAGTTTAAAATACTTAATCCAAAGAAAGCACAATTAATGTCCAATCAAAATATAAAATACCCTTTACATGTCAACAGTTATATGATAGCAAATCCTGTCGAGGAACAGATGGTAGTGTCTTTGTTAATCTTGCCCCATAGATGAGTGGAAATTAGTTTTCAAGCAGCAGAGAAAGAAAAAAAAAGTGCATATACGTGGAAAGTAACATACAGAATTAGCTGGAACTGTGTATATACATAAAAAAATGCTGGTAAAACTTCATGAAGAGACATTTGGTTCTTGAAAGTACCCACTAGTGTAAAATGTGTTTGTAGCTGGCTGTTAATGCAGCTGTATGTACTGGAACAACTCATGCAGCAACCGCCTCGTATTTAATAGCTGCAAACTGTAATATGAAATAAAACATTGAATTTCATGAAAGTAAATTCCATTTATAAGCACATTTGAGAACTAGTCAAATAATTTGTTGGGTTTTTTTTTTTCCTTTGCCTTCCCCTGTTGCTATCAAAAACTGACCATGGGAACTGTAAGTTGTAAATCACACCAGGGTTTGGCCAGGAGACTTCATCAGAGATTTTCTGGTGTTCCAGAGGGTGCAGGTTTCAGGTCAGGTACAGAATTTAGTCTATTGCAAAAAATCAGCTCTAGCCTGGTTTACTAAACCCTGTAAATCACATTTCTGCTTAGCCTTGGCAGAGTAGCGAATTTTACTCTGTTATTTATGATTACTTGTACGTGGTCTCCCACTAAGCAATCATAGACCCATATGCAGAATTAGAGGGAGACAGTGAAATCTAAACCACTAGAAAGTGGTGAACTTTCCAAACACCTTTCTACACTTTTTCATTCTTGTAATTGATGTGACCAACTACTTTTCCCTTGAGGTCAATATGCAGCAAAGACCTGCTGTGGTAATGTTTTGGTTTTAGTCCCTCAGCAGATAGTAAATTAAAATTCTTTCTGCTTCAGCCATTTTAAATATATGAAATTGTTCCCTTTTACAACAGCTTTTGCACAAGTTTAGGTACATTAAATCCTCGAAAAAGCTGTCTGTGTTGTGTCTCTATGTTTGATAGAGACACACAATCTTCTTCATATTCTAACACTATATTCAGCTGGTGAAAACCAGTCTACTGCTGTGACCACTGCCTTTTAATTTAGTGATGTCCTACAGATTTCACTTAATGTACGTCAGTGTTATATGAAAGAAAGTTTTAGCATTTTCAAATTGTCTTTCTCCCTTCCCTGCCACTGCTAGATTGGCACAGTATAGTGGAGTACGTGACCTTGATTTTCTCTTTCCTTGTGTAATTTTGGAAAGAGTGGGTTCCAAAACAAACTTGAAGTTTAGAAATCAAAAGAGAGGTCAACCTGTCTGCTCCCAAGTCTTGCACAAATGGTGAATAGAGTACATGGACAAGTATATGTACATCAATAAAATTTTATTCTTAAAGCGTGGAACAGATAAAATGAAATTTTTATTTTTTCAGCTTTTTCATTTGCAGTTTTAAACTACACATACAGATTCACAGACTCACAGGATGGGTCGAGATGATGAAAGGGACATCTGAAGATCATATAGATCAACCCCCTTGCTCAGAGCAGGGTCAGCTGCAGCAGGTTACTCAGGACTTTGTGACCCGTTGGGTTTTCAATCTCTCAAAGAATGGAAACACCACAAGTTTTCTGAACCTCTTCCAGTGCTTGACCAGTCTCATAGAAAAAAGTTGATATGGTTTTTTAAATTGAATTGTCTGTATTTCTATGCTTATTTACTCTTGTCATGTGACAGGGCCCCACTGGGAAGAATTTATCTCCCCTTCTCTGCTCCCCTGAGATACCTGTTCTCCAGGCTGAAGAGCCCTGTCTCGCTCAGCTTTGGCTTGCAGGTCAGATGCTTCTGTCCCTCAGTCACCTTTGTGGTCCTTTCCCGGAGTTGCCTAAGTATGTCCACGTCTCTCTTGCTCTGGGGAGCCCATCACTGGACACAGCACTCCAGATACGGCCTCATCACTGCTGAGTGGAAGACAAGAGCCACTGCTCACAACCTGCTGGTGGTGGTTTTCCTAACACAGCCCCAGGATACTTTTGGCTTTCACTGCTGCAAGACTGCATTCCTGGCTTAGTCACTTCTTGTCCACCAGGACCCTCCAGGTCCTCCTCTGCAAAGCTGCTTTCCAGCTAGTTGGTCCCCAGCCTGCATGAGTGTGTGGGGTTATTCCTTGTCCTCATGCTTGCCTTTGTGGAACTGCGTGAGGTTCCTCTACCCATCTCTGCAACCCACAGAGATTACTCTGAATGGCAGCACTTCTATCTGCACTACTCCCAGTGTTGCTGAGGGTGCAGTCTGCCCTGTCATCCAGGTCATGAAGGCAGAGGTTAAGCTGCTTTGGTCCCGAATCAACCCTGGGTGCACTGTTGGTGTTTGTCCTTCAACAGAACCTTGTGCGTCTGACCACAGCCCTTTGAACCCCGCAGTTCCGCCAGCTTTCACTCCAATTCACTGCCTATTTGTCCTTTCATTTGAGCCTCTCTTTTGCAGCTATTACAAAGTTGTCCTCCTTAACTTCACAGCCTGTTCTTCAGAAAAAAGATTGTCTACTGGCTGTTTCTGGTTCTCAGTTGTTGATATGTTGATATTTGCCCTGGCTTGTGGCAGATTCCAATATGCAGTGCATCAGATTTCCTTACAGTTTACATGAAAGCACCTAGAATGACTCATCCTTTATTTTTGGGTAAATTATTTAATTCTTCTGCCTTTTCCTTTTATCTAGTCTTTTTGACTTAATAGGACATCTTTTTTTTCTTTTCCCCCCCCCTGTACAGAAGGGAATCTTATTATGACTTATTTATATTTTCTGTCATTTCACAATAGTGGAGAGGCTTTTCCTGTATGCCTCCCTCCAGAATGCTGCTTTGGTACAGACTTTTCAGAGAGTCTTGATCTTTCTGTAATATTACTCCCCTTTTTCCTTGACAAGCTTCTAGAAGATGGCAGACTTTCCTGCTGGCTTATAGGCAGACACCACGTATCTCTAGTTTCTACTAGTTTTATTGTGTGCATCCAAGGCAGGTACATTTACTTCATAATTTGGGGAAAGGGAGGGGAGGAGGCCAGGGGTTACAGTCTGTCTTTGTTGCTCTGGGATACTTACCTATTTAAAATGAAAAAAATAGAACAAATATGCAAATGCTAGTTTGTGGATTGCTGGCAACCAGCTGCAGAGAAACTCCTCTTCAGTTACAGGGTATATTGAGATAATAAACCAATAAATTCCATTTCAGAGATACCTCAAATATTCTACAATGGTTTTCTATTGTATCTTGGTGACATAGTATAGTCATAGGGAACCTATTTGGTTTTTGGTTGGTTTTTTTTTTGAAAGTGTGTGCATTTCAAATAGTTGATATTTTCAAGACAGTGATTTTTGAAGTAGTACAGAGGTGGTTTTACGCAGTTACTGCATCTGCTGAGCTCTCAGCCTTTTTGCTGTTGTAGCAGTTATGGCGTTCATTGTATTTGCAAAGTCCTTGGAAACCGAATTCAACTGCCTAAACCTAGGAGGCATCCAGTGCTATTTGAGATGTTCTTGAGCATCTAAGACATCTGCAGGGGTCTGGCACGGACAAGACCAGACCTATCAGGCACTTTCTGGTCTGGCAGCTGGTGTCCGAACATCTCAGGACTCTAATGACATGCACTAGGACATCTCGGCTAGCACTTTCATGTGTTTATGCAGCTGAACCCGTCCTGGCCGTCAGCCATCTTTGAGTGAACTTCAGAGAGCACCACCGCATTATCAACTGAATTTAAAAAGCCTCTAGAGTTAACAACCTTTCCAAATTGGCCAATAAGCTCACCAAGTTACTATAGCTGAAAGAGGGCAGAAGACATACATGCATACCTTCTCCCACCCACTGAGACCTGTGCATGCAGAATGTGATTGCATATGCACTGGGTTGGGATTTTCGGGAAGACTATAAAAAAGTCTTTAATAAAACTATGTAAGACATAAGGCAGAAATAAAAAAGAGTGTGTGTTTAATTAAGAAAACATTTACAAGCCCGGAAGGACATGCACTAGATTGTGTTTTAGAGAAGAGGAAGCATTTTCTAACATTTGACATGTTTTCAGAAGTTCCTAATAGCCCATATTACACAAGTGACATTCTTGCAGAGAGTTTGAAATTGTTAACTAGCCTCAGCATAAATGTATGCAAAAGCTGCCCTTGTTAAGCCTGAAGCGGAGGCATTGTACTAATCTAAGTGCCGAACTTTCTCCGCTGATTCCTGGGCAGGAGCCCTGTAATCCTCTGGGAAGATGTTTTGACAATCCGTTTCACTGCTGAAAGCTGTGCTGAAAGGAATTTCCTGCCTTAGATTTCAGAGGTCTGTTGGAATTGCTTGCCTTACTGAGCAGACTGACTCTTCAGCAGGCAGGAGGGAGGTGGCTACAGTAGGGTACGGCGTGCTCCATGAAACTTGGCCTCGCTGCGGCTTCCAAGAAAAAGAATGGAAATTGTCACTTCTTCAGACTCAGAAGTCAGCAGCTTGAGATCCCATAACCTTGCTCTGCATTTTTCAACCTTCCCTCCTTCCCTTGTATTTCTCTCGTGCCATCTGTATAATTTAAACAGAACAAGCATGTTCAAGAATTTGCTATCAGCTTTTTCTAGGTCATATTTCTGAAGACCTCACAAGCATCACACTGCCATTTGCCAAAAAATTAACATAAGATAAAGTGAAATTCCAGTATAGGGCTGGAAGAAGTCCAAGTGAGTGCAATATGTAAATAAGCAGACTTTCAGCTTCTGCCCTTTACTAAAGGTGTTTCCTTTGTTACAACCAGTTCTTTATTATTTGAATATCGCATGCTATTCTTTTGATTGCCAATTTCCCCACTCTCTCTAACTTCTTCCTTTCTCAAATAAGAGAGAAACAACCCTATGTTTTGCTAAAACTTACTGGGTTTAATATTAGATTTTTTTCATTTTTTATTACTAAAGTTGAAGTATTTCTTATTTATTTTAAATCTTACATTTCTGAAAATGTCAAAGAAAACTATTAAGTTATAACAAAATTTCACACTTTTTTTGACTGCTCAAATTCAAATTCAACTAAACTTTTGGAATTTTATTTTCCAGTTGAAAATGGAGATCATGGGCAGATAACCAAATCCTTCACAACTTCAACCGACTAAATCTAGCTGCAGATTTATTTTAAGCACATTACCCTATTACTGATTAATCTTTTATATGTTTATCTTCACAATACCCGTCTGAATGTAGGAATCGATGTTGTCTCTACTTAGAAAACAAGCACATTGTTGGCAGTAGGTAAAGAAACCACCTTAAAACCTAGCTGGACTAGAAAGCCCAGATTTTTATATATACTAGTTTCTTGAATGAGCTTTCAAAGATGTATTTGAATTATTTGTGAAAATCAGATGTGTAATATTCCGGAATATGGAACAAAGTCCCTGATTTGACATTATAATGAGTTAATTAATTCTCCCATCCAAAACAGTACAATGCTGCGAAACAATTCCTTTATTCTAGCACTGAAAGAGATTTCTCAGAATAAAGTTTTCCTTGGTTTGTGGGACATAATACTGTGAATCTAAGAAGGAAAACCTCTCTTCCCAAGGTACCATGTTCTCTGGGTACTCAGGCTCAGTCTTGCTTGGCTACAACTGATCTCTAATTTATTTTCCTATCTATACTTGTCTGGCAGATGATGAGCCTTAGCAAATTAGCCAGCTGCAATCTCTTATTTTTTCAGTTAACCCCTGTGCTGCCAGGTATCAGCCATGGAAGCAAATGGGTGTGATTTATATAGGGTTTTGCTATAGCTTGCAGATACTGAGCATTAGCAAGTTTTGAATCAGCACCACATCCTCTAATGGCTTATTCTAAAATCCTTGCTTTGTATGTTGAGAAAAGAAATTAGCAAAATAAGAGGTTTCAGATGTTTTGGGGGAGTTTTCTATTTCAGAGGTTGTCTTTTCGTTCACTTCTTTTTAGAAAAAAATAATTAAGCTTTAGTATTCTAGATACATTTTTTAAAGTGTAGTCTATGTTTATATTTGTCTAATAGTATTTGTATGAAGTGGCCACCACCACCTGCATTTAATTTATCTTGTGACATGTCTTTCCTGCCTTAATTTAAAAATCTTCAGAACACAGAAGAAATTACTATTTTCTGCTTGGACTCTCCTGGCTAGCTCCAGTTTGATCATTGTGGGCCTCTTAGAGCCTAAACAGATAGCGTACGCTCAGCACACGGGTTTTTAACTAATTGCTAATGTTCCTAGAGCACTTTGAAGAGAAAAAGCCCAGTACATGTGTTAATTATTATTAAGAACCTAGCTTTGAACATCATGTTCTGATATGAAAAATGTTTAGTGAGTCCTCACCAAATCGTAACATTATAAATGTATTTCATTAAGAGATCATTAAGACATTAAAAGACATCATTATTAATCTATACATGATCTGAGCTTGGCAAACCTCTGTAATCCAGACTCATTATATTAGCATGAGTCCCTTTCTGGCCAAAAAAGTGCTGAGATTTTGCATGGTAGCGTTTCCATTTATCAACGATATTACAGATGAAATAAAAACTCTGATTTTTGGAAAATCTCCCTTTCTAGTCCCATTACTTTTTCCTGGGCTTGATATAGTGCAGTTGTTGTTTCTGGCATTAATGCCTTTTAGGTTCAGCGTTGCACACATTATTTGAATTGAGTCGTCTTATACATGAAGTGCAAAAGATCTTCAGCAGGCTTTATCCAGGGGTTTCTTGGATGTGCATCAGTGGATTTTGTGGGAGAAAACGTTTTTCTGGTAAATAAGAGTTACACATGTTCTTTGATAATGTGTTCTAAAGAAACTGTTAATTTTTCTAAAGTACTAATTGTGAGCCATAGCACAATAGACTTGAAAACTGTGGTGATTTTTTATAAAGTATGTACGATGAAAAAAAGATTGGGATGAACTTCCACAATGAAAATCCTCAAAGAAATCTGCTAAGAAAAATTAACTCCAGTAGACTGTCTTTTTATTTTTCCTGCTAGCTTTTATCTGTCATTTATAAGTGCACAGTTGTTTCTTAATTACATTACTGCTTTGAAAACTAAAAGTGTTAATATGATGTACTGTGAAAAAGTGCTAAGAAATTTTAAAAGATGATCTTTCGAGGTCCCTTCCAACTCCTAACGTTCTGTGATTCTGTGATATGTTAGATCAGTCTAAGAGAAAATGCCCCACTTTAAATATAATGACCAAGATGCACAAAACCCCTTCTGCATGTAATTGCACCATATCGTAACAGTACTGTGCAATCACCATGTCAATATTCATTCTTGTTTATAAATTCTGAAGTATTTCACCAAAATAATCTACTTCTACCAGTTTATTTGCTTTACTTTAAAATTCAATTTGTTCAGAAGAATGCAGAAGGCTTTTTGCTGTCCTGTGCTTACAGACTCTCATATATTACATCATTTGATGTCATCACAATACACTGAAGGACCATGCAGCACTAGATTTTGCAAAGGTTCTAAGTATCTAATTCTGAGTATATAGTAAAAATCTAGAGATTTTACCACCGACTTCCCTTTAGCTTTTTATAACAGAGTTCTGTTAATATACTAACTTGGAAAATACTTTATTTCCAGTTATAGAAATATGTACCTAGTATTGGATGCTAGGTCAAAGGTCCTGTTTGGATTCAGCTTCTGATTCAAGTGCAGGCATCTAAATTGAGATGTATACTGTATAGGTATCTATGTATGACCTAGGTAAGTAAACAAAATATATGAGCAGGTGAAATTAACTGGGTCTGGCAGATGTGGCACAAGATCTGTGGGAGCTACTTGGCCTTCTGAGGAGGTGGCTAGAATTTGTCAGAATACCCTGGGCATTGTAAGCAGAGCCTATAGATGAACAACTGACCACAATGTCTACTGTTGGGTGAGACTGCTCTAGGCTGCAGTGACTGTATGGAGTAGATCTCCATTGACTGCAATAAGAGCTTAGACATCTAGCTCACTTGAAGATACTTTGTGTGTTAGATGTGTAATTTCAGATGTCTGCACCTGAATCCCATTGCTTGGGCTCTGTTCAGTTGCCTACAGACGTACACGTAGCTATCTGAGATGCTGCACTGTATCTGAGATGTCTACATCAGGCTGGCAGGTGAGACAGAATCTATGGAGAAGAAAGTGCCTTACTCAAGCAGTATCTACATGCTAGACAGTAGATCCTGTTTCATCTAAAATGACATGAGCAGCTTATCTCTGTGCAGCTGAATCCAGCTCCTTCTATTTATAATAAAGATGTGTATTTTTGTCATCAAAGCACTTCCTGTTTCCAGACAAAGGCACGGAGTCTTCCCTCAAACCTGAGTGCAGCACAAAATGTTACTTCTAAGTAAGTGGTGAGGAGTCTTGCATGTGGAGAAAAATATTTGAGGTCCTCAGGAGAACAGTCATGATAATACTATTTAGACTGAAGCAGTTACATTGGAAGCTGTGAAATTTCACTGTTACTCTACGAGAATAACAAATCTGTCAACCACAGATTTTGACAGCTGCACTCTTCATTTTGCAATGTAAAAAAAAATCCGCTAGAGGCTCTAGTGGTACCAGCCAGGGAGTTTGAGTCCTATTTTCAAAGGGGACTTTTAAGTTTAGGGTTTTGTTGTTGTTATGTGGTGCCATATTAGAGATTCTTGCCTTGTTTCCAAATAAGCTGGCAGGCCTGTACAGCACAACACTTCTGAAAACTGATACCCTTGGTCTTGTGACTTTAGCCAGACACATTTTGACAAATATTCTTGAGTGAAGAAAAGTTAACAGCTGAAAAAGATAAATATTCTCTGTGAAATGTTAGGCTAGGAGAAGATGAGTGATACCTAGAAAATAGAAATTAGGAAATTGAGTAGTCCTTTTATTTTACTTTCCTGTTTGTAGTATTAAATGCACATGCAAGTATCAAAATAGTATCCTTTTTTATTTATAAGAACTATCTTATGATGCAATGTTAAGATTTTCTACCAGAAGCAAGAAACATTGTAGAGAGGAGGACCTGCTCCATGTGAATAAGTTGACTAGCTATGGCTGCATTTTTGGTTGGCTGACTGACCCGTTTATTCCAGTCAGATCAGCGTAGTTGCAGCTCAGTGCTACAGAACACACTCTCGGGTTGAGTATCAGATAGCAGACTAATACACTGCAGATTACATTAATCTTACTTGTTATCTTTTCCTCTACCCATTCTTTCCCATTTTTTTACGGTTTTGATTCTGTGTTTGTTCTCAGTGTACCATAACAAAGATTATCTTTACAGGACACAAATTATAATTATATATACACATATTTTCTATATAATTTACTTATGACTGGTGCTTGAACTCTAGTTTCTTTGCTGTATTATATGCACTTTAGTAAAGAATAATTTAAAAAAAAAATACCCACAACCTACCTTAGCTGATGTATAAGCTTTTATGCTTACCACTCAGAACAAAGCTCAAGAGTACTTAGCTATAATATTAAACATCTAGTCACAGTCAAATTACAGTTCCCTTAATCAGCACTCACTTAGATTTTAATATCTTAAGCCTCTGCGCATCATCCAGTGGAGCAATGTCATTTGTATACCTAACAAATAGGACTGAAGTTATGAAAAGTTATTTCATAGTCTAAGAGAAGTATGCTAGCCACCAAAGTGTCTGGTGATGACAGAAGGAAGAACTAAGGTGGTTCATACCTTCCCTCTGTTGAGAAACCTAAGAGGTTGTGCATCTATGAATGAGAAAGATATCATAGCTGGAAGGAGAGAAAGCAAGAGGAAGCCTGATTTTGCAGTTTACCCAGTAGTCACTGCTAAGGAATATGGAAGGCAGAGTGCTTCTTTGTCTTTCCTGTTGGATTTCCAATCGATCTTTCTTGTTAGAGTGGCTTCTGTTTGTAAGATAACCAAATGTCCCACCTGTACTTTTTGGAAGAAAGTTATCTACATCCTAGCGTGGTACTTCAACATTGGCAATGAAGAGTTGGGTTCCAAAAAGTCAGCAGCTCACAGTATGACTGAGGTTGGCAGACATCTCTGGAGATTGTTTAGCCCAACTCACCTGATCAAAGAAGGGTCAGTTAGATCCATTTGTACAGCACTCTGTGTCCTGTTGGGTTTTGAACACCTCCAAGGACAGAAATGTCACAGGTTTTCTGGGCAACTTGTTCCAGTGTTTGATTACCTTCACAGTAAAAAAACCCAACAAATCAATATTTTTTTTCTTCTTTTTTAAATGAAAATTCTTGTGTTTCAGTGCTGTTCACCCTGTCATTGGGTAACACTGAGAAGAGTGTGGCTCCATCTTTTTTACTGCCTCCCATGCAAAATCTTTGAGCTAATAAATGTAGTAGGCTTTTAGTACTATAAACCGTACAGCATGCTTTCAGATACTAAGCTTATTAAAAAATATTGCAGTTCACTAGAAGACTGAAGGGATTTTTCCTTGGCTAAATGGACTCTTCAAGTCAAAAAATATTCACAAGTGTAGAAAAATACATGAGCATTCACCCCAAAAAATCCACTAACATAAAGCTGAGGAGTATCCCAGGATAAGGAGGATGAGAACATCATGCAAGAAGGAAAATGGTTGACTTAATTGAAAGACTCTGCAGTTTGAGTTATACCTGTTTAAGAAAAATGAGCACAATCTGGAACACAGTCATGATAATAAGATGAGGAGATGATCAATTACAGGAGCATATAAATAGATTGTTTGGAAAAGGGCATCTCAAGCTGTATCAGAAAAGTGACCACCAAAGAGGGAGAAGAGCTAATTAACTGAAGAGTAGCATGAGGACAGCTGGATATAAACAAGCCATGACTAATTTGTCTTGGGTGTTAGAAAGAGACTTGTGGCCTTTGCAAGAGTCAAGACTAGAGAGCAGCCTGCAAGTTTACAGGTACTTGGGGCAAATAAATTTACACCTTCTGTTGCAGATTTTAAAAAGTTTATGGGAGGAATTTCTGATTTGCAGCATATGTCAACGAGTGACTGGATGGAGAGACTTGGGATGATCTTCTAGCCCAGAAGTCTCAGAAGGTGTGAGATGACTTCATAACATGGAACTTGAATTTGAAAGTGATCTTCTGGTAAGAAGCAGCAATTGAATTTCTAAATGAGAGGTTATGAATCAATGTGAATAATCCTGAATTCAGATAAACAGAAAAGTCCTGCAAAAGGCAGGAAGACTTTATCACTATCATTTCTTGCATCACTCAAGAACCCACAGGCTTTGATGCTGAAAGACAATAAGGATGTAGAGTTAGCTGTGTTTTGCTGCAAGAAATGGTAATCATCAAAGATTAGAGCTGCGCAAGAGTTTTCATATTCATAGGTTTGTGCTAAATGTGGTGCTGACCTCTTAAAAAATATTAAATCTGAGTTTTTTCATGTTGAAAGCTCATTATGGTCCCCAATTTAATTACATTTAACTTAAAAGTAAAAGCAGAAAAATCAATTTCCAAACTGAAATTAATCGATTATTATGCAGCAAATACAAAGCCTAACCTTTTTTTTTTCAATAAAAATACATTGTTAGTTCTCCTCTCATGGTGTCATCTGAAAGTGTAATAGTCATGTTCTGTCTCCTATTATCTAGGTCATTAATGAAAGTATAAAATGTGGTGTGCTACTCATGTGCTTAAAATTAATTGAGCATATAAATGTTTGCAAGACAGATTCCTTTGTGATGCATCAGTCTCAGAGGTTTTGGCAATTTTATACTTTTTAGAGCAACTGAGGCTTTGTTTTTGGTGTTTGGTTTTGGTTTTTTTGTTTTTTAATAGAGCCATAAATTGCAAAACAGGCTTTTAAAACATTTCTGATATTCCCTTGTTCTGACCCATTTGAGAGACTATATAAATCTTATCTGCAAAGTTTGGAATTTCCCATTAATAATAATGAAGAAAGAGAAAAGAACAATAAATTGTTCGAGAAGAGCCTGGAATTTTTCACCACAACTTATCCAGTAGAGTAGGGAACTGAACAAAGATATAAACATCAAACAAATGAAATTTGATTGTCATTTATGAGGAGAAAACATCTGTAATGGATATAACGAGCAATCTTGAATCTTAATATTCAGACTTTAATGAGTAAACAGATATTTCACCATCTTGTAAAACAATAGTATTATGAGCTCAATCTGGTTAGAACTACTTTGGTGCTTAAAGAAAGGCTTAAGTGTTTTTCTGGATCAAGCCAGATTGGTCAGCCCCCTGCCAGATTAGTTCTTGGAAAAGTTAACAAAAAATAGTGAAAAAGCTTCTTGTACATAGCAAGAAATCCAAAACAATGACCAAACTTAACCTGTACTGGCAACAGAGTAAGCCAGTTCTTGAAGAGAAGGATCTGAGGTACAGAGTGTCAAAGAAAAGATTTTTTTTGTCTTTTTTTTTTTTTTTCAGTGGAAAAATTTTTGCTCTCTGTGACTGGGGGTTGGACCCGAAGATCTCTTGAGGTCCCTTCAAACCCCTAAGATTCTGTGTGATTCTGTGACAGTTGGATGTAATCCGGGCCAAATACCTGGTTTAAGAACCCACTTTCATTTGCACAAGTAAGCAAGTGACCTTAGTTGTGGAAATGCTAATGTAAAGAAAATCACCACTTTGACTTGCAAAACAGTTCAAAAAGCAGGTAGCGTGCCTGGTTCTATGGAAACTGCTCAAAACTGGAAGAACTTTGAAATAACTTGACCAACTCGCTGACTTGATTGTTTCTCTTCAACAGAAGGAAGAATTTCCATGTACTATTCATATGTCAGTGTTTTCAAGCAAAAGTTTATTAGACGACTTGTAACCACCCTTCTTGCATTACCCTTCCTCTTCTCCCCACAGAATGGGTATAAGTGCTGGTTCTGTATTATTGCACCTTCATGAAACACCTAATTTTTTCCTACCCTCCCTTCTTGTGGGGTCTCTGAAGATTTTGCAGCATGCAGTTTTTTAGACAATGAGATTATCGATTAAGTCCCTATTTACTGGTAGTTGGTGACTCTTCTAGACCCTCTCCCTTCCACAATTCAATCAAATACCAGTTATGCTTGAATTGTTTTTTATTACATATTTACCAGCCAGCCATTCAGACAAATCATTACTTCTCTTTGGTTTGGCTGTACTGGAATGGAGTTAATTTTCATCACAACAGCCTGTGTGGTATTGTGCTTTGGATTTTTTTGGCTGAGTGTTGATAACACACCAGTGTTTTGTCTTTTTGGCTCTCGCTGAACAGTGCATCAAGGCTTTCTTCCCCCTTCCCTACCTCCAGTGAGGAAAGTGGGGGGCAACAGGAAGTTGCAGGGGGACACAGCCAAGGAACCATTGTGTGTGCAGAGGCCTTGCTTCCCAGGAAGAGGCCGAACATCTGCTAGCTGATGGGAAGTAGTGAATTAATTAATTTTGCTTTGTTTGTGCATACAGCTTTTGTTTTCCCTGTCATTATTTCAGTCCATGAGTCTTCTCCTTCTTTCTACTTTCTCCTCATCCCACAGGAGAGGGGAGTGAGTGAGCAAGTGGGTGGGTGTTTGGCCACAGGCCAGGGTCAACCCACCACATGGGCTAATTAACTACTTGATCAAGTAGGAAACTGTTCATTGTATAATTTTGGAAATTCACCAGTTGGATTGATCCTAAAAATACAATTCATGATAGGGTGCATAAAATCTTAAATTTTATTGTTAATTTTATTCTAGCTTTGTTCTATAATGTTTAAATTTCTTGTCTGTTTCCAACTCTGTAGGAGAATGTTATGTTGGCAAAACCACAGCAATTTTACAGGCTCGTCCCAGTCACGTATTTCAAGTTTTCAGAGTTCTTTCACTACCTACAGTACATCTGAAGACCTTGTCAGTTTGTATCCAATTTTACACATGTTTTTGCACTCTCTGGGTAGACTTTGGCCTATTTTACAAGAAGAGTTAGATGATCTTGCCTTTGATGTCTGGAAGCACGGCTGCAGAGATTGGCTATTAAAGGAAAGGAGGCACAGTGCCTGCTGTAATGGGGTTTTGGTCCTCATAGATCTCTTTGACATTACCAGAAAGAAAATAATCCTGGTAACGTGACTGGCCAGTTCAAGGTAGTCTTTAAAGCTGATCCAGACTAACCAAAGCAGGGAGGTAAACTCAGTGAATTATATGTACTCTGTATTGCTCTGCATTTACTCAGTTCTGCATTTACTCAGCTCTCAGTATCACAGTGATTATTTCTGAGGTTAATGGAAGATCTTAGACAAGCCTTAGTGTACCGTATATGATCTTGAAGTGAATGTTCATTGAGATGCCAAAAAAATGACAAAAATATATCTAATTCCATGACTTTCCCTAGTTCAGGCATTACCAGGAAAGCCAAGTAGTAATAATTTGTTGCAGTGTATTGTATAAAGCACTGGAATTGCTTACTTGTTTAAATGCAGAAATAGCTGCTCTATCAGTGACAGTTCAGTTGTTGCATGCAACCATCAGTAATCAAGAAACCACTGGTAATAATTCCTCATGAACAAAGTCATCATTCTGATCTCAGCAGTATCAATGCTTTATGGCTTTAAGTAATTTAAGCAATTTAAATATGGTGAGATTTTAGCTTAAGAACATAACATACACAAATCTTCCTTTTGGCTACCAGCTCTGGATCAAACACAGCAAATGTTGCTGTTCATTCTTTGAACTAGCATTGTGTGATGCAACTGCGCCTAACAGAGTGCCTTACCGTTCTATGATTTGCCAACCTTCTCATCATATTTTGACACACGTATGGAGCTTGTTAGATAAATGGTCTGAACATTCTGGAATTTTTATCATACCCTTTTTTAAGCTGTTTTATTTGCAGTATATTCCAATAAAACTTCCACGAGAATACATTTTGATCATTCCATAATAAAAATAATGTACCTTTTCATAATAGTTGACATTTTCGGCCTATATAACCAGAGAATTAGTAGTCTACCAGCTGCACTTACGTAAAAATAACCTGCACTGTTTGACTAAAAGTACTGATGCTAATTTAGGGAACAAAGGTAAGAACACAACCTTTGATACATTCTGTCTACTGTTTTAAGTATTTGAACACATCTCCAAGCCAGATGATGTATCTATTCATTCCTGTTAAAGCATACTTAATTTTTAAGATGCCTTGCAACTATGCACGGCTTTTTCCCTTCAGTTTCCTCACAGAGGAAGCTGACAGAAGCCAATGCACTAAAGGAGGAACAGTAGTGTTCCAGTCATCCTTTTATTCGGTAAATGCATCATAAACTTCAGTTAGCATCACCTTATTACTCTGCTTCATCTCTGGTCCTGAAGAGCCACTCCTAGCAGTGAGCTAATCACACTTGGAGTGCAGCTCAGCTGCCACAACATGCTCAGAAAGGCATGGATCTACTCTTGCTCCTAAGCTGTATCTCCCAGTGCCACGTGTTTCAGATACTCCAGGCCATCTCAGGTATTTAAATGTAGGCAACAGCCTTGAACCATGATAGCTTGCAGCAGGCTGGTACCTGACATAACAATCATTAAAGTTTTGTATTACAAACCAGCCACTTTTCTGTGGAATGTCAACACTGGGTAATATAGTATGAAGTTTAAGATTAATCCTCCATTATTTGGAGACATATGAAATGACAATGGAACTCCCTTGTATTGGCAACTGCCATCAAGCCATTGAACTAGGTGAGACAAATGACACTAGTAGTTCCTAGGGAAAGAGTATTTAGCACAAAAGGAATTGTTATGGCCTGCAGCCCTAAGGAGGTGACTAAGACTACCTTTCTGGTTTACATAGGCTATAGAAGAGCTGTCACATGTAGCCAAAAATTAGCTCGTTTATATTCTCAGGTGTCTTTAGCTGTGGTGAAATGATCCTGATTCTGATTTGGTTTTGGTTTTGTTTTGGTTTTTTTTCTTCTTTAAGGACTTAAATTAATTGTATATTGGCGTTTTATAATAACTTCTCCCATTACATTCATACAGCCCCTTCAGGATTTGGTTTCTTCAGCAAAAATATGTCTGTTGCAGGAGCAAGTGGGTGGCTTGTTTGAGATTGGCTATTGAATGCTGACCCAATTGCTTTGCTGTTACTCATTATGAGCTTGGCAATCACCACAAGAGACATAAATACAGTAAGTCTGTACTCATAGGAATTTACAATATACAAGACTATGGTTATAGAAACAAGATTGAGGGGCTGTTCAGTTTAGTTAGTACAGCGCTAGGTAGTTCATCTACAGAAATTCAACAAGATGTTGCACTGGAAAATATGACATACTGCTTACTACACCAAGCTTTACTACTTTCTTTTTAGACACCACCCCTTCCTTCCCCTTCCCCCCCAAAAAACCCCAACACCAAAACTGTAACTTTACACATTTCATTGTAAGTTACAATACAACTGCATTCTCCAAGTCCATGAGTCCTGATAGTATGTTAGCTTCTGCTCGTGCTTACTACACCAAGCTTTACTACTTTCTTTTTAGACACCACCCCTTCCTTCCCCTTCCCCCCCAAAAAACCCCAACACCAAAACTGTAACTTTACACATTTCATTGTAAGTTACAATACAACTGCATTCTCCAAGTCCATGAGTCCTGATAGTATGTTAGCTTCTGCTCGTCTCACAATCTGTAAGTATCCATAAGAATCTTAAATACCAAGATCCACTAAAATGTGCATCTTTGCAGAAGACCATAATCGTGTTATGTTTGAATCAGGAGTATTCTAAGACATTTTTTTCTTTTTCACAGCTGTTGGAAGAGATTAGAAGCTCAGGTACAGAAACAGAGCAGCTCTGTGTTGTTTCTAGCATCTCTGGAAGCAGCAAAGTACAGAAACAAACTTTTCTGAGTAAGAGCAAGTAGCAAGGACTCCACTACAGATTCTGCTTTTTACTTTCTAGGTATCTATAACACATTGCTTCCTCCATTGTTAAACTTTATTTTTAAAGATTCTGCTCTGAATCATCGATATTGACTTATCCTAATATATTTAATATCCTTATGATATTCTGCTTTAGAAAAAAAGGTTATAAAGAAGTTCCTCCTGGCTACTGTGGGTTCAATAAAATATTGATGCTTGGCATAAATGTTCCAGAGTTTTCTGAAATAGCAAAATGCAAAAAATATTTAAAGAATCTATATATTCTTCCAACTGAAAGCTAGGGCATCCTGACCGCAGATCTGGAACTACAAGAAACAAGTCATAAACCTCTAAACCTTGGAATTAAGAAATTTGGCACAAAAAGGCAAAACCTGTCTCTTATCTGTAGATAATAGTTGTGCCTTTTTCACAGTTGTATATGCAGAAGCAAAACACTTTTTGTTGAATAAACAGTGCTTACCTCAGACAAAAACAAATGATATTGGAAAATTTTGAAAGATATTGAGGAATAGAATGGCAGTCAAACTAGACAGAAATGCAGAAAATAAATGTGTCGGAGACAACCAGATCTCCAGTGCTTTGACCAGTAGTCTTCATTTCATTTGTTGCCTTATCCTATGCTCTCTAATGCTAATGTATGTGAACAATGGAGAATGAAGTACAATTGAGAGCCTCAAAAAACCCCAAAAAACCCAAACCCAACACAAAAAACCCAGAAAAGAAACTAGCCAAAAATGAACATGAAGGAAAAGAAAATGGAATATGTAATGCCAATAGGAAAGGAAGAAAAATGGGAATCAGGAGGGAGAAAAGGCAAATCAAACAGAATTGTGCATAGGAGTAAGGAAGATGGGGGAAAGTAGAAAGAATCTGCAAAAAGAAGAGAGGAAACCAAATAATGAGAAAATGGTCAGATTTTAATTTTCTGGGGTGTAAGGGAGAAAAAAAAAACCCTGACATGTAAAGTAAACCGTAGGTAGGGTACCATTAAAAAGGAAATAGACTATCAAAGTACGAGTGAAGAATAATTGAGCAAAAGCACTGGAACTAGAACCTGCTTGAAGCAGATGGAAATCGAATAGACAATTGTATCAAATTATTGAAATATGTGAAGTGAACCACACTTGCTAAGTATCAGTCCTTTCTGATGATGCCATCATCCTTGCTCATATGTGAGAAGTATAGCTTGTGAAATGAAGTTTCAGTCGTATCACCTTGAAATTCTTCCTCCTTAACCAGGGGCTTTATCCAAATTATTTCCCAATGTACAGCCATACCAGTAAGATAGTCAGGTTTCAGTAAGCTTGCCAGGTGGTTTTCTTTCTCGAATTCTCTATGCCTAATGTAGAGAGGTGCTGAATTGGAGAAGACTACTAAAAAGGGGCAAAAAAGAAAATGCCACTGCTATATTCACTGCGTATACTTCCCACCTTACATCCTAGGAGGCTGGCTTACATCTGAAATGTGATGTTTGAGCCTTGTTGGCATTTTATGCCAAAAAACCCACCCAACCCTACCAAAAAGCCTAGTAATTCATAACAGACTGCTCTAGGCAAGTGGTAAAATAGATCAGTAAGTAGAAAGAGCAAAAATCAATTGTAGTGTGGAAAGCAATTCCTCTAAACAGGAAATCCTGTGGAGAGAAGTACCATTGTTCATTAATTGTTTCTCTTTCTTAACTAATTTAAAAACATTTCTTGTAGTGTGATTAGGCCTTAGCTGGATGGGATACAAAACCCAGTCATGTGAGGCTTGAAGAATTGAAGTCACAGTTTTGCATGTCTATTTTGCTTCCAATATCTTCTCAATGTTTCCCTTATTAAAAAGAAGAAGAAAAAAGGAAAAACTTGCTTTTTGTAATATTTTGCTTTACATTGATAGCAATTAAATGCTTTGGTGAGTCTCTATGCTGTCTTTTATCACTGATCCCAGCCAGTAAACTATGTATGACTTCAACAGATGTTTCTTCTATTGTGAACAATAAGATGTTTTGAAGTCCTCAGAAGCAAATTAAAATAAGAAGGAGATGTTTAGAGAGTCATATGGAAATGAGAGACATTTTTCTGTGTAGATTTAAAAAAACACCCCACCTTTGATGTCCTATTTAGGCCTATTAATAAAAACCAGAAAGATATTCAGGTAAAGACATAACTGTGCGTAGGAAGGAAACATCTACAGCATTCACAATTAGTCACAGTTAATGTTCTATCTGCAGCTTGGATGCACCATGCCAGATTTTCCTTTGGTGTGACTGTAGCTTCTATAACTTTTGATAAAGCTGGACTGACTGTTTTATATCAGGTGAGGATCTGCCCCTCTGAGTCATGTTGCGAACAAGAAAAGAAGGGACAAAACTTCAAGAAGGATTAAAAGATGCCTGCTTTTTATCTCATTTAAATTCTGGTTGCTTTTCCAAAGCATCCTGAAGGCTTTTGTATTTTGTGATGTCTCGGGCTGTATGCAGTCTTATTAAAAATACCTGTAGTGTAATTCTCCTTTAAGTAGAATTTATTTCAAATCAGATGTTGGACACATATTTGGATATATGAGAAATGTGTAATAATATTTCCTTCTGTTTTCCTAACTGGACTTAGGCCAAAGGGTTCCCATCTTTATCCATTCCTGTTACATTTTAGGCTTGGAATGGTGCTTAATCATCTTATACACAAATGTTGAAGGCTTAGAAATGTAGGAAAACACCCCTCAAATACCAGATTTGATGTTTCTAGGATATAGAGGTGAAACTACACAAAAATTGTGTTTTTTCTAGTAGCATTAGTTGTAAGATCTTGTCCATGAGAGCATAATGCAGCAAAGTGTCATCTGAGAAACAGCAACACATATGAAGTGACCAGTCATCCACCAGAGAGCTGCTGGAAAACTTCGAGAAACAGGAATGATCCCAGAGAAAGCATAGGTAAGACAAGGGAGGAAGTGAAATGGATTCCCTGGTGAATTATGTTAAGTAAATTCCCGTAGAGCAGAGCTCCTACCAACAATCCAAGTATTTCCACCAGCTGTTGAATGTTGGATCAAATCCTGTTGGAATAGCAGTGTTAGATTGTATGGATGAGATTCATGAGACATTGTATGTGACGTCCCACTTGGCTTTGAGTTGATGAAAGAGGTGGCTTTTCTGTAGGTTCTGTTTAATACCTGCCAGCCCCATGCAGAAGTTTCACCTATCTAAACTGTCATTTAAGATGGCTTCTTTTGCCTGGATCCCACCATAACCCATGGATTCAGTTGTACTGCCGGAAGGCCTGAAGAAGGCTGCAGAATGTTCATTACCATATGGTCATCTCAGACATGACAGGGAATCTAAAATGACACCAGACACCTGTATGTAGGCAAATGAATGGAATCCCAGGGGTCACCATCGAATTCAGGAATGGTTCCTTCCTCTGTCCTATTTTACACATCTCTTTTTAGGAAGGGATGAATGGATGTCACTCTCAGCATGACCTTCATGCTTTCCAGTGACAACAGATGACTAAGTTCCAATAACCAAATCCTACCCGAAGTGTTCTGGATGAGTTGAATTGCTGTTTCAGTGCCACTGACTCTACTGCTTATACTGGAAATTCAGATTATAATGGGAATGTAATTGTTTCCTGACTGACCCCCAGCTGCTGCTCCAGAAGAGTGTAGATGGCAGACCAGAGCTGCCAGCTCTGTGCCTGCATTGGGTCTTCTCCTGTACCCTAGATGTTCAGCACCTTCACCTAAGTATGTGACATCTGAATTTAATTGACTGAATCAACACCCTAACATTATTAGTATTAGAATTATGCAAGAGAAATCAGACCCTGAATAAGTGTCTAATTATTAAAAAAGATAAAGTTATTTATATAAGGGAAATTGTTACATTTAGATACGCCCATCTAGTTCTAACGTACTTACTTCATTAATAATATTTCTATGACATATTACTCATGGTTCTCGATAACTGAAGTCACTACTGGTTTCTGTTACTATTCTAATAACTATATTAATATATAATAACAGCTAAAGATGAAGCTGATCACAGTTTATTTATTGATTGCCATATGTAATTGTATTACAGGTCTAAGCAGGGAGGTATAGAATAGCTTTTAAATACTTTAGAAAACAAATAACCAACGCCCTTATCAAAGACACTTCCAGGAGGAAAGGAATTCATAACATATAGTCAGAATTGAACTATAATTGTTTGAAATTAAAATAGATAAGGAATTTTTTTCATCTTATATTAGAAGTAATTTGGTTGACACTGGAACAATATTGCTGAATGTTTTCAATAGTAAAACTTCCCAGATGATATAAAAAGCTGATCGTACAGCCCACACATATATGACATAAAATTACTCATCAAGTTATCAGATTGAGTCCTGTAGCACTGGAATAGAACATAGTGGTACTGGGAGCGGGGTTATTTCCCACCACCTCCACAGGAAAATGCTCTTTCTTTCTGCTAACGTAGAATTTAAGTGACTGAAGCATCTTGAAAGTGTATTTTTGGTGAATTGTCGAAATAACTTTAAGGCAGAAAATGTTACCACTCAATCATGACTTCCAAATAAAGTAGCATTGTTATTGCTCTTGTTATTATGAATAATCATAATCATCATTATTACAATGGCTCAGCATTTTTATGTAGCATTAAAAGCAGCAATCAGAATTGTGGAAGGAAATGAAGCCTGATTCTTTCGGCCTGTTGAATCATTTTTCTTCAACCAGAAGGAAGTTTCAACTTTTTGAATACAGTGAAATGGTCTGAAGAAATGTATATGGAGTTAATCTGATATTTTTTGTTTGTCCATTGAACTAAATTAACCATGTACCTCAGAGCAGCAGCACAGATCCTTCTTTCTAAATGAAACTTTATGTGAATCAGTCTGATACTTATTTAGAAATGTCTTTTTTTCTGTCTTTGTAGATAATCATACAGCTTATAAGTTTTCAGAATTTTAGACAAATCCAAATCAAACAGAATTGGCTAATTTTCAAATACAGCAAAACGTTGCTAAACTAATGTGCAGGTGTACTGTCTGGAAAGAAGCCAGAAAAAACACTTGAAAAGTTGCACAGTGAAATCATAAGAATTTGCAAATGGTGATGGGTCGTGCTTTTAATTATACAAAGAGGTATGCATATCAGCAGGCAAAAAGGGTTTTAATCATGGCTGAGTGAGTTTGAGGAAATGCCGTCTTGCTTTAAATGTTTTGTAGGCCACAAAACTTCTTGATCTTTTGGCTTTTTTTTTTTTTTTTAATAACTCAGATTGTTCCTGACATCCTTTTAACAAATAACAGTTGCTGTCTTTAAGGTAAAGCAGGAAAAGTACTGCCCGAGGACTAAACAGGTATAGGACTCTGAAGAAGTCTGAATGTTTACTGAATTTATTTGAATAACTTTGTCCCATAAATTTGGCTCATAGAGAAAGACATATGGGTTTAATCCTCCACTTCAGTACAACAGTTTTACACTGGTGTAACTTGGTTACAGTTGCAACGGTGTACAGTTGGAATAACAAAGTGGCGAATCAGACCCACATGTGTTTCATATCCCTTGGGAGTTGTATATCACCTGCTTCTCAGATCTGGTGCATATGGAGTGGCATGTAATATCTGTGGGACAGATAATATATCATGTTAGTTCATGTGAGCCAATATACTACTATACATTGTACTGGATAGAATATGCATCCTGCGGATGCAACCTATCAGAAAGTGGAGGAAAAGTACTGTAAAGTTATGCAAATCTGCAACAGGACTAAGTGGTAAGTCCTTACAGCTCTGCATGTGCTCAGGTATTTGAGATCAGGAGCAGTCAAGGTACTGTTCCAGTGGGTAGAGATGGTTCATCTCTACAACCACAGCGGTCACTGATTTTCAGTGAGTGTAAAGAAGTGAAGGACTTTGCTTATGGAAGGCTGTCATAGCTTCCAGAAACCATCTGAATGGGTGTTTGAGTTTTGGTTTATTTTGTTTTGTTTTGTTAAAATCCCAACCAAGCTATAACCCAGCCCAAGCCTGTTTATGTTATGAGATCTGATGGGACTGTAGCACAAGGCAACAAGACTTGACTAACAGCTGTAGAAAAACACTGCAGAGTCCTGATCTGTGTACAAGATTCACAGCATATGTTAAATAGTTATTGTGTACAATGGAATGAATTTAATTGCATTTAGCCATGCTGTAATTTGCGAACCAATTGTTAAAACATGCTGCAGGATGTCAAACTCATATTTTTAATAAGCCGGGCAAACTATCAAGTGGTCAATGTTCTTGTGCTTCAGCCTTTTTTGATTAGTTGCCTTGCGGGCGGGTCTGGACAGTTAGATGGAAACAATACAGGGATGAACAAAGAAAGAACTGGAGTGATAATTTGAGAGAGTAACTGGGAAATTGGTCAAAGGAGAAAAAAGCATGATGTAGATGGTTCACGGCATGTTGCTTTTTATCCTGTTCACTTAAAAACAATGTGCTGTAATTTATGAGTAGACAGACCTAGTTAATCCTTGCTTGGTTTATGTAGATGCTTGGGTGTCCAAAAGCCCTAAATCAGTTTTATAGTATGCATTACATGTACTGTTGACTGGCTGACCTGAATAAAATGAAGTTTACAAACTGGTTTTGATTAACCATGTCTGAATGTAGACATTTAGCCTATTATTAAATTTAGAAGCCATTGGTTTATATTTTCTTTTATTGCTAATCATCATTTTACATTACTGTCAGAGTTTCCATAATGTTCAATTAAAAAACAAACATTGTGCACAGATAAATAAAAGCTCTCCAGGCTTGTGAGAATAATGTAGACTGTATTTGGAAAGCACCCGTTCAACTGCATTGTGTTACTCTGGAAGAATTACTGCCAGGGACAAAAGACATCTAAGTCTCTTTTCTTTACAGTGGACTGGATGGATGGATTGTCAGTTTGACCAGTACAACCCCACTGTGTTGACGTATCAAAATAAAAACTACTGGAAACACATCTGCCCTCTGCCCTGGCCACTCATCCTGATAAATCAGCATCATCGTAGACATTGCTTTACAAGTTCATTGCAGTATTTCTGTTGGGAGGCTTAGAGGATCAGGCACCCACAGTATCCCAGGCTGAGTTCTCAGGGCTACTGAACGCTTTGACATTAAATAATTAGAGCTAGATACATCGGCTCCATCTCTACTAATAAAATAACCACGGCTCACAAGGGCCCAGGCATTGCCATGCAGTCGGCTGTGTTGTTTCTCAGCATGTCGAGACAATCCCTGTTATCCAGACAGGTTGGGAGATGGTGTGCTGGAAAGCAGCCCTGAGGAAAAGGACTTAGGAATGCTCGTGGATTAGAAGCTGGACATGAGCCACGAATGTTCATCTGAAGCTCAGGCGGCCAACGGCACCCTGGGCTGCATCAGAAGAAGTGTGGCCAGCAGGTCGAGAGAGGTGATTCTGCCCCTTTGCTCTGGTGCCACCTCACCTGGAGTATTGTATCCAGCTTTGGAGGTTTCAACACAAGAAAGACATGGACCTGTTGGAGTGCATCCAGAGGGCCACAAAAATGATCCAAGGGCTGGAGCACCTCTCCTATGAAAATAGGCTGTGAGAGTTGGGTTTGTTCAGCTTGGAAAAGAGAAGGCCGCAGGGTGGACCTTATAGCAGCCTTCCAGTACCTGAAAGGAGCCCATAAGAAAGCTGGGAAAGAACTGTTCACAAGGGCATGTAGCAGTAGGATGAGGGGTAATGATTTTAAACTAGAAAAGGGGAGATTTAGATTGGATATTAGGAAAAAGATCTTCAATCTGATGGTGGTGGATCACTGGCACAGGTTGCCCAGAGAGGTGGTGGAGGCCCCATCCCTGGAAATACTCAAGGTGAGGCTTGATGGGGCTCTGAGTAACCTGATCTAGTGAAGATGTCCCTGCTTACTGCAGGGTGGTTGGAGTAGATGACCTCTAAAAGTGCCTCCCGACCTTACACATTCTATGATTCTATGTAGTCTTCAGCATGCTTTTCACTTGTACCAAGAAGCTGAATTCCAGGTGATGCTTGGATCAAAGGGTGGCATATGCCAGAGATGGTTCCCAGAAAACAGTTCTGGAGTACCACCTGGTCTGGGGAGTAAAACAGTTCAATTGTGTGGATGAAAGCTCTACCATGTCAGTTGGGCAGAGACTAAGTCATGGTTCATTTTCATAACTGCTGTAAACAGGGCTATTTAGGTGCTTTCTGCTGGGAGGCACAGCTGAAGTTCCAAAAGTATGTACTGCCTGGGAAGAGGACCTAAATGATCCGCTTGCATGTGTGCCTCTCAGAAAGGGAAAGCATAGTCTCTGAATAGCCATTGTGCTTCAGGATACTTAGAGGGGACCAGGCTTGCATCTGAAATCTATTTTTTCTGATTCTGTGCTTTGAATATGGCAAGTCATTATGATATCAAGTATCTTAATGTGTGTTACCAGCAAAAATACAAGCTGTAGATTAAAATCTGTTTTGCATTGAACCTGTGGGACTGAAGTATTCCGCTCCAACTCCAGCATTTGCTTTAAATATGTGAAATCTCTGGGAGGACTTGTCTGCTAACAGAGACTCAACTCACTGTGTCTCAAGTTGATTTCCAGCTTCCATTTCAGAGGAAATATCTGAATATTTTCCCAATAAAGGAAGTCAAAAGAGAGAAACAAAGCAGAAAGCGATGTGCTAACAAAAGGAAACATCCAGCTAGAATTGAGAGGGCAAGATAATGGCATGCACATCACTTAGACCTTTCACACAACTTGAGATGACTGAGTCTCCTTGCTTGTACCTTTATGGTCACTGGTCTGGCCTGGATTCCAGTCTGCAATTTCGAACATACTTATATTTGGAGGAAGGTGGTAAAAAAAGCATTCCTTGTCTCTTTCCTAGATCCTCTGCTCACTGAAATTTATCAGACCTTTGTGAGTATTGTTTGCAGTTCCCCTGAGACACGCATAAGAATGCAGTCCTTATTGCCTCTGTTAACGAACAGCTTCTTGATGCCACAAAATAAATGCTGCATCTCACAAAAGAAACCAAAGCTCCTAGGGGGAGTGATTGCAATGAGCCTCTTACCTCACTGCAGCCTGGGGTCTGCAGAGCTTAAATGCGGTGAGAGTTGGGAACACACTTCTTCATGAATACATCAGGAGGACATTGCTTTTTCTGTGTCACCACACCTGCTGACTGCAAACAGGACCTGTTCCTGCAAACAGGAATGCTGTGAGAGTGAAAGAAGTCCCGTTTTCCATCTGACCATTCAGTAAAGTAGATCTTCCTTCATGGTGTATCTGTATTGTATCCATCAGCCTCACTGAAGGTCTCCCATTCCTGCTTCTCTGAGGAGCAGTTGAACAGTGAAGCAATCTGAGCAGAGAAACATGCTGGATAAATCTGATTGGGGGAAAAAAAACCCCTGTATTAAATGGATTTGGTAAAACTTCAGGAAAAAATGGGGAAGTTTTATTTTTATAGAAGGGTCAAAATGTGGAACTGATTATCAGAGAAGCAAATCTCCTGAGAATGCTTTATGCACCTCTGCCCAGCAGGGTTAATTTTTTTACTTTAACATCATGGTAGGACATTGTTGGGCTGTGTCAAGAAGTTTAATTTTTTTATGTAGAAATATTTTTCTCCCAAAATTTGAAGATCAAGATTTATTTGACTTGGCTTTCTAAAATATGTTTTAGTGCATCAGAATGACATGTGAATTTTGAAATAAATCAATTGCTATTATCATAGACTTCAGTAAGTATATCCTATAAACTTCATGGAGTTCATGGCCAGAATAATGTTATATTATTGGCCTGAATAATGTCATATTATTCAGTATAATTTTATTATGCATTATATATGTGGTAAATTTAAAACATTTCCTTCATGTGTGTGATACCTTGTGGTTGGTTAACCTCTAGTTGCAGAAAATCTTGATCTGAAGATATTAAGAAGAAAAAAGATTAAGATATTGCAGTGTACTTTGTTCCAGGGAGTACTTTTCCAAGTGAGCACTTTTTCCTACTTTGAAATTTCTGCCTGAAGCTTGTATTTATGTGTAGGTGTGTTGTCAAACATGAGCTTGCCTATTAAAAGTTTCAAGTATTCTTTTTTGAGTTGGCAACTTTTGAAATACTACATTTTGAGACATTAACAATGGTATCTAATAAAAGAGAAGCTGTAAAAGTTATGAACTCATGACGATATAGTGGGATCATATAGTGGATCAGTTATAGAAAATTATTATCTGCTGAAATTAAAATTCACATAGTAAATCTCAAATAGAGCGAATCCCATTTCTGAGAGTTTGGGCAGCAGTGGGAAGAAGAGCATCATCTGACAGACTTGATTATCCCACAGCAGGCCTGAAAGTCATAACTGTATATTCCAGAGAGGTGCACATGATGGAGCGATGTCAAAACACCTGAGTGAAACTCTGTCAGCTCCTTGTCTTGTGTCTGTGTAAGTCCCATGTGGCTGTCAAAGAGGCCGTATAGCGTGTCGGTTTTAATAAAAGCAATGAGTGAAGGGAATGAAGCAATTGCAGAGCCATTCAGTTGAAAGCAGGTCCTTCACAAATGATTGGATAATTAAAAATATGAATGTAGCTAATCCATGCTGACATTTTTATAGCCTTTACATGAAACAACCTTTAAGGGTATGGTGGAGAAGAGAGATAAGATTCTATGGGAGGACCACTGGCAGTTGATCACAGAAAAAGAAGTTATCATATGAAGAAAATGCTGGTTTAAATGGAGCATAAGAAAGTAAACTGTATGCCTAAAAATAAACATCAATGGGAATCTCCTACATGAAAAATCACTGCTAAAGGAGTTGTATACATAATGATGAATCTTTAGCAACAGCAGTAAACTATATAAGGGACAGCTGAAGTGCAGAGTTGCACACCCATAGGTGACATGGAGACTGGCAAATAGTGGGTAGAAGTAAGGCCAGTATTCAGACTTTCTATCACTCATGCAACTTCTGCACTTAATAGAGCCACCTTTGGCATGTTCTGTCCATTCCTCTTGTCCATACTGTATAAAAATAAAAAATTTAAGCAGAAGCATGGTTCATGATTTGAAAAGTAAAGCATAAAGGAGTTCAGTGATATGCAAAGCCAATTAACAGATTTATTAAAGCACATTTGTGTGTACAGAGAACAAAATATTTAATAGTCCAGCATTCTTCTTTTAACAAAAGGAATGAAAGAATACAATAGTGCAGAGTTTGAAGACCAGGAAAAAATAAAAGTATGCAGCTTAACTTTCACAATGATACAATTCACAGTAAGTGTTGTGCAGTGAGGACTGTAACGGGTTTGACATCATGTAAAACGAATAAATATTGGAAGTCCTTCTAGCATATAAACTCTGGCTGTCAGTTGGCAAACTCTAGGGCTTGGTAAACAAGCTCCAGTGCTCTGTAATGCTTTGGTAAGAGGTATTTGGCTTGTTCAGCAGACAAAAAAAAAAGAGCAGACCATGCTTTGGAAGATGACGAATTCTTTGTCTTCTGGTATCATTCATGGTTGCAGGACATTAAGACATTTAAAATCAGACAAAAAATCCAAAAAAGGATGTACACACAGGTTGTTTCTAATCATGGCATAAAGGCTCGTAATGGTTGGGGACCACTAGGTTAGAACAACATAAAATCTTTAGTGGTAACATCTAGAACTCTGAAAATATAAGTGACAGCGGAAAGACTCTCAAATTCAGGAGGGTTTTTTGTTCTTGGGTGACCCCAACCGTATGTTAACCTATTTGTTGGGAATAATTTAATATATCAAGAGATCTCCTCAGCTGCCCGAGACCTGTTGTCTTTGTTCATGGTACCTGGACTACGTCTGCTGTGCTTACAGCCTCTCCTTCTCATGTCTGTCTGCAAACTGGGCCAGGCTCTACTTCCAACCAGGGAATTTGTTGTCACAACAATATTAAAAGCAAAGAGGACATGGTCTCTCTGGACTGAATTGGGTCTAGTAATTTGTTAACAGTAGTCAGTGGGAATTTGGCATGAGTCACCTATACAGGATGTGAAATGTCAGAGGGCATAACAATGAAAACAAAGAGAAAACTGACCAGAAGAAAGTTACTCTTTATAAAAGAGGTTAATGCAGTTCTAAAATGTGCAGCCCCAGGATGTTGTGGAGACAGTGTCAGCATGTTCAAAATGGGATTAATCAAATTAATGGTCAACAGTCTATCAACAGATATTAGAAGGAACAGACAGATACGTACTTTCTGGCACCCCTCCCGTGACAGGTATGGGAGCTTTTGAAGGGCATGTCCTACAGAAGTAGCCACAATTGCATGCAGGTGTGTGTGTCCTCTTTTGCTGCTTCTGGGGACAGGAGGGTTAGATGGTCTGAAGACCAGTTCATTGCTCCAGGAATGCAAGAAAAAATAGTGAGAGAATGCTCATATTGAACAAAATTCTGCCTTCAGTATTAATCCAGAGGAAGACTGTGAAAATGAGCAGACGTGAGTTAATTTTACATTTGCAAATAACTGTGGAATATAAACCAGCACACTGAAGTTTCAACAAATACAAAAAAGTGGCACAAAATATCCCAAAGTAGAAAAACCTTTGAAGAAACTTTGATTGGATTCCTTTAGAAGGAGTAACTTCTATATGCATAATACTGTCTTTATTTTTCCATGTTAAGAAAAATAAATAATAGGCCATTTCTCATCTCTGTAGATTGACAGGTTACTTGAATTCAGCATAAATATTCTGCTATGCTCAAGCTGAGCAGCTGACCTCAGACCTGTAAGTGCACAACTATGTATTACCTCTCAAAGGTATTAATGAACTACTGAGCTAATCCTGAAATCATGGAAACTTTGACAGAGGGTGGATCCCAAGGAATTTAAGTGAATTAGTCTCATTTCATGTGGAAAATTGGAGAGAAATATGCATACATTAAGGAAATATGCAAGCTAGTGTTCTAGATGTTTATTGTTTCCATGTGTTTGTTTCTAAACAGAGTAATTTAAGAAACTCACTTTGGGCATATGGAAAAAATATAGAAAAAAAAATTCTGACTTAAAAATAGGGAAGCACACCTAAAAAGAGAACATTTTTGAGCTTTTCCTTCACTTTCTATCTACAGGAGTTATTTTTAATAGCCAATTCCTCAGGCTGCTGATGTTACTTATCGGTTGCTGATTGATAGTATCTCTCTCCCTGCTTTCTGCATTTCCCTTCCCCCTTCCCTTCCCCCCCGCCTTCTTTCCCTTGTTCTGGCTCCCAGCTCTCTGGGTCAGCACTTCTTCCCTGGTCATCTCCCTCTCTTTGATCCATTTTGGGTTTTCTTAGACTTGTGGCAAAACATTCCATCCTCAGAGCAGATTCAACCAAAACATAACCACTCGCTTCCCTTCCCACCTGTCAGCACCTGCACTAGCACCTGCTCACCAATGCCTATATTCACACGATGCATGTTATTTTTCTTATTTTTTTAATTCTCTTCTGATTATTGTCCTTACTTTCTGCATTGTGACTTCAAAACCTATTCCTATCTCTTCATCCAATTGCCAAAATATTACATCAGCCTTGCTTTCTTCTCCTTTTCTTTCACAGCAGCCACTCCAAATACATTTTCCAATAAACTTTCTGTCTGATACAAGCAGTGAGAGAGTGGTGGTGGCAGGGTTATAGTGCACAAATGCTGTCTCTGCCTTCTGTCCCTCCCGGGGTGTAACCTGGGGCTTTTCTAGATTCTCTGTTCTCAGGCATTGTCCATTTGTTGTCTTGGAAGTGAGGAGCCTCCAAGAGAGGGGAGTCACTTAACATCTCTTGTGACTACTCCATGTGCAAGCCTACTCCTAGTTAGTGGATGCTCGTCAGTCAGGTGGCATGATCTCACACTTCTGGTACTGAAGAGGATCTTTAGGGATAACTTTGAATTGATTCATTATGAGTGGGTATTCTCCATTAAGTAAACAAATTTTTAAAAGGATGCTCAAACACAGCCAGAGCCCCTGAGCTCTGCTCTGTACAGCAGGCAAACAGCTCAGCTGGAGAAAACTCCACTGCTGGACTGACCACATAGTTAACCCAACCCTAGTAATACGAACTGTGTGAACAATATTGAAAGGAGGTGGAAGAGGTGGACTGTAACAATAACAATTTTCTTTCCCTATATTTACAGATTTGCAACTAAAACACATTGGACTGAACATGAAAGATTCCATTGTTTTTTACAGTATTACTGAAATATGTGACATCCTGGGGATCCTGTTGTGCCAAGTGCTGCAAAAGCAAAGAAAAAGATACCTGGAGTAATTTACAGTCTGGTTATAAGACAAGAGGCTTCGGGTAGCGATAGGGAAACGGGGAGCACAGAGAAACTGTAAAATAATTTTGGTAATCATGACAAACAGTGATCTCAACACTCTAGCATTCTCACTAGCGCTGTTTTGTAGACATCATGGAAAAAAATTGGGTGGAAACAAAGCTCCTCTTTGTTATTATAAACAGAGCATTCGGAAATCTTTTTGTGGTTTGTTACAATTGGAGAGCAACCCGTTTTGAATTGACTGATACCAAGTTTCCTCATTGTGTAGCAACAGGACCAGTAATTTGATGTAGATAAGTAGAGCACTGGGGTTGCGCAAGCATGTGAGTAAGTATGCATAGAGAGGATAAAGCTTAAGCTTTGCTGAAACGCAAGCCTTGGGCCAGGACAAAGACTGTAGTAAACACCATGCCATGTTGTCATAGGTGTGCTGTTATTAAAATCAGTGTATTTTACTACCTGAAGTAGTAACTGTAGATAATTTTATAGAAACTAAACTGCATATTTTCTGTGAAATGCCTGGGACCATTGGCTTTGACCACAGGATCCAGGTCCATGCAGAGGGGAAACGGAGATGGTGGAATCAGAAACCTGGAAGAAAACTCGTGTCTTCTGCTTCTATCACAGTAGTATTGGAGGGGCCAAGGTGGAAACTTGCTGGCTCAACAGCATAGTCTGTTCCCTATGCTAACATGAGTCTTGTGCTTCCTGTGAGTCTTCAGATGATAAAACTCCAAGAGGACTAAGATCCTAATGCAAGTGAATAACAGTTTTCTGACAATACACCTTTTTTTTTTTTTTAATGGAAACTGTTTGCAGGTTCCCTATTTCACTCCTGCAATAAAAACCCAGCAGATTTTAGCATATAATTGCTTTTCACATTACGTATAGCACTTGGAAAAATATTTTAGATGATCAAAAGACAAGTGAAGTATTTCAACATACCAAATTGTTTGATCAGTGTTTAAATTCCTGAACAGGAACACATATATCCTAAGTGGCACAGTCATGGAATTACTGGACTCAGTTCAGATATCTCTCTGCTCAACTCAATAGAAAACCTAAAGCACTGGGATAGTGCAGGACTTCACAGTAAGAGCTAAAGGTCTGTTTAGTAGTGTCTGAGATCTATAATAACACAAGTTGCCCAGAACATAACTAATGTGAAACATCTAAATCCAAGAGTAATAACTGGGGTCATTACAGGGTCCTAAATATTCTGGTAAAAGCTTTTAATGTCTTCAGTTCTGCTCCAGCGTTTGCTTTAAGGCATCTTTTGCTGCAGCTGAATGTCTTGAAACCACGTCCTCGGGAGGCCATGCAGCTTTCACGCAAGAATACCACACATGGTGCCCAAGCTGCCTGATGCATAGGAAATGTTAAATACAGTATCGAGTGTAACATCCACAGCTACACTTAAAGTGCAAAGTCAAGAGAGAAGATGGGGAATTCAGATCAGCAGCTTCTGTTTCCCAGGACTGTGGGTCACCCGGCATATTGCACAATCGGACTTGGTTAAGTGTCTGTCTGGCCCCATGAATCTTGAATTCTTGGCTGCGGCCTAAAACAGATTTCAACACCTTCCCCTTTTTCTCTCCATGTGTACTTGCTCACATGCTTGCACAAACAAAGCATGGTGCATAGTCTGCTGTTCAGAGCACTGGGAAGTGGGAGCTGAGGATTCAGGCTCTCTGTAGCTTCTACGCTCTCCTTACAAGGCTACGGTGTTGTAACAATGAGCTCTTCTCCAAGGTTTCAAAGTGAGTGAGGTGATCATGTTTCTTTGTGTGTTATCAGGAGCAAGTGAATCAGTATTTGAAGGAAAAATTAGAATGACACCAGAGATGCATTAATAGTTTCAAAATAAATTTTGTAGAAAAGAAAGCTGATGTTGAATAGCCTGTATGTCCCGTG
This sequence comes from Laterallus jamaicensis coturniculus, assembly GCA_022605575.1. Taxonomy (NCBI): domain Eukaryota; kingdom Metazoa; phylum Chordata; class Aves; order Gruiformes; family Rallidae; genus Laterallus; species Laterallus jamaicensis. The sequence goes on from JAKCOX010000050.1 coordinate 1,103,663, forward strand.
GAGCTTGTCACGCATATCTGAGTAACATAATGCAACATATGAATACAGTTATCAACTGATAACTGAGTTCTGATTAGTGCAGTTGACATCAACCTATGGCTGAACTGGTTCTTCAAACATTGTCAGAGTAGCCCTGGTCTGGGTTGTCAAGTGCCTCTGCAAGATCCAACAAAAGCAGGAACAAAGCACTGATAATTGTTACCATGTTTATTTGATATTTCTTAGTTTTATAAAGTAATTATGTTCCGATGAAAAAATACACGCACAAAGACTGTGAATTCAGGATTAAGATGGGAATGTTGTCAGTGCAGCTCTCAAAACCTATGGCAGATACACAATCCAAATGCAAATCCTAGGCAGATGGCAATTATTTTTTATGTGTGATCCCTGCTTATCTTTCTGTTCTCAATGTCTCATCCTCCTCTCGTCTTCTTGTTCATCTACGCTATCCTCTTGGATATGTTTCTTAAAATGGCTGGAAAGGGGCAAATGCTGGACCAAATGAGATAGCTAATTTATTCTAATCAGATTCAAAACACTTAATTAATGCAAAGTTCAGATTACAGAAGTCAGCCAAGTCTCTGTTTCTGTTGGAACCTTAGCACGTGGATTTCTTTACTGTTTATGATTTTTAACTGTACAAGCCCATCAGAAAAATATTCTTCCTCTCTCTTTTTTCCCCCCCAGATAAAGAGATTAGCACTTTGGGGATGGGATAACGAGTTGGGGCTTGGAAAAATGAGGGGAAAAGTTTAACTAGGAGAGTTCACTGCCTTTGTGCTAAGAAGCAAGAAACTGAATAGCCATTGCTGGTTGTTAGTGTCGCTCCACCATGAGGGCCTTTGTTGTGCCATCCATACACCTATAGCCAGGAAAAGCTCTTACAGTAGACAGGGACTGTAAAGTCAAACTATAGAATCAGATTCATGGAATTGTAGGGGTCGGAAGGGACCTCCAGAGATCATTGAGTCCAACCCCCCTGCCAAAGCAAGGTTCCCTAGGACAGGTTGCACAGGGAGGTGTCCAGATGGGTCTTGAATATCTCCAGAGAAGGAGACTCCACAGCCCCCTGGGCAGCCTGTCCCAGGGCTCTGTCACCCTCACTGTGAAAAAGTTCTGCATATTGATGTGGAACTTCCTGTGCTCCAACTTGAGGCCATTGCCCCTTGTATGTTTACATTTTATTTGCTGCTACTAATAGCAATTCACCAATGCCTGATGCTACCTCTACTGTCTGGTGTTGGTACAGGTTCAGATTTTAGCATCCGCTCATGCAGAGCTGTTCCTGAAGAAATGTACTTTGCCAAGCATGATGCATCAGAGCAGTGCAGCTTGGTGGCTGCCCTGAGATGAGTGATAGGACATGCCTGGGGACTTTGTGGTGAGGAAAGTCCTTAAGCCTGCTTGGACTGTCCCACAGATAAGATCTTGACCCTTGACTTACTGATTTGTCGCTATTGGTATCTCTGCTTAACCAATGTAAAATTTAAAAAAGTGAACTGAACCTTTCTAACATGGACAAAAACTGGGTTGTGGCTGCTCCACCCACAAGACTTTCTCAAAGGAGAGACCAGGCAGAGAACAAGAAAGAAAGAAAAGCCAAACAGATCCTCTGCATTCTCAGATGGTATATTTGCTTACCTGTTCATGCCATGTATAGTATTTCATTAACTGAAAGCTGTACTGGAGAGGTCATCAGGGTAGATTCCCTCCTGGGCACAATGAAATATAGCAAAAAGTATAAATTTTTACTTTATTTTCATAATAAAAACAAAAGTAAGGTATGTGATTCATGAATAATCAAGTTCTTTTGTTTCACTGCAATATACTGATGAGAAAACAGTGGTGAGCTCAGAGGTTTGCAGAAGACTGCAGTGATTCAGTTAGGTGGCATCAGTTTTACTTGAGGCTTTTTCAGAAGCCCAGAACACAAGAGAATGTCTGGGAGAGGCTTAATAAGCAGAGGGACAGAACTGTATTCTGTGATAAATTGTGTAAATAATGAGTAATGACAGTGCTTTTTAGCTTTTCATTTTGGGTCACAAATAAGCAAAATAATTAACCAAGTCTTCTCAAAAGGGATTTTTTTTTCTCAGTGAGCATTACTGAGGGCTGTATTTTTTCAGCTGCGCTGATTCAGAGTATTTTGTATCACCTTTTATGAAGCCAAACAAAGCTTAATGGTATTTCCATTAAATTTCAATTGAAATACTTCCAAAACAGTTCTTCCATAAAGATAGGCTATTTGTCCTGATACAGCTCTCTGATAAGACCTTATCTGGAATAGCATGTACTGTTCTGGTAAGCATTTTCAAGAAAGCAGAAAAGTCCAGCACAATAAAGGGGAATTAAATTCTTATCAGATGAGATGGAAGTACCAAGCTTATTCAGTGCAGGAAATAGAGGCAAGGGGTACATGCTTGCTGTTTAGTAGTGTATCAGAAAGGGGTGAATACGCACCAGGAATGGCTATTGGACAGCCTTGTCCCAGGAATAAATTGCAATGAAATGGTCATGGAGTCTGACACGGAGAATTGAAAGGGTTTTAAGCATCATGTTACTGGATGGCTTTCCAGGGGATGTAAAGGGCTTTATTTAGTTTTAGGGCAGAACTTAATCACTTCTTAAAAGAATTGCTTAATTCCCTCTGATGAAAATGGATGTTCCTCTCAGTCACGCGTCCCCCATGGTAGCAATGTCCTAATCAATGTGTTCTCTACCATCTCCAATCTTTTTAAACCAGAAATAAAGGTTTTTAAACTGAAGCCAGCCAAACTGGGCAGACCCAATACTGACTCTTTCCGAAGAGAACACATTATTAAAAACACAAGCAAATCTGTCTCTCTCACCATACAACCCTGCCATGGTAAACCAAAAAGCATCAGGTTGCATCAAGGAAAAAAAGGGGGAACTCTACTTTAATGGCTCTGTTTCTCTTCCCATCGGTGTTAATAAGTAATGACTGTGAGATGAATAGAATTGTATTGATGAGACTAGAACAAAATCCAGCCTTTGTATGAGAACAAAACAGGGAAAAGAATATCTCTTTTATGTGTGATGCATTTAACTAACTACTTACTGAAATTGCTGAAATACTTCTGTTGATTGGATGAAAATTACAGCAGAAAATATTGTCCACACTATAAAATATTGAAAAAACTTGCAGTTAGGGTTTTTTTGGTGTGGCATAAATGGTTACCAAGTTTGTTCATGTCTGACTAAAGCTTTATCTTTCCAAAGTAGGCATTTTGATGAGACGAATTCCATTAATTTTCAGCTGGTGCAATTAACATGCTGGACTTCAAAATTACATACATGGGGCTGGAGCAATTCTATGAAAACTTGCAAAACTGACAGTTCTTGTAGGATAGACTAGCCTCAGCTTGAAAAAAGAATTTACAGGTTTTAACTCAGTTTCTGAAACCAGTGGTCCCCATGGGTACCTTCCAGAGCTCTTCTGGTTTCACATAGACTTAATTCTAATGTGTTATATTAAACAATACTTTTTCTACCCCAAATGATAAGTGAGATTTATTTCTTAGATGTTGTTTACTGTTAGTTTACAAACTGGGATAGGTTACGAACACAAGAATTACAGGTTTTAGGGGCCATTTGGCACAGTGAAAATTGTCATCAACAGAAGAAAATTAGCAAGACAATATTTTCTATTTTAGAAAAACAAGGAATGTTATTCAGTCAATGATAGTCCTCTAGATCAACAGGGGGTTTTACGCTGGTTTTGCAAAACTAATGAGCTGTGAACCCTCAAATGTTTTTCATGCAGTATTTGAACAACAAATAAGAAATCTTCATAATGTCCCATAATGTATTAAAACATATAATTATTATTAATGCCTTAGAAGGTTTACTGATGACATCAAGCTGTGTGGTATGGTCAACATGCTTGAGAGAAGGGAAGCCATCCAGAGGGACCTTGTCAAGCTTTAGAGGTGGGCCTGTGCAAACTGCATAAAGTCCAAGCAGGCCAAATGCGAGGTCCTGACATGAGTTGGGGCAATGCCAAGTACAAATACAGCCTGGGAAGAGAACAGATTGAAAGCCACCCTGAGGAGAAGGATTTGGGGATCTTGGTGGGCAAGAAACTCAACATGAAGTGGTAATATGCACTTGCAGCCCAACTGTGTCCTGGGCTGCATCAAAACCAGAGTGACCAGCTGGTCAAGGGAGGGTATTCTGTCCCTCTGCTCTGCTCTGATGAGTCCCCACCTGCAGAACATGGAAGATAATTATAATTAGAGGGCTAGAACACCTCCCCTGTGAAGGCAAGCTGAGAAAGTTGGGCTTGTTCTGCCTGGAGAAGAGAAGGGTCCAGGGAGACCTTATTGCAGCCTTCCAGTACATACAGGTGCCTACAGGAAAGCTGGAGAGGGACTGTTTATCTGTGAGTGTAGTGATAGGACAAGGAGTAATGGGGTTAAACTGAAAAAAGGGATTTAGATTAGACTTTAGGAATAAATTTTTCCCTGTGAGGGTGGTGAGGCCCTGGCACAGGTTGCCCAGGGAAGCTGTGGCTGCCCTGAATCCCTGTCAGTGTTCAAGGCCAGGTTGGATAGGGCTTTGGGCACCCTGGGCTAGTAGAGTGTGTCCCTGCCTGTGGCTGAGGGTCGGGTCTGGATGGGCTTTGTGGTCCCTTCCAACCCAAACCTGTCTGTAACTCTGTGATCTGTAATAGTGATGTATAGTTAATGTTAGACACAGGTATCAAATCCTTCACCATCCTCTCTGACAACTACCAATGCAAGTATCCCAGCTACTGAATCCACAGTTTCCTTTACTCTTTCAAGTCTGTCTCATCTTTCTGCCTGTGATGACCCTCCAGTCTTCCCACAGCATGGAGAAGAGTGTCAGCTTTCAAAACAAAATTGAGATGGTTTTATGATGCCACTTTCTTGCTGTGTATCAGAAAAACACTGCACAGGTGAATGGGTGAGTGCATATATAAAACTTTGGACATCTTTATTTGGGATCGCCTGTCATTTAAGGTAGCTGGACTGAACCCCCTGTAAACTAAGCATAGAGTCTGCCTAGAGCAGATGTCCAGAATCTGCTCAGCAGGAAACACCCCAAGGGCATTGTACAAGACAGTGGCATCAGTTAATGCAGCACCGCTTTCACATCAAGTGACATGGATCTCTAACAAGCTTTCAGTTTAGAAAATGACACTTTAGTTCCTAAATCCGGAAAGTTATTTCAAAATTGTTGTCTATTACTTGGGAAGATCTAAACCATGCTTTTTTCTTTAAGTTAATTTCAATTAAGGAATAGACCTTAAGTCTCCTCATTCCACCCCATTCTTTATCCCTAAGAGTCTTCTTCCTCCTGCCCACGGCAGAGGAATTGAAAGGTCAGTGCAGAGTACATCTTAGTATCTTTTATAGTATTTTACCTTGACCAAATGTTTAAATATGGAAAGTATTACAGTACTATGCTATGTTACATGATTAGAAGCACATTTTGCTGGAGATATGATCTGTGTTACCAACAAAATAAGTATGTATAGGATCTGGTTTAACTTAGTTATCCTTTTGTCCTTTTTTTCTGCTTATTGTTATGTAACAGTTGTGATGGTGAAATGCATAATGACTATTCCGGACAGTATGATAGAGCATCATACGGCATTTATATTGGAGGGTAAAGCATATAAACATATGAAAGTCATTTAAAGATACAATTAAACTTCTAAACAAAGAACTTAATAAATATTTCATTTGAAATCTCAGCATCAACCAACTACCTGAGGGCTAAGGGGACTTTTTTTAATACAACATAATAAAGATTTAATAAAAATGCTGTTGTTAGAGGTGCAAGTGTGTTAACTCTCTCTGACAGAGGGCTATTAAAATGTATCCTTCAGTCAGTCCCTTCTTGCATTTTATTTAAACCAGCAAGGTCCTGTGAGTTTACTGCCTGGGATTATGGTAAACAATAGAAGCAATATTTACAAGTTATACTGTATTGTATATAACCATATAACCCTTTAATTTAGATAACTCTTTTAATCCTGGGGATTTTCTGCTAGTTGATATGAATTCTGAGCTGTCCACATAGCCTGTGATCAGTTTTATTCAAGTCAATCCTTTGCTGCATTCAGTATAGCAGAGCAGACTGAACGGGTTTTCTTCCAATGCAGGGCTAGTGCTGCATTGTCTATTTTTCATGACTAAACCCACAGTTCCAAAGACCTGGTACATTTGCCATTACATGAAGATTTAAAATCCAGTGTGAATATGATTCTGGATCATGTTCCGTAGCAAATAAAACAATTGAGTAATGCAGAAACTATTGTGGGAGATTTGTAGTATGTTCTGCACGAGAGATTAGACAGTAATAAACCCCTCTTTTTCTTTAAAAAGTAGGGACTATAGAATAAATGAGATCTTTAACTATCTTAAGAACTCTAAACTGATATGCCTTGAATATCACTAGTGGATTTCATCCCGGGACAGTGTTTTGTAATAAAATTGTTAAAAAGTCAGTAAAAGAAATTTTGAAGTTTTGAAGTGACTCCTGGAATCCAGGGCAATCAGGTGTTCCTCAATATTTTGGGTATTGACAGAATGGGGAAATAAGAAAGAGATAAGAAAAAGAGGGTTCACCAGGTTGTAATACATGGAGAAAATGAAAATACATTATCTGGGGATTCATTACGCTACATTAAAGCAGCCAGAAGAATGTCAGAGGTTAGGCCCTAGACTAGCCACGCTTTAACACAGGGAAGCAAGGAAGCTCAAAGACTCTAACTTAATATTTACTTTTCTTTTTCTTTCCTGGAAGATTAAAGTTATGTTTTGTGTTCTTCTGGTTTTGGACTGAGGTGGAGAAAGCTCAAGACACTTGCTGTGTTAAGGTGGAGAAGTGTATTTGCCTTTATTTTTCAGAGTCAGGATGTGATATTTCATATTTTTGCATGTTTGTTTTTTCTCCTTTTCATTTCAGTAGGACACTTTTTAACAGGACTTTTCTTGATATTTGTTTGCACACACAATATTTTGTTATGGTTAAAGGTTTTATAGGTGATAGAACTGCCTATTATTAAAATTACCTAATGCTTCCTATTATGAAACCTTGATTTTGTCTACTTATAATACTGCCAAACTGTAACTGTTTTGACTGAAGTTTTCCATGCCAAGTAGCTGTCCCAGGCTGTACTATTCTGGAAAGCCTCAGCCAAAAGAGTTCTGCCATTTCTAGGAATGATGCAAGGAAAAAATATGTATTTTTGCCCATGTCACTGAAGTTCTTGAAATCTGTGCTTTGAAATGTGCCAGTGCTCCTAATCCTAGGAAAATAAAAAGTAAAATTTTTAGGGGTTAGTGTGGCAAGTATGACATTGGTGGGCTTTTTTTGCTACTTCAGTGAAGATGTAGGTAAAATCACTTACATTTTATGAATTAAGAACCGTAAAGCATCCTCAGGTGTCTCAATGTCCCCAGATCTTTCTCTACTTGGTAGGCACCTTCTCTCACCAAGAAATTCAGCGTGCCCCAGTTTACAGTGATAGAGACAAAGACAGACTGTCTGGCTTATATGGACACTAAAGTGGGAGCAGAGGACTAGTCTTTCATTATAATCCTTATAAGAATTATCTGTTTTCATCTATAACCCTGCTTCTGTCATCAAAAGATAAAGTACCATGTGTTCAGATGCAATAGAAACAAAACCTGGATTTGAGAAAGAAAAGAGCTAGACTGAAACTATGTATCTAGAGAAAGAAGGACTCAGGGATGTAGGAGAGAGTTAAAGTAAAACAAAGAGGAAAGTAGAGGGAAGCTGAGATTACCTGAACAAAGGTAACAAGGAGAATTGGAGGTGGGAAATAAGACATTACTGGGATTGAAAAATTCAGGGCATCAAGGAGTAGGAAATTCTACCTTAAAGGCTTGCCTATGTGTCATGGCACAATTTTTAGTGAGACATACATATAATTTTGCTTCTAGGATCTGTGCCCCAATGAGAAGATGAAGATTTTCTCTATGGAGTTTGTAAAACAGATGAAGTTGCAGAAGTAGGAAGGAATGTAAAGCTGAAGCAAGAGATTCCAGTACAAGGAAGGGGGAGTTTCATAATGAAGATGTGGATTCTAGCTTAGACAACTGAATGCTCTTCCCATCTCAGCTCTAGATATCTAGTACTTGGAAAGTAACTAAAACCAACCTTTGCATAGATTTCTGCTGACAGAATGTGCCTAATTATCTTGTTACTCAATGTCAGATTGTGGAAACAAATATGAAGAAGTGCTGAAGACTCCCAGCTGCAACTTAGGGCAATGGGAGCTGTAAATAAAACCCAAGGTATTTTGAACTGGGTACTCAAAATTCCCGGATGTTATTAATCTCCCTTCTCAGTTCTGTATATGTTGGATGTTCATAAACCCCATCATCTCACATGGATATTGGGTATATAATTAATTATTTGTAGAGCTGTCAAAACTATACTGATGAACATCATAAAAGAAAACTCATGGAGAAGTTAATAAATGCCTTTAGAGAAGGGTTTGTGTGCAACAAAGATGGCATGAGGCCATCCATTGAACAATGGGGCCATGTATTAAACAATGAAGTAAATATTGAGCAGCTGTTCATTAAGTAAGCACCATCCAATCTGAGCACTGGAATGGCTGGGGTGCTATGGAAAGAAGCTTGTGATCATGTAATTAAAACCTGTATCAAAATGCGTATGTCCAAGATAAATCAGGTGAGGTTGTGTGGGCAAGCTTACATCTGACACACTCTCACTTTGCATATGATTTTAAAAAAATATTTTAATATCTTTTTTTAATACATGCATGCTCAATAAAAATATGTGCTCACTTGCTAATGAATACAATAAGCAATAGAGATGAAAAGATGGGGAAAATAGAAAAAAAATGGAAGATAGGCAGAAAAAGATTGTCTATGAAAGGAAAAGAAGAATGAAATGGATGCAAGGAAGGAGAGAATATGGAAGGGTGTTCTCATCAGTACCTGGGAGGTCTGTAGGAGAACATGGAAAGACTTGCCTTCTCCATCATGTAGATGCTTCATCTTTCCAGTTGAAAAGTGCAGTTAAAGTAATGGTTTTCAAGTCCATTACTGAAAATGAGACATGGAATTCCTATTGATTTAATCAACTGTTGAACCTTTTATGCAATTTTCAAATAAACCCAGCCGCAGAATATTCTGCATCCATTACAGATCAGTGTGCATTTCACTGATGTCCAGCTGGCTTCCTAGACAATATTGCTTTTCCATGAGCTTTGCAATGAAGTGACTACAAATCTGCAATTATTCACTTATCCATGTGCTTCCATCTCATTCAACATCTCCCATCATCTTTGAATGACACTTTCCTGTTAAAAGTGTCTTAGATTTTATGGCCTATATTTCATACTATATTATTTTAAAATTATATTTTATATATTTTTCCCTTGCCTTTTACTATGAAACAAGCAAAGCTAAGACAATAGCTAAAAAAGTCTGAAAATACTTTGCACAAGAGTTGACATTGGAAGGCAGAACAATCCTGTAGAACATGTTGCAGTGAACTGTCAGTGAGATGTTCTTTATAGTCAAAGAACTGTGTTCCTTTGTATTCTCTTCATGTTCTCTTCAAACACACTTTTGAATCCCTTTTTTGAGGTTGCACACCATTTTCAGCATTTTGCTCATCAGTTATGAATGGTCTCTGAGCAATTGCTGTTCATAATCATCTTGCTGCTATTTTTTGTTCTCTGCCGTTTGTGTTTATTAACTTATCATGTGCTGTCTATCATAGATTCTCTTTGGACAGTTCTTAGCGTTTTTATTAGATTTTATAATATTCAGTTTGACCAAGTAGGAACTTCTGGCTGCTCTGACATCAGTATATGAAAAGGTTAATCTAGAGTGAATTTGTTTCAATAATTTTTAAACTAAGACTAAGCTAAGTATTGCCCCAAATTGTTTTTAAAAGTCAAGAACCGCAAGCACTTGGAAGAGTAAAATAAAACAAGAGGTAGAGTAGGTGCAGTTTCTGTTTATAAGTAGCCATATGCCGTACTCACCTCCCTATGGTATTGCTATGTTTTGGTCTTTCAAGCGTGCATTCTAAGTAAACGTTAGGCTGAAGGTATTAAAATATGTTTCTTGACCTAACCATTTAATTTTAACAGAGGTAGGGATGTTCGTAATGGTTTTGAGGGTCTCTAGGTCAGAACTAAAGGTTCTTTAATAAAAGCTTTAAACTTCACATAGTTTGACCTTTATACTGGGGTTTTATTATTTCTATAACGTATCCTTTCCTTATAATTACTTGTGCTTCAATAAAATACTAGCCTTGACTGTTTGGAATGATGAATTGTAACAATGATTTTTTTATGGTACTGTTAGAAAAATAGGAAGAAAAAGCTTTTTAAAGAGACTACTATTGCAATCTGAAACACAGGGCACTGTATTAAATACATCAAATTTCCCTTAAATACACATGATACAACTTTGTCGTTAAACTCCGTTTGAAGTTTTCTTTACTTAACTCACATTATCTCAGTGGGCAATCATTCCCTGGAACATTTTGAAACAAATGGTAATTTCAGTTCTAACCGGCACACACGGTCTTTCAGAAAACACTCTTCACCAATCATCATGCCATATTCTGGCCTATAATTTTAATAACCTTATCAAGCTGGAGAAGAGAAATGCACAAATCATGGGAATACAGTATATTCTGATTATGTAAATGAGCACTAGCAATATTATTTTTGCAATGTATGACCCAGAAAAAGAGAGAAACTACAGAATCAAATGAAAGAAGATTAATGAACACATGTGCAATGGGCGAATATTAGTGTAAGTGCAGTACAAAACACCCATACTGTTTCAGGAATTTTAATTAGGCAATTACCCGTAACATGTTTCTTATTAATTTATGGAGTTTTTACTTGCTTTGCAACTTCAGAAATTTGGAACTATATGAATTCAAAGCAGAGTTTAAAGTTAAATAAAAGCAATATGAAGTAACTTTTTTTTTTTTACATTTATATCAGATCTCTTAGTAAATCACATCACTTAATGCAGTATGACTCGATGGTGTATTTTTTCAGATTCTGTAGAATTCTAAATTAACAATTTTTATATTAAAATGAAACTTGAAATCTGGCTTCTTCCAACCAGATTTTTTGTTCAGCTGGTGAGCAGGGTTTTAATGTCCTTAGAATTTATGGGGCTATCAATGATCCCATAAATAGTTTAATCAAAAGGAAGTCTCATGATTAAAGATTAGAAATTTAAACTACTTAAACCAGTTCAAATATACATTCATACACTGTAAGAATACACAACCTTTTTTTTTGGTAGACACAGAATCCCACAGTTATTCTAAGGTCTAGTTCTTAGCATATACAGCATAGTTATTTGGCATTAAGTATTCTTTTGTAACTGCTAAGTAAAAAATACACTTTAAGCCCCCTGGTACATATGATTCTAGAATAAATGAATCTTCTTTAGAAATTACTTAAAAATAAAATCACAATGTTTCTAAAAACTGCATAGGTAGAATTATTATAGAGTAGTTATACTAAAATATATCTCAATTTCCCCAGGTAAACAAAACCACATTTATGGTTAAAAATTCTTCTAAATTTAGCTTTTAAAATTTTGTTTCATTTTAAATTGGGTATAACTGCCAGAAATTAGCTCACATCTTAGTTTGGTATAATTCCTCTTTGACAAAATTTTAAAACAACTGAATTAATGAGTTTATGTTTCAAACCTTCTTACTTCAACATTGTTCTTTCTTTGAAAAGCATGTAGTTTCAGATGATTCTACAAGTGTGTAGAGGGGTTCTACCTTATATTGTGTGATACAATTTTTTCATATGTCTTTAAATACAAATACAATTTAGAATTTAAAAAGTTTTATTTAGAATGTATAAGACATTTCCTGCACTCATTTTTCTCCAGTTGTTCAGATTATTAAATTAACATTACCTATAAATGAATTATAAATTCATCGCTGCAGGTTCTGAATATCATATCTTAAAATAGGCCTGTTAACCCTTCAGATTAAAGGTACTCATACCTTACCCAAGCCACTGGAAAGTCTCCTTCATAATATTGCACTTCTTAGGGAGCTCACCTCTTCCTGAGGCTGAATACATTTGAAACTGTTGGGCTATGTGCTTATAAGTGCAAATGTCATGAAAAAGGAAGGAAAAAGGCAAAAGTAACCTTCATCTTTATCTAGCTACTAGAATATGAGTGGAACAGGGAACAGAGATCATGTCTTATCTCTTAATCGGTTACATTTCTTTTATCTAGGGATCATAGGATCATAGAATGGTCTGGGTTGGTAGGGACCCCAAGGATCATAGAGTTTCCACAAGCAGGGCCACCAACCGCTCGCCTAATGCAATGATTGTTCTGGGGAATTGAGTCTGGGACCCCACATATGCCCCTTCCAAGGGAATTGTTTGTCATCTGTCTTTCTGGTCTTGTGACTTTTGCATTCTTCCTTGTACATGTACACAGCTCCAAGGGGAGACGTGGAAAATTTTGAACAGTCTGCTTTGAGGATAATTCTCTCGATGAGGCATCAAGCCCCCCTTAAGTTCAATGTGGGCGTAAATTTTTTATACAGAGGCAATTCTATGTATAGCAAGTAGGGTGTAGAGCACAGGGTGGAGTGGGAGGGAGGATGGAGAAAAATACAGCTACTATTGACCAGTTATGCAAAGAATGTCTCACTTTTAATATCTTGAATGAAACCTGTACCAAGTCAGCCCATCTAACTGTAGTCACCAAGCTTTGTGACATTTTTTTGTAATGCACAGAGTGAGCAGTGTAGTTGTCTGAGAAAATGTGAGTCCCTGGAAGAGAGGAGGAATTCTAAATACATCCTGGAGCAGTGATTAATGAGTGGATAAGTTGCCCCATGGGCTGTCACAGTGGCAAAAGATTCTGAGAGTAACAGTAAAATCCTTACACAATGGTGGGAAAGACCAGTCAGAAGTGAAGACCTGGGAAGAGGAGACAAAAAGACATGACAGAATCACGGAATCACAAGGTAAAGACCTCTCAGATCATCAAGTCCAACCATTCCCATCCAATGCAAGAATTTGTATCATTCCACTTCAAGTCTAATGAATATTTGAAGTTGAAAGCATTCCACAAGATGTTTAGGACCCGACATGACAAGACATGGATGCATGCTGTCCTACCTGTAGCAAGAGGAGAGATGCACAGGACTAGACATTACAAATCCATGTTCCTGCAAGTCCTTCTCTAGACACCATTGAATGATTCAGGTCAGAATCCTCAATTAGATGCTTTTAGTCATTCTTTGTGGTTGTCTTTCTTTCCATCTCTTGGCACCGTAAGAAATCTGTAAGTTAGGTGTTAGAAATACTGGCCACATTGAAACTCTTTGTATCTGCAATTGTATGTTTGGGACATTTGTATTCTTATATGCAAAGTGTTAATGGATTACATTATTATAATCTAATCTGCATCTCCTCTATGTGTATATTTTGGGGATTTTCCTGCTTGCCCCCCCCTCCCCGTAAGTGCTTTGTGGAGCTTCCACTAGGTCTTTCTTTTCAGAGTAGTGCCAGTTTCTTAATATTCCCATGGGACATCCAATGTTAAGATTTTCTATGCCAGTAACTTTTATTTCTTCTTAAGAAAATCCATTTTGAAGCATTGTGGAATTTAGGAAGAGTACTTCCATGTTCTTTTGGTTGTATTTAATTGTTTTCCTCATAAATCACATACTTTGTTTTGATGCAAAACACAGCAGCAGAAGAGAATCTGACATTTTATGTAACTGGCATGTCGTTTATAAGATCTCCATTAGACAAAACATTTGTTTAGATACTCTGTTATTCATTTATTTTCATGTCAACACCAAAACTGACTGCAGAAACGAAGAGAGATGAATAATAAGACAAACTATTTTACTATCAATGTACTGTGCCTGAGGCAATATACTGTGCAACTGGTGAAGAATGCTCTTTTCCTTCCCAAAACCTCTGCTGAGAACCCACTTTTATAAACAATCTCTTACTCCTTTGTCTTAAGGGACTATTTTAAACTATGTCCAAGACAAAATTTCTGCTGATATTTCACTTAAAAGTTTTTTATGGAAATTGGTAAATAATACCTACCAATTATGGTTATCTTCTCTACTGTTGCATTATCTTTGTTCTGCCTGCTCTTTGCCAATTGCTTTTCTCAGTGTAGTAAATAAAAAAGACAGGAAATAAACAACAATGGTCTCATTAGCAGGCAGATTTGACAAGACATGGCTGCTGAGAGATATATGGTAGATATTACAAATAAAAAGAAATATTTCAACTGATACACTGCAGCAATAGCAATGTTCCTCTCATTACAACGGGAAGGATAAGGTCTTTCTTGTATAAAGATGATGGCTAGGAAGTAGTTGAAGTTGCCCTCAAAGCATGTATACCCCCAGGTTGCCTTGGACAGAAAAAGGCAGCCAGGAGTAATCTTTCCAACTGCTCATAGAAGAATTAGCCAATTTTTTGACATCACCTTTGACAGCCAACTAATTTCCAGAGATTTCTGGGTGGACTTTTTGTTGGGTTAAGTATGTGCAGTAAGTGTGCTGTTTCCAAGACTAGGGTGATTCCAGGTTTCAGGTATGTGGAGGTAATTCATGTGCAGTTCAGATGATTCACAGATGTGCAGTACCTTTGCTGCTTTCTGGGAGCTCTGCACCTATAGACATACAAAAATTGAACATGTGAACCAAGTCTTTCATGGTAAGGCATATGTGTCACCAAATGTTCATGAAAGTAGATCTGAGTTACTCAGCCAGATTGGTTAAAAAGCAGTGATCTAGTTATTCCCTTGATAAGAATAAATTATTCTCTGAAGAATAACTTTGAATAGATTAAGCTGCCCCATTTAAATATTTTGAGTCACAAAGATTCCTTACTTCTTTTGTAAATTATTCTGTGGTTAAATCAGTGTCTCAGTTTTGCCTGAATTCTCACTTTCCTGCTGCCATTCTACTCTTCCACTTAAACTATGAGTACCATCCTTAACTTCAGTGTTTTGGACTTTGAAATACATGTATTTTGTGATTATGTTCTCTCTTTGTTTAACACTTATCCTTTTGATTTTCACACATTCATTGTAAATCAACTCCTATAAAACCTTGGACAATTTATGAACTTTTCTGAGAATTCCCAACAATTTGTCAATAACATCCAAGAACCAGGGAGGGAGGGACCATGGAAAACTCCAAGAGATAAAAGGAGAAAGAGCATTCCATTTCTTCTGCTACAGCCATGTAACTTTGTAAACTTGTACTGAATTTGCATTTGCACCAAAGTACTTCTTACTAGGTATCTTCTACTATGTGAACTGTCTCTCCTCTGAGTTACTTGTTCTAAGAATTTTTCATGTTAATACTTTTTTTATCTGTTAGCATGATTTTTATTTTCTACACCATTGTGTTAATTATCTGCATTCAAAGGGACTTGACTTATTATTTGATATAATGATTAGAAAGTTTCAGTAATACATAGTTTGCCAAAGGCTTCAGGTGGCAGTTTAAAACAAGTATGTGAAGAATAGAAATCTGGTGAAGTATATGCTGGGCACAGGGAAGTTTCATTCAAAGAAATAGTTAGGTGCATCAATCTTAAAAGAAAAATGGAAAACATGCAAAAGCCAATAGATGTAACAATTTGGTTGCATACACTTAAGAGTCTTAGCTTTTGTTTTCTTTCAACTCTAAACTTACATTTACTTCATCACCACTAGACACCAAAATGGAAGGTGTCTCAAAGATACCTATAATAGCCTGTATGGGGCAAAGGAAAATGCTTACACCATTTGTGAGTAATAAAACTCATTTCTGATTCTGAACACTCTTAATTACATTCTTGGATGGGGTGAATTTAGTTTCTGTATTTTGGTCAGGTAAGAGATAGACCAGGAGTAGCTCACTTACTTGTTCACTGGTTTAGCCTGAGACGTTATGTTGGTTTAGGCCAGCTGGTTTACAAATCTCAGTGGAGAATGAGGAGGAGAAATTACCAAACTATTCCAACTTCCACAAACCTATAGAAGAGAGTGAGATTCCTGTTCTGTCTAAAATAGTTGCTAAATGTTCATGTATGTTGCAGGCTTGAAAAAGATGATCAAAATTGGAGCTGAACAATGAGGTCTGCAGTGAAGGACATAACCTCAAAGAATCCAACAAGTCAAGTAATTATCTTAAAGTATCCTCAATGTTTCTGACACAAATTTATTTGGCATTTAACTAACGTATCTCTGATACGTGCCAAATCTATACTCCATCTTTGGGTCGCTACTTAATGCATATTTCTTTTTCTATATGTTTATTGCTGAGGGCTTTATAAGAATCATGACTATTAAAGCTGCATTTTGTGGCTGACAAGTATAGATTTCTATATTGATAGTGATTCCTCCTAAAATTGGTGGGGACCAGTGAGATGCAAGAATCATTCCATCAGCTCAAGTTGAAGTTTTTCCTTTTGATGCATTGATTAGAAATGGCAAAATGGAGAGAAAATTCCATAAATAATTTATTTACATTTAGTCATGAATCTCTGTTGGTCATTCCAACTAAACAATAAATATGATATTTCAAGTGTTTCCAACCTATCCATAGAATGCAATTCAGAAAGGTGCTTTTCAAATAATCAAGTGGAAAAGCACACACTTGTCAAGAAAAATGCCTTCTTCGGTTAAATAAACAAATGTCCTTATTGTGTATAGTACACAGGTGTCAATAAAGAATATAGGCTTTGCCAACTGGAGGGATTTGTCTACTCCTTTCTTTTTTAAGTCGATGTGCCATAGATTGAAACGTGCTAGATAGTCAGATGCTTCTGGCACATCTGGTGGTGGCTATGTTCTTCTGTCAGATGTATTTTTTAATTATTTTTTTTTTTTAAATCTTTGAAGGCTGGTACACAAGTGTTCTCATTGGAATACAGTATTGGGAATAAGCTTCTACATTAATTGTGCTTCAAAATAAGATGGAAAATTCTTCACTGCCCATAACTAACATTTGTAATAGCTCAGATTAGGATGTGATATCTTCTTTGCATCATTGTAAGTTTTTCAGTCAAGACTGGACCGAGTTCTGAGGATAATAAGCTCAAGGCAAACAGTATATGATGTACTAGGAACTGGTCAAGCCCTTTGCCCTCTGTATTTTCAGAGTTTAGACCAGTGGCTAAACCATGAGAAATGGCTTAGAGTGTTATATATAATAAGAACTAGTTAGGGCATGAAAATCACAAATGCCACAGTAATAAACAAAAATTATTTTCCTACATATTCTCATTAAGTTAGAAGTGATAAAGTTTCATATTCCCAGTGCCATATTTGGACATAATCAGCTTTGACAGAGCTTATCTTTCACTCATCACAGAATTTTATGTTTAAAAATTTCTTTCTATACCATTTTCCTCTTTCCTCAATCAGCTGTTTTCCATGGACCCACGGAAAGAGTTGACATTGCCTCAGCTGTAATTTTGGCATGCTGGTAACTTAGCTGTAGTTGCACCTGTATGAAGTGATGGCTTCACTGAAGGGTTTTCCCCCTTTGCCAATAAAATGCCAAATTATTTCCTACTCTCTTGATTTGTTCTACAAAAAAACCCCCAAAACAAGCAGATTAATATGTGGTTACATTTGCTTTCCAGAATGTGACTGCTTTTTTTACAGCACGCTGGCTCTACTGCTGATACGTTCTGAACCTACTCCCTTTGAAATCAACATAGAAGTTCCCATTTATTTATTGAAAGTAGTACTGTGGGCTCACTAACACGGTGAGTTTTGCCTGTTTATTACAGTTCTGGTGCCAAACCTCTGTGTTGGACCTGCAGCTCTGCTGAAATCCCCAGAGGCATGCAGATTCAATGCCAGCTGCGCCTTGCAGTCATATCTTGCTTTTCTTCACTGAGCTCTCCCATATATTGTTTTCTTTGAGAATACGGTTTCCAACACTAAGCTCTGTCTTTAACCACCTATTCACTCTGTACAAATAGAAGGAAGGAATTTTTTTAATGACTGTACTTAGTGTTTGATATAGTGTCAAACTGATACTGGGAAGAAGTCTAGAGTTTAGCTCACCTGCTGTCCCAGCTGGGTTTGCTGTCTGTCTGCCAGGTGGAGTTTTTTTTCCCTTTTGTTATTTTTTTTTTAATAAAAGGAGACCAAGAAAATGGAAATAAAAATCACAGCTATCAGAACAATAAGAAACAAAAATTCAATGCATGCATATATTAAATCCTGTTGTACCTAAAAGTTAACTTTCCTCAGGCAAAATAAGCAAAGTGGTAGAAGACTGAACTTGACCTGACAGATTGTATACACCTTATCCAGCAATATTAACATGCACTTGAAAGTTATTAGTGCCCCAAACCTTTCAATACCAAAGTGTGCCCTAAATGTTATTCGATACTAGATGTTACATAAATCTGTATTTTCATTACTAAGCAACTTTAGGATATGTAGTGTGTGTTTGAAAAAAGGCATGGTAATAACTCACTAATAATGGGTGCCATGTGGGGGGAAAAAGGCAATATTACCTACCTAAGAAATATAAAACATGGTTTATATTTTCAACAGTTTGAGAATGAAATGAAAACAGAATATTTGGTGCACCTGTAAAAACATATTTGATCATAATGGCAAGTACAGCATTCTTAGTGTGGGATTCATATTTCATAACTCATGTTCAAACAAGAAAAATGATTATAATGTTAAGTATTTCCTGAGTTTATTTTGATGGATGGCAGAATAAGTATCTTTTACTCATTAAAATACAGATTGGTATAATTTAATAAATGAATTTAATACACAGATGTTCAAGACTGTTACAGCAGAGTGCATATTAATCAACTTCTCTATAACTGATCCTCTTTTATATTTTTAAAAAGAAATTTGCAGGAGCCAAAAGTTTATTAGATCTGTATGATCTCGGTCTGGTATCAGATATCAAGTATGTTGTTTGAATCATGTCAGGTGATCAAAGTGTTTCTTTTTGATTGATGAACCTGTAAACACCAAACTATTTGAGTGGTCATTGCTTTTGCATCTGTTTGAGACACTGACACATCCTTTGAAAAAATGGCCAAGATTTTGAAGAGTGACTTGCAATACTGGGAACCTCACTTTTCAGTGCCCTACAGAAGACTGACCTTTAGACAGTATTAAGTACTCTGGCTTCAAAAGCTGTTTCAAGTTAGATACTTCCAAAATAGGGCCCCAGAATCATTTGTCACGTAAGAGAATTGTAACCAAGAAACGCAGACCCTGGTTTTTCCTATTGGTTACATATGCTTTTGCTCCACTGGCTTTAGTGGAGTTGTGCCAGATTTATATGCACATAAATGAGAAAAGAAAGAGGACCATCATTTCTTAAAGCATGTATTACAGAAATATGTGGAGCTGAAGAGTATCCAAGTGAGTTGATAGGAAGTATTTGCAGAAAAGACTGGATCTCAGATAAGCCTTGGCCTCAGATCCACAGAACTTCGCTGTCCTCAAAGCACCTGAAGGATCCTGGCCTTCTGAATGGGCTCCAAAACCTGAAGGAGATGTCCAAGCACCCTGCAGAGAGATGCTCAGGAATGAGAATCCCTGTATGCAGCACTCTGAGGTGCCTTTGCTTGACAAATGCTGAACACCTGCATGCTTCCAAAATTAGTAATGAAAATCCCTTCAGGATCCGTAGTTGGTTGCCTGAACTGAAATAGTGCTGTCCTAGTTTCAGCTGGGATAGAGTTAATTTTCTTCATAGCAGGAATATGGAGCTCTGTTTTGAATTAACATAGAGATTTTTTTGTTATATAGAGATGTTGTTGTTGTTGAGCAGTGCTTACACAGAGCCAAGGGCTTTTCTTCTCCTCACCCCACCCCTTCAGAGAGTAGCCTGGGTGTGCACTAGAGGTTGTGAGGGGACACAGCTAGGACAGCTAACCCCAACTGAACAAAGGGATGTTCTGTACCATATGATGTCATACTCAGCTTATAAAGGGCTGAAGGAAGAGGAAGGACAGGGGACCAGCATTTGGAATTATGACATTTATCTTCCCGAGTAACCATAACATGTGATGGGTCCCTGCTTTCCTGGAGATAGCTAAACACCTGCCTGCCCATGGAAAGTGGAGAGTGAATTCCTTATCTTGCTTTGCTTGTGTGTTTGGCTTTTGCTCTACCTATTGAACTGTTTTTACCTCAACCCACAAGTTTTCTTGTGTTCACTCTCCCAATTCTTTCCCCAGTCCCATGATGGGAGCTGGAGTGAGCGAGTGGCTGTGTGGTGATTAGCTGCTGGCTGAGGTTAAATCACAAGCAGTGCCCTGTCTTATTTTTGCTGATAAGTTAGAAGGGGTTTATTTTTGCTCTAGAAGCAGGGTGTGTGTATGGTGCCCACTTTCTTGCAGCAGATCAGGACATTGTGTTGTGGGAGATTTACATGGATTCAAATTCATTCTCCTCCCCTGAGGAGTGACTTTAAAAAATCAGGTGCTGGGCAATTTTACAATGACGATGATTGAATTTATGTCACTTTGCACACAGGACCTCATGCCTTCTTATGCTCAGAGGGACCATGAGTGAGCATGATTGCCTACAGTTGTTATGACTGAATGAGGATATCCATCCTCCAAGGATCATTTCCCCTACCATGATTTAGAGCTTCTGCTGCTGAAGAACTGAGAAAAAACAAATGTGTTCTCCCTCTTTGTCTGTTTCAAGAAACGTTTTTGGTCTGCAGCATTTTTTCTGGGTTCCTGTCTTGTAGGTGAGCTTGCATCTTGTAAATGTAATAGTGCAGGGGCTGGTGGAGTCTGGCCATGTCCTTGTACTGAACAGGATGAAAACGGTCTGTTGGGAATGTTTCTTCACTTCTACTAATTTTCTGAATGTGCCCAGAAATTCAGGAGAGTGCTAAGCTGGCCTGGAAGATAAGTATGCTGGGGAGCAGTCAAATTCACAGGGTATCTTACTGAATGCCATTACATCTGCTGGTGCTGCTTAAGGTACTAGTGTAGATGCTGCCACATTTCTCCTAGATTAAAAGCTGCAGGTAAATCTGACTCGGAGGTATCTAGTTTATGAAACTATTTGAGAATAGATGTGAAGAGAGTCAGGTATATGCTTACCCCTCAGGGAAAGAAGCTGGCTGCTTGGCAAACTGGAAGGGAGCACCACTAAGTGCTGCCAGGGTTAGAGAAGGCTCCAGTGTTCAGGGCAAGTGTTGTAGGCATATATGTGCATTGCTGATGTTTGATCACAAAGGACAAACTAACCTTTTATTGCAGGCTTTTTCTTTAAGGAGGGTTACCAGGTTAGAGGTAGAAGAAACACGAAAACAAAGTAGTGTGTAGTTTTCAGATTATGAGAGTTCACTCTTCCACCCAGTGCCAGGATGTGCCTAGGTGCATTCCCTGAATTTAAACAAAAATTTCAGGTGATCACATGAGTTTCCTTTCAGGTGTGGTTAAGCCTCTTAGTGTTTTAATTAAAAACTTCCTCACCTTCATAGCAGCAGTTCCAGTCATCCTGACATCAAAATTGGTACCCAGATGGGCCACTGAGAATTAACTGTCGTGTGTTTGTTCCTGACTCCGCTCCTCCCTGTTTACCTGAACATCTGGAGGGAGGTAGTGCTGCAGTGGCTCTGACAGAGTTCATCTGGGGACTGCCAGTGAACAGGGTGGCTTTACTGATTTGTACACAAATTCCTGAATCCTTCTGAACTGCATGATCTTGCTCCCTCACTGCCAAACACCTTGCAACCATTTACACCTGTACACAATGAGTATAAAATCTGCCAGTCCAGATGGCAACAGTTCTCACCTGCTTTGCCCAGGTTTTACAGCCTACATGAGCCACAGGGTAGCAGGAAATCATGCTGAAGGATTTCTTCTATTTCTGCTGTGACTCACAGGTACTGTGACTGCCATTTCTGCTGTGACTTCCAAGGTACAAGGCACTGCTTCCCCAAAGGGGAAGGGAGGCAGGAGAAGTGGAAGGATTCTTTGCCGCAACCTTTTCATCTCTAATAGTCAACAGGAAAAGTACAGCTTTACTTTGTTTTTCAGATAACTGAGCTATGATGTCATAATGATAAGAAGTCTGCCTCAGTGTCCACTTCTATAATGTATCAGCCAGATAATCGGTTTCTGCTCCAAGAATTTTAATGAGAGGTTTGTGGTCTGCAATCAGAACAGCTTCTTCCAATGTAAAGACTCATGGAATGTCCTCATACCAAAATACAATAGTCAGAGGGTGAGTCTTGTTTCATATGCTTCATGAAAGTGGAAGCAATTAGCCTCTTTGTTCCATTATTTTTTTAGGTGAGAAGCATCTATACCTACAGCTGAAGCATCGTCAACTGGCAGGGAAGAAGGGGAAACGTAAGAGGGGATTTTTTTCATATCTTAACTTCTTTATTTCATTAAATAACTTCTTAAAGTTTTCAGTCCCAAACTGTCCAACTATCATCTTTGTCATTGGGTTTATTAATGTAGATAGATTAGAGAGAAACTTGCTCTGATAATTAACAGTATGTAAAGAGGATCTGTAACAGTGTATTCTTTGGCACAGTGTGTTTTTTGTCATAAGCTTACTTTCTCTGAAGTAGTTTAAAGCCTTACACATTGCTTTTGATAACCCAGTCAGTTGTCTGTGAATGGAAAAAGCCGTATTTGTCCTTTTTCTTACCTTTTCCAGATTGCATTAGACATTATGGCACAGATTCCAGGCTTCTCAAGTGTGTTTTCTCATTTGCATTTGAATAAAAATATCTCTCCACTTATATCTTGCATACTTGTTCTGTTATAAATTGAGATGTCACTAGTGCACCGGCTATATGCTCCTATTCCAGAAAAGAACCTTATTCATGTTAATGATGATGCATATCCCTATCAAGACTCTGGTTCCAACTCCATCTGCTGGTAAGCCTGAGACAAACCTACCTTTGTAAACTTCTGTTCCCCATTTAGTCATAGAAACATTCTTTGGCACTTCTGCACAGGACCTGGGGATAATAGCTACATATGCCACAAGTCACATCATTCACAGATTTTTCTGTGCTTCAAAAAGAGACATTATTTGGGCTAATCTTAAGATCCAACGTCTGGTTTTAAGGGCAGGGGTTTTTATAACACTGACCTTTTACTCTTTTCTCCAAACTTGATGTTCTAATTGTATCTATATTAACTAAAGAATATGTGACCAATTACGACCCTATGAGTCATGTATTAAATAGTTCACTAATGTGCATTTATTCAAGTGTGCTGCACACAGATTCAAAGATAAAGGTTCTTTCTCTGCATCTGGATCAATTATTGCAAAGGCTCAGACTCTACAGTTAATTTTTCCACTCTAAAGATAAACCAGCAACTAACCTGTTACTGAGCTTCTCATGGCCTTCTCTTTCCTCCTCCTTTTAATGTGAATGTAAACTACTCACACGCTTGATAGAATTGACCTACCTATAACATGTTTACAAAAACTTGTGTCTACTTCTGATGTTCAAAGACACAGAGGCTTAAATGGAGGCTTTTGAATAAGAACCTTTGCAGAGTGCTGCTGGCATCAGTGAGTTATGAACCAACCCCATGGTGATGTCTTCCTTTGGAGAACAGTGGTGTGCTATTGCAAACAGGTTAGTATCAAGCTTTGGAGACCTACAGTATGGATTCTTGTCAAATGGGACTCAGAAATCTGGGCAACTTGTGAAACGTCAACCAGTAAGCTACCCACTGAGGCATCTCTGTGTGTACTGTTTTTTGGCAAAATAATGAAATGATTTTTTTTCCCAAGCATAATAAAACCCAAGGAACATTGAATGGTGAGCCTCAAGGATTAGTATTTTTTATAACTTCCCCCTCTTTTGTTCCTTTGGCACTCCATCTCTTGCAACAACAGATATCAGGTACCTCACTTAAGAACTGCTTATTAAAGCAATAATCACTGATCTTCACAGTAGGAACTGCCATACGGAGCCAAAGTCACAGGTGCCAACTCCACCATATTTGGCAGAAAATCTTTATACCTCATCTACTGACCTGCTGCTTTTTTGGCCGTTCATCTAGGAATTCCAGGCAATTGGCAGGCTTGTTGGAGAAGGTCAATAGCTCCAGTGAATCTGCCCTGTGCTCAGATATCCTAAGCAAATGGCCACTGTGGATATACGAACTGATTTCACATTTATTTAATGGATCAGATGCTTGAGATCTGTTGCATCAGTGCTGCAAGGCTGCAGCTAGTTGAATTCTGTGCCTAATGCCCACGGAGTACATCAGTCAGTGTCCAGGGATGTTTCTGATGGCTGGACCCTGCCTGGGTACCAGCAGAGGGTTCAAAAGCCTCTGCCATTGTTTCACCTCAAGTTGACTGGGAGCAGCCTGGTCACCAAATGTGTCCTACAGCTGAGTTCAAGTATGTTAGGGAAGAGAGAGAGCTTAGTAGCTTGAACAGGGAGCGGCACTGATACAGCCCAACTGCTTTTGAGAATAAGCTCATACATCCAACGTGAAACATTTTGGGTTGGCATTAACTTCTGCATCTCTGCAGTGGACACTACAGGCATGCAGAGAAACAGAGATAAGCAAACCCTACAGGAAGAGGAGGCACAAACATAAGAACTGAAGTTGGGTCTTGCAGAAGACATGCATAAAAGCACTGGAGCAATGTCCAGAGACACCTAAACTATCACCAACACAATAAGCATTGTTCAGCCTAAGCCCCAGGAGAAGTGAAGCCAGTCATATTAGAATGGGGTGTGTCTCTGCTACTGAGAAGCAGGGATTGTCTTCTTAAACATCACCCTGCCTGGACACTGCTACGCTGATGCTGATGTTGGATCTAGCAGTGCAGGACATTTCTGCCTTGCAGTCCACTGCACAAGGAAGACATGTCCTAAGGTCAGCAAGCTTCCCAAAGTCAGTAGCAAGTGGATCCTAAAAACTCAGGTGTTACATGAACATCATCAAAGTAATTACAACAAAGCTGTACTTGTGCACACCATACATATTCTGCCACATGTCAGATTGGAAATTGATCAGACACACAAATGTCAGAAACCAGAAAGAGGTGGTTCCACTATTAAAAGTTCTTCACAGTTTTGTCACGTTAAAGCAAGCCACTTCAGGCAGGAGATGAATCCATTGTTAAACCTGTAATTATCTTCTATATCCAGTGAAGAAACAGAAAAGATCCTTATGGGTCCCTTCCAACTCAAGATATTCTATGATTCTATAATTTAGGTTATTAAAAATTACCTTTTGTTTATCATCTGTGCTGATTGTTACAAGCTTTATTGCAGTTATAGCAGTATTATTGGAGTGACGAGTGAGTAATGACCTCATTACAAGAGAGAGCGAGCAGGGCAAGCATGGGTCCCCAGGTGTCTGGAAAGTTGCCCTTTGCTTCTGCTACAGAAAATCTTTATAGCAAAAGTTGAAAATAGACAGTAATTAAAATACACATATGCACATCTAATGCTTTTTATCATACCGGGATTTAAATTCTGATTGAATCATAGAAAGTTCAAGAATGTTCTTTTTTTTTTTTTAATATTGCTATCAATAATTCTAGCAAATTCTTTTAAGAAAAAGCTCTTTCCCAAGTTACACTTCCCAAAATTCATGTACGTTATCTGTAACAGGTTATTTGTTACCCTCTACCTCATTTTTTCCTTCGTACAGATTGAGTTTGAATTTCCACCTGCTTTTCCTGACTGACATCCAACAAAAAGCTAGATAGATTTATGCATATTTTAGTTCATTGCAGTGAAAATAATAAATTTTGGGTTTCGGCAGTTCAGAAAACATGGAAGGGAAATAATTGTCAGTCAGTTTAAATTATTTTCCTTTTTATTCAGACTGAAAAAATTGAAAATATTTTGAGTCAAAAAATGCTTTGTTTCACTTGAAATGAACTATTTTGATTCCTAAGGCATTTTACTTTTTGGCATTTGAAAAAAATACATTTGAAATACATTTCAAAGTTAACAGTCACTTCAAATGGGAAACCAGAAATCTTTCAACTTCCAGGGTCTTTTCCAGTTCTTTTCTGCTAATGAACAATTTGTTGGGATTGATTAAAAGTCATAAAATATCCAGTCTCCCTGGACCTACATTTTCCACAGGAGAAAAAAAAAAAAAAAAGAAAATGCCATTTAATTTATCTACCCACAGGAAAAAAAAAAAAGAAAGAAAACCAAAACCCAAAATAAAGTGGAGGCCATGTAGGCAGCTCTTGCGGACTTTCTTTCCCTTACTTTCACATTTTTCTTCCCTGCTGACAGACCCCTCTCACCCACTAATTGTATAGAGAGGGAAGGAAGTGGTATATGCTCCTTTCCAAATTGGCCATCAACTGTTCAGTCATATATTTGCTACTCGGTAGGATTTTGCAGAGAACTGGTAATTTTTATTTTTTTTTAATTACTATGATTTTTTAAAATGTGTATCTCAGCTCCCGAATTTCTGACATGTCTTGCGGTCTGCCAGATTTTGTTACATCTTGTCAGATGTGGGAGTGTGAAATAATACAGCGTGCAGCCTGAAAAGCTGTACAGCCAGGTGGCACAGGCATCCACGTTTCCTTTTGAAGGTTGTTTGAGATAGCAAAAAGTGAAGCTAGCATGGCACAAAAATGCAAATCCAGGACTCTTAGTGCAAAGCAATGTTTGCTCAGTATTTCTCTACAGAAATTCACAATATATATATATACTATATCGAAGCAGAATAATGAAAAATCTGTTCAACTTTTGGTTTAGACAAAGAAATTTGGCTATTTAGCTGAGCTTATCAGAATACAATAAAAAGTCAGGTTTATGTTTATCAAACAGTAAGTTCCAAAATTACAGAGTTGATCCAGTTACCATCACTGTTATTGACATATTTAACGAAACACTGACATACTTCAATCCAGAAATATGGTGATTTATTAATGCGCTTCCAAACAGTGTCCCACACCTCACACTTTTCATACTATTAAAAGACATTCCGTTCATATTAAATACATAGCTTTTAAGAGATTGCTGCTAATGGGTTACAAATCTAGGTAACCCTCCCCCTCCCCCAATAAGCTTGTTGAAAATGTAAGTAAAGTAAAAGCCCATGTCAGTTGCGAGTGGAGCCATGGTGAATTAGCAATGCCAGTGCAACACACTCATTTAAACCATCTACGACATCTGGCTTTGAGATCCCAGCCTCGTCTGTTTTCACTGTAGCGTGGACGTGCAATGCCAGCTCACAGGGACATGCCTTTCCCAGGGGAGGGGCACCCACAGGGGCTCTGGATGCCCTGTCTACCTGTGCTTCACCCATGGGACTGTGGCCACACCAGCATGGGTTCTTTGCTCGTTGCTGTTAGAAGTCTGACCAGATCTCTGGAGGCCAAGCACACTTTCTGGTTGTCAAACGACTGTAATCAGCTAGACTTACTCCTTTCCTGGAGCAATGTGGGAAAGGCAACGGAGCTATCCTTGTATCGCATCTGGCTGCCTTTGTCTGAGACAGCCACAAGTGGATTCAGCTCAAAGTTACCCAATTTACACTCCACAAAGCAAGGGTATTCAGGACTGAAGCCCGATTTCTGGTCAGCAGGCAATTGCTTTTCTGGTAGATCCCTTATATAAAAGCTGCATCACATCACTTTTCTTTCTGTATTCCAGTGTTGGTATTATGCATGTTTTTAAACTCTGAAGTTTCACATTTCAGTACTTGGTGGTTACCATTTCAATACTTACTGTTTAACAATTCAGTGCTGACTGGGAAATTAGGTATTTCATAGTACGATACAACACAGCGCATGATATCAATATATAACACGTGCATTATATCCATGCAAGCTCTACTTGAGCAGATAAACACACATATAAAGTGCAGAGCCATCTGTGTACAGATGCATATGAATTTCCAGAGTCAAGAGGATGTTTCTTATGCACCTACGCAGATTTCACAGAATAAAGCTCTGCTGGAATTTGCCTGAAAATAACAGGGGGCAAATTAAATTTTCAAGTGGAATTCAGAACAATAGTAATATTTCCTGAAAGGCTACTAATTCTAGTGAAGCTATTTCAAAGGCCACATTCTTTGCAGGTCGCTATGGAAGGCTAGCTCATGGTATAAAATGATAGCACCCTTTTGTGGTCTGAGCTCTCTGTTACACCTGCTGTGTCCACTTTTTTCCACTCCTCATTTTCAGTTCTGCTTGGTCTAGCACGGACTGGTGCTGAATGAATAGAAAGCAGCAATATAAAGAAATCTGTCCCATATCTCAGGGATTTTTTTTTTCCTTTTTGACTGCGTCTAAGATGCAATTAACTTCTCATAAGACATAAAATAACAATGTTTGAAGCCAAAATTACTAGCTGGTATTATTCCATGTGTTGAATTACCAGAACACTGAAGCTGAAGATGGGAAACACCCTATAAAATAACTCATTATGAACAATGCTGGTTTTCTCTTCTTGTTATTTTGGGTTTGCACATCCCTTTGATAAATTTAGTTAAGAGGGACAATGCACCCACTCTAGTGCTGAGGGCTACAAGGAAAAAAGCCTGTTCCAATCATAAAATATTTTCAGATGAACCAGTGGGGAGTAGGCTCTAGAGCTATTTTATATTTATTTGGGTTTCTCTGATGATGCCAATATGTGTCAATCATGCTTTAAAATAAGCTGGTTCAGACCCTGAAGAGAGTGTGTCCTGTGGCTATGTGAAGCTCCTCCTGTTTTTGCAAAAGCTGTTTATAACCTGTAAATACTAAGGAGGTGAATTGAAGCTAATCTCTCTTTGCTGTGGCTAAACTGGTGTCAGAAGAGTTTTCGTTGCAGCCATACACCTTTGTATTTTTAATAGCTTTCTTTCTCCAGTATTTTTCCACAGAAGCTTCCTCATTGTTGTGAAATGATAAGTTTCTTGCTTTTTTCCACCAGCGAAACACTGTCTTACCCCTGAATGATGTATCTTCATGCCTCATAATCTGTGGTGAGTGTGTGTTACAGCTAGAGGAGGGGAGATGGGAAATAATTCTAGGAGGAAAGCAGTTCAGACATTAGAGTCTTTTCATATTAGAAGAAATCAAAAGATCAAGAAAAGCAGAAACCAATGTTTTCAGGGCACCTGAGATATATTGTAGAATACCAACAATATAAAATCAAGTAAAAAGACATGGGGAAAAATAAAATAGAAAGGGCCTGAGGAAGATAGGGATGCCCATGCAGAAACAGAGCTGAAAGATACAGAAAATGAGTCTGGGGCTCAAAAAAAGAGAAAAGTAGCAGATCATCTTTGTACAGGTCTGTGATTTCTTCTATGTGCTGCTCAGTTCTGAAACAGTATCACCAGGAAAATGTTGACAACCTACATCAAGGCAGTTCAAGTGGTTCTGAGAAGAACTAATAGAGAATTCAAGTTTCCTACAGATGAGCTGTGTGCCTCTTCTTCTCATCACCTATCCACTGTGATTATCTCAGATCCTTCCTTTTGTCTGTGATCACGTCTCCCCTCCAGTGTCTTTGGAGCATCTCCAATTCCCTACCTCACATCTGCCAGACTCCCAAGCTAGCAAGAAACCATCATGTCTGTTCTCATGCTAAAGACTTTCCCACAGTGGGCAGAGTAGCTGCATCCCTCTCTGCTTCTCAGCCCTTGGTTTCTCCAAAACTCCCAAACCATGCAGGGTAACCTCTGTAAATAATGAATTTGGCCAATGAGTTCAAATGTTTTTGAGGCAGGACTGAGAGATAAACAGACAAATCCTGCAATAATGTAACTTTAATTTGTGTAGAAAACCAGACTGAAAACTAGTTAGAAGCCTCACAGGATTGATTTATGAGGAAAGATGATCACTGTGGTATTTGTTATGATGAGGTAGGTCTTTCTTCCTCTCTCTCTGTGGTTTTGACCAAAAATTCCATTCTGGACCCAAAAAAATGTTCTCAACAGAAGTTTGTTAAAACATGCATGTTCCCATGAAACATGTTAGCTTCTAGGACTGGCATTTTTACAGTGAAAAAATATTTTCTTGAAACACTTGACCAGCTCTAGAGACCACATGAGCTATAATAATTTGTATTTACAGGCTGGGCAGACTGGAAGAACAGAAAATGTTAAATCAAACAGCATCCACCCAAGCTAGAATAACGAAGAGGGATTCTCAATCCATGTGTCACAGGATACTGCTTTCTATCAGCTGGGAGCAGGAAAGCTTTCATCCACTAACAGAACTTTATAATTTCAGGTTGCTGTTAGATAAATGAACTTATTTTCCATTGCTTTGGGATAGGGAGACCCAAAAAGTCTTCATTTACTTTGAGGAAAATCTTACCATGATAGAATTTTCAACCACTTTTCTTGGATGAAACGTTTCTAAACTGGAGGGTGCCTGTTCTCTTCCTCAGTAGCCCCTTCTTGCCCACTGTGTTTTTCAGCATAAGCAATGGCATCAGAATCTATCCCTGAATGAGGAGTTCAGTCACTCTTATCAGTGAGTCCACTGCCAGGAATGCTTGCTGGGGAAACAAGGTCATCATTTGCTTATACGAGGTGATGGGCTGTAATTTAACAAAGGAAATCCTTTCTGTTTGTGCACTGTTTGCTTGTTTGTTTGTTCTAGATAAAATTGTTTAGAGTTTAGCTAAAACCCTGTGCTTAGTTTGTCCAGATTGTTTGCTTTACTGAAAGGTTGCAGTCCAACCCCTGCAAAGCAATAATTAGAGAGCTTTGCTTTTTATTGTTGCATTTAAGTGTTCCTGGAGCAGTGGCTGGAGAGGGAGGAGGTAATGTATGGTTCGCTTCTTTTTAATCTGCCGTCCAGTGTCCCTGCTATTCTACCAGTGGGCCTCCTGACTTTGTTCATTGTTTTTAAATTAAGTGAAAAAATAGCGCTTTTGAAAGGCAAAAGCATAAAGAATTACAAGCAACCCGGTCAGTCTTGCTGCATCCTTCAATGTACTACTGCTCGCTAGTTGTCCTGACTCATTAGATGGGAGAGACTAGCCATTTTGGGGTACTTGTGCATCCTGAGCTCCCTCTACTAAGAGAACCTGGAGTGTTTTCTCTCCTTTGTCTCTTTCCATTTGGCTCCCTTGCAAGTGGAGCCTCTACTGACATCCTCTGGTAGCCACGGGACAGCTGCAGCTCTGCAAACTGCTTGTAACCCACCCGTGCTAATCCCGTCTCCTCTGCCAAGTCATTGATTTAGTACTGTGCTACATGTCAGCTCAAATGTAAGGTCAAAATAATATAATCCTTCCAGATTCTCCCTTCTTCCCAGAGGAATGGCCCCCTTCTCCTGCCACGGTGGTAAATAAATTCAAGAGATGAAAACCTGCTAGCAATTTCTTTGGCTGCGCTCACCAATTAGCAATACAGAAAATCAAACCACAGTTTCCTAGGTGTAGTGGGAATTCATAGGGAATGAGAGCTACCAGGAACTTGAGCTTGTATGTTACTCATTATAATTTTGGGGGTTTTTTTTATTTTTTTGTTTAAACTGCAATAAATTAAGAATTAATGATCAAGGGTGCAGGAATGAGGATTAGAGACCAGATGGGAAGAGCTGAGAGCTCTTTGCTGTACATGCCGTGCCACTGACTCCTTCTAGTCATTAATCCCAGAGCCTGTCCTGCCCATAAGTACTGCGAGTACTGCAGCACAAGAGGAGTGTGAAGGAAGTTAACCTATCAACGTTAGCTTCTCGTGGCTCTGAGTGACCCGCTCCAGATCATGTGACTGTGTCTGCAATATAACAAAATTCCTGGAGGTAAGGGACTTTGGGTTGGGTCCCTGTGATTTTTCATGGCTTTGTGTGAAGGAAAAGGAGAAGAAAATGTGTTGTAGATGTGGGATGTAGTGGGTAAATCAGGAGCCATAGCAGGGTGCTTGTTAAAGTTTGGCCAAGCACGTTATTTTCTATATAATTTTAGTCAGTTCTTTCCATGCAGACTTACTTTGTGGAGAGCAGTGATGAGGGGAGTTCCTCAGGGGGCTATATTGGGACTAGCACCATTTAACATATTTGTTGTTGACATGGACAATGGAGTCAGGTGTACCCTCAGCAAGTTTGCCGACGACTCCATGCTGTGTGTTGTGGTCCACACGCTGGAGGGAAGGGATGCCATCCGGAGGGATTTTGACAAGTTTGAGAGGTGGGCCCGTGTGAACTGTGTGATGTTTGTTCAAAGCCAAGTGCAAGGTCCTGCATGTGGTTTGGGGCAATGCCAAGTACAAATACAGCTGGGAAGGCGAATGGATTGAGAGCAGCCGTGAGGAGGACTTGGGACATATATATATAGATATAAGGACAGAATTTTTTATTATGAGGGTGGTGAGGCCCTGGCACAGGGTGCCCAGAGAAGCCGTGGCTGCCCCTGGATCCCTGGCAATGTTTAAGGCCGGGCTAGATGGGGCTTTGGGCACCCTGGACTAGTAGAGGGTGTCCCCGCCCATGGTAGGGGGTTAGAACTAGATGATCTTTAAGGTTCCTTCCAACCCAAAGCACTCTATGATTCTATGATCTCTTAGTTAATTTGTTTGGCAGTTAGATTCAGTAGAAATACCAACTTTTACACTTCCTTACAATTGCTTGTGATCTTAATTTCTTGTGTGTTTTGGTGGGATTTTCTAAACCATATTATGGTTAAATCAGTTGCATGGTATTGTTTCTTATTCCTGATTTGATAAATCCAATTAGTAAGAAGAGCTGGTAAAGAACCGGAGGCTACAGATCAAGCTATTCACTTTTTACTTTCACAGAAGGAGTAGCAGCCATTTTAAGGATTAGAAAAATATGGCAGAAATCATTAAGGTCTTTTCCTTTTTGTTTTTTGTGACATCAATGTCAACTTGCATCGCTGTAACTGGTGCATGACATTGAATATAGTCCTGGAGATTCAGCAAAACATTTTGCTGATCCCAATTTAAAGGTCTACCTTATTGTCCCAGCAAAACCAAGGACTGCCAGCACTCAGAATTCTTGTCTCTCACACGGCATTTGCCTAGAATGCAATTGACCAAGTACCAACTTCCTGGTTGCTAGCAGTGTTGCTAGTATTTCTAGAACTAAAGTTCTCAACAGTGGTAGCTGAGAAACAGCTGAGTCTCTGAAAGCAGCAGCAAATTGGATGAGCACATGTAAATCTGAGGTCCTCTGTGTATTCACATAATAACATTGCAGTTGTGCAGTCAGCTTTGATGTACCCTGTGTTTGCTGTCTGCTTTTGGTTATGAGGAGCCTTACAAGGAACCTAGGAGAGGCAGAGTTGCCACTGCTGTGAGGACACCTGGAACCTATAGGTACTGATGGCAAGATGTCTGTGAGCTAGTATTGCTCATGAGCACCGTGCCCACACTCCCAGATCTTCATCCCACATCCCAGCGGGCTCCCAGCCTGTGAATGGAAGGGTTACTCTGGCCCTCCATCCTCCTGTTTCATCCGAGCCTGTTTTGCTGAGGAGCCTCAAATGAGTCCTGCAGGAAATGGACAGTAGTTTTTGTCCACTGAGGTGTGGAAAAGCCTTCTGTTCCTCAGTTTCTGTAGATATTTAAGATTTATATATTTTTAAACCCACAAATGATTAATCTGCAAGAAAGTGAAGCTGAACAGACGAGTGGTGGGGTTCCCAGGGAGGTGAAAGGAGTTATCCAAGCAGGCTGTTGGTGGAACCTAACTTTATTTGGCCGGGTCTTGGAGCTCATCTGTTCCCCCAAGCTATTTGATGCTATTTTCCACTGTGCATATGCATCTGTTCATGTAATTTGGAAATTAATAGTTTAAAAACACTCCAGAAAATTACTTAGTATGTTTCAGCTACTTTTAAAATAAAACCTATAAATTCTCTGTGAATGAAACTTGGGGGGAAACGGACCATACCAACCTCATTAACCAGGCTTTGGTGCACTGATGGGGCCATGCACATCATCTTTACTAAGACATCCACCACCTAACATCATAAGGATAAGCACTAGCATTTTCTCCTGGAGCCCAAACAGTATTTAAATTGGAAGTTGGAACATTGAAGACGAGAGATCTGAGTGTGCCTTTTCCTTATGGAAAGTTCAGTGCTTGGGAGTTCTTAATCAAGATTGTCAGACGTTTCCTGCTCATTTTCAGCCACCAACGGCAGGCATAGGTGACTCCCTCCTTGCTGTTGAGGGGCGGACAGAGCAGTACTGTGTGATCTGTTGCCCACTGAGCCACCTGCAAGTCGTTTCGCTCCAGCTGTGGTAGGCCTCATGCAGAAACACAACCCCGAAAGAGCTGGCTCCTGGCCAACAACACTGTTAGGGGTTTTTAGCTTAATTCTTTCACTGACCTCCTCCTGAGGAGCATAATTCATTAAGTACAGTATCATAAAGGCCATGGCGATTAGAAACAGAAAACACTGCCACCAGTGTAGTCCATAAAGGAGAGATCAACAATACAGTGTGTATGTATATATCTCTCTGTGTGTGTGTATACGTATATAGAAAAAGTTCATGTCAGTTTATCCTGATACTAGGAGCTGAGAAGGAAATGTCTCCAGCTTTGCTAGGTATAAGTTTAAATGGATAATATTTAGTCTGTGCTACTGTAAATCCCAGTGTGGGGCACAGCAGGCTGTCCAAAGCGATCATGCTCCTGAGCAAGGATGTCTGGTGAGGATAAGGGTCATAAGTCAGAGCACTCCATGGAGTCTTCTGCTGTGAATGGAAATGCAAGATCTCATATCACCTCACAGCATCACTACTTAAAGAAAAAAATAAAAGATGGGATGGTAGGATATGCAGGGTTAAGTGTGCTTAAAGTCCATTTTGCTATTTTGTACATTTTCACATGCTGATCCAGAAAAAAAAAGTTGTTTCAGCACACATACCATTCTGTTAGTCTGCAGGCAACGTTTTGAGTAACTCAGGGTTATGACTGCTAGGCAGAGTCTTGTTGGAGGTAGTTTTGAAACCTTCTGAAGGTGTAAGACACTGAATAAACCTTTTCATTGGCCAATCTAATTGTAAGAAGGACTATTATTAAGCTATACCCATATTTGGTTTGGGATTGCAGCCAAAAGTAGAAATTTTGTTCATCTTCATAGTCTGATGACCCATGTAATGATTGTTAGCAATAGCAGGCTTTGAGGGCTTGCAAAACTGAAGGAATTTGATGTTTTAGGTATGCATTTATTGTTCCTCTTCATGTAATGGTTAAAAAAATTAAAGATCAGTACTACAGATGAGACTCACTGTATGACCATTATATGTTTTATCACAACCATCCTGCTTCCTCTTCTGCAGTCTTCAGTTCCTCTATTTGATTGTTTTTGTTCTGAGTTGGTGTTTTAATGGGTCTTTTCAAATACGTGGGGGATAAATTTCCTATGGGAAAATGAGAGCTTTAGGTTTATTGTAACAAATAATGCAGTAAACACTGCAGCATTAATTTTCCTGTCTGTCTTCTTCATGTAAATGATACAGGTTATGTCGATGTAGAAACTGGTGAGTTCTTGGTGATCATACCATTTTTTTATCTGGAATGACAATATAATTTTAATGTACAGCATAAAAAATTTAAAATTTAATACACAACCAGCCTTCCTGGGTATGGTTTCCCAAATAAGTAGCCATGTATAAATTGATCTGAAAACTGTTTCAGACACAGGACTTCCTTGCATTATTGGCAGCAGTATAAAATCACACAGATATCAATCACCTGTAGGACTTGAAACATGCAGTCTCGCCTCTTTGAAACAGAGCACAGTACAGCACACTGAGGGCTAGGTCATACCTTGTACATCATTAAGAATGAAATGTTGAGGGATAACGGTGTAGCCACCATCTCCTAGGGCTTTCCCATGCATTATAGTGCCCCGTGTTATGGTATTTCAGAGTTTTACGTAGGAGTGGCATTCAAAATACTGGGGTGTGTATCAAAGTTGCTGAGATATGTAAAGGTATATTACTTATCTAAAGCCCTTAAATTGGGATAGTGATCAATGTAGGCTGCTCTGATGAGGGGTTAGACAATTCCAGGGAATCCCTCTGAACTACTCTCTTAGGGCTATGTATGCTACTAAATAATGCCAAGGTTCCTTCTTTGGCCTTTAGGCCAGCTGGTACTCTTTGATCATATCTATATTATTAAATTATCCTACTCTCCAAAGCAAGAGGGCCATGTTGAAACTGCCCATGACAAAAGGTCCTTGGCCTGTGGTAATTCTAAAACTATTTTCTCCCTTGTCCAGCTAGAAAGGAGAGTAATAGAGCAGCTTTGGTGGGCGTCTGGCCTCCAGCCCAGGTCAAAACATCACAGGGAGCGTAAAAGTTCATCTGGGTCAGCATGCTCCAAGGACTATTGACTTCAAATTTGCATGGTAAAAAATTTTCATGCAAAAATTCGTGTGTGTTTGTGCCCTGACTGCCTGTGTAGAAGCATCATAAAGGCACTTCTTTCTCTCTCACTTTAAAGTAATCCCAGGATGACTGGCACCCTCATTAAAAAAGTCATTCAGGTGCACAAAGTCAATGGGTATATATGGGGCCAAGATGTTTCCAAAACTGGATTGGATATTCAGTGCTCTGTGCTATTTAAATGATGATGATCACCACTTTGATCACCATATGAAAGAGTTATCGTGTCTGCACATTGATGTGACTCCATTTCTGGACTGATTTATGTTTTTCTATCACCAATTTAAGTACATCTGGAAATCCTACTAGCTTACAAGCCATGCTAATGTGAAAAGAATGATATCACTCTCATGTGGGAGACACATCTCTGACATCTTTATGCTTTGTTTTGTTATCCATTCCATTCTCCTTATTGGTGACATATCAAAGTCTGGAAAGCAAAGAAAATGGTTTGAAAAACAGTGATTCTCTTTGGATAAGCTTTTTGGGTAATCTCTCTCTCTTTTTCTTATACCATGCATTTATTTAGTAGCTGTGTGGAGGGGGTGTTGGTCAGTGAAGGTTATTAGGACTTGAAAGCTGATCTATAAAGATGCAGGTGGGTAGCAGGAAGTTTCACAAAGGTTGTAACTCACTGTCTGGAAGGGTACCTTGAAGCCAGAGGTTATTTGTATTTGTGGCTCTACCATATTCTTTATTGCCCATAACATAACATAACATAACATAACATAACATAACATAACATAACATAACATATATTTACTTGTTGTGGGTATGGCACTATTTTCTCCCACAAATACAAAAGTGAATGCAAACAGCATCTGAAACCCTGCCTTGAGTTTACATTAGGAAGATCTACAGGAACATGATTGTGGAGCACACAAGAAAGAAAACATTTCCTCTTTCTTCCACTGTTGTTCAGTTGCCATCTGGACCCAAATATTATAACCATTGGAACAGGTCTGGGGTCAAAGTAAGATGAAACAAGCATATGTTGAAATTAGCCATGTTTTGCCTTTGCTTTTGCTAGAACTGCCAGTCTTTTATTCAAGGTGCCACACTCTTAGCTGGGCTGCATCGCTGCCCAGAGATGCCTCTAACTTGTCATTCACTGCAGAGGAAGCCTAGGGAGTAGGTATCTCAGAAAAGCACTGAAGTTAAGGGGTATAATTCAGGCTTATGGCTACCACACATCCTTGGATCAATCTGATGCTTTGCCCGGGTGCTTCGCTGAATGCTTACATGAGCAAGAGCAGCTCGCTTATTGATAGGGAAATGGGGAAGCCTGTGAGTTTCACCCCAGGAGATCAGGAAGGGTTAACCCTTCAGTGTTCACTAGGCCGGTCTAAGAAGTCATTTCCTAAGGTAACAATGCAGAACATATGCTGCTTGTTAATACAGGTGGGCAGTGAACTAGCCATGCATTTTTGAAGTCTTTCAGTGCTGTGTGGTGCAGGGAGAATATGCACCCTTGAGCAAACCTGCAGCATGTTTGTCCACAATTTCATTACTGTACGTGTCTGAGTTAGTGTCTTCATTAAAATGATGAGTTTCTCTAAAAGCTGCAAATGACAAGTGACCTTATAATGTAACATGGTCCTGCATAGTCTGCAGGAAAGTATTAAATGTCAGGACTTATAATTGTAAAGGTTTGATATTTATGAAGGTCAGTTCAAGTGTGAGTAATATAACATAATACTACATTCAAACTAAGATCTGTGTTCATAGGAACCTTTTAAAAACACCCAGCTGCCACTGCTGAAATAGTGCAATGATAGATGATGATTTTTTTAGACTTAACACATATTGTGAATTTGCAGCTCATGTAGGGTTTGTATTAAAAGCTGACACGATATTTTAATTTAAACAGAGGTTAGATTATTAAAGTTGGTGAGCAGCCAGAAGTATATCAATGTTAAAAAATGTCCATCTAATTGACTTTTGCTCTCCTTCATTTTTGTTGGTAAAATTCCTTTAAAAATTCACCTGAATTTTTACTTATAATTATTTTTTTCATTTTAAAATTGGCCCATTTTGCCTTTATTTGAGGCTTGACATTGCAAGCAAAGTTGTATATATATTTATTATTTTTTTTCACTGATAAAGAGAAAAGAAACCCCATTCCAAAGACTGTGTATCTCATGAACATTAAATATATTCAGGACATTTCAGTATTTAACATGGTGGAAATAAATGAAAGACTTGCAGTAACATTTCTATTGTGCATTCCTTAGAAAGACAATTTCTTGGGGAAATTCTGTTACTCTGGAACCTGGTGGCCGTGTGTGCACAAGTTTTACAGTCACAGATCGTGCACATTTAATATGAAGTTAGTCTTGATGGATGCAGAATGTCCATAGTTATCATTAGCTATAAAACCTCACCAGATGCCCAAAACCTTTCAGCATCTGGCAGGATTATGTTACATTCTTCTTTTCATCATAAGGGCATCTCATATGTAATTAGTAAAGGTAAGCAAAAAAAGAAGTGACTGTGGGAGACATAATGGATCAGAAAACAATTTGGCTCTTTTTCTGTATTCCACAGTGTATTAGAGCTTTTGTGCGGAGTAATTGTAGAAGGAATGTGGCTAATCTTTAATTAGTTGCTTAGTCTAATAGTTTAGGTGACCACTGCAGCCATTTGGACCACTGAGGTACGCTGAGTGGGTGGCAGTACTATCAAGAAGCCTGCCTCACAGCAAATGCCATAAAAGAAACAAGAAAGGTAGGATCTTGGGTGATTCATGACACAAGTTTATTACAAGGATGGAAAAGTTTTTAGAGTCATTGAGAAGTTATAAGAATGAGGAAAAGTTTGGAGCTGGGCCCTTTATGGCTCTGGATTTATTGGTAGAGCTGCAATATGTTATTTGAGGAGGATCAATTGATGGGATTCTGACTGTTTAAATTCCACAAGCCTCCTGTCAAAGGATGTAGACACCTCGGACAGCATTCACACAGCCAAATGTAGGTAGCTACGAGTCTGAGCAAATCATCAAAATTCCTCTTGTAGACAGTGGAGAGGAACAGAGACTTTTTGGATATAATTACCAAAACACACCTTTAAGTGAATGATTCTCTGGAGGAGTCTATTTCTCTTGTCAGTGAGATAATTGAAGATTAGTATTTAATACAGAATGATAGTAATCTATACTCTCTGCCTATACAAGCCAGCAAAATGGTCAGGGTCAGAGGTAATGTGAGTATTTTAGGTAGGTGGGATGAATTGTCCTTCATCGGCGACCGTTCCTCTAGGGTTCAGCCTCACCTTGTCTAATTACAGGTATTTTACTGATGCGCTTTAAATTAGGAATCCAATTGCCAGAAGTCACCCTGCAGTTTTTAGTTGAACTGCAGCTTCTGTTTTATGCAACAGAAATATGCAAATTCAGAGGGCTTGTGGCTTAGCTGGAGTGAACAGCTCTCTGTAAACGCTGTTAGAGAGCACCTAGAATGTATTGAGCTCCACCTGGGTAGGGATGAACCGTTTGTCGAGAGCTTGTGGGTAAGAATTAAAAGGCAGGCCAGTTTGGGTGACATAGTCGTGGGCGTGTACTACAGGCCCCCTGATCAAGAGGAGCGGGTTGATAATGAATTTTATAAGCAATTGGAAGTAGCCTCAAGATCGCAGGCGCTGGTCCTTATGGGGGACTTCAACTACCCAGATATTTGCTGGGCAAGCAATACGGCCAGTCGTATGCAGTCCAGACAATTTCTGCAGTATATGGAAGACAACTTCCTGATACAGATGGTGCAGGAACCTACTAGGGGAGGGCGGATGCTTGACCTTGTTTTTACTAACAAGGACGGGCTCGTCAGTGAAGTGAAGGTCGGGGGCAGCTTAGGACAAAGCGACCATGAAATGGTCGAGTTCAAGATCCTGAGTGGAAGAGGCAAGCCAAAAAGTAGGATAGCTACCCTGAATTTTGGAAGAGCTAACTTTGATCTCCTCCGAAATCAAATAGGGGCTATCCCATGGGCTGCTCTGTTTGAAGGAATGGGAGCCTGCGAGTGCTGGCTAACATTCAAACAGCACTTCTTCCAAGCGCAGAATAGGTGCATCCCTTTGAGTAAGAAATCGGGAAAGAGAGGTAGAAGACCTGCGTGGATAAGCAGGGAACTTATGAGTAAACTCAAAGGGAAGCAGAAAACCTATAAACTGTGGAAACAGGGTCTGAGATCATGGGATGAATATAAGGATGTGGCCAGGGCCTGTAGGGATGCAACTAGGAGGGCTAAGGCCTGCTTAGAAATTAAGCTGGCAAGGGACATAAAGGACAACAAAAAGAGCTTTTTCAGGTATGTAAATAGTAAAAGGATGACCAGGGATAATATAGGTCCCTTGTTGAATGAGGCGGGTGTCTTGGTGACGGGAGATGATGAGAAGGTGGAGATACTTAATGCCTTCTTTGCCTCGGTCTTTACTCCGAAGGCTTCTCAGGACTCACATATCCCAGATGTAAGTAGGAGTGGTTGGGGAACAAGTGGTTGGGGAACGAATGGCTCCCCTCTAGTAGAGGTAGGGGTGGTCCAGGAGCGACTCAAAGGAATGGATGCACACAAATCCATGGGCCCGGATGGGATACACCCACGTGTGCTGAGAGAGCTGGCGGAGGTGATTGCGGAGCCGCTCTCTATCATCTTTGACAGATCCTGGACTACAGGAGAAGTGCCTGAAGATTGGAGGATAGCCAATGTCACTCCAGTCTTTAAAAAAGGCAAGAAGGAGGATCCCAGTAACTATAGGCCAGTCAGCCTCACCTCTGTCCCTGGAAAGGTGATGGAACAGCTTGTTTTGGATGCCATCTCCAAACAACTGGAAGAGAAGAAGGTCATGAGGAATAGTCAGCATGGATTCACCAAGGGGAGATCGTGCTCGACCAATCTCATAGCCTTCTATGATGTTATTACCAACTGGGTGGATGGAGGGAGAGCAGTGGATGTCATCTACCTCGACTTTAGCAAGGCTTTCGATACTGTCTCCCACAACATCCTGATAGAGAAGCTGAGGAAACAAGGGATAGACGAGTGGACAGTGAGGTGGGTTGAGAACTGGCTGTCAGACCGGGCTCAGAGGGTCGTGATCAGTGGAGTAGAATCTGAATGGAGGCCTGTGACTAGCGGTGTTCCCCAGGGCTCAGTGTTGGGTCCAGTCCTGTTTAATATCTTCATTGACGACCTTGATGAGGGAATAGCATCCACCCTCAGCAAGTACGCCAATGATACAAAACTGGGAGGAGTGGCTGACACGCAGGAACACTGCGCTGCCATCCAGCGAGACCTGGACAGACTGGAGAGCTGGGCAGGGAGAAATCTAATGAAATTCAACAAAAGCAAGTGTAAAGTCTTGCACCTGGGGAGGAATAACCGACTGTATCAGTACAGGCTGGGGGATGACCTGTTGGAGAAGAGCTCTATGGAGAAGGACCTAGGGGTCCTGGTTGATGACAGGTTGGCTATGAGCCAGCAGTGTGCCCTGGTGGCCAAGAGAGCCAATGGGATCCTGGGATGCATCAGGAAGAGTGTGTCCAGCAGGTCGAAGGAGGTGATCCTCCCCCTCTACTCTGCATTGGTCAGGCCCCACCTGGAATACTGTGTCCAGTTCTGGGCTCCCTGGTATAGAAAAGACAGGGACCTTCTGGAGAGAGTCCAGAGAAGGGCGACAAAGATGATTAGGGGTCTGGAACATCTCCCCTATGAGGAAAGGTTGAGTGAGCTGGGTCTGTTCAGCCTGGAAAAAAGAAGACTTAGGGGGGACCTAATTAGTGTTTACAAGTATCTTAGACATGGGTGGCAGGGGGAATTGGCCAGCCCCTTTTCAGTGGTCAGTGGGGACAGGACTAGGGGCAATGGCTGTAAGCTGGAGCACAGGAAGTTCCGCACCAACATGCGGAAGAACTTTTTCACAGTGAGGGTGACAGAGCAGTGGAATAGGCTGCCCAGGGAGGTGGTGGAGTCTCCTTCTCTGGAGATATTCAAGTCTCGTCTGGACGCCTATCTATGTAATATGAGATAGGGAGCCTGCTTTGGCAGGGGGGTTGGACCCGAAGATCTCTTGAGGTCCCTTCCAACCCCTAAGATTCTGTGATTCTGTGATTCTGTGATTTCTACCTTGGAGTTGTCATGTGCTACGGGTGTTACAGAATGCTTAGGACAACTTCAAATCTTCTCAAGAAGAGAGTCCCTGGTACAAAGAGATACCTGGGTCCAAAGTATTATAAATCCAGAGTCAGAACTGCAAAAGTATTGTCAGGGTTAAAATTTTGCTATTTGTGTTCTCTAAAGACAAATAATGTCTAAAGACATAAAGGATAGATGTGTCAGCCCTCAGTAGATCCAAATCTTCACTCCAAGCAGTTTTGATTGCATAGTGTCCTTAACATACATGTCTCTTAGTAATCCCAAGTATATTCATCTTACTCCTACCCATCCTTCCTTCAGACATACCTCTGTTTCAGCTATAACATCTTGCTCTCGCACACATAGAGGTGGATTAAGTAGCTATTCCTTTCTCTAGGGAATGCTGCCATGAGCAAAAGACAATGGGATGAAGAAAGAAGTATAATTTCCCCATGAAGCATAGCAGAGGCAGGAAGAGAGGCGACTGTCTTGGGCATCTGAAGACTTTTCTTCCTCTTTCTCTCCACTTTCATTACCCTTGAAGCAGCATCATCTTCCTATGAGACAGAAGACTGCAGCATTCCTAAGTAGTTCTTGCTGAGAGGTCAAAATGTGGATAGAGCAGCCAGGAAGCTTTTCACCAGCACAACTAAAATGTGAGAGCTAGTCGGTATTTTGGAATTAGTATTCCCCATGCTAGTGGCCTACTACAGCCTACTACGTGGGCTGTATACAATGAAAACCAAAGACCTCATAGGACCTCAAAAGTATGGGGAAAAATAGACACCATGTGTGAAAGTTATGAATGTACATGTGCTATCTGAGAACAAGAATGAAAGGAAGACAAAAGTATCTGATTTGACTAATAAAGCCACCTAGCACAGATGGGCAGGGCCTGAGGTGCCTTCTCACTTCTACTAATCAGATCATTGAAAAGATAATTACAGTAGCTGTACAGAGAAGGATGCAAGGAGAAAGAGGAACCTGGACAACACTGAGGCAGATGGCTGGTTCAGAAGGATTGAAAAAGGGATATGGGCTGGAGAGAAGAAACTGAGTGAGACCTTGCATATGGAAAGAGAAAATGATCAAGTGATGCAATGCAGAAAATAGAGCAATAGATGTGGCAGAAAAAAAAGTTTCTTGGTGCTCCTGGGCACCGCAATGAGGAACTATACATAAAGAGAAAGAGAAACTCCCTCATTAAAACCAAATAGCTTCCTATAAAGGATTATCAAGGGCATTCCACATCAGTGCAATCACATGTCACTTAGGCAATTACTACCATAATTGCACAGAGAAGAGTATACAGAGAGGGTGATTTATTACATGAATAACAGGGTGATGTATTACATGAATGACAATTAGAAGCTCATCCTTTCTTCATAGGAGGGATGCAGCTCAAGCTATCTTTCATAGGGCAAACGAAAAAATTAGCATTGCTTGTAAAAATGATGGAGCCGCATGGAGAGATGGGGACAGCTCAGCACATATTTAGTACTGGAGGTTTATTGTAAAACTATGGATGAAGTAACATGTGCAGATATCATGTATGTGTGAGGTTGTGTTGGACTGGATAAAGTGTGTTAGGATGGTGGAACATGAAAAGCATCCATGCTGTCACATATAGTTCTGAAAAAGTGGTGAGTGTTCTCAATGCTGTTTTCTCCTAGAAAAGTAATTTCTGTGAGTTTCAATGATTGCAGTGACAGGAAAGATAGTTTAGGAATTGTAAGTGTTGTCCGAAATAAGCTGCGTATATGAGCATATAGCAGCAGTTTAGACTCAAACAGCTATTTTATTCTCTAACAGATCAAGGTTATGAGCACAATTGCTTGTTAGATGTTTGCTTTCAGTGTTCTATAGGATTAAAATGGGTTATGAAAACATTGGTCAGCCCAGGCCTCCAGCTCCAGCACCATTCACTTTGACTGCAGATGAACATAATGATGAAGGCCTTGCTCTGATGTATGGGAAAGAAATGAAGCATTTCCTTCTGCAAGGACCATGTGTTGTCTTTCATAAGAAAGTGTACATGCTTTTTGCTTTTGATCTTTACACAGTATTTTCTCTGTACTGTTGAACTACACCAAATGTCTCTTTGAGAGTTAGGCAAACAAACGTCAACCTTTTGCCAACTGGTGTGAAATTTTTAAAAAGATTTTTAAAAATATATTTCAACTACTTTTCTGTCAGACAATGATTGTATAATTGAAAGACATCCAGTTGATAAAAAAGAACGTATTTTTTATTGGCAGCACAGTAACATGAGT
The DNA here is from genome assembly GCA_022605575.1 of Laterallus jamaicensis coturniculus. Taxonomy (NCBI): domain Eukaryota; kingdom Metazoa; phylum Chordata; class Aves; order Gruiformes; family Rallidae; genus Laterallus; species Laterallus jamaicensis. The sequence continues at coordinate 1,148,455 of JAKCOX010000050.1, forward strand.
TCAAAGACTGTATTTGCCAAGACTGCATAACTCTGTAATGGCCGGCATACTTTTACAAGTGTCCAGTGGTATTACTGACAGAAAGATCGCTTTGGTCCAAGACAGATGTAAAATACTTCATTTAACAAATATTTACTCCACAATTATCTGAAAATGTAGAAAGTACAACCTGACATGTTTGAATATCTAAAGAACCTGTTTATGGGGTATTCTAATATTGTTCCTACATAATAATCCAAAAAATATAGTTGCAGGGGAGGGTGGATGATTTAGGATATTGGTAATAGGATACAAAGCCTTTCACTTCTTGGTCAGCAGTTCAAATCGGGCTTAGTTGGTAGTAACTCAAAATGATTGCTGTACTGTTTGACTAGGGTTAATCATAGGTTGGTGCCTTCTAGCTTTCAGAGTCCACCACCATACTGACTACATTGGCGTGATGACCACAGGCTGTTGTGACTTCTGCAGGAATTAGTGTCACCAAGGAGAAGACCATGAAGGTGGCTGCAAAGGTACAGGACCCTAGCAGCTCTTGCACAGAATTGCGCAGTTGCCTGCCTTTTGTAGTCTCCAGGAAACCATCAGGAGCTTTTTCCTAACTCTGCAGTGATGGAGACAGGAAAAACTTCTGCAGATTGAGCATCACTGAATGTCAGCCTGGAAGTGTTAGGACATATGCATGTCATTATGAACTGTCGTAGCTGTAGCCATGCTGACAGAGAACTGTGCACATAAATATTAACAGGTAATCAGAAGACTAGCTGAAGTGTGAGAGTTTATCTCAGTTTTTATTTGGTGTTTTGAGGTTAGCAATCAATGGAACAGAGTGTGTAAATGTGTGTAAATGCCATAGCTAATAAATTCCAAGGAATTTGCTCAACATGTTACTGTTTTCACATAAAAACCAGGCAGGTATTGGACATTTTAAACATTATTCCTTTCTGTGTTTGTTGCAAAGTACTTAACAGTTATGGAACAGAAGGAGGAGACTGAAGAACCAGTTGTGAAATGGAAATGATACTATTTCCAGCTTCCACTCTGTGTTTGCCACAAGCCAGAGAAGGGATTCAAATGCTACTGGGTGAGGTGAGCATCACGGAGTGGTTGGTTTGGAGGAGCGGAGGAAGGAGTGGCACACACCCAAGTTACATTGGGGAAGAGAGGGGAAACCCAGGTATGTCGGGAGGAAGAAAGGCAACATGGATACCAAAGGTAAAGGATGAAAGGTACGTACAGGTCCTCTAACTGGGGAAGAGAGGTCCTTAAATAAGGGCAGACATAACAGTGGGGGGCATCCTCTAAATCTACACAGGTTTTACATATGCACAGGTTACACCTGCAATTTTCCTCTTTCAAATATATTTAACATTTTTCCTCTCCTTGATTTTGGCAGACCAAGAAAGGCTATTTTCAGGCTATTTGCAGGGGCACTTTGATGACTACAGAGTTTTCTTGGAGAGGTAAGAGATTTCAGCACTGCTCCTTTTCTTTTTTTCTTCAGTCAGGAAAAGGTTTAGATTGTTTATACTTCTTTCTTGATTTCAGTTTTAGATACTTTGCGACAGAAGGTGCTATCGAGATACCACGGCTTATAGTAATTGCCTGAAATGATCCAGTGGGTTTCTACCTCTTCAGTCCTAAATTTCCTCCAGCTAAAAATGATAGAAGTCTTTGTTTTAATTATGTTCTTTATCTGTGCCAAATGTTGTGCTCTCTAGTAGTGACTGATGACTTTTCACTTTAAGAAGTTGTTTAAAAATGTGCCCCACCACAGGTGGCTACTTAAAAGTTACCCAAGTTTAAAGAAAGATATTTGACCTCAGAGGTCTGGATTCGGGTAACTGAATTTAAGGGTCTGAGTTAAAATCAAACCCACTGTTTTTTCTCTTTCTAATTACTGGAGAAATAGGCACCACCAGGAGTGATTTGGTTTCCTTCAGTATACGGATTGTTCTAGAAGGCCTGAGTTGCTTTCAGGAGATACCTGGTGACTCAACCCTTTCCCTGGGCAGCCTGTTCCAGGCCCTGACAACTTTTTCAGTAAAAATTCAGCCCAGCAGCAGGCTGTGTTAGCCCTGAGAGTATTCCATACCAATTGCATCATGATCCGACAGGCTGCCCCCCCCCCCCCCCCCTTTGCAGGGGCGACTTCGGACCCAGGCACGGGAAGTCCCAGTCTGGGCAGACGCAGTGCCAGTTCCGGGGGAGACTCCGGACCTATCAGAACCTGCTCCGGGCACGGGAAGTGCTGGTCTGAGCAGGCGTGTGGGAGTTCCGGCTTCTCTCTCTCTCTCTTTCGGGATCGGCGTGGCAGGAGGTGGTGAGGGGGGTGCTCGGGGGTGCTGGGCTCGGGGAGTGCTGCGTTTGGGAATCTGAATCGGTTCGGGCATGGCTCAAATGACATAGTGTGGTGAGAGGTTTGCACTGTATATAATAATAGCACTGTAGTTAGTTGTTTTCATACTTTTCCCTGTTGTTTAGTAAACTATCCTTATCCTAACCTTGCAAGCCTGTGGTTTTTTTTCCCTCTGGCTCTGCAGCCCCTCGATTAGCTCCGTTCGCCCATCCTCCACCTCTTAAAGTGGTAGGGGGCTTCTTTTTTGACCTTTGTGGCCCCAGCTTTCTGCTGAGGTTAAACCACAACAACTTTAATCTGAACCTGAGTCCATTTAAACAAGGAGTCAATGGCTGTAGGCAGCTGCCCAGTAAAAGGCAGAGTAGTCCTCCATCATGGAGGCAGGGAGCAAGGAGAAGTCAGGTAGCTAACTAGACCCTCATCCTGGAAATTTCTGTTAGTTTGTTTTGTTGCTTGGCAGTTTGTTTTGTTGCTTGGCTCTACCACATGACAGTAGTTGATGCTAACTCTTCCTCTGCAGAAAAAGAAAACAAAGTACTGTAGCAGATGCAGAAAGCACTGCAGCCTGATGGCCTGTCAAGGGCCAGGCAGGACTGTTTGTCCCCTGGTTGATGTTGGTTGCTTCCTGTAACATTCTTTACTACCTGCAGTAGCCTCTGAGGGTTTCTTGTTTGTTTTCTGGGCTTTCCATCCTGAAACACAAATCCACTCTGGCAGCCATAAGGGACTTGGCACCTTTTATCCTGGGTCAGGCCAACACAGGGCACCAGCCCATATCTATCCCATGAAGTGGAGGATCAGGGTCTGTTTTCCCTCCTTGCAATGTGCAGTCCTGTGCAGGCAGAATCCTCTCTGTTTTATACCTGTGTAGTGACGTAGATTTGACCATGGTTGCTCAGTTACAAACAATGAAATTAGATCCAATGATATTGCATGGATGGAACTGAGAATGTATTTTGCTGTTGTGCGGGTACTAGTAAACGAATTAGAAGAAACCCAGGTTATATCCTTTAAAATGAAAAACAGATTTCAAAAAGTTGGTCTAAAGATTTTCTTAAAGTGTAGTTCTACTGACAAAACTTATAAAAACATTCCAAAGTAATGTAGTGTGATGACCCTCGCTCATAATCACAGAAAACCTCTCCAAGTTTTTGATTTTTTTAATAAGCCTATCATTAATCTTCAATTAAAATAATATAGATTTTATGAAGAAAGCTCACCAAAGTTCTTGGAAAACTTACAAGACATTTAACAGCTGAACAGTGTATCTCACAAATGGACTTTAAAGGTGCTCTTTCAAACTGAAGCCTTTATTTGATCTGCCTTTATAGTTAGCAATCGCTTTGGTCTGAAACCTCACTCATCCTTTCCAACTAATAACCCAAAGAATCCTGACATATAGCACTTGTTGGAGGTACAGCACGACAACCCCTGAACCAATTAGTATTACTCTTAGACTCTTGAGGTTGGATTTATTATTTATTCTTACTTTACTAGAACTGTGTATGTGAACAAAATTCTGAACAAAATATTCTGAACAAAATAAACTACAGGATTAACAGTATTTATGTATGTATAATAAACATGTAGCTAAAGTTATGGATTTTTTAAATTTTCTTTTGCTTTTTTTTGTGGGTTGGCTGTGGGGTTGTTTTTTGTTGGATTTTTTTTTTTTTTGTAACATTGAACATTACTCAAATGTTTTCTCCAATAACTTTAATCTGGATTTCCTTTCTGATAAAACTCTGGTTGTTTGCAGATCCACCCGTCAGTTTTATGAGGATATCTTTGAGACATCACAATTATAAAACAAACTGGAAGGAAGAGCAGCTGTACTTACAAACAAACATCACAGGCACAATTAATCTGCTTAAAGGGTTTATGAGGGGAAACATAAAATATCAAATAAAGGGTAATGGGAAATATTTAAAAAATGCTGAAGCTGGTAACAATCCACAGAGCAGAGCAGTCAGTGCATGTTCAGGAAACAGAATGTAGCTAGTAACTCATTTGGTTGGAAGCCACCAGCTCTCTACCTCCCAACCTGAACTGCAGGACTGTTTCATGTTTCTAAAACAGATACAGTTCTAGATATATATATGACATTTACTTTGTAGATTACAATTTAAAGGATATTCCTTTTTTAAAAGTGAAGATGGTAATAAAATCTTAAGAGGCCAGTTTTATTTTCTGCAGTTCAACTTAAACCTAGCATTATTCCATCCTTGTGGTTGAAATTTATGTCCCTGCTTAGATAAGAGAAAAACATATACATACATATGGTCTTTCGTACTCTGTCTTGCTTTTGCTCACACACATACATACATACCAATAAACATACTGGAAACAGGCACTGCATCAAGCAGGCATGTTCCAGTTCTGGGCCCCTCAGGTCAAGAAGGACATAGAACCCTTTGAAAGAGTCCAGTGCAGGGCCACCAATGTCATTAAGAGAATGGAACTCCGTCCTTACGAGGACAGGCTAGGGGAGCTGGGCCTCCTTAGCTTGGAGAAGACTGAGGGGTGACTTTATTAATGTTTATAAATATGTAGGACAGAGCCAGGCTCTTCTCAGTGATGGCCAGTGATAGGACAATGGGCAACGGGTGCAAGCTGGAGCAGAGGAAGTTCCATGTGAATATAAGGAGGAACTTTTTCACTGTGAAGGTGACAGAGCCCTGGGACAGGCTGCCCAGAGAGGTTGTGGAGTCTCCTTCTCTGGAGTCATTCAAACCCACCTGGATGCATTCCTGTGTGATTTAGTCTGGGTGATCCTATTCTGGCAGGGGGGTTGGACTAGGTGATATTTCGAGGTCCCTTCCAACTCCTAACGTTCTGTGATTCTGTGACTAAATTGGATACTTTTTAAAAATCTCTCAATATACTTTAAGATAAGTAAGACATTATTCCAGGCCTAATAACAAACATTATCTTCCTCCTCCAAAAGCCCCTTTATGAATCTGAATTAGCTGAGTAATGAAGTTGTGATTTTCTTATGCTAACCTTAAAAGAAAGTTTCAGCATGTACCAGATTGAAATAATTTGACATATAAAAAATATCCTGATGGTTCTACTTCTCCTCATCTCTTGTAAAGCATCTTTAGCTCTTTCTTTCTCACTGTTTACAGAATCATGTAAGCACCAAAGAGGCTCTGGTTGATTGACCAGGTGGTTCTTATATTTCTGCTATATCTACCATATATGTTTTTAAATCACTTTTTAATTTTGATAGAATATAAATCTTGTTCAAGATACACAACATATAATCAGAATGGTTCCTGAAAGAAAAGCAACTACTGCCCCTTCTTGTGGGAATAGAGGGCAGGAAGATTCCTTTCGTACCATAAAGTTCGCTTGGCTTTGGTGGTACGTAAGCTTTTTATTAACAGAGTATTGACTTGGGACACTTCCTACAAGCTGGTAGAGTGTCACGTACCGTCTCAAAGACAGCTGTGTGTTAGATCTTTCTTGTTTGAGCTACTTAAGCGTGGAGGGTTTTGCCACAGGGACAGTTCCAATTTAAACTTTGGTCTCAAAGGGTGATTTCATTAGTGGGTTTGAAAGGGCCTGCATGTGCGTGATTCTGATCTCAAATTGATGCAGTTGTGTAAGTGCCGTGTGAGATCCTGTCTTCTAGTAAAGTGGTTCATTGCCCCATGTTTTGAGAAAAATTAAAACTTATTTTTAAAAAAAAAGTTAAAAAAAAAGCTTAGCAGAGAAAACAAATCAACTTTAGAAAAAATAAAATACAAATCCATGCAAAAGAGCAACAGTCCAATGAATTTTCCAAGAAGATGAAGGCATAGTGCCTTTGGATTTCTGCCTGTTTGTGCACATGAGGAATGTTGGTATCTTGGGATAACCACAATCCTTGTCATGTATTATGCTTTATATAGGCCCAGAACTGTCATCGCAATGCACATAAACATTTTTCATTTTCTTCACCTGCTCATGTGGTGCACACCTGGGGCTTGCTGGCAGCACGCTTGGCTTCAGCAAGCGAGGGAGAGACATTGCCAGGTTGGAAAGCTAGCCCAGTTCCCTTCATGTAAGTTAAGCTGAGTCGATCCCCCACTGTTTTTATGGAGTGGTTAAGGACAGGGCTGAAAAACTTTAGCTTCTACTGAAATTCAAAAATGTGGGGGGAAAATAAACTTTTAGAGGCTCAAACAGAACCATCACTGCTTTGCTTAGATCTCTAGAGTAGGAGTCCCTCTCCTTTGCCTGTCAGGTCTGAAGTTTACCCCTGGTAACTCCTGAATTTTCTGTCTTCCCAATGTAAGCAGCACCAGAGCAAACTGCCTTGCCAGGTGTGGCAGTGAGCAGACCTTTAGCCGTCAACTAGATGGCACAGCACCCTGCTGTTGCTCTGTTAACGTAATAGTTTGGATGGAAACCTTTGTTTCTGCTTAGTGCATCCTGGAGTAGAGGAAGTGTCAGCTGTATATTGCTCAGAGCTGGCTGAAACGTTTATAGAGGAACTGAAATTTTAATTGATTTGAGTTCATGGGCATTACATAAAAACACAAGGCTTCCTGCTAGGTTTTTTGCATTAGTAAACATTTTGTTGAAATTCTTCCCAGTGTCTGGTTGTCAGTCTCCTTGGCCTGAAAGCTGCAGGAGAACGGAAACACTGAGAGGGGAAGCTGTTGGAAGGTGCCTTTTGATGAGCAAAGAATTGAAACCTCAATGCTAAAGCATCTTCTGGGACATGAGCAGATGGACACACCAACACTAACAGACCTGTATGTACGTGGCAATTAGGAGACTGAATGCTTACTCCTGCACAGAAGGAAGTGGTGTTACCTCCTGTGAGAAAAAAAATAGACACGCTCTTGCTGATCCTGTAGCCAACTTGTTTGGGCCATTTAGGGTAAGGGGACTTACCCCAGCCCATCACTGCCTACTCCTCACTCATTCATGTTAACAGATCTTCCCTCCCTTTGCCATAGTAGGACCTGCTTTCATCAGGAAAAAAATTACTTTCTTGGGCTCTTTTATTGCTGCAGGTGCAAAACATTGTGGACATAACTGAGTTTGAAATACATAAATTTTGGTGGTTATTCAGAGAAAACAGTCCTTACTTGGAGTTAAAACTGATATTCATTACTGACAGGGTTGAACAAATTAAACACACTTGGATTTGATTTACGGGTGTGATCTTTGAAAGTCAAATTCTGTGATGATGGTTATTTTCATACCTGAGAAGTCATGGCAGTTCTATGAATTTATCACTGACTGCAAAAGGAAAAACAGAAACCCCATTTTAAAAAAGGGATTCAGTGCCAGGTTGGATGTGTCTTTGGGCACCCTGGGCTAGTGGAGGATGTCCCTGCCCATGGCAGGGAGGTTGGAGTTAGATGATGTCTAAAGGTCCCTTCCAAACCTGTCTATGTTTCTTTGAAAATGTATATAACAGCACCAGATACACCAGTTTGGAAGAATCTATGTACCTCTGGCTTGCTGTTTACGGTACATACCCCAGTTATCCAGAGGCTGTGTGCCTACATGTCTTTTAAATTAAACTAATCCACAACTACAGAAGTAATCAGAGTATTTTCAGGTGCATTTCTTTGGGAACAGCATTCATATTTCTGTAATTCCTGCAAGGCTGACTTCGACAAGTCTTCCCACACACAGTGTGTGGCATTCTGCTGCAAAAAACAAGGGTGTTTCCAGTTAAAAATTGGCTGTCACATCAAGTCCATCCTTTGGCAGAAGAGTTATATTATGTCATGAAGTCCAATAATCCTACAAATGCACATCCTTGAGGTATGGAGCTGTTTTAAGAATAGGAATATTTACCATGTTATCAACATTTATCCAGCTGGTCAGAAAATGAAATGATGGAGAATGAGAGAGTATGCAAGTATGTACATGTCTTTAATAGATTATTGAAACGAGCAGCAGAATGATTCAACTCTCTTAGGCCAATTCCACAATGTTTAAAAGAAATGTTTATTACAAAGCATAGAGTTCAAGCTGTGGAATTCATAGCTTTGCTTCCTGCCTTTTTCCACTCACACCCACTGACACACACCAAATTCAGTTCCTTCAGTCAGAGTTTGTGATGGTGGGATTGGATTGATGGACCTGTTTTAGGCGGACAAATGCTTTGAATAATTTTGGACCTGACCGAGCATTTGGATTTCAAAATTCATGGCTGTTCAGATCTCTGCTTTTGATTTTCACCCATTCCTATTTATTAGCATTTTTGCTACTGGCCACTGTCAGAGATTACATGGACCTTTGGTCTGACCCAGTACATCTGTTCTTGTGGCAAGGGGTGCATAACGCAGGATGTAGATGATGCAATTTCTGCTTAGGTCCAGACTGCAGTTAAAGTTGCTAATTCTTTTCCCCTGTAAAGCTGAAGATGTTTTGGACTTTGACCACCACATAGATGTCTTTCTGTCCTTCAGGGATGTTCCAGCTAGCTGTTCTCTGATGGAAGATAAGGTCTGTTACTAATGCACTCTTTGCCTCGCTGAAACATGGGGTTGGTTTTTATTTTTTTTGCTTTGGCCAATAAAATACTGATTTTTAGATCTTTGGAACATTCTGTCTGGTCTATTTATTTTTTTATTTATTTATTAGCACTTCCTGGCAGAAGGATAGAAGTTGCCTGTTTGTGAGAGATAGATTTTGATTTTTACCTCACTATCTTCAGGACTTAGATTAAACTCTGTTACTAAGTGGTTCTGGATTTAAACACCTGCAGAAGGTAGGGAAAAGGATTCTTGAGAAACTCCTCAGGATTCTTTGGCTGCGTTAGCAGACCAAACTGATGCAGGACATTGGCTCAAGCACTGGCATGCAATCACTCATATGGTGAAGTTGTTCACAAAGTTTTGGGCTAGATAGTGTTTACCCTGTGCCTGAGTACAGTTTAGGGTTGCTGTGGACAAGGAGACATTCAGAAATGGAAGTCTCATGAGGCCACCAATGGAGTCAAGTTTGAATATTTAGCTGTAAAAATACATGCTAAATTCTGACATGCCAGTTAATCTCAGGACCGAGAATGTTTCCTTCTTGCAGTTCTAATCCTGTGGGTTTTGATGGGGTTTTTTTCCACTGTCTTCAGAAAACACTGGGTCTAGTCTTCATTGTCCTATTTATTTTGCTGTGGTAAGAGATGGACCTTCTCATTGGGGGGATACTTCTAGACCATCTAATCATAGAATCTGTTCTTGCAAATGACCAACTTAAATAATTTTCCAAAGTATATCCTACATAATAAAGTCCTAAATTAATATCTCTGCTCCAATGTTTATGCCCTTCACATATTTTTACCTTAGTATTGTGCCTGTTCTTCACCTGACTTTAATAGTCATATTCCTAGAATTAAATTTCTTGTGATTTCTTTGTTCTACTCTGAAAAGTCCTGCTGAAAAGGAAAAAACCCACAAAATACCTTTTTTCATTAGAGATATTTCCCTTCTATCTAGCATTTGTGTCACTGTATCTGCACTACTGCATCCAGTTCTTGGCTCCCTGCTACAAGAAAGACATGGACATACTGGAGCAAGCCCAGTGAAGGGGAACCAAGGTCTTCTGCCTACAGCTACCTAATGGAATAGTGTAGAGAAGGCAGGGCCAGACTCTTCTTAGAGATGCTCAGTGATTAAATTCTCAGCCAAAAGCTACAGAAAATTCCAACTACATATTATGAAACAATTTTTCACTGTGAGGGTGGTCAAACACATTGTCCAGAAAATCTCTGGAACCTCCGATCTTGCAGATACTCAGTTTGCCTGAGTAGCCTGATCTAAGTAGACCCTACTTTGAATAGGGGATTCTCTTTGGATCAGAGCTCTCCACAGGTTTAACCAGGAGATAAATCTAATAGAAGCTGATCCTCCCCACCAGAGATTATTAGTACCTGAGGTTTGTAAGTGCAGAAGGGCATGTATTTTGTTAATTATTTGGACTTTTTCCTTTTCTTTAAATGAGATTTATCCACATTCATGTAATTTCACTCTTTTCATGTAAAACATTAATGATTCATAATAAGAAGACACAATTCTAACTAGTCATTGTTTTTAGTTTGTGTGTTCTATTCTCTGTACAGCAAAATAAAATAAGTACTAGTTATGAGGAGTATGGTCTTGTTTCTAAAAGATTTTAGACATGACTACTATTTTTTGACGTTTCAAACTACTTTCATTTAAATGAATTTAATTATTTTAATCTCAAGATAAAATAGTTTGGTTTTGAGGTCTCAGTCAGATGTAACTCAGTTGCAGTTAACAAAATCAGCAAATACATCAACATTTCCACAATATAAAAAAGTTTTCAAATTGAATGTGCCAAACCAGACCCTTTCAAAATCTGAGATTATTTCTGAAAAATCTGATGAGGACAAGTAAATGAAACCTAGTGATCAAAATAAGTACAGAACACTCTGATTTTATGCTTTTGCAATGGAATTAAATGAATACTAATAAAGTTGATATTGGTCATTTAGAGTGTTAGATGAATAGCATCCTTCCCATTCAGATACTCATTTCTGCTTGAGATAGATACTCAAATTACCAGGTTAACCATAGAAGTATTGTGATGAAGAAGAGTAAAGGATGTGGTTTATAATGTTGGTCCACTGAGACTGTCTAGTGTGAACTGAATGTTCCCTGAAACTTGAGCACAATCATTCTTATTTGACTATTTATGGTGTCAATAAAATGCAGGAACTGTGTCTTCTCTCCAGCCAGCTGACCTCGTGATTGTACGTTAGAACTCAGAAAGGGGAATGTTGACCATAAAGTAGTGTTTTGCAAAAGAGAGAGAGGAGAAATTTATAATCTTGGTTTGTTTTTAAACTTGAAAAAAATCAGTAAGGGAGAGCTCTTTGCATTAAAGCTTTAAACATATTCTGCCTTTTTTCAACCTCTTTACATTCTTCCTCTTTCCCCAAAGAAAATAGAAACAGAAGGAAGGAAGGAATTAAGTGAAATTATTTTTAAAAAAAAATTATTTGGTTAGTCATAGTTATTGCATGACAGAAAATTCTACATTTTCTCTAACTGGTTGCAACGTGCTCTTGTGTTTGCCCACACTGTTTGTGTGTTTTTGTACATGTAATTGTATTGTGAGTGGCAGGAAAGCCTCCAAGGAAAACACAAAAGGCTTCAATCCAACAAAATCAGGAAAAGAACACTTGCTCTGAAATGGCTTAATCTGATGTTATGAAAATGCTAGAATGTAAATACAAACAATTTTCATGCCAACATCCTGGCCCTTTTGAAAAGTGGTGTTCATTTCCCAGACCTTTCTCCAGAGTAATCTGCAGTAATTTATAGCCACTGTGAATAGCCACATCTCCTTTGTGCCGTGCACATTTGTTTGAAATATTAATCAGTTCCATGAAAGGAGTTGCATTTTTGAACACTTCCCACTGATAGATGACAGAATATGTAGCCATTACTCTTTTCTGTGGTTTTCCTAAAAGTCTGTTTCCCCTGCATTTTTACATCAGGAGGATGGAAGGCTTTTTCAACACCTGCTACAGTAGCTCTAAAGTGAGAAGTTAGAAGACCATCTGCTTGATGGCCCTTCCTATTGTTACCATGTTTACATCAATTTCTTTTAAAAAACACCCACTGTTTCCTTAGCAGAAGTATTCTTAGCGTCCAGAGAAGGAATTAAATAAGGAGACATGATTTTGTTTGATGAAGCTGTACATTTTTATGGAATTATAGTCATCAAGCCTTGCCAAAACAATGCCATTGTATATTACATAGAGGAGATTAGTTGTTAAGAAAGGTGCAGTCATGAAGAACCACTGGAATATTTATTTTTCTCTCCAGTTACTAAAGACTGAAACTTCAATGCTTACTAGCACTGAACTATCAAATATATATTGAAGGAGCGTCAAAAGTCCAGTATATTCTGACCAGGTTCTTTTAGATGTTCTACATGTGTCGTGTTTAATGTTTAATACCAGTTCTACATGGCTGAAGATTTATGATGTTACACAGGTTTTTGGTTTAGCAGAGCAATACAGGAATGTATTAAAATCCATACACTAAACAAAGAGAGATCAAAATAATTCCAAGGGATGTTCCCAGAGACAATGTTAATGCTTGTTAGTGTTTTTCTAAGAACAGCTTACCTTTCCTAAGATCTAGTGGTCACTGTAGGGGGATATTGATATCAAGCTTCTCTGAAAATAATCTGCATGTTATTATGTGTGATTAACTGCTATGTAAATGAAATGGACTAGAATCACAGAATTATTGAATGCTTTGGGTTGGAAGGGACCTCAAAGATCGTTTAGTCCCAACCCCCTGCCATGATCAGGGACACCCTCACTAGACCAGGCTTCCCAAAGCCCCATCCAAACTGGCTTTAAACACTTCCAGGGATGGGGGTTCCACATCTCTGGACAACCTGTGCCAGTGCCTCACCACCCTCATAGTAAAGAATTTCTTCCTATTGTCTAACCTAAACCTGCCCTGCTTCAGCTTGAAGCCACTGCCCTGTCCTATTTATTGTGGTCTCAGAGGTCACAATCCTGAGTGCAGCGATATTTCTTTTTACACAGTGTTAAGGAAAGTGCATGTCACTTAGAGCCACACAAAAAGCACCCCCAAGACAGCTTGTGATGTATGTAGCCTGGACAAAAGTTCTCATCCTATTTTTTTAAAAAATTCAAACAATCTGTTCTTGACCATTTCTCTGCTTCAAAGATATTCTTGAAAAAATCCAAATTCCTTTCCTTGTCTGAAGTGTCTTTGAGAGGCTTTCCCCCATTAGACTCCCTGATGCCATATTCCAGAATTACCAATCACCCCAGAATATTACCTTTGGCAAGGTCCCCAGGTTCTTTGCAAAATAAGAATTCACACTTCAAAAGCCAAGTGTAAGTGGAAGGTTCCCACACTGGTGAATCCAGAAAGATTCTCATAGGCCATTCACATCCACACAACTGAAAGAGTTTAATCCTGTTGATTGGCAATACTACTTCTGGTCCATTCTTGTGGTAAGAAGCAAGGTATTAAATTTTTCCTTTTGAAGGCATATACTGCTTCAAGGAGCAAGAAAATTAGGACTCTTCTTAGTCAGTGTTAATAACATGCAGTTTATGCTGGAGAAATTAAATCTGTTCAGTTTCATTTTATTTTGCATGGAAGAAAACCTACTCCTTAGCAACAACTCAAGTATGGTAAAAATAAAAGTTCTGTGGAATTATTTTGTTCTGTGACTTCCTTACCTGCTCATCCAGTAAAAACATGCATTCATCAGTCCATCTCAATACTTGGAGCTGGAATTGGTGTGAAGAAAATCACAAGCAGAAGAAAATTATACTCCCATAGTGACTAAATTGGCTTTAGTAAACTAACCTTTCTCACTTATATTGGCAACTTGCCTCCTAACCCTTGACTCAGAGGCAAGTAATAGATGTACTATTGTCACTTGGCTTTACCACTTAGCAAACACATGGTGCATGATTAAAAAAACTCCAATAATTAATTCATGTCTCCCTGTACTTGGCACTGGTGAGACTGCACCTCACTGTGTTCAGTTTTAGGGCCATCACTACAAGGCAGACATTGAAGTGCTGGACTGTGCCCAGAGAAGTGCAGGGAAGTTGGGGAACTGGGGTCATTTAGCCTGGAGAGAAGGAGACTGAGGGCAAATCTTATAGGCTGCCTAGGGAGGTGGTGGAGTCTCCATCTCTGGAGATATTCAAGACTTGTCTGGACGTCTATCTGTGCAATATGAGCTAGGGAGCTGCTTTGGCAGGGGGCGTTGGACCCAATGATCCCTTGAGGTCTCTTCCAACTCCTATGATTCTATGATTATCACTCTCTATAACTACCTGAAAGGAGGTTGTAGTGAGGTGGGGGTCTGTCTCTTCTCCCAAGTAACAAGTGACAGGACAAGAGGAAATAGACTCAAGTTTGTTGAGGGGAGGTTTCGACTGGATATTAGGAAAAATTTCTTCACTGAAAAGGCAATTGGCTGACCAGGCAAGTGGTTGAGTCAACCATCCCTGGATGTGTAGATGTGTAAATGTGGTGCTTAGTGACATAATTTAGTAGTGGACTCAGACAAGTTAGGTTAATGGTTGGACTTGATGATTTTAAAGGTGTTTTCCAATCAAAGGATTCTATGATTCTGTGTTTATCCAAGAAGCCAAAACTCCATTTAGATGCTGTGACCTGAGACCTGCAACTACAGAGGAAGATAGGAGTTTCTCCCTGACTGCAGACAATTTGTGCACCCTTATGCACCGTTCTTCTGCAGGAGGTTCATTTTATCTCCAGGAGGTCCATACTGGCATTCATTCAGGGGAGATGAATCTTGCTCAATGGTTTCTCCTTTACTGCTGGTAAGAAGTGTTTTTAATAGGAATGTTGGAATTTATGTGCACATTCCAACCTACAGATGCTGTTTATGTGTGTGATACTTGTTTATATCCATACAGCTGTCTCTGTTAGTTCAGAAGCCCCTTCTCTTGAAGCTGACACCAGACCAGGTACAGCCTAGTAAGGGATCTAGGGCTTGATTTTCTTTTGTACTGAAATAGACTGAATCTCCAACAGTTTTCCAAATGAAATTCTTCCTTTTCATAGGGAATGTTGTGCTAATTATCAACAGTGTGTCACAGGAAAACAGGAAAATATGGGAAAGCAACTGCTCAATTTTACTTTTTCCTCAACCCATTTACCACAGGCCAGGCAGCAAGAACTCATTTTAAAAAGCAGCTGAAAGCAATGTCTTTCGAGTGGCTTTGAAACTAAAACAAGCAGGTGAGATAAAATATTGCCCCTCCATTAGGAAGATTCTCATAGGATTTATTTTTAGTTAAAATATTTCCAGGTGTATACATAGATCTCTGTAACTCCATCTGAAGTTCCACTACACCATATCTTTTATTAAAATGACATTTTACAACTGCAGTAAAAATGTGACAGTGCGGATTTATTCCAGCTTCTTTTAATCTGACTGACTCAAGTATCTGTAACAGTCTACAAATGGCAACATACACCTAAGTGTAGCCAGTGTGACTATGCTTCTTCTCACGATTCTCTTAATTAGATAGATGAGAAAACTCAGCTTCAAGTATCAAATGTAGTCAAGTGCTTCTCTGTAGTCAGGACCATGCGCATAATGAGACAGCAAACAAACATCAAGAAACCACAAACAGCTAAGAGGACAGCTGATGGTATAGAAAAACATTAAACCATCATTAGTAACTATATATTTACATATATAAGTAGGAAGCAGATTAAAAGAATCACAATAGGTTCTACAGCCATGTTGTGGTTTCTGTAAAAACACCACTGCAGAAGGATTCTTCCCTTCCCTACACATGAATGTGTTTGTTATCTCTCAGCCAAACAATTTGCAAAAATATGATGTGATAGAACTAGCTGAAACCCTACAGAGAAACAAGGGCTTATCTGAAAATTATGTTCTGCTGGAAAAAACCTCAGCATTCATGGGTCACTTGCGAATTATAACCCAAGGACATTACCATCTCATAGCCCTTCACTTGCTTGTGTGAAACGTATTGATGGTCTCAGTCCAATTCCTAGCAGACAGGTGTCCACATCACTGGAATCACCAGGTGGAGATGACTGCATTTTTTCCCATTAAAAAGGTGATTATAGCTAACACAATGTAAAGCATTAATATAAAGTACTTATAGTTCCCACAGCAGATGTTACAGAAACTTGGAATCCTGCTCACTGGAGAAAATTGTGCCCAGATGCTTGTACTTAAACTTTATGGTCCGAACTCTGCCCTCAGATGTAAATATAACTCCCAGAGTTTTCAGGGGGAGTGATGCTCATGTGTGCCAGGGCCATCTTGAACTCCTTTCACAGAGTCCACATTGTTGTTCATCATGGATGAGGATGATAATACTACAGCGCCTGATAGGAGCCCTGTGCAACATCAGGGCCAAAAGGTACTAAGTATTGCTCAAATAGAAATCAGGAAGGGAGGGAGGGAGGGAGGGAGGAAAGGAGGGAAAGGAAGGAAAGGGAGGAAGAAATAGTTGGAAAGAGGCCCAGAGAATGAAATGAGTTGCACAAGATCTCAAAATAATTCAGTGGCAAGACCATAATTGATCCTGCCCTCCATCTTAGACCAGTGAGAAGGATATCCATTTTTGTAGCTATTCAGATATCCTTGAAGAATAGGAAGGTACACACTTGGAGCAGTCACTTACTCTGCACTTTTGTAGTGTGGAGGCGCTCTCTTTCTAGAAAACAAACAGCAATGTTTTACTCAATGAGAGTTTAATCAAAATCATTGTGTTTTATTGACTGCTCAAATTTTTAATCAGTCCTTTAAGGAGAAGACCAGTACAGTAGCTATCCTCACTCTATCAATATTTGTATCAAAGCACTTTGGTGATGCAGGTAATAGTGAACCTGGAGCAATGAAGGCAGAGGATTACAGGTGCAGATGTTTAGATCTAGACATATAGCTTGTCATTCTGCACCCAATTCCTATCTTTGCATCATGTATAGTGCTAACCTGTCCTTTAGAGAAGATGAGGAGCAAGCTAGTTTTTAACAAGAGATGAGCATTGTGTTATGAACAGCTGAAGAGTGTAAATGTGGGTACAATTTCTGCTTGTGTAAGAGTTGGTGCTACCAAAACTTGCTCAAACTTCATTCTACATGTAAATGTTTGGCTCTGCTAAAGGTCAAATACACAGGCAAGTTTTAAAAAAGGAGCCTTTCACATAGAACAGGGTAGAATTTATTCAAACCAGGAGAATCTGAGCAGTCAGAGAGCAAGGTGGGCAAAAAGAGCCTACCACATTAAGATACAATGTTCTGATAAAGCTCAGACAGAGCCTTCAGCCGGTTTTGCTTTCAAGAAAGGTGTGGTAGTTCCCAGTGGAGATACTCGGTGACTGAGTGTCCCCTCTCTGGTACTAGATACAAGTTCTGCTTGTGTATTGGCACCTCCCAGAAGCTCTAGTTATGATTCAAGACATCAGTGTACACACTGACTCAACCAACGCAGGTCTGTTTGAGACCATATAGGGTGTCTGCCATCGCTGCATTTGCATGCTTATAAATAATAGCTTCATCTTGGACACAGTTAATGAGAATATAAATTTTAACCACTGCACAATCTGCTACATACTCATTATGGTAAATACATCCTGGCATATTATATGTTTTTGAAAAAATATTTTAAATCATATGTTTTATAAAACATATAATACATCAGAAGACCCCAAATAATAACTCTGTTCACATAGAAGATTAAGTCATATTAACTATTCTCTCCTTCATATTTGTAACACTGGGGATGTGACATGATGTGCCATAAATTTAGTTAACACACTGCTTGATTAATATGTCAGCATAATCAGTAGATGATGTCCTAAGGGCTGTTGTAAATCAAGGTCTTAACAAAAGCAGAGGCTATATATATATTTTTTTAATGGTCATTAATAATGATGTATAGAAAAAGGGATTTCTCACTTTAATGTGGGATTTTGAAAAGTTAACTTCAGCTGTCTAAATGCTGAGTGTCTGACATGTACAGCTACATGCTTCTTGTAGGGAAACAAGCAGATCAGGAAGTTGTTTCATTCTGTCCTGAAATGAGTGGAATGAAACCACCCTGGAGATGCCTTCATCTTTTTCCAATGACTATCGTGTAATCCCAAGACAGCACATTTAATTGAATCGACTAATTTTTACCTGGCCCCTCACCAAGATCATGCTTCTAATGTATGTTTAACAGGCTACATTTGCCTCTGAGCAAACATCTATGAAAATGTGGTCCCTTCAACACAACTGTAAAGACAAGGTACTTTAAATAAACATTTTGTTTCAAAATCACAGTGGGGCAGAAGCCAGTCTGTCATGAATGTGGTTTGTCTGATGAGTAGTCATAGTCCTCAATGCCCCTTCATGGCTCTGCAAAATGGTGTTCTATTTTGGGAAGGCCAGTACTAGTTATACTGCAGAGACTAATAATGAGTTGAAGTACTTTGACAATTAGGCATTAAAGAGGTTGTGATACATTTTGGAGAATTTATTATCATTGTTCATCATCCCTCATTATTATCTAATTTCAAGAAAGAACTGATGTAGACAACAAAAGGAGATAGATGTAAGAAATTAGCTTTGTTCAAGTTGAAATCATCAGGACAAGGCAGCTTTCTCCATAGCTCCAGGAAAAGAGCTCATGGGCTGAGTGCAAGCAGGAAGAGAGTCTGGCAGAGATGTTGCTGAGGATTCTTACTGCTGTCATATCTCAGTGTGGAAAATACCCTGCTATTTCATGGAGTGGAGAACTGAGTATCTTCTTGCCCAATCTACTTCCAATCTTTGCAAGGTCCTTGTATTTTAATGAAGCATTGATAAATATTTGGTGAAGAAAGAAGGATGCATGTTGGACACGCACTGCTGCAGAAGAACTTGTGAAGTTCTTGTGAACTTCACAGTGAGCCCAGAAAGAAAGCACTGCGCTGATAGGAGAAGGGAAGACAGGAAATCCTGACACCCTACCTCCAGATCTGAACTGAGAATGATGCAGGGTTTTTTTCTGACAGAAACACTAAGATCATGGCTTTACTTAAAAACTGAAGCACAAGAACGGGCAGGAAAATGAGGATTGATGCAATACAGAGGCAATTTGAATTAATATATGGCACTAGTCGAAAGTGTATAAAATACATGATTATAGCAATAACAAAAGAGAATGAACAAAAAAATCAGGGATTAAATGTTTAAGTGTGAAACTTACATTTTACCTTGAAAATTCTTAGCAGTTTGCCAACCTGTTAGGAAAGAAATCCTGCATATCCAACCTAAAATTAGAGGCTAGGGATTCTGCTGCCTAAGTGTGGGTGCCCAGGAGCATTTCAGGTGCCTTAACGTATCCAAGATATCTGAGTGCAGTTGAGACATAAGTCTTGGGACCTGAGGAAATGCTCCCTTCTGCAGAGTCAGACAGAGGCCAGGTAGGACACAATTCAGTGCCTAAAATTACACCAACTCCTTCTGTTTAGGCAGTGCAATCTCTCACAGAATGACAGAATCACAGAGTTGCAGGGGTTGGAAGGGACCTCGAGAGAGCATCGGGTCCAACCCCCCCTGCCAAAGCAGACTCCCTAGCTCATACTACACAGATAGGTGTCCAGACGAGTCTTGAATGTCTCCAGAGAAGGAGACTCCACCACCTCCCTGGGCAGCCTATTTCAGTGCTCTGTCACCCTCACTGTGAAAAAGTTCCTCCGCATGTTGGTGCGGAACTTCCTGGGCTCCAATTTGCAGCCATTGCCCCTTGTCCTGTCTCCACAGACCAAAGAAAAGGGGCTGGCTGATTCCCCCTGCACCCCATACTTAAGATATTTATAAACATTGATTAGATCCCCCCCCAGACTTTTTTTCTCCAGGCTGAACAGCCCCAGCTCTCTCAGCCTTTCCTCATAGAATAGATGTTCCAGGCCCCTAATCATCTTCGTAGCCCTTCTCTGGACTCTCTCCAGGAGATCCCTGTCTTTTCTATAGCAGGGAGCCCAGAACTGGACACAGTACTCCAGGTGGGGCCTGACCAGGGCAGAGTAGAGGGGGAGGATCACCTCCTTAGACCTGCTGGCCACACTCCTCCTGATGCACCCCAGGATCCCATTTGCTCTCTTGGCCACCAGGGCACTGCTGACTCATGGCCACCCTGTCGTCAACCAGGACCCCCAGGTCCTTCTCCACAGAGCTCTTCTCCAGCACGTCAACCCCCAGCCTGTACTGGTACATGTGGTTGTTCCTCCCCAGGTGCAAGACTTTACACTTGCACTTGTTGAATTTCATTAGATTTCTCCCAGCCCAGCTCTCCAGCCTGTCCAGGTCTCGCTGGATGGCAGTGCAGTGTTCCTGCATGTCAGCCACCCCTCCCAGCTTTGTATCATCAGCGTACTTGCTGAGGGTGGATGCTATTCCCTCATCAAGGTCGTCAATGAAGATATTAAACAGGACTGGACCCAACACCGAGCCCTGGGTTTTAAAACAGATCTTGGGTAATTGCTGTGGTGCCTGTACTTAAGGCAGTAGAAACATCCAAAATAAATGGCAGCAATGTGCCTAACCCTTCCCTTGTCTTATCATCAAAGATAAAAAATAGTATTCTAATCCATATATTCCACTAATGCTAAATTACCCTTGTCTTTATAAAACAGATGCATATCTTTCAAATCTGTAAGCCAAATTTATTGTGTCTGGTACCACAGAGTGGGTTTGATCAGATACTGGGTTTTTGATCACTATCCATGGAAACCCTGCTTATTTTAACTTCTGAATATCTGCCATTTCAATATTATCTCTTCATCTTGTTTAGTATTAATGTGATTGAAGTTTGACAACTGAAAGATCTTTAATTTGCATTCATATTCTGCTACACTGCTGTTCATTTTGTGAACATAATTTGTTTCTAAATTGTTGTCATGATTGGTCACTACAACCAAATCAAATACATAGCACCCATCTTCAGTGGAAGCAGAAGGGAAGGATGGAGGTTTTCTCTTGGGGGACTTCAGGAGGCTGGGAAACGCTGGCTGGAGCCTGCATGTTGCCAGTACTGAATGTCCTAAGAATTTCAAAACAGAGTACATATTGATTGCCTAAGACAGAAAGTGCTGCATACAGTGCAGGACAGCTCCATGTTAGTCATCAAGTTAGTAGAAGAATTTCCCAGTACTTGTGGTTCAGTTCAAGCGTTTGTGACTTGATTATAGTTTCTTTGTATAAGCATAATAAAATACTAACCATCTGTGCAAGGCTGTGCAATGCACAGAGACACACACACGCACGTACTCCTAAATATGTGGTGTGCACACGTATTAATGTTGTGTGTGTATGAATGTGCACCCCCTTGGTACTTTAGAAGGATCAGTTACACAAGTCTGACAGCAATTACGAATCAAATAATCTGGGAGGAAAAAAATAATTCGAAAAATGTGAATGGTAATTAAAATTGTTTACTTCAAACCCTAAACAGTGTAATACCACATCTGAAAAGCTTGTTTAAAAGAACAAAAATGTTTACCAAGGAAAGCACCAGTACCAATACCTATATCTATAGCAGGTGTAGCAAGGAAATGATTTATAATGTGGGTTTTCTTGTATTTTTACGTTGGAAGCTGTGGAAATTGACACTGTCAAGAAGAAATCTGTCTGTAAGTGTTAAGAGTAATAATAATGAAGATAGCACTTTTTGCGGATTAAAAAGAAAATTCGCAGGGTTATTGATCCATTTTCAGAACAATAAATAACAACACATAAAAATACATCAGTATTTTATTCTGAATTAAAAGAAAAAGGTGGATGATAGATTTATTTTATATACAAATATTATTATTCAGTTATGATCTAAGTTCTCAAATAACAGTATTTGATCCAGATTTTTTTCTAGTTGAGAGTTTAAAATAACTGCCCAAAGAAGATAATAGTATCAAAGGTGTTTACTTTCAGTGAGTATTTCAAGACTTTCAAAACACTGCAGTTGGAAGAAAGATAGTGCCAAGCATGTAAATACATGGAATAAATATGGTGGTGCTGGTGATTACAGGATTGTCAGGGGATGCTGATTTCAGACAAAAGCATAGAATGTATATTAGTCAACTTAATTCATTTTAGCTAAAGACAACCAGCGTTTGCTTATGAAAATAGATGTTAAATTACTTCGATGTAGCAATAACATTACAGCAACATATTACACTGATGATAAGAGAAAAAGGTCAGTGTTACATATTTTAAATTTTGTTGATATCCTTTCATTAAGAGATGAAAAGGACATGGCCTCAACATAGCATATTAAATCGATGCAATCTGCCTAAGAAATAGATCCCAATAAATAATTTTAAGTAGAGAATCATTATCAAGTGAAAAATAAGGTCATATCTTTAAAGGATGAAAGATCATGGTGGATAAACAGCTGCAAAACGACTCCCCATGTGGAGTAATGGATACAAAGGTGAAAGTATTTGAGCATATAAAGGAAGCATTCAGTCATCAATACTTCCTCAAACCACCCTGGAGCCTTATTTTGATGTCCACAGTGCAACAGTCTATGAAGAATGATGAGAGGGAGTCCAAGAACACCACTGAAGAGTAAATCACTTACTGAAAAACTCACATGAAAGTCCTTTTTGGGAAAGAAGATAAAGAGTTGGGTTTTAACAGTTTGTAAATATTCACATGCATAAATCAATGCTGCAGAATACTGCAGAATCAAAGGATCCTAGATTTCTTCATAAAGTTTAGAAAGAAATTGATTCCACTGACTCTGGAATATCAAAAGATAGGCTTGAAATACATTTCCAGAATAATTCTGTCTAGAATAATTACAGCTTGATTGACTTGGATATCCAGTGCTTCAATATTAACTAGTACTTTATTCCATACATTTATCTAAATGGTTAAAGCCATCTGCTTGGTTCACAGAGTCTGACCCCAGACACCACATAAGACTGGAAGTAAAGAGCAGAAGCAGTGATAATTATTGAAGTTTGACATATTTGTGGACTTCCATTAATTTGGAATACCTGTTAGAGAGAGAAAATCAGAATCACTGTTTGGGCTATAAAGTTTTATTGTTGAGAACCTAAAGAAAGAGGCTCCACTTTCCATGAGAGGGGAGATGATGTCGTATGTGTCAGAAAGCCAGCAATAATTGCTGTAAGGTTTTTATGAAGTGGTCTACACAGAAGTGCATCAGATGTGCATATTGTGCTTGTTAGATAAATGAAAGCATGAAACAACCCTCCCTGGCATTGTTCAAAGCCAGGTTGAATGGGGCTTTGGGCAACCTTGTCTAGTGGAGGGTGTCCCTGTCCATGGCAGGGTGTTAGAAATAAATGGGCTTTTAAAATCACTTCCAACCCAACTGTTGTAGTTTTGAATGGCTGGTTTCTGGTGTAAAGAGGGGTGGCTTCTGCAAGAAGCAGCCAGAAGCTCTCTGCAGGCTCAACAGAGCAAACGCCAGCTGGCTCAAGGCCAGATTCACCTCTAACCAAGTCCGAGCCCATCAGTGATGGTCACCGGGCCTCTGGGAATCTCAGTAAAGAGAAAAAAATCACAAGTGGCTGCTTTTTACCATCAGAAAGATGTGAAAAACTATGCAGGCACCAAGGCCAGGGAAAAGGGGGAGGAGGTGCCCCAGGTGCTGGAGAGAAAGCTGCCCCTGCAGCCTGTGGAGAAACCCATGGTGGAGCAGGTGTCCCCCCACAGCCCATGGAAAAGGCTGAGACCCCACCTGCAGCCTGTGGAGACATAGAGAAGACACTGTGACTTGCGAGCCTCTGCCAGCACTTGCAGCCTGTGGTGAGAGACAGAGACACAGAGATGAGTAAGAGAGATATCCACACTGAAGCATGTTCGGGGGGGGGGGGTGGGGGGGTGGGGTGGGGTGGATGTGTGACTCCATGGAGGACCAGGCTGGATCAGTCTGCGCCTGAGAGACATTCTGTGATTTATGACTGCACCCAACAGAAGTGACCCATGCTGGGGCAGCTGGGGAAGAGCTGAAGCCCTGTGGGAAAGGAATCACATTGGAGACGTTCATAGAGGACTGTCTCCCGTGGGTGGGACCCCAGGGAGGAAGGGTGTGAGGAATGCCTCCCCCTGCCCCCTGCGAAGAAGAAAAACAACTCATGAGGAACTGATTGAAACCCTCATTCCCCTGTCTGTGATTCTATGATTCAGTGAAAATGGACTGTAACAATTATTCAAGCATAAAATTTAAGGGGAACCCCTCCCTGCTGAAACTTTTGCTGTTGGGAAAAGACTGCTCTACAGAATTATGGAAGCAATAGAGATGTGTTGCGCTGTTATCCAAGGTGACTCTTGTAGATCATCTCTTTGTAACAGAAATATACATTTTGCCTGGGCCTTGCAGAATGCTAGTGAACCATCCTGGTAGGATAAAAGCCTCTTGTATTCCCAGTAATGTGTTTCTCCTTCAGTTGTTAGGACACCTGCAGACATGGTTTGGAAGGGCCTGTTTTTTCATACAGTCGTGTCTGCCTTAAAGCGCAGAGAAATTTGAGATAAGCTTCTACTACTCCTATAATGGAAGAATCGGTGCCTGCATAATTCTTTTCAAGAAACCTAAGAATACTTGAACATGTGAAAGGTAAAAAAATAAAGATAAAAACCCCTAACGTTGACAGTTTATTGCCATTTGCAGCCTGTTAATTTTGGAAAATACCAGCTTGTATGTGAATGGTGCAAAATGAGAAAGAACATTGTTTCCAGCAAGTTGCACTTTTTAGAAACTGCATGATACAACAAATTGTAGCGTAGAAAAAAGATTCTGTGCCTAAAAAGAGAAATAATTTTTTTTCTCATGTACCAAATTTTTTTCAAACTTTCATAATGAGAGGGAATATTTTGCCAATTTATTTGCATGCAAATGTTTAAGTACTATTTTCCATATGTCGACGATGCATAAACTGGTATATTTTCTGCAAAGGAAAAAAACTCCAAAGCTGGTTTCAAGCTGTTAGAAGTTACCTTTGTGTATTAATAACTTATTTGACTAACAATGTGTAAGCCGGGAAGGAAGAAAATGAAGGTAATGGAGAGACACTTTTGATAACAAGTAACTGCTTGTATTTCTTTCAATTTGCATGACAAATTTCTATGTTTAAAATTTAGAAATTTGAGTGATCTTATCTTGCAATTTGTTGATATTTATGCTTACAATGAAATTTACTTTGCAACAGAATTTTTTTACAGACTTTTCTTATCCTAAGTGTAACTCATCTAAAAAGACATCACAGCAAAGCCAAAATAATGGAAAGAGATTCCCTCCAGCATCTGTTAACCATTTGACTTCACAACCTGATTTTGGTAAATGGTGTTGGTTGCAATTCATCCACTTCCAAATGCTGACAAACAAAACAAATGTTTACCTTTCAGGAAGCCATAAGAATTCCAGAAAGACTGAACAACTTTACAAAAGTTTCCAGGTACATGAAATAAGAAATGCTGTACACAGGCATTCAGCAGACCATGCACCCAGCAGAACATTCATGCTTCAGAAATATTTTGGTGTGAAGTGGTCTAATAATCTCTCTTCAAATCCTCATTTTCAGTCTTCTGTAACTTATAAAATATACAATGTTAATTTTTAACTCAACTGTAGAAGTGGGAAGAATAATTTTCTTACATATATAGAGTTAGATTATAGAAACCTGTTGCATCTTCTTTCTCCTAAGGCTGTACTTCTTGGTGATTTTAATTTTATATGTAGAGTTTTGTGAGCTTAAAAAAATATCAAGTAGTAAGTTCAACATTATTAAATTGAATTTAAAAAAGAAAACAACACCCCAAAAAACTGTATTCCTGAGACTGTTACGAGATAAATACATGGTACACACAGGAAAATGGGATTTCTCATTTGTTTCCTTAAAAACAAACAAACAAAAAAGTGGGTTTTTTTCTTATTCACTCCAAACAGTCTTTTTGGCAGACAATGTATGCATTGGGGAGAAAATAATACCCATCAACTGGATGTGATAATTCTACAACCATCCAGAAAGTTTCTTTCCCAGAAATTTCAGGACATTTCTTCAAGGTCTCATATTCAGAAAAAGTATTTCACTATAAGTGAGAAACAATGTAAGCACCCAGCTCCCTCAGAAGACTCTGAGCAAGCAACCAATACACATAACCAAGATGCAAATGAATGTGCTGAAGACAAGATCTGAATAAGGCTTTCTTTGGGGACAATCTTTCTGAATGGCTTATCTGCTGTCTAGTAATGTCACTACACACACAGAGGCTTTTCTGGCAGTAAGGATGCTAACTTGATGTCTTTTCTTAATTCAGCAGTCTATTTCCCAAACCTTTTTGGAGTTTAATATGTCTGAATTATCTGTTCTGAATGACAAATGGTTGAATTCAGTGAACAAAGTTAAGTATTGGCAAGCTGGGGTATATGACAAACTAACATGATGGCAGGTTAAATAAACCCCTTATTGAGACTCACATCCCCTATCCTAAGCAAGATCTTGATCCCTTAAAGTGAGAAATGCAAGGAATTCCTTGAATTATGCTGTTTTCAAGTCCAGGACAGATCCAATTGTGATTGTGACAATACCACCAACAGACATCTTTCCTTCTTACCGATTCAAGGCCCTTTCTGGAGATGCTGCTTGGAAGAACTTCTTCCAGCTTCTTCCCTTTACCCCACACCTTGAACCCACCAGGGTATTTATGGCCTGCATTGCTACTGCCCAGCTACAGTCAGAATGTGCCATTTCTTCAGGTTGTCTTGGGCTTGTTGGTAAGATGCTGAGATAATTTTTGACTGCAGCATGGAGGTGGTCTGTGAGAAGCATCAACAGACTGGGAGGATACAGCTGATGAATTTGGTCTGCATTTGCAGAATTGGGGTCTCTCCATCTCTTGGATCACTTTGTAATTAGAGAGGACCATTAGGGACAGCCTGTCCTGCCAGCCCCTTTTTAGCTGCAGCTGGTTTCGGCAGCCCCTTGCTGGCTCTCCATCTGCAGGTAATAGATGAAAGTCACCTGCAGCTCACAGCACAGAGCCAATTATCTGATGTTTACAGTTTTTTAAAAGGAAAGATGAATTAGACTTTGATTCAGTGCAGGTTTTTGCCACTGAAAAATTTTTTTAATTGATTTTCAAATGCATTTATTTCCTAATAGTAAATATTCCCACTAGCATTGTGAAGATCAAATATTTTGCAAGTACTAGTGATTTGTGGAGCCTGCGTGGTCGCTGTACTGATGAAGTTTGAAAGTGTAATAATTTCAGATCCCAGCTGAACACTGCCATCAGTTACAGTAGTCCTGAAAATGCATTATCTGCACTTACCAATAAGCAGGAAAGGACTTAGTGGAGGAAGGAAATTAATGGAAATTAATTGGTCTAAAAATTTTCCTCAAGGAATATGAAAATAGAATAAAAATAGACTCCCCCATTTGTTACAAAATATCTTATAAGGATTGATACTGTAATTACGAGTCCTGCGTAGCCTTGTGTGCCAGTTTCCTTACTGAGCCAAGCACATTTATCCGCTGAGGTTGAAGAAGTCAAGCAAACATTTTGCAGGCAAGTCAAAGGTCTTCTTAGCCAAGCCATGGTTATGGTTGAAGCTCTGTCCTTTGGGAAAGTGAGAGCTGGTTACAAGCATTCAGCATAAATGTTTTCGAGTAATTTCCTTTTTTGACTTCCATAAATCACACAGTACTGTAATTGCAAACGCATTACCAGCAGACCATGGCCTAAGCAGGATTATGGATTTTCCTTTGTTCATAAGATTAGCCCATGTTTTCATAGTTTACTTACAGGCCTTTCAAATGTTTTCTCTTATCTATGAACTATAATAGTCATTACATTTCAGGCCACTTAATTATTAATCTTTATTTAACAAATGTAGCAATTAGATATTATTTGATATAAAACATACTTTTATTGAACAATGAGTTCATTTTTCTGGCTAAATGAAATGAGAAGCGGAAGAAGAAAGGACAAATATTGGAATTTTCATATTTAAGCCTCACTTTTTCCATGTTCACAAAATAGTTGAAAAAATGGCCTCATCTTGCAAACTTCTGATATTTTACAGTGACCCTTCTATCCAAAATACAATTTGTCTGCAAGTTCAATGAATGGCTTTTTCAACCTACTTTGAAATAGGATTATTCAGATTGCTCAAATAAATAATATGATATAAATATAAAATAACATGATCTAAATATAAATAATATGATATTAATTCTGATAATTAAGCCATTCCAGATATGCTGAATCTAGCGCATCTAGTCAAAGGGCTTTAAAAAAAAAAAAGTTGTTTTTTCAGGAAACTAAAAAATACAGGAAATTGGAATAATCTGTTCTTCACAGCCATGATGCACTGAACAAGAAGTAACTGGTTTAACTTGCAGTGAGGGACAATTCTGTTATGTATTAGGGAAAAATAAGCCTATGGGATAAATTGTCCGGAGAGGCTGTAGAGTCCTGGTCACTGAAGGATTTAAAACCAGATATGCACATATCTGTCATAGTCAATATATGGACCTTGCATGGTCACACGAATGTATTAAATATTCTAATAATATAGTTTGTCACCCTATTTTATATTACCCTCTGATTTTTTGTCCCTTTTCAAACCACTTCCAGATAAGCAGTGGATACTTGGTGGTAAGATATGGAAAGAAGTATGTGCAGAAGGACGTATGTGCTGCTTCTGAAACAGGATGGAAAAGAAGGAGAAATGAAAGTGAGCAGAAAGTCCCAGCACATATAACAGATATTGCTTGTATCACTTATACTACTGTTAAATGTTTAGAATTTAGTGATGTATAAAAAATAGACTAGAAAAACTTACCCAGATCAGCATAGTAAGGAAGGGAGACATTCTTGACTGTTCCTTCATAGGCACCGGAAAAGAACAATCCATCCGCAAAAGCTGGTCCAGAGGAAGGTAGGCAGTAGGCCCTTTTCCAGGACAAGCCTCACCAAATATTGGGGAGGAACTGAAATTTTCTGTTTCAAGGCAGGACATATGATAATACAGTTGGATGGAAGTGTCCTTGATTGTGGTGGCCTGTGTGGAAAAGGGAACAGGATTGGGTACAGTCCTTTGTGGACTCCAGCAGCCATCTGTCATGAGATAGTATTTAGAATTTAGAGATGATTAAGCTAGCTGAAAGCTTGCCTTTGCTCAGCTTCTTTAGCTGTTGTTTATATTTGTTGTACTTGTATGTTTTATGACTTGGATCCGTAAACAATAAAATTTGCCTTAACTCTATTTTATAACTTTTAGTCATATAAAATATTTTGGACATATTTTGGGATCCTGCTGGGTTACAAATTAGCCTGCCTGCTGCTCTTCTGTATCAGCATTAATGCCATCTACTTTCCACAGAGCGGTGCCAGAGGTACTTGGAGGTCATCCACTCCAATGCTAACTAGTTTCACTTCCTGTCTCATGTTGAAAACTAGTGAAGATGTTATATTTCAAGACAGGAGCATGCCTTGGAGAAGATATTGTTGGCAACATCATCTACAAGCTAATCAGCCAAAGATCAAGTGTCTGCTGCTAAACTTGCAGGATGTGCATGATTTTTTTTCCCTCTAAATATCCTGACCTAAAATGAGAGGAGCTTTAAGGAACTGGATGGAATGCACTGATGGTCCTCTGAGAACACTGACAGTTAAGTAAAGCCATGTGAAAGGGGAACGTTTAAAAGATTGTACACAGCCACAGGACTCACCAAGACCAAAATTAAATTGTCATGGAGATGGGTGTCTACATATACGCGTTTATCAAAGGACACTGTGGAGGCTGAACTTACTCTAAGACATATGTTTGGGTAAGGGAAATGTTGTCTTGCAGAGCAATGAGGATGGAAGGATAGGATCTGTCCTTCAGTGAAGGGCTTTGCTGAAAAATATGGACTAGAAAACAAAAGGAAAACGATATAATGATTGAGCCCAGATCATGCACAAAGAGGAGCAGAGAACACCATCAGCACAGAAGCTGTAAATAAACTACCCCACCATAATGGAACTAGCACAGAAAAATAGAAAGAGATATTTCGTGGGATCATTGAAATTAGGGTTAAAAATCCCAATGGCTTCATTGCAGCCATATGTTTCATCCAATATTTTTTATAAATAACGTTTATCACAGAATCATAGCATCTGTTAAGTTGGAAGGGACCTTTAAAGGCCATCTAATCCAACCCCCCTGCAGTAAGCAGGGACATCTTCACTAGATCAGGTTGCTCAGATTACTCAGATCACTTGATTATATATTCAGACTGGCCTTCTGAAAATGCCAGGTTTTCTGATAAATGCATGGTGGCCAGAGAACATATGTGACTAAAGCAAAGTTTTCTCCCCCTTCCCTTCTTTTTCCCCTCCCCTTCCCTTCTTTTTTTTTTTCTTTTTCACAAACTGGTGAAGAAACTGACATAAAAGACCACCAGAAAATTGAGTATTCTCCAGGAAAAAGTAGAACTAGGCTCACTGGGTAAGGTGGGTGCGCCACAGAAAAAAGGGTCCTGTACCTTCAAGCTGAGGTAGTACTAATTGAAAACTATGTGCAGAGAAGTAATTAACTGACCAAGACTCCCTAAAGAAGGTGTTCAGCTCCAGAAAGAATATAATTAAAAATCAGATAATGTGATGTTATTTTCTATCCATCTGCAATGTGTTACATAAATATGTGGTGCTTGTATGCATGTGTGTTAATGAGAATATTATGTGTATATTATATAGTAAATAAATGTAATGCATGATTTTTCTTATGCAGTACATAGTTGTCATTGAAATAGATGGTTATAGAGCTGTACTTGTCTGCTGGTAGGATCACAGAGGAACTGAGGAGGTCCTAAGAGAGGTAGGTGTCAGTTCCCAGAAGATGGCTTATTGCTCTGTAAAGCAGCAGAAGTTACATCTCCTCCCACAGGCTAGAACTTTTGGTATTTCTTCACAGAAGGGCTAAGAATGGATCCCTGTATTCAAAAGCAATACTACTGAACAAAAATTTAAAACTGTGAAAAGTATTATAAAGCTTCAAAGCAATCAGTCACCAATAAAAATTCAGGTGTTAAGTGTGCATGAAACATCCAGGACAGGAAGAGCTGTTAGAGTATGGGTTATTTAACAAGCCTCATGCTGATATTTTGTGCTTACAGCCTCTGCTAAACAAAGACACCTGGCATCTATAGTCAGGATTTCAGGACATGAAAATCCACTTATTTGGTCCATTTATCCACCCACTTTTCTTCTGATGGAGTATTCATGCAAAACACTCTAGGAGTTTCCATATTTTTCTCTCTTCCACAGTATCATACACCCTAAAGGCTGAAATGACCAAAGAAACAGAATGCAGCTGTTTTCTTACTGCATGCTGAACATTTTTTACAGGTAGCAGTCTTGTGCAAAGTTGAGAAATGTGTTTAGTCCAGGTTCATCAATTTGGAGCAACTGTTTAGGAGTCCATCATTCTTGGAGATACGTCCAAGTGTCTGGGGATGTGACTACCTAGAGGACCTCGTTGGACTTCAGTCCGTCCCCTTTGACTTGCTGAGTGAAAACGAGCGAATGGAGGTAGTGGAATCCAGGTCAGTGCCTTGCATGTCATTTGGTGGTCTTTCAGTTGTTGATTGCTTTCTCCATCATAAGGTCTTTGATTTTAATCGGATCATTGTGTGCACATATGGATATTCCTGGTGGCCTAACCAGTGAACATAATTAAAAGAAATGATTGCCTTTCACTTTAAGCAAACATCTGGTTTTACTTGAAACAAGATGACTTAGCTGTTTCACAAACATTCTTGTAACCCTGGATTCACATTTTCATCTTAAAATATATATTTTCTCTGTTCAAGCAGCATGTTAATGTAAACATTATATATAACTGACAACCCAAATTTTCAGAAGTATTTGGTGCTCTGAGCATTAGTGAAACCACAAGAATTATTACATTTTTGATTTGATCTCTGTAAATCTGTTTCAACAGTCACTCTGATTTAAACAATTATTCTGATTTATACTCCAAGAACTGTAATTTGCAGAAAATGTAACCATGTGAAAACATGTTTTTGTATAGTATATCTTGGCAACCTTGTTTTGTTGTGATGTCATTGCCTTAGGTTTCATGGAAACACTGAGGGAATAAAAGGAAAACAAGACCCACTCTTTGAAGTATATTCACATATCCCCTCTCTCCACCCCTAAAAAGGTTTTAATGTCGTTTTTCTGTAATGACACTGAGTTCTCTGTTATTGCTTGACTGACATTATAGTCAGAAATGTACTAACGACTCTCATGAAAGGAATTTAATTGAGAGGGAAGGACTTGTCACCTTTCACTTCTCTGTATCAGGTAGGAATCATCATTTGTATAATGAGCTATTTTGAGATCCTGGGGTTCTTTGCTTTCACATCATTACCATGCCAGATTCTAAAGAGTTAAACACGGGCACGTATGCAAGGCACACAGAGAAGAGAAAATGAAATTTCAGACCATTTATCAACAGGAGAAGTAACATTGGAGCTTTCTCCATTAGAGCTCTATCTAATCTGCTTTATTGTAACATCTGAAGGAGGATGACTGTGCTTTATTAAACCAATAGCTCTCATTCACTTCATCACATCTGCTCTTTCTAAAAAAAAAAAAAATAAAAAAAATACAAGGTTATTAAGAGTAGCCCCTCATTATAAAAAGCATACGTTACAGATATGTACAATAGAATGAAAAATGGCAATAGAAAATGTCTTCATATGGAAGCAATCCATCTGGATACACCTACATATAGTATATGGGGATTTCCAGTGCTATTACAAAGGTTATCCTTAGTACAAGATATTAAAAATATGCCTTGCATGATTTAGGGATTTAAAACATCTCCAGTGTTTTTACTAAAAGAAAGGAAAAAGAAAGAAAGAGGGGAAAAAAGGAGAGCATCACATTCAGAAGCATTCTTAACCGGCTTCACATTTTTCTCCTTTCTAGCACTGACAAGAAAATACATCAGAGACGAGCTCATGCCTGTCAGATGTGATCATATGCTAAAATAAATGGCACCACTTGCTAATGTCATTTCCCCAGCATGTGCACTGATGTGTCTGCCTGGCTGTTGCATGTTTGTTCTTATCTGCTTAGTTGCACAATGAACTATAAGAAATCTTCCTTTTGGGGGTAATTCTACATTCAGTCACCTTACTGTTAATCCTGAGCAATTTCATTGATTTCAGTGTATTTCTTACCTGAATAAGAGAATAGGCTGAGATCTGAGCTATTGTTACTGACCCTGAAGATATCGTCAGCCCCAGTGCCTTACTACTGTGAGTAGTCCCTTTTGGCACTCTCTACCAGGTATGGGACTAGTGAAGTAATATGTCCTTTGATTAGTTACTGGGTCTTCATAAGATCAGAACATTGAAAGATCCTATGCTTTTTTCTTTTTCAAGGATTAAAAAAAAAATCACAAATAGTTTTTATTGTTTCTGAGTTTATGTGCTATTAAGTAACAGGTCTATCTTCACAAATCTACTTTTCAATATATTATTATCCAAAAACAAGCCCGTCATTTTGTGAACTGGCAACTGTTTCAACTCCACCTGCAAAAGTAAATGAGCAAAATGAACATTGGACATGACCTCAGCACTAGTCATATATCATGTTCTAACTATTGAAGGCAATGTTTTATAAATCTCTACAGTTATATCCATAGATTTGAGTAATTTACCATATTTCCTTCAAAACGCCAATCATGGGCTATGTCCCTAGTAAATTTGGTACTTGCTACGATAAATAAAATTAATGTTCATGTATTAAGAAGAGTTACTGTAAATTATTGCCCCCTCTTTCGGGACTATTGCTTTAGCAGTTAGTGTAGGAAATGAAGTCGTTTTGGGGAGTAGGAAACAGCAAGAGTTGTAGAGTACATTTGAAACTCAGGTTTAAGCTGATCTCAGCCCACCTCCAGGTTAGTCATTTCAAGGTCTGCTGCAGGTGGTCTTCACACAGAAGCTCCAAAGAGGTCATTTGTGCCAAAACGTGGAGCTGGGAGTGATGAAGCATTCACAGGGAACAATAAAGCTTTCATACTATGGAGAGAGTGAAGAATCAAGCTGAGCAACTTGGAAAAGTGTTAGTGAGTAGAAGGTAAAAATTGGTAAATAATTAAAAAACAAAAAGGAAGAAAAGGAAGAACAAGCTTTGTCTTTGGACAAACTTGGAGACAGTTTTCAGGAAAGACACTGCTAAATTGCTTTTGTTCCGCTAAAGTACTATTCATAAATAAGTAGAATCAAATCCCAGCTGAAACTGTGCTGTCAGTATTGACATTTTTTCCCAGGTCTACCTGAGTTGAAATTCATTATTCATTTTAATTGCCAATGCACCCCCAGCTTTCTAATTTCTCCTTTTTCCCAGTCCCATCACTTTCTCCAAAGTTGGCTTTCTACCTCTGCTGGAACTTAAAACTGAGGGTGAAATCTTGGCACTGCTGAAGTTAATATAAGTTTGGCCTCTGCAGTGAGGTCTGGATTTTACATAGATGTTTAAGGAGTTCTGTGGGAGAACTCATGCCTTCACTCAGACATTTGGCAGACAAGTATTAAAGTCTTTCCACTGACCTACAAGGAGCCCATCTTATTATCTGAGATTAGGCACTTGAATTGCAGTGTCCTTTTACTATTTTATCCTGAGTTCCCATAGTTAAGTGCCTGAGGAGGAGCAGTGAACAGAATACTGTTGTGCCCTCCAAGCTTTGTGTAAGCCTGGGCTAAAGGAGGTAGCGATCCCTCCAGACAGGACAGACATGGAGTCTTCAGAGAAGCAGTGCAGAAAAGAGTAAATAATATTTTGTTGGCAAACATCAAACAATTATCATGACTTGAGAGAGCTAAAGTTACTGAAGGTTATGAGTATCCTACAGGGAGGTATCTTTGACTACTGTTTTTGCAGTGTTTCCCTAAAGAAGACCCTATCTAGTTGTCCTGGAGCATAGGTTTGCATGAGAATGGTAGAAGCAAATGGAGTCGGGAGATCCTGTTTTGCATAGGAGAAAAGTAAACTTAAAAAATAGTCCACTTTCAAAGAAACTGTGTTTGGAGATAACAGTTGAAGCTTTTACAATATCTTTTGGTCAGGCAGTTTGCTGTTCACCATCTCTGCAGTCAAGCAGGAAGTCATACTGTAGGTCAAATAAGGAATCTTTTCCCATCTTCTATGGGTAAAACTACTTACCACATCCCTTAGTACAGCAGACTAGGGTGTTTTTTTTCCTCAGATATGGCTTCATCAAAGCAAAGAAAATTCAGCAGGCAATTCATCATTACTTTAATTGTGTTACTTGTGTACTGGAAGCTAACAACCTGCTAAGACATTTTGATAAATTAGGGTTTAATACTGCTGTTGTCTTCCCAGGATGTATTTAAAACAAATTTGCAATTAATCAGTGGGAGAGGAGCCTGAACAAGACAAAGTTGATATTCCATATGACAAACTTACTGAATTTTCCTGTACAATTTGTCTGTAATGGACTTGGCTTTTGAGCGCTGTCCCTGATGTAAGTAGCACATGTAGTGTCATTTCCAGTGACAGATTAACAGTGGCACAAGGAGTATGCTAAGTATAGAATCATACAAAGGTTTTGGTTGGAAGGGACCTTATAGATCATCAATTCAAACCCCCCTTCCATGGGCAAGGACACCTCTCCCTAGATCATGCTGCTCAGGGCCCCATCCAACCTGGCCTTGAACACCTCCAGGGAGGGGGCATCCACAGCCTCCTTGGGCACCTGTGCCAGGGTCTCACCACCCTCACATGGAAGATTTCCAATTTAAAACCATTACCCTTCATCCTATCACCCCTTAAGGTATTGGGCACAGTACTTGAGGTGGGGTCTCACAAGAGCGAATAGAGGGGCAGGCCACATTCCTTTTGATGCAGCCCAGGATACGGTTGGCCTTCTGGGCTGCAAATGTGCAGTGTTGGTTCATGTTGAGCTCCTCATCCACCAGCACCCCTAAGTCCTTCTCTGCAGGGCTTCTCTCAAGCACATTATCTCCCAGCCTGTATTGATGATGAGGATTGCTCCAACCGGGGTGTAGGACACTGCATTTGTTCTTGTTGAACCTCATGAGGTTCACCTGGGTCCACTTCTCCAGACTGTTCAAGTCCCTCTGGATGACATCCCGTCCTTCCGGCATGTCAACTGCACCACTCAGCTGTGTAAGAGCAAGCATCGGAACAAGTATGTGAATGAAAATCAACACTGTCATTCAGCTGTTGCCAACAGAGGTTATTGCTGCTTTAATTGAAAGACTAATTACACAAAACTTCAAGGTCAAGGAAAAAGTTCACAATAT
This sequence comes from Laterallus jamaicensis coturniculus, assembly GCA_022605575.1. Taxonomy (NCBI): domain Eukaryota; kingdom Metazoa; phylum Chordata; class Aves; order Gruiformes; family Rallidae; genus Laterallus; species Laterallus jamaicensis. The sequence continues at coordinate 1,184,658 of JAKCOX010000050.1, forward strand.
TTTCAAGTCTCAGCAACACAAGCTTTGGCATCTTCAAGTGCTAGTATGCTATGGTACAACATAGTCAAGTGATTAGAAAGTAATTGTGTGTTGTCAACACTTTATTGTGTACGTAACCAAGTTTTTCATAGGGCAAAAGGAGTCTAGTTGAGATTCTTGGAGTTCCCCAACACAAGCTGAGCTTAAGAGTTTTACTGCTTCCACATAGGAAATTGGTGAGTGGAGTCACACCAGGTAACTGACTACAGTACTGAGGTTATGGGTCTGAAAACTCCGTAACCCATTCTGTATGCAAGACAAAATTCACTCTTTCACTGCCTGGGTTTTTAGAGCTTCTGAAGAGTAGCAGAGCTCATCATGGGCCTAAGCACTGCTTCTATTAAATAAATTAGTGAATCAGTGATTAACAGTAAAAATAACCCAAGATGGGCTCACAGCATGTAAACTGTTGCTGCTGCAGTAATACATGTGGTTAAAACAGAATATTTGTGGGGCTGGTGGAAATATTTGTACCATTTTTTATGTGCTTAACAGTACTGGTCAAAGTATAAGTAGAGGGCAATAGCATCATGCTCTTCAAAGCGACATGAGAGAGGCTGTGACATTCTGCTCTTACAATGAACAAGTGTCATTTATTGAGTGCTGTTCTGGCTAGAAAAAATGATATCCTCAGCAGCTATAGCATGGCTGACCTACACTGTCTCCTCTTCTCATTAAAGCCATATATACAGTAGACATATGCTTATACTGGCTTATTGCCCTGCCACGTAGGAACGTGAGTGTGGAAGACTGGTTTGAGACACTTGTATGCCTGTGTGCATGCCAGGCTGTATGTATAACATTCCTTGCAGTGTGAAAATTACACCCACAATTCTTCACAAAGGAACCTATTAATATAGAATGTCGTTGAGCCATTTAATGCTACAAGGCAAGCGCAGGCTAAAACCATCACAACTGTTAAGAACTACCAGGACATGAATGGAGAACCGGTGGGAAAGCAAGAAGAATAATTGGTTATGGCTCCTAGCAGGCAAGTCACAATTCCCCTGACGTCCCTCTGTTTGCATTAACGGGCATCGATTGCGTTCACAGGTCTGCACACCAAATTTGCCTCCTGGGACAGGAACGTTAATTTATTTGACAGCACCGCGTGGAAGCAGTGCGGCGGTTTCACTTTCCCCTTCCACAATCGGCCTTTTCCGTTTGTGTGGGAAACAAACCACTTCTGTGAAAAATCCTCAAATCTCTCCGTGAGTCAGGTCCAAGCTGGAGTACATTAGCATACCATACATTAGCGTTAATTGGAATTTAGAAAACTGAAGGCCAAGCGAAGCAAACTCTGAGCTTAAAACCCAGATCAAAGAAGGATACACAAGAGGGGAAGTATGTTGACTGAAATATTGCCAGGTTGTTTAATAAACTAACAAATTTAAAGTGATACACTTTTAGAATTGGCAGCTTTGCTTGATACTGTGATACTGAAGAATTTTGTAATGGTGCTTTGGGTGAATCAGTCCCATCTTTTTTCTGATAATATTTTAAACTGTTTCACCTTGTGAATGGACAGGTCCGATGCAGAGGTCATATATCCTAGTATCCAGAAAGATATTATATACATCCCCCTGGTTTGTCTCTTCAAGACCCAAAGAGGCTATTGTGACCACATTGTAAGCTATGCTACAAAGAACAGTATAAAAATTTCCCAAGTCAGGCCTGGATCAGCTGTGTTACCCGCTTGTGAGCTAGAGCAAACCCCTGAGACAACCTTCAGTCTTGAATTAAAGGATGGAGGGCCTGTCCTATAAAAGCGGCTTCAAACATAAGTTGTTCTGGCTGTGCGAAATGTTTGTCTTGCATCTACTCTGGATACTGGCAGAGATTTTCCAGGTTGGAAGCGCATTTGCACTGCAAATATTTATTTCTCAGGCGGAACCGAGCATTTCTAAAATAGACATGTAGTGTTGTGTCCCCTCGGTCAACCCTGAGGCGAGACAGGGATACACAGCCCTTCAACCCTTTTGCACAGGGAGTTGCAGAAACAGTTGCAGCACTTAGGCTATTTCAGTTGTTTACACTTACTTTAAGTTATGAATCAACCAGGATAACAGTAAAAATAAAGCTGTTCCTGGATTCCATGTCTATTCTATACAGTCCTAATTCCTGTAGCTCTGCATTTGCATTACATGTGCCTAATACACTGAAGTTGTTTTATAGACACTGAAGGAAAGTGAAGCCTTTTTGCAGAAAATTATTGCTGAGAAACTTACACTGATGAAAAAAATCAAAATACAATGCAAAACTGCACTATTTGAGAGAGATTAAATGGCTGTATATTTTATATATTAAACCACAGAATATTCCATAAAACAATGGTGCCCTCTTTAATGAAACTCTATTAAAGAAGCAGACCTGTCAAGGAAACACACTTTTATATCCAGTTAGGTTTTGTATTTAACAGATTCCCACTTTGTATATTTTTCTGTGGTATCTGCTAAGTAAAATATATATACTCTTGAATATTTGCTTACTTCTGGAATGGGAAATTTCCACACAATTTAGTGATTTAAGAACTGATTTTAATCTAATAAAAAAGTCCCTTTGGGAATACTTAACGTCACTCAATCTGTGCAACAACAGCCTTTGTTCATTTAGGGCACCATCCAGTTCCCAGAGTCTTTTCACATATGTCAAGGAGGACTGAACTGCACCCTGAAGCCACCGCTATGCCAAATAGCTAACCTGACTGATGCATGAGCTTAATCAGACCTTCTAAAGAATGGCTCTGGGAGTTTATCACCTTTCAGTGATTACTCAGTTCCTCTTCCTTGCTTTCTTAAGTAGATTGATAATAAAGGAGACTAATAATGAATGTAGCACAGGAAGGCTCAGATAGATCATGATGTCACTGTTCTTTAAGCTACATCTGAGGTGATGTCACTAAGTGAATATACTGTTAGCACATGAAAAAGGCAAGGTAATGTATGTTAGTTGTCAGGGATAGAGTCTTTAAAGCTAAATTACATTGTGTTCTCAATAGGAAAGGGTGTATACAAGAACTGTGGTAGCTCCACTGACACCATTCAACTTGTTGACTACCTGTAACCATCGGGGATTTGGGCACCTTGCAAGTTCACAGTGCTTTGCTGGCCACATCTAAAGGTAATCACCCCATAAAAGTTTTTGCAAAAGAAGATACCCCAAATCACAAGTCATTCACACAAATCTTGTTGCCAATTTCAACAATCATGAGCGAATGCAACACTTGCTTGATTAGAACCATAGTATCATAGAATGGTTTGGGTTGGAAGAGACCTTAAAGATCATCAAGTTCCAACCCCCTGCCATGGGCAGAAACACCCTCCACTAGCCCAGGGTGCCCAAAGCCCCATCCAACCTGGCCTTTCTGGATAGACCTCTCACTGCCAGAAAGGAGGCATCCACCATTTCCCTAGGCAACCTGTTCCAGTGACTCACCACCTTCATCATGAAGAGTTTCTTCCTAATATCTAATCTAAATATACTTAGCAAACAAAAATGCAAGCATAGTTAATAAAATTTCTTCCAATTTTAAAATTAAATAAATAGCAGCAGCTTATAAATGATATTTTACCACTGAGAATCATCTGGTCCCATCGCCTGACCAAAGCAGGGCTGAATCCAAAGCTAGACCACATTGCTCAGTGCCTTTTCCTATGAGGTTATGAATATGCCCTGGAAATATATGTAACGCTTGGAAACTTCACAACTTCTTTATGGCATTGGTCTCCAATCAACAATTATCATAAAGCGGCAATATTTTCACCATAGCCTGGCAGATAAAGTTGTTGGTTTTAGCCTCTGGACTAAACTCTGGAGTTCAACCCCCAGGTATTATATTTTTTCTGAATAGTTGAAATAATGAAAATGTATTCACTACTTAGATTTACAAGCAGAGTTCCAATCTGGGCATTCTAACAGGCATTATTTTAATAATAGAACATGTAGGAAAAATGTAAAATAAAAGGCCCAGGCTGTTGCTCAGGTAAAATCAGCATTCCTAATTAATCAGCAATTTTGATAGCACTCTATTTTTTCATTAATTCTTCTTTTCCATACTATCCTGTTAAACTATGAAAAAAACCCAGCAGGAATAACTGCACTCCACAAATTTAAACACAATTTTCATTCTTTGTTTTATCTACCAAACGTGAGATGTTAACAAAATTTCTGGTCAATGGGTTGCAGCTCCTGGCAGTTTCATTTATTATTACACCTTTTAAAATAATAATAGAAAGTCAATCAGCAATTATCTGAAATACATCCCACAGTATCTGCCTCAGAACAAGGTGATTAGAAAGAGTGATGGCTATTTAATGAAAACCAGAAATTGTCGCTGATACCATCCAACTTCCAAGTTCTTTAAAAACCTGCTGTGCAAGTAACACTGTAGGTGTGTGCAAGTGTGAGAAGTAAACCCAAGTGCAGTTGCTGCATGTTCTCTGTACAAAAAAGGTAAGACGCCAAAACCCTGTTGCTGGAAAATGTCATCTCTGTTCTCCCCTGAGGCCAGACCAGCTCTAGCTGTGTAATCCCTGGCTGATGCTTGTTCTTAAAACTTAACAGTGATGAGGATTCATAGCCTCAAATAATCTATAAAATGTCTATGAAATGTTCTGGCAATGTATAGAGTCTCTAAGACACCCATTATACTTATTCTAAGGTCTTTTTACATTGGCATAGTGGATATCAAATATCTATGATATAAATAAGAGAATATGTACTGAATTCTACAGTCTTTAATTATTGAGGATGGGATAAAGTTCTTCATTGTCAGAGTGTATAAATCCTAAATCATTCAGTGCCTTTGCACAAAATTTACTGACTGGACCACTCCAGTGCAACGGTACAAGTTACATTGCAACTCAAGCATTTCCTTCTCTTAAGGGATAGATGAATATTTGTACTTGCAAATTCCCTTTGCCATAACAAAACAGCACTTTTCCTGAGGAATGCATGTACAAGGGGGTTAGTAAGAAAGGAAAAAAGGCATTTGTAGAACAATTTCCCTACTCAACATTTTCTAGTTGTGCATACATTAGCTTCATTCATCTGTACCTCTGCTGAAGCTGAACACTTCACAGAAACATCTCATTCTCTTTACCACTTTATTTACAGAGAAAGATGAGCTTTAAACCATTTGGTCCAGTTTTGCTGAAATTTTTTCTTAAGTGATTTTTCCTTAACTGTTTGTTTTCATTTCTTCACAGAAGAGTTACAGTATGTGAGATGTTTGGTTGCCAGCAGAGAACCTTGATTATCAAAGACAATGCCGCTATAGAGTACAAATGTACATTACTATGGCATTTGGCTCAGTTTCTTCCAGAAGATAAGTGAGCAATTCTCCTTGGGTTAGCCATTAAAATGGAATCCCCAGATGAATTCAGTAAAGAACAAGGCCAGCAATTCTCACCCAGTTCATGGCAGGGACTGGTTACAGCTTTTTTTAGCCCTGTTGGAGGATGAAAAGCTTAGAGCAAATACAGTATCAGGAAGAGAAACAGGCATGGACATGGTTGGATTCAGGCAATATGTGAATGTAAGATGTGTAAACTTCTATACCTTCATCCTCTTCACATCTGGGCTAACTATACAAAATGGACAACAAATATTTACTAAGTTGTTGTGACTCTGCTTCATTTCCATTTCTTTCTACTCTCTCTCAGGTTTTGTGTTATTCTAACACAAATCTTTCCTGAAGGGTGAATAGTAGAGAACCAAGTTCTATGCCTGAATATGGGTATCCAGTGCTGTCCTTGGATGTCCAGGTGTGGTGGCTTGCCCTAGGCCAACAGCCAAATGGCCAGCCACCCACTTGCATCCTCTCTTCCAGTAGGATGGAAAGTTGAAGGCAAAAAGACTCACAGGATAAAATAATAGAAGTTTAAAAAGGAAAGTAAAAGTTGTGTGGACAAGTAAAACAAAATGAAGAATTTGTTCACTATTTCCTATCAGTAGGCAGATATTCAGCCATTTCAAGAAAAGCAAGGCTTTGTCACACAGAGTGGTTATTTGGGAAGACAAACCTCATAACCATGAATGTCCTCCTCCTATTCCTCCTCCTTTCCCTCCCATCATATTGTATGGGATATCCCTTCAGTCAGGTGGGGGAAGCTGTCCCAGCTGTGTTCCCTCTCAGCTGCTTGTATACACCCAGCCTACTTGCTGGGGGGCAGAACGGTAGAGAGGAAAAACCTTGAGGCTGTGCAAGTTCTTGTCATTAATAGTAATACACCGGTGTGCTATTAGCACTGTTCCAGCCACCAATTTGAAGCACAGCATTTGAAGGTGGCTATGAAGAAAGTTACTTCCATCCCAGACAGTCCCAGTAAATCAGGGTACGCACATGAAGCTGGCAAATAAGATGCAGGATGTGCTGAAGCCTGCAGCCTCTTGAGACAGCACGTAAATGCCAGCTAGGATGCCCTGAAACACCTAAGGCAAAAAGAGATACCTGTTAGGCACTGAAGTCTCAGTTTGAGTCTTCCCTTTATCCCATTCCTGATAGTTTTTTATCTCCCATGGAGCCATATTGCGGCACTGTGGTGATTCCTGATACCACTGCTGAATGAAAAAACAGCTTCAGAACAAAGCAAGTACTTGTCAGGAAAATGTACACGAAGGTATGTGCATGTGAATATATTTCTAACGAGCCAATAGTAATTTTTTAGCCCAGTTGAGCCCATTTCTAGTCTGCTGGAGATCTTGGTATCTCATACTTCAAATCACTTAGAGAGGCTATGTGTCTTCCACAGCAAATTCTACTTAGGTACCAGGAACATAGGCAAAGAAACATAAAGTGGCATGCAATTTCCAATCCTGGAACAAGACTTGGTGTATCTGGCACAGAGGGACATTTTTGACATGACATCTTTACATCTATTCTATTAGTTCCTCTGAAACACATGCTAGCAGCCAGATAGGAGTTTTGTTTCTGAAGTGCTGTTGATTTAAGCTGTAAATCCACACAAACAATATTTCCAGGGGGCAATTTATTTGCTATAAGCTAATAAAGTGGATGTAACATAGTCCAGAAGAATTACAACTCTTGACATCACCTTAGTGGCTGGCAGGTAGGATTTCTGGCTTAGTACTGCTTCAGAAAGGATTTAGAGAAGAAGAACTTAAGGAACATTTAATATTGAGAGGTGAGGACAAGTGCCATTTACCTGTCTAGATGACTGTATCTGCATAGGGTAGCCTTGCCTGTCAGTATAAACTCTGGCCACATAACAGGTGACTATCAAGATTTAATACCACAAATAAATTGGCTTTCTATTTCAAAAAAGAGGCATTTGGAAGTGTGGAACAGTCATCCTTGACTTGTGAAGGGATGCCTCTGCTACTGTGGAAATACAGCAACTTTACCAAGAGCTGTCCCATGTTTCTCTAGAGAAGATGGCTCCAGTTGCAGCAGGTCAGGGAGATCACTGTCCATGACCTCATTAGTGAAACTTTTCCATCCAGGCATGCCCACACTTTTAAACTGTTTGATAATTTATTAGCACCAAAATGCTGTTGAAAACACTTATTCATAGCTTTAGCACAGGAATAAGTGTTATATGGCTGGCAGGAGGGCTATCTGCAGGAACCTGTTGGTGTTTAACACCTAATTATCACTTTCCAGTGTCCTCTGTCTAGATAATTGAGAACTGCAATAGGGGAAGGTTTCTGAAAGGTTTTGGAACAGAAAATTAAACCGTAATAAAGCATCTTTTCTATCCTTTAGAAAGTGTTCTCTGTTTTCCTTTCAAGAAACAGAAATTGGCAGATGCAAGGTCAGTTGTCACCAGCAACAGTTGTCTCAGCTCTCTTTCTGTAGAGGACCTCTTTCTGTAGAAGACGTCTTGACATATTTACTGCAAAACATGACCAGAAATGTATCAAATGAGAGGAGGAATTTAGCAATGGCATACAACAAACGAGTGACAAAACAAATGGAAAAAAGTAGAAAGTTTTATTTCTTGCCATCAGCCCTGAGAGCTAGTTGATGACTGAAAGTAGTGGGTCTGGGTGAAGGATTATGAAAAAAAAACAACCCTGAGACAAAAACCAAGTCTGCTGTTGTCACAGGCAATCCCATCAAAACTTTGTTGATAAAGTAAGAAACTCTTGAATGAAAGTAGAAATTTTTATTCCACTCTGCTCATTTCAACTATGCTCCAGTCCAAAGACTTTCAGTCTTTTTATTTGTTTGCTTGAATTTGCTACCTGAATTGATGAGAATTTGTATCAATTTGTTTATTTGTCAGCATTTTCTTCAGCTTCAAGCAGATTTATTTTCCTGGTGCTTGTGTTGCTCCTGTAGAGTTAAATAATAATTACATCTTTGCTACTTGGTTTTTTTAACAGCTTGATCAGAAATTTCTAGACTGCAGAGATCCCAATTGTGTCTTTCTTTAAAAGCAGAACACTGTTCTTACTACTTAACTTCATCTGTACTGGAGATTCAGTAAGGTTTTAAAACAACTGAATCATGCTTCTCTACCCAGCAACATTATTGCTGTTCTCTACAGTTATGTTGGAGTTATTCCTTGCTGTCTAGTATGCTACATCAGGGAAAAGTTACAAGGAGAACTTACCAAGAGAAATCAGAGGAAGAAGCTCCTGGAAGGACTTGTGGTCTTCTGGGATGCAGAGGAAATGAGCTAGGAGTTGGAAGGTTGGGTGGCTCCTCTCTCACAGTGAAGATTAATGGAATAACTCAGATATTGAGTAAAGGTGCCTGAAAGGGGCATTACCACCTGTAAAGAAACAGTTCATGCACTTGTTGGTTTTAGCAAAAAGCTTTCTGAAGCTAAGAAGGAGTTAATATGTAATACAGAAAGTACTTGCACTGGTAAAATAGGAGCTGCAATGTGGAGGACATGGAGATATTTTGCTACCACGCTAAGTCACACACATTTGCTCAGTAGTTTCCATAATTAACCAGTAGCTCCTGTGCTAATGGGATAGAAAGCACTCCAGATCTTGTCAATTTTATGCTGAAGTCTCTAGACATTGCTTAAAGGAGCAAAGGCCTCCCTACATCTATCTGTGGTGGCAAAGCTTTGCAATGTCCAAAATCAATCCCTACAGCGACTGACGGGACTTATCACACTCTGATTACAGAAACTGCTGTACCCATGTGAGGTGAAAAACTTCTTTGGAGAGTGCACTTCTTTTCACTTCAAAATTACTCCAAACCAGGCTTTTCTGAAAGCTGGCTTTGCGCGCATTTTATTTCCGAGGCCGCAGTAAACAAAAACCTGCTCTATAAAACAGAGCAGAAGCTCAGCAAGAAAGGTGATGCTTTAACTAAATCATACAGCCACACTGCCGCTTCTGAATCAGCAAGTCTGAGGGTATAATGCTGAATCCTAATATTTCCATTTAGACTGATGTTTGACAGCATTAGAAAAAACGGTGATGTCAAAAGAACTACTGTTCCTGAGGCTGACAAGGAAACTATTTTATATAATTGTTTCAGCCTACAGAAGAGGGTAATTCCTTTGGACATTGCTGGGTTTTATTTTCATAAAGAGTGAATAAATTATCTCAGTCCCCTGGATCAGAGGATGTGAAGTTCAAATCCTGTCGCTGGAATAATCACTACAAAATAATTCAGTGTTGATTCTGCAATTTGTGGGTAGTTTTGGTGGGAAAGGCATTTTTCCAAGTTTGCTCTCTTGATGTGTTGAAAGTGCAGAAAAACTGAATTGCCAAAAGGGCGGCCAGGGTAGTCAGAATGGCAATTGGCTAAAATATGAACAATAAATTTTAGACTAAGTTCAATAAAATACTACCCTGCTCTTAGATTGTCATCTCTACAAAATGTCCGTGACAATTTAACTAGATCTGGCTATTTTTACGATTCTAAAGGTATCTCCCTTAGAAGTCCTAGGCGAAGACCTCCTTACAAGTGTTGTGAAATCTCACACTGGCTTTCTGCAAAATGGAAAGGTCTTCTCTGGTAAGGTCCTACTTCACTGAGGGTTAGGGAAGATAATCATCAGTCTTAATGAAACATCTGATCTCTATTTCTCCTTTCAATCCAGTATACACATTTCGGATTTATTAAATTGTTATTTTTGATCAATTAGTTCTTTGGAAAGTGAAGGTCAGGTGCCTATAGAGAGACACAGAAGTAAGATTTTGATTAATATGCAATGATATTATGAAAATGTATCTTGTCACGTTCTTCTAGACTGTCCATTCTTGTCCCAGAAGAACCAAAAAGGTAGCTTTGGAGTTTGTGAGGTTTTCTGAGTTTTTTCTTGGGTGTTTTACTAGAAGTGTAACATTACTGACTACAAACAATGTGGGAATCACCACTGTAAGCTGACTATCAGGAACTTCACCACTCTGCTGTTGCACACACAGAGATGCAGAAAACACAACAAAGGAAATGTCAGTTCATTTGATATGCAAACTGGACTTCTGTAAATTCTTCACTTTTTTAAGGCAAAAATAGGAATATATTAACAAAAATTCCTCTAAGCAAGGTATAAAAAATTGGTAAGAAAGTTTCTTTTGCTCAGCTAATGAGAATGCAGAAAAAAAGCCTTTGAGTTTATCCTTGATGATGATGAAATGCTAATTGCTGGATGAGAGTTACCCCTGGTATCTCCACCAGATATGTGGGATTGTATGTAGATTAATTTTGCCTTAAATCTTTAAAGAGTGGGAATGGATAAAACGGTGCTCACTGATGTTGACAGGTTTTTTTGTATATAATAGCAAATGACCTTTTTGAGTCTTACTAATTTGGCTGGTTTTATGCTAAGCAACGCTTTCATGGGCAGTCTGCTCTCAGCAACCTGCAAGACCTATGTCAGTTAAAACAACAGAGGAGTCACAGAGATTTGAGTGGTGAGTTGCTCACTGTTTTGTTATGGTTGTGGCTAATTACGCTTCAAGCTCTGCTACTTCACAGGGATTTCACTCTTAGGGTCTCTAAACAGAAATCTGTTAGTTTTGGCAGCCTCTGGTCTGCTGTGTAACATTCATCAGTGTCTTTCTCTGGAGTTTCAAAGGCAACACTTACATGTAATGGTTTTGCTGTGAAACAAAACAGAGAAGGAGTATTGTGGTGTTGAAAACACATTTCACAGAGTTGTTACAGGTTTTTTGGAAGGATGCCCTTTATTTAATTAATCTTTCTGCATTTTGTTTTTGCATTTTCCCTCACTTTTATTATTCTCTGAAGGACTCAGTCCCTAGAGCCCGCTCCAGGGAAAGGTCTGCTGGATTAGATTGTGGTACCTTCCACCTGGTGTATTTCCATGAGTCCTTCATGATTAGCGGTGTGGCGTGCAAGCCTACTGCAAACGATCAAATGATCTGTTTTCTTTTCCCTTGAGGTGAACCACATTCGCTTGTGTAAGAAAGCAAAACCTCCACAGTAGACCTGAAAAGCAGCCTACTGATTTGGAGAGGGCTCTAACAGGCATTGATGTAAAACCCTGACCTCTGTTAATGTGATTCTATTGCCATGAAGCCTCCTTCAGACATTTATGTATTAGAGATGTATTTATTATATAAGTAGGTGATGCCAGCATGCTCTGCTGGATTAAAGCTTGTTGAGCTAAATAATTACTCTAGAAAGATTTATTTTCCACTGAACGTAATTACACACCAGTCCAATGAAATGAGCACAGTGGAAAATCTCGCTCTACTGCTTTGATGGACTAAGCTGGTGCCATCCACACTCTGCCGAGAAGAGCTAAAGAAACTGGGACATTTTCCTAACATCACTGAATGACAGCTTAGGTGTTAAGTAATTTCTATGGTAGGCAAGCACCTGGAAGCAAAGAAGAAGTTTGTCTTTGGCAGAGCTATTGCTGAACTCGTTGTCCAGGCTGGAATCTATCCAAGCACCTCATGGCTTTGGCTACATCTAAATAAACAGCTCTGAATGGTGACTTAGAGATATTAATGGGTTTCTTGCATCATTTATGACTATGTGTAGTGGCAATTGTGCTACAACAAATCCACCACATAAATCAGGTGTGTATTTTGGCATGGTCAATTCTGCATGGAAGACAGCTTTTAAGTTAGGAAAAGAAAAGTTGCCTCATAAATGTCAATAAGATATTCACTCCATCAGACTCCAGGAAAAAGAAGAACCCTCTATCAATACAGCAGAGTTACCATCCATGAATGCTGATGAACTATCAGGAACTGAATGTACATTCAAAGTAATTTTTCACCATCACTACTGTGCAGTCTGAAAGATTAAAAATGAAGTTGGCATTGATTAATTTTACTATATATAGGTTTTATTTACATCTATATGTGCATACTTGTCACCTGGCTACCTAACTGTAATTTATTTTAACTGCTTGATGGATGATATACATTTAATATTTGGTTTAAGCTCTATTTGCAAGCCAGCTACTGGCTGAATATAGCTGTAGTGTAAGATCGAAAGGAAGGTGAAAATCCCGTGAGGTAGAAAGAATGCTTGCATTTTCACATCTGATGGATGTGTGTCTTCATTAGCCTAAGTGCACAGGGGAAGAGGTGGAATGATATTAACCATATTGTATTAACCATAACATTATTAACCATCATACCACATTAGCCATAACCAGTGATACAGTCACATATGATAACTTGCTAAGTTAATGATCGTAGGTTTGAATTCTCAGTTGTCTTTCTCTGCTAAGAGCCTGCATGAACTCAAAGACTAATAGGTTTTTGAGAACTTAAAATAGTTTATACTGATTTTGATTTAGAGTACTGGCAAATGTGAAATGAGGTTGACATTTCAAATGCTTCATTGAGTTCTGCGTCCTAGATCCATCCCTGTGTGTTCGGAGCCATTTGAGATCTAGGAGCTGCTTGATCCCCAAAGCCAATGAAAAGACTCCTCCAGGGGTGAGTCCATTTAGATGGACTTCACCACACTCTGGAATCTTCTCTCCATACACTGGCCACTGGAAAATCATTAAGACATGTAGATTCCTATGTCTTGGTTGCTGGACGTAAATGCCTGAAATGAGATGGCTCTAATCTGAGTTTGAGTAACATGAAACAGGTTGGGAGGCATACTTTGTGCAAAACTAGACTTTTCCCTAATTTCTTTTTGCTCCCCTCCTCTTCCAAAAAACCAAAACTTTCTAAGTTCCTTCATAGGTTTGATGATTTTTTAACTGGCTTACAACAAATTCTCTTTGAGACATGTCATTCACAGGTCCCATTCTTCCAAGATCAGCCCATAAATGGATATTCAGGATATATGATTCAAGACTCTAGACCAGCTCTTTAACTAAGTTATACCAGCTTAACCAAACTGGAGATGCCTTCTTTGAGAACCAACACTACAAAATCCTTGCTTTGGATTAAAATACATAGTTCTATTTTTAAAAGCATGAGAAAACACTACATTAAAATAAATATTTTACATAAAATTTCCGTATTTTTCTTTCATCTGTAGAATAGTGTCCTGAAACAGTCCCTAATTCTGGCTTCTACCAGACAACTATTTCCAATAAAAAAATGCCAAGACTCTGACTATCAAAAAGTAAACTCTTGCCAAAACCCCCAGAGTATTCTCTTCAAGCAAGAAGAGGTGACCCTCTGGTTGCCATAATTTCTAAGATCTTATCGATGCCAAGCAGAACTTTAAATTACACTTCACTATTTGCTGCATATTAAACATCACCAGCATATATTGCACTAACAGAAAACAAAATATAGCACTCAGAGTGTGCCCTTCAAAAAAATCCCTCACCAAGAAATGAGTCCTTTGGGGAATGGTGACTGTCTATGGAAGCCTACAAAACAGAAGCTCTGTGATTTGGTGGCTTCATTTGAAAGCGACTGACTTGTGTTTCTTTCTCACTGGATGGCAACATAAACTGCAAACACAGAGTGTGTCCACTTTAAAGGCTGTCTAGCTCTCTTGTGTCATGCCAGTTCTTGTGAAAGCTGGACTTGTCTTATGAATAGAGTACCTCTCTGTAGATCCCAGGATAGCAGAAGCAGGTTTCTCTGAACTGCTTGAATCAGCAAGAGGTCGTTTCCCCCTGTGGGGAGAGTGAGGCAGGTCTTAAGATGGACTCACTTTTTGACCTCCCTCATTATTTATTAAGTCTTAAGGGAACAGTGTCTTTGTGTTTGAATTTCAAATGAGGAGTAGGATAAGCAAATATATTTGCTTAGCATATGCCTACAAGTAGTCATTAGAAAATAAACCTGTGTGAGGATGCAAGATGGATGTGGTAAAGTCTGGGAAAAGTTAGTTTGGATGGGATACACCTTTATTTCTGGCTATAGTCACTTCTGATCCAGACAGTTATATGAATTTGATGCCCAGTTGTGACTGTGCAATTGAGTTCAGCATCTCATGAATTCAGCAGGATGGTTTGGGTGCAGAAGTCCAAGCTGGAGCCAAAAGCAAAATGCTCTTTGTGGAGGAAACCCTGCTTTACAATCCAATGAAACGCGGCAACGAATGGGTTGCTGTAACAAAAGGTAAAGTGTGAAAAAAGTCCTGACTGCTCAGCGAGCCATGATTTCTACTTTATGCCTTTTGGCAGCCTCACACTTCTTGCTTTCTCCTACATTACCAACATACATAAAACTCAGGCTCCTGGATTTCTGTCATTTTAGCTGGGGTTTTTTTACTGAGGGTTAGCTTGAGTTGTTCAGGCTGCTTTTACCTTCAGCACAGCATCGCCTGTCTCACCAGTAGACCTCCGGGACACAGTTGTGTTCACTGTCAGTGGGGATTGTTCAATGTTATTATTGCAATCCATCCCTGGGAACCAGCCTTGAGCTGTCCAGAGCCTTCAGAGACTCTTGACTCTCTACATGCCTCCTTGCTTCTCAAGTGCTAATGATGGCAGGATTTGGCCAAGCAGAGACTGCAAGCTGGCTTAGTCTGAGAGTTTTCTGCAAATGCGATACTGTTTTCTCTCATGTGGACTTCTTGTTGTGGAGGCTCTGTTAGTTCTGAGTGATTTCTTTTCCAAAACAGGTTTGAAATTAAAATATTTTTAAAGTTTATAAACTTTGTGTGATATGAATGTTGTTTCAAAATGCATTTTAACGATGGTTTTGCCTTAAATTTCTAAACACAAATAGTCTAAGTGTTTCAACACACTATAAAAGCCAATTTTAGTCTTATTCATAAATATACCAAAGCCTTTCTACTTCTGAATAATGTTTATACTTTCTTTGTATCTGCTCTTATTTTCACTCATCTTCCCCTTAGGTCATTTAAATTAACATTAACTGCATGATATATTGCCCTGAGTTTCCATTTCTCTGCCTTCATCCAAGCGAGCATCTTGAAAGTTGATGGAATGGTTTGATTGTGAACAGAGCTGTATGGCTAAAAATCTCCCCTTGCAGACATATAGAATAAATCTTGTCCCCCTCTTTTCTATATCATTTATCCATTTTCAAGTGGAATAATATGCCTTGAGAAGTCAGGTGAAGACAGAACAGAGGTGCCACACACATTGACATTGTGGCAGCCCTTTTCCCAACCTCATGGCACCATGTTCTGCAGCTGTTTGTGGAACTGACAGTGCCAGAACACAGTGATATTTGGAGTATATGTGGACCTATGATCATTACGGCATCCACTGGGTGAATAGACGGATACAGAGACAAAATCCTCCCCTTAAAATGACATGCAGTATGAACAGCATTATGATTATCTCAAGAGTTCTTTTACATTATGGGGCTGCTCCAATGTTGCTGGTCATAATTTTCTGTGGATTTAGTCATGGTTGTATGAAACTGTTTATACAACAGCATTTCATATTGAACCCTCCCTCCCCTTATGAGCACTAATCCGTTCCCATTCAGAGTAAAAAAACTCATATTTAACAACAAGCTTGATTACAGCTTTTCCCAAGTTATGATCAGATGTCTTTTTTTGACTCATGTCCACTTTTGGGGCTAGATGGAAAAGTAAGCCATTGTGAACTGTTGCCTTTAACCCATTTCTTATGTCTTTGTCCGTTTTTTCCCATGCTTGCCCATATTTGTGCAACAGTCAGACAGGATTATCACAATGTTCTCCTTTTGTCTGTAAATCTCATGAATCTATGATCTATTTTTTGCCTTGGTTTTTGTCATATTTAATTAGTTAAGCAAATTTATGCCAAAACAGTGTTGGAAAATAACTTTTTCAAATAATGGGGTGCTTCCCAAAATCACATGAGAATTCAGTGGGAAGCTCATTAATCCAATAAATTACTGAATGAGTTAGCATTCAGTACTGAAAGGGATGTCTCAGATGTAAGATGAAAGCTTGAGATGAGCACAGCATAGTTCTGTGTTAATTCTTAATATTTCAGATTTTCCACCATGGTGAAATACAAGAAGAAGTTAAAATTACACACATCTTTTGATGCATAATTGAAAGCTTGCACAGAATTACAAAAGCCTAAATTTTGGTATAAACCAATCCAAATTTTCTGATGAAAACAGCATTATTTGTAAGGCTCTGATTTTGGAGGATGTATTAACAGACTCCGGGAAACAACAAATTACTAAACTTCCCATCTTTGGCCAGTTTCTAGTTGGATAATTGCAGGCTGACTCCTCTGAAGTTTCAGAAGAGATGGCATCTCAGCCCCCTGCTTCCTGTTTACTTGCACAGTTTCACCATGAACTGCATTTCGGTGATGCCTGGGTACAACCTCATATCACAGAACCTTTCTAACGATGAAAGTCAGTAAACAAACAGTTTTATCTTTTTTTTTAATATTTTGTTTCTCACAGCACAATCAGAGAAATGTTCTCAGTGTTCTCTGCTGTGCAAGGTGTGGAATCAAGCCCTTATAATCTTCCTGAATGTGGCAGAAACGCCTTTGCTGTAGGATTTCCTGCTATGTAATTGAAATGTTTGCCTCACACGAGGAATTTACTTCCACCAGGCACCAATCTATCCTTACATGCCAGACTGGCAGCTTCTTTTGTTGTTTTGAAGAGGCTGGAAATTCTTTCAGGAATTCTTTCAGACCTGTGGGACTAAGCCTACTATTTAGTTACTTTCAATTGTATCTTTGTGGGATACTGAAGGTTGAACAATGCCATTTCAAGAGCCCAATTCTCATTCTTCTTTTCTTCATTATTTCTTACATGCTGCCAAGTCATAATTGTGACCCTCTTGCAGTAGGTGTTCCTTAAACATTTGCCCAGTCCATCTCCCAAAGAGCCTGTAATTTAGCACAAAGACTCAGTTAAGGCAAGATTAAAGGAAAAAAAATTCAGAACTGAATCACTTGGATGGCGTTGGTATACGTTATGTCAACAGTGCCAACTGAGGTGGATGTGGTTCCCCTTCAGAACTTCTTCCTGACTCCATATTAGTGGCTAAAATCACCATATTCCATGCATATTCAGTTTTTTCCCTTTCCTTCTCCCCAACAAAATCCATTGAGAAATGTCTGTGGGTACCACAGACATCACACTGAGCTAAATAATATGGATAAAACAAGAAAAAATATAACCTCTTGTAAAGAGGGCTCCATCTGATGTCCTGTCAGGAGATTTAATTCTCTCCCTTCAGCACAAATTATCAGGGCAATCATGACTGACTTCACAGGGATCAAACCACTAAACATTTCAAAAGGATTATTCTGTCCAAGTCCTGTGTTCTTCTTTGGCATCTCCAGTGGAACATGGCAGATTCCCAGCTGGCTGAGTTAGATACTTGCCATGATGCAGAAGCAAGTGACAGAAGTGATTTTTCAGCCTTTTTCAAAAGAGGTGCTATAGGATGGGTGATGGCGAGCAAGCAGAGGGTGGAAGTTTTAGAGTTTTGGAGAAGGCTTGGGGCCTTATCAAAGCCCTTCATTATATAAAGAAGGCTTATAAAAAGATGGAGGGAAACTTTTTACAAAGGCCTGTAGTGGCAGGACAAGCATCAGTTGTTCTGAACTGGAAGAGGGATGGTTTAGATTGGGCATAAGGAAGAATTTATTTTTTTACAATGAGGGTGATGAGGAACTAGAACAGGTTGCTGAGAGAAGTTGTGGATGCCCCTTCATTGGAAGTCTTCAAGGCCAAGTTGGATGGGGCTTTGGGCACCCTGATCTAGTGAAAGATGCCCCTGCCATGACACGGGCATTGGAACTAGATGGTCTTCAAAGGTCCCTTCTGACCAAGATCATTCCTTGATTCTATGATTCTGTGTTTATATATACATTCATAAATGTTTATCTTGAAGCTCACCAACCATTTGTAACATCAGCACATGATGGACATCCAGCCTAAATTTGAAGCAATACTCAGTTTTCATGTACGAGTTCATTTTTTCATCTTTCCACCTGATCTCACAGGTGGCTGTAGAACTAAAGCACAGGAAACAGGCCCTTGGTTTTTGCTCCTACTCTAACTCCTCTGCTTCCTTCTCTTCTGGCCCATAGGTTGGAAGAAGCAATGGATATATTTCCCAGTGGATAAATATGAAGAACACAAAGCTTTGTGGCTACCTGCATGGTGGTTTCATCTGAAGGGTAAGGCAGTTTTCACATTGTTCTGGCTTTGAGTTACTCAAGGTTGATCTCAAATACCTCTGAGAAATTGCTTCATTGTGCAGATGCTGTTGTGTAACCCGATGATGGTCAGAGGGGCTTCAGAGTGTATATTAGAAAATGTGTTAGATGTGGAGAGGACACAGTTTGACTTCCCATATTTGAGAAATAAGATTTATGTTCTTAACTTTTTTTCTACTTTTAGAACAAAACGAATGCTAACTTTTCTATCACCTCATAAAGATTAAGTAATTCTCCAGAAACATGCTAGAAAAAAAATTCAAAATGAAGCATAACCAGGGGCAATAAATAATATAATAAGGTTTTTAATCAAACCATTGTTATTCTGATCTGTGTGATATAGCATAGATAAGCAGAGAGATGGACAAGTAATACTTTAAAAGTGACATATTCACAAATATTCCTAGAAATATAGGAATGAAAAGCATGTTTTAAGTGTGCTGTTAAAAATGCAGAAAGGTCTGCTCATTTCTTGACACCATATGTCTGTTTCTTGTATTAAAGGTTTCGGAAACATTGTTTATGGATATTGCATGACCATGAATGCCAAAAATAATAATCCTATTAATTTTAGTCCAAATAGCATGTAATGAGATTCAAAATGATATGTTAAATACACATTCTAATAATGAAACTCAAATTGCTTTACAAATAGCATCGGGAGAACATTAGCCTATTTTGATTCTAATAATTACTTGCATCCTGTGTTCCAAATCTATTCAATATGCTTTTCGTAAGAACAAATATTTGTTCTACTAATTGTTCTGCAATTCTCCTGGTTATTTTTAAAAGGCTAAAGGGCTACACAAGACCAGCAGTTGTCTGGTAGAATAAGATCTGGTTGGGTTTTTTTTTACTTTAATCATCTTACAGTATTTAAATAAATTAGGTTCTCTAATACCTCTGTCTTTTGTCTAGATCTCAGTTGTCTGTGTTTTGTATACTATCATTAAACCACTTTTCAAGTGAATCCTTGCCAGACTAAACATAATCTTTCCTTGTAGGACATTCCATCCAAAACCCATACAACCACTGTAGCCCTTTCTGGATTGTTCTAACATGTGGATTCTTGATTTTTTGTCTAGGTACTATTTCTAGTTTATATATTAATTCCTATCCCACTATTAAGATATTATCATCATATCATATTGTCAGTTAATAGGGAACTATCAATACATTTTTAACTGCAAAAAAATGTAAACTATCTATAAAGAGACCATATGGTTTAAATGTTTTAAAAGATTGTTTTTAAATAGAAGCAGAACAACTATGAATGGGAAAAGAGCTCAACTTTAGTTTACTTCTGGCTTCACACTGAAACAGCCAGGGATCTCAGTGGGTATTAGAAATGGACCAGAATTGTATAAATGCTACTTTATCTACCCCTTGAAATATTTATTCAGGTTTCTCTCTTTAAGTTCTCTACAGATGTGAAGTCGATTAGTCTTCAGTCTTATTGCCACAATCTCAAAGACCCAGTGTGTGGCCTCCAACACATGGAAAGATGACCAATGTGCAAGATGCACAGGGGACTTTTCCGATCTGAAGCCAGCAGTCTGAAAAATAGAATACCTGGGGAAAGTGTGTCTTCTTTCCAATAACAGTGAGATTAGGTTCAAGGAGGAGTTAAGCATACGAGTTAGATAACAAGACAAAAGTCAGGCAGACAGGATGTCATTATCTTTAATTTTTACCACATCATATTTGTATTTTCTGCTTTTTAAAAGTACATTCATTTAATTTTGTACTATCCAAACCAAGATTTTCTGAAGACTGTAAATAAAACTTTTTAAGAACTTCAGATCTTTCTAATTTCCCCACACTTTACTTAAAAGAAGGAGGAGAGAAACTTTTAGATAACAAAAATGACCATAGCAATATCCTCGTTTTAAAAATATTTTATCTTTGGTTGGCAATATCTTTTTTTCTTAGCTGAGTTGTGTGTTATTCTTTTCACATATATGGAATAGTCCTAGGTATCAAGTACAGCTGGGATTTCTGAATATAAATACAACCTGACTGCATACCATTGAAACAAAACTCAGTTGCTTGGAGAGTCTATTGGCGAATTCCTTAAGTCTCATTAATCACATATGTGGTGACACTGGAGGGGGCTCTATATTTTTTTATTTCTCATTTGTTTCTGATATTCCCTGTTTACTACAAAATCCCTTCCTTTGCTGGATTTATAGTGTGGCTATTTTCCAATATAGTTGTATTGTTTCACTCCCAAGTGGAGCCACCCATGTGCAAGAGCTGGAAATCTGGAAGTTTTTGATGAATATCTTTATTCACCACAGAGCAAAGAGACCATGACAGACCTTGACAGTGTGACCCACCAGGGAGATGACAATTACAGATTGAGTTTGCTGATGCTGCTTGCACAATCTGATTCCAGTTACCCTGCGGCAGAACATGTCCGTCCCTCAGCTCTTCTTCTCTAAGAAATTTGTATTCTCTTTAGAAATATGCATGTCCAATTAGGAAATGTATGAATTAATCCTTTTTGGAGCACAGACTCTGTCTTCTTATATTTATTCGGTGTTCAAAATTTGCAATGATATTTAGGAACCAAGATGTGTTTGAAGATTGGGCCCACAATTACCTCACAGGGTCCAGCTACCAATTCCTTGAACTCATTTTCTCTCACACTTCCAATTTGCTCATGCCTGCTAGTGCATAAACAGACTCATAATTTAAGGCTGAAACTTTATCCTTAAAAGGTTCTCATCTGAATTCCTCTCTTGCCTTTGTGCAACAGTACATCATGGACACATACTTTGAAGTCACTCTAGGCAGCTTTCTACTCAAGTGTTATATGCTAGCTATATGGAAGGGGTTTGCAGAGGGATTTCATCTCATGTTTGCATTAATTAACACTACTCCAAAGGTATGCAGTGTAGGCTATTGGTACTGTGCATTCAGCACACTGAAACTGTTTGATTTTATGTGCAGGGGTCAAATTTTGAAGCAAACATTAAAAATATCTCAATCACATTTTAAGTGTCTGATGTCCATATTTCATTTGTCCAGAGAGGTGAGAGTTGAACTTGAAAACATCATTATCTGTTAGGAAGCACTTAAGATTCTTTTGTTAAGCTCACAGCAAATATTATCTGATGTGACCTTTCACAAGAAGAAATGTGTGAGGGTATAGGTATCAAGTAAAAGTTGCAGACACTCAAAAACTTACCACATCTTGGAGAAAGGATGGACTAAAGAGAATTTTTAGTTCTGTTTTAAAACATGCACAGATATATATATATATATATATATATACAGCATATGTAATGTCTAACATACAATCAACATATAATCACATACAATCATAACGACACTCCCGTACAATCAGCAGCACAAATAAATTTCTATCAAGATTCGTATAGTCTGGCACTTTTTACCTTATTCCAAACAGTGTTTTAATGGTGTTTTTCTCTTTGTTAGATTTAGCTGATGTCCTTTTTAGTTTCATGGTAGGAATTTGGCACAAAAGAGAGCACCACTGCTGTGATTCCTACTAATTGTCATGTTAAGTAACTTGATGCTAAGAGCTACCATAGGTGTTAACAAAAAATTGCTTCCAGAACACAAATGTGTGTTGCCAGCAGAATTTAACCTCAGGCTGTAATAGTAACACTGAGACATGAGGAGGTTTAAGTGGACTTCTGCCAGATTTTCTTGTGCAGATTCTGCAGGTGTTTCCCTAAAAAAGGATAGATATGATGGCAAAAAAAAAAAAAAGATATGATGGCAATTTCTTCTCTCCAAAAGATAGCATGGGCAAATAGATTTTTGGCATGAATTTAGACCAGGAAATAATTTGTGATCTCCCCAATATTATTTAAATACGTTTTTATAGAAAGCATAAGAAAATTTGTGTTAAAATATATCGTGTGTCAGAACCTCTGTATTTGATAAATGAAACATGTTGGTGGCTATTCCCATAATGCTTTTTGAATTAGAAACATGGAGAGGAATAAAAAAAATGGAAAAGATAAATGCTTCAAAATTAAAATATTTGAAATAGAGAAGGTTTCATTTTCATTTTCTTAATCAGCTCTACTCGGCAATTTCAAGAATATTTTCTAAAACTTAACCTGCTGACTTTGCAGCCTGAGAGGGTAGATCACTTTCTGTTGCCTCAGGTGTCAGGATAAGTCGAAATAGGCAAAGACCAGTGCCACCATGTCCATAGTTACAGCAGTTTCATCCCCAAAGACACCAATTGGAGTCACACTTAGATCGAGAGTGGAGAGCAATAGAACCTGCACAGTGGCTTCTCCTCTCATTTGTAATGGTATAAATCAGTTAAAGTCACAGAATCATGGAATCATTAAGGTTGGAAAAGATGTCCAAGATCATCTAGTCTAACCCTCCCCCTTCCACCTATATTACTAACTAAACCATGTTCTTGAGTACCTCACCCAATCTTTCCTTGAACACCCTGATGGATGGTGACTCCACCACCTCCCTGGGCAACCTGTTCCATTCCACTCAGACATCACTGAGGTCTGGATGTGAAATGGGAGTAAAAGAGAAAAAGAAAGGGGTTTTGTCCATGAAACCTGCCAAGTGTTATGTGGATTTACTTCAACCGGGGCTATTTCCACTGCCGTTAATGATTTTATGCTACTGGAAGGGCTTCTTAGCCCTTAGGTCCAGATCAGAAAGTAGCTAGGCACTGTTCACCCCTTAGTGTTTCATCTGCAGTGGCCACCAGCATGTGTTGGATGTCGACTGCATTGTGATGTTGTAGAGAGACACTGATTTACTTCTACAGGAATGCAGCTGTCAAGTGCCTGGCCAATCTGTTTAGTGCTGGGCTGACTCAGGCTTTGAGGGAATGGTCAAATATACTCTGTGATAATCACAATCTTTTTCACTCTTTGGCCAAAGAATAGAATCATAGAATCATAGAATATCTTGACTTGGAAGGGACCCATAAGAATCATGTGTGTAAGGCTGCCACGTGAAATTCATACATCTGCTTGTGACAAGGAGCTTGGAGCAGGGCTCATTTCTTTACTGTAGGCATCACACACAAGCAAATCAGAGAATCATAGAATTGTAGAATATCCTGAGTTAAATGGCACCAATAAGGATCACTGAGTCAAACTTCTGGCTCCACACAGGGACAGCCAAGTCAGAGCATGGGACTGAGTGCATCGTCCAGACACTTCTTGACCTCAGCCAAGCTCAGTGCTGTGATCACTTCCCTGGGGAGCCTGTTCCAGTTCCTGATCACCCTATCAGTAAAGAATCTCTTCCTAATACCCAATCTAAACTGCCCCCATTGCAGCTTCATACCATTCCCTTGGGTTCTATCACTGGTCACCAAAGAGGAGATTGGTGCCTAGCCCTTCACTCCTCATCAGGAAGTCACAGAACACAATGAAGTCTCCCCTCAGCCTCCTCTTCTCAATGCTGAACAAACCAAGGGACTTCAGCTTTTCCTTGTAAGACTTCCCTTCCAAGCCCTTTACCATCCTCATTGCCCTCCTCTGGACACTCTCTAATATTTTTGTGTCCCTCTTACACTGTGGTGCCCAAAGCTGCACCAGTGTAGCTGGGTGAGGCCGCACCAGCACAGTGTAGAGTGG
This sequence comes from Laterallus jamaicensis coturniculus, assembly GCA_022605575.1. Lineage (NCBI taxonomy): Eukaryota > Metazoa > Chordata > Aves > Gruiformes > Rallidae > Laterallus > Laterallus jamaicensis. The sequence goes on from JAKCOX010000050.1 coordinate 1,208,797, forward strand.
GTCAATCACCTATCTGGACCATCTGGCAACAGAAGAAATGTAGCTGGGTAAAGAACAGAAGTTTTTTAAGTAAAAAAAGAGAACTGAATACTGTTTGATGATGTTCCTGCATAAAACCCTACAAGGTGCATATGTATACATACATATGTGTGCCTAGGTTACTTATTTCATCTTTTGACTCCGATTTACCCACCAGCAAGTAAGACATGGGTTAACATCTGAGAATCCTCTCTCCAATCACACACAAGCCCCAAGGAAGACTGAACCAAAATATCTGGCAGTTTAATCATGAAGCAGGGATTAAATGGGTAGGCATAACTTAATTGGAGGGAGGGAAGGAGGGGAAAAAAAGTGAGAGAAGGGAAACAGAATAACATATAAGAAGAGGACATTCTCCTCCCACTCTAAACCCAAAGTTCATAATCCCCTCTCCCAGGTCAGGGCTTTCTGGGGCAGGATGCAGGCAGCCATGCTGAGTTGCTTGCCCTGTTCTGCCAGACGGGTCCTTGGTTCTGGCATCTACACTCAGCTCAGCCTCCCCCATCTGCTTCAGCTGTTGGCCACACGTGCTGGATGGGTGAGCCCCTCTGGCATCTGCAGTAAGGTGGGAGGACGGTGTATTGTCCAAACCCCATTGCCCACTGCTTCAACTGGCCTTGTAAGATCAGGCTCACCACCCAGAAAGACACACCGCAGCACAATTTTCCCAGATTCCCACCCCACACCCTTATATTATAACCAGCATCATGGCTGTTTTTTCTCACCTCACAAGTGTTGCTCCAAATGCACCACAATTTAACCCTCATAAACTCACCTAGTCCCCTCCTCCATCCTTTCCTCTCCCCTGCGTGCCTGCACAGCGGCCTTTCTGCCTTTTAGCACAGCTGCAGCCCAGCCTGGTCTCTCCTTAGATCTCACTAATGGGAGGTAAGTAGCAGTCTTGGAAAGGCAGGGAAATTTCTTCAACTTGCATGATTTTTTAATTTCTTCCTTCTCTTTTCACAAAGTGAAATCACTCAGTATCTCAACATATAAGTAATGTGTTGAAATTAACTCAAAGTCCCTAGAGCCAATCACAAGTCAAGTTGGATTCTTTTTTTTTTCTTTTTCCTTTTCTTTCATTCTCTTTTTTCTTTTTAATGGTGAGTCCAAGAAGGGGAGTATTGCCAATGTGCTTATGAAAAATTGACAGATGATCCATCTGCAGAGAAAACAAACAAACCAATGACTAATTCTCCAATCCAGGAGAATTACATCAGCTTTCATGTGGCATCAAAATGGCTTAGTCTAATCAGATTGAAAAGCAGGAGAGTCTTGCTGGCTAGAAACAAACACAATGAATTTCATGAGAGGTCAAATATGACATCTGAAGTATATGTTGGACTAGTCTTTCTCCTTTCCTTGGACTTAGGAATCCGGGACTGTACTCCTGGCCCTACCATTGACCTGCTCTGTAGGCAAGGTTAGCACATATCGATGGCTTTTTTCTTTACGCTACAAAAATTTGTGATACTCAGATTTCCCTGAAATGCGACTCCTGCAGCTGAAAAAATCTACAACAAGGTAATTGTGACAGGGTTTATAACAAGAGAGAACATTTTTTATTAATGTCAGAGATACAGTTGAAAAAACATCAAGCTTCTGAGATCCCCAAACCTCTTGGACTTCATTATTGGCTGTGATTTAGAGTGGCATGTTTGAACTCATTAAGATGCTGTTCACTTATATGTGATAAAAGTTTATCTACACAGATGCAGAGGCCACCTTCACAGGCCCAGAGGAACCCAGGGGCAATAAGGCAGGTGGGAACCAAAATTAAGGACTCAGAGGAAGGGACATTCTGTCTGGGACCATCCCAGGGCTGTGCCAGGAAAGCCTCAGCTCCAGTGTCCAGGTGTGATACCCAACATGATGAGTCAGTGCTGGAGTACCATTTGGATTCTGGGGTATGTTGACTCTAGGGTTATGGGAAATGTTACAGGATGCAGGGGAAGGACATTTTGGGATTGCACCGGTCTTATGATGGGATGTTTAGGGAAGTAACCAAATGTAAGGAAAGAGATATAGGTGATTTGGGGAGGAATAAATGTGGGAAGGTACAGGGATAAGGCGCTAAAAGGGATAAATAATTAATTTATTAATAGTTTGCTAGTCAGCATGCTCATCTGGCACCTAATCAGACCTGGTCTGATGTCTCTTCTCATTAAATTCCATTTATAAAACATTTCCTGGGTGATGTGATGTGCACATGTGTGTATGGGGGTCTGAGCTCCAGTACTGGGAGTGAGAAGGTGATCAGATCATAGAATCATATAATCATAGAATGGCAAGGGTTGGAAGGGACCCCAAGGATCATAAAGTTCCAACCCTCCTGCCACAAGGCAGGGCCACCAACCTCAGGCCTGGATCTACACAAGGTTGCCCAGCGCCCCATCCAACCTGGCCTTGAACACTTCCAGGGATGGGGCATCCACCACCTCTCTGGGCAGCCTGTTCCAGGACCTCACCACTCTTTCCGTAAAAAACTTCCCCCTAATATTCAATCTAAATCTTCCCTCCTTCAGCTTTAAACCATTCCCCCTTGTCCTGCCATTATCTGCCCTTTTAAAAAGTTGATTCCCCTTCTGTTTGTATGCTCCCTTCAGGTACTGGAAGGCTGCAATGAGGTCCCCCCTCAGCCTTCTCTTCTCCAGGCTGAACAAGCCCAGCTCCCTCAGCCTCTCCTTGTAGGGCAGGTGCTCCAGCCCTCTAATCATCCTTGTGGCCCTCCTCTGAACCCTCTCCAACAGTTCTACATCCTTCTTGTATTGGGGGCCACAGATCTGGACACAGTACTCCAGGTGGGGCCTCAAGAGGGCAGAGTAGAGAGGGACAGATGTTTTATGTGAGAGTGGATGTTACCCTGAACAAAGTTAAACTTTATTCTGTGTTCACCCACCCACATGCTCAGCTGTGGGCAGCTATGGCAGACAACAGACACCTGAGTCCATGCTATTATTTTTATTTTTATTTTTATTGAAAAAAGCAGGATGTTGTTCAAAACCCACGGCAATTGTTCAGAAGGGTCTTATATGTTTGAATGATACAAGAACATATATAGAGAAATAGTCTGCTTTGGGAAATCGCATTGTGAATGTATCCTGGAGTGAACCGGCTTGGAAAAACAGCCTCACAGCAGAGATATTTGAGTGGGGATCTTCCTCTGCGCATCCCCAGCTATTCCCACCCCCTTTGCCCATTTTGGTACTGTAAAAAGACAATTGGACTCAGTGTTGAAAGCTGAGAAATATTGTGAGAAACATTATTCTTGTTACAGTATATATATGCGCTGATGGATAGGAGGGAATGTGTGCCAGTGTGGGTGGATATGGGGGCTTCAACCACATTCGGATTAAGGCCAGATTTGGTCTCAGCCCAGGAACTTGGTTAGATCTTTGTTTCCTGTTTTCCAAAGCTAAAAGCTGAAATACAGGCAAAGTGATTGCAAAGAGGGAGAGAAGCACGTTTATAGTGTTAATCTATGTAGGGTATGTATGAAGCAGGTAAAAAAATGGTGGGGTTTTATTAGGAAGAAATATATTTAACCATTTCCAATTTGTTGTAAATGCAATCACAGTTTAACAACATTTTGAAGGGTTGTAGTGCAGGACCTGCAGAGCAAAGGCAGGCATAGGGCTCTTGTCTATGACCAGGTATCATCTTCTGCAGTGGGACAGTAAATATTAGTCTGTAGCAAAGTCAAGGCATAAAGTCTGCTGGTTCTTCACTGTAACATTTTTATCACCTGGCATCTGCCCATTTCACTGAAAAACTGCTTTAGGATTATGTTAACAAGGAGATCAAATGATCCTGCTCATAAAAATGATGTATCTTTCCTCTATAAACTCTGAGAACTAGCAAATTGAGCTTTAAATCCTTTTCACCGGTTTTGAATTAAAATTTGAATTTCACAAAGGTAGCAATTTTTCTAGTTTCCTCTTCAAGATATGACAGAAGTACTACAAAAGTAAGATTATTTTATCTTTGTTCAAAAAAATCTGTTGACTCTTTTAAGATGTTTTGTTTACCTTTTAAAGAAGAAAATTCATTATGAGTAGTACTGCCAAAATTTTCTTGCTTTCCATTCTGCAGTGTCAATTTTAAATGGGAAATGTTTTTAATGCAAAAATGTTGATCAACTAATAATAATAATGCATTTTTTTTAAGAAAAGGGGTTTTTTTAAGAAAAAAAGTTGCTGATATTCCAGGCTTCTCCTTGGTTTGCAGTGAGTTGCCTAGGAAAGTGGACTATTAAAATTGAGCTTATATTCTAGAACGATTGCTGTGTCTAATCCCCAAGGGCTGTAGAAAAGGAGAGCTTTGTTACTGCTAAGAGACATTTAGCTTGAATTGTATCAAGCTAGGTAACTTCAGGAATTATAAAATAAATCTCTTGGGCCCTGCTGAAATGGTTTTTTGCCTCCAATTTCCTCTACAAAAGAAAGGACAAAATAGAGTGGAGAATTTTAGTCATGCACAAGTTCAGTGAAAAGATACTTTTTAGCTATTAGAACCAGCTTGTTGCCAATTTCCGTCAAAATAATTCCCCAAGTTAAATCCTGGTCCTATTGAAGTCATTGTCCAAATGCTCATTGGCTGCGAGGGGAGATCAGGATTTGCCTCGTTCAATTCATTACTGATGGTATGAACCCCAAGTAGTATTACGCTTCCTTTAAAGAAAGAGAAGCTCCTACTTACTGTTTATATACTAACGTTATTTCTCACGCGTTTATTGTGTTACTCTCCTTAATTTGGTGCCATGCTGGGTCCCTGCGGGATGCCACTCAAACATTATGTCAGTGATCTCAAAATTGAACTCCAGTGCTTTATTTTACAAATGGCTTCTAGCAGATGTGTGGCACACTTTATTAACTTAAGTACCCATTAGTTGAAAATTTCATTAGTTTGGGGGAAAGGGATCAGTTTCGTCAATAGATCTGGTATGGGTGGACCCTTTGTGTCAACCTGACCCATATCAAAATGGATTATTGTTGTAAGTGAGACAAGTGACCTAATGTTCTGCCTATTATGCACACATGATCTATAACCTTTTAAAATACTAGTGTGGGAAAGGAGCACACTTCACTGCATCCCCAAACCATGGATTCTTAACAGGTGGCAGTCCCTCGCTTAGCAACGTTTGCCATGGGCTGTCTGCGCGAGCGTATGAATTATCAGGGGGTACAGTTTCCAACCAGGTAACCACGGGAAAACCGGGATGGAGAATGAAACCAGAATAATGAACGGCAGAGCAGACATTTTAATGAGCGCAAAGGCAGCTGGTGGAGCTGGGTCTGTAGTGCCATCGTCTGACTGACCGGTGCATTTCGGCCAAAAGCTTTTTTGCATGCTGCTTGGATCTTCTGGGTTAATGAAGCCGCAAGAGGTAAAGCTGGATGCAGTTACAGCAGTAACATATGGTACATTTTACTCCACAGTTTTAATGTTTTGATGCTGTTTGCTCCTTGAAGGATGGCAGCAGTAGTTTCCAATGAATTTGCTTGACCTTGTTTTGGAAATCATGTCGAGGCCAACTTGAAGGCTGCATGCAAAAGTATTTGGTGGGACCACCCACCAAAAGGTGCACTCTTCAGTGGTTTTGTGCAGCAGCTCTCACACCTGACCTAAACACCTTGACGTTCTGAAGAAGGAAAAGTAAATCCTTCTGCAAGTGATGAATGGTTTACACATCAAAGGACAGTCCTTATTATTAAATTATCACTTCATGTTTCTCCTCACCTTGTATTCTACTATAACACTAGAATGTAAGCAATAATATTACAGTAACATAGCGACTTGTTTCTGGAGAGCAACCATTAACCTTTATACATCCTGCAGCTTATTGAGGGCTCTGCCAATACACAGGTAAATGTCCTCCGTTCATTGCCTGCAGCATTGTAAGTAGAGATGAGCACATGAAAGAAATCTCAGCTAGTCAAATAAATGGATTGGTAAGAAATTCTGCTGAAGGAACCAAAAGGAAAAGGACAACCCTCCAGATTTTGCAGAAGTGCTTCCATGCTGCAAGGCAGCAGTGCCCAAACATCTTTTTCTGGTGGTTGAGTGACTCCTCTGGAAGTACTTGGAGGTGATCTTTTTCCATTCCTCCATCATCATTCAGTGAGCAATGTGTGCATGTTTGCGGTAAAGCTGATCAGAGTTGGTGCTCTTAACCCAACCTAAAGGGCATGTGTCACCCTTCAAGCATATGAACTATAAAGCACATGCACTTTCCTGCAGTATAAAATCTCTGGCAGAGTTTGGGAAATCCCTGAGAGCAGGATGTTGTTGCAGAGAAGATCATACAATCATAGAATCATTAAGGTTGGAAACGACCTCCAAGATCATCTAGTCTGACCATCCCTTACCTTAAACCATACCATACTTATTAAACCATGCCCCTAAGTACCTCATCCAACCTTTTCTTAAACACCCTGAGGGATGATGACTCCACCACCTCCCTGGGCAACATGTTCCAATGCCCAACCACTCTTTCTGTGAAGAAATTTCTCTCCTAATTTCTCACCTGAACCTCTCCTGGCACAACTTGCAGCCATTCCCTCTTGTCCTATTGCTAGCTATCTGCAAGAGGCTGACCCCATCTCACCACAACTTCCTTCCAGGTAGTTGTAGAGAGCAGTAAGGTCTCCCTTGAGCCTCCTCTACTCCAGACTAAACAGTTCCAGTTCCCTCAGCTGGTCCTCATAGGACTTGTGTTCCAGACCCTTCACCAGCTTCTGGTCATGCTCCAGGGCCTTAATACAGCTCATCTCTCATGAGCTCTGCAAGCTGTGGGATAAGAAGCAGGGTTAGGCTGGATGAACTGCTCCATCTGGTGCAGCCTTTTTCAACTTCCATTCCCAGGGTGACTTCTCAGCCCTTGCCCTGACATACATTGGACAATGGCATGTTGCTGATGTGCTACAACTTGTGAGATTGTGAGGAAGATCCCAGCTGGCATGAACTGATCCTGCAAGAGCAATTATCCTATTTGCAGCCAATTCCTCATAGCAGTGACTGGGCAGCCCACAGATGGGGTCAGCCAGATGGGACTGACATGGAAAAGAAGGCTCTTTTCAATGTTGTGAGCTTGGAGACGGAGGGTTGATTGTGCTTAGTGTTTGTGGACAGAGAATCAGTCGTGGAGGGACCTGTTTGCCTTCAGTAACAGAGATGTTTCCCTGGAGCAAGACACTTGTCTATACTATAAATTATAAGCAAGGCAAAAGGTAGAATCAGAAAACTCCAAAACTGAAGAAAGCAACATGGGCAAACTAGACTTCCTAGTTTTGTGAGGGGTTTCCTTCCTTCTCCTGCCAGCTTTGATTGATTCTCAGAGGTAAATTTGTTTTTTTGTCAGAGTCAGCAGAGAAGAGACAGATTGTCTCAATTCCCCCAGGAGCACTGATTCTTCTAAGAGATACACATTGGATGCAGAAAATAATGGCTCGGGAAATCAAAAGGATATAGAATGTGCCTTGGCCCACACACTCACAGTTGGATTTCTGGGCTTCTAAGTAGTTGTAGGATACCTAGTTCACTTTTAGTTGCTCATGCATATTTCACATATATAAAAATAAGATATTCTATTTTTTAATACAGAAAGTGTTTTCAAGTAGACTAAAAAAAAAACTTTATGAGAATGACGTGTGTCAATTCTTATTATGCAGTCCCATATCATAAATCATGTTGTGAGGCAAAATCATGTTAATATTTTCATGCTTAATTTTCTGTCTAGTGCTGAGCAGAAAAGGAATTTATAGAGATTTAATTCTAAGCTGAGGACCTCCCCCTCGCAAGTCAGTGGGGAAACATGCATTCCAGTTGCTTCTTCAGCTCAGGTTCATTGCAGTAATTTCAGTATATTTTGCTGGAAAATGCTTTCTTGCAGCGAGGTGTCCCACGATACCAATATGGAGTGTACACTATACTCTTTCCCTGTTTCCTCTAGAGCCTAATATAACTTTCGTAGCACTTTCAGCTTGAAATGAAGTGTATGACCTAAAGTCTATAGAATAACATGAATCACTGGACAATAATTTATAGGGTCACCTCGTAATTACTATTGAGTATAATGCGATGCTGTTTATTGGAACATATACAGGAGAAAAGCTATTTTTGAATTTTTTCTTGTTTATTCAAGCCAATGTTTCTCCAAATCCAAATGGATTTATTGACACTGCATTAAAAATAATCACTGTCAAAACAAATGGGAAAAAAATGTTTTCAAGGTGGTAGAATCTTTCTGCTCCTGAAACTTTCTTGCAGAGAGGTGGGGAGCAATTGATTGGCTTTTCTTTGAAGGTGATTATTTTTCATATATAAACAATGAGATAACAAAGCATGTTGCATGGTAATGTTCCAAAAAAATGTTGCATTTGAGAGGATAGCAAGTTAAAGCAAGGAAAAAGCCAATAACTTGGTTCTGGTTTTGACTGAGGTAGAGTTTATTTTCTCCCTAGTAGGAGGTATAGCGCTGTGTTTTGGATTTAGGATGATAAGATTTAGAATGTTAATGTTGATAACAAACGGATGTTTTCAGCAGTTGCTGGGTAGTTCTAGTGTCTACACTAAGTCAAAGACTTTTCAGTTTCTTATGCCCTGCCAGGTACACAAGAAGCTGGGAGAGCACAGCCAGGACAGCTGATCCAGATTGGCCAAAGGGATACTACCTACCATAGAGCATCATGCCGTGTATTGGGCATCGGGTTGGTTTTTTTCTTCTGTGTAGTGAGGAATTGTATTTGTGCATCACTTGTCGCTGTTTTTGTTGTTGTAGTTATTCAGTATGATATTTATATACTATATTTTTGAAGACAGGCTGAGAGACTTGGGGTTGTTCAGCTTGGAAAAGAGAAGGCTGTGGAGGGACCTTATAGCAGCCTTCCAATACCTGAAAGGTGCCCATAAGAAAGCTTGGAAAGAACTGTTCACAAGGATATGTAGCAGTACGACAAGCAGTAATGACTTTAAACTAGAAAAGGGGAGATTTAGGTTGGATATTAGGAAAAAGTTTTTCAGTATTAGAGTGGTAGATCACTGGAACAGGTTGCCCAGAGACATAGTGGTAGTCAAAACACTTCTACGTTATTTTGATGATCTGGAAAACTTTGAGGATCTGAGGATGAATTTTCTTTTTTGTGATCAGACATGATTTTCAGGGCCACCAAGAGCCCCTTTGAGTCCTGAAAAAGATTAATTCTGATTAATTGGTCAGATTAATTAGTTGAAAAATTAATAACTTGCCTTTGTACTTCTGGTGTTGAGGTGGGGAAAGAAGAATTTGGATAATCATAACATGATCAGTGCTCAGGACCCTCCCTGGCATGCAAGCCAAACTCTCCCTGCTCTCCAGGCTGAGGTAAGGAGCATGAGGAACAAGCTGTGGGTGGAGAGGATGTGGAGACCTTTTTTTGCTTGGGAAACAGCTGCAGTTACAGGAGGAACTGTAGAATATATGACCTTGCGTGCTTTAACAGAGATATGGTAGGAGGCTGTTATGCCTGTGCATGTGCAACCTGCTTGGGCATACATTTTCAGAGATGTCTATGAACGGTCTTGTATTTAGGGTGGTTGGAGGAAAGACATTACCTTTCCAGGAGAGGTATTGTACAAGAAGTCTACCTTCAGAATATGTTTGTGAGATCGGAACTAGATACCTTACTGAATTCTACCAAGAATTAAAATTTCAAAAGCACCAAGGCACTTCACACACCAGAACAGTGATTGTAGAGGCCTGACAACCAGAGAAAATCAAAGCTTGTGCAAGAAATATAGTAAATGCTGTGCTCCAGAAGCCAAAGTTGTTGCTTTTCTGATATTCAGGTTCTCCTAACATTGTTGCACATTCCAGATGTGCACTCCAAATTGCTCCAGTTCTGAAAATATGCTTGGCTTCACCAAGCATGGGGATTTTAATTCCAAGTAGAGATGTATTCATTTGCAGTCATCAAAAAATGTATATTTATGGATGAAAGCTTGTACGCAGCATGCCAACACACCGATTATGAGTGTGCAGAGTAAAGAGGTATTGTCAGGCTGCATATGTTTTAAATATCTAAATTCAGAGACTAAAGTACGTAGGGACAGCAGATGGATTAGTGACCCATTCAGAAAACTATGGATACATGTATTCTGGTAAATTAAACAATGTCAAGGCATGGGCACAGGCACTGGAACTTACTCATCCACACGATTCAAATGTTAGAACAGTCCTTGGTGTGGTTTTGGCCCAGATCAACTAACAGTCTCCCAAACATTTCCTAGGTATGTTTTGTGAGTTAGTACAGGCCAGGGACCATTGCCAGTACACAACATGCAGGCGGCTGTCCTGTTCTAGAGATTAAGAGAGTTTAGAATTATGGATGCGATCAGATTGTTCCAGATGGCTTGATGACCCTGACACTATTTAGTTTACTAATATAGATGTAACCTTTAGGTTTTTATACTCAGCCACTTGGACCTGTGACTCACATACCCCAAACAAGCAGCTGTGGTGATTTAAGATGTTATTGCACCTGAGCTCTTTGTTACTGGCTCTTGCTAGAGGTTGCTGACCCCACTGTAGAGCTGCCAGAAGTAATGTACTTCAAGTGTATTAGACCAGTGAAAGTCAAGCCACAATATGAGGTCTTTGCATGTACTGAATATGTGGAAAAGTCCAGTTTAAGAAAACTCTTCCTCAACCCATTAAATCCATATATTTATAAAGCATTAGCTAAGGCCAGAGCTTTTACTAGAGCCGTTGCTGTCCCATTCTTCAACACAGGATGGCCTTAATCATGAGTGACCTTTTGGATAATACCTCTTTCTTAAAGCTACTATTTGACTTTTTTCTGCAGCACTGCTTTTCCAGAATCTGTGCTTTCTGACTGGTATTGCACGAGTTTTGCACCCAAAAATCAATTATATTTCCCCCAACTGAAATCTCTCTTGCTTTTAAAGATAGCACAGTTTAACATCTGTTCGGTTGTGTCAGTCAGATTTATTGGGAATAGAGCTTCCAGCTGCAGGTAGGACTATGGTGGGGTATGTAGATGGTAGGTGGTAAAGTGTTCCCTTTGTGTGGAGGACTGTGAGGAACCTCCAGCTGCCAGTAGGATTATAATGCAGTACTGACTGGGGCTCTGTGTGTTACCTTATGTCTTAGATAATTTTCCTTTTAGAAAGCTGCAACGCTCTTCCTCTGAGTGGCAGAGGCTCTGGTCTTATTCTCTCAGGTTGTAGTGAGGTGAATCTTTGTCCTTTCTCCCAAGTAATTAGCAATAGAATGAGAGGAAATGGTCTCAAGTTGCATCAGGAGAGGTTTAGATTGGATATTAGTAAAAATTTATTCACTGAAAGAGTGGTCAGGCATTGGAACAGGCTGCCCAGAGAGATGATGGAGTCATCTTGAAGTGTTAAAAAACACATAGATGTGGCACTCCAGGACATGGTTTAGTTGACATAGTGGTATTGGACAAATGGTTGGACTGGATGATCTTAGAGGTCTTTTCCAACCTTAAAGATTCTATAATTCTATGATTCCCATATCCAAAACTGTGCTGTCAAAGGACAGGAGAATCCGCAGCTGGAGCAGCCACCCTTCATCTCTTTGGAGAGCCCTTGCCTTCCTGCCTCGTGTTCTCCCAGCCTCAGGCCACGGTCTCCATCCTGTGCCTCCCTGATAATCAAGAGACACCCAGCCTCAGCCCACCCATGCCATTCACCTCATTGTGAGACGAGGCACCTCCAGTGTTCTACCTACTGTGACAAGGCCATTTCATCACCAGGGATGCTGCCAGGAGATCGTATAATCATTAAAGTTGGAAAAGACCTCTAAAATCAAGTGCAATCATCCTCCCAACATCACCATGCCCACTAAACCATGTCCTGAAGTGTCATGTTTACACGTTTTGAACGCCTTAGTGATGGTGACTCCAACACATGGGGACAAGAAGTGCTAGGAGCTGATGTGTGCCTTCTCTGACATTGTCATGGCATCACCAGGGTTGGTGCATCACTGTGACATGGCCATTTTCCATCACTTAAGTGAGAAGAAACAATAAAATACTACTACTACTACTACTACTACTACTACTACTACTGAACAGCTACTCATCACAGGTTAAAAGTCAATAAAAGCAGCAGGTCCTACCCACTTCCCAATTTTAAAATGTTGCACTGCTGCTTGCTGCTGAGATGTGTGTTTTTGAAGGCTAAATTCTTGAAGAAAATGCTTTTCAATTTGACTGAAGGTAATATTTCATACCTTTGAAATCAAAGACAAATCCACTTCCAAACATTGCGTCCACAAGTGACTGATGGCACTGAGGATATTTTACTGTGAACTGCAATACTCACATCTTTCTCTCCCTGATACGAACTAGAGGTTTTGCAAGGACTACCCTGTGTTATGGAATTTTGGTTAGACACTGGAAAAAAACACATACTTCAGTTTCCATCTCATTGGTCCACTGCAAAAGTATTGCATCCTCTTTAACTGACAGGACCAAAGCAATGGGCTAAACTGAAACTTTGTTGGATGGAGTGTGACTGCGCACTGGTTGACCAGGGGAGCTTGTGGAAACTCCATCCTTGGGCATATTCAAAACCACTTGGACCTGGTGCTGGGAAACTGACTCTCTGAGGCATTGCCTAAGCAGGAGGGTTGAACAAGATGACCTCTAGAAGTCCCTTCCAACATGAGCTGTTCTGTGATTCTGATTCTGTGAACGTATTTAACGAACAGAGTATGGTTTGACAGTTTCTCACTGTGACTTATGGCAGCCAGAACGTTGGATTAATGAAAGGGTAGCATGTGGAGAAATCTCCCATGGCTTTCCACCATTCACTTCTAGGTCAGTATCTGAAGGGACATGAAAAGGACATAAACAACTTTGAATACAATGGACAGAAGCAATTACAGCCCTCTGAAAAGGTTCCCAAACTCTGGTGTGCATATTGCAGTGCTACAGGCTCTGTTAGAAAGATGTACATTTATGCATGCAAGGTCTTTTAATGAGCTTTTTTCCCAGAGGACACTATCCCAAACAAGCCATGCTTCACAACCTGTTCTTGGAAGACAAGATCAGAGATAAAATTAATTTGGAATAGGCTGCTTGTCTTGCTCAGAGTCTCCTTGCTTTCTTACAGTGCCTTTTTGGTTCGAGAAACAAAGCAGTAAATGTAATTTAAAAGGCATCCTCAACATTACTGACATCCCTAGCATCATAGCACATGCCATTCTTGTCCTCCAAAATATGTGGGGAAAGTGTTGTCATCTCACACAGTGCAAAAGGACAGCTGCTGGTTAATGGTTCCCTAATCACAAGGGCATTCTAATAACAAACAAATTCTACTACTTCTCATTTTAAGCCAGATTTATGTGTTTATTTTAAGAACAAAGGCCTAATTGCATAAAGTATCATTGTTGTTCTAGCCAAAAAAACTGTGGACATCCCACCCTTCCCTTCCCCAAAAGAAAAAAGAAGTCTTATCTGGTTGACTGCAAGAGCAACATTCTTAGGTTAATCTCAAAAAGACATATTATGAGTAAGAGGAACGAATTATGTCAAAACAAAAGATCATATTTATTGGCCTATCTTTTCCCGAAAACAGTTTCTACATGTGTTGAAGATAAACAACAGCAGCACAGCAGGGATTCTATGACCATAAAATGTCATTAAACCAGTTTTCTTTGACTTCCATTGTGAGTGGGAAATGTGAACTTCCTCCACTTAATATTACACTAAATAGTATTAGGAGCACAAGTGCTAAAGCCAGGTTTCATGCACATTTTTTTCACTGGAAGATTTTCCTGTGGCTGAGCCATTCATCAATAATCTTTGCTTTGAAGAATCTTTGGTGTTCAATAGGTGTGAACTCACTTATCTTTTCACTTTTCTGGCATGCTTTACAGGGTTTAGGTCTTCGCATAAAATTGAGAAATTCGGGGTAAAAGGTACCTCTGGAGATCATCTAGCCCAAGTTGCTTAGGACTGTGGCCCTCTGGGTTCTAAATATCTCCAGAGGAGATTCTACACCTTCTCTGTGACCCTGTACTGGTGTCTGACCAGCCACAGGGTTACTTTTTTCTTCATATGATTTCTCTCTATTGTTTTTTGTCTTTTCAGTCTCAGAAGAGCTTGACTCTATGTTATCTATAACCATGCAACAGGTGGCGGAAGACAGCAATAATGTCTCCTCTTAGTCTTTTCCTCTTAAGACTCAACAAACTCATCTCCCTCTTGATCATGTACTGTGTGCTCCAACCCCCTCTCCAGGTCTCTGGCCATTGCCAGACTCATTTTGGTATGTCCATGGCTCTCTTTCACTGGGGATCCCCAAGCCAGACACAGTAATCCAGATGTGGTCTCATAAATGCCAAATAGAGGAGAAGGATCTCTTCCCTGACCTGCCAGCTACAACTGCCCATTATGCAATTGGCCTTCTTGGGCATACTTGACCATACTTGACTCCTGGTCAACTACTTGTTCACAAGGAAAATAGAGATAGGTAGATATAACATGAAAATGTTTATATTATACATTGCATGTTACATATTATATCTATATATATCCTAAACTTTATCCTCCCCAACAGAACAAAATTGTACTTAAAAAAGTTCTGTTGCAACCTTATCCATGGGGGAAGAAATGGGCTATCTGCTAACTACATTATGGTGGATATCAGTAATCACTGAGGGAGTACTTGACTTCAGAAACAGAGGCTGGCTGCACACCAGATACAGAGCAGAAATAGAGAGAGGGTGAAGAAGCAGCTGAGCTTAGCATTAGACTTTCCAATATGTGCTGACTTTTTGGTATCTATCTTTGCAGGCTGTGCTTTTCTACTTTAAGCACTTTTTTGTTGCAATTGTTAGGTTTTATAATGGAAAAAAATGTAACATAATTTTATTAAATAAATCACCTTCTCCTTGTAATATCAACTAGTTTGCATGTCTTGCTAAACATTAAACCAGATTAAATGGGGCTTGGTTACATACAGTTAAGTGGCATGCTTTTTGTGAACAGTAAATGAGATAACTGTTTGTTATTTTTAAACAAATGTTCACCCGTAAAAAGAAACATCTCTATTAGACAGAAAAGTGACTTCACAAAGGTGCATTATGTAGCAGCCAAAAAATGAAACGGGTGGCAGATTATTTCCAAAGTTAAGACTTTATGGTGAAACCACGATATAAATTAACTGCTAGCAGCCATTTAGTCCATTCCTCGGATCATTTATCTGTATGAGAGTGTTATATGCTTGATGCCTGGTATGTATGATGGTTTTGGGTGGACTAGAGTGTTTCTGAGTGATTTAGCACATGAAATCAACTCCAAGTTTCTAAAACAATAAACATGGGAGAGGGAAGTCAATACAAGTATCTTGATTTCTTGTTGCCATTACACTATGTCTATTTGCTTCATGGTCTTCAGCACATTAGAGTTGTAAGATTATCTCCATGTCATGAATTAGTTTTATTCTGACAACTCCATTGAAAATTAGAGAAGTATAATGCCTATTTTACTGCTGGGAAACATGTATAAGAAAATGAAGTGATCGAATCATGCAGCAGATCCAAAGCTGGTTAGGAACTGAACCCCAGTCCAGAACATGAGCTATTAAAAATAAATCGTGTCTCTGTAACGGGCACTTTGTTTTAAGGGTAATCAGACATGAGGTATACATTAAGAAGCTTTTTAAAAAACAGAAAGGTAGAGACATTCAGTGGAAACCTTAAGAGGGCAGACACAGAAGCCTGGGTGACACACACATGCACTCATGGCCACAGAGAAGTCAGCAGGTTGTTATTGGGTTAGTAAAATATCAACAAACTTTTTAAAATCTAAAGTGTCTTTCTAAAAGGACAGGAAAAGTTAAGTTCCAGTCTTTTGGAGGAGGACTTGGTCAATATTAAGTACAAACAACCATATAACTTCACAAAATTATCTATCAAATTCATCAGTGCGTTTCAACTGGAAGGAAAAAAAAAAAGTCAAATTTCCTTACTGCAACTTTTAAAGAATTTAAATTTCTGGTTTTCTGTTTAAATAAAAATTGAAGCTTTAAATGACGAACCTGGTGGAACAGCATTGGTGAAGTTGCTGAATTAATGGGACCTGAGTGGGAAGAGTTACGTCAGCTAACTGCTGACAGGCATGGTGGGAAAACTTGGCTAACTTAATGTGCTGAAATGAAGGGGATGACCTAAGGATTAAAGATTAGCTTTAGGCTTATAACTTGACAGTAATGTACATTTTATGTATGCGTGTGTTTGCATGGATGTGTGCACATATAGACAGATGTGTCTGAGAGAGACGAGATGTGGTTTGTATTGCTGTAATGCATTTTACTTCATAGTTCTGCATACACTGGCTATGTGTGAGGATGTGTGTTCCTTAAAATTTGGCTGGTTTTCTATTCTGCAACTTTAAAATGAAATGCTTTTGCATAACTCTCTGTATTGTTTGTAAGTAGTTGTAGCCCAGCCATTACCATGGAGAAAAACAAAGACTTACTGAAAAAACAAATATAATAACCAATAATGAGCATTATGGGGAAAGAAGGAGCCTGGTAATAGTGTGAAATGGCTCTCTGAAGTGTCACACAACACAAAGGTGTAGTAGGTGTTTGGGAGACATTTTCTTAATTGATGCCTCTTTGAGAACATTCAAAGGCCATAAACCTGAAATAAATTAAATTAACACCTATACTGAACCTCAGAGACAGCAATACCACTTTCCAATTTTACTTCCTTTTTTTTCTTTTGCAACATAGTGTGATGCAGGTTCAATGGGAGCGTGAAGTGTGAGGGAATGGGCATGTACCTGTGAAATGGGTATTTTCTGGCTAAATGCAGAATCTTGAATTGATTTCATTAGCACATGGATCTAATAGCATCTTGTTACTAACTTTGGATCTTAACTGCCTCTCAGGCTAGCCACTGGTTTAAAACTTAACAATATTAAAGGCTTTAGAAGGAAAAGAATCAAATGGCGTTTCAGAGCCACTGGTGGGTGTCATGTGTAATAGTACATTAGTAGATGGAATAATTTCTAGGGGTTCCGGGACAAAACCATTCCATACATGAAACCTACCATAAGAGCTATAATTACCAGTGCTTTCACTGAAATACTGAAAACAAGAGTATCGACAAAACAATTTCTACAGAAACTGTTCTAAATTAAAGTACTCTAAATCTTTTTTGTAATAAAGTCCTGTAATTATAGTAAATACCAGAAAATGTACTATGGCAAAGTCACAAGTAGGAATATGTTCACTTTTTGTTTCCCTCTACTTGGCAACAATAGTGGAATACATCTTAACTGTGGCAGATGTGGAGCTAGCAGGGAAAAACCTTTTGGGAAAGTATGTTATGGAGACTACTTGCTTTCCATCCTTAGCCAAAGCTGTACACAAACCA
Source organism: Laterallus jamaicensis coturniculus (assembly GCA_022605575.1). NCBI lineage: Eukaryota > Metazoa > Chordata > Aves > Gruiformes > Rallidae > Laterallus > Laterallus jamaicensis. The sequence goes on from JAKCOX010000050.1 coordinate 1,226,246, forward strand.
GAGCAGAATATTACCACTGTAAGAACAATTAGGTTGGCCAGAAACTCAAGAGTTCCCAGCCTCTTTCAGCATAAATTCCATAAAGTAATTATAGAAGTGGCAGACAGAATTCAAAGAGTTGCAGGTCTGTTCCTTTTCCCCATACATCTCCTTGATTAAGACCACCTTTCCTCCCCCCCGGTGGCTTCCTCTAAGTATCCTGCCACTCCATTTGTAGGTTTGTTTCCACAAGCATTTGTGGTGGATTGACCCCGGCTGGAGGCCAGATGCCCACCATCACTCTCCTCCTCAGGTAGACAGGGGAGACAAAATATAATGAAAGGCTCATGGGTTGAGATAAGGACAAGGAGACATAACTCAGCAATTACCACCATGGGCAAAACCTTAGCCTCCCCTCTGTACCTCGCAAGATCATGGAAAGATCCTCCTAGAAGTTAAGCTGTAGCACATGGAGGACAGGGAGGTGATTCAAGACAGTTAGCATGGCTTTACTAGGGGCAAGTCCTGCCTGACCAATCTTCTGGCTTTCTACAATGGAGTAACTGCATTGTTACTCCAACAGAAGAGCTGTGGATCCATCTATCTGGATTTCTGCAAGGCCTTTGACAGAATTCCCTATGGCATCCTTCTCTCAAAGTTGGAGAGATAAGGATCTGATGGGTGGACTGTTCAGTGGATAAGGAATTGGCTGGATGGTCACATCCACAGTGTGGTGGTCAATGACTCCAATTTCATATAGAAGATGGTGACAAGCAGAGCTCCTCAAGGGTCTGTGCTGGGACCAGTACTGTTTAATATTTTTACGAGTGATATTGACAGTGGGATTGAGCACACCCTCAGCAAGTTTGCTGATGATACCAAGCTGAGTGCTGACGTTAATGTCCCAGAGGGATGGGATGCTATCCAGATGCAGACCTGGACACACTGGGGAAGTAGTCCCAGGTGAACCTCATGAGTTTCAGCAAAGCCAAGTGCAGGGTCCTGCACCTGGATCAGGACAATCCCCATTTTCTATATAGGTTAGAAAGTGATGTGCTTGGAAAGCAGTCCTGAGGGAAAGGACTTGGGAGTACTTGTGGATGAGAAGCTGGACATGAGCCACCAATGTGCATTTATCTGCAGCCCAGAGAGCCAACCACATCCTGGGCTGCATCAAATGAAGTGCGGCCAGCAGACCAAGAGAGGTAATTCTACCCCTTTACTCCGCTCTGGTGAGACCTCACCTAGAGTATTGCGTCCAGCTTTGGAGCCCTTAACACAAGAAGGACAATGAACTGGTTGGAGTGTGTCCAAGGGAGGGCCACAAAAATGATCAAAGGGCTGGAACACCTCTGCTATGAAGACAGGCTATGAGAGTTGGTCTTATTCAGCTTGGAGAAGAGAAGGCTCCAGGGGGACCTTATAGCAGTCTTCCAGTACCTGAAAGGTACCTGTAAGAAAACTGGGGAAGAACTGTTCACAAAGGCACGTGTGGTGGTTCAGACCCAAGCAGTGACTGAGCACCACATGCCACTCACTCCATGAGGAGAAACAGACAGAGCCTTCATGAGTTGAGAGAAGGATAGTTTCTGATAAAAATCACAGGGAAAGGTGAACAATTGCCTCCGCCAAGTTTCACTTACACCCAATGATAATACAGAGTACCTTACAAACCAGATGGTAACTCAGAGTACTGGACCAACACAAGGACTGACTCAACACCCCAGCCACACTTCAACTGCCCTGGAGGCACCCAGGAGCACCTGACATAGGCCAGCCCCTTTTATGAATGAGTGATGTCAGGTGGTGTGGAAAACAGCCTGGGATAACTCAGCTCACCTGTGCTGGCTGCTTGGGGATGTTAACTCTGGCCTGGCCAGAGCCAGGACAGCATGTAGCACTAGGACAAAGTGTAATTGTTTTAAACTAGAAAAGGGTAGACTTAGGTTGGACATTAAGAAAAAGTTCTGCAATATGAAGGTGGTGGATCACTGGAACGGGTTGCCCAGAGAAGTAGCAGAAGCCCCATTCCTGGAGATATTCAAGGTCAGGTTTGATGGGAGTCTGAGCAACCTGATCTAATTAAAGCTGTCCCTGCTTACTGCAGGAGGGGTGGGCTAGATGACCTTTAAAGTTCCCTTCCAACCTATAATATTCTATGATTCTAACAGACTCAAATAGGGAAAATGAATTTATTAATAATCAAATCAAAGTAATGAGAATTCTAATTAAACAAATCTTTAAAAAACTTTCCCTCCATATCTCCCTTCTTCCCAGGTTCAACTTCACTCCCAATTTCTCTCCCTCCACCCCCTCATTTGCACAGGGGGATGGGGAATGGGGGTTGTGGTCAGTTCATCACACACTGTTTCTGTCATTCCTTTTCCCTCAGAACTCCTCACACTCTTCTCATGATTTTCTCTAATGTGAGTCCTTCCCATGGACTGCAGCTGTCCATGAACTGCTCTAGCATGAGTCTTTTTCAGGGACTGGCATTTGCTAGTGGCTGTTTATTGTCCTAAAAGGTACCAAAATCACACTGCCAGAAGATAAATGGTAAGAATCATAGTATGCTTTTGTGATCAGCTCCTGCATGCTGGGAAAGCCTCCTTGGTTTGGTAAGGCAGAGGGATACTCCTGTCTTAAGTTGACATGAGTAACACAGAAGAGGAAAGGTGTGGGACTGGCTGAGAACATTTCAATTGTTGGAATGCTTCAGGGGAATTTAGGATGCTTGCAAAGTGAGTATGGACCAGGTAAAGAGTGCAAGATGCAATTGTGGGGAATGATAGTAGCCATAAAGAATTTATCCTACATTGTTTCCTGTAGCATCCACTTGATTTTGCAAACTTTCATTCATGTAGGTACATGCCCAGTATTACAGAATTGACCATTACACATCCAAATGCATGGCAAGCTCATAGAGAAAAAATAAAGGTAGAGGCAAGGGCAACCCTTGGGTCATCCCAACTGCAGAGACATTATTATCAATAAGAGAAACAGTAAGGTGCTGCTTGTGCAAGAGTAGGTGCAAGAAAATGTTTCCAACACTGCGGGTAAAGCAGGCTTGGAAACCTCTGGACTCAAAAATTCTGATGGGCCTTGAATCCAGAAATGTTAAAGAGAGATCAAGGAAGAATCCTGCAGAAGGTAGTTCCAGTTGATACAAGTGAGTATCACAGGTAGTGAGGGTCAAAGAAAATTATGTATTATACCAAAGAACATTATCAGATAGGAAACAGGTAATCCACTGGGAACTGGCCCCTTTTGCTAGGCGTTTTATGGGATACCATAAAACTTCTCTGTATAATAATATATTAGAATGAAGCCAATTTTCCACAAATCATTTACCAAAGGGTATGTTGTAAAGTATGATAACCTTAAGCCATACCATTTTAGTCACTGAGACTCATACTCAGGTTGGAAGGGACCTTGAGAGGTTGGTCTATAGTGCAATCTCCCACTCAAAGGAGGCGCAACCTTCAACTCACACTGGGTTGCTCAAGGCTTCACCTGGTTGAGTCTTGCAAACCTCCAACAAAAGCTCTTGTCTTACAAGGTCCCAGTTCCCCTTAGTGTCTTGGATGGATAATGAAATGAAGGAAAGGGTGATGAGAGGTATAAGGATATTTCCATGTTAAGGCATGAGACCAAAACCTAGGATTCTTGTTCCTGGCAACTTTCTCAGGTAGAAGTAGGAAAAAAAAGTGTTGCACAAGTAACCTTAATTCTGGCCTGTCTTGAATTTGGTGGTGATTAATTTGTCTGTCTGCATGGGTTTTTAGATATATTTTTGTGTAGATTTTTATAGATAACAATGTAGCCTTTGTCCTACAGGATCCCAAAGCACTTCTCAATTATACACCTAACTGGCCAATTATACACCTCCTGCTGAGGCCAACAGACATTTTGCCATCGATTTCCCTTTGGCCAGGATTTGGCTGTGTAGAAATTGAATACAAGCAATTCTGTATGTCCGTATGGCCTTTAATAAAGTCTGGTTTCCCACCTGAGCAATAAATCTGCCAGCAGAAGAGTCATACAAAATTTGATGCTACTTACTGTAAAAGTAAATGTTTCAATATTAACTTTGTAAGGTATCAGTAGACTATAATGACAGTAGCTCTAAAAGCATCAATAGCATAATTAAAAGCAAAAGGCTGATGATGCTCTGTATGGGGCATGTGGATGTGAATCTGTGTGTAGAATCTCTGTACATGCAGCAAATTACACATGTGATTTTAAATCACTTAAAGATCAGCTCTTATTAGTTGCATAATCTAAAATTCTGGAACATTTTTGCTGTCCTACATCTGCTAAAGTTTTCCATTTAGGAACATTTCTTGTCAATGTTATTCCTACAATCAGTTAGTTAGAGCAGGGCATATTGTTCTCTGAATTTCTTGTTAAAATGTTTCACTTAATTAAACTTTTACAACCAGTTCTGCTCTATGTCTGATACTTGCTGTAAATTATAAAGGAAAGCCCCTCTGGCATTTATGAGAATTCAGACAACGAAGACTATAGGCAAAAAAACCCCAACCTGAAACTGTGTCACTGAGCCCCAGATAGTTGCCAATTCCCTATTATCTCCCACACAATTCAATTTAATTAAATACAATATTTCTAATTATACAAATCCAACTTAAAAGAAGCCAAAATAGAACTAATAATACTTAAAATTATTATATTGCAAGCATTTGATAAGTGAACTGCAGCATGATTTGAGTAATTACCATTTTGCCCAATTTTTGTAACGTGTTAAGTGGAAAATAAGGCTAAAAATTTTGCTGGACTATGAAAGAACAAACCAACAAACAGGGAAAGCTATAGAAATTGAAGTTACACCTTGATTGTACATGCTTGTGGGACATACTTATGCACACATGCAAACATACATACACCCTCCTGTGTCAAAATATTGCCCGAGTTTAAAAGGGGTGCTTGAGATGACCTTTCTGGTGTGGGGATTTAACAACAGCTAAGTTCCAGCAAGATCTCATTTTTGAGAGCAGTGTTCTGCTTCCAGGCCCTCCCAAAACCAACTGTGGGATGACTGCAAGATGGCTGTCACATCGATGACAGGATTGAGAGCTTTAATCCAATTGGCGGCAGTGCTGCTATGAGACTTGGAAACCTCCTCTAACATCTAACCACAGTTTTGTGTGCAAACTATTGTGTTTGCTCTTGGGAAGCTTCACTCTTGCCAAAGAGAGCCAATATTTATGCTATTTGGCATATTTATTATTCAGTTAACCCATTCCTTATTAGTAAATCTTTTTTCAGAATTTATAACCCTCCCAAGAACTATGGATGATGGACAGAAATAAATAGTCATGAGGGGGAAAACAAAAGAAAACAAAACTTTAAATCTCTCTTCTCCCATAACTTTTGTAATTTCATCATTGTCCTTTGTTTCACAGGGCTATTTGTCATGGTGAAGAGAAGCAAGAATCAGTGTCTGAGAAATCTGGTTGTGCTTAAACACTTGTGAAATTCAGGGAAATGAGTTGTGCAATCTGACATCAAATAAAGATCATATGACCAGACCATATGATCAGTTTATTAGTGAATGAAGGTGAAAGGGCTCTGCAGCCAACATCTTTATTTACCAGGACATTCAGTAGAACATGTAAACAGGGATCACTATAACTCTGGTTCCCTTGGGTAGGGTAACATATACAGATTAGTTCTATTCACAATGAAAACTCATGTTACAGTTCACAGGGTACTACTCCATTTCTTTGTCTGAGAATTATTGCTATATTTGTGATAGCTGAAAGCTCTAAAGGGAAAACAGATTTACCTTACTTCCTAAGAGATGCCCACTCTGCTGACAGCTAGATACTACTGTGCTTGTCAGATTCTGATTTTGGGGTTAATGTAGCTCATCTGAGAAAAATTGTTACTGGCAGACTTACTTGGGTAATAATACTATTTGGCAATAAGGATGTGAAAGTCATATAGCACAACTTGCTCGGAGATCTTGCTAGATTGGTGTGGAACAGCTGTGGAGGTGGGAACGTTATTGCTGTCTGAACTCAACACAGGCACAGGACTCTCCTGTTTCCAGGACCTGAGCTACCATCTTTGAGTGGTGCTGCTCTGTGTTGCAAATATGTATCTGCTGCCACAAAACTTATTCAAGTATTTGTAAACTGGTGTTCCATTGCTTGGTGTGTGTAGCCAATCACACTGTGGGATGAAATCAGACTCTGTTCTTTCCCATTAATGTACAAACAACAAACATATTACAGAGTGAACTGATTGCACTGAAACAGACATGTACACAAATTTCCAGTGTCATTTGTTAAAGAGTTTATTCTCAAAGAGGTAACATTATTTCAGCCTGAACATGCCTTACTTGAGGACTGTGTATATAGTATTCTAACAGCTGATAAAAACCCATAAAAGGTCCACGCATTTTCCACTCAAAAGTAGTCCTATTCTGTGGGTGAATTCTTCAACATTATTTAAATTCATCTTTAAATCTAGAATTCCTTTAAATGAGATCTAGGCTTCAGCCTAGAGGACTGAGAGGAAAATGTTTTGACTCCCATCATATTCCATTATGTCAGGGAAGCTTTGACAGCTAACTAAAGTTGCTATAAGTAAGAGTTGCACAATTTGACACAAACCCAGAAATGTCATGGGGAAACAGGTAAGAAAACCCTGCATTTCTGAGTCATAAATTAGCCAGTAGAAAGAAAACACATCTAATTTTTTTTTCTCTGAAAACTGATACATACATACATTACTTTTAAACAGAACAATGGTATTATTTTTTGCAGTTTTCCAGGAGTCAGATTCCTGTTTATGTTTCTATGTTGTTTTTATCTTTTTAATGTTTTTTTTTCCATAATTCATTAATTTTTTCTTCATATTTTTTGTACATGCTCTTTTCCTCTTCTTTTCTCTTAAATTTATCTATGAAGGTATTTCTATGCTGGAAAATAGATGCATTTCTAAGTCATTCTTAACTGGCTTATGAATGTGACCTTTATCTTAACACCTGTTTATTCTGTGTATTGCATAGCTTTTGTGACTATTTACAATATGTATTGCACATTATTGGCTCGATCCAACATACAGTGAAATCAAAACAAAGACTTCCCATTGACCTTGACAATTGTTGGATTAAGCTCTATGGCCCAAGTAAAAGTAACTGTAATGAATGACACAAAGATGTAATAAAGAACTCATTTATTGTCTTATTAAGCTTATTAAAATAACCTAGTGTAGATTATTCAGTTTTCATTTACAAATTCGGATTCAAACAGTATCTAACTGAAGCTCCAGTATGCTGATTGATGTTATTTTTTAAATACATTGTGGTACAAACTTTTTACTTTTCCTCTTCTGCATGTCCATTCAGGTTTTTATGCGCTGCTGTAAATTTTCCATAATCTGCTGAAGACTCAGTTGTTCAGTGGCAAGTTGTTCATCAATGAATCTTTGCATTTCTTCCCATTTCCTGGAGCCTTGCTCAATGCCTTGCTGAATCAGTGTGCGTGTTAGTTCCACTTTTTTTCTGAGTGCCTCTCTACCTTTTTGGGGCATTTGGTAAATGGACTGCCAGTCAATTGGATTGGGCAGATCTATTCTAAGCTCCCCTTGACGAATGGCTATATATGGCTTTATGCTCTCAGCTGTCATTTGCTCAAACTGGCGAAGCAGCTCTGAGATATATTGCAGAAATGCAGAGTAATTTTCTATAGTTAGATCAATTAACCTTTTGGCCTCATTGATTAGCTTTTCTTGGGAATGACTAAGCTGACCATAGATCTCCTCGAGTTTTTCTTTGACTTGCTTGTTATGTTCATCGATTTTCCTCTTAGCAGCTGCGGACCAATATTGGATTTTCTCCTGAGCAGCAGATGAGAGCTCCATGACCTTCTGTTTTCCTTTTCCTTCAAAATCAGTTATAAGGTCATAATATTCCTGAATGTATTTTTCCACTAGTTCTCTTACTTGGTCTGTCAGGCGTGTAGCTGAGTCAGCAAGATCTCCAATGTACTTCTTTTGCCAATCCATTACTATATCTATTAGATTCTTCAGCCACCCCAGTACCTTGTCTTCCACTTCATAGTATTTCACTGACCATCCAAGTGTAGTTGGATCAAAATATTCCTCTCGCAATGCCTTTACATAAAGAAGCATCTGGTGCAGCTTTTCTGAAAGGTCCTGGAACACCTTCTGGCTATAATATTTAAACTGAGAAACATATTTTTTAACATTTCCTGCCAAGGATCTCAATTTCTGTGCATAATCTGAAGCCATCACATCTTTGTACAGCTGTTGTGTTTGGAGTTTGATGTCTTCAAAATTTTTGGATTGCAAGCTTCTAATCATTTCTTCTACTTTCTGAAAAACTTCTTGCACTACTTGTTTCAGTTGTTTAAGCCTTCCTGCAAAGTCAACTTCCTGGAGAGTAGTAAATGTCTGCCTGATTCTTTTCTGCAAGTGTTTCAGCATTTCTTTAATTTGATCAAGTACATTGCGACCTCTAAGAATTGTTTCAGAAGCAGGAACTCTGACTTCCAGCTCATTGATAGCTGCAATCAAGGCATCAAAGTACTCCTGAAGTTTTGAAAGGCATAAATCAGCATTTGTTGCTATCTTCTCTGTAGTCATCTGGTATATTTCTTCACCGGTGTACTTTTCAGACAGTCCAGGAACCTGGAATTTTGTGGTCTTCAGGAATTCAATGGCTGAGTCAATTAGGTGTTTTATTCTCTTGTGATACTCTTCAATTAAGTCAATTGTAGCATCCAAAAGCTTTTCTTTTATTCTTTGGTAGTCAAGTTGTTCAGCTTGATCTGCTGCATTTTGATACAGCTGTTTAGCTTTGACCTTCAACTCCTGATATTTGCCAGAGGCCTCATTGGCAGCAGTGCGAAACTGAGCATCTATTTGATCTATTTGTTTTACAGCAAATATATAGGCTTTGTCAGCATTATACTGCATTATGTTCTTCATCTTTAAGGTGGCAGCACTAATTTCCAGTCCTGTATGCTCCTTATGATACCGATTAACATACCTATAGACTGCATTTGTAATTTTAGGTACTTTTTCTTTTAGACCCAACAGCAAGTCTTTGGCAGCTTCCTCTTTCCAGTTGAATTTCATTTGAATCAGGTCAGGTTTCTTGAAAGATATCTCACTTTTTAATATATCAATGTCCTTCTGAGGAGCAGACTAGAAACAGAACAGGATAAGAAAAAGTTAGCTTCTGTATAAAACAAATCAAATATTATTTATGAATGTATTTTTCATCATTAATTTTATTATATGTTAGGACAAATCCAATAAAATTTTTTTGTCTACTGCATGTTTGCCCTCTTCTTGAAAGGTTACTTTGGAAGAAATGATACTCTATCAAGTTTGTTTGTGCTTTTTTAAAGAACAGGACCAGAAGATAACTTAGTCTGGTCTTATTAAAAATTTGACTGCAAATAAGATTTTTCCTTCCTTTGTATTAAATATCTATTATGTCTCTGAGGGCATGTGAATTACTTAGGAAAATGAGCCTGCAGCTTGTTTTTGAAAACATTAAAGTTAATTCAAAAAGCATTTTCTTCATGTGAAAATATTTGAGAATTTAATTTTGTAATCATTTAAATCAATGAGACAATTTAGACAATTACTCAGAGTCATTAAAGATCCCTGAATGATAATCTATTTACATAAACAATTTTTCCAGTTTTCAGTAGTAATTGGAGAGTTGAGTTGCTTCTCATCCTAAATTAGTATATAATTCTGGAAGGTATGATTTTAAGACTGAAATTGTTGTAGTATGCCAATACTAATAGCATGTTTTGTTTGAAAATTAATGAGGTGTTTAATTCTCATAATGTGAAGCAAAATGTATTGTGAGATACTAATGGAGGGAAAAAAGACATTCTACAGATGGTCTGGCCTTTTCCAGAGGCATGATTCCTATAGTGGCCACTTTTGTAGTAATTACAAGCAGATCAATGAGTATAAAACCTCATGGGTGGCTTATCTAAAACTGGCTTTGTACTGTCTTCACTTTCAGTGTGTGTGTCTTCTTGATCACAGGAGTGCGCAAAATTAACTGCATGGAAGATCTGGAAGACCCTTTTCACACAGATTTTACTTTTAGTATTGGAAAGGCAAGTGTATGAACCCAAAACTTAAATTACTAATAATATACATTTTCTTTGGACAAAGGGTGGTTAGTTCATGTTTTAACATAAACGTACACAAACTTTAAAAGAGAACTTTTCCTCTGGCCACAGCCAACCTTTTTGCTCTTTATCAAGCTTACCTGAGTTCGGTAGTACACTTTTGCTGTGAGAATATCAGTCTCTATTTCAATGACATAGCCCAAGGTCCCAGCAGAGGGTGAAGATACTGAGCTGGACAGGCTCCCGTCATTCCACCGATAACGCGTGTGAACGTCTGTAAAAGTTGGGCTGAGGATGTCTAGTGCTGCAGTGTGGTCCACGGTTCTACAATAGTGAATAAACAGCTATGTAGGAATGCACAAAGCACAATGCAGTATGGGACTGTTGAGAAAAGGTACCCTAGAAATGCTGAGAAGAAACCAATTTCCAGGTATCTCCAGAGTGAAAAAGGCATAGCCGATAATGACAGCATAGCTACATAGGTTCTTCTTAATTACAGCAAAGCACTCTGGGGCATTAGAGGTCAAAGTAACAATACATCATTAGCAATTTTTTCTAATATAAATCACATTATTGGAACAAATCTTTACCTAATTCCTGAAACAGTAAGATCTTCCTTGTAGTTTGCACTCATGTCACGATGTGAAAAGCTGCCAGTTGTCTTTTTAACAAACATGCCTTCTTCATATTTGTAGTTTGAAACAACTGTGAAAAAGATTTCAGATGCATTAATTTCCAGAACTTACCAGAAAACAATACCAAAAAAATACCCAGTTGTATGCTATATGGCCAATTGTGGAGCGTTTCAGTAGTATGTAAAATTATGCTTCAAAAAATTGAATGCCCACAATAGGCCAAATAAAAAATACAAAAATATTTGTTAAAAAAAGCCCTCTCTATTTCAAAAAACATTATATATATAAAATTTCCAGTCCATGCAGATCATAAATGGTGATTCTAATTTCTTGAGAGCTTAGAGTTCTATTCTGATATATTTTTAGTATTATAGATTCTAGAACTCATTGCTACCTGGGGTTCCAGAGTTTTCTGAGTTGAAATAGTATTTGAAATCAAATATGCTTATTTCCTAAGGAAAAAGGTAAGTATTCCTTGATCTGATAAAGATTCAGCCCTTCTTGATGTGCAATATTTTAAGTAATGGGGGCATGTTATGCTGTTCACGTTTTAAAGTAAGAAACCACTACACAGAAAGATCTTTCACATTTTTTTTCACAGTATGCCATTAGTTGTACATATATTTAGGCATTAGTCTTCAGGGTGACTGATTGAGACTGGTAATAATGAATGAAAAAATGCTGCTGGTGATAAAAGAAGTTTAACTTACTGTCAAGGCTAAATAAACAGCAACACCTTCATATGCTGAGTCATGTAAAAAAAAATCTGGAACAAAACATATACAGCATTCCCCCCAAAACTGTGAATTTGAATGTCTTACCATTCAGGTCATATTCCAGGAACTGCAATGTAGAGCTGCAGGTGGAGTCAATCGAATGTTCAAAAGAGTCTTTTCTGTTGGTTAAGTCTGTTCTCCAGGTGACATTGTACAAAGGGGAAGCAACTTTGAAAGATCCAGTCAAGGCACCAAATGATGGGATGTAAATTCCAGCAGGCAAGGATATTTTGAGAGGGGGGAATTCAATTTTCTGTTCAGGGATTGTAATTGTAGGCAGATCAAAATCTGCGATCTTATTAGCTACTTCATCCAGATCTACATGGAAACTGCCAAGAGAAATACTCTTTGGAAGAGTGAATTGAGATACAGTTATTTGGTATTCAGGTATTGTCACCTCAAAATATGGTATTTTATATTCTTCTAATGTGATATAATTGGCTCCTACATCCACTTTAGGGAATCTTAGTTTTGGCAGCGTGGGTAAATGGACATCAAAAGGCATTGTTTTTAGTGTCTGTGGAATTTTCATGTTGCGCAAGTCAATGGTGTATGCTGGGACCTGGAGAGTGGTGAAAGGAACTCTGAACTCTGGAGTGCTGAAAACAGGACTTGGAACCTTTAGGTGTAACTCAGGAATGCTGACAGTGAAGCCATCAGTCAGCTTATTCACAGGTATGGGGAAAAAGTAGCCATCATCACTCTTTGTGTACATGAGGGACACTGAACCATTTAGGTATTGTTTTCTGTCAGCAGTGGTAGTGACATCCAGCTTCAAGATATCCCATATACTCTTCTCAGAAATGGGACACTTTATGCTTTTGAGGAAGTCCATGTAACCTTCAAAAGATCCAGAAATATCAAACTTAGTCTTTGATTTTTCATTTGATAACTGCATATCGTGACTGAGAGATAATGACTGAATTTGGCCTTCACCCTTCCAGCCAACTTTCTGGTTTGCAGGACTGATTTTCGCTACAACAATTTGATTAACTGAGGCTACGTCCAGGAAGGAATTTGGCTGAGTGGCTTCAATCTGAAGATCTGTTGATAGACCCCAAGGAGCCAGCTCTAAGGTTGCTTTGCATCTCTGAGACCCCTTTGTTGTGAAAAGAGGTGTGCATCTTGCATAGTTCTTCCCATTGTGCTCCCACACTGCATAAACCCGGTGGGTAGATGCTTCAACTGCAAGTACTTCTTTCATTTCACTATTCCAGTAGCCATCTAACTGGGAGAGGGCCTCAAGCTTGAGAGTTGACCGAGCTCCATTAGCATTCAGATAGGTGTTTGCCTCATGGTCTAGACTTCCAGAAAATGAAGTGTAAAATGCTCCATCAATGTTCCCAGTTGTAGAAGTTTCTACTGATATGTAAGATGTAAGGCTCTCTAAAGCAAATTTGTGAGCAAGTCTTCCCTTAGCACTGATGTCATGTTTAGGAATATTAAAATCATACATTAATTTTAGCCCTGAGGAAAGAGTGGGTTTAGACTTAGTATTTCCAGAAAGTTCCTGGCTGAAATTAATTTGTAAAACTGGAGTGTTGATTTCTGCATTTGTTGCCACTGAAGCTTCCATGTTTCTTTTTGTGAGACTAATAGTGCTGTCATGATTTCCTCCCAGAAATTTGTTATTGCTCAGGGACAGTGCTGTGGCCAGCTTCAACCCTCTTTTTCTTGTCAAACTTGTTGAACCATCCAGTTTAAATTGCAGTGCATCAATGATAGAAGAGGATGAAACACTGAGGTGCCCAGCAATATCTGACTGATTGAACAGCCCGGCATTTGCAGTTAAAGTGATCACACTGGATTTAAAAGAGAAGTCATAAGTAATGTTTCCCATGGCAGGAATTAAGATGTGGTTTGATGGGCTGTTGATTCTAAATCTAGGAAGCTTTAGAGTGCGTAGCTCCTCTGGCACATGAAGGACTGGAAGCTCCAGAGAAGGTAAGACTAGTGTGTATGATGGTACTGAAAAACCAGTAAGTGGGACTGTGAATCCTGTTGTACTGATTTCTTTTGGGAGCACGTAACCAAAGGCTGGCATCTCGGCAGTAAAAGGAGAAACCTCAATATTCAGAATTGGAATGGTATACCCTGGAATCCTGAAGGTTCGTGGTAGTTTGTTCAGTGATGTCTGTATTTTGTATTTGTCAAATTTAGTTTTGGCTTCATTATATGATTTTGTGAGAAAATCTAAAGCAGTGTTTCTTCCTTTCTCAAAATATTTGTTGAAGAAAATGATGTATTTGTTAAGTGTTTCATGCACTGTTGCCAAAGGAAGTGGTATTACATGCATGTCTCTGTTTTTCTCATACTGAACATTCAAATTTAAATCGAAGGATTGTCTTGTTGTCTTCAGTAATTCCTTCAGGCCTGTCTGTTCCCACAGTGAATAATCTTTTAGCTGAGGAGTTTTGATTCCAGCATAGGGAACCTGAAGCTGAGGAATTGTTAAAGGAGTATTTAGGAAGTCCAGGTTGGCATCTCCATTCATTTCAACATGAGCTTCAATTCTGTCATCGTTGTTGCCAGCAGACATGTTATGGGAATATCTGTATTGATTGAACCTGCCAGTAGCTTGCCAGCTGACCTGCTGAACAGAGGAACTGAGTGCAAAACCATAGTTGTTCAAGAAGTCAATTTTGCCAGTCAGTTTCATTGGGAAGCTGATTTTCACATTTCCATCATTGTTTGTCATTAGATGAATTTCAAAAGGCTGTGCCAAGAAGGAAACCTCGTTATTTATAGTTCCAGTAATCCGTCCATTGAGCCGAGCATTGTGAGAGCCTGTTAATTCTATTTTCATTCTTCCAAGCTGTCCTGTGCCTTTTACATTGAGAACACAACGTCCCATGTGCTGAGACTCAATTTCAGACTGAATCTGAATTGTTGCATAATTAATATTCAGTAGGATACCACATTCACATTGCACAGCTTGGTTGACTCTCAGATACTTATCATTTAATCTGTTGTTGGCAGAAAATGTAATAATGGGGCCCTCGACCCTGAAAGTGACATGTGAATCATGAGTGCCTTCATCTGAGAAATTAGGAGAAGCCCATTTCCAGTTTCCTTTACCAGTCGAGATAAATGACACGCGCCCCGCTTCTACCTCTGTTGTCATATTATTGACCAGATCAGCCTGGCTGGAGAAATCAATTTGTGGAATATTCAGTCTGTGGGAATATGCTGTTCCACTCTGCATCCAAATTTTTCTTTGAAGTTTGACCATTAAATTATTCTGTAGTTCTATTGAATTTTTCGTTGTATATAAATTAGCTCTGGTTTCAGCTTCACCTTCCACCGAAGTCCCTAAAAATATCACTTCATTGGTGTGATCAACTTTAAGGAACCTGTGATTGACCTTCATGGAATTTTTAAGGTTCAGCTGCTTCATCTCAGGTGCCAAGAGACGTGAATCTGCAATAACCCTAAAAACTAGGAAGTCTAATTTGGATGTTGTTTGAGCTGAAAGAGAGGTCACAAATTCAGGGCTGTTAGCAGATGTTGTAGTATTATGAACCTCAGCTTGTGCAGACAGTGTAAAGAATGGAGAAGTGATTCTGAAAACACCAGACAATTTGCCAAAAGTAGGGACAGTCACAGTATGTGGGATACGTGGAAGCTGGAACTCAGGTATCTTCATGTTAGGAATCTGGAGCTCGTTTAGATTTAGCTTTGGAACCAATAATTCTGGTATTTGAACCTGAGGCATTTGTATCTCCGGGAAAGAAATGTCAGAAAAAGGCATATCTCTCATCTTTAGATCTTTAAAATACAAATCAATTGCTGGCAACTGAAATTCACCAGACATGAGTTTGTCTATTGTTCTCACAATCTGAAGTTTAATCTCATTCAAATCAATTGTATAGGAAGGAACTTTAAAGGTGTTTAGAACTGTAAATTCTGGGATGGTAAATTTCATTGGAATTTTCATGTCCTTTAATCTCTTAACATTTACCTCATAGGAGGGGATATACAGATCAGTCAGTGGAACTACGAAGTCTGGTGTTCGAAATGTTGCTTCCCGGAGACTTTGGAGACTTACCTCAAAGGCAGGCATACTGAATATAGCAGTTGTGATTTTAGGGACTTTAAATCCTTTTTCAACAAACTGGTTTAAATTTTCAGCCCAATTTTTTACATCATACTCTTCAGCCACAGCAACGATTTTCTTAAAAGCTATGTTCCACTGGTCAGAAATGTATGTGACAACAGAATTGTAGAATTGGCTTATCTTCTGAAGATACCACTGGAATTCCTGTGAAATATCCATTTCAGAAATCCTCTCTCGCAGGTCTTCCAGATGTTCATTTACCTTGGCTTTCAGATTAGCAAATGTTGTTGAGTTGATGAGATCCTTGAACCAGTTAATTATAGCAGCAAGCTTGGTGTCTCTTAGCTGTTCCATGTATTCTGAAATCACAACTCTAAAATCTCTCAGATACTGTTTCAGTGCTTCTGCTTTCTGTGGCAGTTCTAGATTTCTGAGTTCCTGATTTATTTTCTGGGTCACTTCTCGAATTTTGTTATTTGTGTCATCAACAAACTGGTTATAGTCAAAAGACTTGAGTTTTTTAATAACCATGTCAAGGAACTTGTTGATTTCCTTTATCATCATTTCATAATCAAAGGTTTGCACTTTCTTGACAGCATCATCAATAAAAGCAACAACTTTATCAAAGCATGACTTCACATCAATGTTTTTCAGGTAGATGGTCAGTTTCTGGACAGTTTCTTTTATTCTGTACTGGTTAAGCAGTTCTATCATCCTGTCCATTAAAAAATATGCCTGTTTATCAATTTCATATTTTACAATCAGTTTGTGCATGTGACCTCGGAAAGCACTGATCTTCTCAGACACTTCATGCTCTTCCATCCAATTTAGAATAAAATCTTTGATGTGTCCAAGAACTTCATTAATTTTTTCAATTGGTAATGAAAGCTTCAATTTTTCCAAAACTTCTTTAACATCAAACATTTTAATTTGCTGTTTCAAATTTTCTGCAATGCGTCTAACATCAATATTTTGAATCTGAATTTTGAGTTGTTCTAGGTTTTCCTGTATCCTGGATGTAATCTTGTACTCATCATCTACATTTTTAATCCAAGCCAAAGTGCTGCTTCCAATTTTGCTAGGAGAATACTGGCGGAAAAAAAATTGCAAATTTTGAATGGTGTCAAGTACAGTGATTCTTATTTTATACTTGTTATCTAGAGCTGTCATTGTTTCAACTATTTGGTCAAGAAGCTCTGCAATAAGTTCTTTAATGTCATACTGCTCATACCGATCTTTGATGTATTGCTCAATTTTCATGAGATAGATCTGCAGCTGAAAGAGCACTTCTTCAAAATTGTTCATGGCTTTTTCCATCCAAATTTGGAGATCATCAGATGTTATTTTGTAGTCCTTTGTGAATGCAACCAAATTATTTTTCATGCTGCTAAGTCTGCCTTTCATATCTAATTTGTCCATGAAATCATTAAAATGCTGTGGGAGTTTATCCAAAGTTGCCTTGTATTTTCTCATATATTGTTCTATGTTAATGTTCTTCAGGTAACTTTGTATGGCTTGCAGTGTGGATAGAATGGTGCCTCTGATTTGTTCAAAGTAAACTGGCAAATGTTCCAAGAATGGTAGGTTAATAATGTGCATATCTTTATTTTTGTCGTACTTCACAGAGGCAGAGATGCTGAATTCTTGAGGCTCTGACACACTGCCCCTGAGGCCCAATACATCGATGAAATTAATTTCTTCAGCTGTGAATGGCAGTATGACGGATGTATCAATTACAGAGAGATCTGCTAAAGCTCTTCCACTAAGTTCCACACCGGTCTTTTCTGCATCATTGTAAGCACTGAGATCTTGGGAATATACATTATTATTTAGCTGACTTTTCAATTTCCAAGCACTTGACTGCTCTGATGGAGTAAAAAGCATGTGAACTTTGTTATCAAGCAGGGTAGTATATCTTCCTCTAGACTTCAAGCTGTGACTGGTGGATCCTCTGTAATCATGGGAGAAAGTGAAAGCAAGAGGCTCTGCTTTAAAGAGGAATTTGCTGTAAAGGTCTCCTGTGTGTTCACCCATAGCGATTAGCTTTCCATTACCATTGGTATGTATGTCAGCAGTGATAGTAAATGGAGCCATGGTGGATCGCACAACATTGCTGAAACGGAGAGATCTGGAATCACAGTTTGTGTTCATAGTAATTGAGGAAGCAAGTCCTGCCACATTCATATTAACTCTGTGACTCACTGCTGCGCCTTGAAGATTTGCGATGGTATCTGTTTTAAAGTTTGCAGCTAGGTCAGCGTAGGTGATGGTGTAGGTATGCCTTATTTCATCTGCACCATAGGCTCCTCTGACATTGCCCCCCAAATTCAGCTTCAGAACCCCAAGAAGCAGTTCTGCTTTGTTGGAAACTTCTGCTTTAGTATATTTAACATTATTGTTTAGTTTAGCAGTAAGTGAGGTAGGCTGAAGTTGCAGGTCAAAAACATGCTTGTGGAACTTGTCAAAGCTGAAGCTGTTGTCTAACTTGGAAGAAAATGTTAAAGATAAGCCAGGAATATTCAAGTCATTTGTGTACTCCAGCTTAATCTCTTTGAATGATCCTTGCAAATTATTTGAAAACTTGAGTCCTTCTCTATTAATTCTGAAATTCAAAACATGTTTGTTGTCCATACCCAGAACTGTACTCTGATATTCACTTCCCAGTGTTACTTCTGTTAGGCTCACTCTTCCACCTAGATTGAATTTTGCGTTGTTTTTACCGTAGCGCCCAGAAGAGGACAGTGACATGGAGCCTCCAGCAGTATCAAGTTTGGCATTCATTTCACTCTGCATTGTCAATGGACTAAACTGCACATTGGTGGTTGCGCTGCTGGCTAAACCATACTGATTTACATTGAGCGATGACTTATGTGCAGCCCGATTCCTCTGGTCAGTCAAAGAGATATCGGTGTTGAAAACAAGATCCTGGGAATTGAGGGAACCTGCAAACAAGGCATAATACTGGATTTGCTTGTAAGTGGCTTGGTACTCAGATCGAAGTGCTGCCATCTTCTTTGATAAAATTACTTCAAGCTTGTTTAGACCTGCAATCTGTCGATACCTCCCATTCGTTTCAGATGTCAGTTTCAGCTGGCTGTTTTCATACTTCAGTGAAGCTGTGTTCTTTAGTAGTCCACTTTGTACATCAGAAACTGAGGAAATGGAAAATATGTCATCACTGTATCTGCCAGATATCTGATTGGTAGCCTGGAGGTAAGAAGAATCCAACTTCAGATTTGATTTTCCTTCTAAAACTCGTCTCTTTTCATTGTATGAGCTTGAAAGAGTGTAAATGCTTCTTGCAAAGATTGAAGCCACTTCCAGCTGTCCTTCCATCCTAACATTATTGACATTCACATTA
The DNA here is from genome assembly GCA_022605575.1 of Laterallus jamaicensis coturniculus. Lineage (NCBI taxonomy): Eukaryota > Metazoa > Chordata > Aves > Gruiformes > Rallidae > Laterallus > Laterallus jamaicensis. The sequence goes on from JAKCOX010000050.1 coordinate 1,245,205, forward strand.
TGTGTCTTTTCAGAAACAATATCACCAGAAAATGAAAGCTGAGGACCCAGAGTACTTGATGCTGTAAGTGATATGGTGTAATTTACAACTGGATTAGGTTCATAACTCTTTGTCCTGGCCAACTTAAAGTCTGATGTTAAGAGTCTGTGCTTCAGGTGATTTTCATATGCACCAGTGAATCCATTTCTATTATATGATGCTTCTCCAGAACCTGAAATAGGAAAGAAGACAAAAAATAATGATGTAATTTGTAAATTCTTTTTCAAGACTTTGTCTGCTGCCTCTAAGCTTTTATGTTGCTTGACTGTGGTCAGACCTACACATACACCTGCACAATGGATTCTAAAAACACTTGATTTGTCAGATACACAAATGTTTATAGAATCAAGACTTCAGTTTTGAAAGACTTTTTCTTCAGTAGGGAATATCTAGGAAAATATGGACCTTAAAAGTCTTTATGGAAACAAACTGACTTCACCTTCAGTGCCTCAAAAAACAGATTCACATAATATCTTTACAAAACCAAGGGAGAGTGATTTTAAGATTATGTAACATCTTTCTTTAAATAAGCAACAGGAGAAATAATGCACTGTACCTGATACATGGGTAATAAAGTAATTTAAACATTGCAGGAATAGCACACGTTCTTACCTTTCACACTGTAGGAAAGTAGTTCAAAAATGGAATCAGCGTTCGTGGTATAAGTAGTTCTTATACTGGATGCTTTCTCTGTGGTGGTATTAGCCAAAGTGTATGCTGCTGACCAGTTGTAATAGTTGCTGTACACATTAGCAGAGAGCTCTAAAGCACCAAATAAAGGCACAGGAACTGGATAGGATTCTGGAATAGTAAATGTTGGGATTCTGAATTCCCGAGACGCCACACTTATTCCCATTGACTCCATTACCAGAGGAGGTGTTTTAACAGTCTGTGGCACCTTTATGTCATAGGATGATCTTCCACCAAATGGCAATGGGATATTAATTAGGAAACTGTTCTTATTCAATCTGTATCTGATCCGGCCTTCACTGGAAAATAAAAATAACTTTATTAAAACCTGTAAGCCCATGATACATATACAGACATTTCCATGATTCCTACTATTCCCAGGATACTGAGCTTACTTAGATACTTACAAACTTTTATGTCTTGACTTCAGGTTTAGAGAAAAATGTAATGATCATCTACTATTACCTGCATTTTTGAAGCACTTGTCTCTCAGAATTTACTGAAAGGGAGATTGATGAGTGAAGTAGTATAGAAACACATTCTTTCTTGCATTATTGACATTCCAGGGACTAAATACACAACGGTTCCAAATTTTGCATTTGATTTTCTACTCTGAGAATTCAAATCTGCTTTCTAAACATTCACAAAAGATGTAATGGTATAAAAATAATTCTCAAAAAGAAGGAATTTGAATGAAAATAGCTGACACTGGAAAAATATTTCCTCTAAAACTGCTTGTTGAATATGTCATGCTGAGTACCTGAAAAAGGTGATTATATTCTTCTTTTAAAAACTGATATATTCTTATATAAATGAACAAAAAATTCTCATTAGCATTAGAAGTTACAAGAAACTAAATTATCAAGAATTTATTTTTGTGATTATAAATATTTCAAAAGTTTCTTCCAAATATTCAGCATTTATTTTGTTCTGAATAAAAATAAATACAAATCTAACAATTTGACCAGGAGCTATGATGGGGAAAAAGACAGCTTGTCAGCTGAAAAGTTTGAGGGGGAAAGTGTAATTATGAAAAAGTAAAACAGAAGGAAACTGTCTTAATTTGCGCATGAACAATAAGTTGGCAAAGGCTTTTCCTGTCTGCCCGAGTGGTCTTTTATATTACAAAATCTTCTTTTAACACTTAGATCTGCATCTAAAGATAAAAATTAAGGAAACATTTAAAAAACCTGCTCCTTTACATCAAATGATTAAAAAAGTAACATCACAGAGCAGTAGAAATTCCTATTAGTAGTAGTATACCAATGTGCACTGCTGAGGAGGAAATCCAGTTTTTTCATTGCTTATGCTTTGCTTAGGAACACAAAGAAAGCAACAGCGATGTGTGTTATTAACACAGAGTTTCATATTAACACAGTGAGAGACAGCTCACAGAAAAACAGTGCTAAGAGAGATAAAATGTAAGCCTGTTCTCCATCTGTTTTTTCCAATCCAATCTTACACTTGCTTCTGTTATCCTTTACATTAATTTCAGCCACCAGTATTTCCCTAGCTCCTTAGGGAACTGTACAGATCTGTTTCTATTTATCACAGCGGTAGCTGTGGGTGTATTCTGAAGATACTACCAAGCAACATCATTCCTTGGATCCTTATGTACAGGCAAAGCAGCAATGTGATATGAACATTAATTGGCAAGAATAGTATGTGCTAGGAACCATAATGACAGCAAACCCAGGCAGGTGCACAAGCATTTTAAAGTCTAGATCCACTCCGTCTGACTTAAAGTCTAATTTCCTAGAAATGGAAGAAATATGCTATTTATGTGCTTTCCAGTCTCTCTTTTTGTAAATTGGATGATTTCTATCAAATTCCACAGAAGGGTAAAATCCTCAAGGGTAATTATATGCATGCAAGTCCAGTGAAAAACATGGAGGACGTAGGCCCAAATTTGAGCTAACATCTACTTTGTACATGTGCAACCATAGCATCTGTTATCTCTGAACAAATGACAGATGGAGTCAGGCACGGGAAGAAGTCAGATACATTGGAAGAGGTCAGAGAGTCAGTAAAGGAATGGGAAGAACTGTTCAGTAGGACTGCACAGGAAAATGTAGAGATATCAGGGTTATAGCCAAAGATGTAAGGGGTGCAAGACACAAATCTAGGAGAAACCTGGCTTCATTAGTTCTGTGGCTCAAAGTTAAGATTGCCCAATACTGTATCTTTTGTTCAGTTCTCATTACCGTATAACACAATACTTCAGGCTATATTAATATACTGCAGGAGTGACTGCTGTAGAATCAAAACTACATTAAAGACATGCATCATTTCCTCTCTCTGGTCTTAAAAGTCTTTTTTCTGATTCCAATTTTATGCTAATGTTCACAGCAATTCAATGCTGTTTTATAAAGCAAAGTAAAATAAAATAACCCAAAATATTCACAAATATCTATTTTCCATTTCCTGTGTGATGATCCCTACCTTTTCAGGAAAAGTTCTTCAGGAATGGTGATAACAGGCAGGTTAATTTTCTGAATGTTCAGTTCCTGAAGTCCACTCAATTTTTCTTGCAGACTCTGGGCATATGGGACGTCTTTTGATGCCTTTTGCAGCCAGGTGTTGGTTGCCTGCAATGAGAAGTTCTGCAAAGTAACTAACAAGTTTTAGGACTTGCCAGTAAGTTATTTGAAAGCCACTGTAATTATCCATATACTGAGCCTCAGGCATATGACAAAGTGACTGGTCCCATCAAAGTTAGAAACATACATCTTATTCAATCTCATGAGTGCTTTTACAAGTAGTTCCCATTTGGTTTCCATGGGGGAGGTAAGAATTTATCAAGCCTATGTGGTCAATATCTACTATAAGTTGAAACATACCACAATAAATTGCGACACAATATGTCGCAGTGTCATATCTGTATGAGCCACTTTCCGATCCAGCAGTTCATTGGCATGCTTCTCTAAAGTTTTTGGGTAGTCTGAAAAGTCAACTGGGAAGCCAGAAGATATTTTTTTCACAGCAGCACTGGCGCCTGAATTCCACTCAAGCTCAACTTTCTCAGAATCTGAAAATCATTAATTTAAAAGGATAGAATTAGGATTTTTTTTTCTATTTTGGGATATGTGATAAGTAATGTAACAAGACATTTAAATTTATAGGTTGTACATGTGGATCATGTGTTTGCCCCTACCATATCTGAAAAGAACTCTTTCTGAAATTGAGTTTCCGTGAGTTGTTGCAGCTGAGCTCAGCTGAAGATATCCTTTGCTTGGTGAATAATTAATCAGCGCTTCAGATCTAAGTTCTGTTTGCAGGCGTGGAATAGAAATGGTGCCTCTGATCATTGCCTCTTCCATTCCAGCGTATCTGTAAAAGCAAAATGTAAATGTGAATATGAAACATTTGCCTCTAATTTTTCACCTGTTTCAGGAGCAATTTCAGCATTTAAATCTATAGTAAAAGCATAATGGGTGTTATAAATAAATAGATTGAACCAAACTTGTAAGCTCTGTTCCAATTCAATGAATGTTTTTGGCTTCTGCAAGTTACTCTGCGAAAACCTGTGAACTATTATAATGTTACTGTGCAGATACACACAGTAATTCCATAGCAGTGCCATAATACTGAAATGGAAATATGTACCTGTGAAGTTCTACCTGAACCAAATTCTGAACTCCTTAATCAAGCTGAATTCTCTCTTAAAGGATACAGACTGTTGACATAAATCACACAGAAACAAAACACTTGGCAAAACATATTATGCCACTGGGCTTAATTTTCCTTTATTCACATTTATTTTATATCTCTCTAACTTTGTTGATTTGAGAAAACTTCTAATGTTATGCTAGTGCAAATGAAAGGGAATTGAGGTCCCTGACATCTGTCCAAAGCTCCCACTGATATCAGAGGCAATTCTGCATGAACAGCAAAGACAAAGACTCCCCAGGGCACCATCAAGATCACAGAATTCCATGGAAGATTGAGGTTTATTAAAGAATGTGATCAGCTCATTTCACTATGGGCTTGTGAGGCAGACAATTTTAGAAACCCTGGCAGGCTGAACATTTTTGTTAGCTCCCCTGTAGATGTTCCCGGAAATATTCTCATCATGAAGCGTGGGAATTTTTACAGGAAGCTCTGTTATTTTTGGTTTTGTTGTTTATTGAGTGCCATTAGATTTCTTCATGGGGAGATGTAATAACTTTTTTTTAGAGCTGAACATATCCAGTAAAAGATAATACCTCTCTGAACAAACCTTGCCTTGTTTATATCCTTGGATTATCACACCTGCAATAACACTAGCACAATGCCATTCTTGTAGTCGTGTGTGCAAACACAGAAGAACTAGCTCAAGAAACTTGCAACACAAATTATATATATATATGTATACACATACAGTAGGAAAGATCAGATGGTGTATTAGATGTATTTATTTGATGTATATGTGATGGATTGCAAATAAAATACCTCAAGGTTTTTTTAAAGAGGGTTTGAATGACATGTTTAGATTTCTCTCTATGTAAAGCAATTTCTCCAAAATGGGATAAAACTTCCCCAAATTTTCTACCTTCAGTAAAACCTTTTGCTATATTATTAAAAAGTTCCATGAAAATCTAAATGGTTTCCTGAGTTACCTTATTTGGCCAGTAAGAGTAACTTCAGAAATCTTCTTGTTGTTAAAGTCTAAGACAAAGGTATATCCTTTCTTCCCAGGAATGGATTCATCAGTAATTCTGAAGTTTGTACCAAAGTCAACATCAACATCTGGAATGTGGACATCACTGGTCAAAATCCTTCTGTCTCTATTGTACTTGAAGGTTAATGTGGCCTCATGCTGCTTTACACCTGGAAAATACAAAGTACTTCAGTTATTTACTACTATGGAACCTGTTTCTGAAAAGGACAATAAAAAAGCATCAGCTGAAAATTATTCCACTCTGAAGATCTAACGCAACCTTTAATGAGACTGAATCACAAACTGGGTTATCTTTTTTTCCACCTCATCTTCTAAACCCACCATGTGCTGATCTACTAATCCTGTTGCTACTATTGTTACTTCAACTTGCCATCCTACACATTCCCCCTCTGAAAAACTTGCTGTGTTTACAGTTCTTCTAAATTTGTATGGTTTACTACCATAAGTCATCAGAGACTGTGTTTTTCTCTTGCTTATATAAAACCTATTGACTTCTCTTCCTTGCTTTCATTCATCAACACTGGACTTTTGTTTAAATCATGAGGAACCATGGAATCATCCTCTGATCATGACAATTCTGCCCTTGGGATTGCACATGTCACACAAAATGCAAGCTAAAGTGTTGGCCTGCTTGGTTGGGAAAATGGTATTCTGCTTTATACTGTAAATGACACAGTTCAAAACTGAGCTAAACTAGACTGATTCTTCAGACTCTTACCTTCTGCCTGGACAGCAAACTTTAAGGTGTCTATCAGGTCATTTCCCTCTCTCTGCAGGTCATAGTTTGCACTTGCAGAATATTCTTTCACTTCACCGGTAGACACTATTTCAACTTCAAAGCTAAAAGAGAAGTAAATGAATGTCTTGTAAATAAAGTATTTTGACCATGACCACAGATGGGAGAAATCATGCAATTCTCTATAGCCCTCTTCTTGAGCTGCTCCTGTTAGTCTGTTTTCAAAGATTTTTAAAGGCAAGCTTTATGTGAAAGGGTAGTGTAGATACTAAGCCTTAGGAGAAAAGGTTAGTTAACACAAACTAAACATAGCTAAATCTGATATGTCTTACCTAGAGTCTCCAGTCAAGGGATAATATGGAGCTGACTCTGTGGCACTGGCATTAGAGTACAACAATTTGGTGCAGAAATTGAGACCAGCAATGAAAGGCTTGCAAGATGTCCTGGTTTCTCTGTCCTCAATCAGAGGTGGAATCTCTTCACTTTTGGCTGGAGACACCAAATGTAGTGTATTGCTGGAACAGAAAAGCAAGCCATTTATTCCCAGGATAGATGTTCAGACATTGTCTTGTTAGCAAGGTTATTTTCTGAATGAAAAAGTAACTTATTAAGGTAGGGGCTTCATGAAATAATACTTGGTGTTTAAAAGATCAAGTGGTTTATTATTACAAGTTTTATTATTGATAATTATAATTCTTTTTATTGAGGTATTTACCGTCTCTAAAACTGATTTAAGTGGTACTATTAAATTCAATCTAAAAATAGACATTGCTATTATAATAAGGTTATGTGAAAGAAAACAAAAAAATAGGAAAAGTAAGAGTCTTGTTGAAAATTTCAGAGAATAGTGATAAATCAAAGAATTTGTAAGCCTTGACTCCCAATTGCCACTTATCTGAGCTATCTGCTTCTTTTACAATTGAAGTTATCCCAGTTTTCACAGAATCACAGAATCATAAGGTTTGGAAGGGACCTCGAGAGATCATCGGGTCCAGCCCCCCTGCCAAAGCAGCTCCCTAGCTCATATTACACAGATAGGCATCCAGATGGGTCTTTAATGTCTCCAGAGAAGGAGACTCCACCACCTCCCTGGGCAGCCTATTCCACTGCTCTGTCACCCTCACTGTGAAAAAAATTTTCTGCATGTTGGTGCAGAAATTCCTGTGTTCTAACTTGCAGCCATTGCCCCTTGTCCTGTCTCCACTAACCACTGAAAAGGGGCTGGCTAACTTGCCCAGCATCCCATGCTTTAGATAACTGTAAACACCAATGGTGTCTAGGATTTTTCTGAACTGAAAATTTCTCAAGGCCTGTCCTAGCTTCACAATTCCACCACAATGAGAAACAAGAAGAAACAGGAAGAGCCTTGAAAGTTTTAATTCAGTTTTCATTACCTGATACTGAGGATTTTCGTTGGAGTCTTCGGAGCAGGAATGCTGAATTTCAGCTGCCCAGCTTTCACACTAACATGTGCTTCAATTCCAGACTCATGGAATATATTAGAATTCATCTCCACACCGCTTCTGGCAAATTCAGGCATGTTTATTCCCAAGTGTGTTACAAATTCAATTGCTACTGAGGGTTTAGCAATGAGTTCAGCTTGCATCTATTTAATAAAAACAAAACAGTGTATTTATTAGCCCAATACACATCTTACTGGTTTAGAAGACAAATGTAATATTCCTGATAATCTAAAAATAGGTTTTATATATTTTATTTTCCTATTAAAAAACTTTGATTCCCAAGTCACAAAAGCAGAGGGATGACGTAAATAGTAACTGGACTAGATGATCTTGGAGGTATTTTCCAACCTTAATTCTATGATTTTGTTAAATACAGCGAGATGATAAGACCAAAGAACTTTACCCTCTTTAATGGAAAAATGCTTCAGAAAGATTTTGTACATGGAGCTACTTGCATGTGTTTGTAAATCTGAAGACAAGAGCCAGTTTTCCATTTAAAGAAAAAAAAAAGAGCAATTTTCAAAACCACTGAGTAAACTATTTGACAAAAAAAGAAATGGATCCAAGATTTTAATTTCTTTAAGCCAGCTTATTTTCAAGCTTTTGGTTTGGCCATTACAGAATGCCAAATTCTGGAAAAGTACCCAACATTAAATAGAAGGCAACTAGTACTAAATTTGAGGACATATCTTTTTATTTTTACTTTAATCTTGTATTTAGTGGAAAATTAAAAGTTTAGGTGAACTGAAACTATTTAGACATTTTTATAAAATCTCAACTAAATTAGAGCAAAAATAGTTCTTTAATCTGGAAAAAAAAGAGGAAATATTTCTTCTTTATTTTAAATGGATAATTTATTTTGTATCACATGCTCTTTAATAATTACAATTTTAAAATGTTTCTATTCAGATTAAAAAGTTTAACTCAATGTTCAATATTTCATTTAATTAAAAAATCAATATTTTCACTTTGAATTTACTGCATCATAAAAAATTTTTTTAGGAACTGGTTTGAACAGAAAATTCATATGCTGTAGCTCTTGTAATATTCTCATTGTAGAGGAGGGAGAGAGAAATTGAAAGATTTAAAGGATTATTTTTGAAAGGGTGATTAAAATATTTTTAATTAATAAATCTTATTATGTCTCATGCTTAATTTATTACATGTATTACTTTTTATGTACCGTAAATGTCATCCACAAATTAACTGAACACCTAATAAGGGTTGGGGTTTTTTATTATTTCAACAGTAGTCTTTAAAACTCTTCTGGTGCTACAGTTTTATCCCTAAATGAGACAGTAGATTATTAGCAGGAGAAGAAAACAAAGACTTACACTTTTTTGATGAAGCTTCATGGCCACTTTGGCTCCAGGTGTTGCTATGCCAGACAAGGCAAACTTCAGTTGCAAACCTGCCCCAGTTGGGAGCTCAAACTCATTGTCCATGAACATGTAGTGGACAAATAAATCCCTGTCAATACCTTTTGAGATGGCTTGTGCAATCTGTGAATCAAGCATGGAAATTAACACTAAAAAATCTACACTGTTGAGTAAGTACATTTTGTACTTTAAAAATTTATCGTGGGATGGAACATACCATTTCAGGAATAGTCTGAAGAGTTTTAATGCTCTTTAACATCAGGCTTCCCAGTAATTTGAAATCATTGAGTTTCATGTACCCAAGTTCTTCTCCCAGGATTCTCAGATACGCTCTTCCTTGAGGAGCTTCTTTGCTATTCAATTCTTTTATCAGTTTTTCAAGGTTAAGTATCATTCCTTTCATGAAATCCTGAAAATGTAGTCAGAAGTAGTAAAACAGATTTCTGAGAAATTGGCAAAATCAGGTATCTAAACAGTTACTTTAATGAATCTCAGCTAATCTGGACATGCACCCCTTACAGATTTGCTTCCAAAGGCTCCTCCCACATATAATTAAGAAAAAAATTAAATAGCATTAAGGATTTCTATTTTAGCCTACTAGAAGAGATGGTGTATATATAATTAAGAGGAAAGAGAGGGAAGTGCTGTAATTATTGAATAAAGACAGGGAGAACATGCTGTGCTGCGAATGTTTTCTAGCTGTACCTGATCCTGTTTGTCATCCTGGGAGTAGCCAAAATAGTCAAAAAGCGCCTTTGAAACCTTCTCAGGTACTTTGCCATCAACCCAGTACAATGCCTTGCTTGTGGTGTCTGGGAAAAATCCCTTCTCTCCGAACAAAGCTTCCAGTGTTGGTTCAAACCCCTTTCCATCCAAGCCAAGCTGAAATGAAGCAGACAATGCAATAACTGAGGTAGCTGCTCCACTTCTTTGGAGCTTTACAACAAACAGCCTTTCTGGGGAACACACAGTGCATTTTAAAAGTATCCTACAAGTCTATGAATCTTAAGGGAAGACATGGAATACTAAGTCTTACAGCAAATTTTATCTCTACAGTGAGGTCCAACAAAACCCCTACACATAGGCTCTTCTCACTTAAAATCCACTATGAGTACTTTAGTGTGCCAGTAATGATTCATTAGCATGAAGTCAATTTGTTACAGATGGGTTCATTTTAACCAAGCAGAGGCCTTTAATAACTCCAACAGGGTCGCCCATCCAGTGGCCAATGACATCACATAATGGATGGCTTGCTCTAAAGCCCACTGAGATCAAATGAAAGTCCCCTTGTAAGCATAGAAATCTTTATATTTTTTACAAACCCAAAGCTTGTATAAACAATACATTATTCAGAGGAAGTTGTTAGAAACAAACAAGAATGAGAAAGAAAACAGATGAATACTAGGAAAAGTGCTTTATAATTGTTGTACCTCAAAGACATCGCTTGGGCCAAATCCATACAGATTCAGGGTGGTTTTTAGCATGGTCTCTTTAGGAATGTAGCTGTTTGGATCAAATACCACATTCCCCTCTACTTTGGCAGAGATGGGATCAACTCCAGGTACAGAAACTCTTTTGGAAATCTGATAATTTTGTGAGAATTTTCTGAAATCTTTGGCTGTTGGAATCTGGTTTCCTTTCAGAGCCTCTTCAACTTGGCTTTTTAGACTAGAAAAGAGGATATCAATGCAAATATGATTAATATAAATTCCAAACTCACATTTAGTCTTAGTTGAGGGATTTGTTGTGTCACTTGCAGACATTGATACAACTAAGGTCATTGTAAATGGCTAGCTTTCTGCACATATTAACAGTAAAAATAAGTAATGGAAAGACTTTAAGTTGGCACTATTCTGATAAAACAATAGATTTACTGAGCTATGAGCTTGTTCAAAGAAAACAAACAAGCAAACAAAAAACCAAGCAAAAATGTACTGATAAATCACTACCACTTCAATTATGGTTAGAACTTCTGAGAAGATCAGTATATAACTAAATTTTACTTACTCTTCAATGCCTACTTCTTCAGAGTCTAGGATGTTTGCAATGTGTGAGGCAACAAAGCTTTTCACTTGCTCATTCTTTTCCTTTGTGAGGACTCTCAAAATCTTTGCAAGATCACTTGGGGAAGGATTTTTCATGAGTATGAGATAAGCTGCTAGACGTTTGTCTGTAGGCGCATCCCCTTCTTGGAATGCTTTCAGAAGTGCTGAACGGTCCTATATAAATAGAGAAAGAGTTGCACTGATGAGCTGTCCAGTAGATGATATTGCTAAAATATTCTGGGTTTATATAGGGTGAAATAATTTCCAGAATGTAATTTTTTCAGGACCGCATAACTATTTCTATGCCTTATTGCTGTAACTGGCCAAAAATGTTTCATTTAAACAATTATGATAGTTTCTTTTGATAGAAAATGTCATAGAGGTTACAGCTTTATTGAAACAGATTTCTTAAACTATATCTGGCAGGTTACTTCTTTATTTAGAATATTGGGTTTTCACTGTTGGGACTCAGAAGTCTTCTGGTCTACAGACAAATCCTTAAGTTTTGGAAAACTATAATTCAATTTAGGAAAAGAAAATTATCAAAGTCAATAAACATAGTTGAAAGAAAGAAAGGTTTAGATTAGATATTAGGGGGAAGGTTTTTACAGAAAGAGTGGTGAGGTCCTAGAACAGGCTGCCCAGAGAGGTGGTGGATGCCCCATCCCTGAAAGTGTTCAAGGCCAGGTTGGATGGGGCCCTGGGCAACCTTGTGTTGATCCAGGCCTGAGGTTGGTGTCCCTGCCTGTGGCAGGGAGGTTGGAGCTCTCTGATCCTTGGGGTCCCTTCCAACCCATGCCATTCTAGGATTCTATGAAATATAGATAATAATTAATTAAGTGAAACTGAATCTGAAGACATGATCTCCAGGTGTCTGGAGGCCTTGAGACTCGTTAAGCCTTGCTTGGAACAGTTTGTCTTTAAGAGTATAAACTTTTTGATACTGAAACTGTTTCACTATTCTGAGCTGAATTGCTCATAATGACAACCACACTGTAGGAGGTGCTTTAATGTCATTGTAATTTAGAGATAAATCAAACCTGTACTATTAGTAACAGCTACAATAAAATGCCTGTAGAAAATAGGGACCCGTTTTTTTTCTTAAATCCATTTAAATCTGAAGCCATTATTAGTTAAAACCACCTTTAAATATTTAGAATTTCAATTAAGACATTCCAACAGGAACAGATCCAAACTTCTCATTTAAGCTGACAGTATCTATATAAAACAAGCGCATCTCAAAGGAGTTACGCCCACTAAATCAGAAGTCTAAACGTCCCAGGTATGTATGTAAACTACACTAGCTACAGGAGTTCTAAAAAAGCTGGAGACAGCTAAAAGGGATATAGCAAAACTATGAAGTAATAGGAATGCTTTTGCATATTCAATAACTTCTGAGAACAATCAAGGTGAACTGAAAACAGTTTATGTTGGTTCTTGTGACCCAATTTACCTCTTCAGTAACAGTCATTTTCCTGAAAGCCTGGATGGCTGCTTTCTGAACTGAAAGTGATGCAGCTTCATTTCTCATACATGTCTTCAGGAAAGATTTCAGATTGGGTTTAGCTTTCTCCATTACTGCACCCATGTTTCCAATAGCCTGTCAGTGATGAAAACACAGAGAGATGACAAACATTTTTTTCCACCAGGAGGAGTAACATATGCATTACAATTTAAATTAATAGCCTGCATAAGGGAAGAAGGAAATAAAAATACCCGAAGTGTGAGGTATGTGAGTTCATCTTCTCCAGAACAATCAGAGCCAAGTAGTGATACCATGAAGTCTGCAACATCTGTCATTTCCTCTGTCACGATCATCTTCTCATTGTAGAACCTAAAGAAATAGAGAACCACATCATAAACAAAAGGAGAAACCAGTGTCTATTTTTTTTTTATTCCCAAAGTGCAAATTCATGAGAATAACAAAAAAAATCATCAAAAAGTGCCTACTTTTAGGGTTTACTCAAAGTACTGTAATGTTTTCTTGAACTTATTTTGTACAATTACATTCTACTATTACTTACTTCATAACAGAATGACTCAAGCCATAAAAAGAAGCTCTACTTTGCTGATAACGGGCCATGTTAAGGATCTCCCGTATTCTTTCTGGAGTTGGAGAAGGCATTAGTCCCAGGGTGTATGTGACCAGGTCTACCACGAGCGGGTTCACATTTCCAGTTCTCAGGATTTGGAGGACTGCACCATAGCAGCTTGGAGTCCCACACTGAATCAGGGCCTGAACTGTGATGGAACTGAAAGGAAAAATAATTAATTAATTCCCTGTTAGCAGTTATTCCTGCATTTCGCATATTTGAAATAAACAGGTTTATAAAGGTGTTTTAATATAATATGCTCATGTGTGAATGGAAGCAAATCACTCAATCATTTATAAAAATAAGCTTCTTTGTTATACAAATGACTAGTTATACTAATAATTAGTTATACTAATAACTTGATTAGCTATGAACAACAAGAAAGTATTAACAACTCTACAATTACACAGACACATTTGGTTTTTTTCAAAGCAGACTTTTCCACAACTTTAAATATTACATTATAACATATAGTACCAGACCAAGGCTCTAGTCCCTCTACAGACTAAGGACATAAAATATGTGTAAATTTCTTCAAGTCCAGCGAGAACAGAAGAATAAGGGTGGGGAGTAGAAGGCAGGGTCAGACCAGTTGTATTCATGTCTTCAGACATCTCACTTTCAAAATTTTGTTCTTTTCAGTAAGTCCAACCTGTGAGTTTGGAATTAGTCATTGTCTTTGAGCAAAGCTGCATGGAAGATTTTTGGCTATAATAAAATAGCCATGGGATTATGTCTGGCACACAAGCTTGGGGTAGTGGTAGGGAGAAAAGCCCTGTATCGGGCTGTGTCATACTCTATAGTTCAGCTTCTCCAATAACTTTAGAAGATTTGATGGAGGAAAGGTCGAAACAGTATTAGCTGTGCAAAGAAGGCTAGAACTTTCAGATCTATTTGAATCCTTATACTGTTCTCATACATTTGATGTTCAAGTTCCAATGAACAACTGAGCATTTCTGATGGGAAAATGTGAAATCCACACATTTTAGTCTCCTTTATTTTTCTTTCTTGATAATTCTGACAATACTTACTGTTCTGAAGGACACTCTTTACAACTAATTAACCTCTAAGTTAACACCACTTGCAACAAATCAACTTTAGATTAGATTTGCTATGGCATTGACATGTTTTGTACTTGCACAATGATCTGTTGAAACATACCTTGAAGTTTCCATCATCTTTGGAACAAGAGAGCCAAGAGTGGTGCTACATAAACTTCTAAGTCCAGAAACAAATCTGTAGAAGAGTCTTGCTCTCTGCTGGTTTTGCTGGGAGGCTGTAAGTTTCTGCAGTTCCTGAAGGATTTTCAGAACAGCATCCCCCTGCCTGGGAAATTTGGCATCTGTACTTTCCAGTGCAAGTCCCTTCTCTTCCAGTTCATCTAGAAACAACAACCAAAAAATCCCACTCTTTATGTCTTTATCAAGTAATTATGTTTGGTTTTATCTTCTGTCATATATTCTGTATAAATATAAATTCTGTAGATTATTTTATATGATAACTGTTCGAGATTAACAGCTGAGCAGTTTCTACAAATAATGCAGTGGAATTTAAAAGTAAATCTCCCAAAAGTTGAATAGTACCTATTTGCATAAATTATTCAATAACACCTTTTATATTAGGATAGTTTGCTTTTTCAACTTTTAATGAGTGTATCTCAGAAGAAATATGTTATGAGTTGGAATAGCAACTACATGTCAAAAAAGTGTGTTTCAGAACCAAACACATAGTAATCATGGACTGATTACATTTGGTAGACAAACCTAAAAGTTGTGTAAGAAATTCTGATTGGCTAAAAAGGATTCATTTCACTATTTTCTTATAAGATTTAAGTTACTTTCCTAGCAAATTATAATTTTTTTAATTATTTAAGAATAATTTCAAAATTAAAAAGACAAAGATTATTTAAAATTAGTGTTTTAAAACTTTTCAGGTTTTCCCATTTTAACCCCGTTTTCTCACTAAATTGATCAAATGTAATGAAAAATTATTAAATATTTTGGTCCATTCAACTGTATCATCTTTAATCAGCTGTTTAAAAATAGAATATTCCTGTGTTTATCTTGTATTATACTTTCTGCCTGTATCTGTATTACTGAGAATTTCAGCTATACCTCCATCGAAATTCTTGTTATTGATCTTTGGAGTATCTTCAAGCTTCAGTGTCTGGTTGACCTCTGTCATGACACCATAGCGATTTCTAGCAAACAAAGACAAATGCAGTGATTTAGTTGAGTTTAAGTACTTTTGAGGGATCTTGCCATACCTCCCACCTTCTTGAAAACAAAATGCACATTTGGAGATGAAGTCAAGGTAGAACATAATGATAAATAGTGGGCAACCTACTTATATGAGGAAGGCAGAAACAGGTGTTTTTCACTGCAGACGGCATCTCTGATGTGCCTTTTCTTTGCATCAATATTGTAATGACAGAACTGGGTGCTCCTCAGAAGGCTGGATAATGGGATGTTCTGTAAAATAAACAGTATGGCAGTCATTTTACTAAATAATGTAGGAAAGGGTGCTTAAGTTTTGCTGTAATATTATGAGCTAAAACATACTGGAAACAAAGCTGTATAACTGGAATCATTCTCACACAAAGACAAAATTGTGCCAGTATCAATCATCAGTCTTGAGTCTCTTCACAGGCAAGAGTGAATATCCCACTGAAATTCTCCCTCAGGTCTTATTAAGGTGTTTGGCTTAGTAAGTTACTTCATGATTGATGCCCTGCTGCGTATAACAAAGAATTGCTTCATAGAAACCAGTTTGTAATTTTTAGAGTAGTTCAGGACGCTTGTAACAGCTGATGCTCTTTTTAATTTCACTCATATAAATTTTAAAGGTTTTTACAAGCTGTAGAAATGGTAGAAATTATAATGCGTTTTTAGCATGACATGAATTTTTTTTTTTCTTCAGGGAAAACCACTTAATAGCATAGATGCCATTTTATCAGGAAGAAACCTGACAATATTGATGTAACCACTGCCTCTGAACATTGTGGAGTAACAGGTAGGCTGAACAACAGGTCAAACCATTTACTTCAGGGCATTTAGAGCCCTCTCCTCCTGCATACTGTGTATGCACATCAAGGTTTTGGTGGTCTGCATGTTTTACATAAAATTAGGATGTTGAAAATTTTGATTCACAAAATTTAAAATGTTGACGTGATCTGATAGGCTATCATGTAATTAAAATAACTAACTTCGTCTATGAAATGTTATCCTTTAAAAAATTAATAACACTAAAGAAGGCAATTACTTTCTGTTGTCTGCCAACAAAACCACAGTCTGATCTAATGCAAAGGCATAGAAAACCTCTTTAAGATTTTCAAAGTTACGCTTACAAAATTTAGTTGTAGTAGCTGTTTATCATTTTAAGTGATGTAGTGAAGAATGTTAGATCGTAGTGAAAATTATTATATATATAATAGTGAGGAATGATACTTACTAGTCCCTTTACAATGGCAATAGGGCTGACATAATCTCTTATGGGACTGAAATTGTCACAGGCTTTGAGGTCCCTGTTAATGGAAATATCTTCTGCAACATTTCCTTTTCTAGATTTGAATTCAACTTCACTGTCACACTTTCCATATACTGTATCCTGAAAGAAAAAAATATCAGTATCTCTGCTTGCTCTGTCAGATACTTTATGGTTTATCTGAAAGGTATCCTTTCTCATCCAAATTCCCAGGTCTTTTGGAAATTATGTTCAAGAGTAACTCTACTAGGTGAGGTTTCTTCCATTTGTTAAGGAAATAAAGGAATACTTTCAAAACACATACCATTGAAATTGTTTTTACGTTTTCTACTGTTTCTGTTGGCACAAGCAGAGCTGAGATGATCCCTCTCTTGAGATTCAGTACATTCAGAGGTTCATCCTTCTCTGGATAGAGCTTGACTTTTGTTCCATCCTGAATGCTGAATTTTAGCTCATGCCTGTGCAAAATCCACCAGCATTAGTATGAAATCATGTTAAAGTCACCCAGTGAAGAACACGTTATCAATAACTGCAAGGATATGACTAGACCCGCATGTTTATCTTTGTTTATAATTATTTACTATTTACTGTTATTACTATTAGCAAGTATTACTATTAAAGTAGCAAAATTCTATCCAAAGACATTCTGATATCACCAGACTATATCGTCTAAAGACAAGTATATATCAAGAGCAATGGCTGGAGGTTGGAACTGCATAAATCCAGAGAAGAAGTAAGTAAATTTTTAGAATTAGTAATTATTAACCACTGCAGTAGGTGATAAAACAATGTGAAGGATTCTTTACTAGTTGCTGTCTACAAATAAAACCTTGGTTGTTTTGTAAAATTATTTTAATGCTGTCTCAAGTTGTTTTGAGATCGATAGCCTCTTAAACAAGATGGAGTGGAAACTGAGGCATTGAAACAAACATGAATGTGTACGAGTAAAACATGCACTGACAAGAACTAAAGATTAGTTGGGTGGAGGGAGTAGTTGCAGTAAGTTATGAAAGCAGATAAGTAAGGAATAGATAAGTTGTGTAGGTCATTAAAGAGCATGATAGGAAATCTGGACTTCAGTCTCAAATGCCTTTTGATTGCACACTCTTTGTACCATGTCAGCAAAGAAAAATTATCTTAAAATGGCTACACAGAAACATTTGAGAATTTGCTTACAAGAAGGAATATTCTACTTGCAACAATCTGTTAGGGGACTACCCAACAATTTCCTGATGTAAGTGATATAAACATTCTAGGAGAAAATTCTGGATGGAAAAAAACCTGTGCCCTACTAGCAATCGAGAACCATGCCACATTAACCCTGAAGAGTTTTTCTGTGGGACCAGTTTATAATTCTACTATGTTATCATAAAACGTGCACTATTCCTAGAAAAACGTAGTCAAGGTGGACTGTAACATTACAAGCTGTTCCATGTTAAGGCTACAAGTACTGATGATAATTGATATTGCTTACTTGGACATGGCATTTGCAAAGTCTTCAGAGTTCTTTGACTTCTTCAGCATGGCCCTTCCATCAGTGTCAACACCAAACGTTTCCCTCAGGGAGCAATGCGTAGTCTTCAGGATGAAGTGGCACAGCTGTGGTACCTCCAGCTCAACCTGAAAACACAAATATGATGTGTTTATCCTTTTTTTTCATTATCATGTTTCCAGGATCATGCAATTACAGTTTTGAAAATATGGTGCTTATTGGGCTTTGTAAAGGCCAGAATCATCCTACTAGGAGCTGTTGGGCAAGATTCCACAGTACTCTAAATAGCCTAAGGTAACCCAGGGGAAAGGATATGAAAGCAAGTATTTTCTTAGCTAATGGCATACATGGTAAACAGGCAACTTAGGTTCTGAAAATGATATAGTACTAGAGGAACTGTATGAAAACCTGAGTTATTACACTGATCAATGTTTAGACTCTGTCAGAACAGTGTGGGGTAAATAATAAATAATTTTCCCAGTTACTCCATTTCAGGGGGAGAAAAAAAACTTTCAGGGGTGAAAGTTTTGGACAAGATGGAGGGATGGATGGACACGGGATAGTTTAATTGCCTATGTGACCTTTTACTCCTACAGCCCTGACCCTGCCTTGACTGTTACCATCAAGTGGTCTTTCTGGTATCAATGAGCTGATTTTAGATCAACTTCCAGAATTGTTTGATGGACATTGGTAGACTCAGCCTGGGAGCCAAGGAAAACTGAACTGCCAGGTCTTGCCTCTCTCTTGTGTTAAAATATAGACAGAGAAGGATTGAAATGCAATGGTATGAAATGACTACTGCCATCCTCAGTGCCTTCTGTCTTGGACAGGGATGGCTTAATCTTCAGGATTCTCAATGCATTCCTTTCAAAACAGTGATTTGTTTGGAAAAACATTGAAGGACGTTCACCATGTGCCAGTTCTATATTATTCAATATAGAGTCACAATCCTCTTTCCCTACCTTGCAAGTGATCTTTGAACCACTTCGAGAATCTGCTGTTCCCGTGATCCCATTTGATGTTTCTGCTTCATATGAGTAAACATATTTTCTGAGGTGTTTGAATCTGGTTGCATCTTCTGCAATTGAGAAAACAAGAGTGCTTTTACTACTTGGGTAATATATGTACATACTTAAAATACGGTCTTAGTGTTGTGTAACTAAAATGTATGCCATATATGAAGGACATATGAGGACCCTCCCATTGCATGAAAGCAATTAATCTGTAACTATAAACCCTGCAAGCAGGAATGAATATGGTAATAGAGACATAAATAAAAATATGTCTCATTGTCAAATACAAGGGTATAAATTCCTCTTTTGGTGTCTGGCACACATAATGTAGCCCAATGTCCTCAATTTCAATTCCCTCCCATTATGACTGCAGACATAATTTTAAACTAAACATATGTTGATTGGTCACTTTAAGTGACTGTGTTAGAGCAAATCAGGTTTATCTGAACCAGAAGTTACTGCTCCTTCAGTTTAGACTAAGCAACTCACTGGGATTATGACTCTGCTGTAATGCTAATTGAAAAACAATTTCCTAAATTGCCTCTTTGTGTTTATTTGTGACTGTCCGAACATATTAGAATTCTGATCTAGTTTTATCGAAAAAAACCCCAGTAAATGTGTAAAGCCACATGGCCACTATCAAATATGTATTATTTTGTCTGCCTGTACCTGCCAGTGGTAATGTTTTCTTGTCCTTTGTATTATAGAATTGTGTTCTTAGAGAGAACAGCCCTATAAATATCATGCTTCCTCCTTGTATTACCACTTGTATAAGCTTTACGTACTTTAACAGTGTTTTAGCTGAAATTCCATGCATGTAATTAATACTAGCTACCATACAGTAATCAGCATCTTATGAAGCTTTGAAAACTGAATTGTATTTTTGCAACACCAGTAGGTACTATGCTAAAGCCAAAAAGCTTATTTATTGCTTCATTTCCTGCTTTTAAGCTGAAATAAGTGGAAAAGGAATCAGGAAATTAGAATATTAGAAATGCAAATGTCAAATAATTTATTATATTAAAAATACACAAGAAACAGGGAATGAAGGCCAGAAGTCTTTGAATTGGTTCAGGCAGCTGAAATAAATCCCATTGCCTAGAGATGGTGCAAAAGCATCCAGTGAGAGAAAAAAACCCCTGAAGATCCAAAGGGACAAAGAACAAAACAACTCATTTAGTACTTTGACCCTATGGTAGAACATTATGTATCTAACCAAGCAGTCAGGGCCAGTCAGAGTTCATTATGAAGATAGGGCATAAAGTCAGCATTTCCTGAGGCTTGACTTGTTTAAAGAAATTGCTGTTCTTGCTGACAGAGTTGATGATTTTTTCTACAGGTATTTAGCTAGATATCCAAGTGCAATTCTGGGGGTTTAGCAGCCATTGTGAAGGGGAAATGACAAGTGAGATTCAGCCCAATGTAAAGTGTAATGTACATAAACTCACTGCTAAAGCTTCACATCTGATAAACAGGGATTTCTAGATTAAGGAATTTGCACCGTATAATCAACAATGGAAAGTAGTTTCTTAATGGGAGCTTTTAAAAGTTTGAAGACTTAATCTCAGATTCTCTGAGGAAACTTTTGAAATTCTTTGAACCAAACCTTATGGGTAATTAAATACCTAGAATAAAGGGCAATAAAGACTTCAGAATATTGCCATCACTATTGTTTCAGCTACTTCAGAGGAAGAGATTTATGAAATCGTAAATGTCAAGCTTTGAAAGATGTATTCAATTAATATAGTGACATAAGATAACAAAAGCAGATGCAAGAAATCAGTTACTTGAACATCCTGGATTTCCACTTTCAGGCGTTTCTTCCTCTGTAAAGTATAAAAGCACAAATTAAAAGCTGAAAACATAGTTCATAGCTATAAAACAAAGATTACATTTTCATTGTAAGACCTTTTTCATTCATACCAACTTTTGATGTAATTTGGCACACTGATGTAAATAAAAAAGCTACTATTAACATTGAAAGTAGAGTCAAATGTAACTACAACTTCAGAATAGGATCTTTTAGTGACTGATTTTTTTTTTAATTTAAATGGAGAAGGATCAACTTATAGGTTAACAAGTATTTTTAAAAAATGCACAAAATGTAGAAGTAAACAGATGACATGTAACATATAACACGGTTTACTTTAAAATTTTAGTCCATTTCAGCACGGAAATATACTGCATAATGCAGGAGTGGCTATATTTTTTCTTTTTGCATATTTATGTAAGGATAATTTTGACATTAAATGCTATAATTCTCTGCTATTAAGTATTTTCTGAATATTGAGACTTCATGCTTCAGATAAAAACCCTGACTGGAAAGCTATTCAAGTTAAGAAGAATCATTTGCTCTGATATGTCCTAGCTGTGTTCCATATGACTCTGAATAAAATAAAATAAGATAAAATAAGATAAAATAAAATAAAATAAAATAAAATAAAATAAAATAAAATAAAATAAAATAAAATAAAATAAAATAAAATAAAATGTAGTAAATTTGCTGCATGCATTTGATGCTAGGTCATTCTTTTGGATGAATGCCAGCACTTTTCACAATATTCATGCTGGGAAGTCTAAGGTTGAGGACTCTATAGAAATGGAGTGTAATGTTAGTTATGGTAACAGCAATAGGAGCAGTAATGCTACTGCTACAATAGTAACAGTAAGAACATTATTAATAGCCATTAGAGAGAAGTGTGTCCTTTAAAACTGAGTAACTTCAATCAAAAACAGAGTATTAGTTCAACAAAGGTGCATTTATAGTTAAACTGGCCCTAGACTCAATTTCTTCCGTAAAGTTTCTGAAGTCTTAGGTAACAGTACAGTGTCATACTCTAAAAAGCCACTTGGGAAGCAAGGATAGCTCACAATCCACAGCACTGCATTGATCTAGGCAGTCTTTTTGATACTAGGAAAAAACTCACCTGCTGGCCTACTTCTTTTACTACTACTACTACTATTACTACTACTGCTGCTGCTGACTATGTCCTTTTACCATCAAATTATGTTTCAAATACCAGAATTGTCTGCCAAACACATTTTGCTTTATTGCTCTCCATCTTCACATTTGCAGCAAAAGAGTTTAGCAGCAGCTGGGATAGGTCTGTAGGGTATCTCCATGCTAGAGTATCTCCATGGGGATTTAAAAGGACCACATTACAGAAAAACAACTGAGCCAAAATGAAACTTGAATTCCTTACAAGTGGCAAAATACATTCAATCTTATGAAAAGATACCAGGCGACATCTGTGACTTTTTCTACATTGAGATTCTCCTGTGATTCCCCAGTCCTAAAAAGGGTATCTTTGCCACATCTAGCCTCTCTAATTCTATAAGCCACTGTCCTGTTGATTTTTGCATTTAACAGATTGATAGATAAAGCAGCAAAAAGCACTAAGTCTAAAGGTAGTACTTACGGGTGAGAACACTGCTGAGCAGCTGCAGGAGCAGCAAGAGCTGCACAGGGCCCATGGTGAGCCCTGAGCTCCCTTGAATCTCTTCCTGTTTTTCCCTCCTTCCTTCCCCTCTTCCCTACCGCCTCAGAGGGAGAATGAGCCTTCTGACTTGGACCTTCACTTATATAGTCTGCGGCAAGCAGCTGAGGCAAACGGTTTAGAAAGCTCAGAGCAAATTGCCAAAGGTCCAAAGGTGAGAGTCCCAGTTCCTCACTGCCCTCCAGACAATGCTCTGCTTTGCTTGCCGGGAGTCTCTGAAGGCAGAAGACTGAGCATATGCTGGAGATGAGGCACTCTTCCAGTTCATTTTTTTGTTTCTTTTAACAGAGTTTTAAAAGCAAAAATTCCTCAGCTTTTCTAACAATGTATTCAAGTAAATTTCCCACATCTGCATAGGAACAATTGCAGTCCATAAATTACAGCTGGAAGAAATGATCACTGCAGCGAGATGCAGTATAGATGCTGAGAGGCTTAAGGGTATAAGTACTCGTGAAAATGAGAGTATTGTGCAATTTAGACATCGTCCATTTACAAGTGGAAGAATGAAAGGGTTTTTAGCCTTTGTTGCACCAAATTTGTTATATACATTTCTAAAAATAATCTTACACTTGCAATATTCTGATAAACGTTCATGTTGAAAGTAATCTATATATTTTGTTCCCTTTTTTTTAGAGTACGTTTATTTTGCTTGCTGATAATAGCGAAGGTATGAAAATAGGATGATAAAATTAAAAGGATAAACCTATTTAAATGCAAACAAAAGCATTCTAATGAATATGCATATTGGTAAAAAAGACTGCGTTTACTTTGGGAGACATTCTAGTAGTTTGAATTCCTTCTCAACTTGTATCCATCAAAGGTAACTGCAGTAAAAAAAAAAAGAACTATGGAAATAGTTAAGAAAATTTTGTTTCCTGTTAGCTTGTTGAGTCAAAAATCAAATTTTGGCTTAGCTAAGAGGTAATTTATTTTCCCTTGAAATGTTATCATGCATTGTTGCAGTGTTTTTTAAAGGTATCTTGTTTACTCATACCCTTTCTCTCTTGGACTTCGTAGTTGGGTTACTTTTCCCAGATGCACTATGATCACGTAACTCCTAATAACAGTTCAACCAAATGGTAAGCATTGATGTTTAATGGGGTATAATTTCCAATAAGGGAGACATCTTCCCTGTAATTAGAATTTTGTCTGATTACATTAACGAGACCATGCCATTTCAGTAGGATTTCTTGCAGAAATTTCTTTCCTGGGTTCATCAGTACTGGGTGAATATTCTTCTATGCAAAGAAAGCATTTCTTAGATTTTTCCATTTTGGTTTCTGTCCTTGGTTTATACCAATCACAGGTATAATAAAGCAACCAATGGAAGATCATTATTTTTGATTTCTGAAAAGCAACGCAGGGTTTTTTTCTAATTTTATGGCAGCAGCTGCTTCAATATGTGTTGTGGAAATGATTATACTCTATAGTATGACGATACCAAAAAGACTTCACTGGATCCCTTTCTGAATTCTAACATCAAGAGGTTTTGAATATTGCTTTAAAATCTTTAGCAATGAAGACAAATAGATTTTGGGAATGGCCAGCATTCAGAGATTTATTAGCTGTTTCCTTATTTTGCCTGTGTCTTCTCACTTCTTCTGGGTGGTTATTTTTCTTCAAGCTGATGATGACTGATTGTATTAATATGACATTGCATACAGACATAAGAGATTACTGGAGTTATGACTTAGCCCTTAAGCATGCAGGTCACATGGGTGCACCACTCTACTTTGACAGGTTCTTGTTTCTGTATTATCTAGTCAAGGGACAGCATGTTTTTCACAATAGATGCCACAAAATGCCACACACTACTTTTATCTATTCAATCATCAAGGAATCCCCATGTTTTCAACTCATTGCAAGAAGTCAACGTTCACATGGAGTTAGAAAACATAAAGTTCTTATTTCAGCTATTTCTCTGAAATTCATAGAATCACAGACTGGTTTGGGTTGGAATAGACCTTCAAGATCATCTTCTTCCAACCCCCCTGCCATAGGCAGGGACACCTTCCACTAGACTAGGTTACCCAAAGCCCCAACCTGGCCTTGAACACTGACAGAGTGAGGGCAGCCACAGCTTCTCTATGCAACCTGTGCCAGTGTCTTACCACTCTCATGGTGAAGACTTTTTTTTCCTATGTCTAATCTAAATCTACCCTCATTTAGTTTAAACCCATTACTCCTTGTCCTGTCCCTGATAAACATGCTTTTCTATAGGCCCCCTTTAAGTATTGGAAGGCTGCAATAAGCTCTCCCAGAGTTTCCTCTTTTCCAGGCTGAAAAAATCCAACCCTCTCAGCCTGTCCGCAAAGGCCCTCTTCTGGACTCGCTCCAACTGATGCATATCTTTCTTGGACTGGGGACCCTAAAACTGGACACAGTACTCCAGGTGGGGTCTCACCAGAGCAGGGTAAAAAGGCAGAATCATCTCCCTTTTTTGTGTTTATTGATTAGCTTTGCCTAAGTCATATTGTCCTCTGAGTGCATCTCTTGGAAGTTAAATGAAGACTTTGGAGATGGAACCCTTCCAAAGTCCTAAAAACCTTGCTAATTGGTTTAGGATGTTCTGCATTTTAATAGGTTGCTACTACCTAATGATGAAAAACATTGAACACGCACGGATTCTTTGTAGTTTGTATATATAAAGAATGACTGATAAACTGAAGGTGTCATATATGCACAGACTGGGTGTTCACTAGGTCCACTACTTCATATATTCATCAGACATAGTTATAGGGACTGAATCAATGGTCTTATGAAATGCAGAAAATATGATAATACTTCTGATATGCTATTTGTGCATGAGTATTATGGATATGGGAAATTTCTGACCTGCTGTGGAAGCCTTAGTAATGATAGAATCATAGAATAAATTCAGTTTAGAATGGACCTCTAAAAGTCATCTAGTTCAACCCCACACTCAAAATAGTTCTTACTAGATCAGGATGGTCTGTACAGTGGAGTCCAATAAAATGATGAATACATGATCATTTGATGTTTTGTCCTTTGTGGACTTTGATTAACAGATTACTGCCTTCTCACATGTACATGAAGAAATCAGATATTTGAGTGCATTACTGTGTTCTAATGACAGCACTAGCTTGAGAGGTTTCCTGCTTTGCCACCATGAGAAAGATCCTATGCCTAGGAGTCCTACATATAAGGCTACATGTAATTATAGTTGGGACTAGCCTTTTTGATGAATTTGGACTACTATGCAGCATGATTTGAAGTTTGTAGTGCCAGAAAATGGAACAAGGAAATAATGAAACAACTGTATTTGGGGAGTATGAAGTCCTATCTTCATCTATATATGTATTGTACATTGTGGATTAAATGCAAACATAAGACATAGCAGAGACCAGGGCTCAGGACCAAGTACAGGTATTACTTACTTTCAAACTCCTTGAACTCCCCCTCATAAGCCATGGCACAGCACATACTTACCACTTATAATGAAAATGGATTTGATGGACACAGTCACCTGCAGGATCTAGAAAAGATAAGGAAACTGCCACAATAAACTAATGTCAACATATAGCTGGGAGTCAGCAGAAGAAATAATTTTTAATACCTATTCCATAATGTGTGCTATGGTGTTCTGTATTTATGGCACACATGGCATGTCTTTAGGGCTTCCATAGTACTGCAGAGGCACATTCTCTGATCCCTTTCTTTTTGGTATGTGTTTGCATCTTTGTAACATGTCTTCTGCTGTATTTAGGTATTGTCATATAAATAAATTTAAACAGATAACCAAATAGGATTTGGGCTTTGAATTTCTTTCTTAGCCATGCTGTGCATTTGTAAAGTCTTAGTTGTAGGAGTTCCAATATTCAAAGTCTAGATTTTATTATAGAAACAACTTATTTTATCAATTTTTGTCCTCAGGCTTGACCTCACTGCCCTTTTTTCCACTGCTGCACAGAGGACGCTGCATCATGTCACTCATTTGAAACTGAATCCCTCCTTCCTACACTTGTCTTTTCCAGTGAGGAAGTGCTTTTTCAGTGTCTGTTTTGCCAATGCCAACTATAGCTTTGCTAATATGAATATAAATTAATAAAATCCACTACATTTTAATTATATATTCTATAGTCATTATAAATATATAGTGCATATATTATACATTGTATATTATAGACCATGGTCTTTTATTCTGCTTAATGATATTGAGATTTCCTTTTTCTATCACTGTAGACTGATCGTATGTTTCAACAGAAGAGTTAAGAGAGGGACATGGTAACACTGAACACATCCATCAGAAATTTCATCTTGTGCTTGTTGCATTGTCTTAGGATAAACCCCTCTTCAGATAACTAATTTAGATTCTTCTTGTGGGTTAGCCCTGGCCAGCAGCTAATCACCATACAGACATTTCTCACTCTCCCCTGGAGGGATAGGGGAGAGAATCCGAAAAGTGAATATGAGAAAACTCCTGGGTTGAGATCAAAACCGTTTAATAGGACACCAAAAAAGTGAAGATATAATAACAATGACAATGACAGTAAAAATAATAACGTATTTTACACCCCAGTTATAAATGACATATGATATTGTATGGTATGGAATATTTCTTTGGCCCATTTGTATCACCTGTCCTGGCTGCGTTCCCTCCCAGCTTCTTGTTTACTCCTCCAGATTTTCATTGGCAGGGCAGTATGAAAAGCTGGAAAGTCCTTGACTGTTTGGCAACAACTAAACCCACGAATGTTTTATCAATATGATTCTCATCCTAAATCCAAAACACAGCACTATACCAGCTGCTAGAAAGAAAATTAACTCTATTCCTGCTGAAATAAGGACAATTCTTCATTAAGTTTTGGATCTCATATTGACTTGACAAGACAAGAATTGTTTGGTTGGTTTTTTCAAGACAAGAATTTGTATGGAAGTAATGATTTTTGGTACAAGTTTTTTATATTCCAAAGAATATAAAAAATATCTCCTCTCCTCTCCTCTCCTCTCCTCTCCTCTCCTCTCCTCTCCTCTCCTCTCCTCTCCTCTCCTCTCCTCTCCTCTCCTCTCCTCTCCTCTCCTCTCCTCTCCTCTCCTCTCCTCTCCTCTCCTCTCCTCTCCTCTCCTCTCCTCTCTTCTCTTCTTCACCAACTACACAGTTTTTCTTCACAGTTTTTCTCTTGTTATTCGTTAAGATCAAGGTCCTGCACTTCTGGCTCTTTGGGAGCTTTTTGGAAACATTGGTCTTAGTCTTCTACTGTGTTTTCCAGATCACAGTGTCATCTGTTTAGGTCTTAACATATCCTTCATGTGAGAAAAATGGTTGTATTTTCTGGTGAAACACCTATGGCGCTAACTATAACCCAATGGCAATTGGAGGAAACCATGTCTCCCAAAGGAGGTGTTGGAGGTGCGCAAACATATACACTGTTTGTCTAGGAACCTCTGCCAGAAGCCTGCTGAGGCATCAAGAGTAGAAAAATATTTAGCATAAGTCATCTCCTCCAGAATTTCTCTCCTTGTAGGTAGTGGAAAATGTTTCCTTTTTACATATTTATTTAGTTCTTTTGAGTATATTCCTGGGCAAAGGGTCTGTCTTCTTTTTGCACTAACAAGAAAATGTACTGATTCTGTTGAATCTTTTATTCATACTCTCAAAGTATTTAATGTCTCCAGTTCCTTCATTTTTTTCCCTAGGCAAAGAAATGTACTTTTGGACTGTGGTAGATTTCAGTTTTGAATTCTGCAGGAGGTTCTTACAAGGATGTCGTAAACCTCTACTTTATTCTCTCAAACCAATAAGATGACATGGCAAAATTGTTGATGTATTTTTTCCATTTTTTTCCTTCCAATTTCTTATGTATCTATACTTTGAATTCAAATGCTTCCTTCTAAATTTACCATCAGGAGACTGATCTTTTACTGTCTCTTTTAGTACTAATAACACTGTTTCTGGTACAGATGTTCTCTGCATCTGCAAAAAAGTAAGAAAGTAATAGCCCATTTCCTTTCACAATGACAATCCAGGGATTTTCTGTAGCAAAATTGCACACTGCTGTTGTAGTAACTTCCACTGAACTAGTGGCATATTTTTTTCATCCTTTTTGTCCATTGCAGTGTTCCAGTATTGCCAGGCCTGTCAAAATATTGTATTCCAGTGGAGGATCATGACATAAGTGGTTCAGTGAACCATGGTGCTCAAGAATGCCAATTTCAAAATCTGCGCACCTTTTTGCTTCATCTCTCCCATGGTTTCAAACCTCCCTTGTCTTCATACTGCCAGATATCATACTGTCTCCACAGGCTTTCATGTACACAGGATGCCATCTCTGCCTGCAAAATTCCAACTGCTTTCCCAAAATTAATTCAAACCACCGCTGTGCTTTCTATGAAGCTTTACCTCATCTCCACATCTGGTCACTTCTCAGAGACTCAATTTGTTTCCCAGACTTATAAATTGAGTTAATCAATACAGAAATGGTTTCTTCTTTCCTTTATTTATTCTTTCTTTTCATATAGTAATCTGTCACTTGTTAATTGCCTACAGGATGCCACGTTTCTCAAATAGGCACACTACAGTTAAGTACTTAGCCTTCTACACTTCAATTAAATGGAAGCTTTGAATGTTACAGTTATCATTTATAGAACTACTGCCTTGCATTTTTCTTTTTGCTAGTTTCCACAATTTTTTTTCACAATTCCACTGAGGAATAATGTTTAAATCTTTTCCAGTTGCTTTGGGAACTCATTTTTCCACCACTCTGAGCTGTTAATTTTTTTTTCTGCTTTTGAGAGTTGTTCAATAATCACTCAAAGTCAGAGTCTGTCAAGTTCCCTTCACTCAGTGTCTGAGCTGATCCAACAGTGTGATACTTTTACCTGAGTGGTATTGTGCAACAATATTTCTACACAGTATTACATGGAATTTTAGTAGATTATCCCTGAATCTTTTCAAATCATTGCTCATTTGAAATCTTTGTTCTCCTTAGATAGATAGGGAAAAAAAATCTGTCTTCCATTAGCAATAGGGGACAGAACCATATACAGACTAACTTGTCTTACAGAGCACAGGAAGCCCTCACTACTAGCTTCCTCCTAGTCTTAGATAAGTAATATTCCAGAAGATACCTCCAGTGACACACTAGCTGCTTGAAGGTCACAAGGAAGACTCTGGGGACTAAGCTTGCATGTGACAGTTACAGAAATAATTGTTTACCCAATGTCTCATCTGAGGAGGAGAAAGATACCTTTTTTTTTTCATATTACTAAGGTGTTCATGCTATACAAGGAAGAAGAAAAAATGAGTCAGCACTTTTTGCGTGACATTACCAGAACTGAAAACAAAACTTAAGAAGCCACAAGAGCGATAGTAGATATGGCTGTCAGGTGGGGCCTGAACTTTAAGCTATGTATAGACCAAGATATAAATTTCATTAATGGATCATGAACTGCACCGTGCTTGAGGCTCTGAAAAGTTAGAAAGGAAGGGGACATGTTTTTCATCTTACTGGTACTGACATCAAAGGCTTTGCACTTTCTGGTCACCTTTGTAAATATAGACTGAATGAGCCTGAATGAGCAGTTCAGCTCCCTTCCCAGGATAAAAATGTTTTCAAAATTAGAAACTTTACTGTAGTGGTTGTGATTTTAAATTCTAGGACAGGCCATGAATCACAGAGATTTTAGAAAAAAACCCCTGCCTTTTATCCCTATTGCTTTGTACCATTAGAATATCAGTTTACCCAATCCAACTATTTTGCTGATTAAACAGTACTATTCTACTGATGAGAACAAAAATTACTGATTTTTAGAGAAGCCATAGAATCATAGAATGTGTAAGGTTGCAAGGGACCTTTAGACATCATCTAGTCCAACCCCCCTGCAGTAAGCAGGGACATCTTCACTAGATCAGGTCACTCAGAACCCCATCAAGCCTGACTTTGAATATCTCAGGGATGGGGCCTGCACTACATCGCTAGGCAACCTGTGCCAGTGATCTACCACCCTCATATTGAAGAACTTTTCCTAATATCCAATCTAAATCTACCATTTTCTAGTTTAAAACTATTATCCCTTGTCCTAGTGCGACATGCTTCATGAACAATTCTTCCTCAGCTTTCTTAGGGGCACCTTGCAGATACTGGAAGGCTGCTATAAGGTCCCCCTGGAGACTTCTCTTCTCCAAGCTGAATAAGCCCAACTCTCACAGCCTGCCCTCATAGCAGAGATGTTCCAGCCCTTGGATCATTTTTGTGGCCCTCCTCTGGATACACTCCACCCGGTCCATATCCTTCTTCTGTTAAGGGCTCCAAAGCTGGACAGAATACTCCAGGTGAGGTCTCACCAGAGTAGAGTAAAGGGGTAGAATTACCTCTCTTGGTCTGCTGGCCACACTTCATTTGATGCAGCCCAGGATG